>CM038146.1:420509353-421907758 GCA_021437245.1 Aegilops speltoides
ATAAATAAAAGGAGATGTATCTAGATGTATTTTAGTTCTAGATACATCCTTTTTTGTCTATTTTGATGACAACTATTTCCGGACGGAGGGAGTACAAAGCATGCATGAGGAACATGCGAGAAAGGGCCGAGAGGAAACACTGCATTTGATGGTGATGGTGATTGCCTGCACGTTGTAGTGCATGCACGGCGGAAAGATTTGTTTCGCATGCCGCGCGGGAGGTGGTCAACTCTCAAATATGTACTCCATTTGTAAAAAAAACTTCCTCAATCTAGCGTTTAGTGTAAAAGATACTCTTATATTATGAGAGGAGGAAGTATAAGATAGTTTAAATCACTAAAAGGTTACATCCAACGCATGGAATAAATCATCGCCGTGTTTGTCACCCTGTCCTAACAAATCAACTCTCGGATTTGTACTCACATATCTTGTATACCTAAGAGAGTTATTCCGTAAAAAAAAAAATCCTCACTAACTTATTTATTTCGACATGCAAGCATGTCACATCACCATGCAATTATGGATGGAATAAGACCCACATCAACATGCAACTATGCATGGGAATATATTTTTCATTCTGTTTTTCTACTTTAGATAATAAATGTTTTTGAACTATGCATAATCAAATATAATAAGTCTTGTGTGTTTTTATTTTTTCTTCACGTCTTATATTTATCAAAATATTTGCATTTCACACAATAAAATCTCATCGAGATTTATTGCAAATCATCTAGTTACTCTGAATAATACCAAACATTTGACTGATTTTTACTGAATGAACACTATAGTTTTTGAGAGAAATAATACAATTATCGAGAAGATATCAATTACAACCGACCTTCACATCAAAACGATCTAAAGAGAGGTGTAAGAATACACGATCCCACGAATTACTCAAGATACAAAAAATGCAAAACAAAAATTATAACAAAAGAAGTACTCCCTCCTTGTAGTGTTAAAAAACATCTTACATTATGGGACGGAGGAAGTAGAAAATACGATGAACAGATTGTGTGAAACAAACGATAACAGTAACCATCAATGACGGCAACCACATGTACCATGATGTGTGCTCCTAAACGGCGCTTCCGGAGGGGAATGATGTGCGAGCACCGCCATTGCTACATCTGACTACTGAGGTCAATTCATGGGTTTTCACCTCAGATAATAGTGAGAGTAAACTTCATCCCAGAGAATACCACAGACAAATACTGTGCCTGGTTGGAGATGCCTTTACTTATAACCATCCGAATAGAATTGAAAAAGAGACACGACAATTTGTGTGGACCAGTGGCCAAAAACGGAACCGGATTAGTATCGGGGGTAATTGAACCCAACGTGAATCGAACACGCAACATTCTGATCTGGAGTCAGACGCGCTACCATTGCGCCACGGATCCGGTGTGCCAATGCTCTCTAATAAATCTTTATCTACTATTTTTAAAATTGATGTATCCGGCGTAATATTTTTAAAAATTAATAAAAAAGGTATTATTTTAAAAAAATTAGCAGGAATCCGTGGATGATGCCAGTTCCACAGCTAAACTTGCATAGTAGGCAATCACTCTGCCACTGATCTCATGTGCGTCGCAACACTAGCGAGATGCTAAGGAGGGTCAAAAAATAAAATAAAAAAGGAACCGGATTAGTATCCTGGTAATTGAACCCGACGTGAATCGAACACGCAACCTTCTGATCTGGAGTCAGACGCGCTACCATTGCGCCACGGATCCGGTGTGCTACTGATCGTTAATTAAGTGACATATCATGGTAATCACACTCAGCCTATATGTGTTATCCATGTCCTATGCAGGCATGACACATGGTTAAGGAGCCAACATCTTGTTATAGAGGGGGCTTAAACATCTCCGACATTTCTCAGGAGCCACATGCCTTACTTCTGACGATGACAGAAACCAGCAAATAGAAGTTACTACATAAACGACTCAGTGCACCATTACAATTTACAGAAGTCCTTTGAAGGGTGTGGCCATGGCTAAGCATTGCAGGAAGACACAGCACAGATCGGGGATGGGATTTCAGAACAATCACACAGCAGAGTGACAAAGACACAGAACTGCGTAATTGTAGGAGCAACGGAAGTAGAACAACTACACCCGACGCCTTTTCGAGCACAAGTCATGGATGGACACGACGAAACGGAAATTCAGAATGCAACATGATCTTGGTTGCCAGTTGATAGCAATGCCACATGCTATACACGTCTGCACACAACTTGAACGGTGGATACATAGCTATACATTACATGCTGTTAACTTTGTCGCCTGAAGATGGAGGAGCAAACTCTGCTATAGTTGAGTATTTTGGAGCATATTATTTTACAAGATCTCAACAGCACAAAGGCAAAAAAGAGATTACAGTGGCTGGCTCCTGCCGAAAAAATGATTTATGTCATTACTATATTTTGCAGAAAAGAATGCCTTCCTCCCTCCGTCGCATCTCCAGGTCTGAAGAAGATCAACGCCCTTACTGGGTGTTGCAAATCCTTGTGACATCAATTACTGCAAAAGAATGAAAAACCATCAGGTGTTAAGATGTTAAATAGATAGTTCTCAAAAGATAAACCGGCAGTTCATCTAATTTAAACTGACAGATTGGAATTTCAGGCTTAAGAACATTCTTCTACTACGATTGGACATTACTAATGCAGCAAACTTTGCAACTGCAAACGGTTAAAGTTAGCAACATTGGTGCTGATGTGTACTTAATTTATCTGACTTCTAAAGAGACGATGCTCTCCAAATTACTCCCTCCGTCCCAAAATAAGTGCCTCAACTTTGTACTAGCTTTAGTACAAATTTGTACTAAGCTCAAGACACTTATTTTGGGACGGAGGGAGTACAATGTATAAATGCATTTCGTCGAGGTTATGCAGCGTATATGTGTGCATCGACCTCTTGACTCTACTGACAACAATCTAACAGAAAATTGTGTCCCCATTTCCCCTTTGGTCCTAGTTCCAATCTGATTTGCAAGATGGTTTCCACCCTCTGCAGTCAGCACAACACATAATACAGAACTTTCTCCTGTGAACTTCAAAGGGAGTTTGACACAACTTAAAAAAATACTGGAACCAAGTTATGTATTTTAACATTTCACCGGATAATAATGATACAGAAGAAGATGTATAGAGACGGCAGAAAAAAGAGGACCTAAGCATCAGACTTCGAGGTTGACGGAGGGCATCTCGAACTCGGACGTGATCTCCGCGATCTGCTTGCGGACGCTCATGTCGATGAAGTTGGAGCTGTCGCGGCCGTACTGCACGGTGAAGCCGGCGATGAGCTCCGGGTCAAGGCGGGTCTTGATCCGGACGTTGGCGGCGCCGGTGATGTTCTGCACGTGCGTGGCGATCTGCGCGAGGTCCTGCGACTCGAGCTGCACGACGGAGGTGACGACGGCCTCCTCGGTGCCGGTGAGCGCGTTGTAGGCGGTCTCGAACTCGCGCACGATCTGCGGCATCAGGCTGGCGCGGGTGTTGTCGATGACCACGTTGAGGAAGTTGACGGTGTGCGGCTGCAGCTCCGACGACTTGGCGATCTCGTCGATGAGCGCCGTCTTCTCCTCGCGCGGCACGGTGGGGTTGTCGAAGAACTCGGCGATGGCCTCCTCGGCGAAGATCTTCTCCAGCTTCTCCATGTCGGCCACGGTGGCGTCGAGGGAGTCGCTCTCGGCGGCCACCTCCGTGAGCGCGGTCGCGTAGTTCTCGGCCGCGGCCTCGGCGCCGGCGGCGCTGGGCCTGCCGAGGTCGCCGCGGCGGCGGCGGCGCGGCGCGGCGAGGCGGAGGGGGGAGCCCGCGCGCGACCGCGCAGGCGAAGGAGGCGGCGCGGGGCGCGGCGGCCGACGAGGGCGACGCGGCCGCGGCCGCCGGGCAGAGGGTGATGGAGGAGGCGAGGCGGAGGGCGGCCATGGCTCGCTCGCGCGCGTCGTGGAGCGTGGGGTGGGGAGTGGTGTGGAGCAGCTGGCTCGGCTGGCTCTGGTCTGCTGGGAAGAGGAGAGTGGAAGAGAGGGTTTGGGTGGGCAGTGGACGGGTGGGATCTGGTGGTTGCGAGATCCGACGGCGGAGGGGGGCCGTGGGAGTCCCGCGTGGCCGGAGATGTGTGGCCTGTGGTGGGATGAGGTGGATAAGAAATGGATGACCGTGTGCAACGATGACAGGATAGATGCGGCACCTGGAAATCATCAGGCTTCAGACTGCGAGGTTTTCAGTGATCTATTTATTTGAAAAATTCAGAAGCGTATTTATATAGGTTTCAAAAATAAATAAATTCAAACAAGTTGGGCCATGGACTTGCCTGAAGAACTTCCGGGTTTGCAGAAATTTGCGCAAAATATAGAAGGAAGAAATTCAGTCACGGGCTGAACAAACAACACAAACTATATGATCTAAAATGAGAAAATTGCAGGTGTTATGGATCATCACATATTTTTCTTCTCGGTTTATTAGAAGAACAACGAGGGAGCTTCTCTCTCTCTCACACATACACAGAGGGAAAAAAAAAGGGAGGCAGCTCCGAGCTCCATTTCATTTAAATGAAACCACCAAGTCATGTTTACATCACAGTCTAGCAGAAACATGAAGCCCCAGCAGCCTTGTCTTCCTTTCCTTTTTGTTTCAGAGTGCAATCCCACACACATGACTATATGAGATTTATTTTGCTACTACCATTTTTTCTAAAGCAATATAATATATTGCACTTAAATCTGGTGCTTGCTGCATCATATTTCCTACCTTTCTGTCAGAGCCATCGCCATTGTTTGACAGACAGCTTCAAAAACCACTCTCTGGGCTCCAAGGTCTGCTGCTCCTTCTTGCATTTGAGGAAAATGTGTCCCCCATCTTCATCTAGCCAAGAGCACATGGGGCACCATGTATCCAGATCAGTTCTCCTGCGTTTGATGGTCAGACACCGGGGTTTTGAGTGATCTGTTTATTTGAAACATTCTCAAGTGTATCTGTAGGGTTCAAAAGATTCAAACAAATTGGATCACGGGCTTGCTGGGAATACACTATGGGTCGGCAGGAAATTGTTGCAAAATATAGGAGGAAGCAATTCAGTCATGAGCTGAACAAGCAGCACAAATACTACAGTATGATCTAAAATGAGAAAAAAAATGCAGCAACACTATTTGGTCCTATTGATCATTGTATTATATTTTTCGTGTTGCTTTAAGAGTAGAACAGTGAGGGCCACCAAGTCATGTTTGCAACACAGCCCAGAAGAAACATAAAGCCTTTTTCTTTTCTTTTTGTTCAGAGTGCAATCCCACACAGCTGAGATTTATTGTGAAAACCTGTGGATGCATTTAAGAAAGAATTTTCTTTACCAGAGCTCGATACGCAAAAGCATTTACCAATCAGCCTCCGCACAACATCGCTGGGCTGGACACGCAAGCAAGAACAATCAAATTAATATGCTTAAGACAGCGGAGGTTTCAGTGATTTATTTACCTTGAAATTTCAGAAGTGTATCTATAGGTTTCAAAAAATATAAACAAATTAGATCACGGGCTTGCTGGAACACACTGTGGGTTGGCAGAAAATTTGTGCAAAATATAGGAGGAAGAAATTCAGTCACGGCCTGAACAAACAACACAAATACTACAGTATGATGATCTAAAATGAGAAAATTGCAGCAACACTATCTGGTGTTATTGATCATCATATAATTTTTTTCTTGTTTTTTTTAGAAGAAAACGGAGGGAGCTCCCCATGCTCCATTTCATTGAAATGAAACCAACAAGTCATCTTTACATCACAGTCCAAAAGAAACATAAAAGCCTTTTTCTTTTCTTTTTGTTCAGAGTGCAATCCCACACACCTGAGATTTATTTTGAAAACCTGAAGATGCACTTGAGAAAAACAGAAATTAGCCAGAGCTCGATACACAAAAGCATTTTCCAATCAGGCTCCACACAACATCGCTGGGCCTGGGCTCGACACATGGGTAAGAAAGAACAATGAAGTTAATAGGATCATCGATAGTATCATAGTACTAACACAGTTTAGCAGAAAACATTTCAAAGTACCACATAGACTGAAAATGTCACCAGTTCGTTACGAAAACAAACTTATCACCAGAAACCAAAACAGAGTCTTGGAAATAGAGTACAGGTATAGAAACAGCTGATTAAACTCAATAAGATGAAACCAAATAGAGTTGCTCCTCCTAATTTTTTGCTGCCATCTTTGAGATCAGACCTTCTCTACTCCTGTACCCAGCAAAGCCACAAGTTCAATAACTGCCTTCATACATGACTTCCAAATCCTTCTGATTTGAAATTCATGAATTTAGCTCTCAAGACCTCCCATAATTTCTCCAAAGTTACTTCATACAAAGTTTAAATAGGAAAAGCCGCATTCATATCATAGTTGGTGCAGGTGCAACAATGCAACTATATCACTCTTCTATTGCAACAATTTCAAAACAGATTATGTAGTAACTTGAAGACTCAGTGCGCTTACCAAAGGACGATAGATTTTCGCCTGCCGTTTTCCTTATAAAAAGCTAGATAGGTTACCAAATAAGTAATATTAACAAATAGTCCTAGAAAGCAGCAGACATCATCCAGCAAGGCCATAAAGCAGGAAACGAACATTAAACCAACAAAACTAGATTATCCACACGTTTCAGAAATAACAACATAAGCTAAATCGCCGCACATGAGTAACCAAATCACTATATTCCAGTCTGAACTGAGGACAATCTCAGATAAGAACTTATGCCTACTTGGTAAGCATTTCACAATCTTTCCTAGTTCAACTTCGGGAAGCATTCCCCCCTACACAAACAGTAGCATAAGCACCTACAAGCCCTGGAACACTCATCAGCGACTCTTGAGCAAATCCTTGGCCTTTAGTGCGTGTGAGGGTGGAAACAAATTGCATGAATGCCAATGTCGTGTCTGTTACTTGCCACCAAAAGGCAACCCTTACTTGAGCATTTCACAAGACGCCCCTTGTGAGATGCTTTATTGTGATGGTTGATATCATCCTGATCATTCTGCATAGTCACTAGTTTTTGGCGACGCTCCAAGTAACAGATCAGACAGTATATCTTGTTGCCTTTCAGCTTTGACATCTCCTCCCGGAACTGTAGGTGAAGGGATCGCTCCTTTTCCCTGTCGTCCAGTTCCTTCATGGATCAGAAAAGAAGTGACAAGAAAGATTACAATAGGATTCCAGATGCATCAAATTAGCTCCAATAAAAAGTAAGGACAAGAGAACCAGCATTGCTTGGACAAGTAAATTGGAGCAAAATGGAATTATGAGGGGGCAGGAATTGCAGCCACAGAAGTTCCATTGCCTAAGCAATTAATTATTTTTACCTCCCAAAGAATCCAGCAACTAATAATTAGGCAGAATCACCTATTGC
This sequence comes from Aegilops speltoides, assembly GCA_021437245.1. NCBI lineage: Eukaryota > Viridiplantae > Streptophyta > Magnoliopsida > Poales > Poaceae > Aegilops > Aegilops speltoides. Next base: position 420,516,751 of record CM038146.1, read on the forward strand.
AAATGGCATAAGTGGAATTGTTGCTTAAGTTGTGCAAATTAGGGTGATTATGCACCCATCATCCTAGTCCGAAGCATAAAAAAGTGGGATCATCAAAACTTGCAAGAGACACAATCTCCCATTTGCAAAGTACATAAGGTGTATTTGTTGCTTAAATTCTGCAAATTAGGTGATCATGGAATCATGATCCCAATATGAACCCTTAAACAAGCTACAATTTCAGAAGAGAGGGGGAAAGGGATCTTCAATTACTCGAGGTACACCATCAATGCATCGAACCTAAACTGAATCTAAAGTAAATGAACAGCACATGAAACAAAAAAACAGCACATGACAAGGCAAAAAAACAGTCCATAATTTGCACCTGAAGGATGATGGCAGAAGGGGACGCAGCAGGGCCGCTGGCCGTGGCAGCAGGTGCAGGAGACGAGGCTGGGCCGCTGGCCGTGGCAGCAGGTGCAGGAGACGAGGCTGGGCCGCTGTCCGTGGCAGGAGGCCTCGCCCGGGCTGCGGGCGGAATACGGCGGCTCGGAGGAGGAGGAGCGGGGCGAGCATGGTGCCGAAACCAGCCCCTCGGTGGACCATGGCGCGGAGCAGGTGGCGGGGCAACAGGGACGAGGGTGGCCTGGGCATTCCCCCGCTTCCTCTTCCTGCCCATGACTATGGTAAAGCCACCGTCATCTTCCAGCTTCCCGCCGGTAGCTGGGACCGACGACGCGGGGCCCGTGGGGACGGCAGCCACCGAGTGGAGGGTGGCGTCACTGGTGGCCCGGAGGAAGCCGTCCGGTGGGGTAGGGTCCTCGGAGGAGGGCGGCGCCCCGTCGAGGACGATGGTGCTGGTGGGGGAGAGGGCGCCGCGTGTCGGCGTGAGGCCCTCGGCCTCGGTGGCGAGAGGCGCGGGAGGGAGGAGCGCCACGTCGGTGGCTGCGAGGGTGCCGAGTGGCGGCATTAGGTCCTCTGTGGCGATAGGCTCGGGGTGGATGAGGACTGCTTCGGTGGCGGCGCGGTTGCGTCGTCGGCGCCGCCGTTTCTTGGCTTCTTTGTTTCCCCCCGCCGTCACCGCCCAGAACGCTCTCTGGCGCAGGGCAGAGAACAGACGGCGCAGGAAATCGACTAGCCAAGCGCGCGTCGCGCCTCCGGGAAGCTTCATGGCGGCGGTGCGGGGAGGCGGAAGGGAAGCCGGGCAGGGGGGCGCGGAGGCGGAGCTGACGCCGAGGGGGAGGGGGAAAGGCAGTTGGTTTTCCTTTTCTTTTCTGGAGCTGGCCGTTGGTTTCTTTGCGAGCGAGGGGATCAGAGGAGGGGGAGAAGAGGGGTTTTATAAAGGCGAACGCGCCGGCGCACCGGCCCAACTTTTTCAACGGGTCGAGCGTAGTCCGTCGGATGTGATCTAGGTGGACCATTGAATTAAAAAAAAACGGTTTGCCCCGAGCTTCTCCTTCCTCTGGTCCCGCATCTCGTGCAGCTCCTCGAATGCACGCCGCCGCCTCCGGTGGCCGCACTGCGCGGCCTGCCGCTTGCCCTCACCGGCGTCCTGCTCGCCGCCGCCGCCCGCCGTCCTCACCGGCGTCGATCACCAGCCATGCTCGCCATGGCTGCAGCCTGTAGCTTCAACACGGATGGGTTCTAGCGCGCGGGCACCCTGGTTTTGCAGCATCCTCGATGTTCACTCAGCTCCGGCTCGTCGCCGTTGTCGATGTCCACTAAAAAATAATCTAAAGCAACAAAACCTCTGGTGCTCGGTTGAAGCAACAAAAATTCTCGGTTCCAGCACAATTAAACGATGGTTCCAGACATCCAGCAAAAAAATTCAGCAATAGAAAACCATGGCTCGCCAACGCTCACCCCTCGCCCCCTACAGATTCAATGGCGACGACGCCATGGCTCGCAGCCAACAACGGTAGTAGCAAATTTTTGTGTTGGTTCCAGCAAAACCAAATACAATGGTAGCAAAAATGCAAAACTGGGCGATGTTCTAGCAAAAATCAAAACAACAGTGGTAGCAAAAATTGAAGCTGCTTCCAGCAAACCAAAATGACATTTGTAGCAAAAATGCAAAATTGGGCATTATTTTCAGCAAAGCAAAAGCGACAGTTGTAGCAAAAATTGGAGTTGGTCCCAGCAAACCAAAACACCGGTTGTAGCAAATTGCAAAAAATTGGCGTCGGTGCCAGCAAAACCAAAACGCTGATGGTAGCAAAAATTTGTGCTGGTTCCAGCAAATCAAAAAAACGATGGTAGCAAAAATGTAAAAATGGGGCAAACCAAAACATTGGTGGTAGCAAAACTGGGCGCTCGTCCCAGCATCTGGCTACCACAGTTGTAGCACTCGTCGGTCGTGGTCACCCACCGTCGTAGCTCACAGCAAACGCCGGTTCACAGCACGGTGTGGTTGCACAACAACACACGTGTGGGCTCAATCTCGTGTGGTCCATGGAGGATTGCTGCAGGAGGAGAGAAAAGTAACACGAATAAGCTCAAGCTCGAGGGATCCATGGTGATGGTGGTTTGCTAAGGGGAGTGGAGAACCAACTCGTTGGACATACGGGGGCGAAGAAGTGGTTTGCTGAGGGGAGGAACCAATTGTTGGACTTGGGGGGGAGAAGGGGGCGACGGCGGCAGAGCACGACGAGGGAGCGGAAAGCCGGCGTCCATGCCTGTGCAGAATAATGAGGAAGGAGTGGCCAGGAGTTGTCCACGGGTGTGTTTGGGTGAGGAGAAGATAAGGTGCGCAGAGAGGAAGAGGGAGGGCGGTGCGTGGGACCCGATGTACGCGTCACGCGGTATGGAGCAAGCGCTACATGCGCGAGGCGAGCGGCGCTGCGTTCGGCCGGCGCGCCGGTTTCAAACGTTTCCCTTTTATAAAGTAGGGTGGAGTTCGGAATTGTACACTTAAGGTGAACTTTTTTCGGGTTTCAAGACAGTATAAAGAACACTAGAAGTAAAAAATTACATCCAGGTCCATAGACCACCTTGCGACGTCTACAAGCACTAGGGCAAGCTGAAGGAGCGACGCCGTCATCGCCCCTCCATCACCGGAACCGGGCAAATCTTATTGTAGTAGACAGTCGGGAGGTTGTCGTGCTAAGGCCTAATAGGACCAGCGTGCCAAAACAGCAGTCGCCGCCGACGAAGAGAAGCATAGACCGGAAGGATCAGACTGAAAACACACGAAGACATACGAACGAAGACCGGATTCAAGTGGATCCACTAAAGACAAACGATGACCGAATCCCGTGAGATCCGTCCAAGACAAATCTCCACATGCCCTCTGAAGATGGTAGACGCACCGCCAGAACGAGGACTAGGCTGAGAGAACCTTATTCCAATTTCAGGGAGTCGTCACCGTCTCGTCTTCCTGAACAGGACACAAAGCCTAAACGAAAACAAAAAAACACCTAAAAACAAAGTAGGAACGCTTTTGCGGGCAAAGGCCGAGATCCACTGCGCCTCTATGGTCTAAGACCACAGAAGACGAAACCGATCTACGACAGTGCTAGCAAGCGGCGTGGATTCCTAACCACCCTCGCGCGACCACACAACGCGAAATAAATTTTTATTTTAATTTCGATGTTGCTAAGAAGAGTAAAATGCATCTACTGTCCTTGAACTTGCACCCAAATTTCACTTCAGTCACTGTATTTTTAAAATACGGTCACTACGATCATGTACAATGGTACGTGATTGTGCGACAACCGTTTGCCGTATTGGGCTCGTAAGAAGGGAGTTCACCGGTCCACGAGCTCCATGAAGGCACGGTGTTTTAGTCATTGTCCTTTAATGAAACATCACATTTGCGCGGGGTGGGGGAGATGGGAAAAAATGAAACACATGCGTGCCTCTCTCCCACTCAATTCCCTGTCTCTTTGCAAGGACTATGCCTTCGTGTATCATGAACTGACACTTCTTCCAGTTTAAAACAAGACTGGTTTCCTCAAATCTCTGCAAAACTTTGTCGAGATTGTGCAAGCAGTCATCAAAAGAAATTTCATAGATGGAGAAAATTGTCCATGAAAACTTCAATAACTTTTTCACTGAAGTCAGAAAATATAGCAGTCGTGCATATTTGAAATGTAGCATGTGCATTGCATAAACCAAAAGGTATACATCTATAAGCAAAAGTTCTAGAAGAACAAGTAAATGTGGCCCCCTCTTGATCACCAAGATGAACAGGTATTTGAGAGAATTATAATAGCCATCAAAGAAACAAAATTGTGTGTGCTTAGATAACCTTTCTAACATTTGATTAAAAAAGGTTAAGGATAATAATCTTTTCTTGTAGCCTTATTTAATTTTTTCAAATCTATAACCATTCTATAACCACTTACAACTATTTGTGAAATAAATTCATTTTTATCATTAGAAACAACAATAATGCCAACTTTCTTAGGGACACAATGAACATGACTTACCCATCTACTATCACCTATAGGATAAATTATAACTGCTTTTGAAAGATCTTTTGTTGGGGAACGTAGTAATTTCAAAAAAATTCCTACGCACACGCAAGATCATGGTGATGATATAGCAATGAGAGGGGAGAGTGTTTGTCCACGTACCCTCGTAGACCGTAAGCGGAAGCGTTAGCACAACGCGGTTGATGTAGTCGTACTGTTAGGGAACGTAGTAATTTCAAAAATTTTCCTACGCACACGCAAGATCATGGTGATGCATAGCAACGAGAGGGGAGAGTGTTGTCTACGTACCCTCGTAGACCCGAAGCGGAAGCGATCACAACGTAGAGGAAGTAGTCGACGTTCTCCTCGCGATCCGACCGATCCCGCGCCGTTACTCCAGCGCCCCGAGTTCTTGACACACGACAGCTCGATGACGTCCCTCAGACTCGATCCAGCCGAGTGTCGAGGGAGAGTTTTGTCAAGACGACGGCGTGGTGACGATCTTGATGTTTCACGCGCGAGGGCTTCGCCTAAGCTTCGCGACGGTATAACCGAGGTGGAATATGGTGGAGGGGGCACGCGACACGGCTAAGGAACGATCCGTAGATCAACTTGTGTGTTCTAGGGTGCCCCTGCCCCAGATATAAAGGAGGGAGGGGAGGCCGGCCGGCCTAGCTAGAAGCGCGCGGGAGGAGTCCTACTCCTACTGGGAGTAGGACTCCCCCTTTCCTAGTTGGATTAGGTTTGGGGAGGGGAAGAGGAGAGGGCCGCCCCTTCCTTGTCCTATTCGGACTGGGGGAGAGGGCGCGGCCACCTCCTGGCCGCCCTCCTCTTCTCCTCGAGGCCCACCGAGGCCCATTTACCCCGGGGTTCAGTAACCCCGGTACTCGCAGAATTCCGCCGCCGGAACCATTCGAACTCCAAACATAGGCTTCCAATATATCAATCTTTATGTCTCGACCATTTCGAGACTCCTCGTCATGTCCGTGATCACATCCGGGACTCGAACTTCTTCGGTACATCAAAATACATAAACTCATAATAACCGCCATCGAAACCTTAAGCGTGCGGACCCTACGGTTCGAGAACAATGTAGACATGACCTAGAACTATTCACGGTCAATAACCAACAGCGGGACCTGGATGCCCATATTGGTTCCTACATATTCTACGAAGATCTTTATCGGTCGACCGCATAACAACATACGTTGTTCCTTTGTCATCGGTATGTTACTTGCCCGAGATTCGATCGTCGGTATCCAATACCTAGTTCAATCTCGTTACCGCAAGTCTCTTTACTCGTTCCGTAATACATCATCTCACAACTAACTCATTAGTTGTAGTGCTTTCAAGGCTTCATGATGTGCATTACCGAGAGGGCCCAGAGATACCTCTCCGACAATCGGAGTGACAAAACCTAATCTCAAATACGCCAACCCAACATCTTCCTTTGGAGACACCTGTAGTACTCCTTTATAATCACCCGATTACGTTGTAGACGTTTGGTAGCACCCAAAGTGTTCCTCCGGTAAACGGGAGTTGCATAATCTCATAGTTACAGGAACATGTATATGTCATGGATAGAAGCAGTAGCAACATACTAAACGATCGTGTGCTAAGCTAAGGGAATGGGTCATGTCAATCAGATCATTCTACTAATGATGTGACCTTGTTAATCAAATAACAACTCCTTGTTCATGGTTAGGAAACATAACCATCTTTGATTAACAAGCTAGTCAAGTAGAGGCATACTAGTGACACTCTGTTTGTTTATATATTCACACATGTATTATGTTTCCGGTTAATACAATTCTAGTATGAATAATAAACATTTATCATGATATGAGGAAATATATAATAACTTTATTATTGCCTCTAGGGCATATTTCCTTCAGTCTCCCACTTGCACTAGAGTCAATAATCTAGATCACATCACCATGTGATTAACATCGATAGTTCACATCATCATGTGATTAACACCCATAGTTCACATCGCCATGTGACCAACACCCAAAGGGTTTACTAGATTCAGTAATCTAGTTCACATCGCTATGTGATTAACACCCAAAGAGTACTAAGGTGTGATTATGTTTTGCTTGTGAGAGAGTCTTAGTCAACGGGTCTTTCACATTCAGATTCCGTTATGTATTTTGCAATTTTTCTATGTCTACAATGCTCTGCATGAAGCTACTCTAGCTAATTGCTCCCACTTTCAATATGTATCTAGATCGAGACTTAGAGTCATCCAGATCAGTGTCAAAACTTACATCGACGTAACCCTTTACTTACCTAACCTTTTGTCACTTCCATAATCGAGAAACATATCCTTATTCCACTAAGGATAATTTTGACCGCTGTCGATGATCTACTCCTAGATCACTATTGTACTCCTTGCCAAAATCAGTGCAGGGTATACAATAGATTTGGTACTGACATGGCATACTTTATAGAACCTATGGCCAAGGCATAGGGAATGACTTTCATTCTCTTTCTATCTTCTCGCCGTGGTCGGGTTTTGAGTCTTACTCAATTTCACACCTTGTAACACATGCAAGAACTCTTTCTTTGACTGCTCCATTTTGAACTACTTCAAAATTTTGTCAAGGTATGTACTCATTGAAAAACTTATCAAGCATCTTGATCTATCTCTATAGATCTTGATGCTCAATATGTAAGCAGCTTCACCGAGGTCTTTCTTTGAAAAACTTCTTTCAAACACTCCTTTATGCTTTGCGAATAATTCTACATTATTTCCGATCTACAATATGTCATTCACATATACTTATCGAAATGTTGTAGTGCTCCCACTCACTTTCTTGTAAATACAGAGCTTCACCATAAGTCATGATAAAACTATATGCTTTGATCAGCTCATCAAAGCGTATATTCCAACTCCGAGATGCTTGCACCAGTCCATAGATGGATCGATGGAGCTTGCACACTTTGTTAGCTCCCTTTGGATCGAAAAAACCTTCTGGTTGCATCATATACAACTCTTCCTCCAGAAAACCATTCAGGAATGCAGTTTTACATCCATTTGCCAAATTTCATAAATTGTGGCAATTGCTAACATGATTCGGACAGACTTAAGCATCGCTACAGTTGAGAAAATCTCATTGTAGTCAACATCTTGAACTTTTGTCGAAAACCCTTTTTTGCAACAAGTCGAGCTTTGTAGATAGTAACACTACTATCAACGTCCGTCTTCCTCTTGAAGATCCATTTATTTTCTATGGTTTGCCGATCATCGGGCAAATCCATCAAAGTCCATACTTTGTTCTCATCCATGGATCATATCTCAGATTTCATGGCCTCAAACCATTTTGCGGAATCTGGGCTCATCATCGCTTCTTCATAGTTCGTAGGTTCATCATGATCTAGTAGCATGATTTCCGAACAGGATTACCGTACCACTCAGTGCGGATCTTACTCGTTGATCTACGAGGTTTCGTAGTAACTTGATCTGAAGTTTCATGATCAACATCATCAACTTCCTCACTACTTGGTGTAGGTGTCTCAGAAACCGGTTTCTGCGACGAACTACTTTCAAGTAAGGGAGAAGGTACGATTACCTCATCAAGTTCTACTTTCCTCCCACTCACTTCTTTCGAGAGAAACTCCTTCTCTAGAAAGGATCCATCTTAAGCAACGAATATATTGCCTTCGGATCTGTGATAGAAGGTGTACCCAACAATTTCCTTTGGGTATTCTATGAAGACGCACTTCTCCGATTTGGGTTCGAGCTTATCAGGATGAAACTTTTTCACATAAGCATCGCAACTCCAAACTTTAAGAAACGACAACTTTGGTTTCTTGCTAAACCACAGTTCATATAGCGGATTTAGATGGTGCCCAATTTAACGTGAATGCAGCTGTCTCTAATGTATGATCCAAAAACGATATTGGTAAATCAGTAAGAAACATCATAGATTGCACTTTATCCAATAAAGTGCGGTTACGATGTTTGGACACACCATAACATTGTGGTGTTCCATGTGGCGTGAGCTGTGAAACTATTCCACATTGTTTTAATTGAAGACCAAACTCGTAACTCAAATATTCGTCTCGCGATCGATCGCAGAAACTTTATTTTCTTGTTACGATGATTTTTCCACTTCACTCTGAAATTCTTTGAACCTTTCAACTATTTCAGACTTATGTTTCATCAAGTAGATATACCCATATCTGCTCAAATCGTCTTGTGAAGGTCAGAAAATAACGATACTTGCCACGAGCATCAACACTCATTGGATCGCATACATCGGTATGTATTATTTCCAATAAGTCAAGAGCTTGTTCCATTGTTCCGAGAACGGAGTTTTAGTCATCTTAGCCAAAAGGCATGGTTCTTAAGCATCAAGTGATTCATAATCAAGTGATTCCAAAATCCCATCAAGATGGAGTTTCTTCATGCGCTTTACACCAATATGACCTAAACGGCGATTGCCACAAATAAGTTGCACTATCATTATTAACTTTGCATCTTTTGGTTTCAATATTATGAATATGTGTATCACCACGATCGAGATCCAATGAACCATTTTCATTGGGTGTGTAACCATATAAGGTTTTATTCATGTAAACAGAACAACAGTTTATTCTCTTACTTAAATGAATAACCGTATTGCAATAAACATGATCAAATCATATTCATGCTCAACGCAAACACCAAATAACATTTTAGGTTCAACACTAATCCCGAAAGTATAGGGAGTGTGCGATGATGATCATATCAATCTTGAAACTACTTTCAACACACATCGTCACTTCACCCTTAACTAGTTTATGTTTATTCTGCAACTCCGCTTCGAAGTTACTACTCTTAGCAACCGAACCAGTACCAAATACCGAGGGGTTGCTATAAACACTAGTAAAGCACACATCAAACACCTGTATATCAAATATACCCTTTTTCACTTTGCCATCCTTCTTATCCACCAAATATTTAGGGCAGTTCCGCTTCAAAGGACCATTTTCTTTGCGAAGTAAGCACTTTCGGTTTCAGGCTTTGGTTCAGCTTTGGGCTTCTTCGTGGGAGTGACAACTTGCTTGTCAATCTACTTGAAGTTCCCCTTTCTTTCCCTTTGCCCTTTTTCTTGAAACTAGTGATCTTGTCAACCATCAACACTTGATGCTCTTTCTTGATTTCTATCTTCGTCGATTTCAACATCACGAAGAGCTCGGGAATCATTTTCGTCATCCCTTGCATACTATAGTTCATCACGAAGTTCTACTAACTTGGTGATGGTGACTAGAGAATTCTGTCAATCACTATCTTATCTGGAAGATTAACTCCCACTTGATTCAAGCGATTGAAGTACCTGCACAATCTGAGCACATGCTCACTAGTTGAGCGATTCTCCTCCATCTTTTAGCTATAGAACTTGTTGGAGACTTCATATCTCTCAACTCGGTATTTGCTTGAAATATTTAACTTCAATTCTGGAATATCTCATATGGTCCATGATGTTCAAAACATCTTTGAAGTCCCGATTCTAAGCCATAAAGCATGGTGCACAAAACTATCAAGTAGTCATCATATTGAGCTAGCCAAACGCTCATAATGTCGCAGATCCGCTCCTCGCAATAGGTCCGTCACCTAGCGGTGCATTAAAGACATAATTCTTCATGCAAGAATGAGGATAAACCTCGGATCACGGATCAAATCCGCATCATTGCTACTAACATTTTTCAACACAATTTTCTCTAGGAACATATCAAAATAAACATATGAAAGCAACAACGCAAGCTATTGATCTTACAACATAATTTGCAAAATACTACCGGGACTAAGTTCATGATAAATTTAAGTTCAATTAATCATATTACTTAAGAACTCCCACTTAGATAGACATCTCTCTAGTCATCTAAGTGATCACGTGACCCAAATCAACTAAACCATAACCGATCATCACGTGAGATGGAGTAGTTTTCAATGGTGAACATCTTATGTTGATCATATCTACTATATGATTCATGCTCGACCTTTCGGTCTCCGTGTTCCGAGGCCATATCGCATATGCTAGGCTCGTCAAGTATAACCCGAGTATTCTCGTGTGCAAAACTGGCTTGCACCCGTTGTAGATGGACGAGAGCTTATCACACCCGATCATCACGTGGTGTCCGGGCACGACGAACTTTGGCAACGGTGCATACTCGGGGAGAACACTTCTTGATAATTTAGTGAGAGATCATCTTATAATGCTACCGTCAATCAAAGCAAGATAAGATGCATAAAGGATAAACATCACATGCAAATCAATATAAGTGATATGATATGGCCATCATCATCTTGTGCTTCGTGATCTCCATCTCCGCAAAGCACCACCATGATCACCCTCGCCACCGCGCGACACCTTGATCTTCATCGTAGCATCGTTGTCGCCTCACCAATCTTATGCTTCTACGACTATCGCTACCGCTTAGTGATAAAGTAAAGCATTACTGTAGCATTGCATTGCATACAATAAAGCGACAACCATATGGCTCCGCCATTGCCGATAACTTCGGTTACAAAACATGATCATCTCATACAAAATATAGCATCACGTCTTGACCATATCACATCACAACATGCCCTGCAAAAACAAGTTAGACGTCCTCTACTTTGTTGTTGCAAATTTTACGTGGCTGCTACGGGCTTAAGCAAGAACCAATCTCACCTACGCATCAAAACCACAACGATATTTCGTCAAATAGACTCCGCTTTAACCTTCTTCAAGGACCGGCGTAGCCACACTCGGTTCAACTAAAGTGAGAGAGACAGACACCCACCGGTCACCTTTAAGCAACGAGTGCTCGTGGCGGTGAAACCAGTCTCGCGAAGCGCACGCGTAATGTCGGTCCGGGCCGCTTCATCTCACAATACCGCTGAACCAAAGTATGACATCTTTGGTAGGAAGTATGGCTTGTATCGCCCACAACTCACTTGTGTTCTACTCGTGCAAAACATCAAACCATAAAACCTAGGCTCGGATGCCACCGTTAGGGAACGAGTAATTTCAAAAATTTTCCTACGCACACGCAAGATCATGGTGATGCATAGCAACGAGAGGGGAGAGTGTTGTCTACGCACCCTCGAGACCCGGCGGAAGCGATCACAACGTAGAGGAAGTAGTCGACGTTCTCCTCGCGATCCGACCGATCCGGCGCCGTTACATTCGCGCCCGAGTTCTTGACACACGACAGCTCGATGACGCCCTCGACTCGATCCAGCCGAGTGTCGAGGGAGAGTTTTGTCAAGACGACGGCGTGGTGACAATCTTGATGTTTCACGGCGTGCAGGCTTCGCCTAAGCTTCATGACAGTATAACCGAGGTGGAATATGGTGGAGGGGGCACCGACACGGCTAAGGAACGATCCGTAGATCAACTTGTGTGTTCTAGGGTGCCCCCTGCCCCGTGATATAAAGGAGGGAGGGGGAGGCCGGCCGGCCTAGCTAGAAGGCTGGGAGGAGTCCTACTCCTACCGGGAGTAGGACTCCCCTTTCCTATTTGGATTAGGTTTGGGGAGGGGAAGAGGAGAGGGCGCCCCCTTCCTTGTCCTATTCGGACTGGGGGAGAGGGCGCATGCCACCTCCTGGCCGGCCCTCCTCTTCTCCCTCGAGGCCCACCGAGGCCCATTTACCCTCGGGGTTCCGTAACCCCCTGTACTCGCAGAATTCCGCTGCCGAACCATTCGAACTCCAAACATAGGCTTCCAATATATCAATCTTTATGTCTCGACCATTTCGAGACTCCTCGTCATGTCCGTGATCACATCCGGACTCCAACTTCTTCGGTACATCAAAATACATAAACTCATAATAACCGCCATCGAAACCTTAAGCGTGCGGACCCTACGGTTCGAGAACAATGTAGACATGACCTAGAACTATTCACGGTCAATAACCAACAGCGGACCTGGATGCCCATATTGGTTCCTACATATTCTACGAAGATCTTTATCGGTCGACCGCATAACAACATACGTTGTTCCCTTTGTCATCGGTATGTTACTTGCCCGAGATTCGATCGTCGGTATCCAATACCTAGTTCAATCTCGCTACGCAAGTCTCTTTACTCGTTCCGTAATACATCATCTCACAACTAACTCATTAGTTGTAGTGCTTGCAAGGCTTCAGTGATGTGCATTACCGAGAGGGCCCAGAGATACCTCTCCGACAATCGGAGTGACAAAACCTAATCTCAAATACGCCAACCCAACATCTTCCTTTGGAGACACCTGTAGTACTCCTTTATAATCACCCGCCACGTTGTGACGTTTGGTAGCACCCAAAGTGTTCCTCCGTAAAGGGAGTTGCATAATCTCATAGTTACAGGAACATGTATATGTCATGGATAGAAGCAGAGCAACATACTAAACGATCGTGTGCTAAGCTAAGGAATGGGTCATGTCAATCAGATCATTCTACTAATGATGTGACCTTGTTAATCAAATAACAACTCCTTGTTCATGGTTAGGAAACATAACCATCTTTGATTAACAAGCTAGTCAAGTAGAGGCATACTAGTGACACTCTGTTTGTTTATATATTCACACATGTATTATGTTTCCGGTTAATACAATTCTAGTATGAATAATAAACATTTATCATGATATGAGGAAATATATAATAACTTTATTATTGCCTCTAGGGCATATTTCCTTCACGTACGTCTTCACGATCCGACCGATCCAAGCACCGAACGTACGGAGCCTCCGAGTTCAGCACACGTTCAGCTCGATGATGATCTCCGGCCCTCCGATCCAGCAAAGGCTCCGGAGATGAGTTCCACAAGACGATGGCGTGGGACGATGATGATGTTCTATCGGCAGGGCTTCGCCTAAACTCCATGACGATATGACCGCTGGTGGAATATGGTGGAAGGGGCACCGACACGGCCGAGGAACGATCCGTAGATCAACTTGTGTGTCATGGGGTGCCCCCGCCCCGAGATATAAAGGAGCAAGGGGAGGAGGCGGCCGGCCAAGGGAGGCGCGCCAGGAGGAGTCCTACTCCCACCGGAGTAGGATTCCTCCTTTCCTAGTCCAACTAGGAGATCTTCCATGTAGTAGGAGTAGGAGAGAAGGAAAGGGAAGAGAGAAGGAAGGAAGGAGGGGTGCGGCCCTCCCTAGTCCAATTCGGACTAGGCCATGAAGCGCGGCCTGCCCTAGGCAGCCCTCTTTCACAGGCCCAATAAGGCCCAATACTTCTCCCGGCGAATTCCGTAACTCTCCAGACTCAAAAATACCGAATCACTGAACCTTTCGAACTCCGAATATAGTCGTCCAATATATCGATCTTTATGTCTCGACCATTTCGAGACTCCTCGTCATGTCCCCGATCTCATCCGGGACTCCAACTCCTTCGGTACATCAAAACTCATAAACTCATAATATAATCGTCATCGAAACCTTAAGCGTGCGGACCCTACGGGTTCGAGAACTATGTAGACATGACCTAGAACTATTCTCGTCAATAACCAATAGCGGGACCTGGATGCCCATATTGGCTCCTACATATTCTACGAAGATCTTTATCGGTCAAACCGCATAACAACATACGTTGTTCCTTTGTCATCGGTATGTTACTTGCCCGAGATTCGATCGTCGGTATCCAATACCTAGTTCAATCTCGTCACCGCAAGTCTCTTTACTCGCTCGTAATGCATCATCCCGTAACCAACTCATTGGTCACATTGCTTGCAAGGCTTATAATGATGTGCATTACCGAGAGGGCCCAGAGATACCTCTCCGACAATCGAGTGACAAAACCTAATCTCAAATACGCCAACTCAACATGTACCTTCGGAGACACCTGTAGTACTCCTTTATAATCACCCGATTACGTTGTGACGTTTGGTAGTACCAAAGTGTTCCTCCGTAAACGGAGTTGCATAATCTCATAGTTACAGGAACATGTATAAGTCATGAAGAAAGCAATAGCAACATACTAAACGATCAAGTGCTAAGCTAACGGAATGGGTCAAGTCAATCACATCATTCTCCTAATGATGTGATCCCGTTAATCAAATGACAACTCTTTTGTCCATGGCTAGGAAACATAACCATCTCGATAAACGAGCTAGTCAAGTAGAGGCATACTAGTGACACTATGTTTGTCTATGTATTCACACATGTATTATGTTTCCGGTTAATACAATTCTAGCATGAATAATAAACATTTATCATGAAATAAGGAAATAAATAATAACTTTATTATTGCCTCTAGGGCATATTTCCTTTAGTCTCCCACTTGCACTAGAGTCAATAATCTAGTTCACATCGCCATGTGATTTAACACCAATATTCATATCAGATATGATTAACACCCATAGTTCACATCATCATGTGACCAACACCCAAAGGGTTTACTAGAGTCAATAATCTAGTTCACATCGCTATGTGATTAACACCCAAAGAGTACTAAGGTGTGATCATGTTTTGCTCGTGAGAGAAGCTTATTCAACGGGTCTGTCACATTCAGAGCCGTATGTATTTTGCAAATATTCTATGTCTACAATGCTCTGCACGGAGCTACTCTAGCTAATCGCTCCCACTTTCAATATGTATCCAGATTGAGACTTAGAGTCATCTGGTTCGGTGTGAAAACTTGCACCGAGGTAACTTTTACGACGGGCTCTTTTATCACCTCCATAATCGAGAAATATTTCCTTAGTCCTCACTAAGGATATTCTTGACCAATGTCCAGTGATCTACTCCTAGATCACTATTGTACTCCCTTGTCAAATCTGAGCAAGGTATAAAATAGGTCCGGTACATAGCATAGCATACTTTATAGAACCTATGGTCGAGGCATAGGGAATGACTTTTCATTCTCTTTCTATTTTCTCGCCGTGGTCGGGATTTGAGTCTTACTCAATTTCATACCTTTGCAACACGTGCAAGAACTCTTTCTTTGATCGCTCCATTTTGAACTACTTCAAAATCTTGTCAAGGTATGTACTCATTGAAAATCTTATCAAGCGTCTTGATCTATCTCAATAGATCTTGATGCTCAATATGTAAGTAGCTTTACTGAGGTCTTTCTTCGAAAAACTCCTTTCAAATACTCCTTTATGCTTTGCAGAATAATTCTACATTACTTCCGATCAACAATGTGTCATTCACATATTCTTATCAGAAATGTTGTAGTGCTCCCACTCACTTTCTTGTAAATACAGGCTTCACCGTAAGTCTGTATAAAACTATATGCTTTGATCAACTTATCAAAGCGTATATTCCAACTCCGAGATGCTTGCACTAGTCCATAGATGCACATTTTGTTAACACCTTTAGGATCGACAAAACCTCTTGGTTGCATCACATACAACTCTTCTTTAATAACTCCATTAAGGAATGCAGTTTTGTTTATCCATTTGCCAGATTTCATAAAATCCGGTAATTGCTAACATGATTCGGACAGACTTAGCATCGCTATAGTTGAGAAAATCTCATCGTAGTCAACACCTTGAACTTGTCGAAAACCTTTTTGCGACAAGTCGAGCTTTGTAGATAGTAACACTACTATCAACGTCCGTCTTCCTCTTGAAGATCCATTTATTTTCTATGGCTTGCCGATCATCGGGCAAGTCCACCAAAGTCCACACTTTGTTCTCATACATGGATCCTATCTCAGATTTCATGGCCTCTAGCCATTTTGAGGAATCTGGGCTCATCATCGCTTCCTCATAGTTCGTAGGTTCATCATGGTCAAGTAACATGACTTCCGAATAGGATTACCGTACCACTCAGTGCGGATCTTTACTCGTAGACCTACGAGGTTCTGTAGAAACTTGATCTGAAGTTTCATGATCAATATCATTAGCTTCCTCACTGATTGGTGTAGTTGTCACAGGAACCGGTTCTTGTGATGAACTAAGGGAGTAGATACAGTTATCTCATCAAGTTCTACTTTCCTCCCGCTCACTTCTTTCGAGAGAAACTCCTTCTCTAGAAAGGATCCATTTTTAGCAACGAATATCTTGCCTTCGGATCTGTGATAGAAGGTGTACCCAACAGTTTCCTTTGGGTATTCTATGAAGACGCACTTCTCCGATTTGGGTTTGAGCTTATCAGGATGAAACTTTTTCACATAAGCATCGTAGCCCCAAACTTTAAGAAACGACAACTTGGGTTTCTTGCTAAACCACAGTTCATATGGTGTCGTCTCAACGGATTTAGATGGTGCCCTTTTAACGTGAATGCAACTGTCTCTAATGCATAACCCTAAAACGACAATGGTAAATCAATAAGAGACATCATAGATCGCACCATATCCAATAAAGTGCGGTTACGACGTTCGGACACACCATAACGTTGTGGTGTTCCTGTGGCGTGAGCTGTGAAACTATTCCACATTGTTTTAATTGAAGACCAAACTCAGAACTCAAATATTCGTCTTTGCGATCAGATCGCGAAACTTTATTTTCTTGTTACGATGATTTTTCCACTTCACTCTGAAATTCTTTGAACCTTTCAACTATTTCAGACTTATGTTTCATCAAGTAGATATACCCATATCTGCTCAAATCATCTTGTGAAGGTCAGAAAATAACGATACTTGCCACGAGCATCAACACTCATTGGATCGCATACATCGGTATGTATTATTTCCAATAAGTCAAGAGCTTGTTCCATTGTTCCGAGAACGGAGTTTTAGTCATCTTGCCCAAAAGGCACGGTTCGCAAGCATCAAATGATTCATAACCAAGTAATTCCAAAAATCCATCTTTATGGAGTTTCTTCATGCGCTTTTACACCAATATGACCCAAACGGCAGTGCCACGAATAAGTTGCACTATCATTATTAACTTTGCATCTTTTGGCATCAATATTATGAATATGTGTATCACTACGATCGAGATCCAACAAACTATGTTCATTGGGTGTATGACCATCGAAGGTCTTATTCATGTAAACAGAATAACAATTTATTCTCTAACTTTAAATGAATAATCGTATCGCAATAAACATGATCAAATCATATGCATGCTTAACGCAAACGCCAAATAACATTTGTTTCGGTTTAACACTAATCCCGAAAGTATAGGGAGTGTGCGATGATGATCATATCAATCTTGGAACTACATCCAACACTCATCGTCACTTCACCCTCAACTAGTCTCTGTTTATTCAGAACTCCTGTTTGAGTTACTAATCTTAGCAACCGAACAAGTATCAAATACTCAGGGGCTACTATAAACACTAGTAAGGCACACATCAAACACCTGTATATCAAATATACCCTTGTTTACTTTGCCATCCTTCTTATCCACCAAATGTTCAGGCATTTCCGCTTCCAAAGGACCATTTCCTTGCGCAGTAAGCACTCGGCCAGGCTTTGGTCCAACTTTGGTCTTCTTCACGGAGTGACAACTTGCTTGTCTTTCCACTTGAAGTTCCTTTCTTTCCTTTGCCCTTCTCTTGAAACTAGTGGTCTTGTCAATCATCAACACTTGATGCTCTTTCTTGATTTCTACCTTCGTCGATTTCAACATCACGAAGAGCTTGGGAATCGTTTACGTCATCCCTTGCATACTATAGTTCATCACGAAGTTCTAGTAACTTAGTGATGGTGACTAGAGAATTCTGTCAATCACTATCTTATCTAGAAGATTAACTCCCACTCAATTCAAGCGATTGAAGTACCCAGACAATCTAAGTACATGCTCACTAGTTGAGCGATTCTCCTCCATCTTTTAGCTATAGAACTTGTTGGAGACTTCATATCTCTCAACTCGGGTATTTGCTTGAAATATTAACTTCAATTCCTGGAACATCTCATATGGTCCATGACGTTCAAAACGTCTTTGAAGTCCCGATTCTAAGCCATAAAGCATGGTGCACACAACTATCAAGTAGTCATCATATTGAGCTAGCCAAACGTTCATAACGTCTGCATCTGCTCCTACAATAGGTCTGTCACCTAGCGGTGCATCAAGGACATAATTCTTCTGTGCAGCAATGAGGATAAACCTCATATCACGGATCCAATCCGCATTATTGCTACTAACATCTTTCAACACAGTTTTCTCTAGGAGTATATCAAAATAAACATATGAAAGCAACAACGCAAGCTATTGATCTACAACATAATTTGCAAAATACTACTAGGACTAAGTTCATGATAAATTTAAGTTCAATTAATCATATTACTTAAGAACTCCCACTTAGACAGACATCTCTCTAGTCATCTAAGTGATCACGTGATCCAAATCAACTAAACCATGTCCGATCATCATGTGAGATGGAGTAGTTTCAATGGTGAACATCGCTATGTTGATCATATCTACTATATGATTCACGCTCGACCTTTCGGTCTCCATGTCCCGAGGCCATATCTCAGATATGCTAGGCTCGTCAAGTTTAACTCGAGTATTCGCGTGTGCAACTATTTTGCACCCGTTGTATTTGAACGAGAGCCTATCACACCCGATCATCACGTGGTGTCTCAAAGACGAAGAACTTTCGCAATGGTGCATACTCAGGGAGAACACTTCTTGATAATTAGTGAGAGATCATCTTAAAATGCTACCGTCAAACAAAACATAATAAGATGTATAACAGATAAACATCATATGCAATCAAAATATGTGACATGATATGGCCATGATCATCTTGCGCCTTTGATCTCCATCTCCAAAGTACTGTCATGATCTCTATCGTCACCGGCACGACACCATGATCTTCATCATCTTGATCTACATCAATGTGTCATCACATGGTCGTCTCACCAACTATTGCTCTTGTAACTATTGCTATCGCATAGCGATAAAGTAAAGCAATTATTTGGCACTTGCATCTTATGCAACAAAGAGACAACCATAGAGCTTCTGCTAGTCGCCGATAACTTCAACAAAACATGATCATCTCATACAACAACTTATATCTCATCACGTTTTGACCATATCACATCACAACATGCCCTGCAAAAACAAGTTAGACGTCCTCTACTTTGTTGTTGCAAGTTTTACGTGGCTGCTACGGGCTTAGCAAGAACCGTTCTCACCTACGCATCAAAACCACAACGATAGTTTGTCAAATAGACTCTGTTTTAACTTTCGCAAGGACCGGGCATAGCCACACTCGGTTCAACTAAAGTTGGAGAAACTGACACCCGCCAGCCACCTGTGTGCAAAGCACGTCGGTAGAACCAGTCTCGCGTAAGCGTACGCGTAATGTCGGTCCGGGCCTCTTCATCCAACAATACCGCTGAACCAAAGTATGACATCTTTGGTAGGCAGTATGACTTATATCGTCCACAACTCACTTGTGTTCTACTCGTGCATATAACATCAACGATAAAACCTAGGCTCGGATACCACTGTTGGGGAAAGTAGTAATTTCAAAAATTTCCACGCACACGCAAGATCATGGTGATGATATAGCAACGAGAGGGGAGAGTGTTTGTCCACGCCCTCGTGAGACCGTAAGCGAAGCGTTAGCACAACGCGGTTGATGTAGTCGACGCCTTCACGATCCGACCGATCCAAGCACCAAACGCATGAGCCTCCGAGTTCAGACACGCTCAGCTCGATGACGATCTCCGCCCTCCGATCCAGCAAAGGCTCCGGAGATGAGTTTCACAAGACGACGACGGCGTGGTGACGATGATGATGTTCTACCGGCGCAGGGCTTCGCCTAAACTCCGCGACGATATGACCGAGGTGGAATATGGTGGAAGGGGGCACCGCACACGGCTGAGGAACGATCCGTAGATCAACTTGTGTGTCATGGGGTGCCTCCTGCCCCCGTATATAAAGGAGCAAGGGGGAGGAGGCGGCCGGCCAAGGGAGGGCGCGCCAGGGAGGAGTCCTACTCCCACCGGGAGTAGGATTCCCTCCTTTCCTAGTCCAACTAGGAGATCTTCCATGTAGTAGGAGTAGGAGAGAAGGAAAGGGAAGAGAGAAGGGAAGGAAGGAGGGGGTGTGGCCCCTCCCCCTAGTCCAATTCGGACTAGGCCATGGGGGGCGCGCGGCCTGCCCTAGGCAGCCCCTCTTTCTTTCCCGAAGGGCCCAATAAGGCCCAATACTTCTCCCTGGCGAATTCCCGTAACTCTCCAGACTCGAAAAATACCGAATCACCGGAACCTTTCCGAACTCCGAATATAGTCGTCAATATATCGATCTTTACATCTCGAACATTTCGAGACTCCTTGTCATGTCCCCGATCTCATCCGGACTCGAACTCCTTCGTACATCAAAACTCATAAACTCATAATATAGCCATCATCGAAACCTTAAGCGTGCGGACCCTACGGGTTCGAGAACTATGTAGACATGACCTAGAACTATTCTCGGTCAATAACCAATAGCGGGACCTGGATGCCCATATTGGCTCCTACATATTCTACGAAGATCTTTATCGGTCAAACCGCATAACAACATACGTTGTTCCTTTGTCATCGGTATGTTACTTGCCCGAGATTCGATCGTCGGTATCCAATACCTAGTTCAATCTCGCCACCGCAAGTCTCTTTACTCGCTTTGTAATGCATCATCCCATAACCAACTCATTGGTCACATTGCTTGCAAGGCTTATAATGATGTGCATTACCGAGAGGGCCCAGAGATACCTCTCCCACAATCGGAGTGACAAAACCTAATCTCAAATACGCCAACTCAACATGTACCTTCGGAGACACCTGTAGTACTCCTTTATAATCACCCGATTACGTTGTGACGCTTGGTAGTACCAAAGTGTTCCTCCGTAAACGGAGTTGCATAATCTCATAGTTACAGGAACATGTATAAGTCATGAAGAAAGCAATAGCAACATACTAAACGATCAAGTGCTAAGCTAACGGAATGGGTCAAGTCAATCACATCATTCTCCTAATGATGTGATCCCGTTAATCAAATGACAACTCTTTTGTCCATGGCTAGGAAACATAACCATCTCTGATAAACAAGCTAGTCAAGTAGAGGCATACTAGTGACACTATGTTTGTCTATGTATTCACACATGTATTATGTTTCCGGTTAATACAATTCTAGCATGAATAATAAACATTTATCATGAAATAAGGAAATAAATAATAACTTTATTATTGCCTCTAGGGCATATTTCCTTTATCTTTTTCAATAGACAAGTCTTGGATTGCTTTCGAATGATCTTTATCTCCTACATCAATTGGCAATTGCTCGACTTGCAAGCCGTTAGATTCATCAAACTTCACATCTATCGCCTCTTCAATTTTTCGAGTGAAGTTGTTGTAGACACAGGAAGTGTGAGAGTTCGATCCATAACCGAGTAGAAAAGCTTCATGTGATTTAGGAGAAAATTTTGAACAACGATGCCTATCAAGAATGTGATATTTTGAGCCAAATACCCGAAAGTATCCAACTTGTGGCTTGTTACCGGTGAGTAGCTCGTACACCGTTTTACCAACAAGCTTGTGAAGATAAAGTCAATATGTAGCATGACAAGCCGTCTCAAACGCTTCTGCCCAAAAGTGTTTTTGTGTCTTGTATTCATCTAGCATTGTTCTTACCATCTCGATAAGGGTACGGTTCTTCCTCTCAACAACTCCATTTTATTGAGGTGTGTACATAACCGAGAACTCATGTGAGATCCCTTCTTTGTCAAGAAAGGTATTTACATTGGTGTTCTTGAACTCCGTTCCGTTGTCGCTCTGAACCTTCTTGATCATCACTTCAAATTGATTTTGGGCCTTCCTAGCAAAGTTCTTAAAGATCTTTTGTACCTGTGATTTGTCATCAAGAAAGAACACCCACGTAAATCTGGAAAAATCATCAACAATGACCAAACCGAAGGAGTTACCACCAAGGCTCTTATAAGCATTGGGACCAAAGAGATCCATATGGAGTAGCTCAAGTGGTCTCCTTATGGTCATGATATTCTTCACGGGATGACTTCCTCCAACTTGGTTTCCTGCTTGGCAAGCACTACAAATCCTTGTCAAAAATAACATCTTTCACACCAAGAATATGATCTCCTTTAACAAGTTTGTCAAGATTTCACATGCCAACATGTCCTAACCTTCTATGCAATAACCATCCTTTAGAAGATTTTGCAATTGAGCTCTTTTAGTGAAGTCAACAATGTATAGATCACCTCTACGAATGCCAGTAAAGACCATATTAGGATTATCTCAATGAAACACCTGGCAATCTACTTCGATCAATAGAACATTAAACCAAAGTCGGCTAGTCTAGATACGGAAAGAAGACTATAACCAAGAGATTCAATGAGCATAACATTTTGAATAGAGATATCATTGGATATGGCCACCTTACCAAGGCTAAGTACCTTACCCTTGGAGTTGTCTCCAAAAGTCACATACTTGCGTGGACCATCATTCTTAGCAAGGTCAAGAAACATGTCTCTATCTCCAGTCATGTGACCAGTACATCCACTATCAAGAATCCATTATTTTCCTTCGACCATGTAATCTCGAAGAACTGCCATAAGACTAAGATTTCTCATAGTCTTCTCATATTCAATGTCAAATTCTTTGTCCTCATCATAATCATCATCATCATCATCATCACCATCATCATGTATGGGATCATCGCCTAGGGCAATGAATTTGTTAGTTTCATGATCATGACAATGTGCAAGTTTATGAAGTCTAATGGCTTCCATTATGATGTTGCTAATGGTTCCAACGTCATCTTTAGCACGCAAAAGATCACAAAGCTCAAATAGACATTCATCAAATTTAGGATCACTAGGATTCATCTTATGAAAGGCAATAGATTTATGAAGGATCTCATCAAGGTTCTTTAAAGAGTAATTAGGGAAACACGTTTCTATGTCCTTCCATAAAGTACATGCACATTCAAAGTTTTGCATACGAATAAGCACATCTTTAGGTAATCCTCTAATGATAAGATTGATGGTTCTAAGATTACTAAGCATGTCAATTTCCTCTTCATGAGTGGGAGTGCAAGGGATCAATAGGAGGCACACAAGGACAATGAACATACTTGCTCAAATTAAATTCATTAGACATCAAGCATTTCATTTTTCCAAGAGTTATAGTAGTCTCCATCAAGTATGGGCACTTTACATCTGAGACTTCCCAAAGTAGACTCATCATTCTTCCTCCAATGGTGATTAAACCAAAGCAATGGAGACCAAACTCTCATACCAATTGTAGGATCGGAGAAGATAGATCTAGAGGGGGGGGGTGAATAGACTCTTAACCAACCAAAGATGCAGTTTTTAGTTTTCTTGAGATTTAGATAGGTTTTGGCACTAGTTAAGATATCACCAAGGCTTCCTACACATGTTGCAATTCATGTAGCCTAGGGTCCTAGGTATGCTATATAAACTGGGGTCCGGACTTGTAGACAGACTGTTGGAGAACGTAGTAATTTCAAAAAAAATCCTACGCGCACGCAAGATCACGGTGATGCATAGCAACGAGAGGGGAGAGTGTTGTCCACGTACCCTCGTAGACCATAAGCGGAAGCGTTATGACAACGCGGTTGATGTAGTCGTACGCCTTCATGATCCGACCGATCCAAGTACCGAACGCACGGCACCTCCGAGTTCAGCACACGCTCAGCTCGATGACGATCCCTGACTCCGATCCAGCAGGTGTCGGGATGAGTTCCACAAGACGACGGCGTGGTGACGATGATGATGTTCTATCGTGAGGGCTTCGCCTAAGCACTGCTACAATATGACCGGGTGGAATATGGTGGAGGGGGCACCGACACGGCTAAGGAACGATCACGAAGATCAACTTGTGTGTCATGGGTGCCCCTGCCCCCATATATAAAGGAGCAAGGAGGAGGAGGCCGCCCTAGGAGGAGGGCGCGCCAGGGGAGTCCTACTCCCACCGAGTAGGACTCCTTTCCTAGTCCAACTAGGAGAAGGGGGAAAGGAAGGAGAGGGGGGGCGCCCAAACCCCTTGTCCACCCGGACTGGGCTTGGGAGGGGTGCACGCCACCTCCTGGCTCCTTCCCACTAAGGCCCATTAAGGCCCAATACTCTTCCCCGTATTCCCGTAACTCCCCGGTACTCCAAAAAATACTCGAATCACTTGGAACCTTTCCGATGTCCGAATATAGTCGTCCAATATATCGATCTTTACGTATCGACCATTTCGAGACTCCTCGTCATGTCCCCGATCTCATCCGAGACTCCGAACTCCTTCGGTACATCAAAACTCATAAACTCATAATAAAACTCGCCATCGAAACCTTGTTGCGGACCCTACGGGTTCGAGAACTATGTAGACATGACCGAGACACGTTTCAGGTCAATAACCAATAGCGGAACCTGGATGCTCATATTGGCTCCTACATATTCTACGAAGATCTTTATCGGTCAAACCGCATAACAACATACGTTGTTCCATTTGTCATCGGTATATTACTTGCCCGAGATTCGATCGTCGGTATCCAATACATAGTTCAATCTCGTTACCGGCAAGTCTCTTTACTCATTATGTAATGCATCATTCCGTAACTAACTCATTAGCTCCATTGCTTGCAAGGCTTATAGTGATGTGCATTACCGAGCAGGCCCAGAGATACCTCTCCGACAATCGGAGTGACAAATCCTAATCTTGAAATACGCCAACTCAACATGTACCTTCGGAGACACCTGTAGAGCTTCTTTATAATCACCCAGTTATGTTGTGACGTTTGGTAGCACACAAAGTGTTCCTCCAGTAAATGGGAGTTGCATAATCTCATAGTCATAGGAACATGTATAAGTCATGAAGAAAGCAATAGCAACATACTAAACGATCGAGTGCTAAGCTAACAGAATGGGTCAAGTCAATCACATCATTCTCTAATGATGTGATCCCGTTAATTAAATGACAACTCATGTCTATGGTTAGGAAACTTAACCATCTTTGATTAACGAGCTAGTCAAGTAGAGGCATACTAGTGACACTATGTTTGTCTATGTATTCACACATGTATTATGTTTCCGGTTAATACAATTCTAGCATGAATAATAAACATTTATCATGAAATAAGAAAATAAATAATAACTTTATTATTGCCTCTAGGGCATATTTCCTTCAGTCTCCCACTTGCACTAGAGTCAATAATCTAGTTCACATCGCCATGTGATTTAATACCAATATTCACATCTGTATGTGATTTATACCCATAGTTCACATCGTCATGTGATCAACCCAAAGGGTTTACTAGATTCAATAATCTAGTTCACATTGCTATGTGATTAATACCCAAAGAGTACTAAGGTATGATCATGTTTTGCTCGTGAGAGAAGTTTAGTCAACGGGTCTGTCACATTCAGAGCCGTATGTATCTTGCAAATATTCTATGTCTACAATGCTCTGCACGGAGCTATTCTAGCTAATTGCTCCCACTTTCAATATGTATCCAGATTAAGACTTAGAGTCATCTGGATCAGTGCCAAAACTTGTATCGACGTAACCCTTTACGACAAACCTTTTGTAACCTCCATAATCGAGAAACATATCCTTATTCCACTAAGGATAATTTTGACCAATGTCCAGTGATCTACTCCTAGATCACTATTGTACTCCCTTGACAAACTAGGGCAGAGTATACAATAGGTCTGGTCCATAGCATGGCATACTTTTATAGAACCTATGACTGATGTATAGGGAATGACTTTCATTCTCTTTCTATTTTCTGCTATGGTCGGGATTTGAGTCTTACTCAATTTCATACCTTTGCAACAGAGGCAAGAACTCTTTCTTTGACTGTTCCATTTTGAACTACTTCAAAATCTTGTCAAGGTATGTACTCACTGAAAATCTTATCAAGCATCTTGATCTATCTCAATAGATCTTGATGCTCAATATGTAAGTAGCTTTACCGAGGTCTTTCCTTAAAAAAAACTCCTTTGAAACACTCATTTATGCTTTGCAGAATAATAATACATTATTTCCGATCAACAATATGTCATTCACATATACTTATCAGAAATGTTGTAGTGCTCCCACTCACTTTCTTGTAAATACAGGCTTCACCGTAAGTCTGTACAAAACTATATGCTTTGATTAACTTATCAAAGCGTATATTCCAACTCTGAGATGCTTGCACCAGTCCATAGATGGAGCGCTGGAACTTGCACATTTTGTTAGCACCTTTAGGATTGACAAAACCTTCTGGTTGCATCGTATACGACTCTTCTTTAAGAAAACCATTAAGGAATGCAGTTTTGACATCCATTTACCAGATTTCATAAAATGTGGCAATTGCTAACATGATTCGGACAGACTTAAGCATCGCTACAGTTGAGAAAATCTCATTGTAGTCAAGACCTTTTAACTTGTCAAAAAACCTTCTTGCGACAAGTCGAGCTTTGTAGATAGTAACACTACTATCAACGTCCGTCTTCCTCTTGAAGATCCATTTATTTTCTATGGTTTGCCAATCATCGGGCAAGTCCACCAAAGTCCACACTTTATTCTCATACATGGATCCTATCTCAGATTTCATGACCTCCAGCCATTTCGCGGAATCTGGGCTCATCATCGCTTCCTCAAAGTTCGTAGGTTCATCATGGTCTAGTAACATGACTTCCAGAACAGGATTACCGTACCACTCTGGTGCGGACTGTACTTTGAAAGACCTACGAGGTTTTGTAGTAACTTGATCTGAAGTTTCATGATCATCATCATTAGCTTCCTCACTAATTGGTGTAGGAATCACTGGAACAGATTTCTGTGATGAACTACTTTCCAATTCGGGAGAAGGTACAAATTACCTTATCAAGCTCTACTTTCCTCCCTGTCGGTGTCAAAACTGGCGGATCTCGGGTAGGGGGTCCCGAACTGTGCGTCTAGGCGGATGGTAACAGGAAACGAGGGACACAATGTTTTTACCCAGGTTCAGGCCCTCTCGATGGAGGTAATACCCTACGTCCTGCTTGATTAATATTGATGATATGGGTAGTACAAGAGTAGATCTACCACGAGAAGCTAGCCTATGGTATGATTGTTGAGATGTAATGTTGTGTCCTACGGACTAAAGCCCTCCGGTTTATATAGACACCGGAGAGGCTAGGGTTACACAGAGGCGGTTACAATGGTAGGAGATCTACATATCCGTATCGCCAAGCTTGCCTTCCACGCCAAGGAAAGTACCTTGGGACACGAGCCGAGTCTTCAATCTTCTATCTTCGTAGTCCGGGAGTCCGGCGGATATTGATAGTCCGCTATCCGGACACCCCTAGTCCAGACTCCTCAAGAGCCCTTTAACCAGGCTTCAATGACGATAGGTCCAGCGTGCTTGTAGTCTTTGGCGTTGCAAGGCGGGTTCTCCTTCAAATTCCATGTTCTCGCCCAGCGGTGTCCGCTTCACCTCGAACATCGTGCTTCTTGGCTTCTACACCAAATTATGGCCGTCTTCCACGCGTCGCACGAATGCGAAAAGCCAGGGAGCTCTTTACATTTTACCCCTCAATCGTGCGGGTCACCCGCCTATTAAAGGGGGCAAGGATCCAGATCCAAACCGAACCATCTTCCTCCCGCGTATACTCCATCGAAGCGCCTCCGACCCTGAAATCCATTCCACCATGGATCGTCAATGCGGCTCTTCCTCACGCGCTCCCAGCCCATCGCCGAGGGATTGGAGGAGGTGCTCTATTCCGCACAACGAGCTAGTAAAGCTCCAGACGGAGGGGTTGCTTCCTCCGGCCTTCATGGTTCCGGTCCGAGCCGGACTGGTTACTTACCGAGGTGGGAGGCAAAGCGGAGGACACCCCAAGCCCCAACAAGGGGGGAGCGGTGTGTTTCGTCCCTTATCTAATAAGGGGCTTGATTTCAATACATCCTTTCTCCGCTGGCTCCTCAAGTTCTACGGACTCAGCTCCATCACCTCACACCCAAGATCTGGCTTTGCACATCGCAGCTATGTAGCTCTTTGTGAGCTATTCTTGGGCATCGAGCCCCATTTCGCATTGTGGAAGAGGCTGTTCGCCTCGTGCCCTGCTCCCACCAGGGGACCATATATCAAGTGGCGGCGCCAAATATGGCGATCGCTGGGACCGGATACCTATCCGCACCCCAAGAGGGCGTCCAAGACCGCCCTCGAGTGGTTTTATATTGTAGACGCCCACGCTCGACCCAGTCCGGATTGGCCTCCGGAGTTTGATGCTGCTCCCTTGAAGAAACGCCTCGGTGGCGCTCATGAGCCCCGCTTGAGGAGGACAAGAGCGCCCATTACTTGATGGGCCGAATAAGACTAATGGCTCATTCCGCTTGACCATAATCGAGTCATGGCGACGCAGCATCAGCGGGGTGCAGCCGCTGCAATACAGAGGCCACCCCATGTGGGATTTCAATGGGAGGACGATGCCATTCAAGCACGGCCAAGAAGGGCGGATTCGACCGAGGATCCGTGAAGATCCTGTCCGGTCTGTATAAGGGGAGAAGGAGGACTTCTTCGCCCGATCCCTCTAGAGGGGTTTTCCATGAACTACCCCAAAGGATGGGTAAGCGAACACCTCGAAGGGTTCTGCCCGTGTTTTCGAAGTTTAAGCTTCTTACCTTATGTCTTCGGCGCAGAGTCTACGTCGGACTATGGAGGACATGGTGAGTCCTGCTCCACAACCCGAGGATCCGAAAGGATCCCTGGGTCCGGTCTCCGAAGAGGATCCGGACATCGGGGTGGAGCTAATCGAGGGGGTGTATCACCAGCTAAGCATTGACGATGCTTTGGTTGCCATTACGGCGGACTACCCTGGGCTGAATTTGGCATCCCAGGTGACCAAGACCGAAGTCCGGACACCGTTATCTTATCCTTGGCTACTTCTGACCTTCGCGAACGATGGCTTTTTGCAGGAAGCGCCTTTACGGCCGAGAGCCGAGCCTGCGGCGGCCGACCTACAGAGGTCGGTCCGAACTAGCAGGAGGAAGAGGAGCGCCGTGCGGGCGGAATCGTCGCCGCAGGGGTATGGCTTATGTTTGATTCTTTTGAGCAACGTTTCGAGGAAACTTCTAAACGCTCATGATTTTTACAGAAGAAAAAGCGCTCGCCGGACTGCGAGCATAGGAGTTGCCGATCCTACCAATTCCAGCCGGGCTCCAGCGCCTGGACTGGAGGGGGAGGCAAGCGCAAGACGCGGACCAGATCCTACTCCAACGGAGGATACCGACAGACTGTCCGCCACCAAGTCGGAGGTGGAGAGCGCTATGAATCATAGATGCCGTCGGACAGTTTTTCAAGAGGCGTGCTTTTCCCCGGAGGCATTGGATGCCTTCCATGCAGGGGACACGCATCTCCGGGCTGCCCAAAATGGTTTTACCAGGGCCACGGAGCAGTATGTTAAAGACATACGGGTAAGGGAATTTTGATGGTTGTATACACCAGTAGCCCCCGAGACTGAAATTAGTTATGTTAACTCGATTTAAGGATCATATAAACTTTCAGCTCTTAACGAGAGGAACGCCTAGCTGTCCCGGAGCTGCAAGATTGCAAGGCCCAACTTGAGGTCAAGATTTGCTACCGCAGGAGGAGACGGAAAGACCCTCCGGTAACACATTTGTTTAATATAAGCGCTATGCGGTATGCGCGTGAGTCTAATAATGACATCGCAGGTGCCGCCAACAAGATCCGGATAGGCAGCGCGCACGCCCGACTAAGGGTCGACGAGAACATGCTGAACAGAGTTCAGCAGGAAAGGAACAAACTCCAAGATGCCAACGCCAAGCTCGGAGAAGAGCTTAAAGGCGCACAGGCCGAGCTGTCCAGCTCCGTCAAGGAGAATCAACGACTTCGTCGCGGCATCTATAGTAAGTGCTTGAGCGAACTCTCTAAGGAAGAAGAGTTCGACGAGGAAGTGATTTGACATAATATGTCTTGTAGGTATACTCACGGGCCATCCTGCGGAGGAGATGCCCATATCATTGGGTGATCAACTTCCCGAACTGTTGCAGCTTGTTCGAACGAGTTCGGCAGCAATGAGTGGCGCCAGACATGCCTTATGGCTATCCTCACCCCGCCCGAGGGCCTCGGGAGCTTATGGAGAAGTTACGAAGAGGCGGCGCTTCCATTTGTGGAAGATTTCAGCTTGCCGCCAAGGTGCCAGGGAGGCTTGGGCCATGGTGAAGACGCGGTACAAGAAGGCAGACCCCAACCATATGGCCGAAGTTGGACCGATGGGGCCCGACGGGAAGGAGATCCCTGTGAGTTTAGTGTACGGCCAGGTGGAACTGGCTGCTAAATATTCCCAACGGGACTATAAACTAGACAGCCTGTTAGACGGGATTGAGGAGGAATACAATCAATAGATTTGACAATGTATGTTGTCCTTAAAATTGACATGTGAAATGCCTTCTAGCTGGATTGTAGATCGTTTGTCTTTGCCGACCTTTTCGCTTCGACCTCGGGACCCTAGAGTCCGGAGTGTGTCCGAATACCTTTTTGGTTTAACAAATAACCGTGGTATGCATGGAGACCAGGCGTAGGGGTCATTAGTGCTTTATCAGACAAGTGCCCAACTAGTTATGTTATATTACATGGTTAGTAAGAAACATCTTCCAGGGAGAATAGTTCCGTTAAGGGTTCCTTTCGCTGGGGAGGCATGCCCTAAAGTGCATTGCCGGACTGCAAAGAAAGCAGTAAAACATCTGGGGGCAGATGGAAAGAAGTAATTAAAAGTCATCTTTTAAATCACCGATCAATATTCCCTTAAGAACGCTTAGCTTTCGGCTTCACCTACCGAGGTACACATCCGGTGACCGGCAAGAATAATCACAGAGGTGCTCCTTTACCACCTAGCCGAATAATCGGGAACGAGGGGTAAGCACAGAGCCAGCAACCCAGCTTGGCCAAAACTTAAGTCATATCGATGCATATAATGGCGAGTAAAAGGTACATGTGGAAGCGTGACACATGTGTTGGGTATAAAACCAGATAGTTGAGCTTCGTAAAAGAAGCCCTCAGAATAACGAAAGTCTGATGGCACATCGTATGTATGCAAAAATGCGAAAATATACCCCGAGGGGATTATTAATTTAGAAGGAAAAAGAGAAAAGAGGACAGCGAAATGTAAAAGGTTGGACGGGGAAGGGACGAACTCGAGTCCGGCGCTAGGCATAGAATCTTCATAGTCGGGCTGCGCTCCATGGGTTCGCTCGAGTCGGTTGTCCGACGATTTCAGAGACGATGACGCTCCGCGGTCAAGATTTGATCGATAATGAAGGGCCTTCCCATCCGGCTTGAGCTTGTCCTTTTCTTGTCCGCAGCGAGAACTAGTTCGCCAACGTTATAGGTCTTGGCCCGCATTTCTCGCTTTGATATCTTGGCCTGCTTTGCGATAAAATGCGGAACGAGCCTTCGCGGCGCCACGTTCTTCCTCCAATGTGTCCAGCTGTCCCGCCGATCTAGCTCGGCTTCTCTTTCCTCATACATGCGCACCCTAGGTGAGTCATGAATAATGTCGCAGGCAAGATCGCCTCTGCGCCAGATACCATAAAAATGGTGTGAATCCGTAGTACGGTTAGGCGTTGTCCGCAGCCCCAGAGTACGGAGTCGAGCTCCTCGACCCATTGGTATCGGATTTGGCGAGTGACCTCACCAATCTGGGTTTTATGCCGCCATTATTAGACCGCTTGCTCTTTCCACTTGACCGCTGGTTTGAGGGTGATAGATCGATGCATAGTCGAGCTTAATGCCCATATTTTTGCACCATGACTTGACCTCATCGGCCGTGAAGTTTGTGCCGTTGTCGGTGATGATGCTTTGTGGGGACTCAGAACGTGTACCACCTCGATATAAAGTCTATCACTGGTCCGGACTCGCCGCTTTAACCGGTTTGGCCTCTATCCATTTGGTGAACTTATCCACCATGACCAACAGGTATTTTTTTTGTGGGTTCCCTTTAAGGGTCCGACCATGTCAAGCCCCTGCACCGCGAACGGCGTGTAATGGGTATGGTTTTGAGGGGTGGGTGGCATATGGCTCGATTAGCAAAGAGCGGCAACCAACGATCGCTGGACCAAGTCATGCGATCCGCCCGAGCCGTCGGCCAATAAAACCCTGTGCGGAATGCCTTTCCTACCAGGGCCCGGGCTGCTGCGTGGTGTCCACCTAGTCCGGCATGGATTTCAGCCAGGAGGTTTCGCCCTTCTTCTTCGGAGATACACCTTTGAAGGACTCCGGTAGTACTTTTCTTATAAAGTTCTCCCTCATGGACCTTGTAGGCCTTCGATCGCCGGACTATGTAGCGGGCCTCATTTTGGTCTTCGGGTAGCTCCTACCTAAGTAAGTAGGCTAGGAAAGGTTCTGTCCACGCGGCGGTTACTGCCATTATGTCGTGGGCGGATGGTGTTATGTCGTCTGCTGAATCACCAGTTGGTGCGGTTTTCTCCGGTTTATCGCTGCCGGACTCCTCTTCCCATAGTACGGATGGCTTGAAGAGCCGTTCCAGGAAGATATTTGGAGGGACAGTATCACGTTTCGCACCGATGCGTGCGGGGTGACGCCGCCGCTTGGTTATTATCTCGGGCTATGTGATGGAATTCGAGTCCTTCAAACCGAAATGACATTTTCGTGACAGCATTACGACACGCTGCCATTTTCGGATCCTTGGCGCCAAAGTCTCCATTTATTTGGGATATTGCAAGGTTTGAACCCCGGCGCACCTCTAGGCGTTGATGCCCATGGAGATCGCCATCCGGAGACCATGTAACAGGCCTCAGATTCGGCTGCGTTGTTGAGTCCGTACATTATTTGGAGTACGATTGATCAGATCTCCGTGGGGACGCCAAGACGACGCCAGCCCCCATCCGCCAACATTTTGGAGCCGTCGAAGTGCATAGTCCAATTGGAGTATGCACTGCACTTTTAGGTAGTTCGCTTCATCCATTCGGCGACAAGTCAGCCAAAACTTGTGACTTTATGGCTCGCCGAGGTTTGTAGGATATGTCGAATGGCAAGAGCTCAATGGCCCATTTTGCAATCCTGCCCGCTGCGTCGCGGTTATTTATAATGTCATTGAGTGGCACTTCGAAGCCATCGTTATCGAACACTCTTGGAAGTAGTGCCCGAGCTTCCGGACGCCATGAACACCGCAGATGCTATCTTTTGATAGTGCGGGTAACGGATTTGCAGGGGTTAACACAAAGGATACGTAATACACCTGGTTTTTGAAGAAGGAATTTATGCCCTTCTACGTTGCGCGTTCGACGACGAGGACAGCGCTCACAACTTGATGTGTTGCAGCAATGTATAACAACATTGGTTCGCCCAGAGTAGGCGCGGCCAGGACCGGATTTGTTGCCAATATGGCTTTTATTTCCTCGAGTCCCAAGAAGGAGGCATCCGTCCACTCGAAGTGTTCGGTTCGCTTTAGGAGGCGATAAAGGGCAGCGCCTTTTCTCCTAAACGGAGATAAACGGCTTAGGGCTGCCACGCATCCCGTTAACTTTTGTATTTGCTTGAGGTCTTTTGAATATCCAAGCGTGATGAGCCCGGATTTTGGCCGGATTTGCTTCAATTCCTCTACCGGATACGATGAAGCCCAAAGAGCTTTCCGGTGGTACAATCAAAACACATTTTTCCGGATTCAGCTTAATGTCATATGCTCCGAGGTTGTCGAATGTGAGCCTCAAATCGCCTACTAAAGTTTCGACGAGTTTTGTTTTGACGACCACGTCGCTCACGATGCCTCGATTGTTTTGCCGATCTGGGTGGCGGACATGTTTGAATCATGCGCCGATATGTTGCGCCGGCGTTTTTAAGTCCAAGGGCATCGTGTTGAAGCGAATGGTCCGTATGGAGTGATGAATGCCGTTGCGGCTTGATTCGCTTCCGCCATCTTGATTTGATGATAGCCATAGTATGCATCCAGGAAGCACAACGAATCGTGTCCTGCTGTGGCATCGATAATTTGATCGGTGCGGGGGAGGGGGAAAGGATCCTTTGGGCAAGCCTTATTGAGGTCTTTGAAGTCGACACATAGACGCCAGGATTTATCTTTCTTTGGTACCATCACCAAATTTGCTAGCCAGTCCGGATGTTTGATATCTCTAATGAATCCGACTTCCAATAACTTGGCTAGCTCTTCTCCCATTGCCTGTCTCTTGGGCTCGGAAAATCGTCGAAGAGCCTGTTTGACTGGCTTGAATCCTTTTAGGATGTTTAGGCTGTGTTCTGCCAGCCTGCGAGGGATACCGGGCATGTCTGAAGGGTGCCAGGCGAAGATGTCCCAATTTTCCCGAAGGAAATCGCGTAATGCGGCGTCGACTTCGGGGTTCAACTGTGCCCCGATGGAAGCTGTCTTTGTTGGGTCCGTTGGGTGGACTTGAAATTTAACTATCTCATCTGCTGGTTTGAAGGAGGTGGACTTGGATCTTTTATCAAGTATCACATCGTCCCTGTTTACCGTAGAGCGCAGCGTGGTTAGTTCCTCCGCCGCTAAGGCTTTGATAGTGCTTCGAGAGCTAGTGCGGTTGTCTTATTTTCGGCGCTGAGTGTTGTGTCCGGATCACTAACGAGTGATTATTCCGCTGGGCCTGCATTTTGAGCTTCATGTACCCGTAATGGGGTATTGCTTGAAAATTGTGAATGCCTCCGTCCTAATATGGCGGATAGCCGCTGCTGAACGCGCCACTGAACGTGACTTCTTCGGATCTATAATTGTCCGGAGAGCCAACACCACATCTAGTGTGATTTTTCCGTGCAACGCGCTTCCGGCTAGGGATTATTCCTCTGAAGGTTGTGCCGCTTCGCTCAATACGGCTCCAATCGATTTCCATTTTTCGCAGGTTTCCTCAGAATGAGGTTTAGTCCGCTGCCACCGCCCATGAGGACTTTTGTCATCAAAGCCGCCCACTATGGGACTAAGTACCCGGGCGGCCGGGCTCGTAGCTCGAGATATGGGCTCGTCGCTGGCATCAAGGTGATAGCTGTGTCGCTCCATGGATTTGCGGTTGCTACTTGGTAGACTTCGAGAGTTCATGGATTGTTCGTTTTGATATTATTCGGCGCGAAAGTCTCAAGACTGCTGAGACCGTCGGTGGTATTGGAGTGGTTTCTGAGCTAGAAGCTCTTCGCCACTTTTGGCCACCGCCGTAGTATCCAACATGCTCAAGGCTGTGTGTCGGAACAGCTCCTCAGATTATGAAGTTTACAGGTCCATTGAGCCATCCTTCCAAAGACGGTTCCGCTTCCCTTGCTGGGTTTTTGCTTTTGTATTTTGCATCCGGGGCTCGATTGTGAGGCGCCTTTTACCGCATGGATGGGCTTGGGGCGGATTATCCCAAAATTGATTTTCAGTTTTCCGGAAACTTTCCATCGCACAAGATTTTCGATTATGGATGCCGATCGGTAAAACGCGTAATCTTATGACGATCAATGGCGTTCGTAATTCCTTGTCCGTGCGCTATTGCGTAAGATTGAGATTGCGTTTTCCTCTCGGCAATCCTTTATCCTGTTCATAACCGTGGAGGAATCGCCGAGTAATGATGTATTGCTTCGAGGGCTCTTGCCGAATTAGAGATAGGTCGATATGTCGCGGGTGGGTGGAGTAAAATCCGGACCCTGCCCATCTTTGGGCTCAAGGTCGAGGGACTTCCAATTCGAAGCTTGATTTGTTGGGACAGCCCAATGAGTCCGGACGACGATGATTTTAGGTTCAATGCTCGATCAGGTCCGTTCCTCCGCTGGAATCCGCATGGAGGGTTCGGGAATCCGCATACGATTGTTTTCAACAACGGCAACGAATTGTCAATTGTTCTTCTACCACTTCGACATGGTGGGTAGCCCGGGAGAGTCAATCTCTCGGATCGGTTTTAAGCCCGATCCGATTGTAGTCCGCTGCGACTCCTGGGGAGGCGATGCGATCCAAGAGCTCGTTAATGCACGAGAGCTCAATTGATCTAATTGTTCGGCAGCTTTAGGGCTGACGCGAAGATTGCTTGTGATGACTTGAGAAGTCATTGTCAAGTGGCGGCCGGACGGTCATCGAAGCCACCCACCGGATTGTTTGACCGCGGCCAAAGCCCTCCGGTGAGAACACCGCCTTTGAAGACGGGTAAAGGCATCCGCCTATCGGCGACGCCACGTAGGAACTCTCAATGAAAGCACCAATGTCGGTGTCAAAACCGGCGGATCTCGGTAGGGGGTCCCAACTGTGCGCCTAGGCGGATGGTAACAGAAACGAGGGACACAATATTTTTACCTGTGTTCAGCCCTCTCGATGGAGGTAATACCCTACGCCCCGCTTGATTAATATTGATGATATGGGTAGTACAAGAGTAGATCTACCACGAGATCAAGGAGGCTAAACCCTAGAAGCTAGCCTATGGTATGATTGTTGAGATGTAATGTTGTGTCCTACGGACTAAAGCCCTCCGGTTTATATAGACACCGGAGAGGCTAGGGTTACACAGAGGCGGCTACAATGGTAGGAGATCTACATATCCGTATCGCCAAGCTTGCCTTCCACGCCAAGGAAAGTACCTTCCAGACACGAGCCGGAGTCTTCAATCTTCTATCTTCGTAGTCTGGGAGTCCGGCGGATATTGATAGTCCGGCTATCCGGACACCCCCTAGTCCAGGACTCCCTCACTCCCACTCACTTCTTTCGAGAGAAACTCCTTCTCTAAAAAGGATCCATTCTTAGAAACGAATGTTTTGCCTTCGGATCTGTGATAGAAGGTGTACCCAATAGTTTCCTTTGAGTATTCTTTGAAGACGCACTTCTCTGATTTGGGTTCGAGCTTATCAAGTTGAAAACCTTTTTCATATAAGCATCGCAACTCCAAACTTTAAGAAATGACAGCTTAGGTTTACTGCTAAACCATAGTTCATACGGTGTCGTCTCAACGGATTTAGATGGTGCCCTATTTAAACGTGAATGCAACTGTCTCTAATGCATAACCCCAAAACAATAGTGGTAAATCAGTAAGAGATATCATAGATCGCACCATATCCAATAAAGTGCGGTTATGACGTTCGGACACACCATAACGTTGTGGTGTTCCAGGTGGCGTGAGCTTGCGAAACTATTTCACATTGTTTCAAATGAAGACCAAACTCGTAACTCAAATATTCGTCTCCACGATCAGATCGTAGAAACTTTATTTTTCTTGTGACGATGATTTTCCACTTCACTCTGAAATTCTTTGAACTTTTCAAATGTTTCAGACTTATGTTTCATCAAGTAGATATACGCATATCTGCTCAAATCATCTGTGAAGGTTAGAAAATAACGATACTTGCCACGAGCATCAACACTCATTGGATCGCATACATCGGTATGTATTATTTCCAATAAGTCAAGAGCTTGTTCCATTGTTCCGAGAACGGAGTTTTAGTCATCTTGCCCAAAAGGCACGGTTCGCAAGCATCAAATGATTCATAACCAAGTGATCCCGAAAATCCATCTTTATGGAGTTTCTTCATGCGCTTTACATCGATATGACCCAAACGGCGATTGCCACAAATGGGTTGCACTATCATTATTAACTTTGCATCTTTTGGCATCAATATTATGAATATGTGTATCACTACGATCGAGATCCAACAAACTATTTTCATTGGGTGTATGACCATTGAAGGTTTTATTCATGTAAATGTAACAACAATTATTCTCTCGACTTTAGATGAATAACAGATTGCAATAAACATGATCAAATCATATTCATGCTCAACGCAAACGCCAAATAACATTTATTTAGGTTTAACACTAATCCCAAAAGTATAGGGAGTGTGCAATGATGATCATATCAATCTTGGAACTATTTCCAACACTCATCGTCACTTCCCCTCAACTAGTCTCTGTTTATTATGTAACTCCTGTTTGAGTTACTAATCTTAGCAACCTAACAAGTATCAAATACTCGGGGCTACTATAAACACTAGTAAGGCACACATCAATAACTCAGTATATCAAATATACCCTTGTTTACTTTGCCATCCTTCTTATCCACCAAATGTTCGTGGCATTTCCGCCCAAAGGACCATTTCCTTTGCAAAGGTAAGCACTCGGTTTAGTGCTTTGGTCCAGCTTTGGTCTTCTTCACGGAAGTGACAACTTGTTTGCCATTCTACTTGAAGTTTCCCTTTCTTTCCCTTTTCCCTTTTTCTTGAAACTAGTGGTCTTGTCAATCATCAACACTTGATGCTCTTTCTTGATTACTACCTTCATCGATTTCAACATCACGAAGAGCTCGGGAATCATTTTCGTCATCCCTTGCATACTATAGTTCATCACGAAGTTCTAGTAACTTAGTGATGGTGACTAGAGAATTCTGTCAATCACTATCTTATCGGAAGATTACCTCCCACTTGATTCAAGCGATTGAAGTACCTGCATAATCGAGCACATGCTCACTAGTTGAGCGATTCTCCTCCATCTTTTAGCTATAGAACTTGTTGGAGACTTCGCTTCTCTCAACTTGGGTATTTTTTGGAAATATTAACTTCAACTCTGGAACATCTCGTATGGTCCATGACGCTCAAAATGTCTTTGAAGTCCCGATTCTAAGCCGTTTAAGCATGGTGCACTAAACTATCAAGTAGTCATCATTTTGAGCTAGCCAAACGCTCATAACGCGCAGACCGCTCCTGCAATAGGTTTGTCACCTAACGGTGCATCAAGGACATAATTCTTCAGGCAAAGAATGAGGATAAACCTCGGATCACGGATCCAATCCGCATCATTGCTACTAACATTTTTCAACACAATTTTCTAGGAACATATCAAAATAAACATACTTAAAGCAACAACGCAAGCTATTGATCTACAATATAATTTGCAAAATACTACCAGACTAAGTTCATGATAAATTTAAGTTCAATTAATCATATTACTTAAGAACCGCCACTTAGATGACATCTCTCTAGTCATGTAAGTGATCACGTGATCCAAATCAACTAAACCATGTCCGATCATCACGTGAGATGGAGTAGTTTTCAATGGTGAACATCACTATGTTGATCATATCTACTATATGATTCACGCCGACCTTTCGGTCTCCGTGTTCCGAGGCCATATCTCAGATATACTAGGCTCGTCAAGTTTAACTTTGAGTATTCGCGTGTGCAACTATTTTGCACCGTTGTATTTGAACGTAGAGCCTATCACACCCGATCATCATGTGGTGTCTCAGCACAAAGAACTTTCGCAACGGTGCATACTCAGGGAGAACACTTCTTGATAATTTAGAGAGATCATCTTAAAATGCTACCGTCAATCAAAGCAAGATAAGATGCATAAAGGATAGACATCACATGCAATCAATATAAGTGATATGATATGGCCATCATCATCTTGTGCTTGTGATCTCCATCTCCGAAGCACCATCATGATCACCATCGTCACCGGCGCGACACCTTGATCTCCATCGTAGCATCGTTGTCGTACGCCATCTATTGCTTCTACGACTATCGCTACCGCTTAGTGATAAAGTAAAGCAATTATGTATGCTTGCATTTCATACAATAAAGCGACAACCATATGGCTCTCGCCACTTGCCGATAACTCGTTACAAAACACAATCATCTCATACAATAAAATATAGCATCATGTCTTGACCATATCACATCACAACATGCCCTGCAAAAACAAGTTAGACGCCCTCTACTTTGTTGTTGCAAATTTTACGTGGCTGCTACGGGCTGAGCAAGAACCGTTCTTACCTATGCATCAAAACCACAACGATAGTTCGTCAAGTTAGTGCTGTTTTAACCTTCGCAAGGACCGGGCGAGCTACACTCGGTTCAACTAAAGTTGGAGAAACAGACACCCACCAGCCACGTGTGCAAAGCACGTCGGTAGAACCAGTCTCGCAGAAGCAAGACGCGTAATGTCGGTCCGGCCGCTTCATCCAACAATACCGCCAACCAAAGTATGACATCTTTGGTAAGCAAGATGACTTGTATCGCCCACAACTCACTTGTGTTCTACTCGTGCATATGACATCTACGCATTAAACCAGGCTCGATACCTTTGTTGGAGAATGTAGTAATTTCAAAAAAATTCCTACGCACACGCATGATCACGGTGATGCATAGCAACGAGAGGAGAGTGTTGTCCACGCACCCTCGAGACCATAAGCGAAGCGTTATGACAACGCTGTTGATGTAGTCGACGCCTTCACGATCCGACCGATCCAAGTACCGAACGCACGGCACCTCCGAAGTTCAGCACACGCTCAGCTCGATGACGATCCCCGGTCTCCGATCCAAAGAGGTGTCGGGATGAGTTTCACAAGACGACGGCGTGGGACGATGATGATGTTCTACCGACGCAGGGCTTTGCCTAAGCACCGCTACGATATGACCGAGGTGGAATATGGTGGAGGGGGCACCGCACACGGCTAAGGAACGATCACGAAGATCAACTTGTGTGTCATGGGGTGCCCCCTGCCCCCGTATATAAAGGAGCAAGGGAGGAGGAGGCCGGCCTAGGAGGAGGGCGCGCCAAGGGGAGTCCTATTCCCACCGCGAGTAGGACTCCTTCATTCCTAGTCCAACTAGGAGAAGGGGGCAAAGGAGGGAAGTGGAGAAGGAAGGGAGAGGGGGGCCGCGCCCCAAACCCCTTGTCCAATTCGGACTGGGCTTGGGAGGGGCGCGCGCCACCTCCTGGCTCCTTCCCACTAAGGCCCATTAAGGCCCAATACTCTTCCCCGTATTCCGTAACTCCCAGTACTCAAAAAATACCGAATCACTTGAACCTTTTCGATGTCCGAATATAGTCGTCCAATATATCGATCTTTACGCCTCGACCATTTCGAGACTCCTCGTCATGTCCCCGATCTCATCGGGACTCGAACTCCTTCGGTACATCAAAACTCATAAACTCATAATAAAGCATCATCGAAACCTTAAGCGTGCGGACCCTACGGGTTCGAGAACTATGTAGACATGACCGAGACACGCTTCCGGTCAATAACCAATAGCGGAACTTGGATGCTCATATTGGCTCCTACAGATTCTACGAAGATCTTTATCGGTCAAACCGCATAACAACATACGTTGTTTCCTTTGTCATCGGTATGTTACTTGCCCGAGATTCGATCGTCGGTATCCAATACCTAGTTCAATCTCGTTACCGGCAAGTCTATTTACTCGTTATGTAATGCATCATTCCGTAACTAACTCATTAGCTACATTGCTTGCAAGGCTTATAGTGATGTGCATTACCGAGCGGGCCCAGAGATACCTCTCCGACAATCGGAGTGACAAATCCTAATCTCGAAATATGCCAACTCAACATGTACCTTCGGAGACACCTGTAGGGCTCCTTTATAATCACCCAGTTATGTTGTGACGTTTGGTAGCACACAAAGTCTTCCTCCGGTAAACGGGAGTTGCATAATCTCATAGTCATGGGAACATGTATAAGTCATGAAGAAAGCAATAGCAACATACTAAACGATCGAGTGCTAAGCTAACGGAATGGGTCAAGTCAATCACATCATTCTCTAATGATGTGATCCCGTTAATTAAATGACAACTCATGTCTATGGTTAGGAAACTTAACCATCTTTGATTAACGAGCTAGTCAAGTAGAGGCATACTAGTGACACTATGTTTGTTTGTGTATTCACACATGTATTATGTTTCCGGTTAATACAATTCTAGCATGAATAATAAACATTTATCATAAAATAAGGAAATAAATAATAACTTTATTATTGCCTCTAGGGCATATTTCCTTCACAGACAACTTACGTTCTCTCGATACACTCCAATGCAATAAAACACAAGCAGACATAGGGTATTTATCTGCCCTGAAGAGCCTGAGCCTGGGTAAAATCCTCGTCTACGTTACCATCGTGCCAAGTAGCCTAGCTTAGGACACTACCGAGGGATTGCCGGATTTAGCTCCGACACCAGGGCGGTGGCGGCGCAGCGGACGAGGGCACCGGCCCCATGACCGGTCATGGGAGAGGGTAATGGCCGAGATCACCGATAGCCCTTAGTTGGTTTTTTAGTTTGTATGTAATCTTAGTTTAAATTTCGTTTAATGTTATGTATAATTGTTTGGGAAATTTTTGTTTTTGCCACTCTAGCTTTTGCTAATTTTCATTATGCCAGTTTTGCCCTTTTGCCACTCTTAATATTGTATGCAAGTGGTTGAATTGAGTCTGAATCAAGTTTGATGAAGTAGTGTAAATCAAATTTGCACCGAATTTATGTTCAAATATTTTAAAGGAGTTAAGTTTAAGGGTAGGCTAAAAACCGCTTTTATTTAGCAGAACAAATATACACCTCTAAAGGATAGGAGGCTATATACTCCTCTAAATTTTAAGGAATCCGTGGAATCGGTTAGAGATGCTCTAAAAAACTCCAGGGTGTCATCTAACCAAGGTTCATGAACACCTAAATTTTTTGCCAACGTAGCTAGTTCATGTGCTAATTTCACAATGAAATCATGTAAAGAAGTCTTCAAATGGCAAGGATTTCAACATAAACAAGATTAATACATCAGGCAAGCCCAAGCTTCCTCCACATTGCTGCACCTTTAGATGTTTAGAGCATCTCTAGCAGACTCCTTATTTTACGGGCCTTTAAAACCGTAATAAAGGTCGCAAAAAACGTGTTTTAAGGGTCGATTTTACCTCCCGCAGAACAGAACCTGCAAACGGCACTGTAAAAATGAATATTCCTCTTAGAGATGCTCCCCGCCATCCTCCTCCGCCTCCCCTCCTCATTCCCCGCCGTCCCTCGAACGCCCCCGACGGCGGCTGGTCACATCCGCGAGGTGGCGCTCATCCCGGCCGCCTCGCCCCACCCTTCTCCGGTCCCAAA
Source organism: Aegilops speltoides (assembly GCA_021437245.1). Lineage (NCBI taxonomy): Eukaryota > Viridiplantae > Streptophyta > Magnoliopsida > Poales > Poaceae > Aegilops > Aegilops speltoides. Next base: position 420,559,823 of record CM038146.1, read on the forward strand.
TCGAATCGGTGGCGGCCGATTCCGGCGGGCGGAGGTCGATTCCGATGAGGTATGCGATGGAATTGGGGCGGCGCGTCCTTCCCGGCGAGGTTTGACGGGTATAAGGACCACCCTCACTTTGGCATTCGAGCCTTCAAATATATGAGTCTCGGGTGTGGGTTTTCCGTTCCCTTTAAAATATTTAAGGGTCGGACCACTTTTACATGATCTATTAGAGCATCTCTAGCAGACCCTGTAAAACTGGTCAAACCCTTATAATTTTCAAATTTTAAGGGTTTGGTCAAAAAAGTGTGCAGAACAAAAACCATAAAAGTGGTCCGACCCTTAAATATTTTAAGCGCCACCGTAAACCCACACCCAAAACCCATATATTTGAAGGCTCAAAGGCCAAACTGAGGGCGACCCTTATACCGGTCAAACCTTGTCGGGAAGGACGCGCCGCCGCAATTCCACCGCATAGCTCACCGGAATCATCTGCTACCCACCGGAATCGGCAGCCACCCGCCGGAATCAGCCACCGGTTGTTCAAATTGGGGCCGGAGAAGGGCGGGCCAGGTGGCCGGGATGAGCGCCACCTCGCGGATGTGACCGGCCGCCGCCAAGGGCGTTTGTGGGACGGCGGGGAACGAGGAGGGAAGGCGGAGAAGGACGGCGGGGAGCATCTCTGAGAGGAATGTTCATTTTTACAGTGCCGTTTACAGGTTCTGTTCCGCGGGAGGTAAAGTGGACCCTTAAAACACGTTTTTTGCGAGCCTTATAACAGTTTTAAGGGTCCGTGATATAAGGGGTCTGCTAGAGATGCTCTTATGGACACTTTTTTCGACCAAAACCTTAAAACCTAAAAATTATAAGAGTTTGACCGCTTTTAAGGAGTCTGCTAGAGATGCTCTTAGAGCAGCAACCAGTAGAACATTTCCTTTGTGAATTGTGATTGCAAACAACGACAGCACTGCAGGTTTGGCCATTATTTTATAGAAAAGAAACATCGACGTTTATCTTCAGCAAAATTTCCTCCTGTCTTGACAACCTATTCAGCTGCCTGACCACTTGTGCATACTGGCAATCTGCATCACGTGCATGTGCGAAATAATCCCTCCCATAATATAAGAGCGAGGGAGTAGTTTTCTTTTACTATTGTCAGGGGGTATTTTCTACGTCACTTTCCACCGTCACATTGCTGGTGCTTGAACAATAATGATGAAAAATTCCATCTAAAGAAAACAATAATGATGAAAATAGCTGATTCGATTTCATCTGAAAGTAAATACCAGCACACCAACAAGGCTTCACTGGATCTGTAATGTTCTTGCAAGATCCCCGGTAAGGAGCCAACCTCAACAAGTCTACATAAAAAGAAGGTAAGAATTACACAAATCTGCATCTGACAAGGAGGTACCATAATATCAACACCAATATAAACTTTAGATAACTACAGTACAAGAGAAGATGATATGGCAGCTATTGGCACCAAAACACTGAAGCACCAGGATACATATCATTTCTATCTATTGTGTAATATAGACTTTTTCTAGACTTGCGTCATTGCTGTTTTAATTATGAATTATGTCCTCAGGCATGCCTCCAGTGTGCATTGTGCAACATCCATTATACAATAGGATGACTGAATTATTGCAGAACCACTTGAAAAAAAGATAACTCTAGTCTAATAACTAATACGTATGATGATGCAATACATACTCAAGGCCATATCAGAGAGACATGCATTGAAAAAGACAACAACAACAATAACAACAACAACAAAGCCTTTAGTCCCAAACAAGTTAGAGTAGGCTAGAGGTGAAACACATAAGATCTCCCAACCAACTCATGGCTCTGGCACAGGGATAGCAAGCTTCCACGCACCCCTGTCCATAGCTAGCTCTTTGGTGATACTCCAACCCTAACGGGCTTCTCCCATGTCAAATTCGGCCTACCCCGCCCTCTCTTGACATTCTCCACACACTTTAGCCGTCCGCTATGCACTGGAGCTTCTGGAGGCCTGCGCTGAATATGCCCAAACCATCTCAGACGATGTTGGACAAGCTTCTCTTCAATTGGTGCTACCCCAACTCTATCTCGTATATCATCATTCCGGACTCGATCCTTCCTCGTGTGGCCACACATCCATCTCAACATACGCATCTCCGCCACACCTAACTGTTGAACATGTCGCCTTTTAGTCGGCCAAAACTCAGGGCCATACAACATTGCGGGTCGAACCGCCGTCCTATAGAACTTGCCTTTTAGCTTTTGTGGCACTCTCTTGTCACAGAGAATGCCAGAAGCTTGCCGCCACTTCATCCATCCGGCTTTGATTCGATGGTTCACATCTTCAGCAATACCCCCATTCTCCTGCAGCATTGACCCCAAATACCGAAAGGTGTCCTTCTGACGTACCACCTGGCCATCAAGGCTAACCTCCTCCTCCTCACACCTAGTAGTACTAAAACCGCGCATCATGTACTCGGTTTTAGTTCTACTAAGCTTAAACCCTTTCGATTCCAAGGTTTGTCTCCATAACTCTAACTTCCTATTTAACCCCGTCCGACTATCGTCAACTAGCACCACATCATCCGGAAAGAGCATACACCATGGGATATCTCCTTGTATATCCCATGTGACCTCATCCATCACCAATGCAAAAAGATAAGGGCTCAAAGCTGACCCCTGATGCAGTCCTATCTTAATGGGGAAGTCATCAGTGTCGACATCACTTGTTCGAACACTTGTCACAACATTATCGTACATGTCCTTGATGAGGTAATGTACTTTGCTGGGACTTTGCGTTTCTCCAAGGCCCACCACATGACATTTCGCGGTATCTTATCATAGGCCTTCTCCAAGTCAATGAACACCATATACAAGTCCTTTTGCTCCCTATATCTCTCCATAAGTTGTCGTACCAAGAAAATGGCTTCCATGGTCGACCTCCCAGGCATGAAACCAAACTGATTTTTGGTCACGCTTGTCATTCTTCTTAAGCGGTGCTCAATGACTCTCTGCCATAGCTTCATTGTATGGCTCATCGACTTAATTCCACGGTAATTAGTACAACTCAACATCCCCTTGTTCTTGAAGATTGGTACTAATATACTCCGTTTCCATTCTTCTGGCATCTTGTTTGCCCGAAAAATGAGGTTGAAAAGCTTGGTTAGCCATACTATCGCTATGTCCCCGAGACCTTTCCACACCTCAATGCACTAAAAAAGAAATCATGAAAAATTGAACTTATAACTGGAACATGCCCAAACCAAAACACTAAAACCTGGGAGTTAAAACAATAAGCCAAAGCAGACTTTATATTTTCGCACCTAGAAATATCTCTGTATAACCATATCTTTGAATCCATACAGATACGTTTGTGGGTGTGTCTAGGGCACATCTAGATGTGCTCTAGTTATTGCACATCTAAGTGAGTGAATCAAGCATAAAGAGGAAAAGAAAATATCCACACGAATCTCAATGTAAGACTTAGATGTGCAATACTTATGGCACATATAGATGTGCTTTAGCAAAACTGTATGTTTGTAAACAGAGAAGGACAGTAGATCTTACTCTTCATTAGTGCAGCTTCGAATAGCAGACCCTGTAGCAAAAACCAAAAAATCAAATAAAATTTGGCATTGGTAACCTCACTTCTGCAATACCTAAACACTCAAATTTTGCCTAACAAAAAAAAATATGATGGAAGGAATGTGTTGTACGAAATGCAATACTGAACATTTATATCAAAAAGGCAGGGAACATAATCTAATTTTAGGAAGGAGAGTACCTCGACAAACATCTGTAGGCCTTTGATCTTCCATCTCCAAAGAATAACACTGACGATGATGGCAGCCATACGAACTCAACTGATATGGAAACCAAATAAAATCCTAAAAGGCATACGAGCTTCTTTTTACAGAGCATCAAAGATAAGGATGTCCTTATTGGCTGATCACCAGTATAAAACTTATGTGTCTAATGCTCATAATGACAAGGTATTACTTTTCCAATGGTATCTTATTGGCTTCAACAGTTTTTTTGAAAAGAACTGAGTGAAAGAATAAATCAGATCCACCAAATTAGGCGTCTCAAAGTACCTGAATATCCTAAACTTCTCCGTTCAGTAACTATCTTCCTTGTACAACACAGTTGAGTTAACATTTCCACAAGGACCTTGGGTCAGGCCATCTAAGCTCCAACTTTGCACATGACAGCGGCAGTGATTTAACACATGATAAAAGTTCTCCATAAATAAAACAAAATATGGAAAAAATATTATTGATTTGATAAAATATAAATGGAGCATGTCTCCATTGTCATAGCATTGAACACTGTTACATCAATCCCGAGTGCATCATTCTAAGACTGGGTGTAATCCATATGGGATTTGGCCAGGTGCAATAAATCTGAGGCACAATTTCTTCCCTGCAGCCGTTATCCAAATTTAGAACACCTACATCACGTTTACTATTCTGATACAATGAAATAAATCTTACATCATCGGTGAAGTAGACACAGTTTGCTTTCAATTGCGGATATTCTTCCACACTGAGACACTGTGTCTGGCTATGCCCAAGAAACAACACATGGCCATGCAAGCCATTTATTTCCACAAGCTTTTTTGCTGCCATGTCAATCTTATATACAAATATTTTGCTGGTTTCCTTTATGTTCTCTGAACCAGCATCACCATCTACAGTGGGCTGTTCCCTCCAAACTTGCAGCATATCGCCCCACGGTGCCTGAACAATGTATATGTGCTCACAAATATAATTCTTCATGTCACCCAGAACCGTCTTCCTTGTGACAGTAGGACCAAAGAGATCAAAAGCATCAATTGATCCAGTTCTTGTCACTGCATACAGTATACCATCCTTGTAGATGCATTCTTGATAGTTCCAACCTGGTGGCAGAAAGGTCCACCCACAGTCCCCTGCCCTTGCAAATGAAATCTGATATTCTGGATTATGAATGAGCACCACAATGTAGCTTCCCGTTTGCGGGTCAGGAAACAAATATGCCTTCAAGTAGAGATAGTCACGGAGCTCATCGAGAGCATAAACTGAGGGCTCGTGACCAAGGAATTCTGCAAGTGGAGTGTACCGTGGCTCCCACAACTCATACTTATGAATAGCACCTTCGTCGTCAAAGACCGGCTTGACTTGCTCAAGAGTAATCACTGATGGGAGAACAATCTGTTCACCAGTGATTGGATTTACAAGGTGCAGCTCAGACCTCTCATCAGAAGTGATCAGCCAACCATGCGAAGAGCCAATCAGATACCTACTGCGGATCGGTGGATCCGGGAGGGTTAACTTGTAGGCCCTCTTTTCCGCAAGGCTGTAGAGGCAAGCTGCATTCTCTCCGGCAGATTCAGAGGTGTGGTAGAGGAGGCAAGGCGTCTGGCGCTGTTTGTGCTTCAGAAGCTGACTGCGTAGTGCGGTGTACACCGAGCGCCAGGAGGAGCAGACAGAGCCTGCGCGCACGAGGTCAGGGACCTCGAGGAGGGCAAAGATGCTCGACAGCATATCCGGTGGCAGCTCCGGCTCCGGCTCCGGCGATTTGCCCACCATATTCTCCATGGACGGCGGGTCTCCTCTGCATTTGCTGAGTAAACTGGGGGAAAGTCCCATCAGCTCAGCCAAAGATCTGAAGATGAGAGAGCACAAACTCGTCGGATGTCTAGCTAGCTGCCGTAAGCTCTTTATTACGATACAGGCCTCCATCTAGGCTCCGGCGATACTTATAGGCAAGAAAGACAAACCGAGGGCCTGCTCCAGTCGGCGACGGAGATCCAAATCCGAATCTAGACACGGAATTTCGCAGTTAAAATCCGGAAATGATTCGAGCTTTGGATCCGACTCGCGGCCTCCTCCGCGCTACAAGAATCTGATTCCAGTAGCGCCTCTTCAAGGCCGAAGATGTGTAAGAAGAAGAACGACCCGGCGAACGAGCTGGGGGCTCCGTCGGCCGCGGCGACGGAAGGCGCTGCTGGGATTCAGATGGTGGTTCCCGGACTGGGGGATAGGGTACTCTTACTGGAAGTGGAATGTGGTAATGGCGGACTGGCGGCGTCCGAGAGGGCAAGAAGCGCGGCGGTGGCTCGAGCCGGTGGAACGCCAGATTTTTGTGAGGAATGGCAAAACGAACGTTTTTTTAGGAAATAGTTGTCACTTTATTCAAAGTTCATAGCCCCTCAGTAGCAGTCTTCGAGTTAACATACTTGGAAGATACATGGAGCCAAGTTTCACATAGAGATCTAATACAACATTTCCTAGTTAAGACACGCACGACTTTATTCGTCGAACATCGTACCCACGCAACCCTAAACTCCTGAAAAGAGCTCAGTAAATCTTTGACCTCCTCAACTAGTTGTCCATTAGTTGAGAAATCCTTTTGCACATTCTTGATCTTACTCACCGCTCCCTAAGAATTTGTTTCAAGGATCACCTTCTAGACTTGTAGCTCTCGAGCTAGGATTAGAGCCCTTCGATACGCCGATAGCTCGGCCACCTCTGCATCGTGAGTGGAGGAAAAAAATTGCATTATCCTGCCAAGAATGCGCCATGGTTGCCCCGAAGAACAGCACCCTCCCTCCTCCCGTACCTTGGTGTTCCGCTAACCGCCATCTGCATTGACTTTAACCCAACCGTCTTCTGGCTTCCTTTAGTGCTCATATGGTGTAGATACCCGGTGATTAGTCACCCCTTATTGAATAGACTTCCATTCTTCAGCCAGGCTGTTAGATGGATTCTCAATTCGGTTGGTCTCCCTTGTAGCATTACATGCGGCCCATAGCTCATACCAAACTCTAATTACAATTTCTCTCTCATCATCACATGCATCGCTAAGCCACTGTAAAATCCATGCATGTAGCTCCTCCGTATTCTGGATATATTTCGGCAAGACCGGTAAGGGTGCAGACATTGCATCGCTCAGCATACGTCAGAATTCTGCCGCATATGCATCTCCATAACCTGTGTATGATGCTCTCCTCTCTGCCACACACAACACGAAATACGCTAGATTTTATACGTCGCATGTGTAGCTCCATACCAACAGCCAGGCCCTTTCTAATTAGCCTCCACGCATGATTTTCATCTTGTTTGGAACATTCGTCGCCCATAGCTCGAGCCAACATTTATGATCAACATCGGGATTAGAGCACAAGGGCAGTGTTTTACTAGATGCCTTAATTGACACGGCAAAATGGTACGCCGACCGAACCGAGAACCTTTCGTCCTTTGTATAATTCCATGCTCTGAACTCTTCTCTTCCCGGTCCACCAACTACGATCCGATGCACGTCAATAGCATCATCTTCAGTGAGTACATGTTGTAGCTTTGCCTAGTCCCATCCCGTTCTTTGGCAATTTAGGAGGTGCTCCACTTTTGTTATTCCATGCACGAACACAGCGCCCAGTGGCACCATACTGCTCGTCCTTGGGATCCAGTGATCATGGTACCCATTAATTTTTGAACCATCTCTTACCCTCCATATGAGCCCACGCGCTAGTAAGTATCTTCCATGCATCAAACGGCGCCAAGTATAAGAAACAGCCTTGCGGACACAATACCGACATAATATCCATCTCTGCGAAGTGCATCGCCTTAAGAACTCTAACACATAATGACCCTAGGATGGGACAGTGATAATGCGCCATACCTGCTTTGCGAGTAGGGCCTGCTTAAATAACTCAAAGTCCCTAAAACCCATGCCGCCCTCTCGCTTCCTAGTGCATATCTTATCCCGGACTATCCAATGGACTTTTTGTTCACCTTCAGCAGCACCCCACTAGAATTTTGAAGAGATTGATTTCAAGTTCCCGCACATTTTCTTGGAGTAGAAAACAACTCAAATGTAGGGGTTTCATGCAACCACGACTTTACAAGAACCTCTCTAGCAGCTTTTGTTGGGGAACGTTGCATGGAAACAAAAAAATCCTACGCACATGTAAGATCTATCCATGGAGATGCAAAGCTACGTGAGGGGAGAGCATCTTCATACCCTTGAAGATCGCTAAGTGGAAGCGTTTATCAACGCGGTTGATGTAGTCGTACACCTTCACGATCCGTCTCGATCAAGTACCGAACGTACGGCACCTCTGAGTTCAGCACACGTTCAGCTAGATGACGTCCTCACCTTCTCGATCCAGCAAGAGAGGCGAAGTAGTAGATGAGTTCCGGCAGCACGACGACGTGGTGATGGTGGTGGTGATGAACAATCTCCGCAGGGCTTCGCCTAAGCACAACGGAAACTATGACGGAGGATAAACTAGAGGGGACGGGGTTGCCGGCACACGGCTTGGTGAATCTTGATGTGTTCCGGGTGCTAGCCCTGCCCCTCTATTTATATGTTGAGCCTTGGGGTCGTAACTTGGAGAAAAAGCATCCTCAAAGTCGGTTCTGCCCGCAAGGCAAGAGTCCTTCTCGGACTCCAGGACCATACGCCAGGGTCCTCGGCGTCTGGCCCCTAGCCTACGCAAATCTTCCTTTTGCACTTTCCAAAAGCCTCGTGGGCTTTATCCCTTGGCCCAAATAAAGTGTTCTCGTACCCAAACATTACAGGAAACATCTGGAAATCCTTCCGGTGAATTTCGGAACCCTTCCGGAGACAAAACACTATTATTCCATATATCAAGCTTTACCTCTGGACCATTCCGAAGCTCCTTGTCATGTCCGTGATCTCATCCGGGACTCCGTAAAATATTTGGTCACCAACATACATAACTCATATAATACTATATCATCAACAAACGTTAAGCGTGCGGACCCTACGGGTTCGAAAATGATGTAGACATGACCGAGGCGCTTCTACGGTCAATAACCAATAGCGGGCCTTGGATGCCCATATTGGTTTCCTACATATTCCACAAAGATCTTTATCGGTCGAACCTTTATGACAACATACGTAGTTCCCTTTGTCTATCGGTATGTTACTTGCTCGAGACTCAATCGTTGGTATCTCCATACCTAGTTCAATCTTGTTACCGGCAAGTCTCTATACACGTTCTGTAATACATCATCATGTAACTAACTCCTTAGTCACTTTGCTTGAGGGCTTCTTGTGATGATGTATTACCGAGAGGGCCCAGAGATACCTCTTCGTTACACGGAGTGACAAATCCCAATCTCGATCCATGCCAACTCAACAGACACCTTCGGAGATACCTGTAGAGCATCTTTATGATCATCCAGCTACATTGGGACGTTTGATAGCACACAAGGTATTCCTTCGGTATCCGGGAGTTGCATGATTTCATGGTCAAAGGAATATGTATTGACATTAAGAAAGCAGTAGTAATAAACTGAACGATCATATGCTAAGCTAACAGATGGGTCTTGTCCATCACATCATTCTCCTAATGATGTGATCCCGTTATCAAATGACAACTCGTGTCTATGGTTAGGAAACCTTAACCATCTTTGACAACGAGCTAGTCTAGTAGAGGCTCACTAGGGACACGGTATTTGTTTATGTATCCATTTAAGTTTCCGGTCAATACAATTCTGGCATGAATAATAAACCTTTAACAAGATCGTAATCATTATTGCAGTTTCATATGAGGGAGAGGCATAAGCTAACATACTTTCTCTTCTTGGATCATATGCACTTATGATTGGAACTCTAGCAAGCATCCACAACTACTACAGATCATTAAGGTAAAATCCAACCACAACACTAACATATCAAGTCCCCTTTACCCCATACACAACAACCCCCTTACTCGGGTTTATGCTTCTGTCACTCAAGCAACCCACTATAAGCGAATCATGAACATATTGAAACACCCTACAACGGGAATCCCTCACATGTGCGTGGCATGTGTAACGCCCGGATAATTAGGCTACAGTAAAACTCTTCTAATGATGCCATGTCATCTGAGTTACTGTTGCTAATCAAGTGGTAGTTCAAAATCATTGCAAATTCAAATTCAAAATTTGGCAAACAACAAAAGTTTTCAAAAATTAAAACAAAAATGTTCGGGGGCGTCACAAGTTGGTATCAGAGCCGACTGCCTGTAGGAATCCCCTTCCCAACTCCTTGGCCGAAGTTGAGTCTAGACATTGCAAAACCTTTACTAACATGGCTGTGTGGCCTATAGGCCCACGTCGCCATTTGGGTGGTATTAGGATCTTTTATTCCTTGTTCTTTACTCTGGGATTCTGAACTCTCTTCTATCCGGGTTAAACGATTTTTACAAAAATCTAACTTTAGGTTCTCGAAAATATTTTCTCCCGGAGAGGCCCTTCAGTCCAGATGATCACCGACTGCACCAGAAGACCCTGAAGATACTCTCCGCTGTTAACCCGAGAACTTGTGGTCATCGCCTTTGTAATTCATTGCCACCAATATATCCCTATGGATATCTGCATGCACTTGTCATTTTCATGATCATTCCTCGTCACTCTTGGTGTTACAAGAGGCCTCGAAATATTCTCCGTTGTCAAGAAAATCCTTCGAGTTTACTGTCTTGCAGTTTTATTTCACATGAAAACCCTTATGGTTATTTCCTCACATTTATCGAGGATCCGTTCTTCTAAATTGTCTCACAAAAATCTTCTGAATACTTTTCGATCTTTCAAACGTCCTCTGCAGCATGTTACTCTTGAAATTCTTACCTGCTTGCATTATGGTTAATTCCATGTGACTAGTAGTCTTCGTTAACATCCCTTGCTTTATCCATTTTGAGCCTATTGATTCAATGTGTGCGTATGCACAGATCATCGATTATCCTTTCTAAAATTTATCTTTCCAACTCGACGTCATTAGGACATGAGTTGGTTCTCGCAATTCAAACCTTTATTGATTGTCGAACCGAGTGTTTTCAACTTATCCAACCTTGATCGAGGCCCGCTTTTGATCCTTCCCTTTTGAAACCATAATTTCTTTTTATTTAAGCATCGGACTAATCGGGTAATTCTTGAATTTGATGCCTCAAAGATTCTTTCTTCCTCCGAGTGAGTACCGATACTCACATCAGCTCCGTTGTGGATCGCCCGATCCATTGTTGGATTGGTATCCCGGTGTCCTTCATATTCAACCACCTTATGAGTTCTTCCCCGATACATAATGCCTTTGGTAAATTGTATCCTCTGTTTGGCCAACCATGCTCTACTTTCGAGCTGGTGAAACTACTTTGAAATTTGTGGTATATGTTACTAAGATGCCCGATGGGTTGAACCTATGCCTTCCCCTAATCCGTGAAAACCCGAAAGTTTTCACAAGTCATACTCTTCCGTTGTCTCACCAAATGAAATTCCAACACTACAGTTTTATCAAAGCGAGAGGTGAATGAAATGATATGCATTGAAGAAGTGGGAGTCGACCTTGAACTTGTGTTCATGCCCATGAAAATGATGTAGACCGTCTCGGAAGCTTCTTGCAAAACGATTATCCAGCTATACGATTCTTTCGAAATTCTTGAATTGATTACTTACGATTATGGTTCCGACCATGCTGTCCTTATTCAATATATTTGGAATAAATCGATTCCAGGCCTCGTCAATTTTTGACAAGGTTAAGCATCTACTGTCATAGGTCAATGACCTAGTTCAACCTCTATCGTGTTCTACCTTCAACTTTTACCCTCTAATATCTCGAGGATATCATGCCTTTGCACTACACCTTTTGAACTTTTGGTGAAGTAATACCTTTGCTTGTCGTAATCACTCTACGGGTTCTAGGTTGCCGTCAACCGAGGACACCGCTTAGTAAATCAAATCTGCTCTAAAATTCAACATCCCTAGTAGATGTTATCGGGAAATTTTAAACTCAAGATGGTTTATTCCTAGACTATCGGGTACATCCCTTGTCTAGCTATCTTTGATGCTACCTCGTCCTTCTTTGGTGCATGAATTCTTCAGAGATTGAGCACAACTTACGCCGAGCTTTCACATCTGGTTGCTTGTTCAAGAAAGCAAATTTGATTTCGAGCTTGCATCTTATATATTGATCCTATAACTTGCCACTTCGTCATTCCCTTGCTTGTTGCCGTTGTCGTTTGATTGCATCCTTGAAACCCTCCCGACAAATGTGTCGGATCACCTTCAACACTTTGACTACATATGAGATGTCAAGCTGTGTTCGTGATGAGAAATACCCTCCTTGCCCTCGATGATTTTAATATCATCGACAACACCTTGACTTCCTTTCATCATAAACTTGTCCACATTATAATTGCAACTTGCTCTCTAGGTAGTGTTGTGTTACGCCTTGAAGTATTAATGTCTTTTATGTCGAGAATGTTGTGGGAATTGCTCCGCCTCTTAGAAAATTCTCGGTATGATGATACTACTCGCCATCACCATTCTTCCTTGGTCCCGTGTTGTTTTCAACGGGATACCAATATGCTAAAGATGCTACTTGAGCTCGCACTTCTAGCAACCCTATTGCTATGAAGTTAATGACCAAACAGTTTGTTTTAGACTGTTGGTTATTGAATCGTCCCTCTAACATTGATCTTGTTGCTTAAGGTCATATTTGGGCACACCTTTCAACTAATGATTAATGGTGTATGTTCTCCTCGAGCATACAACATTATATCATTTGAATTGATAAGTGTCGTCTTCTTGTTCACATTATTGTGGAAATCCCTCCGTTTGGAACTCTCGATGAATTGTCGCTGAGCCCATCAGTCACCTCCTCATCCTCTCCTTGGTTTAATGATGAACTATTGTTTCGGGGACCCACTCCCATAGTTCATTTCCCGAGAATCGTGCCATGTCATTTCATCGATTTGTGTTGCACCTTTTCTTCTCGAACATTCTGAGTCTGAGTTATCATGATACCAATCGGATCTGAATCTCGGTCAGATATGATGGTTGGGACAACTTTCCGAAGAGTTAAAATGTTGGTCCTTTGATGACCCGGTAATATGATGTCATGCCCAAAGACACCCGGTGGAGGACCCATCATTATATTTTCTTACGCAAGGATAACTATTCTTCCAGGAGGGAATTGTAAGACTTATTCTATAAGTTGCTTCTGATGGATCATTTGTGTATCCAAGGTCTGGCCCTTGATTGAAACACCATATCATTGCTACCTCGAAGCATGGCTATGATACCCCACTCATCAACAAGAACTATGGAGGCGTGATGCTAAATGTTTCTTGGTCAGTTATCCAAACACCGCTGTATGGGTAACATCTTGATTAATCCTCGCCTCTTTATCTGAACGTTTGGGTACTTGCCTTCCTACCCTGTATGCCATGTTCTTCCTCTCCATGAGAAGGATATACCCCTAATAATTGTGTGTAATCACAATTTTCCTTTCCATTTGTTTGTTTAACCTTTCTTTGATCTACATATAATCTAAGCAGTAATAATTCTCGCTTATGTAAACACCTCGTTGTACAACTCACAAGACGACCGTGATTCTATTGTTGTATCGCCGGTGGGCGAAAATTTTGCCTACGGTCCGCCTCGTTTCAACGGCGGAAAATGATTCTCTTGATTCCGTCCTTGGTTCCGACATTGTTACCGACATAATCGACAAGCTATCCATCGACATGCCTCCCTGTCGTTGGCTGTGCAAGATGTCACCACCCTTTCTACTTTCAACCCACATGGTGGGCCCATAACCCACAGTCCACCGGATCGAAACCCGACTCTTCATTACAACCCGGATTCTAAAAGTATCCTTTGCACGGCCGTATGTGATTCATTTAACTAAATTCTATACCATTATTCGATCCCGAAACAAACACCAAGTTATTCTCGTTGTTCAAGCCCCATTCCACACATCAGGCATCGAATGATTGCCTACCCGATTGAATCTTTGGTACCATCGCTTATTGTTCTCAACGCATTCATGAAATACTACTCGTATGGTACTTCGTGTATCACTTTCTGAATTCGCCATTGTATGCACAGACTTCGTGGAGATGCGTTTCTCCAAAGTTTCCCCCTTGTCGCGTTTGTAGGACGATGGAGACCCCGAAGAAAGGATGATGACATGATCACGATGACGTGAAGCAGAGAAATGAAGACATCAACGCATGGAGTCAACCTCTTTAAGAAGGGCAACCAAGACCAAGAAGATCCGTTAGAATTTCGTAACCAGAACTTCCCCCTTACTCCCCTCCTAAATCTCGGGACGTGATTTCTTGTAGTGGAGGAGATTTGTAACGCCCGGATAATTAGGCTACAGTAAAACTCTTCTAATGATGCCATGTCATCTGAGTTACTGTTGCTAATCAAGTGGTAGTTCAAAATCATTGCAAATTCAAATTCAAAATTTGGCAAACAACAAAAGTTTTCAAAAATTAAAACAAAAATGTTCGGGGGTTGCCAAATATTGCACTGGTAATTATGGTGAAGCAAACACCTTTTTGTAAAATGACTAAATGCCCTAAAACTAAATAAAACAGAAAAGGGAAAATAAATAAAATAAAGAAATTACAAAAGAAACAAAAAAGGAAAAGAGGAAAACCCCCCAGGCCAACTGGGCCTCGGCCCAGCTAGTGGCCTGCCAGGCCGGCCCCAAAGGCCCAGCCGGCCACGCCCCTCGCCTTATCCATCCCTCAAACCCTAACCGCACCCCGACGCCCACTCTCCCACCTCGCTCCCGCCTCGATCTGGATCGGGGAGAACGCCCGCCCGACGACGCCTGCCCATCCACCCTCCTCCCGGCCGGCCCTGCTTCCTCCGCGCCGCCCGCCATCGCTCGCTCGCCTCCGGCTTCGCCGCCCACGCCAGAGCACCCCGCCTCGTCAACGACGCCGCCCGACGCCTCCCCGCCCTCCTCCTCACCGGTCGCCCCCGACCGTCTCCGAGCCCGCGCCCTAGACCCCACGCTACCCCGGTGAGGCCCTCGGCCTCCTCTGCGCCTCTCACCGCGTCTCTCCCCCGTGGCTCCGCTCCATCCCCCGCACAGCCCACGCGCAGACACGCCAAGACGCTCGCCGCCCGCTTCAAGACGGCTCCGCCACACGCGCCACCGTGTTTCAAGGCTTGCCGCTTCGCCGCGGCCAACGCCGTCAACCATGACCCGCACCACTGCTTGTCGCCGTCGCCGGTCGGTTCCCACCTCACCAAGCGTCCGGTGCCGCTTAGCCGCCTCCGCTGCCGCTCGGCCATCCAGCTGCTCTCGATCACGTACTGCGGCCTCGCCATGCCTCGTTGCGTCGGCGGCGCCTTGGCCTCCGTGGCCTCGCCAGGCCACGAACCTCCACTGCGTCCGCTCGGCCTGCGGCGCGTGGTTCTCGGCTGGCAGCGCGCTTGCCCGCCGTCGGTGCTTGTGCCGACCTCGTCATACTGGCGGCGAGTGCCCTTCGCGCACGCCGCACCCGAGAACACAGCAGCGCCCGTTATGCCCTGCAATAATGACAAAGGGCCCACGCCTGGAACGGAAATTAAAAAAAAAAGAGATTTAAAAATAATAATAACAATAAATAAGATAATTAAATTATTAATTAGTTAATTAATTAAAGAATTAAATTAACTTAATTAATCCTGATTAGATTAACCTAATCACCTAGTTTAGTTAATTAATCTGTTAGGTTAATTATCAGTCAATGACATGTGGGACCCACACGTCGGTTTGACCTACCAACGCCCTGTTGATCGCCGCGTCATGCCGACGTCATGATGACGCCAAGATACAATCGCTTTTGGATAATGTTGGATTAAGTAAATTAAATAAATTCCAAAAATGAATTAAAACTTTAGAAAATCATATCTTTTAATCCGTAACTCGGATTAAAATATTTTCAACATGAAAGTTGCTCAGAACGACGAGACGAATCCGGTTATGCAGCCCGTTCGTCCGCCACACACCCCTAGCACACCGAACACGCAACTTTCCCCCTCCGGTTCACCGTCCAAAACGCGAACACCGGAATACTTTCCGGATGTTTTCCCTTCGTCGGTATCACCGCTACCGTGATTGGGCACACCTAGCATTGTTACTTGTCTTGTCATGCATCGATATGCATCTGTTTGCATTGTATTCATTGTTTCTTCCCCTCTTCTCTCGGTAGACTACGAGACCGGCGCTGCTGCTTTGCCCGATTCGACTACGGTGTTGACGACCCCTCTCTCTTGCCGAGCAACCAGCAAGCCCCCTTGATCACCAGATATCGCCTATTCTCCTCTATCCGCTTGCATTAGAGTAGTGTAGCATGTTATCGCTTTCGATTGATCCTATTTCGATGCATAGCCCGACATTGTTGCTACATCTGCTGATACCTTACCGCAATCCTAAATGCTTAGTATAGGATGCTAGTTTATCATCATTGGCCCTACATTCTTGTCGACCGCCTTGCTATACTATCGGTCGTGATCACTTGGGAGGTGATCACGGGTATATACTATACATACATACATACTATACAGATGGTGACTAAAGTCGGGTCCGCTCAAGAGTACCCGCAAGTGATTCGATGAGGGGAAATTTGAAAGGACGGTGGCTCCATCCCGGTAGAGGTGGGCCCGGGTTCCCGACGGCCCCGATTGTTACTTTGTGGCGGAGCGGCAGGCAGGTTGAGACCACCTAGGAGGCAGGTGGGCTGGCCTGCTCGGCGTTCAGCGGATACTTAACACGCTTAACGAGATCTTGGTATTTGATCCGAGTCCGCCATTTGGTCTATACGCACTAACCATCTACGTGGGAGTAGTTATGGGTATCCCGACGTCGTGGTATCACCAAGCCTTCTTGACGTCAAGAATCGAAGCGGCGCTTGGCGGGTTGGACTGCGTTAACGCAACTTCCTTTGTAATGGAGGTTGCTAGGTCGCTCACCGTCACAGACGCGTGCGGTGTGCTTTCGAGGCGATGGGCCTGCCCTGCGCTTAGGTTTAGACCGGCGTCTTGACCTCTCTGTTGTGCCTAGGTGGGGCTGCGACGTGTTGATCTTCCGAGGCGGGCATGACCCAGAAAGTGTGTCCGCCAAATGGGATCAAGCGTGTTGGGTTATGTGGTGCACCCTGCAGGAAGTTTAATCTATTGAATAGCCGTGATCTTGATAATGGGGCGACTTGGAGTTGTACCTTGACCTTATGACAACTAGAACCGGATACTTAATAAAACACACCCTTCCAAGTTCCACGAACAACCCGGTGATCGCTTTCCACAGGCAACGAGGACGGGATCGCGGGTAGGATTATGCTATGCGATCAGCTTTGGAGATGCTACTTGGAGATGCTTGGGAGATGCTACTTGGAGGACTTGACCGCTCTCTTCTACATCTTTGCAAGACGGAGGCTGCGAAGCGTAGTCTTGACGTGATTAGCTATCCCCTCTTATTACGGCATTCTGCGATTCGGTCCGATATGGCCTTTTACACATATACCCATGCATATGTAGTGTAGCTCCTTGCTTGTAGTACTTTGGATGAGTACTCACGGTTGCTTTCTCCCCTTTTCCCCTTTCCTTTCTTTACGGTTGTCGCAACCAGATGTTGGAGCCCAGAGCGACGCCACCGCCGACGGCGACTACTACCGGAGGTGCCTACTACTACGTGCAGCAGCCTGGCGGCGACCGGGAGTAGTTTAGGAGGATCGAGCGGGAGGCTGCGCCTCTTCGTCTGTATCGGCTTTGTGCTAGCCATCTTATGGCAACTTGTTTAATTGTCGTACTCAGATATTGTTGCTTCCACGACTCGTCTATGATCGAGCACTTGTATTCGAGCCCTCGAGGCCCCGGCTTGTATTATGATGCTTGTATGACTTATTTATGTTTTTAGAGTTGTGTTGTGATATCTTCCCGTGAGTCCCTGATCTTGATCGTACACGTTTGCGTGCATGATTAGTGTACGATTAAATCGGGGGCGTCACAGCATGGAAGGCACAATAGGACAACACCAAAATAGAACATACAACTCATACCAATCTAGATCATCAATCAACCCAAAGACAAAGGATATCTACTCAAAACATCATAGGATGGCAACACATCATTGGATCATAATATGTGGCATAAAGCACCATGTTCAAGTGGGGATTACAGCGGGGTGCGGGAGAGTGGACCGCGTAAAAGAGTTGAGGATGGTGATGATGATGGTGATGTTGATGAAGATGATCACCGCGGCGATAATTCCCCTCTCGATGGCACTCCACGCCACCGAGAGAGAGGAGGAGAGGTTCTCCCCCTTGTGCTTCCTCCTCCATGGCCTCCCCCTGGATGGGGAGAGGTTCTCCCTCTGGTCCTTGGCCTTCATGGCGATGATAGCCCCTCCGAGATCCTCCTCCATGGCCTCCGATGATGATGGCCCCCTCCGGCAGGGTGCCAGAGAGGGCCTAGATTGATTTCTCGTGGCTACAGAGGCTTGTGGCGGCAGAACTTCTGATCTCCCTTCTGTTCTGGGGTTTTCTGGATTTATAGGAGGGGCTGGCATTAGTTTCATGTTAGGGGGCCCCACAGGGAGTCCATGAGGCAAGGGGCGCGCCCTCCACCCTCGTGGTGGCCTTGGGACTCCCCTCTGGTAGCTTTTTGTTCCAGTATTTTTTTAATATTTTCCAAAAATATTCTCCGTTGATTTTCAACACATTCTGAGAACATTTATTTCTGCACAAAAACAACATCACGGTAGTTCTGCTGAAAACAGTGTCAGTCCGGGTTAGTTCTAATCAAATCATATTAAAATCATATAAAATATTATAAACATGTCATGAATACTTCATAAATTATAGATATGTTGGGGACGTATCAGCATCCCCAAGCTTAATTCCTGGTCGTCCTCGAGTAGGTAAATGATAAAAGAATTAATTTATGAAGTGTGAATGCTAGCAACTTCATAAGTTTGATCAATGATAGTTTCAGTCACTTTTTCTAGCATCATTATATATCATAACAGTAGCTCAACTCATAAAACTTCTCATGATCAAGTAACAAGCTATTCACATGTTAAAGTATAGATCATAAACTTTCTTGAATACTAACAAACTATGTTCTTAGTCATCAAACAATTACAACTCATCTTATTTTCAAGAAGGGTCTATGTAAGAGCTTCGATTCAGCAAACTCCACATACTCAACTATCATTTAATCTTTCACAATTGCTAACGCTCATGTGATATTTATGGGTTCAAAGTTTTAATCTGATACAAAGAAAGATAGGGGCTTATACCTCCCAACCGTTTACCTCAAGGGTAATGTCAACAATAATACTTTATGAAACCCTACATCCAAGTGGATATATATATCTGGATCACTCCAACACAAAGTGCTTGCCAAAGGAAAAAGTGTAAAAAAGGAAGATGATGATCACCATGACTCTTGTATAATGGTAGAAGATAAAAGTAAAAGATAGGCCCTTCGCAGAGGGAAGCAGAGGTTGTCATGCACTTTTATGGCTGGATGCATAAAATCTAAATGCAAAAGAACATCACTTTATATTGCCGCTTGTGATAAAGACCTTTATTATGCAGTCCGTCGCTTTTATTTCTTCCCTATCACAAGTTTGTATAAAGCTTATTTTCTTCATACTAATAGATCATACATATTTAAGGAGCAATTTTTATTGCTTGCACCGATGACAACTTACTTGAAGGATCTTACTCAATCCATAGGTAGGTATGGTGAATTCTCATGGCAAAACTGGGTTTAAGGGGTGTTTGGAAGCACAAGTAGTATCTCTACTTGGTGCAAAGAATTCGGCTAACATGAGAGGGAAATGCAAGCTCAACATGTTGGGTGATCCAAGATAATATAACGTCTATTCGGATATAGGAAAACATAACCCATTAAGTTGTCTTCCTTGTCCAACATCAACTTTTTAGCATGTCATATTTTAATGAGTGATCACAATTACAAAAGATGTCCAAGATAGTATATTTATATGTGAAATCTCTCTTCCTTCAATATTCTTTCATGAAATTGTTCAAGTGACCAATACTGCGTTTGCTAACTTTCAGTAAATTTACCACCTATACTTATTATGTGTGAAGTCATTACTCCCCGTGGTATAAGCGTATGAAACACATACATAAATTAATATTTATGATATTCAATTCATTCAACCATTTACTCATAGGATATAAGTGAAGCACGAGAGTAAATGACAAACTACTCCAAAAAGATATAAGTGAAGAACACTGAGTAGTCAAATAATGAACTAGCCATGGGAGGACTCTCTGTCATTCAAGATTTAAGATCCAATGATTTATTATTAAAGATTTCAGATCCAAAGGTTTATTCAAACAGCAAGTAAAATGAAAATATGCTCTAAGCAAAAACACATATCATGTGACGAATAAAAATATAGCTCCGAGTAAGGTATACCGATGGTTTTGAAGACGAAAGAGGGGATGCCTTCCGGGGCATCCCCAAGCTTAGGCACTTGAGTCTTCCTTGAATATTACCTTGGTGTGCCTTGGGCATCCCCAAGCTTAGGGTCTTTCCACTCCTTATTCTCCTCATATCGATATCTCACCCAAAATTTGAAAACTTCATTCACACAAAACTTAACGGAACTTTGTGAGATGGGTTAGTATGATAAAGAGTAAATCATTCACTTTGGTACTGTCAAATACAAGATTCATAATTTTTCTCACACAATTCCTACTGTACCGTATCATTTCTACAATTTATATTGAGAAATATAAGCCATAGAAACTAGAAAACAAGCAAACTATGCATTGAAAACAGAATCTGCCAGAAACAGAACAGTCTGTAATGATCTGAACAGAAACCATACTTCTGCTACTCCAAAAATCCAGCCAAATTAGGAAAACCTGAGGAATTTTGTACCAATCCATAGCAAAAATAATTAGATCAAAATCACGTTTATCTGAATTATCAAAACTAATTTACTGGGCGCAACAGTTTCTGATTTTCAGCAGGATCAACACAACTATCACCATAAGCTATCCGAAAGGTTTAACTTGGCACTTTATTGAAACAAAATCTTTAAAACATGATTAATACAGTAGCTTAATCATGTAAACATACAAAAACAGTAAGGATAAATATTGGGTTGTCTCCCAACAAGCGCTTTTCTTTAATGCCTTTTAGTTAGGCATGATGATTTCAATGATGCTCATATGAAAGATAAGAATGAAAACATAACGAGAGCATCATGAAGCATATGACTAGCACATTCAATTCTAACCCACTTCCTATGCCTAGGGATTTTGTGAGCAAACAACTTATGGGAACAAGAATCAACTAAAATAGGAAGGCAAAACAAGTATAACTTCAAAACTTTAAGCACATAGAGAGGAAACTTGATATTATTGCAACTCCTACAAGCATATATTCCTACCTCATAATAATTTTTAGTAGCATCATGAATTAATTCAACAATATAACCATCACATAAAGCATTCTTTTCATGATCTAAAAGCATAGAAATTTTACTACTCTCCACATGAGCAAAATTCTTCTTATTAGGAATAGTGGGAGTAAACTCAAAAAAATAACTATCATGTGTGGCATACTCCAACTGAAAATTAAAAGTATGATGACAAGTTTCATGGTTGACATATTCCTTTATAGCATACATGTCATCACAATAATCATCATAGATAGCAACTTTGTTCTCATAATCAATTGGAACCTCTTCCGAAATAGTGGAATCATTACTAACTAAAGTCAAGACCTCTCCAAATCCACTTTCATAAATATCATACTAAGATTCAACACCCTCCAAAATATTGGGATCATTCCTTCCTAAAGCTGACACTCTTCCAAATCCACTTTCAAGGATAGTCTTGTTCATACTCCAAAAGATATAAGTGAAGTTCATGGAGCATTCTACAATTAATATAGATTAACCAATATCCAGGCTCAAAATATGTAAGTGAAGCACCCGAAGCATTCTATAAAACCATACTCAAAAGATTTAAGTGAAGAACAAAGAGCATTCTATAAAGTCATACTTAAAACATATAAGTGAAGCACATGAAGCATTCTATAAATCAATGAAGGCCTATCTCATATTAGCATGGTTCTTAAAGAAAAATAAAACACAAAGGACACAAATCATGTGAACAAAACAAAAACCAAGGTATACCGATAATTGTCGAAGAAGAAAGATGGTATGTCAACCGGGGCATCCCCAAGCTCAGATGCTTGAGTATCCTTGAAATATTTACTTGGGGTGCCTTGGGCATCCCCAAGCTTGAACTCTTGCCTCTCTTTATTCTTCTCACATTGGTAACTCCTCGTTCTTCGAACACTTCATCCACACAAAACTTAACAAAAACTTTGTGAGATCCGTTAGTATAATAAAGCAAATCACTACCTTTAGTTACTGTTGCAAACTCATTCCAATTTCATATTAGCACTATATCTACTATATTCCAACTTTACCATGGTTCATACCCCCCGATACTACCCATAGATTCATCAAAATAAGCGAACAACACATAGAAAACAGAATCTGTCAAAAACAGGACAGTCTGTAGTAATCCGGAAATTTCGTATACTTCCGTAACTCCAAAAATTCTAAAAAATATGTGAAAACTTTAAAAAATTGTACATAAATACTATGCAAAAAGTTTCAGACCCGTTTGACTTTCCAGTAAAAAATGTAAATTCACGCGCTACAGCCAAAGTTTCTGTTTTTGCACTGCACATAGTAAACAAGCAATCTAATCATCCTAAAACCAAAGCTTGGCACATTATTTTTATAATAAAATGAATATATACAAGGGGATAATTATTTCTGAGAAACTTCCATGAAAAATTATATATTGTTTCCCTGATCATGAACAAAAGTGTTCAAGGTTGACCCTCACGTTTCCAATGCATAACTTTCCAATCACTTCCCTTTTTGAAAAACTTTTTAGGCACAAGAGGCAAGTAACATTTTTTTTTTGTATTTTCATTTTTTAATTTTTTTGTATGTTTCACCCACAACTAAGCAAAACAAAAAAGGGAAAATAAAAACTACTTAGTGAAGAAAGCAAACAAGCACACACGAGAATATCAACTTCACGCTATTGCTCCCCTGCAACGGCGCCAGAAAAGAGCTTGATAATCCCCAAGTGCAGGGAATCATCGTAGCAATTTCCAAAGGTGGAAGTGATAAGCATGGAGTGTTGAACCCACAAGGAGCTAAAGGTAACATCAATATTCTCTCAAGTCCTATCTGCCACTGATGCGACTCTACGTACACCGAACGTTTGCTTCCAACTAGAAACGAGAAATAAAACTACGTTGTGGGTATGAAGAGGATAACTTTGCATGATATCGGAGAGCTAAAATATAAAAGTAGGTGTTGTTATCATAAAGTTACAATATATTACTTAAGTATTATAAATAGCGAGTGTGGAATAATGATGGGTCGGTGTGCGGAATTGTCCTAAGCAATTGTTAACAAGATCGGTAATCATTATTGCAATTTCATATGAGGGAGAGGCATAAGCTAACATACTTTCTCTTCTTGGATCATATGCACTTATGATTGGAACTCTAGCAAGCATCCGCAACTACTAAAGATCATTAAGGTAAAACCCAACCATAGCATTAACATATCAAGTCCCCTTTATCCCATAGGCAACAACACCCTTACTCGGGTTTATGCTTCTGTCACTCAAGCAACCCACTATAAGTGAATCATGAACGTATTGCAACACCCTACAGCGGGAATCCCTCACGTGTGCGCGGCACGGAAGGCACAAATAGGACATCACCAAAATAAAACATACAACTCATACCAATCCAGATCATCAATCAAACCAAAGACAAAGGGTATCTACTCAAAACATCATAGGATGGCAACACATCATTGGATCATAACATGTGGCATAAAGAACCATGTTCAAGTGGGGATTACAGTGGGGTGCGGGAGAGTGGACCGCGTAAAAGAGATGAGGATGGTGATGATGATGGTGATGTTGATGAAGACGATCACCACGGCGATGATTCCCCTCCCGATGGCACTCCGGCGCCACCAAGAGAGAGGAGGAGAGGTTCTCCCCCTTGTGCTTCCTCCTCCATGGCCTCCCCCCAGGATGGGGAGAGGTTCTCCCTCTGGTCCTTGGCGTTCATGGCGATGATGGCCCCTCCGAGATCCTCCTCCATGGCCTCCGGTGATGATGGCCCCCTCCGACAGGGTGCCAAAGAGGTCCTAGATTGATTTCTCGTGCCTACAGAGGCTTGCGACAGCGGAACTTCTGATCTCCCTTCTGTTTTGGGGTTTTCTGGATTTATAGGAGGGGTTGGCGTTGGTTTCACGCCAGGGGGGCCCCATAGGGAGTCCACGAGGCAGGGGCGCACCCTAGGGGGGGGCGTCCACCGTTGTGGTGGCCTCGGGACTCCCCTCTGGTAGCTTTTTGTTCCAGTATTTTTTATATTTTCCAAAAATATTCTCCGTTGATTTTCAGCATATTCCGAGAACTTTTATTTGCACAAAAACAACATCATGATAGTTCTGCTAAAAACAACACCAGTCCGAGTTAGTTCTAATCAAAACCAAAATCATGTAAAAATATATAAACATGGCATGAATACTTCATAAATTATAGATACGTTGGAGACGTATCAGATTACCATACCACTCTGGTGTGGAACATACTCTGTTCGACCTACAATGTCTGGTAGTAACTTCATTAGCTTCCTCTCCAGTTGGTGCAGGCATCACGAGAACGGTTTTCTCTGATGTGCTACTTTCCAACTCGAGAGAAGGTACACTTACCTCATCAAGTTCTACTTTCCTCCTAGTCACTTCTTTTGAGAGAAACTCCTTCTCTAGAAAGGACCCATTCTTGAAACAAAGATCTTGCCTTCGGTCTATGGTAGAACGTGTACCCAACAGTTTCCTTTACGGTATCGTATGAATTTGCACTTCTCTGATTTGGGTTCGAGCTTATTAGGTTGAAGCCTTTTGACATAAGTGTTGCATCCCCAAACTTTAAGAAATGATAGCTTAGGTTTCTTGCCAAACCATAGTTCATACGGTGTCGTCTCAGCGGATTTAGATAGTGCCCTATTTAACGTGAATGCAATTGTCTCTAATGCATAACCCCAAAATGATAAAGGCAAATCGGTAAGAGACATTATAGAACGCACCATTTCTAATAAAGTACGGTTACGACCTTAGGACACACCATTACGCTGTGGTGCTCCAGGTGGTGTGAGTTGTGAAACAATTCCACATTGTTTTAAATGAAGGCCAAACTCGTAACTCAAACATTCACCTCCGCGATCAGATCATAGAAACTTTATTTTCTTGTTACGATGATTCTTCACTTCACTCTAAAATTCTTTGAACTTTTCAAATGTTTCAGACTTGTGTTTCATCAAGTAGATATATCCATACCTACTCAAATCATCTGTGAAGGTCAGAAAACAGCGACACCTGCCGCGTGCTTCAACACTCATCGGACCGCATACATCGGTATGTATTATTTCCAATAAGTCATTAGCTCGCTCCATTGTTCCGGAGAACAGAGTTTTAGTCATCTTGCCCATGAGGCACGGTTTGCAAGTATCAAATGATTCATAATCAAGTGATTCCAAAAGTCCAGCCGCATGGAGTTTCTTCACGTGCTTTACAACAATATGATCTAAACGGCAGTGCCACAAGTATGTTGCACTATCATTATCAACTTTGCATCTTTTGGCATTAATATTATGAATATGTGTATCACTACGATCAAGATTCAACAAGAATATACCATTCATCAAGAGTGCATGACCATTAAAGATATTACTCATATAAATAGAACAATCCTTATTCTCCGCTTTAAATGAATAACCGTGTCGCAATAAACAACATCCAAATATAATGTTCATGCTCAACACTGGCACCAAATAATAATTATTGAGGTCTAAAACTAATCCCTAAGGTAGATGTAGAGGTAGCGTGCGAATGGCGATCACATCGACCTTGGAACCATTCCCGACGTGCATCGTCACCTCGTCCTTAGCCAATCTTCGTTTATTCCGCAGCTCCTGTTTCGAGTTACAAATATGAGCAACCAAACCAGTATCAAATACCCAGGCACTGCTACGAGAATTAGTAAGGTACACATCAATAACATGTATATCAAATTTACCTTTATTCACTTTGCCATCCTTCTTATCCGCCAAATACTTGGGGCAGTTTTGCTTCTAGTGACCATTTCCCTTGCAGTAGAAGCACTTAGTTTCAGGCTTGGGTCCAGCTTTGGGCTTCTTCACGGGAGCGGCAACTTGCTTGCCATTCTTCTTGAAGTTCCCTTTATTCCCCTTACGCTTTTTCTTGAAACTAATGGTCTTGTTAACTATCAACACTTGATGCTCCTTCTTGATTTCTACCTTCGTCGATTTCAGCATCGCGAAGAGCTCGAGAATCGTTTTGTCACCCCTTGCATATTATAGTTCATCACGAAGCCTTTGGTGGTAGTGATTAAAGAACTTTGTCAATAACACACTCATATGGGAGCTCAATTCCTAGCTGAGTCAAGTGGTTATGATACCCAAACATTTTGAGATGTGCACTAACAGAACTGCTCTCCTCCATCTTGCAGCTATAGAACTTGTTAGATACTTCATATCTCTCAACCCGGGCATTAGCTTGAAATATCAACTTCAGCTCTTGGAACATCTCATATGCTCCGTGGAGTTTAAAACGTTTTTGAAGTCCTGGTTCTAAGCCGTGAAGCATGGCACACTAAACTATTGAGTAGTCATCATTCCACGTTTGCCAAACGTTCACAACGTCCAGATTAGCGGGAGCGGGTGGGTCACCAAGCGGTGCATCAAGGACATAATTTTTCTGTGCATCAATGAGGATAATCCTCAAGTTACGGACCCAGTCCATGTAGTTGCTACCATCATCTTTTAACTTAGCTTTCTCTAGGAACGCATTAAATTCAGGGGAACGGTAGCACGGGACATTGATCTACAACATAGATATGCAAATGCTATCAGGACTAAGTTCATGATAAATTAAGTTCAATTAATCAAATTACTAATGAGCTCACACTTAAATTAACATTCCTCAAGTTATCTAAGTGATACATGATCCAAATCAACTAACCCATGTCTGATCATCATGTGAGATGGGATAATATTCAGTGTTGAACATCTCTATGTTGATCATATCTACTATATTACTCATGTTCGACCTTTCGAACTCCAGTGTTACGAGACCATGTTTGTACATGCTAGGCTCGTCAAGTTTAACCCAAGTATTCCGCATGTGCAAAACTGTCTTACACCCATTGTATGTGAACATAGAGTCTATCACACCTGATCATCACGAGGTGCTTCGAAACGATGAACTCTGGCAACAATGCATACTCGGGAGAACACTTTTATCTTGAAATTTAGTGAAGGGGTCATATTATAATTCTAATGTTGTTCTAAGCAAAATAAGATGAATAAAGGATAAACATCACATGCAATCAAAAATATATGACATGATATGGCCATCATCATCTTGTGCTTTTGATCTCCATCTTCAAAGCATCGTCATGATCTCCATCATCACCAGCTCGACACCTTGATCTCCATCGTTGCATCGGGTCGTCTCGCCAACTATTGCTTCTACAACTATTGCTAACGCATAGCGATAAAGTAAAGCAATTACATGGCGCTTGCATTTCATACAATAATTAAGAGACAACCCTAAGGCTCCTGCCGGTTGTCGATATTACAAAACATGATCATCTCATACAACAACGTATATCACATCACGTCTTGACCATATCACATCAGAACATACCCTGGAAAAACAAGTTAGATGTCCTCTACTTTGTTGTCGCAAGTTTTATATGGTTGCTATGGGCTTCTAGCAAGAACCGTTCTTACCTACGCAAAAACCACAATGGTGATTTTTCAAGTTCGTTGTTTTAACCTTCTTCAAGGACCGGCGGCAGTCAAATTTGATTCAACTAAAGTAGGAGAAACAGACACCCGCCAGCCACCTTTATGCAAAACAAGTTGCATGTTAGTCGGTGGAACTGGTCTCATGTGTGTGGACATGTAAGGTTGGTCCGGGCTGCTTCATCCCACAATTCCACTGAATCAAAATAAGACGTTGGTGGTGAGCAGTATGAACATCACCCCCCACAACTCGTTTGTGTTCTACTCGTGCATATCATCTACGCATAGACCTGGCTCATGATGCCACTGTTGGGGAACATTGCATGGAAAACAAAAAAAATTACGCACACGCAAGATCTATCCATAGAGATGCAAAGCTACGGGAGGGGGAAAACATCTTCATACCCTTGAAGATTGCTAAGCGGAAGCATTTATCAACGCGGTTGATGTAGTCATACACCTTCACGATTCATCCCGATCAAGTACCAAACTTACGGCACCTCCGCGTTCAGCACACGTTCAGCTCGATGACGTCCTCCCCTTCTCGATCCAGCAAGAGAGGCGAAGTAATAGATGAGTTCTGACAGCATGATGACGTGGTGACGGTGGTGGTGAAGAACAATCTCCGCAGGGCTTCTCCTATCCACAACGGAAACTATGACGGAGGATAAACTAGAGGGGACGGGGTTGCCGGCACACTGCTTGGTGAATCTTGATGTGTTTCGGGTGCTAGCCCTGCCCCTCTATTTGTATGTTGAGCCTTGGGGTCGCAACTTGGAGAAAAAGCCTCCTCAAAGTCGGTTTTGACCGCAAGGCAAGAGTCCTTCTTGGACTCCAGGACAAGACGCCGGGGTCCCTAGCGTCTGGCCCCTGGCCTACGCAAAACTTCCTTTTGCACTTTCCAAAACCCTCGTGGGCTTTATCCCTTGGCCCATATAAAGGGTTCTCGTACCCAAACATTTGGGAAACATCTAAAACCCCTTCCGGTGAATTCCGGAACCCTTCCGGAGACCAGACACTATTATCCCATATATCGATCTTTACCTCCGGACCATTCCGGGGCTCCTCGTCATGTCCATGGTCTCATCCGGGACTCTGAATAACATTCGGTCACCAACATACATAACTCATATAATACTATATCGTCAACGAACATTAAGCATGCGGACCCTACGGGTTCGAGAATGATGTAGACATGACTGAGATGCTTCTCTAGTCAATAACCAATAGCGGGACCTGGATGCCCATATTGGTTCCTACATATTCCACGAAGATCTATATCGGCCGAACCTTTATGACAACATATGTAGTTCCCTTTTTCTACCAGTATGTTACTTGGCCGAGATTCAATCATTGGTATCTCCATACCTAGTTCAATCTCATTACCGGCAAGCCTCTTTACTTGTTCCGTAATACATCATCCTGTAACTAACTCCTTAGTCACTTTGCTTGCAAGCCTCTTGTGATGCTGTATTATCGAGAGGGCCCAGAGATACCACTCCGATATACGGAGTGACAAATCCCAATCTCGATCCATGCCAACTCAACAGACACCTTCGAAGATACCTATAGAGCATCTTTATTATCACCCAATTACGCTATGATGTTTGATAGCACACAAGGTATTCCTTCGGTATCCGAAAGTTGCATGATCTCATGGTCAAAGGAATATGTAGTTGACATTAAGAAATCAGTAGCAATAAACTGAACGATCATATGCTAAGCTAACGGATGGGTCTTGTCCATCACATCATTCTCCTAATGATGTGATACCATTATCAAATCACAACTCGTGTCTATGGTTAGGAAACCTTAACCATCTTTGATCAACGAGTTAGTCTAGTAGAGGCTCACTAGGGACACGATATTTGTTTATGTATCCACACATGTATTTAAGTTTCCGGTCAATACAATTCTAGCATGAATAATAAACCTTTATCATGATTAAGGAAATATAGTAATAACCATTTTATTATTGCCTCTAGGGCATATTTCCATTAGCTTTAGACAAACATTGTCCTTTCCATCCAGTCACCTCACCTCGATGCTTCCCGCACATGTTTGAAACTACCATATTTCGATATTCTCACCATAGTGGGCAGTCCCAAGTATCGCTCATTCAGTGCCTCCGATTGGATACCAACCACCTCCTTGAGCTCCTCATTGCTTTCTTTCGTGCACCCCTTCCCAAAGAAGATGGATGACTTCTGCATGTTCACCTTCTGGCTTGAAGCATCTTCACATACACCTGTAAAACAAATTGTAGCCAAGTCATATTATTTGTAGATGCCTCCAGGAATATTATACCGTCGTCGACAAAGAGAAGATGGGTCACATTGGGGCCAGGACACTCCCATTGATTCATTTTCCTGCTGAGCTTGCTTTAGCAGCGCCGAAAAACCCTTTACACAAAATAGAAAGAAATATGGAGATAGAGGGTCCCCTTGGCGTAGACCCCTAGAGGGAAGAAAACCATCAGAGGTACCACCATTGAGCTTAACCGTGAATCTTGCAGACATAACACATCTCATAATCATGGATGTCCATGTATGAGAGAAACCAAAACGAGCCATCATGTTTTCCAAAAAATACCATTCCACTCTGTCATAAGCCTTCATCATATCTAACTTAACTACACAAAGTGGCTTCTTCCTCTTCCTCTTCCTGATAGCATGGACGCACTCATATGCCACTAGCACATTGTCAGTGCTCAATCTCCCTGTTGCAAATGCACTTTGTTCCTCCTAAATAATGATAGGGAGCACACATTTTAGCCTGTTAGCAAGAACCTTAGCTGCAATTTTGTACATGTTACATAGAATGACTGGTCTGAATTGTGAAAGTGACTCCCGGGATTTTGTTTTTGGGATGAGAACCAAAATAGTGTCATTGAATCCATCCGGAATTTCCTTCCCACTTAAAAAAACATGCACAGCCTTGCAAACCTCCTCTTTTAACAAAAGCCAGTGCCTAATGTTTTTTATGGTATAAACTATGTTGTCATTTTTCTTGTGAGCATTTGTCGTGTATAAACTACTCCCTCCATCCCATAATGTAAGACGTTCGGAGGGACTATCAGTTTTGCTAAAGATTATCTAGATGTGTAAGTATAGCACATCTAAGTCCTATATCATTGATTTTACCCTAAGATTTGTGTAAGCATGTTCTTTTGTCTTTTTTCTTTTTCTTTCTAGTTTGATTGAGTCACTTAGATGTGCAATAAGTAGGGCACATCTAGATGTGCCCTAGACAGACTATGCTCCCCCTGTAACACGTCCTTCCTTTTATAGGAGGGGTAAATGCTAAGTAGCAGCAGGTTAATGCCGCCACGCGGCAACAAATCCCTTCATTTCCACGCGTTTAAGCATTTATTACGCATGGGAATTGAGGGGTTGTTGTTAATTGGTGTGCAAGGATCGAGGCTGAGGGAGTACTGGATTAGGGGGTATCCGGACAGCTGGACTATATACTTTGGCCAGACTGTTGGACCGTGAAGATACAAGACTCAAGACTTCATCCCGTGTCCGGATGGGACTCTCCTTTGTGTGGAAGACAAGCTTGGCGATCCGGATATTATATTTCCTTCTTTGTAACCGACTCCATGTAAACCCTAGCCCTCTCCGGTGTCTATATAAACCGGAGGGTTTAGTCCTTAGAGACAGAATCATAATCATCATAGGCTAGCTTCTAGGGTTTAGCCTCTACGATCTCGTGGTAGATCAACTCTTGTAATACCCCTATCATCAATATCAATCAAGCAGAAAGTAGGGTTTTACCTCCATCGAGAGGGCCCGAACCTGGGTAAAACATCGTGTCCCTTGCCTCCTGTTACCATTAGCCTTAGATGCACAGATCGGGACCCCTACCCGAGATCCGCCGGTTTTGATACCGACATTGGTGCTTTCATTGAGAGTTCCTCTGTGTCGTCGCTGCAAGGCTTGATGGCTCCTTCGATCAACAACAACATGGTCCAAGGTGAGACTTTCCTCCCCGGACAGATCTTCATGTTCGGCGGCTTCGTACTGCGGGCCAATTTGCTTGGCCATCTGGAGAAGATCGACAGCTATGCCCCTGGCCACCAGGTCAGGTTCGGAAACTTGAACTACACGGCCGATATCCGCGGAGACTCGATCTTCAACGGGTTCAGGCCTGCGCCAGGAGCACCGGATAGTCACGATGAGCACGGCTTAGACTTGCTGTTGGACAAAGCTCGGGATATCGCCCCTGCAGAAGCCCCGGACCTAAATCCGGAGTAGATTGCGTCGCCCGAGGATGGATGGATGGACCCCGCCCCAGAGGCCGCACACTCATCGGCAGTAGAGCCGAACACAGGCTTCACCCCCAAGGAAGCCTGTGACACCGGACCCCCGGACTTGTATCCGGCTGTAGGTTCCAGTCCGCGCACTCCCGAGCCCGCCGAATCTGGTTGGGCTCTGGTAATGGAGTTCACCGCTGCGGATATCTTCCAGCACTCGCCCTTTGGCAACATGCCGAACTCGTTAAAATCTCTCTCTTTGTCAGGAGACTCTTTGCTGAACTATGTTCGGCTCGAGTGGAAAGCAGGCGACGAAGGAATTCGTTGCCCACCCACCACCCATTTCATTGCCACGATGGATGATTTAACCGACGTGCTTGACTTCGACTCTGAAGACATCGATGGTATGGACGATGATGTAGGAGAAGAACAGGAACCACCGCCCACGGGGCGGTGGACAGCCACCTCCTCATATGATATATATATATATATAGTGGACACTCCGAAGGAAACCAATGGCGATGAGGCAATGGAGGATAACCCCTTAGGGAAGAAAGCAAAGCATGGGCGTCGTCGGCGCCGCTCCAAGCCCCACCACAGCAATACTGGCACAGGAGACGAAAACAATCCGGATGGTGCCGAAGATGAATACAACCCCGATCAGCCGCCTTGAGCGGGCCGAGCAGAAGACTGGCAGTCAGCCTGCATTTAACAAAGCGACAGACGGATATCCGGAGGACAACTACATGCCCCCCTCCGAAGACGAGTTCGGTGTGCCTGAGGACCCTATGGAGCAGGAGCGCTTCAAGTGCCGGCTTATGGCCACTGCGAGGAGCCTGAAAGAGAAGCAGCAGCAGCTCCAAGCTGATCAAGACCTGCTCACTGACAGATGGACTGAAGTCATGTCAGCGCCACATGGCTGACCGGCCACCTCGTGGCCGGGATAAAATGGCGTATCAGCCCGAATACCAGCCCGCTCCCCCACGCCAATAAACAACGGCCCGAGCAATAGGTAGGACCTGCAAGATATACTGGAAAACAAGGCAGGACAGCCAAGATCGATCTACGGATCGCGGGGGCGTGCCCCAATACGTGACGATGATCGTCACACCGGATACACTATCAACAAGCCCGGCCGGGCTGAATACAGCCAACCAGAATCATTCGAACTGCGTAGCCACATAGCCCGGCATAGGGGCGCTGCACACCCCCTCTGCTTCACTGACGAAGTGATGGATCATGAATTCCCAGAAGGGTTCAAACCCGTAAACATCGAATCATACGATGGCACAACAGACCCCGCAGTATGGATCAAAGATTTCCTTCTCCACATTCACATGGCCCGCGGTGACGATCTACACACCATCAAGTATCTCCCCCTTAAGCTCAAAGGATCGACCCGGCATTAGCTAAATAGCCTGCTGGCAAATTCCATTGGCAGTTGGGAAAACCTGGAGGACGCGTTCCTCGACAACTTCCAGGGCACATATGTGTGACCACAGGATGCTGATGACCTGAGCCACATTACCCAACAGCCTGGAGAGTCAGCTAGGAAATTCTGGACTCGGTTCCTAACCAAAAAGAACCAAATAGTCGACTGTCCGGACGCCAAAGCCCTGGCGGCCTTTAAGCATAATATCCGTGACGAGTGGCTCGCCCGACACCTCGGCCAGGAAAAACCAAAGTCCATGGCGGCCCTCACGACACTCATGACCCACTTTTGCGCGGGCGAGGACAGCTGGCCGGCTCGCAGTAGCAGCACGCCTATAAATTCCGGCACCTCAGATGTCCGCGACAATAATGGCAAGCCACAGCGCAATAGACATAAGCGACAGAACAACGGCGACAACACTGAAGACACGGTAGTCAACGCCGGATTCAGTGGCTCCAAATCCGGTAGCGGAAAAAGGCGTTCAAAAGAAACAATCAGGGACCATCCAGTCTGGACCGCATACTTGAACGCTCATGCCAAATTCACGGCACCCCGGATAAGCCAGCAAACCACACTAATAGAGACTGCTGGGTGTTCAAACAGGCCGGTAAAATAAACACTGAAAACAAGGACAAGGGGCTGCACAGCGACGATGACGAGGAGCCCCGGCGTTCGAACACAGGGGGACAGAAGAAATTTCCTCCCCAGGTGAAAACGGTCAACATGATCTACGCCACCCATATTACCAAACGGGAATGGAAGCGAGCACTGCGGGACGTCTACGCGATGGAGCCAGTCGCCCCAAAATTCAACCCATGGTCAGCCTGTCCGATCACCTTTGATCGTAGGGATCACCCTACCAACATCCGTCACGGCGGTTCAGCCGCATTGGTCCTAAACCCAATCATCGACAGATTCCACCTTACGCGAGTCCTTATGGATGGCGGCAGCAGCCTGAACCTGCTTTATCAGGACACAATGCGCAAAATGGGCATCGACCCTTCGAGGATCAAGCCCACCAAAACCACCTTCAAAGGTGTAATTCCAGGAGTAGAGGCCCGTTGCACGGGCTCTTTAACATTGGAAGTGGTCTTCGGATCTCCGGATAACTTCTGAAGCGAAGAGTTAATCTTCGATATCGTCCCTTTTTGTAGTGGTTATCACGCACTGCTTGGACGAACCGCATTCGCTCGATTCAATGCGGTACCACACTATGCATACCTCAAGCTCAAGATGCCAGGACCTCGCGGGGTCATAACAGTCAACGGAAACATGGACCGCTCTCTCCGTACAGATGAGCATACTGCAGCCCTCGCGGCGGAAGTACAATGCGGCCTTCTCCGGCAAACCACCAATCCGGCGACAACAACCCCGAACACCGTCAAGCGAGTCCGGAGTACCCCGCAACAGGATCGCCAGGCACGCCAAGAGCGCGACTAGCAGTCCGGCCTCCGCTCCAGCCCCATCAAGGCAGCATTCGTGCCGCGCGTACACAATTACGCACTAAAAATTACCATGGGCATAGGCAGAGGCACAATAGGGACTCAGTCAACAGTGCGGCTCAGCCGTAACATACTTTAATAACCCCCCTTTCTTTTATCTTTCAGGATATTGCTTTCGGGCAGCCTCTTCAGAAGAGCCGGATTATCGGACTTGCTCAGGAGAGAAAACCAAGGAGGCAAAAGGCTTTGCGCACAAAGGGAATACCTAGGTGGAATCTGTTCACGATCGTTATACCTGTTTTATATACCTACATGCAGCCCGCCCTTGGATGGGACATGTCAAATAGTCCTATTTACTTCTGCTTAACGCATTCATTGTAAACATACGCTTAGACGTATTATTCATCAATGGGAGATAATATATAGCGTCAGCTTATTATTCCTATTTGCACATTTTTTCTATAAATGTTTATTTAATATTGCATCCATACACCTTGGTATGTTCAGTTTGCCAGGGGCTTCTTATGGCGCCCCATAATACGGCAAGACAAGTCCGAACACTTTCAACAGTGCGGCACCCCAAACTTATAGCATTATATGCATCAGCTCCGAATCATGTCTTGGGTCAATAGTTGGGTTTTCCCGGCTCCCTTGTTTTGGTACCTTACGTTCCGTTATATCGGCTAAGTTAGCGCAGGGAGAACTACTGCGATTGTGTCCCGGTTCTTCCGGACGAGCACCTTAGTAGAGAAAGCCGAAAACTGACCGGCATGATGTGGCGAGAGCTGGTCGCTGTTCGAGAGGTCTTAAAATCCTTAAAGATTTTTTCCGCTTTGGGCGAGGAATCGGCCTCGTCCGATTTAGGCGTATATAGCGCCCCAATTCGGCTTTCCGAATTCTAGGGGCTTCGCCAAAATTTAAAATTGTAGACTTATATGGCTAAGTGAAAGTTATAAAGGCATAG
The DNA here is from genome assembly GCA_021437245.1 of Aegilops speltoides. NCBI lineage: Eukaryota > Viridiplantae > Streptophyta > Magnoliopsida > Poales > Poaceae > Aegilops > Aegilops speltoides. Next base: position 420,595,602 of record CM038146.1, read on the forward strand.
TCCGATTGCCTTGTTCGCTGCGCCAAACACCTCCTTCAGGGACCAAAAATTTGGACAAAGAGTGTCTGGGTTTTTCTAGGAACACCCTGGTACTAGTTACGTGGGGGCGGAAACCGACGAGTGGCCTACTTTTAGAATTTTCTAAATAGCCCCACAGAATGTAATATTTTAAATCAAAAAGTGCTATATAGCGTAGGTAACTTCGTCTTTATATTACAACAACGACAAGAGTACATTCACTCAAAGATCGTGTCCTTGGTACATTCATCGGCCACGAGATGAGCGCCTTTCATCATGCCATCATAATATTTTTTGGGACAACGATGCGCCTTGCCCTCCGGCGGTCCGTCCTTCACCAGCTTCTCCGCATCCAGCTTGCCCCAATGCACCTTCGCACGGGCAAAGGTCCGGCGGGCACCCTCAATGCAAACTGATCGCTTGATCACTTCAAGCCGTGGACAGGTATTTACCATCCACTTTATCAGGCCAAAGTAGCTAGTGGGCAGGGGCTCACTAGGCCACATCCGGACTATGAAATCTTTCATAGCCACTTCGGCCGCCCTATGGAGTTCAACCAACTGCTTCAGTTGGTCACTCAGAGGCATCGGGTGTTCGACTCCAGCATACTGGGACCAGAACAGCTTCTCCATTGAGCTCCCCTCCTCGGCACGGTAGAACTCCGCAGCATCAGATACGCTGCGTGGTAGATCTGTGAATGCCCCTGGAGAGCTCCGAATCCAGGTAAGTAAAAGAAACGTCTCCTCCACATGCTTGCTTTGCATAAAGAATGTCTTACCCGCCACTATCTTCTTGGCCGCCAGGATTTCCTGCTGGGCCTTTTCGGCTTCGACCTTGGCGTCTTTCATACTCGCAAGGGCCTTTGCAAGCTCAGACTCCTTCATCTTGAGGTCACGCTCCAAGGACTCGAACTTCTTGCCGAGCTCCTGGAGCTCTTCCTGTACCTCGCCCACCCTAGTATTCTGCTTTTCGCGCTCAATGCGCTCCATGGCCGCCTTGTCTTCGGCCTCGGACAGCGCTTTCTTCAGGGCCGCCACTTCGGTTGTGGCCCCTATTACAAAGTCATGACGCTTTGTCGTTAGAATCACCAATTTTGTCTATTCTTTATAATATGCGAACGAGGTATCACTCACCTTTGTTCTCTTCGAGATGCCTCTTCATGAGTCCAAGCTCTCCCTGGGCCTGCTTCAGGTCCCGTTTGAGTCCGGCGACCTCGGCCGTGCGGGCAGCAGCGGCAAGCAGCACAGCCTGCTTATTCACATGCACAACTAATTTAGACTCCTGCGGATTATAATCGACCCTCCGTTTGGCTTTTCGTTCCGAACACCAAACAGAGTATCAGGGGCTACTGTCGGTGTCAAAACCGGCGGATCTCGGGTAGGGGGTCCCGATCTGTGCGTCTTAGGCTAATGATAACACGAAGCAAGGGACACAATGTTTACCCAGGTTCAGGCCCTCTCGATGGAGGTAAAACCCTACTTCCTGCTTGATTAATATTGACGATATGAGTAGTACAAGAGTAGATCTACCACGAGATCGTAGAGGCTAAACCCTAGAAGCTAGCCTATGATGATTATGATTGTACTTGTGATCGGCCTTCTAAGGACCAACCTCTTCGGTTTATATATACACCGGAGAGGGCTAGGGTTTACACGGAGACGGTTACAAGGAAGGAAATACAATATCCGGATCGCCAAGCTTGTCTTCCACGCAAAGGAGAGTCCCATCCGGACACGGGACAGAGTCTTGAGTCTTGCATCTTCACGCTTCAATAGTCTGGACGATGTATATAGTCCGGCTGTCCGGATACCCCCTAATCCAGGACTCCCTCAGTAGCCCCTGAACCAGGCTTCAATGACGATGAGTCCGGCGTGCAGTCTTGTCTTCGACATTGCAAGGCAGGTTCCATCTCCGAATACTCCAAAGTACCTGTTACAAGGAATAGTGTCCGGCTTCCCATCAATGTTGTACTCCTTGGCTTCAGTGCCTCAATAATGACCATCTCCACGTGTTGAGCGAATGCGAGGAGCCGAGGCATTTTTGCATTCGCTACCCCCAATCCTTCGGGCTGACCGTCTATTTGAAGAGACGGGGATTCTCAGATCCAAACCTTACTCTCCCCCCTCAAGCAAGCATCCAACAGATCGCTCCGGAAAAACCATCCCACCATGGCCGGTCGTCGCAGCTCTTCTACTCGCTCTCCTCGCTCCAAGCCGGGGGACTGGGAAGAGTGTTCAGTTCCTCATAGTCGTTTGATAGAGTTACAAACCCAAGGGTTTCTCCCACCGGCGTTCATGGTCCCCGTCCGAGCCGGAATAGCCACCTATAACGGCGGGGAACAGGCGGAGGGATCTCCTAATCCATCTCCAGAGGAGCGAATATGCCTCATCCCGCATCTGCTAAGGGGCGTCGGGTTTCCCATCCACCTGTTCCTTCGCGGGGTCCTGGAGTTCGACGGCCTCTAGTTGCACAACTTTACCCCTGCCTCCGTACTTCACATAGCAGGGTACGTTGCCCTTTGTGAGCTATTTCTAGGTTGCGAGGCTCACTTCGGGCTATGGAAGAAGCTGCTCTACCTCGTCCCCCGCAGCTAGGGAGAATCCCTATGTCAAGTGGGCGGGGCCGAAGTATGGCGCATTGCCGAGACCGGATACCTATCCGGCACTCCCAAGAAGGCACCAGAAAACTGGCCTTCAGAGTGGTTTTACATTGATGATGTTCCCCTTCCGGATCCAGTCCGGACAGGTCTCCCCAAGTTCAGTAACGCCCCGCCGAGGGCACATCTAAGCTGGCGCCCCCGGGGCCCCCAAGAGGAGGATACCAGGGAAATACATTTCCTGATGAGCAGGATAAAGTTACTGGCCAAATCCGGACTGATGATAGTCGAGGTTATGGCAATATGCATAATGCGGGGAGTGCAACCGCTTCAATATCGGGGGAAGCCCATGTGGCACTTCAACAGGGAAGATGATGTCACCCACTGTGGCCGTAAGGGTCCGGACTCCGCCGCTGCTCTGGCGAGGATATTGTCCAATTTATACAAAGGAGAAGAGGAAGAATTCCTTCACATTAAACCACGGGATGGATTCTCCATGTACAACCCCCCAAACTGGGTAAGTCGTCATTCGTTTCCCTGCTTCACTTATTGTGGCGTTCTTCGCTAAGATTATCTGCCTCGATATTTCTGAGCAGGAACTGAGGAGGGCCGTAGAAGGAATCTCCAGCCCCTCTCTGCAGCCAGAGGACCCCGGAAGGGCCCTAGATCCAGGACTCGAAGAAGATCCGGATATTACTGTGGAGCTTATCAACGGGATATTTTATCAAGCGAGCTACGATGGCACCTCAGTGGCCATTATTGCCGACTATCCTGGACTGCTACCTACGGCGCGTGTAAGCCAAGCCAAAAACCCTATCCTCCGAAGAGGACTCCTTTCAGATGTCATGCCTTACCCCTGAAGTGCCGTGTTTTTGCAGAGACGACGGTCGCAGCGTGGGGCTAAGCCCCTAGGGACCCGTCGGCCATGGGCGTCCGGATCGGGCAGGCTCAAGAGGAAGGTAGTTAGGGTCGACACGCCGCTACAGAGGTAAGGCAAAAACCTGTCCTGCAATTATTGTATTTGAAGTATAACAGCGCCCTTTGTGTCCCGGCAGGAAGAGGAGTAGCCGAACTATATCCGGGGGTCCCGCCAATGATGCCTCCACCAGCCAGATTCCAGAACCGGCTTCAAGAGCGGGGGCGGAAGCGGGGCCGATGCCGCATAGTTCTCCGATAGAGGACGCGGATATGCTCTCAGCCACGAATTCTGAAGTAGAGAGCGCCATGAATCACCAGCGCCGACGGGCCGTGCTTCAGAACAACATCTTATCCGAAGAGGCATTTAATGCCTTCAATTCGGGAGACGCATACCTCCCAGCTGCTCAAGGCGGGCTTGCCCAAGCGATGGACCAGTATACCAAAGATATACGGGTAAGAAAATTTGATAAGCATGTATAGCAGTAGCCCCTGAGACTTGAAACGGTTGGAACAACTGTTTTGAGGATCAATTTATGCACAGGTCCTTGTAGATAAGAATGAGCAATTGTCTCGGGAGCTCGAGGAGTGCAAGGCCCAGCTGAGGGCCACAGTTGCCAAGTTAGAGGAATCCCAGAAGCCCTCATCTGGTAACATTTGTCTCAATTGTACGAAGGTGCACCAGTTGGTAAATGCCTGGTATGACAAGTCTAACAGAAAATTCTGCAGACAATCCCGGGGTGAATCCGGAGGGTGTAAGAGATGACGAGTCGCACCTCAAGAGGCAGCTAAAGGCTGGCAAGCGCGTTCTTACACAAGTTAGGCAGGAGAAGAACAATCTTCAAGATGCCAAAGTCTAGCTGGACATGGAATTAAAAGACGTCCGCGCTCAGCTGGCGGACTCCGTGAAGGAGAACAAAAGGCTTCGACGCGGCATTTATGGTAAGTGTCTAGATGAACTGTAGTATAGTTCAGTGAGGAAGTATATTGAAAGAATTTTGCTTGTAGGAATGTTAACGGGTCGCCCTGAAGAGGAGATGCCCTCATCCGCAGGCGATTTACTGCAAGACCTCTCACAACTACACGAGCGAGCTCGGCAGGTGATGCAAGGCGTTGCTCAGGCCTTGTGGCCATCAAGCTTCCTACCGAGTTGCATGGGGGAGCTTGTGGATATGCTTCAAGGAGCACGGCGGCGCTTTCGATTGTGGAAGATATCAGCCTGCCGGCAAGGTGCAAGAGAAGCCTGGGCTATGGTGAAGACGCGCTACACCAAGCTGGACCCGAACCATATGGCTGAAGTCGGACCGGCGGGGCCAGATGGGCAAGAAATTCCCATGAGTCTGGTATATGACCAGGTAGCATTAGCCGCAAAGTATTCTTAACAGGATTGTAAGCTAGATAGCCTGTTGGATGGTATAGAGGAGGAATATAGTCAGTCCAAGTGACTGTGTAATTCAATGGACATAAGTAGTCCCTAGCCGGATTAAAATCATTTGTCATGGCGGACCTTTTCGCTTCAACCACGGATCCTATAGTCCGTGGTGTGTCCGAATACCCGCTCAGTTATACAGAACCGGGGCATGCGTGGAAACTAGGCGTAGGGGTCATAAGTGCTTGAACAGACAAGTACCCAACTAGTTATGTTATATTACATGGATAGTAAGAAACATCTTCCAGGGACAATAGTTCCATTAGGGGTTCCTTTCCCTGGGTACGCATGCGACGATGCACATGTCCGGACTGCGAACAAGGGCGCAGGATACAAAGCTTCTGGGGATTTACGTTGTGATAAACGAAACATCTTTTGTTCACCGACCGAATATTCTCTTAAGGACGCTAGCTTTCGGCTTCACCTAGTCCGAGGTACACATCCGGCTGAACCGGCAGTAACAATCGCAGAGGTGCTCCCCTTATGCCCTAGCTGAATTAACGGGAACGTAGGCCATAAACACAAGAGCCAGGCAACCCAGCTTGGACACATCTTAAGTCATATCGATGCATGTAATGGTGAAGAAAAGGCACATATGGAAAAAGAAACGCATATGTGATGGGCAAAAAGCCATTAGAGTAATTATTTTTAGCTTTCGTATAGGAAGCCCCCAGGTATTACTTACACACATAGTGCGGCCGGAGTGATCCGGGAGTCCGTACTGTATTACATACTTTGTGTGAAGAGAAAAAAAGGGCGAGAAAGGAAAAGTGAGGAGGCATAATTAAAAAGGAGGGGGTAAGGAGACGAACACTGAGTTTGGCACTAGGCGTAGAATCTCCGGAGTCTGGCCGCATTCCATGGGTTCGGCTCAAGTCTTTTATCGGATGCATTACGTAAGTGGTACGCTCCTCCGGTGAGAACTTTGTCAATGACGAAGGGACCTTCCCACTTGGGTTTGAGCTTGTCCTTCTTCTTCTCCGGTAGGCGTAGAACGAGCTTGCCAATATTATAAGTTTTGGCCCGCACTTCTCTGCTTTGGTATCGTCGAGCCTGCTGCTGATAGAATGTAGAGCGGGCTTTTGCGACATCACGCTCCTCCTCCAGGGCATCCAAGTTATCCTGCCGATCTAACTCGGCTTCCTTCTCTTCATACATGCGTACGCGTGGCGAATCATGTATTATGTCGCAGGTAGTATCGCTTCGCTACCGTACACCATAAAAATGGTGTATATCCGTGGTGCGATTTGGCGTGGTCCGCAGCCCCCAGAGTACGGTGTCGAGCTCTTCGACCCAGTGCGTATCCGACTCTGTCAAGGATCGCACTAGTCTGGGTTTGATGCCGCTCATGATGAGACCATTTGCCCGTTCGACCTGGCCGTTTGTTTGGGGATGGTAGACGGAAGCATAATCAAGCTTAATGCCCATTTTCCGCACCAAGTTTTCACTTCATCGGTTGTGAAATTTGAGCCATTATCAGTGATGATGCTATAGGGGACACCGTATCGGTGTACGACCCCGGATATGAAGTCTATACTGGTCCGGATTCGGCCATTTTGACTAGTTTGGCTTCTATCCATTTGGTGAACTTGTCCACCATGACCAATAAGTATTTTTTCTTATGGCTTCCCCCTTTAAGAGGTCCGACCATATCCAGCCCCAGACTGCAAAGGACCAAGTTATGGGGATTGTTTGGAGAGCGGTAGGGGGCATATGACTCTGATTGGCAAAGAGCTGGCAACCGACGCAGTGTTGGACAAGGTCCTGTGCCTCTGCTCGGGCCGTCGGCCAATATAAGCCTGTACGGAAGGCATTGCTGATTAGTGCTCGAGCCGCGGCATGGTGCCCGCCCAGTCCGGCATGGATTTCAGCCAAGAGCTGCCGCCCTTCCTCTTCGGAGATGCACCTTTGGAGCACTCCGGTCGCACTTTTCTTATAGAGTTCCCCTTCATGGACTTTGTAAGCTTTAGAACGCCGGACGATGCAGCATGCTTCATTTTGGTCTTCGGGGAGCTCCTGCCTATTTAGGTAGGCCAAGAAAGGCTCAGTCCACGGGGCAATTACGGCCATGATTTCGTGGGCGGAAGATGTTATTGCGATGGTAGAGCCTCCGATTATGTCTGATAGTTTGGAATCTGGGTGTGTATTCAGATCCGTGCTAGTATTGCCAGACTCCCCTTCCCACACCACGGATGGCTTGAACAATCTTTTTAGGAATATGTTAGGTGGGACAGGGTCGCGTTTAGCGCCGATGCGGGCGAGGATATCCGCCGCTTGATTGTTTTCTCGAGCCACATGGTGGAATTCGAGCCCCTCGAACCGAGCTGACATTTTGAGGACGACATTACGGCAGGCTGCCATTTTCGGATCCTTGGCATCAAAGTCTCTGTTTATTTGTGATATTGCGAGGTTTGAATCCCCGCGCACTTCTAGGCATTGAATGCCCATAGAGACTGCCATCCGAAGACCGGGCAACAGAGCCTCGTATTCGGCTGCATTGTTGGAGTCTGTGTATAATATTTGTAAGACGTACTGGACCGTGTCTCTGGTGGGAGACGTTAGGACTACACCTGCTCCCAATCCGGCTAGCATTTTAGAGCTGTCGAAGTGCATGATCCAGTTAGAGTACGCGTCGTACTCTTTAGGGAGTTCGGCTTCTGTCCATTCGGCGAGAAAGTCAGCTAGTACTTGAGACTTGATAGCCCGCCGTGGCTTGTATGTTATGTCGAACGGAAGGAGCTCGATGGCCCATTTAGCAATCCGGCCCGTAGCGTCACGGTTATTTATTATGTCGTTGAGTGGTACTTCGGAGGCCACCATAAGCAAACACTCTTTAAAGTAGTGTCGTAGCTTCCAGGATGCCATGAAGACCGCGTATGCTATTTTTTGATAGTGTGGGTATCGGGATTTGCATGGGGTGAGGACTGTGGATACATAATAAACCGGCTTTTGGAGCGGGAATTTGTATCCGTCAACTTCTCGCCGACGGCGAGCATCGCGCCATAACTTGATGTGTTGCAGCTATGTACAGAAACATAGGTTCGCCGATATTTGGCACTGTTAGGACTGGATTACTGGCCAATAAGGTCTTTATTTCATCGAGTCCGGCCGCGGCTGCATCCGTCCACACAAAGTGTTCGGTGCGCCGAAGAAGGCAGTAAAGAGGTAATGCCTTTTCTCCTAGCCTAGAGATAAAGCGGCTCAAAGCAGCCACGCATCCAGCTAGTTTCTGGATGTACTTGAGGTCTATTGGTATAGCCAACTTCGAGAGAGCTCGGATTTTTGCCGGATTCGCTTCAATTCCTCTATTGGAAACAGTGAAGCCTAGCAGTTTCCCCGAGGGGACACCGAAAACGCATTTTTCCGGGTTCAGCTTGATGTCGTATGTGCGGAGGTTATCGAATGTAAGCCTCGAGTCATCTATTAGGGCTTCGATGTGTCTTGTTTTTATGACCACGTCGTCCACATATGCCTCCACTGTTTTGCCGATTTGCTTTTCCAGGCATGTTTGAATCATGCGTTGATAGGTTGCGCTGGCATTATTAAGCCCGAAAGGCATAATGTTGAAGCAAAAAGGGCCATATGGCGTTATGAAAGCTGTTGCAGCTTGGTCGGACTCTGCCATCTTTATTTGATGGTATCCAGAGTATGCGTCGAGGAAACATAGCGAGTCGTGTCCTGCTGTGGCGTCGATGATTTGATCGATGCGAGGGAGGGGAAAGGGATCCTTGGGGCAAGCCTTCTTGAGGTCTTTGAAGTCGACACATAAGCGCTAGGATTTGTCCTTCTTTGGTACCATTACTAGATTTGCCAGCCAATCCGGATGCTTGATATCTCTGATGAATCCGGCCTCAAGTAGATTGGCTAGCTCTTCCCCCATGGCTTGCCGTTTGGGCTCTGAAAACCGCCTTAGAGTCTGCTTGACAGGTTTGTATCCTTTTAGTATATTGAGGCTATGTTCGGCCAGTCTGCGTGGGATGCCCGGCATGTCCGATGGGTGCCAGGCGAAAATGTCCCAATTCTCGCGTAAGAAGTCTCGCAGTGCGGCGTCCATTGCGGGGCTCAATCGTGTCCCGATGGAAGCTGTCTTCATGGGGTCCGTTGGATGGACTTGGAATTTGACTATCTCGTCTGCGGGTTTAAATGAGATGGACTTGGGTCGCTTGTAGAGTATCACGTCGTCCCTGTCCACGGTGGCCCGCAGTGTTGTTAATTCTTCGGCTGCTAGGGCTTCGGATAGTGCTTCCAGGGCTAGTGCTGCGGTTTTATTTCCGGCGCGAAGTGCAACATCCGGATCACTAGCTAGAGTGATGATTCCATTGGGTCCGGGCATTTTAAGCTTCATGTACCCGTAATGGGGTATAGCTTGGAAGCTTGTAAACACGTCTCGCCCTAGAAGGGCGTGGTATCCGCTGCTGAAAGGAGCCACTTGGAATGTGATTTCTTCGGACCTATAATTCTCCGGGGTGCCGAATACCACATCGAGTGTGATTTTTCCCGCACACCGCGCTTCCCGACTAGGGATAATCCCCCTGGAGGTAGTGCCGCTTTGTTCAATGTGGCTTTTATCAATTTCCATCTTGTTGAGTGTTTCTTCGTAGATCAAGTTTAATCCGCTTCCGCCGTCCATGAGTACTTTAGTGAGCCGAAAGCCATCCACGATTGGGATAAGGACCAGAGCAGCTGGTGCCCGGATGGTCTGGAATCGAGGTTCGTCACTGGCATTGAAGGTTATAGTAGTGTCGTTCCACGGATTTATTTTTGCCACATGGCAGATTTCAGCGAAGCTTGGATGAGCTCGCTTGCACCTATTGTTTGAGGCGAAAGTCTCGAAGACTGTTAGTACCGTATTGTGTTCTTTAGCGGGATGTTGTTCTGCTTTATGGCTTACAAGGAGATCCTCGCCACTTTTTGCTACCTGCTGGAGTATCCAACACGCCCTAAGGCTATGGGTTGGTGTTGTGTCTGGCATACCATGGATTTTACATGGCCCATTGAGCCATTCTTCCAATACGGTTCCACCCCCTGGGGTGGGCTTTGGCTTCTTGGGGATCGGATCGGTCGACTTTCGAGAGTTCGCCCGTTTAGCTCGAACAAAGGTTTTGTGATAGCCGGACTATCCCAAAATTCTGTTTGGGTTTTCCACGCTTTCCATCGCACAAGATTGCATTATGGTTGCCAAGTCAGCAAAGTGTACTACGTCGAGGCGACTTATGGCATTAAGAATTCCTTTATTCGTACAGTTTTTACAGAAAAGTGAGACTGCGTCCTCCTCAAGACAGTCCTTGACCTTATTTAGCACAAGGAGGAATCTGGCCCAGTAGCGATGTACTGTCTCATGGGGCTCTTGTCTGATGTGGGAGAGACGGTCTAAGTACGGGTGGGTGTTCGTGGCTGAATCCGAATCCTGATCCGATTTAGCACCTAGGGGCAGGGGAGCTTCCGAGTTTGACAGCTCGGGATCCGGGGCGCTGCCCAATTTTTCCGGCCGAATACCCGATCCTAAGTCCGGGATCTGGGTCATGTCTTCCCTTGAGCTGGAGTCTGGCTCAGGGAGCTCAGTGATCCGGACATAATTCGTCCTCAAAGTAGAGGGGTAATCCGTATGTGGTTCCTCCACTACCGCTATCTCATGGGTGGCCGGCAGGGATTATATGTCCCTTTGGTCGGGTTTAAGCCCGATCCGGTCATAGTCTGTAGCGACATCCAAAGCAGCGATGCGATCCAAGCTCGTTAAGGGAGGAGAGCTCTATCGAATCCATCTATTCGGCGAGTTCCGGATTGATGCGAAGGTTATGCGTGACGACCCGAGAGGCCATCGTTGGCGTGACAGCCGATGGGGCGGCCATGACGAAGCCGCCAAGTCGGAGAGTTTGGCCTACAGCCAGAGTTCCCCCAGAGGTAATGTTGTCTTTGACAATGAGCCGAGCCATCAAGCCTTGCAGCAACGACACAGAGGGACTCTCAATGAAAGCACCAATGTCGGTGTCAAAACCGGCGGATCTCGGGTAGGGGGTCCCGATCTGTGCGTCTTAGGCTGATGGTAACAGGAAGCAAGGGACACAATGTTTACCCAGGTTCGGGCCCTCTCGATGGAGGTAAATCCCTACTTCCTGCTTGATTAATATTGACGATATGAGTAGTACAAGAGTAGATCTACCACGAGATCGTAGAGGCTAAACCCTAGAAGCTAGCCTATGATGATTATGATTGTAGTTGTGATCGGCCTTCTAAGGACCAACCTCTCCGATTTATATATACACCAGAGAGGGCTAGGGTTTACACGGAGTCGGTTACAAGGAAGGAAATACAATATCCGTGTCGCCAAGCTTGTCTTCCACGCAAAGGAGAGTCCCATCCGGACACGGGACGGAGTCTTGAGTCTTACATCTTCACGCTTCAATAGTCCGGACGATATATATAGTCCGGCTGTTCGGATACCCCCTAATCCAGGACTCCCTCGGCTACTACCTATTGGGTGATAATTTCACACATTTTTGATTACTTACCTCAAAGCCTGTCAGGAGGCTGGTGCAGGCTTCGGTTAGTCCGCTCTTGGCGGACAGAACCTTCTGAATCACGGCACTCATAAGAGTACGGTGCTCTTCATCCATGGAAGCGCCACGAAGCGCTTCCAGCAGACTATCCGACACCTCTGGCGTAATGGAAGTCATCGGCATGGACGGCTCACCCTCCTTAGCGAGGGGCCTCCTGCCCGAATCTGGAACCATTGGAGGTTCCGGTACAGTGTCTGGCTGGGAGCCCGGCTTGCTGCGGCTCTCATCGGCACAATCCACGGGGATCTTACGCCCCGCATACCCGGCGTCTGGGATTTCTCCTTGGGGTGTCTCCAGAGTCACCTCCCCCTGCTCGGGGAACCTTTGGGACAACACCTCCGTGTCGTCCGCTGGCCGAGGGGTAGTGCCCATTGAGGGAGTCCTGGATTAGGGGGTATCCGGACAGCTGGACTATATACATCGTCCGGACTATTGGAGCATGAAGATACAAGACTCAAGACTCCGTCCTGTGTCCGGATGGGACTCTCCTTTGCGTGGAAGACAAGCTTTGCGATCCGGATATTGTATTTCCTTCCTTGTAACCAACTCCGTGTAAACCCTAGCCCTCTCTGGTGTCTATATAAACCGGAGAGGTTGGTCCTTAGAAGGCCGATCATAACTACAATCATAATCATCATAGGCTAGCTTCTAGGGTTTAGCCTCTACGATCTCGTGGTAGATCTACTCTTGTACTACTCATACCGTCAATATTAATCAAGAAGGAAGTAGCATTTTACCTCCATCGAGAGGGCCCGAACCTGGGTAAACATTGTGTCCCTTGCTTCCTGTTACCATCAGCCTAAGACGCACAGATCGGGACCCCCTACTCGAGATCCGCCGGTTTTGACACCGACATTGGTGCTTTCATTGAGAGTTCCTCTGTGTCGTCACTGTAAGGCTTGATGGCGCCTTCAATCGTCAACAACACGTTCCAGGGCGAGACTTTTCTCCCCGGACAGATCTTCATGTTCGATGGCTTCACACTGCGGGCCAATTCGCTTGGCCATCTGGAGCGGATCGACAGCTGCGCCCCTGGCCACCAGGTCAGGTTCGGAAACTTGAACTACACGACCGATATCCGCGGAGACTCGATCTGCGACGGAATCAGGCCTGTGCCAGTAATGCCGAACAGTCACGATGAGCACGGCCTAGACCTGCTGTCGGATAGTGCTTGGGATATCACCCCTGCAGTAGTCCCGGACCTAAATACGGAGCAGACTGTGTGGCCCAAGGACGGGTGGATGGACCCCGCCCCGCAGGCCGCACACTCATCGGCAGCAGAGCCGAACACATGCCTCACCTCTAAGGAAGCTCAGGACTCGGACCCCGGACTCAGATCCGGTTGTAGGTTCCACCACGCGCCCCGAGCCCGCCAAGCCTGGTTGGGCTCAAAGAATGGAGTTTACCGCTCATGATATCTTTCCAAAGACTCGCCCTTTGGCGACATGTGAACTCATTAAAGTCTCTCTCTTTTCAGAGGCTCTTGGTCAACTATGTCCGGCTCGAGTGGGAAGTGCATTTATTTAAGGAATTCGCTGCCCACCCACCACCCACTTTATTGCCACGGTCGATGATCTAACCGACATGCCTGACTTCGACTCTGAAGACATCGACGGTATGGACGACGATGCAGGAGAAGTACAGGAACCACCGCTCACAGGGCGGTGGACAGCCACCTCCTCACACCATATATATATATATGGTGGACACTCCAAAGGAAACCAATGGCAATGAAGCAATGGAGGATAACCCCTTAGGGAGAAAAACAAAGCATGGGCGTTGTTGGCGCCGCTCCAAGCCCCGCCACAGCAATACCGGCCCAGGAGACGAAAACAATCCGGATGGTGCTGAAGAGGAATACAACCCCGACCAGCCTGCCTTCGAGCAGGCCGAACATGCGATTGACGGATATCCGGAGGAGGACAACTACATGCCCCCCTCCGAAGACGAGATTAGCCTCGGCAATTCCGAATGCGGCGTGCCTGAGGATCCAGTGGAGCAAGTTCACTTCAAGCGACGACTCATGGCCACGGCAAGGAGCCTGCAAAGGAAGCAACGGTAGCTCAAGGCCGACCAATATTTGCTCGTGGACAGATGGACCAAGGTCCTGGCCACCGAAAAATACAAACTCAACCTCCCTGAAAAGGGCACACACGACATAATTCGCTACCCCAGCCTAAGCAGGAGAACCCAAGGCACATATTCCGACGTCAACACACCACAATGGTCCAAGACAATACGAAGGATACACGAAAAGGCATCCTCAAGCCTCGGCGCAATTGTCATAAACGTCAAGTCAGAGAAGTTAGTGCCAAATCTAGCAACTCCCAGTCCGGTCAGCGGACAAAGAACAGCTCAAGCCTATACAGCCCGAGCAACATACTCGATCAACCATGTGAAATTCATGGCACTCCAAGAAGGACGGCCAAGCACACCAATAGAGAATGCCGAATCCTCAAAACAAAGCGGCCGGTCGTGTGCCGGAAACAATGAGGGGAGGAGTCCAACAACGGCAAAGTCAAAAGATCCTCCAGATCATAAAAGTACGGCCGATCTCCCCCGATCACATCAACCGTCCGGATGACATCAACCACAGCAATTCAATTGCAGTACCTCTAGACCTAGTAGTCCAGGGGCTCCATCTCACATAGAGCCCCCCCCGGGTATGAAACCACAAATAACATCTTCTAAAAGATGCCAGGTGCAAAGGCCAAGTTTTATTGGCCCACCACTCTAATAGTTGTCTTCAGATCACCAAAAAATGCCACGCCAAAGAATAACTCTTCGGCGCCTCCCCCTCATACGGTAATTTACCATATGTTAACGGGATGAACCACGTTGACTAGATTCCACGTGGTAAACCATTAGGCCAACACCGTGTGATAGAATCACACCTATGGGCAAGGCCGAACCCTGCCCTTAAAGCGGAAATCATACAGCTGCCGGAATAGCGAGTCGTGCATGCCTATCAAAATTTTGATATGACAACCGACTATCCGGACACCAACAGAGGATTCCATGCTACTTCACGGTATAACGGCTGGGTTAACAAGGGTCCGATCATGAACCCTCGGAACAACCACAAGAGGATGTTCAGTGGCCTCCAAATATTTGCCTTTACAAACTAACTTTGACGCATAACAGGATTGGCAATGTGGAATCGGCCCGGACATACAAGGGCAGGAACATGCATGTGAACCCCCCCCCCCCAAGAATGCAGTCCGGATCCACTCTAGATCCACTCACAGCCCCCTCCAGTCCGACCATCACAGGTTCGGCTAAAAGCACCTCTTTTCATAATCATAAATCATACTCATATGCATAGACATATCATCCTACTACAATGCATAGACTTAAAAAACACTTACCGGTCGTCATTTCTCATCGACGCCCCTTTGTCAAAAACGGCAGCCACGCCTCGTGTTACGCCCGATTATGCCAGGGGCTTCACAGTACGGCAATAAAGTCCGACCACCTTTTCGGTCGCTCGGCACCCCAAACTTATAGCACTATATGCATCAGCTCCGAATCATGTCTTGGGTCATTGGTTGGGTTTGCCCGGCCCCATGTTTTGGTACCTACGTTCCGCCCCATCGGCTAAGGTAGCGCTGGGAGAACTATCATGATTGTGTACCGGTTCGCTAGACGAGCACCTCAAGAGAGAAAGCCAAAATCGATCATTATGATACAAATGAGAGCTGGTCAGCTGTTCGAGAGGTTGTAAAATCCTTAAAGATTTATTCCGCATAACGCCATTATAAATGCAGAGTGCGACGGATCGGTCTTCCGATCAGGCGCCAATAGAGCCCCTAGTTCGGCCTTCCGAACACTAGGGGTTGCGCCGACCATACTCGAATTCCTATGGCTAAGTGAGAGTGGTAAAGCTCTATAGTCCGATTGCCTGGTTCATGGTGAGGAACACCTCCTTAAAAGGACCCAGCCATGGGATAAACAGTGTTCACGTATGTCCCAAACACCCCCGTATTTCTTTCGTGGGGGACAGAAGCCGACGACTTGCCAACTCTCAGGATTTACATACACTAAACAGCCACACAGGAAGAACAAATGTTCAAACAAAACAGGCAATAAACAATAAAAGTGCCATTATCCCATACTACAAAGAACGGCACGAATGCCCTCAGGGAAATATAATGTCTTTGGTACACTTATCTGCCACAAGGCGGGCTCCCTTCAGTACACCTTCATAGTACAGCTCGGGCTTGCGGTGCTCCTTACCCTCTGGTGGCCCCTCAGTCATCAGCTTCTCCACGTCAAGCTTCCCCCAATGCACTTTCGCATGGGCAAATGCCATGCGTGCACCCTCTATATAGACTGATCGCTTAACAGCATCAAGCCGAGGACAGGCACCCACAATCCGCTTCACGAGTCTGAAGTAACTGCTTGGAATTGGCTCCGCGGGCCACAGCTGGACAACCAAGTCCTCCATGGCTAGTTTGGCCGCCTGGTGGAGTTCAACCAGCTGCTTCAGCTGATCGATAAAAGGCACGGATAGTTTGGCGCCAAATACTGCGACCAGAAATTCCTCTCCGCAGACTTCTTCTCCTCGGTCCGGTAGAATTGGGCGGCATCTGATATGCTCCGAGGCAGATCCGCAAACGCCCCTGGAAAAACAAGAATTCAGCTTGCCGCTTAGAGTTCTTCCCACTATCATGTAAAAATGGCCATGAATAAAAAAGGCCTTACCAACCGCAACTTTCCGGGCCTCCTGAATGTCCCGCACAGCACCTCGGGCTTCTTCCCGAGCATCTTCCGCGGCTTGGAGAGCTTGGGCGAGTTCGGATTCTTTCCCTATGAGACTCTGCTCCAAGCCCTCGCTTTTCTTCACAGCCTCCTGAAGCTCTCGCTCAGCTGCGATGACCCTGGCCTCGTTTTTCTCACGAAGCACCTGTTCGGCAGCAGCCTTTTCGTTGGCATCAGCCACAGCCTTCTTCAGTGCCTCATATTCGTCACTCGCTCCTAGAGCATACAAATACTTCTCACTAGGCACAATTACTCATTCGTGCCAGATTCAAGACAATGTTTCAACATACCTTGCTTGCCCTCCAATTGCTTCTTCACATGGCCAAGTTCCTCCGAGCCTGCTCTGTGCTCGCTTCATCCCGACACTTCCAAGATTATGAGCGGCCGTCTTCTCTGCAGACGCCTGTTTTCACACAAAGGGGTATACGTCATTAACAAAGGCTCCTACAAAAGTAGAGGAGTTGATCCCCTGCCCGGCTCTCTCTCTTTCGCTGGACAGTGTATCAGGGGCTACTACTCATATTATGACGATTCCTCAAAGGTTTCTTAGAAAACATACCTCAAAGGCCTTTATAAGGCCAAGGCAGGACTCATTCAGCCCGCTCTCGGTGGACTGAATCTTTTCAACCACCGCACCCATGAGGGTCCGATGTTCATCAACGATAGACACACTCTTTAACGCTGTCGATAGACCGCCTGGCAGCTCTGCTTGGACAGAGGTTGTCGGTGGAGTAGGCAAGCCTCCCACCGTCAAAGGTGGCTGCTCGTAAGATCCTGGAGCCTTAGAGGTCTCCAGGACCTCGTCCAGCTGTGGTCCGAACCCGAGATCGCCCCCATCGTCGACACGCCGGGGGGCCGCCGCCCCCGTGTGTCCGGCTCCAGAGACATGCCTCCCCTAGTCTGGGTCTCTTTGAGACGACACCTCGGTGTTGCGCCTGGACTTCGGGGAAGGGGCCTCCGGAGGCGTCTCGCTCGCCAAAGCGTCTAAGCTCAGCGAATCCTCCAATGAGGATTGTCCGGCGCGAGACCTCGTCGGGCTGTATGAAATATGGCGACAGTTAAAACTACTGTACTCAAACGACCTTGGATGCATATGCGTGTTCGGATACTTACGACTTTTCCAGGGGCTGGGCCCTGGGATCCTGCTCCGGGCTGTTATCGGTAGCCGCGGTGGATGCCTCTGGGTGGGAACCTCTCCCCCTCTTGGGCGATTCGGCTTCCAGGGACGAGGAATCCGCCCTTTTCTTCCCACCTCCAGAGTGAGGCTCGTCCTCCTCTGCTTCCTCCTTTTCGTCTTCGGAAGAAGGAGCATTGCTGGAGTCTTCAGATTTTGCGTCTGAAGCCTCGCGGCAGCGGAGGCCACTTCGGGTCTTTTTGACCTTCTTTGAGGCCTCTTTCTTTGGTGCCTCGTAAGGCGCGGGGACCAGCATCTTCGTCAAAAGAGGTCCGGCCGGTTCCTCCGGAAGCGGGGCCGGACAATGTATTCGCTCCACCTTTTTATCCATCCCTGGGGTCACGATAAAGCACGATAAAAATGTCTCCCTCAGGATATGCCAACTGAACCATGGATGGACAGAGCGTGGCTATAACTTACCGGGCTTGTAGAATGGGATAATTGATACCCACGGTCCTCGGCGGAGCCCGGCCATGATTTGCCGGACTTAAAGAGCACCTTCCAAATATCCTTGTGGGAGGAATCGTAGAGCTCCCGAAGGGTTTGGTGCTCGGTTGGGTCGAACTCCCACAAATTGCAGGCTCGGCGCTGGCAAGGGAGAACCAGGCGAACTAACATCACCTAGACCACGTCGACGAGCTTGACGTCCTTGTCGACCACACTCTGGACGCGCGTCTGGAGTAGTGACAGCTCATCGGACAAGGACCAGTTCGGGCCCTTCTTGGGCCAAGACGTGAGCCGCAGTGGGGCTCCAGATCTGAACTCGGGAGCTGCAGCCCACTTTTTGCGCGTGGTTCGGTGATATAGAACCACTACTGCTGCCACTCCTTGACGGAGTCGTTGAAGGCACCTGTCGGCCAAACGACCTTGGGCATCTTGCTCACCATGGCGCCACCGCACTCGGCATGCTCGCCACTCACCACCTTGGGCTTCACGTTGAAAATCTTCAGCCACAGGCCGAAGTGAGGCGAAATCCGGAGAAAAGCCTCGCACACGACGATGAACATCGAGATATTGAGAAAAGAATTGGGGGAAAGATCATGAAAGTCAATCCCATAGTAATACATGACTCCACGAACAAATGGGTGAAGGGGAAACTCGAGCCCGCGGACAAAATGGGGAAGGAACACGACTCTCTCGTGAGGCTCCGGAGTAGGGACGACCTATCCCGCCGGTGGGAGACGGTGGCTGATCTTCTTGGCTAGATACCCGGCCTCCCGGAGCCTCTTGATATCCTTCTCCTGGATGGTAGAGGCCATCCATCTGCCTCCTACTCCAGATCCGGACATCTTTGGAAAACCTCTCTTCGATGGAAAAGAAGAATGCCTGGGCGTTAGGGCTCGAACAAAGGGGAATGGGCTAGCGGAAGGAGAAGGCGTGGGTAAAGAGGAAGAGACCTTATCTCTTTATAGAGACGGTAAAAGCTTTTTGCGCCTCCCCACTTGCCAGGTGGAACCCGCTCGCTCCCCACTCGCCGCAATTAGTGGTGCAGTTGGATTACCCATACTCGTATTGATGAGAATCCCACAGTAAGGGGACACGATCTCTGCTATGGCAAAACGTGCAGAAGAAACCGCCTCGCGATGTGCGCTATGGCTGGCTGTGGGAAAACGGTTCGAATAATGACCCGACCGTAATGACATATCACGTCGTCTAAAAAGTTGTCAGCTGAAATATCATTCTCTCTATGATGGTATGTGAAGATCATTTTGCAGATCCGGACATGGTTTACGTGTTCGATGATTACCTTGCAGTATTCGGAGAAGGAACCCGCCTTGCAATGCCGAAGACAAGACTGTGCGCCGGACTCATCGTCATTGAAGCCTGGTTCAGGGGCTACTGAGGGAGTCCTGGATTAGGGGGTATCCGGACAGCCGGACTATATACATCATCCGGACTATTGGAGCGTGAAGATACAAGACTCAAGACTCCGTCCCGTGTCCGGATGGGACTCTCCTTTGCGTGGAAGACAAGCGTTGCAATCCGAATATTGTATTTCCTTCCTTGTAACCGACTCCGTGTAAACCCTAGCCCTCTCCGGTGTCTATATAAATGGGAGAGGTTGGTCCTTAGAAGGCCGATCACAACTACAATCATAATCATCATAGGCTAGCTTCTAGGGTTTAGCCTCTACGATCTCGTGGTAGATCTACTCTTGTACTACTCATACCGTCAATATTAATCAAGCAGGAAGTAGGGTTTTACCTCCATCGAGAGGGCCCGAACACAGGTAAACATTGTGTCCCTTGCTTCCTGTTACCATCAGCCTAAGACGCACAGATCGGGACCCCCTACCCGAGATCCGCCGGTTTTGACACCGACAGAGGCCCTTTCCTCTTCCTCCTCCCCTTCGGGGGAGGAGTGTGCCTCGTCGTCTTCGGACGAGGCGTCCGGTACGACCTTACGCCGGAGACCCTTCCTAGTCCCCGGGGCCTTCTTTTCGGCCTTCTTTTCCGGCGCCTTGTAGGGCGCTGGGACTAGCATCTCCGTCAGGAGAGCATCTGCTGGACCTTCTGGCAGTGGAGCCGAACAGTCAATCCGTTCCGCCGTCTCCACATACTCTTGATTAAATACACACAATGATTTAAGATCCTCCCGTGAGTACAATGGGAAAAACTACATCCGATGATAGTAAGAAAACTCACCGGACGGGGGAGCCGCGTGGCGTGAAGTCCACGATCCTCGGATGTGGGAGGAGGTATTTCGGAGGCCTAGAACAATGCCTTCCATGCGTCCTTGTGCCTCATGCCGTAGAGCTTTCGAAGTATCCGGCGTTCGGCCGGGACAAACTCCCACAGATTAAATACGCGTCTTTGCCACGGAAGAATCTGGCAGACAAGCATGACCTGGACCACGTTGACAAGCTTGATTTTCTTGTCCTTCATATTCCTGATGCAGTTCTGAAGTCCGGTCAGCTCCGCAGGCTCGCCCCATGCCAGGCCCTTCTTTTCCCAGGAGGTGAGCCGCATGGGAATTCCGGATCGGAATTCGGGGGCCGCCGCCCAGTTGGCATCGCGCGGCTCGGTGATGTAGAACCACCTCGATTGCCACCCTTTCACGGTCTCCGCAAAGGAGCTGTCAAGCCAGGTGATGTTGGGCATCTTGCCCACCATGGCGCCTCCACACTCCGCTTGCTGGTCGCTCACGATCTTTGGCTTCACGCAGAAGATTCGTAGCCACAAGCCAAAGTGAGGCTTGATGCGGAGGAAGGCCTCGCACACGACGATAAACGCTGAGATGTTGAGCACGAAATTTGGGGCTAGATCATGGAAATCTAGCCCGTAGTAAAACATGAGCCCGCGGACGAAGGGATGAAGTGGAAATCCCAGTCCACGGACGAAGTGGGCGAGAAACACGACCCTCTTGTGGGGTTCCGGAGTTGGAATGATCCGCCCTTCATCCGGTAGCCAGTGCGCCATGTCTGCGCCAAGTATCCGTCTGCCCGGAGCTTCGCAATATGCTCCTCCTTCACGGTGGAGGCCACCCATTTGCCTCCTGCTCCGGACATGTTTGGCTGTGCGGAGAAGGCGTGAACTAGGGCGCTGGAGCTCGAGGGTGTGGGAATGGATAAGCAGAGGAGGAAGAAGGCATGGGTGAAAATGGGGAATCCTTATCCCTTTATAGAGGCGACGAGAACGGTGCGCCTCCCCACTTTTCCGTTGAGAATCGCTTATTTCCCAAGCGCCACGATTGATTGCGCGGTTGGGTTACCCATACCCGTATTGATGGAAATCCCGTGATAAGGGGACATGATCTCTGCCTTGACAAGACGTACCGAGGAAACCGCCTCGCAATATGCGCTATGGCTGGTTGTGGGAAAACCGTTCGAATAATGACCCGACCGTAGTGTCATGTCACTTTGTCTAAAGTTGTTAGCAGATTACATTTGTGAAATATCATTCTCTCTACGGTGGTATATGAAGATTATCTTGCAGATCAGGACACGGTTTAAAGTGTTCGATAATTACTTTGGAGTATTCGGAGATGGAACCCGCCTTGCAATGCCGAAGACAGAACTGCGCGCCGGACTCATCGTCATTGAAGCCTGGTTCAGGGGCTACTAAGGGAGTCCTGGATTAGGGGGTATCCGGACAGCCGGACTATATACTTTGGCCGGACTGTTGGACCGTGAAGATACAAGACTCAAGACCTCGTCCCGTGTCCGGATGGGACTCTCCTTTGCGTGGAAGACAAGCTTGGCGATCCGGATATTATATTTCCTTCTTTGTAACCGACTCCATGTAAACCCTAGCCCTCTCCGGTGTCTATATAAACCGGAGGGTTTAGTCCCTAGAGACAGAATCATAATCATCATAGGCTAGCTTCTAGGGTTTAGCCTCTACGATCTCGTGGTAGATCAACTCTTGTAATACCCATATCATCAATATCAATCAAGCAGGAAGTAGGGTTTTACCTCCATCGAGAGGGCCCGAACCTGGGTAAAACATCGTGTCCCTTGCCTCCTGTTACCATTAGCCTTAGACGCATAGATCGGGGCCCCCTACCCGAGATCCGCCGGTTTTGACACCGACAGAGGCGCACGACCCCTCTCCATGGGGCGTGGCCTTGGTAGGCCCCTGACCCACCCCCGCACATCATGTTGACCGTCAGGTCATGCACGCCACATGGCCAAGTAGGCCCATGGATAAGACCGGTCTAGTCTGTCGGAACTTGACCGGATAACCTTTACTGTGGAGCTCGGGAATTCTTCCCGCCAACTGGCCGGTAGCACGGGAAAGATTTGTAGTGCGTTGTTTGGTTGTACTCCAACATTTAAAAAGCCGAGGTGGTCTACGTCACCTTGATATGCAACTCGGCTGGTGGAGGTCGACTGCGTGAAGGCAATGATCGGGAGACTATCGTTGAACTAGTTCAAGATCGGCGACCGAAGAAGATGTGCAGTTCGGATAGCCCGAGGTACAACCGTGCTTGAAGACCGGTTCAGGGGCTACTGACAGTGTCCCGACTAAGGGGCATCTCACCATGATGACTCCTAGCCTGGTGGGCTGGTCTGGGGACTCCCTTTATCGGTTTCGTCCTGGGCCACACAGGGCGGCCCATGGCGGATAACTGAAGATTCCGGACAACTTGACATACAAGACAAAAAACTGGATTCGTGGAGGTCTCTACCTCCTCATACGTAGTCGACTAGGATCCATTTAACATCGGGTCCCCTGTATGCTATATAAACCAGGGTACAGACTTCTAGATAGACAACTTACAATATCTCAGTCCTTTGTACTCTCGATACACTCCAGCGCAATAAAACACAAGCAAGAGGTAGGGTATTTATCTCCCCCGAAGATTCTAAGCTTGGGTAAAATCCTCATCTTTGTTACCATCCTACCAACCAGCCCAGCTTAGGACATTGTATCGAGGGATCTGCCTGATTTAGCTCCAACACCAAGGCGGTGGCGGCCGAGTGGGCGAGGAGACTGGCCCCATGACCGACGAGGAATAGGAGAGGGTGATGGTCGAGATGACCGATAGCGAGTAATTTGTTTAGTTTGTGTGCTATCTTAGTCTAAATTTCGTTTAATGTGCTTCTCTCTTCACTGCAAAACAATCTTATATTACGGGACGGAGGAGTAGAAAAGAAGCATCAAAGTTGATCTTTAGCAAAATTTCCTCTGGTCTTGACAACCCAGCTGCCTGACCACTTGTGCATAGTGGCAATCTGCATCACGTGCATCTGCGAAGTAGTTTTTTTACTATTGTCAGGAGGTATTTTCTACATCACTTTGCTGGTGCTTGAACAATAATGATGAAAAATTCCATCTAAAAAAACAATAATGATGAAGCTGATTCGATTTCATCTGAATCAGTTAGTAAGAAATCGTTAATCCTGTGTGGTGTGTTCTTGCTCTGGTGGGACCTGCAATGTCCACAACGGGCCAATCACTACTGAGGAAAATTCTTCCAATAAAGGGAAGGTAAGGAGCCAACCTCAACAAGTCTTCATAAGAAGTTAAGAATTACACAAATCTGCATCTGACAAAGAGGTACCATAATTTCAACACCAATATATCAAACTTTAGCTAACTACTGTACAAACGAAGATGATATGGCAGCTATTGGCACCAAAACACTGAAGCACCAGGCCTTACAGATCATTTCTATCTCTTGTGTAATATAGACTTTTTTCTAGACTTACGTTGATACTGTTTTAATTATGAATCCTGTCCTCAGGCATGTCTCCAGTGTGCATTGTGCAACATACCACTTTACAATAGGAGGACTGCATTATTGCAGAACCACTTAAAAAAGATAACTCTAGTCTAATAACTAATATGATGATGCAATACATACTCAAGGCCATATCAGAGAGACGTGCATAGAAATCATGAAAAATTGAACATATAACTGGAACATGCCAAAAACGAAACACTAAAACCTGGGAGTTAAAACAATAAGCCAAAGCAAACTTTATTTTCACACCTAGAAATATCACTGTATAACCATATCTTTGAATCCGTACAGATATGTTTGTTAACAGAGAAGGACAGCAGATCTTACTCTTCATTAGTGCAGCTTCGAATAGCAGATCTTGTAGCAAAAACCTAAAAATCAAATAAAATTTGACATTTGTAACCTCACTTCTGCAATACCTAAATACTGAAACTTTACCTAACAAAAACAAAACATGCTGGAAGGAATATTTTATGGGAAATGCAATACTGAACATTTATATCAAAAAGGCAGGGAACATAATCTAATATTAGGAAGGAGAGTACCTCGACAAACATCTGTAAGCATTTGATCTTCCATCTCCAAAGAATAACAATAATTCAACTGATATGGAAACCAAATAAAATCCTAAAAGCTAGACGAGCCTTTTTTTAGAGAGCACTCAAAGATAAGGATGTCCTTATTGGCTGATCACCAGTAGAAAACTTATGTGTCTAATCCTTATAATGACATGGTATTACTTTTCCAATAGTATCTAATGGTATCTTATTGGCTTCAACAGTTTTTTTCAAAGAATTGAGTGAAAGAATAAATCAGATCTACCAAATTAAGCGTCTCAAAGTACCTGAATATCCTAAACTTCTCTGTTCAGTAACTATCTTCCTTGTACAACACAGTTGCGTTAACATTTCCACAAGGACCTTGGGCCAGGCCATCTAAGCTCCAACTTTGCACATGACAGCGGCAGTAATTTAACACATGATAAAAGTTCTCCATAAAGAAAATAAAATATGGCAAAAAATATTTATATTATTGATTTGATAAATAAAATATAAATGGAGCATGTCTCCATTGTCATAGCATTGAACACAGTTACATCAATCCCAAGTGCATCATTCTAAGACTGGGTGCAATCCATATGGGATTTGGCCAGGTGCAATAAATCTGAGGCACAATTTCTTCCCTGCAGCCGTTATCCAAATTTAGAACGCCTATATCACGATGAAGATTCTTATACATCGAAATATATTCTTCATCGTCAGTGAAGTAGACACAGTTTGCTTTCAATTGCGGATATTCTTCCACACTGAGACACTGTGTCTGGCTATGCCCAAGAAACAACACATGGCCATGCAAGCCATTTATTTCCACAAGCTTTTTTGCTGCCATGTCAATCTTATATACAAATATTTTGCTGGTTTCCTTTATGTTCTCTGAACCAGCATCACCATCTACAGTGGGCTGTTCCCTCCAAACTTGCAGCATATCGCCCCACGGTGCCTGAACAATGTATATGTGCTCACAAATATAATTCCTCATGTCGCCCAGAACCGTCGTCCTTGTGACAGTAGAACCAGAGAGATCAAAAGCATCAACTGCTCCAGTTCCTGTCACTGCATACAGTAGACCATCCTTGTAGATGCATTCTTGATAGTTCCAACCTGGCGGCAGAAAGGTCCACTCACAGTCCCCTGCCCTTGCAAATGAAATCTGATATTCTGGATTATGAATGAGCACCACAATGTAGCTTCCTGTTTGCGGGTCAGGAAACAAATATGCCTTGAAGTAGAGATAGTCGCGGAGCTCATCGAGAGCATAAATTGAGGGCTCGTGACCAAGCAATTCTGCAAGTGCAGTGTATCGTGGCTTCCATAACTCATACTTATGAATAGCACCTTCATCGTCAAAGACCGGCTTGACTTGCTCAAGAGTAATCACTGACGGGAGACCAATCTGTTCACCAGTGATTGGATTTACAAGGTGCAGCTCGGACCTCTCATCGGAAGTGATCAGCCAACCATGCGAAGAGCCAATCAGATACCTACTGCGGATGGGTGGATCAGGGAGGGTTAACTTGTAGACCCTCTTTTCCGCAAGGCTGTAGAGGCAAGCTGCGTTCTCTCCGGCAGATTCAGAGGTGCAGTAGAGGAGGCAAGGCGTCTGGCGCTGTTTGTGCTGACGAAGCTGACGGCGTAGTCCGCTGTACACCGAGCGCCAGGAGGAGCAGACAGAGCCTGCGCGCACGAGGTCAGGGACCTCGAGGAGGGCAAAGATGCTCGACAGCATATCCGGTGGCAGCTCCGGCTCTGGCTCCGGCGATTTGCCCACCATATTCTCCATGGGCGGCGGGTCTCCTCTGAATTGTCCGAGTACACTGGGGGAAAGTCCCATCAGCTCAGCCAAAGCTCTGAAGATGAGAGAGCACAAACTAGTCGGGTGCCTAGCTAAATGCCGTAAGCTCCTTATTACGATACAGGCCTCCATCGGGGCTCCAGCGATACTTATAGGCAAGAGAGACAAACCAACCGAGGGCCTGCTCAAGTCGGTGACGGAGATCCAAATCCGAATCCAGCAAACCGGAATCTTGCGGTGTGCTGGGACTCGGGGCAGTTCAAATCCGGAAATGAGTCGAGCTTTGGATCCGACTCGCCGCCGAAACAAAATTCCGAGTGCGCCCTCCTCCGCGCGTACAAAAATCTGATTTTCCAGTAGCGCCTCTCCAAGGCCGAAGATGTGTAACTAACCGGCGAGAAGACAAACGGCCCGGCGAGCGAGCTGGGAGCTCCGTCGGCCGCGGCGGCGAAAGGGATTCAGAGGGTGGTTCCCGGACTGGGGGATAGGGTTACTGGAAGTGGAATATTGTAGTGGCGGACTGGCGGCGTCCGAGAGGGCAACAAGCGCGGCGGTGGCTCCAGGGTCAAATGGTGCTAAATTATGGCAAAAGGGTAAAAACAGTGAATTCGGCCGTCGGTGGAACGACAGATTTCTTGAAAAAGGGCAAAATGAACAGTTTTCATGTGTCAACTTTTTGTCAGGATTTGTTCTGTTTGCGAAAAGAAAACTGTCATTCTCGCGACAAAATAAATTGTCATAAAAACAGCCGTTTTGCTATGCTTAAAATTCTAACGTCAGTTTTTAATATTTTCCTTATTATATTTGGCATCACGTGTCACGGACTCAGGGACATATCAGGTCACTACTTCACTGTGTACATGCAAAAAATATATCCACGAAAAATTGGACAATATTTTTACAGTACCCATGAGCCACCCATACTGCCTAATCTGGCCTCTCGATGCTCTAAGATGGCATAGCCCCATGGCTGCTTGATGATCTTGTGTTCCTTGTCAGATTATATTTCGTCAAACTCAATTCACAAGTCAATGCATTACATGAACGACAAAATCGTGGGAAGAGTTTACAACTCACAACATTGTAGCACCAAAACCCACAATGTTTCATAGTAACATGACAGATTATACTCAGAAACCATAACCATCTTCATCAGCCACGGTTCTCCTGATCAACTGTCCGTAACCCGCTGACCGCTGATTGATGTTGACTGAACGCCATACAGACACGCACCATTTTCGCACCTACTCACAGTAGGTTATGTTCAGCTCCTCCACCTCCCGGGGACTGCACAACCGTTATCATATGGAGGATATTTCTTGGTGAACTGCACAGGAATACACGGCACAAAGGTATATACAACAGGTATAGGTATTGAGAAAACACACATCACCGCTTTCCAGGAAATACATCGTTTATAAGAAGAATTACTACCTGCAAGCATTAAACAAAGGGGAAATTCTAATCCATTGTACATGCATGACACCTACCCTAGTGAAACGCTGCAACAAACCATTGCACAATTGCAGTGAACTATACAGAGACTGTGTAGCAATACTGCAATTCAAGAAATGACGGCTCAATAAGGTAAATGAAATCTTACTGCGCGAAAAAGTGAATGCAACATGGCGAGTTGATGACAAACAACATACAAAGTGCTTGAAGAATGCCAGTTAAAAAAACTGGGATTGAGGTTACTACAGTTAATCTTTACCTAGTAATAAAGCGCGTACTGCTTCTGGTCATACGTCGTCGGTATTTTTTGCAGAAAAGTCCTTGTGTTTTTTGATATTCAACCGGCACTCCTATTTTAAGTGGCAAAACGAAACGTTTTTTTGGATTTACACAAAACCCCCTACACTTTCGGGTAATCAACCCGCAATTTACTTTTAAGTGACAAATTGAATGTTTTTTGCTTTGTACTGAAAATATCACGTCTTTTATGCTAATTAACCGACAGTCTA
Organism: Aegilops speltoides; assembly: GCA_021437245.1. Taxonomy (NCBI): domain Eukaryota; kingdom Viridiplantae; phylum Streptophyta; class Magnoliopsida; order Poales; family Poaceae; genus Aegilops; species Aegilops speltoides. The sequence continues at coordinate 420,623,557 of CM038146.1, forward strand.
TGTAGAATAAATGTTTTTTAAAATATTCATATCTTTTAAACCATAACTACAATTTTAACATGTTATATATGAAATTTGATTAGAAAAATGTGTAGAATCCGAATATGATGTTATTTTCATCTCTTAACTATTTTTAAAATGCTATTTAGAGTGCAACCTTAATCAATAGCGCACAAACAAATTGCAGGCGAAATAAAATGTAGCAAGAGAAAAACCTCATCTTATGCCACAAGAGAGACGGCTTACGATTGACCACATTCAAGCGTGTTGTGGTTCTGTAAGCACTATGATCATCATATGTGAGAATGCGGCGGCGAACAAATGGTTGTTGAAAATATTAGCAATTTACCGAATGATTTTTTTTAACAGAAACACTAGATAAAACATGACTAGTATAGCAGAGATAAAACAAGTCATGCCATCTGATAGAGAGAAGGTAAATAGCATCCGCATGTATGAACTGTAACCAAACATATCTAGAGCAAACAGTATAGCTAGTTGCATATATGAAATAGAGGTTAACAAATCTAGGGCAAACACTAGAACAAGGAACTGTGATAGGACCTCTAACAGGAAAAACAAGAACACGTGGACAGCAGCAGGAGCAGAAGCACTGGACTTGGGATCGACATCCTTGGTAGCCATGTCATCGAAGAGGTTGTCGACGTCGGGGAAGAAGTCGTCGTTGGGGAAGTGGTCGTCGGTGTTCGTGATGAACAGGTCAGTAGTCACGCAGACCAAAAACCTTATCACCCTTCTCCTGTACAGGATTGAAAGTGCAACTATCCCTAGGTGGTTTTGGTAATTCGTAACAACATATACCTCATTGAGCTAATGCTATTCCAAGACAAATATTTCAGGAAAGCTCAATGAATGGCATGGCATGGATGATGAAAGTGGATCCCTCAAAATATCAAGGACAAAGGATTGGCTCAAGCTCAAAAGCTCAAGACTCTTCATTTTACATTTTAGTGATCCAAGATCACATTGAGTCTATAGGAAAAGCCAATACTATCAAGGAGGGATGAGGTGTTGCTTAATGAGCCTCTTGCATCAAGTGCTTAGTGATATGCTCCAAAAACCCTCAACTACTTTCTCACATCCACATATGACCTAAACCCAAAGTCAAAATCGGTCCCACCGATTCTTTCTATCCGGTGCCACCGAGTTCAAATGTCATAGCCACTGCCACAAACCCTAGGCAATTCAGCCTCACCGATAGGGATCTCGATCTCACCGAGATGGGATTGTAATCTCTCTGTTTCCCTTCGTAACGTTTCGGTCTAACCGAAGTGAGCGATCGGTCCCACCGAGATTGCAATGTAAACTCCCTGTTTCCCTTTCGTAACATTTCGGTCTCACCGAAATGAGCGAATCGGAGCCACCGAGTTTACCTGACCAACTCTCTGGAAAGCTTATTACCAAAATTGGTCTCACCGAGTTTGTGTAATCGGTCTCACCAAGATTACATTATGCCCTAACCCTAACCATATCGGTCCTACCGAGTTGCATGTCGGTCCCACCGAAAATCCTAACGGTCACTAGGTTTACTAAATCGGTCTGACCGAGTCTGTTGAATCAGTCCCACCAAGTTTGGTAAATTGTGTGTAACTGTTAGATTTTGTGTGGAGGCTATAAATACCCCTCCACCTCCTCTTCATTCGTGGAGAGAGCCATCAGAACAAACCTACACTTCCAACTTACCATTTCTGAGAGAGAACCACCTACTCATGTGTTGAGGACAAGATATTCCATTCCTACCACATGAATCTTGATCTCTAGCCTTCCCCAAGTTACTTTCCACTCAAATCTTCTTTCCACCAGATCCAAATCCCATGAGAGAGAGTTGAGTGTTGGGGAGACTATCATTTGAAGCACAAGAGCAAGGAGTTCATCATCAACGCACCATTTATTACTTCTTGGAGAGTGGTGTCTCCTAGATTGGCTAGGTCTCACTTGGGAGCCTCCGACAAGATTGTGAAGTTGAACCAAGGAGTTTGTAAGGGCAAGGAGATCGCCTACTTCGTGAAGATCTACCCCTAGTGAGGCAAGTCCTTCGTGGGCGACGGCCATGGTGGGATAGACAAGGTTGCTTCTTCGTGGACCCTTCGTGGGTGGAGCCTCCGTGGACTCGCAAGAACTGCTACCCTTCGTTGGTTGAAGTCTCCATCAACGTGGATGTACGATAGCACCACCTATCGGAACCACAACAAAAACATCCGTGTCTCCAATTGCGTTTGAATCCTCCAAACCCTTCCCTTTACATTCTTGCAAGTTGCATGCTTTAATTTCCGCTGCTCATATACTCTTTGCATGCTTGCTTGAATTGTGTGATGATTGCTTGACTTGTCCAAAGATAGCTAAAATCTGCCAAACTCTAAAATTGGGAAAAGGTTAAGTTTTTAATTGGTCAAGTAGTCTAATCACCCCCCCTCTCTAGACATACTTCAAGGTCCTACAAGTGATATCAGAGCTTTGGTCTCCATTTGCTTTGATTTCCATAGCTTTTGGTGGTCATAGCCTTGGTTTCACAACCTAGGAGAGTATGGTGTCTAGCGAGGGAAATTATCACCGTAGAGGTCCTTACTTTGATGGTACTAATTTTGCTAGTTGGAAGCATAAGATGAAAATTCATATTCTTGGACATAACCCCGCCGTTTGGGCTATTGTGTGTATTGGCTTGCAAGGTGAATTCTTTGATGGGAGAGAGCCGAACCGTGAAGCTAGTGCGGAAGAATTGAAGATGCTGCAATACAACGCTCAAGATTGTGATATCCTCTTCAATGGCTTGTGCCCCGAAGAATTCAACAAAATCAGCCGTCTTGAGAATGCAAAGGAAATTTGGGATACTTTGATTGATATGCATGAAGGTACCGACTCCGTCAAGGAATCCAAGTGGATGTGCTCCAAAGTCACTTGACAAGTTCAAAATGAAGGATGGTGAAGGTGTCATTTGAAATGTACTCTAGGCTTGCTCTTATCACAAATGAGATTGCCGGCTTAGGGAGTGAAGAGATGACCGACAGATTCATCATCAAGAAGATCCTAAGAGCATTGGATGGAAAGTATGATACTGTGTGCACATTGATCCAAATGATGTCAAACTACAAAGATCTCAAGCCAATGGAAGTCATTGGAAGAATTGTTGCTCATGAGATGTCACTCAAGGATAAGGAGGAACTTCACAACAAGTCAAGTGGTGCTTACAAAGCCTCATGTGAAGCCCCCACATCATCAAGTGAGAAACAAACCTTCAATGAAGAATTGAGCTTAATGGTGAAGAACTTCAACAAATTCTACAAGATTAGAAGCAAAGAAAGAAGCTCTAAGTCAAGGTCCTACAATGACAAAAGATCTTCTAGTCGAGAGCGCGATTGCTACAATTGTGGGAGACCCGGACACTATTCCAATGAGTGTACGGCACCCTACAAAAGAAGAGAAGATTCTCCAAAAAGAAGAAGCAAAAGAGAAGAATCACCACCAAGACAGAGGAGGAGTAGAGATGATCGTTATGAACGAAGACCCTCACGGAGAAGCAAGGATTCGAAAAGGAAGGACAAGTCATCAAGGAGCTACACAAAACGAAGACATCAAACTCATGTTGGTGAATGGGTATCCGGCTCCGACTCCGACAATCACTCCGAGAGAAGCTATCACTCCGACTCCGAATATACTCAAGATGAAGGTGTTGTCGGTCTACAATTGTGTCAACCAACTCCTACGACATATTTGACTCACCAAATGAAGGAATTGGAAGATTATTCATGGCCAAAGGTCCTAAGGTAACACATCCCGAGTATGTTGATTTCAATAGTGATGAAGATGATTTGCTAGGTGATGATGATTTACTTGTTGACAACTCTAGTGATGAATACTATGATGAAACATCAATTAATCATGCTAATCAAGATAAAACGAATGACAATGATAAGGAGAAGATTGAGCTTCTAACTAAAGAACTAAACACTCTTAAGTTAGCTCATGAAACTATCTTCGAGGATCATCGAGAACTTTTAAGGGATCATGAGAAGTTACGCTTTGAAAAGCTCAATCTTGAGCAAGAGCATGAGTTCTTAAAGGCAATCAATGATGATCTCCGTAAGAAAAGCTCTTCTTACATTGCCAAGCGTTTACTCTTATCTACTTACATGCCTCAAGTCAAGTCTAGTAACAAGTACAAGAAGGATCCTTCCTCTAGTAGTAACAATAATAATGCCAAATCCAATATTGTTGCTTCTAGTAGTTCTCTTGATTCCACTAATGATTCTCTTAGCCAAGTTACACTTGAGCAAGAAAATAGCTTATTGAAGGGAATTATAGAGAAAGGTGTATACGAGAGCCTTGCCGGGAGTAAGCAATTCGAGGAAATTGTACACAAACAAGGAAGGCACCGGAAGAATCAAGGTGTTGGTTTTGAACGAAAGTTCAATGCCAATGGAGTTGAGTGGAAGAAGATCAATACCCCAAGACGGAATTTGTTCCTTAACAAGAGAAGTATGATCCTACTTCCTTCAAGGGAACACAAGCACAAGATGATCTTCCACCACAAGACCACAAGAACAAAGGCAAGGACAAGCTTCAAGAGGAGATTGATGCATTTGAAGAAGCACCTAAGGCCTTGGTCAAGTGGGTTCCCAAGACTACGTCAAGTTCTACTTCATCAAGTATAACTACAACTCCAAGGATTCCCATCAAGATGATGTGGATCCCGAAGAAGAAGAACTAGAGAGTTCTTGAGGGTGACTCCGCCAACATTCTTCACTCATATCATTATGGCAAGGACAAGTAAAATCAACTTCCACATCTTGCACTAGTTCAAGGAGTCACAAACCCTCATGTTGGTAAGGCAAGGGACAAGGTAACCTAATGATTTCATGGACATCATCTTGTTTGTGCATCACTCTATGTCTATGGATATGCTTGTTTGTTCCTTGTGGGACTAACCCATGTAGGTATGTTCAAAGTGCAACTTACTCCAAAGGATTGCTCCAAATGATCTACATCAACATTGAGCATCCACATCTTCAACACCTACATGAAGTCATCATCGACAAAACCCAAGGTTAGTTCATCCCTCTAAGGGGGGATCTCACATCTAGGGGGAGCTTAACTCTAAGAATTGAGTGAAAGCAACTCTAATGATGTGAACACATCAATGCATTATGTAAAAGTGGTAACCCCACTTGAGCTTAAACGATGAGTATGACCTATGATCAAATGTTCTCATTTGACTCCTAAGTCAATATACTCATATATAGATGACCTAGTCATCGCCAATTGTTTGATAGATGCTAGAATTGGTTGTGCATGCTTTGCCACATATTTCATTTGCCATTTTATTGTGTGAGCATGTTGGTTGCATATTTTACTCATTCGAGGACATCCACTTGTTGCTTTGATTGATTGGCTTCTTTTTCTTTTGGCCAAGTGGATGGACAAGAATGCCTAAGAACCTTCTCTAGCTATCTATGCTTTTCTCGTCTCAAACTCTATTCATGCTACATCACAAAATTTGATCAAGTTAGATTCGAACCACTCTATGTGAGGAGCACTCGGAGTCCCCGATTCGTCATAGACTTAAACTTCCAAAACTTCTTTGTGATTCTCGGTCTGACCGATTCCTCCATTTCGGTCCTACCGAGATCACCCAGTCGATCTAGGTTTTCAATCTAGGTGCAACCGATTTGAACTCTTCGGTCACACCGAGTTGCGGTAACTATATACAGTTATGCATCTCGGTGCCACCGAGTTGTTCCACTCGGTCACACCGACAGTGTCGGGCTATATATACTCACGGCAAAATTTTGGAAATTTTCTCCAAACCCCTTCGCCACAAGATAGCTCACTCGCCTGTGGTCTCCGGATCGTCTCCTCGTCGCCAGCCGCCTCCTGTCGCTGGTCTCCGCCGCCGTCAATGGAATTCACCCCCGCCGTTGCCGCCGTAGCGAGTTCATCGCCAAGCTAGGGTATGGACTCGATCACAGTGCTATCCCCGTTCGGAGCACATTGTGTTTATGATTCTTGCCACGATTGAAACACTCCTATCTAGTCAATACAATCCTTAGAATAGATGCGATTTGAAAATTTAGGGTTAGGTTTCCGCCGAAACCATCTCGGACCCACCGAGTTGAAAAACTCGGTCCCACCAATTTGGCTAATGCCATTGCACTAGTAACTCTCGGTCTGACCGAGAATTGCTAATCGGTGTGACTGATTTTAGAACTTTGTGAAACCCTAGCACTCTCGGTGCCACCGAACTATGACTCGGTTTGACCGAGTTCACTAGTTTAGGTTCCAAAACTGCTTCGGTATCACCAAGTTTGAAAATCGGTTGATCCGAAATGCTTTCTGTGGAAAACTAAGACTAAGTTTTTGAATCATTTTTTTTAAAATAAAAAAATCTCTGCATTTTGTGATGCTCATCCATTCTATCTCATCTATAACTATTCACAGGGTCAACAGTCAGTGATTTGCAGCATGTCAGACCAAAGTGATAGTCAGAACAAGTCAGAAGAGCACAATCACATGAGTTAGGGCACTAGTCCCTCTATCACTTTAGATGATGGCAGATAGGAGCACCCCAAGCAATTTGCCTAAAGCTGCCACCAGGACAAGGAAGAAGAGAACCTCAGAATCTGAGGATGAGGATTATATGGCAGAAGAAGATGAGGCTACTTCTAAGAAGGTAGTGCTCAAAAAGGAGTATGCCTCAGCAAAGAACACAAAGCCTGGACTCAATAGGAAGGTCCCTGCCAAGAGGACACCTATGTTGAAGGTCAGAGGATCAACTCAAATACCTGAGAAGCCTGATGTCAAGGAGCTAGCTGCAGAAGCAAAGAAGAGGAAGGAAAGGGTCAAAAAGACCATGGCCAGAGTGATTGGAAAGCCTTCCATGATGGAAGAGGAAGAGGAAGAAGAGGCTGCTACACCAGCACCCAAGGCACAAAAGCTGATGGGTGATGCTATAAAGTCAGGGGCTGCAACATCAAAGCCCAAGGAAGCACCCAAAGCTACCCCCAAGTCCAAGATTGCACCAAAGAGGAATACCAGGAGTATTCCAAATGTTGAGAAGAACAAGGCCCCAGTGCCTGAAGTTGCTGATGAGGAAGATGATGAAGGACAAATCCTGAGGAAGCTAAAGCCAAAGATTCCAGACCAGATGCTCATCCTGTGGCTGAGAACATGAAGTTAAGAAAGGATGTAGGACTCAGACTATGGAGGCTATCAGATCCATATGCTACCAGGAGAAGGACTGCTATTGATTACAGGTTCCACACTAAGGAACAACAGGATTTCTATGAGACAGTGCTGTTGGACAAGAAGCCTATAGTGTGTGATATGAGGTGGGTCGACTGGACCTACATGAAGGAAAATGAAGAACACTATCCTGGAATGCAAGACAGTTTCATTGCTTGTGGAGTTGCAGACTTTGTTGGGCAGAAGCTCACAAAGTGGAATGATGAGCTCATTATGCAATTCTACTCCACAACACACTTCTATCCAGATGGCAGGATAGTTTGGATGTCTGAAGGTACAAGGTACCAGTCAACCATTGAGGAATGGGCCAATCTGATCAATGCCCCAAAGGAGAGTGAAGATGACTTGGATGTCTATGCCAAGAAGATGGATCACAATACCATGGATCATATGTACAAGGAAATCCCTAATGCTGTAGTTGAGACACATAAGTTTGGGTCAGTTCATTTTCTTCTGTCAGGGCTGCCAACGATCAACTGGATCCTAAGGCACACTCTTTTGCCCAAGTCAGGTGATCACAACATGATTAGAGGGCATGCTATCAACTTACTACACTCGTTTGATGTGCCACAAAAATTCAAGTTCATGAGCCTCATTGTTGAGACCATTAAGAGGACAACAGCAGACCAGAAGAGAAGTTGTGGGTATGCCCCGCAGATTCAGGAGTTGATTAACTCAAAGATGGGCACATGCACATACTTGCTGGACAAAGAACATTTTGCTATCTATCCAGACTTTGAGGACAATCAAGTTGTGATGAATGAGAATGAACCATCATCAGTGCAAGCTCAAGAGAAGAGGGAGAAAGCAAAGAAAGAGAAGGCTGCTGTCAGTGTCAAAACCGGCGGATCTCGGGTAGGGGGTCCCGAACTGTGCGTCTAGGCGGATGGTAACAGGAGACAAGGGACACGATGTTTTTACCCAGGTTCGGGCCCTCTCGATGGACGTAAAACCCTACTCCTGCTTGATTGATATTGATGATATGTGTAGTACCAGAATAGATCTACCACGAGATCATGGAGGCTAAACCCTAGAAGCTAGCCTATGGTATGATTGTTGTTTATCCTATGGACTAAAACCCTTCGGTTTATATAGACACTGGAGAGGGCTAGGGTTACATGGAGTCGGTTACAATGGTAGGAGATCTACATATCCGTATCGCCAAGCTTGCCTTCCACGCCAAGGAAAGTCCCATCCGAACACGGGACGAAGTCTTCAATCTTGTATCTTCATAGTCTTGGAGTCCGCCGATGATTATAGTTCGCTATCCGGACACCCCTAGTCCAGACTCCTCAAGAGTCTCGAACCGGGCTTCAATGACGACGAGTCCGGCGCGATATTGTCTTCGGCATTGCAAGGCGGGTTCCTCCTCGAATAATTCATAGAAGATTTTGAACACCAGATCTTGTCCGCTCGCAAAATAAATTCCACATACCACCGTAGAGAGAATAATATTTACACAAGTTCAATCTGCTGACGTATTTTGTGGTGTGACGTCACCCACGGCCAAGCCTTTACTCGAATCATTTTTGTTATACTACCTCAGCGCGTTTAGCGAAGCGGTTTCCTTGGCACGTCTTGTCGAAGCAGAGATCATGTCCTTTTATTCCGGGATTCTCATCAATACAGACATGGGTAACCCAACCGCGCCATTGACTGCGGCGCTTGGGAGATAAGCGAGTTTTACCAGGCTGGTGGGTTCGCATAGTTTCGTCCGCCCATATATAAGGTGATAAGGATCCACCTTTTTACCTACGCCTTCTTCCTCCTTTGCTTATCCATCTCCGCGCACTCGAGCTCCAGCGCCCAAGTCCGCACATCTCACCTCGACCTTCTCCAACAATGTCCGGAGCGGGAGGCAAGTGGATGGCCTCCTCCGTTACGGAGGGGCACATCAAGAAGCTGCGCAGCGCCGGATATTTGTCCAGCGATGTCGCAAGACCGCTCCCCGACGAGGGGCAGCTCATCCCCACCCCCGGGCCCCATGAGAGGGTGGTATTCCTTCCCCATTTCCTCCACGGACTGGGCTTCCCACTCCACCCCTTTGTCCGGGGGCTCATGTTCTAGTATGGCCTGGATTTCCATGATCTGGCCCCGAATTTCATCCTCAACATCTTGGCGTTTATCGTCGTGTGCGAGGCCTTCATCTGCATCCAGCCCCACTTCGGCTTGTGGCTCAAGACCTTCAATGTCAAGCCGAAGGTTGTGAAGGGCAGCCAAGCGGAGTGCGGAGGCGCCATGGTGGGCAAGATGCCCAATGTCACTTGGCTCGAGGGCGCCTTCGTGGAAACCATCAAAGGGTGGCAATCGGGGTGGTTCTATATCACCGAGCCGCGTGACCCTGAATGGGCAGCGGCCCCCGAACAGATCTGGCATCCCCATGCGGCTCACTTCCTAGAAAGAGAAGGGCCTGCAGTGGGGCGATTCGGAAGAGCTGACCGGACTTCAATCCTGTCTCCAAACCCTGGTGAACAAGAAGCTCAAGCTTGTCAACGTAATCCAGGTCATGCTCATCCACCGGATTCTCCCCTGCCAGTAGCGGGACTTCAATTTGTGGGAGTTCAATCCGGCACAGCACCAGACCTTGACCGGGCTCTTCGACACTACGTACGAAGATGCCTGGAAGGTGTTGTTCAAGGGCGGCGAGGGCCCCGCATCCGCTACTGAAGATCGCGGATTCAGCTCGCAGTGTCCGGCTGGTGAGGTAAGCCATGTTATCCTTTATGGGGCACTTGCTTTTCATAGTTTGACTCTATGTGGGATCTAAACTCCCAATGCCTTTAACAGGCCTGGCAGAAGACGTCCGGTCAGGTTAACTGTCTAGCTCCTCTTCCAGAAGACCCAGCAGATGCCCGTTTGACAGGGCTGCTGGTCCCGGCGCCTTACGTGGTGCCGGAGAAGAAGGCCAAGAAGAAGGCCATGGGAACCCGGAGGAGTTCCCGGCGTCAGGTGTTATCGGATTCATCATCTGATGACTCCAAGGCGGACTCCTCCCACGAGGACGAGGAGGATAAGAAAGAGGCCTCTCCCCCAACGAGGGAGGCCGAAGGGTCCAAGAAGGGAAGGACCCTTCCCCCGGACTGTTCCGCCACCGCCGACGACGACGGCGAGGAGTGGCCCTCAAGGGCCAAGCCCCTGGCGAGATCATACGTATCCGGACTCCTAAATGATTTATAATTTTTCTTTTTGTCGCATGGTGTCTTTCTAATGCCGCATACAACCCTGTAGTCCGCCCAAGGACGATCTTCCCGCTTCGTCGAGCGGGTCCTTGGGCACGTCGGATGTGGATTCTCTTCCGACCGCCTCCACCCCCCGCGATGCTGACGACACCGAGGTGGGATCCCGGGAAGGGACCCACCATGAGGAGGAGGCCCCGGAGGTGCCACAGCGCAACCTCTCGGACTTTGGACCGGACTCCGCACCGGAACCTGCAGTGGTTCCGGAGTCCGGCGGGCGGCCCCTTCGTAAGAAGGGTAAGACTGTGACACCGGCGGCCTCCGTCCAACCAGAGGCGCCGGATAACTTGCTGGAGGCGCTCAATGGCGCTTCCATCGAAGAGGAACACCACACTGTCATGAGTGCAGTGATTCAGAAGGTTCAGCTCACCAAGAGCGGGCTGACCGAAGCCTGCAGCAGCCTTCTAACAGGCTTTGAGGTAAGAATTTGAAGATATGTAAAATAGTACTGCATAGACAGTAGCCCCTGATGCTCGGTTTGGTATTCGGAAAGAAAAGCCGGACTGAGGATCTAAAAAGATATACGCAGGAGTCGTAACAAAAATATGTCAATATGGGAATGCAGGCTGCGCTGCTGACCTCTGCCGCACTGACTGCGGAGGTCAATGCCTTGAAGCAGGGCCTCGAGCAGTCCGAGAACGAGCTCGGCCGTGCAAAGAAGCAGCTCGAGGACAAGGAAGGTGAGTAACACCTTATAAAAGTTGTACCTTACAGAAAAGGATTTGGTTGCCAGAGGAATAACAAGGAGAACGTGGGTACTCTAGGGGCTACGAACGAGGTGGCGACCCTGAAGGAGGCGGTATCCGTGGCCGAACGCAATGTGGCCGCGGAATGCACCGAGCGAGAGAAGCAGGAGGCGCGGGTGGCGGAGGTACAGCAAGAGCTCCAGGCTCTCATCGAAAAACACGAGAATTTGGAGCGTGACTCGAAGACTCAAGAGTCCGAGCTTGCGTCGGCTCTTGAGAGTGCCAAAGCCGCTAAGGCCAAAGCCCACAAGGCCCTCCAGGAAATTGAGGAATTGAAGAAAATAGCAGCGGGTAAGGCATTCTTCATGCAAAGCAAGCATGTAAAAGTGAATTACCTGTTACTTACCCGAATTCGGAGCTCTCCAGGAGCGTTCGCAGATCTGCCCCACAGCGTGTCCGATGCTGCCGCTTTCTACAAAGCCGAGGAGGGGAGCTCAATGGAGAAGGTGTTTCGTCTCAAGATCTTCGAGGCGGACATCCAGTGCTTTTAGCGACCAGTGAAGCGGTGGTCGAGCTCCACAAGGTGGCCGAATAGGCCATGAAGGGCCTTATAGTTCGGCTATGGCCCAAAGAGGCCATGCCTGGGAGCTACTTTGGCCTAGTGCGGCGGCTGGTGGATGCGTGTCCCTGGGTTGAAGTCATCAAGCACTCCGCCTGTATTGAAGGTGCCCGTCGGGCCCTTGCCCGTGCTAAAGTGCACTTGGGCAGGATGGATGCTGAGAAGCTTGTGACGGATGCGTTGCCGCCTGGCAAGGAGTATTGCACACCCGATATGTATTATAAGGGTGTCCTAAAGGGTGCCCGCATTATTGTGGGTGAGTGCTCCAAAGGTGTAATATTTGAGTAGACTCGCATTTTGGTATCCTGTGCGCCGAAAACTGTGTTCGTATGCGCTAAGCAACGCTTGTTAATTTAAAATATTACCTTCTGTGCGGCCGTTTATCAAATCTAATAGATGGCAAGTCGTCGGCTTCAGCCCCCATGCCATGAGTGCTGGGGTGTTCGGGATAAACTTGAGCGCTCTTGTTCCCATTTTTGGGTCCATCTAGGGAGGCGCTCAACACAATGAACAAGGCAATCGGACTTATAGTGCTTGAACACTCTCACTTAGCCATAGAATTCTATAATTTTAAATTTCGGCGAAGCCCCTAGTGTTCGGAAGGCCGAATTCGGGGCGCTACCCACGCCTGGGCCGGAAAAGCCGGTTCCTCGCTCTAAGCGGCATAAGTCTTTAGGGACTCGAAAAAACCTCTCGAACAGCGACCGGCTCTCGCCTCATCATGACGGTCAATTTTAGCTTTCTCCATCGAGGTGCTCGCCCAGCTCAAGCTGGGCACAATCGCAGATGGTTCTCCCAGCTACCTTAGCCGATATAACGGAACATAAGGTACCAAAACATGGGAGCCGGGCAAACCCAACTATTGACCCAAGACATGATTCGGAGCCGATGCATATAATGCTATAAGTTCGGGGTGCCGCACTTGTGAAAGTGTTCAGACTTATCACACCATGATGTGGGGAACTTAAGCCCCTGGTGTATTTAGCCGTACCAAAGTGTACGGATGCAACATGTCATAAAGGAACATATGTTTAAGAAAGGAATGCAATTATAGGCAAAAAGCGATGCATTGTTTATTCAAAAAATACTGCCTTGAATGCAGAACGATACAAATAGTGCGATGAGCAAGGGGTGGAACTATTTAGCATGTCCCCCTCCAGGGGTAGGCTGCAGAATGGTGTATAAAACAGGTATAATGCTCATAATGGAGACCACCTGGATAATCGTCGTAGCTTTTCTCCTTCCCTGGCTGTTGCATCGTGACTTCGGCAGGTCTGCTGCCGGACAGGGCCTCCGGTAAATGGAGTCCTGAGGATAAGAAGAAAAAGAAAGAAAGAAAAGGATGACACACTTGGGAGCCCCTGGTGTGGTTGAGACGCACCCTGGGCCTGCAGTGGTCGTGCCCCTCCCCCTTTGCCCATGGTATTTCCAGAGCGTAGTGATGTCTGGGTCTTGGTTTTGCAATTTTGCAAGGCTGGGGTTGGGGCTGCATTGCTGGCGATGCTCGGAACGTGCTGTGTGGTCTTGTTTTAGGTTACTCCGGCAAGCTTGGCGATGTCCGCCGCTTAACGGCCGGACTCAAGAATTGCTCAAGAGGCTGCTCGCACTTCTACTTGTGAGAGCTTTGTGTGTTCCTCCGTTCGGAGGAGCGTTGATGTTTCCGCTGACCGTGATGACTCCTCGAGGGCCCGACATCTTGAGCTTGAGATATCGTAGTCGGCACCGCATTGAACTTTGTAAACGCGGTTCGTCCGAAAGCAAATTGCATGATAGCCGCCATGAGCGGAACTATGTCGAAGATTAACTCCTAGCTTTGGAAATTATGTGGGGATCCGAAGACCACTTCCAGTGTCACTAAGCCTGTACAATTGGCCTCTACACCTGGTATGACACCCTTGAAGGTCGTCTTTGTGGGTTTAATCCTTGAGGGTCTATGCCCATCTTGCACATCGTATCTGGTAAAGCAGGTTCAGTTTCTTGCCGCCGTCCATCAGGACTCTAGTGAGGTGAAATCCACGACTATTGGGTCTAGAACCAATGCGGTGAACTCCGCCATGGCGGATCTTTGGTGGGGTGGTCCCTTCGATCAAAGGTGATCGGGCAGGAGGACCATGGATTGAACTTTGGGCCGACTGGCTCCATTGCATATACGTCCCTGAGTGCACGCTTCCGTTCCCTTTTGGGTATGTGGGTTGCGTATATCATGTTCACCATCCGCACTTGTGGGGGGAAACCCTTCTGTCCTCTATTGTTCGGCGTCCGGGTCTCTTCCTCGTCATCGCTATGTAGCCCCTTGTCATTGTTTTCGGTAATTAACTTGCTTGCCTGCTTGAATACCCAACAATCCCTATTGGTGTGATTAGCTGGCTTTTCGGGGGTGCCGTGTATCTGGCACGAGCGGTCGAGTATTCGGTCCAAATTGGACGGACCCGGAGTAGTTATTTTGAATGGCTTTTTCCGCTGACCGGGTTTGGAGCCTCTGAATCCGGTGTTGACTGCCGTATCCTCAGTATTATCGCCGTTAACGCGGCGTTTGTTCTTGTTGCGACGCGTCCTACCATTGTTGTCCTTAGTATCCAGACTGCCAGAATTTTTGCTGTGGTTGTTACTGCGGGCTAGCCAGCTGTCCTCTCCCGCGCAGAAGTGGGTCATGAGTGATGTCAGGGCTGCCATGGATTTTGGCTTTTCCTGTCCTAGGTGTCGGGCAAGCCACTCGTCGCGGATGTTATGCTTGAAGGCTGCGAGGGCCTCTGCATCCGGACAGTCGATGATTTGATTTTTCTTTGTTAAGAACCATGTCCAGAATTGTCTGGCCGATTCGTCTGGCTGCTGAATTATGTGGCTTAGGTCATCGGCGTCTGGTGGTCGCACATATGTGCCCTGGAAGTTATCAAGGAATGCGGCTTCCATGTCCTCCCAACACCCAATTGATTTTGCTGGCAGGCTGTTAAGCCAATGCCGAGCTGGTCCTTTAAGCTTGAGTGGGAGGTATTTGATGGCGTGAAGATCATCACTGCGGGCCATGTGGATATGAAGGAGATGTTGGGGAATGTAGTAATTTCAAAAAAATTCCTATGCACACGCAAGATCATGGTGATGGCATAGCAACGAGAGGGGAGAGTGTTGTCCACGTACCCTCGTAGACCATAAGCGGAAGCGTTATGACAACGCGGTTGATGTAGTCGTACGTCTTCACGATCCGACCGATCCAAGCACCGAACGTACGGCACCTCCGAGTTCAGCACACGTTCAGCTTGATGACGATCCCCGGGCTCCGATCTAGCAAAGCTTCGGGGATGAGTTCCGTCAGCACGACGGCGTGGTGACGATGATGATGTTCTACCGGCGCAGGGCTCCTAAACTCCGCGACGATATGACCGAGGTGGAATATGGTGGAGGGGGGCACCACACACGGCTAAGGAATTATCCATAGATCAACTTGTGTGTCCTAGGGTGCCCCCACCCCCATATATAAAGGAGCAAGGGGGAGGCCGGCCGGCCCTAGAGGGTGCGCCAGGAGGAGGAGTCCTCCTCCTAGTAGGAGTAGGACTCCCCCCTTTCTTACTCCTACTAGGAGGGGGAAAGGAAGGGGGAAGGGGAGAAGGAAAGAGGGGGCGCCGCCCCCTCCTAGTCCAATTCGGACCAGAGGGGGAGGGGGCACGCGGCCCACCCTGGCCGCCCCTCTCTCTCTCCACTAAGGCCCATAAGGCCCACTACTTCTCCCGGGGGGGGGGGGGGTTCCGGTAACCCTCCGGCACTCTGGTTTTCTCTGAAAATGTCCGGAACACTTCCGCTGTCCGAATATAGTCGTACAATATATCAATCTTTATGTCTCGACCATTTCGAGACTCCTCGTCATGACCGTGATCACATCCGGGACTCCGAACAAACTTCGGTACATCAAAACTTATAAACTCATAATAAAACTGTCATCGTAACGTTAAGCATGCGGACCCTACGGGTTCGAGAACTATGTAGACATGACCTAGAACTATTCAGGTCAATAACCAATAGCGGAACCTGGATGCCCATATTGGTTCCTACATATTCAACGAAGATCTTTATCGGTCAAACCGCATAACAACATACATTGTTCCCTTTGTCATCGGTATGTTACTTGCCCGAGATTTGATTGTCGGTATCCAATAACTAGTTCAATCTCATTACCGGCAAGTCTCTTTACTCGTTACGTAATACATCATTCCGTAACTAACTCATTAGTTACATTGCTTGCAAGGCTTATAGTGATGTGCATTACCGAGAGGGCCCAGAGATACCTCTCCGACAATTGGAGTGACAAAACCTAATCTCTAAATACGCCAACTCAACATGTACCTTTGGAGACACCTGTAGTACTCCTTTATAATCACCCAGTTATGTTGTGATGTTTGGTAGCACCCAAAGTGTTCCTCCGGTAAACGGGAGTTGCATAATCTCATAGTTACAGGAACATGTATAAGTCATGAAGAAAGCAATAGCAATATACTAAACGATCAAGTGCTAGGCTAACGGAATGGGTCATGTCAATCACATCATTCTCCTAATGATGTGATCTCATTAATCAAATGACAACACATGTCTATGGTTAGGAAACATAACCATCTTTGATTAATAAGCTAGTCAAGTAGAGGCATACTAGTGACGTTGTGTTTGTCTATGTATTCACACATGTATTATGTTTCCGGTTAATACAATTCTAGCATGAATAATAAACATTTATCATGATATGAGGAAATAAATAATAACTTTATTATTGCCTCTAGGGCATATTTCCTTCAGTCTCCCACTTGCACTAGAGTCAATAATCTAGATTACATAGTAATGATTCTAACACCCATGGAGTCTTGGTGCTGATCATGTTTTGCTCGTGAGAGAGGCTTAGTCAACGGGTCTGCAACATTCAGATCCGTATGTATCTTGCAAATTTCTATGTCTCCCACTTGGACTTGGTCCCGGATGGAACTGAAGCATCTCTTGATGTGCTTGGTCCTCTTGTGAAATCTGGATTCCTTTGCCAAGGCAATTGAACCAGTATTGTCACAGAAGATCTTCATTGGTCCCGATGCACTAGGTATGACACCTAGATCGGAAATGAACTCCTTCATCCAGACTCCTTCATTTGCTGCTTCCGAAGCAGCTATGTACTCCGCTTCACATGTAGATCCCACCATGACGCTTTGTTTAGAACTGCACCAACTTACAGCTCCACCGTTTAACAAAAACACGTATCCGGTTTATGATTTAGAACCGTCCGGATCAGTGTCAAAGCTTGCATCGACGTAACCATTTACGACTAGCTCTTTGTCACCTCCATATACGAGAAACATATCCTTAGTCCTTTTCGTATTTCGGGATGTTCTTGACCGCTGTCGATGATCCACTCTGGATTACTTTGGTACCTTCTGCCGGGCTTATTGCTAAGCATCGTCGTGCGGTACACAACATTGCATACATGATAGAGCCTATGGCTGAAGCATAGGGAATATCTTTCATTTTCTCTCTATCTTCTGATGTGGTCGGGCATCGAGTTTGACTCAACTTCAGACCTTGTAGCACGGGCAAGAACCCTTTCTTTGCCTGATCCATTTTGAACTTTTTCAAAAATTTATCAAGGTATGTGCTTTGTGAAAGTCCTATTAAGCGTCTTGATCTATCTCTATAAATCTTGATGCCTAATATGTAAGTAGCTTCACCAAGTTCTTTCATTGAAAAACTTTTATTCAAGTATCCCTTTATGCTATCCAGAAATTTTATATCATTTCCAATTAATAATATGTCATCTACATATAATATCAGAAATGCTACAGAGCTCCCACTCACTTTCTTGTAAATACAGGCTTCTCCAAAAGTCTATATAAAACCATATGCTTTGATCACACTATCAAAGCGTTTATTCCAACTCCGAGATGCTTGCACCAGTCCATAAATGGCTCGCTGGAGCTTGCACACTTTGTTAGTACCTTTTGGATCAACAAAACCTTACGGCTGTATCATATACAACTCTTCTTCCGTAAATCCATTCAAGAATGCAGTTTTGACATCCATTTGCCAAATTTCATAATCATGAAATGCAGCAATAGCTAACATGATTCGAGAGACTTAAGCATCGCTTCTGGTGAGAAAGTCTCATCGTAGTCAACCCCTTGAACTTGTCGAAAACCTTTCGCAACAAGTCGAGCTTTATAAACAGTTACATTACCATCAGCGTCGATCTTCTTCTTAAAGATCCATTTATTCTCAATGGCTTGCCGATCATCCGCAAGTCAACCAAAGTCCATACTTTGTTCTCATACATGGATCCCATCTCGATTTCATGGCCTCTAGCCATTTTGCGGAATCTGGGCTCATCATCGCTTCCTCATAGTTCGTAGGTTCATCATGGTCAAGTAACATGACTTCCAGAATAGGAGTACCGTACCACTCTGGTGCGGATCTTACTCTGGTGGACCTACGAGGTTCTGTAGAAACTTGATCTGAAGTTTCATGATCAATATCATTAGCTTCCTCACTAATTGATGTAGTTGTCACATGAACTGGTTCTTGTGATAACTACTTTCCAATAAGGGAGCAGGTACAGTTACCTCATCAAGTTCTACTTTCCTCCCATTCACTTCTTTCGAGAGAAAATCCTTCTCTAGAAAGGATCCGATTTTAGGAACGAAAATCTTGCCCTCAGACTGTGATAGAAGGTGTACCCAATAGTCTCTTTTGGGTATCCTATGAAGACACATTTCTCCGATTTGGGTTCGAGCTTATCTGGTTGAAGTTTCTTCACACAAGCATCGCAGCCCCAAACTTTAAGAAACGACAACTTTGGTTTCTTACTAAACCACAGTTCATAAGGCGTCGTCTCAACGGATTTTGATGGTGCCCTATTTAACGTGAATGCGGCCGTCTCTAAAGCATATCCCCATAATGATAGCGGTAAATCAGTAAGAGACATCATAGATCACACCATATCTAGTAAAGTACGATTACGACGTTCGGACACACCATTTCGTTGTGGTGTTCCGGGTGGCGTGAGTTGCGAAACCATTCCGCATTGTTTCAAATGTAAACCAAACTCGTAACTCAAATATTCTCCTCCACGATCAGATCGTAGAAACTTTTCAAATGTTTCAGACTTGTGTTTCATTAAGTAGATATACCCATATCTGCTCAAGTCACCTGTGAAGGTGAGAAAATAACGATACCCGCCGCGAGCCTCAACATTCATTGGACCACAAACATCAGTATGTATGATTTCCAACAAATCAGTTGCTCGCTCCATAGTTCCGGAGAACGGCGTTTTAGTCATCTTGCCCATGAGGCACGGTTCGCAAGTACCAAGTGATTCATAATCAAGTGATTCCAAAAGCCCATCAGTATGGAGTTTCTTCATGCGCTTTACACCGATATGACCTAAACGGCAGTGCCACAAATAAGTTGCACTATCATTATCAACTCTACATCTTTTGGTTTCAACACTATGAATATGTGTATCACTACTATCGAGATTCAATAAAAATAGACCACTCTTCAAGGGTGCATGACCATAAAAGATATTACTCATATAAATAGAACAACCATTATTCTCTAATTTAAATGAATAACTGTCTCGCATCAAACAAGATCCACATATAATGTTCATGCTCAACAGTGGCACCAAATAACAATTATTTAGGTCTAAAACTAATCCCGATGGTAGATGTAGAGGTAGCGTGCCGACCGCGATCACATCGACTTTGGAACCATTTCCACGCAAGATCGTCACCTCGTCCTTAGCCAATCTTCGCTAATCCGTAGTCCTGTTTGAAGTTGCAAATATTAGCAATGTAACCGAGTATCAAGTACCGGTACTCTGCGAGCATTAGTAAGGTACACATCAATAACATGTATGTCACATATACCTTTGTTCACTTTGCCATCCTTCTTATCCGCCAAATACTTGGGGCAGTTCCGCTCAAATGTCGACCGCTTAAGAGAAGCACTCGATCTCGTGCTTAGGTCCGGACTTGGGTTTCTTCTCTTGAGCAACAACTTGTTTGCTATTCTTCTTGAAGTTCCCCTTCTTCTTCCCTTTGCCCTTTTTCTTGAAACTGGTGGTCTTGTTAACCATCAACACTTGATGCTCCTTCTTGATTCCTACCTCCACGGCTTTTAGCATTGCGAAGAGCTCGGGAATAGTCTTGTCCATCCCTTGCATATTATAGTTCATCAAGAAGCTCTTGTAGCTTGGTGGCAGTGATTGAAGAATTACATCAATGACACTATCATCGTGAAGATTAACTCCAGTTGAATCAAGTGATTATTATACCAGACATTTTGAGTATGTGTTCACCGACGAACTATTCTCCTCCATCTTGCAGCTATAGAACTTATTGGAGGCTTCATATCTCTCAGTCCGGGCATTTGCTTGAAATATTAACTTCAACTCCTAGAACATCTCATATGCTCCATGAGGTTCAAAACGTCGTTGAAGACCGGTTCTAAGCCGTAAAGCATGGCACATTGAACTATCGAGTAGTCATCGGCTTTGCTCGCCAGACGTTCTTAACATCGTCGGTTGCATCAGAGTAGGCTGGCACCCAGCGGTGCTTCGGGGCGTAATTCTTACGGCAAACAATGAGGATAATCCTCGAGTTCTGGACCCGATCCGTGTAATTGCTACCATCATCTTTCAACTTTGCTTTCTCAAGGAACGCATTAAAATTCAACGTAACAACAACACGAGCCATCTATCTACAACAAACATAGACAAGCAAAATACTATCGGTACTAAGTTCATGATAAATTTAAGTTCAATTAATCATATTACTTAAGAACTCCCACTTAGAGACATCTCTCTAGTCATCTAAGTGATCACGTGATCCAAATCAACTAAACCATGTCCGATCATCACGTGAGATGGAGTAGTTTCAATGGTGAACATCACTATGTTGATCATATCTACTATATGATTCACGTTCGACCTTTCGATCTCAAGTGTTTCGAGGCCATATCTCAGATATGCTAGGCTCGTCAAGTTTAACCCGAGTATTTGGCGTGTGCAACTGTTTTGCACCGTTGTATTTGAGCGTAGAGCCTATCACACCCGATCATCACGTGGTGTCTCAAAGACGAAGAACTTTCATAGCGGTGCATACTCGGGAGAACACTTCTTGATAATTAGTGAGAGATCATCTTAAAATGCTACCGTCAATCTGCATAAAGGATAAACATCACATGCAATCAATATAAGTGATATGATATGGTCATCATCATCTTGTGCTTGTGATCTCCATCTTCGAAGCACCGTTGTGATCACCATCGTCACCGGCGCAACACCTTGATCTCCATTGTAGCATCGTTGTCATTTACACCATCTATTGCTTCTACGACTATTGCTACGCTTAGTGATAAAGTAAAGCAATTGTATGCGTTGCATTTCATACAATAAAGCGACAACCATATGGCTCTGCCATTGCCGATAACTTTGGTTACAAAACATGATCATCTCATACAATAAAATATAGCATCACGTCTTGACCATATCACATCACAACATGCCTGCAAAAACAAATTAGACGTCCTCTACTTTGTTGTTGCAAATTTTACGTGGCTGCTACGGGCTTAGCAAGAACCGTTCTTACCTACGCATCAAAACCACAACGATAGTTCGTCAAGTTAGTGCTGTTTTAACCTTCGCAAGGACTGGCGTAGCCACACTCAATTCAGATAAAGTGAGAGAGCAGACACCCGCCACCACCTTTAAGCACGAGTGCTCGTAACGGTGAAACCAGTCTCGCGTAAGCGTACGCGTAATGTCGGTCCGGGCCAAAGTATGACATGCTGGTAAGCAGTATGACTTCTATCGCCCACAACTCACTTGTGTTCTACTCGTGCATATGACATCTACGCATAAAACCAGGCTCTGATACCACTGTTGGGGAACGTAGTAATTTCAAAAAATTTCCTACGCACACGCAAGATCATGGTGATGGCATAGCAGCGAGAGGGGAGAGTGTTGTCCATGTACCCTCGTAGACCGTAAGCGGAAGCGTTATGACAACGCGGTTGATGTAGTCGTACGTCTTCACGATCCGACCGATCCAAGCACCGAAGGTACGGCACCTCCGAGTTCAGCACACGTTCAGCTCGATGATGATCCCCGGGCTCAGATCCAGCAAAGCTTCGGGGATGAGTTCCTTCAGCACGACGGTGTGGTGATGATGATGATGTTCTACCGGCGCAAGGCTTCGCCTAAACTCCGCGACGATATGACCGAGGTGGAATATGGTGGAGGGGGGCACCGCACACGGCTAAGGAATGATCCGCAGATCAACTTGTGTGTCCTAGGGTGCCCCCCCGCCCCCGTATATAAAGGAGCAAGGGGGAGGCCGGCCGGCCCTAGAGGGCACGCCAGGAGGAGGAGTCCTCCTCCTAGTAGGAGTAGGACTCCCCCCTTTCCTACTCCTACTAGGAGGGGGAAAGGAAGGGGGAAGGGGAGAAGGAAAGAGGGGGCACCGCCCCCCCTCCTAGTCCAATTCGTACCAGAGGGGGAGGGGAGCGCGGCCCACCCTGGCCGCCCCTCTCTCTCCACTAAGGCCCATAAGGCCCACTACTTCTCTCGGGGGGGTTCCGGTAACCCTCCGGCACTCCGGTTTTCTCCGAAAACGTCCGGAACACTTCCGGTGTCCAAATATAGTCGTCCAATATATCAATATTTATGTCTCGACCATTTAGAGACTCCTCGTCATGTCCGTGATCACATCCAGGACTCCGAACAAACTTCGGTACATCAAAACTTATAAACTCATAATAAAACTGTCATCGTAATGTTAAGCGTGCGGACCCTACGGGTTCGAGAACTATGTAGACATGACCTAGAACTATTCTCGGTCAATAACCAATAGCGAAACCTGGATGCCCATATTGGTTCCTACATATTCTACGAAGATCTTTATCGGTCAAACCGCATAACAACATACGTTGTTCCCTTTGTCATCGGTATGTTACTTGCCCGAGATTTGATCGTCGGTATCCAATACCTAGTTCAATCTCGTTACCGGCAAGTCTCTTTACTCATTACGTAATACATCATTCCGTAACTAACTCATTAGTTACATTGCTTGCAAGGCTTATAGTGATGTGCATTACCGAGAGGGCCCAGAGATACCTCTCCGACAATCGGAGTGACAAAACTTAATCTCGAAATACGCCAACTCAACATGTACCTTTGGAGACATCTGTAGTACTCCTTTATAATCACCCGATTCGTTGTGGACGTTTGGTAGCACCAAAGTGTTCCTTCGTGGCAGGAGTTGCATAATCTCATAGTTACAGAACATGTATAAGTCATGAAGAAAGCAATAGCAATATACTAAACGATCAAGTGCTAGGCTAACGGAATGGGTCATGTAAATCACATAATTCTCCTAATGATGTGATCTCATTAATCAAATGACAACACATGTCTATGGTTAGGAAACATAACCATCTTTGATTAATAAGCTAGTCAAGTAGAGGCATACTAGTGACGTTGTGTTTGTCTATGTATTCACACATGTATTATGTTTCCGGTTAATACAATTCTAGCATGAATAATAAACATTTATCATGATATGAGGAAATAAATAATAACTTTATTATTGCCTCTAGGGCATATTTCCTTCAGGAGATAGTCTTCGATCAAACCGTGGGGTCTGTTGTGCCATCGTAGGATTCAATGTTCACGGGTTTGAACCCTTCGTGGATTTGATGATCCATTACTTCATCTGTGAATCATAGTGGGTGTGCGGCGCCTCTATATTGGGCTATATCACGATGTAGCTCAAGCGAGCTTTGTCTACTGTGTTCGGCCCTGCCGGAGTTGCTGTATCCGGCGCGACGGTTGTCGTCGCGCATCGTGGGGTGCCCACGTGATCCATAGATCGATCTTGATTGTCTTGCCTTATCCTCCAATATGTCTCGCAAGTCCGGCGCATTCCCCCGTGGCTTTGTACTTTTCGAGCGATGCCGGGGTACGGCTTTAGTGGAGGGCCTGGAGGCCTCTTTGTCGCGGCCACGAGGTGGCCGGTCGGCCGTATTGTGCGCTGGTGATGTGGGTTTATATGCTTCTTCCTCTAATCAGGGCAGCAGCTTGCGTTTAGGGTAGGTTTTGGAGGGGCGTTCGAGTTCGTACTCTTCGGCCGCAAGGACTTCGGTCCATCTGTCAGCTATCAAATCTTGATCAGCTCTAAGCTGTTGCTGCTTTTTCTTGAGGCTGCTTGCCGTGGCCATAAGCCTGTGTTTAAAATGCTCTTGTTCGACGGGATCCTCAGGCACGACGAATTCGTCGTCGTCGAGGCTTGCCTCGTCTCCGGAGGGAGGCATGTAATTATCGTCCTCTACCTCTTTGTCTGCCGCTCTCTCGTGAGGGATGGCTTCTTCATCCTCCTGTGCTGAATCTTCTTTGGGGGGTTGTCTTCGACCTTTGTCGGGGTGTTATTGTCTCCGGTGCTGGAATCTCCATTCTTGCTGTGGCGGGATTTAGAGCGGCGCCGCTGACGTCGGCGCTTAGGCTGTTTCTTAGAGGGATCCTCCTCCGCTGTTCCATCGCCATTCCAATCCTTTGGGGTGTCCACCATGTATATATCGTATGACGAGGTGGCCTTCCAGCGCCCCGTAGGCACTGGTTCTTGGTCGTCTCCGGCATCGTCGTCCATACCGTCGATGTCTTCGGAGTCGAAGTCTAGCATGTCGGTTAGATCGTCGACAGTGGCTACAAAGTGGGTGGTGGGCTTTGAATTTCTTTGTCGTTCGCATCCCAACCATCCTGACCGTGGTCCGGCCAGGGCTCTCATGATAACGAGAGATATTTTAGCGAATTCAGGATGTCGCCAAAAGGCGAGTGCTGAAAGATGTCCGCAGCGGTGAACTCCATGATCGGCGCCCAATCAGATTCAATTGGTAGGGGCGCGGGAGGTTCAGAGTCCGGCACCTCAGAGTCACGAGCTTCACAAGGGAAAGGGTCGGTATTTGGCTCCATCGCCGCAGAGGTAGCAGCCCCCGAGGCGGTGTCTAGCCACCCATCCTCGATCTGCGCGGTCGGCTCCGAATTAAGGGTCGGAGCGGACTCGTGTGCAGCCTCCAGGGCACTGTCCGGTAGCAGAGCTAGATCATGCCCATTGTGACAGTGCGGCGCGCTCGGCTATGGCTCGAATCCGTCGAAGATCAAGTCTCCGCGGATGTCGGCGGTGAAGTTCAAGCTTCCAAATCGACACGATGGCGGGCGTAGCTTCAATCTGCTCCAGATGGCCTGCTTAATTGCCCGCATGCAAAGCCGCCGAATACAAAGATCGGTCCGGGAGAAAAGTCTCACCTGGACGCGTCGTTGTTGATGATCGAAGGAGCCATCGGGCCTATAGGTGACGACACAGAGGAACTCTCAATGAAAGCACCAATGTCGGTGTCAAAACCGGCGGATCTCGGTAGGGGGTCCCGAACTTATGCGTCTAGGCGGATGGTAACAGGAGACAAGGGACACGATGTTTTTACCTGTGTTGGGCCCTCTCGATGGAGGTAAAACCCTACTCCTGCTTGATTGATATTGATGATATGGGTAGTACAAGAGTAGATCTACCACGAGATCATGGAGGATAAACCCTAGAAGCTAGCCTATGGTATGATTGTTGTTCGTCCTATGGACTAAAACCCTCCGGTTTATATAGACACGGAGAGGGCTAGGGTTACATGTAGTCGGTTACAATGGTAGGAGATCTACATATCCAGACGCCAAGCTTGCCTTCCACGCCAAGGAAAGTCCCATCCGGACACGGGACGAAGTCTTCAATGTTGTATCTTCATAGTCTTGGAGTCCGGCCGATGATGATAGTTCGGCTATCCAGACACCCCCTAGTCCAGGACTCCCTCAGCTGCCAAGATGCCAACTCAAGAGGAGGCATCTGAGTACTTTTTGAAGAACAAGCAGGAGCAGCTTGGTTACTTGATAGCATCAACACTAAGGATTGAGAAGGGGTTGTCCACCCTAACTCAAAACCAGGAGAGCCTGGAAAGAATCATGGAACAAAAATTCTATGATCTAGATGTCAAAATGGCGAGATTGATCGGTTGTGGAGCAGCTACAGGATGACATGCAAGAGAGGAAGGGCAAGACAACCAGCGATGCATTTGCAGAGTGCCTAGAGCTCAGAGGTCAGCTGCAAGGTTCGTGATAGACACGAGCCACATCATACGCACCAACTACAGCTCCTACAGCTCCGGTGCAACCAGCTCCGGCACCAACTCCTCCGGCTCCATCCACATCAGCTGAAGCCTTCGTCCAAGGAGCCATCTCTACACCACCACCTGAAGATCAAGCCTGAGAGTCGATCTAGCACTATGCATTTTCTATGAACTTTTTGTAACTTGTTGCCAAAGGGGGAGAAAAATGTATAGATCATAGGCTTCGAGAGAGAGTGTTGCTTTTTGTTCTCTCTTGCTTTGGTGGTTAAACTTTGTTTGCTTTTGATTGCTTGAGATACTATGCTATTATCTGTGAGACATTCATGATCATGTGTTTGATCATAAGCTACACTTATGCTTGTTAGATGATATTATCCTACCTATCCTTATATGATCATTCACTTTGCTTGGTGATGAGTGCATGTATTCAATCTTTATTATTTTGAGCGCTCCACCAAGATGTATGTGACATGGAAGAGTAACCCATGAGCCTAATTCCTTGTGCATTTGCAGTCCAAACCAAATCTTAAACTATGCACAAATTTAGGGGGACCTCTTGCTTATCACATACTTCTCAAAGCGACGATGTTTTTCAATCTTATTATCATTGTCGAAGCTTTGATCTATATGTTGTCATCAATTACCAAAAAGGGGGAGATTGAAAGTGCAACTATCCCTAGGTGGTTTTGGTAATTCATAACAACATATAGCTCATTGAGCTAATGCTATTCCAAGACAAATATTTCAGGAAAGCTCAATGAATGGCATGGCATGGATGATGAAAGTGGATCCCTCAAAATATCAAGGACAAAGGATTGGCTCAAGCTCAAAAGCTCAAGACTCTTCATTTTACATTTTAGTGATCCAAGATCACATTGAGTCTATAGGAAAAGCCAATACTATCAAGGAGGGATGAGGTGTTGCTTAATGAGCCACTTGCTTCAAGTGCTTAGTGATATGCTCCAAAAACCCTCAACAACTTTCTCACATCCACATATGACCTAAACCCAAAGTCAAAATCGGTCCCATCGATTCTTTCTATCCGCGCCACCGAAGTTCAAATGTCATAGCCATCGCCACAAACCCTAGGCAAATCGGTCTCACCGATAGGGATCTCGGTCTCACCGAGATGGGATTGTAATCTCTCTGGTTCCCTTCAGTAACGTTTCGGTCTAACGAAGTGAGCGATCGGTCCCACCGAGATTGCAATGTAAACTCCTGCTTCCCTTCGTAACATTTCGGTCTCACGAAATGAGCGAATCGATCCCACCGAGTTTACGACCAACTCTCGGAAAGCTTATTACCAAAATCGGTCTCACCGAGTTTGTGTAATCGGTCTCACCGAGATTACGTTATGCCCTAACCCTAACCATATCGGTCATACCGAGTTGCATGTCGGTCCGACCGAAAATCCTAACGGTCACTAGGTTTACTAAATCGGTCTGACCGAGTCTGTTGAATCGGTCCCACCAAGTTTGGTAAATTGTGTGTAACTGTTAGATTTTGTGTGGAGGCTATAAATACCCCTCCACCTTCTCTTCATTCGTGGAGAGAGCCATCAGAACAAACCTACACTTCCAACTTACCATTTCTGAGAGAGAACCACCTACTCATGTGTTGAGGACAAGATATTCCATTCCTACCACATGAATCTTGATCTCTAGCCTTCCCCAAGTTGCTTTCCACTCAAATATTCTTTCCACCAGATCCAAATCCCATGAGAGAGAGAGTTGAGTGTTGGGGAGACTATCATTTGAAGCACAAGAGCAAGGAGTTCATCATCAACGCACCATTTGTTACTTCTTGGAGAGTGGTGTCTCCTAGATTGGCTAGGTGTCACTTGGGAGCCTCCGACAAGATTGTGGAGTTGAACCAAGGAGTTTGTAAGGGCAAGGAGATCGCCTACTTCGTGAAGATCTACCACTAGTGAGGCAAGTCCTTCGTGGGCGACCGCCATGGTGGGATAGACAAGGTTGCTTCTTCGTGGACCCTTCGTGGGTGGAGCCCTCCGTGGACTCGCGCAACCGTTACCCTTCATGGGTTGAAGTCTCCATCAACGTGGATGTACGATAGCACCACCTATCGGAACCACGACAAAAACATCCGTGTCTGCAATTGCGTTTGAATCCTCCAAACCCTTCCCTTTACATTCTTGCAAGTTGCATGCTTTAATTTCCGCTGCTCATATACTCTTTGCATGCTTGCTTGAATTGTGTGATGATTGCTTGACTTGTCCAAAGATAGCTAAAATCCGCCAAACTCTAAAATTGGGAAAAGGTTAAGTTTTTAATTGGTCAAGTAGTCTAATCACCCCCTCTAGACATACTTCAAGGTCCTACAAGGACTCAAAGAGATGCGGTGTCGGAGGCCTACTGTCCCGACCTGTGGTGCACGCTGCAAGTCGGGATGAGGAAGATCGTAGCAGCAGCGCAGTGCTCAAGAACCGGTGGCGAGAGGAAGAGGAACTTCTGGTGCTTCTCTCTGAGAGGAGAGACCTCCCTTTTATAGGCGCAAGAGAAGGAGGCAAGAGGGCAACGACGGGAGGCGAAACGAAGAGAGGGAGACGAAGCGAACGGACTCCAGCCAAAGAGGCGCCCCGTTCGGATTCAGTGTCCACTACAAAAAAACGTTTCAGCTCCCGCGTGACCTTTCGTATACCCGTCGTGCGTGGCAAAAATTTAGACATCAGCTCGGCTCATTCCCGTGACGCGGCACGTCGTGACGAGGCGTGGCGTGGCGTGGCGAGGTGGGCGGCGGAGGAGGAGTGCGCGTGGATGTCCCTCTTGTTCTCATCCTCACACATGTGGGGAAAGAACCTCCCTTATAAAGAGGTCCAACTCCCTCTAAACTAGCAATGTGGGACTAAACTTTAGTTCCACCTCTTGCCTTGCATGAATGGGTTGCGTGGACCTCTAGGATTTATTAGGAATTTCTAAAATTGCTATTGGGCTAGGCCAAAAATAGAAAAATTCTAGCAATCCCCCACCAGATCCCAGAGGCACACAAATTTTGCCTCTGGTTCCAAAACACTGTTTTATATAACGGTATTACAGTGGAGACTGTTAAGTTGAACTTCCACCTAGAACTCTATGCTACACCAGTAAGCAACTTGAACATTGGACCGGGCCTTGAACTGCAAGTTTTCTGCGAATCTAGCTTCACACAAAGCCTTGATCGATACATGGCTACCGTGGGTCTTCCCCGCGGGTGGAGCCTATGCGCCATACTTCGAGACCTTTAATGAGTTTACTAGAGAGAACCCTACTCTCATAGATTGCGACGTTTAACAATCAGACTCATATAGGTGCGTTCTTCAAAAGATATTCTGCAGGACAACATCTCTGCTTCAATGAGCCACTTAGAACACATTAAGATATACATTAACCTGCCATGAGATTTAGAAGAGTATTGCATCTTCATGGAGTGGTATTGTTAATAGTAAGGATACTCTCCTCTTAGTTGACCAACAGCTTGTCTTCCACATCTAATTCACGGGATCTCCGATCACATAGACTAGGTTACCACTGTGAACAACTCATGTTGTGGGTCTCATAACCATCTCCCTCGATGCATTATCTATCACATTACGTGATAGACCCTTAGTAAAAGGATCTACCATATTTTTAGATGTTTGGATATAATCCAATGCAATAACTCCGAAGTTTCTCATTTTCCTGACAGATTTTAACCTTCTCTGAACGTGTCTTGATGACTTCATGTTATCCTTTGAGCTGCTCACTTTCGTGATCACAGTTTGATTGTCGTAGTTCATAAGGATACCCGGTACAAATTTCTCAACAACCGGCAAGTCATTCAAGAACTGACGAAGCCAATCTGCTTTGACCGTAGCTGTATCTAGTTCTGTGAGTTCTGCTTCCATTGTTGACCTTGTTAAGATGGTCTGGTTGCAAGACTTCCAAGAAACAGTGCCACCTCCATGAGTGAATACATATCCGCTCATGGCCTTTATCTCATCAGCACCTGAGATCCAGTTTGAGTCACTATACCATTCAAGCACCTTTGGGTGCCCAGTGTAGTGAATTCCATAATTCGCAATGGCTTCCAAATAACGCAAAACTCTCTCTAGAGCTTTCCAATGCACATCTCCTGGTTTTGAGACAAACCGGCTCAGTTTGCTAACACAAAAGAGATGTCAGGTCTTCTAGCACTGGTTAAATACATAAGCGAGCCAATAATCTAAGAATTAATATTTCAATTGGTCTCTAGCAATTCTTCAATTCTTTTGAAGCAACACACTAGCATCATATGGTGTTGGAGAGGGCTTGCAGTCATTGTATTCAAAGCGACTCAAGATCTTTTCCACATAGTGAGATTGAAGCAATGTAATCCCACCATTATCGTATCTCAACAACTTGATGTTCAGAATGACATCAGCCACTCCTAAATCCTTTATCTCAAATCAACGAGATAGGAAATCCTTGACCTCCTTAATAACCTTCAGATTTGTTCCAAAAATCAGTATGTCATCGACGTATAAGAAAAGGATAACTCCCTCGCCCCCACCACGGCGGTAGTACACACATTTATCAGCTTCGTTTACAACAAAGCTTGCGGCTGTTAAAGTTCTTTCAAACTTCTCATGCTGCTGCTTGGGTGCTTGCTTAAGTCCATACAAAGGCTTCAGCAACTTGCACACTTTTCCTTCCCGTACTACAAACCCATCTGGTTGTTCCATATAAATTTCCTCTTCCAGCTCCCCATTTAGGAAAGCAGCCTTAACATCCATTTGATGAACGAGAAGACCATGTGAGGCAGCTAGTGAAAGTAGTACTTGAATAGTGGTCAGTCGAGCCACAGGTGAGTAAGTATCAAAGAAGTCTTCACCTTCCTTTTGGGTATAAACCTTAGCAATGAGTCGAGCCTTGTACTTCTCAATAGTACCATCAGGCCTAAGCTTCTTCTTGAATACCCATTTGCATCCTATAGGTTTGCACCCATAAGGACGACCAGTTATCTCCCAAGTTTCATTTGCCAAGATGGAATCCATCTCACTACAGACTGCTTCCTTCCAGTAGTCAGCATCCTCGGATGCATAGGCCTCTGAAATAGAACTGGGAGTGTCATCTGCAAGATACACAAGAAAATAATCACCAAAAAACTTTGCAGTCCTCTGTCTCTTGCTCCTAGTAGGAACTTCGTTGTTCTCCTCCACAGGATCTTCAAAGTGTTTCATCGAAATGCCAGGTTTAGTAATTGTAACTGGTTCCTGAGTCGATGAACTAGGCATCACCTGATTAGATGAGGTAGCCATATCCTTCATGCGAAAGATATCTTCAAAGAAAGTCGCATCACTCGACTCCATGATCGTGCCGACATGCATGTCAGGTACCTCAGATTTTACAACCAAGAATCTATAACCAATGCTATGAAAAGCATATCCTAGTAAAACACAATCCACAATTTTTGGTCCCAGCTTCCGCTTCTTTGGAATTGGCACATTGACTTTCGCCAAACAACCCCAGGTTCGTAGATATGAGAGCTTTAACCTTTTCTTCTCCCATTCCTCGAATGGAGTTATCTCTATGTTCTTTGTGGGAACTCGGTTTAGGACATGACATGCAGTCAATATCGCCTCCCCCCA
This sequence comes from Aegilops speltoides, assembly GCA_021437245.1. NCBI lineage: Eukaryota > Viridiplantae > Streptophyta > Magnoliopsida > Poales > Poaceae > Aegilops > Aegilops speltoides. Next base: position 420,655,141 of record CM038146.1, read on the forward strand.
CCATGCCTTGGAGAGACCCGATGTGTCTAACATGGCGTTAACCAAATCAGTTAGAGTATGCTTCTTTGTTTCGCCCACCCCATCTGACTGAGGTGAATAGGGAGGCGTCTTCTCATGGATTATACCATGTTCCGCACAAAAAGAATCAAATTCATTTGAGAAATACTCTCCACCACGATCGGGCCTAAGTCTCTTGATTTTTCGATCAAGTTGGTTTTCCGCTTTAGCTTTATAGATCTTGAAATAGTTCAAAGCCTCATCCTTAGGTTTCAGAAGATACACATGGCAGTATCTAGTGGAGTCATCAATTAATGTCATAAAATACTTCTTTCCACCTTTTGTCAAAACACCATTCATTTCACTTAGATCTGAATGTATGAGCTCTAGTGGTGCAAGATTTCTTGTTTCCATAGTCACATGAGACTTACGAGGTTGCTTAGCTTGCACACACACTTGACACTTAGATCCCTTGACAGTGGTGAAACTAGGGGTTATGTTTAACTTTGCTAATCACGACATGCAACCAAAGTTAACATGAAAGAGACGTGAATGCCACACATTTGATTCACTATTGTTGCAAACATGATTAACAACTTTATTTCAAACATCTGATAAGGATAAACGAAACAGGCCTCCTGACTCATAGCCTTTACCAATAAACATTCCATACTTGGATATTACAAATTTATTCGACTCAAAGAAAAGCTTGTAGCCATCTCTACACAGAAGAGATCCGCTAACAAGATTTTTATTGACAGAGGGGACATAATGCACGTTCTTCAGCCGCACAATCTTCCCTGAAGTAAACTTCAGATCAACCATGCCAACACCACGAATAGAAGCACTTGAACCGTTGCCCATCAGCACGGTGGAAGTCCCTGGTGTCTGATAAGATGAAAACATGGAAATATCACCACATACATGCACATTAGCACCCATGTCAATTAACCAATCAGGAGAATGACATACTGAAAGAATAGTGGGAAATGTACCATACCCAACATCCTTCATGTCAGTGTCTCCAATGACAACATTAGCGGTCTTGCCGCCTTTCCCAATATGACACTTGTCATAGAGATTAGGGCAACTAGGAGCCCAATGATCAGGATCTCCACACACATGACAAACACCTTTCTTCTTGTCATTCTTCTTCTTGAAGTTCGTGTGTTGTACAACTCTGTTCTTTGCTTTACCATCAAACTTGCCCTTGTTCTTGAACTTGTGGGGCTGGAAGTTTTTCTTCTGTACCAGATTGGCACTAGAACCTCCCTCAATACCTCGAGCATGGTTGTCCTTTTCTCTCGCCTTTTCTTCCACATCAAGAGTACCAATGAGATCCGGAACGGAAAACTCGTGCCTCTTATGCTTCAGTAAGGTAGCAAAGTTCCTCCACGTGGGAGGAAGCTTAGTGATGATACCTCCGGCAATAAACTTGTCCGGTAGGATACAATTGAAGTGCTCAAGTTCTCTAGCAAATGATTGTATCTCATGAGCTTGCTCAACCACGGAGCGCTCTTCAGTCATCCTGTAATCATAGAATTGCTCCATGATGTACAACTCAGTGCTAGCATCCGAGACCCCAAACTTGGCCTCGAGTGCGTCCCACATATCTTTTCCATTATCAATTGATGCATAAGCATCAACTATGTTCTCACCAAGAACACTCAAAAGAGAAGCCTTAAACAGAGTATCCATTTTCTGAAAAGCTTGTGCCAGTTGAGCATCATACTCTCATTCAGGTTTGCCAAGAGTGGCGTCATAGCAGCTCATGGTTTGAAACCATAGAACGGCTCTCACGCACCACCTCTTATAGTGGATACCCCTAAACATAGGAGGTCTCATGGACGCAGCAAAACCACTCAGGGTGCATTGCCTATAATAAGGTTTTTGGATTGTTGGAAATATTAGCAATTTACCGAATGATTTTATTAACAGAAATGCTACATAAAGCATGACTAATATAGTAGAGATAAAACAAGTCATGCGATCTGATAGAGAGAAGGTATATAGCATCTGCATATATGAATTGTAACCAAACATATCTAGAGCAAACAGTATAGCTAGTTGCATATGTGAAATAGAGCTTAACATATCTAGGGAAAACACTAGAACAAGGAACTGTGATAGGACCTCTAGCAGGAAAAACAAGAACATGTACGGGATAGCAGCAGGAGCAAAAGCACTGGACTTGGGGTCGGCATCCTCGGTAGCCATGTCTTCAAAGAGGTTGTCGATGTCGAGGAAGAAGTCATCGTTGGGGAAGTGGTCGTCGGTGTCCGTGATGAACAGGTCAGTAGTCGCGCAGAGCGCTCCCCAAAAACCTTATCACCCTTCTCCTGTACAGGACTCAAAGAGGTGCTGTTTCGGAGGCCTACTGTCCCGAACTGCGGTGCATGCCGCAAGCCGGGATGAGGAAGATCATAGCAGTAGCGCAGTGCTCATGAACCGGTGGCGAGAGGAAGAGGATCTTCTGGTGGTTCCACCTCTTGCCTTGCATGAATGGGCTGCGTGAGCCTCTAGGATTTATTAGGAATTTCTAAAACTGCTATTGGGCTAGGCCCAAAATAGACAAAATTCCAGCAATGGCAACAAGATGGGATGTCACGTTGAAATAAAGAACATGGACCTATTGTTTCTTGGCTCATGATTATTTGGTTCACGAGCATGTGGTATCTTTTTCTCCCGTTGCAACACACGAGCTCTTTTGTTATAGTAGTAGATACGTTGATGGGCAGTCTATGCGACTCCTTTATTTTCTTGCAATGATATCAACATTGTATTATGGTGTAACCAGGACTTCCAACTAAGTAAAAAGGATTATACTTACCAAGTAATGTAAGACATACATACCTAATCAGTAGCATTAATGGGAGTACAACAATGAGAAGGGTGTGCATATACTCATTTGTGCAAGACTTAAACAAGAAGCAAGCAATATTAATAAGGTTAAAACCCAGGAAAAGAACAATAGGCCACCAAAAGCAAATCATCTAATCGCCTCAGCACCATCAACATATATAAGCTCAGCAATCAGCCATGAGTTATCATATCACTAAAAAGCTTGTCAGAAGTGCTATTGTATCAACATATGCTAGCTTCTAAAGCGGAGAATGGACCTTCAACATTTTTGTTTCAAGCTCTCACAGTTGGATTTCGGGAATTTTTCTTGCACAAGCAGCAACATAAGCGTCTGCGAGCCCTAGAACACGCTCACTATAACCGTCAATGTATTTCTCTACAAATTTCTTCTCTATGTAAGCAAACACGTTGTAAAAGTCATTGTCTTTCTTCACTAGATCCTTTACCTTCAAAACTTCTATGACATATTGCCGGGGCATTACACGCTTCTCCAAGTCATATGCGAGAATTGCCGGCCTGTGTGCGATGTATGAAGGCTACAACCCAAATTCCATCCTGAGGAACTCCAACTTGTGGCTCAGCCTCCCCTCTGACATAATTAGAAAGCTTGGCAACTTGCACACCGCCAACACCGGAAAGTATCAGGTGGTCCCAGCCTTACACTACCAAAAAAAGACGCATCCGTGACATTTTGGGCCGAACGATTTTTTTTCTGTCATACATATGACACTTCTATGACGATAATTGTGACAAAACCCGGTATCATCATAGATGTGGTGGGCTCCTACTTCTATGACAAAAAATCATGACCGAAAATGGGCTTTTCGTCTCCGGACGGGCCGGAGACGCGGCTGCATGACATTCTTTGGGGCGTCCATGACGGAAAAAACCGTGGTAGAAGCGAGGGGGAGGAAAATTTCGGGGAGTTCCCGGTTACGGTGGGAGGTCGGGGGCTGAGCGATGCGCATTTCTCTCATACACGTACACGCATGTGTGCGAGGCATTGGCTCTAACTGAACCCGAGCGAGGCGTTGGGCTCTAACTGAACCCGAGCGACAGACCGCAGTTACACGTTACTGAACCCGAGCGATCGATCGATGGTGTTAACTAAACCCGATCGAGCAATTCTTCGCATCTGCCGCTAATCAAGCCGATCGATTGATGAACAATGAGCATTGCGGGGGGGGTTGGATGATAAAGGAGCGGTGGCGTTGCTCTGGATGAATAGGACCCCATGGGGTGGTGAAGAAATTTGGATGAATAGTAGGCGGTGGAGGGTGCCCGTGGAGGGTGGTTGAACAGACCCGGTGGTGTGGAGGGCTGGATGAGCAAGAGACGGTGGAGGGTGCCCGTGGAGGGTGGTTGAGCAAGAGTCGTGGAATAGCGCGTGGTGGAGGCTGGATGAACAGGAGCCCGTGGAGGGTGGAGGAGGTCGACGGTAGCTGTGGAGGCCGGAGGAGGTCGACGGTGGAGATGAACAAGATCTGTGGAGTCCTTTTTATGCACGCCACACCCTCCCGGCGAACAGGACCCCTGTTTCGGACCGTAGGAGGTCCGTTTGTCTGCGTTTGCGGACGCCACACCCCTCTCGATCAACAGGACCCCCGTTTCGACCGTAGGAGGTCTGTTTCGTCCGTTTTGCGGTATGCCACACCCCTCCCGATCAACATGACCCCCTTTTCGACCGTAGGAGGTCCGTTTCCTCCGTTTTGCGGTACGCCAGGCCCCTCCCGATCAACAGGATCCCGTTTCGAATGTGGCCAGTCAAACACAAGGCCGTTTCCTTCGTTGTGTGGTACGCCAGGCCTCGTTTCCATCGCCTGTTCCGTCCAAGCCCTCCCGATGAACACGATGACGCATTCCGTTCCAACACAGCCGGTTGGCTCCCACGCGTTCCGTTGCCTCCCGATGAACATGACGCATTCTGTTGCCTCCCCATGAACATGACACATTTCGTTGCCTCCCCATGAACATGATGACGATGCTATTTCTCCATTCCGACCCAGCCATGTACACGAGCCATGGCCGTACGTATGCGCGAGTAGGCGTTCGAGACCCCGCCCGTATGTACACATACATGGCCATATTTTCTTTCTTGCGCCCTGGACGCTGTACGTACATGTACATGCTACGTGCGCGCCTCTAGTATGACACGTGCGCGCCTCTACATTGACCAGTATGTATGTACACGTTCGTGACCAGAATGACAATGCTACGTACGCTTCAACCAGGTGGGTCCCGACTGTCAGACACTTCCTTGCCTACGAAGATGTAGCTGGTGGGTCCCAGCAGTTAGGGGGGCGAATTGTTTTTTTTGCGCGGACGCACTTCCTTGCGTGTGAAGATGTAGCTGGTGTGTCCCAGCAGTCAGGGGGCGAATCGTTTTTTTGCCCGGACGCACTTCCTTGCGTGCGAAGATGTAGCTGGTGGGTCCCAGCAGTCAGGGGGGCGAATCGTTTTTTTTGCTCGGACGCACTTCCTTGCATGCGAAGATGTAGCTGGTGGGTCCCAGCAGTCAGGGGGAAACGTTTTTTTTCGAGAAATATGGTGGCCCATCCGGTGGGTCCCCGCTGTCAGGTGGAGGAATAATTATTTTCCGCGTAATAAGGAGGCACTTCCTTGCTGCGTCCATGGACCCAGCTGTCAGCCTCTCCACGTACAGTCCACGTCCGATGGAAGTTGTTCCTTGACCACGTTGACCACGTCACGCCGAGAGCACCAGGGCGGTGGACGACGGCGAGGCCTAGGAAGGGGACGACGGGGAGTCGGGGAAGACGCGGCAGCGGAAGCCCGCGCGGAGAGGAGTACGAGTGTTCACTAGTTCGGTTGCGGTGTGATGTTGCCGTCGTCGCACGGCCTGGCCAGCGGTGGGAATAGTAGGGGGCGGTGAGGCCTCCACGGCAGCACATCCGACCACGGGAGGCAGGAGCATGCGGCACGACCGGCGCTAGTTTGGGGGGCTGGAGTAAGAAGACCAGAGGTTGAAGAAGGACTACGGCCGTTGGATGGACATCGTACGGTCACTGGAGCTAGAATCATTTATATGAATTAGTTGACAAAGCCCTCCATCCTGGTCAACTTAGTAGGCCCACAAGTCAGCCTCCCACCAAGGTGGGTCCCAGCTAGCAGGGGGGTATTCATTTTTTTGTGCGTAATAAGGAGGCACTTTCGGTGGGTCCGAGCTCACAGCAGGGGGGATGTTTTTTTCGCGAAATACGGTGGCCTGTCGGGTGGGTCCCAGTAGTCAGGGGCAAACATTTTTTTCGCGAAATACTGGTGGCCCGTCCGGTGGGTCCCTGCTATCAGGTGGTGGAATAATTATTTTCCGCGTAATAAGGAGGCACTTCCTTGCGGCTGTCGTGGACCCAGCTGTCAGCCTCTCCACGTACAGTATTCTTCCGACGGAATTCGGTCGTTGACCACATTGACCACGCCGTGCGGAGAGCACCACGACGGTGGACGACGGCGAGGCCTAGGAAGGGGACGACGCGGAGCCGAGGAAGACGCGGCAGTGGATGCCCACGCGGAGAGGAGTATGAGGGTTCACTAGTTCAGCTGCGCTGCCGACGCTGCAGAATAATAGGGGGTGTGGGTGAGTGGAGTGGAGGGATGGCCTGGCCAGCGTAGGGAGTAGTATGGGGGTGGTGAGGCCTCCACAGCAGCACATCCGGCCACGGGAGGCAGGAGCAGGCGGCACGACCGGTGCTGCTTTGTGCGGCTGGAGCAAGAAGACCGAGGTTGAAGAAGCACTACGGCCGTTGGATGGACATCGTACGGCCAGTCGAGCTTGAATCGTGCATATTGACTAAGTTGACAAAGCCCTTCGTCCCTGTCAACTTAGTAGGCCCACTATATTGGGTCCCAGCTAGCAGGGGGAGTATTCTTTTTTTGGGCGTAATAAGGAGGCACTTCCTTGCGTGCGAATATATAGCTGGTGGGTCTGAGCGGTCAGAGGCGGTAACGTTTTTTCGCGAAATACAGAGGCCCTTTTGGTGGGTCCCAGATGTCAGGTGGAGGAATCATTATTTTGCGCGTAATAAGGAGGCATTTCCTTGCGTGCGGCCGTGGACCCAGCTGTCAGCCTCTCCACGTACAGTCCACTTCAGATGCATGTCGGTCGTTGACCACGTTGACCACACCATGCCGAGAGCACCACGGCGGTGGACGACGGTGAGGCCTAGGAAGGGAACGACACAGAGACAGGGAAGACTCGGCAGTTGTTTCCCACGCGGAGGGGAGTACAACTGTATGAGGGTTTATTGGTTCGTCTGCCGTCGCCGGAGAATAACAGCAGGTGTGGGACTGTGGGTGAGTAGAGGGATGGCTAGGCCAGCGACGGGAGTACGATGGGGCGGTGAGGCCTGCGCGGCAGGACAGCCGACCGTGGGGAGGAGGGAGCAGGCATTTCCGCCGGCGCTTGTTTGAGCGGCTGGAGCAGGAAGAGCAGAGATTGAAGAAGCACGATGGCCGTTGGATGGACATCCAATAGTATACATGCCATCTGTGGAAAGCCTCAAATATGTGGAAAACAACATACAGTCCATCTGCTATTATTTCAAATAATTTACAGCCCATTTGCTAATTCTTACGGGTTTTTTGGAGCCCATAATCTTTTTGTTAGCATTACAGCCCATATTGTGGCCACGGTTAAAAAATTATACGAAATTTTGCATATGTCGGTGCGGTCTAAACTATTTTTAATCCCGAAATTTCGAGTCACATTCAGACTGATTTTAAAAATAAATGTATATCAATATAAAATCCAATAAATTATCCACGCATAAAAATCAATGCAATTTAAAATCTCGAAATGAAAAAAAGATATTTGAAACTAATTGCCGCTTTGATGTGTTTTAAAAATGTACAACCCATTTCTCATTACTGATAGGCCATTTTCTCGGCCAGCCGAATGAAGCTCTCCTCGTCTTGAAAGATTTGCAGCCCAACAGGCCTAATAAAGCGACTTACTTTACAAATCACAAAAACTGGGCTAGCCATTTTCAGAAAAAAAAACTACTGGGCTGGTCTGTGGTAAACATAAAAGAAAAGGCTGTCTAGACATGCCAGAGTGTCCCGCACAGCCCAGTTGACACCCTGCTTCTGTCTCAAAAACAAATTAGAGAAATTCCACTCCAATTATGGCGATTCATAAAAATGCCACTGCAATTTCCAAACTTTAAAAAATGCCACTGCAATTTTTGCAAACTTTGAAAAACGCCACTGCAGTTTGTAAACTTTGAAAAACGCCACTCCAAACTTCGAAAAATGCCATTAGAAATGGCATGAAATGGCATTTTTCTAAGTTTGGAAATTGCAGTGGCATTTCTGAGGCATTTATCAAAATAACCCAAAACAAAAATAATCGGGCGAGCTCTTTGGGTCCACGTGTCACCGCTCGTTGTGCAATTCTCTCGTTTATTGACTACGTTGACAATGGCATGGGACCCGGATGTCGAAATCCACTAGGAGGAGCCATTTTTATTGGCTTGAAATAAGGAGGCTCTTGCTTGCGTCGCCATGACCTTGGCGGGTCCTGCTGTCATCCTCTCCACGCATAATCATCTCCCGATTGTGTACGCATCAACTTGCTAGGCCCACAAGTCAGCCTCTAAACCCGTGGAGGACAAATACAACCCATTTAAAAAAATAACAGCCCATTCCATACGTTCAAATGAAAGTTCAACATTCAGAGCAAAGTAACAGGTCTGATCCACATATAGAGTACTGAACTTCCACGTTGACAACCATCATAGCCAAGTTAACTATCTACTCCCACTAATACTCTAGTAGAATACAAGTACTAACTTACTCTTAGCTAACTAGACAATGCCGACCGCCATCTGTGGTACACGCTAAACACCGGCACCGTCGTCCTGCGCCTCACCTCGGACTTGCAAGAGGTGCGATAGGGCGCGTTGCTCCCGCGCATTGGCCCTTTCCATGCCGGCGTGGTCCACTGAAGCTTCGGCTTCCAAGCGGGAAACCCACTTGACGAGCTGGTAGTAAAAATCAGCGTCACGAACGCGTGCGTGCCCGACAGCCTCCAGGGTTATTTGCCACACGCCGACCTCCACGTAGTCGGCCCACTTGCGGGTGCTCTGCTCGTGACTCAGAGCATCGGTGCGCTGCTGCTCCATGTCCCGCTGGCGGTGCAAATCGGCGATACGCTGCTCCTCCGCCAGGCAGTCGCGCTCCAACAACTCCTCAGTCTCCGCATTGCCATCTAAAGATAGATAGAATGCCTCCTCCCTCCGTCTGCCTTTTGGTGAAAAACCGAACACTAGTTCCGGCGGTGACCACCTCCGGCGTCGCCTACCGCGGATGGGAGGGGGCATGGCGGACGTGGCGAGCGACGTCGGGCCGGTGGGGGCTTATGAGGATATGGCGAGTTGGGTCACGGTGGCACCGGAGAAGGCCGGGAAACAATACTTATAGGGGGAAGGTAGCACGACGGTCATCGGAATTCAATGCAAAATGGCTTAGCGTGCCAGCTTGCCATGGAAAACTAGAGAAACTGAAATTATGACTGTGTCGTCCCGTCCCGTCTGGGTCGCACGCCGGCATGGCGGTCAAACGAGTGCACCCGAATCATCCCCCTCCATTTCAATAATGATTCCACGGATTTAAAAAGCCCGCAACAATTAAATCGTATCTTTTTTTTGCATCAGTTAGCTCCCTTAATTACGGCCAGCTGCATGCAGGCACTCAGAATCGCTCATAGGCGATCTGGCAGCGACATGCAACGAAGTCGCAGCCGAGAACGCATGCAGCCCTTAAATCGCTAGAATTAATTAGGCTTAAACTTCGCATGCCGTTAATTATTGCCATGCCTTGGTCTTCTTTGCTTTGCTCACGGGACTAATAAACCCGGATGGAGGGAGTACCTTGGTTGGTGAGAGGTTTGAATTAAGCCCTGCAAACCGGAAAGGAGGTACTAGTACGTGCGTGATCCGCTATTTATTCGTGTAGGATCGAGTAGGTCGTTTCTTGAATTGAGCCCTGCAAACCGGAAAGGAGGTAGTACATGCATGATCCGCTATTTATCCGCGTAGGATCGATAGTGTAGCTTGTTAGTTTCTTCAGAGGTAGGCATTTTTATCTGTGTAGGATCGATAGTGTAGCTTGTCAGTTTCTTCAGAGGTAGGCATTTTATTCAAAAACTGCCACTTAGCATCTTTAAATCATAAATAAAACTGCCAGAGGCGCATTTGTAGGCTAGCTAGTGATCGATCGGTAATTTGTAAACACCGAGCAAGCAGAAATAAGTAATCATTAATGCATCTCAATGATTCACAGATCATATACAAATATGTAGCTCCAAAAGCAAAGGTCAGCCACTTCGGATCTTGCGTCGCAACTAAAACTAACTAGTACGATTCCCATACATAAGATCAACATGCTAATGCATCTCAATGATTCACAGATCATATACAAATATGTAGCTCCAAAAGCAAAGATCTAGAAAAACAACTGTTCTTCCTACTAACATGGATGCTTCATTGTGACATTCAAGATGACTAAAAGACAAATTTGTTTGTGAAGTCTACAATTCCTCTTGCAAACGCAAGTGGTTTCACCAACAGCTGGAACCATGAGAATGAACCACACATGATGGAGGAACATCCACTGCAATATGATTTGGTCTTCTCTCAATCACACCCCGAGACTATTTTTGGAATACAAACTTTAACTTAGGCAAAATGATGCCCATTGTATAATCAGACCAAAGCAATGAAGCACCTAGTGTTGTCTAGTAAATAGTACAGTACTACTTTTCTCCAGTCCATAAAGTGACTATAAAATCTTTGTGTCTATTTTCAAATAGCACTGCATGCAGTAACTATACTATTCTCTTGTGCAGTTCAACCAAAATTGCGGACACTTTGTTTGTTTGCCAAATAGCAATGGGCAGACATCTCTGTCTGCACAAATATCAAGTAGCTAGTAAACATATACCACACCATGTTCGCAGTGATGGAAGTGTTGGGGAACGTAGTAATTTCAAAAAAATTCCTATGCACACGCAAGATCATGGTGATGCATAGCAACGAGAGGGGAGAGTGTTGTCCACGTACCCTCGTAGACCGTAAGCGGAAGCATTAGCACAACGCGGTTGATGTAGTTGTACGTCTTCACGATCCGACCGATCCAAGCACCGAACGTACGGGGCCTCCGAGTTCAGCACACGTTCAGCTCGATGACGATCTCTGGCCTCCGATCCAGCGAAGCTCCGGAGATGAGTTCCTCAAAGACGACGGCGTGCAGGCGATGATGATGTTCTACGGTCGGCAGGCTTCGCCTAAACTCCGCGACGATATGACCCAGGTGGAATATGGTGGAGGGGGGCACCGCACACGGCTAAGGAACGATCCGTAGATCAACTTGTTTGTCTATGGGGTGCCCTCCGCCCCCGTATATAAAGGAGCAAGGGGGGAGGCTGGCCGGCCCCTTGGGCGCACCAAGGGAGGAGGAATCCTCCTCCTAGTAGGAGTAGGACTCCTCCTTTCCTACTTTTACTAGGAGGGGGAAGGAAGGGGGAGAGGGGGGAAGGAAAGGGGGGCGCCGGCCCCCTGGCCGCCCTTCTCTCTTCCCACAAAGGCCCATGTGGCCCATTAACTCTCCCAGGGGGTTCCGGTAACCCCCCCGGGACTCCGGTTTTCTCCGAAATCACCCGGAACACTTCCGGTGTCCGAATATAGTCGTCCAATATATCAATCTTTATGTCTCGACCATTTCAAGACCCCTCGTCATGTCCGTGATCACATCCGGGACTCCGAACTCCTTCGGTACATCAAAACTCATAAACTCATAATAAAGCATCATCGAAACCTTGTTGCGGACCCTACGGGTTCGAGAACTATGTAGACATGACCTTGAACTATTCTCGGTCAATAACCAATAGTGGGACCTGGATGCCCATATTGGCTCCTACATATTCTACGAAGATCTTTATCGGTCAAACCGCATAACAACATACGTTGTTCCCTTTGTCATCGGTATGTTACTTGCCCGAGATTCGATCGTCGATATCCAATACCTAGTTCAATCTCGTTACTGGCAAGTCTCTTTACTCGTTACATAATGCATCATCCCGTAACCAACTCATTGGTCACATTGCTTGCAAGGCTTATAGTGATGTGCATTACCGAGAGGGCCCAGAGATACCTCTCCGACAATCGGAGTGACAAAACCTAATCTCGAAATACGCCAACTCAACATGTGCCTTCGGAGACACCTATAGTACTCCTTTATAATCACCCAGTTACGTTGTGACGTTTGGTAGTACCCAAAGTGTTCCTCCGGTAAACGGGAGTTGCATAATCTCATAGTTACGTGAACATGTATAAGTCATGAAGAAAGCAATAGCAACATACTAAACGATCAAGTGCTAAGCTAACGGAATGGGTCAAGTCAATCACATCATTCTCCTAATGATGTGATCCCGTTAATCAAATGACAAATCTTTTGTCCATGGCTAGGAAACATAACCATCTTTGATAAACGAGCTAGTCAAGTAGAGGCATACTAGTGACACTATGTTTGTCTATGTATTCACACGTGTATTATGTTTCCGGTTAATACAATTATAGCATGAATAATAAACATGTATCATGATATGAGGAAATAAATAATAACTTTATTATTGCCTCTAGGGCATATTTCCTTCAGGAAGAGGTGAAATCGATACAACCGAAATTGAGCATCCGATCATTGAATCCTGTCCTGCACCTCCAATGTAGGTCCACCCTACCAATAAATTCACATGCAAACCACTAGTATTACTATGTAATGACAATACAAAAAGAGTAGCAAACCATGTACCTTCGTAATGAACAGCTCATAGTGCCACCAATTGGATATAAAGGTTTGGAAAAAACATGCTCCTAATGTTGAACCAGTTGGACTTTTTGTGTAGTTCCACTAAAATCGAGCATCCCTGTTTGCATAGATATTGAAAGTGTGATTACTATAAAAGTGGCACTAGTTGAAGCATAAACTCACAAATGTAAGCATTCCAATTTCTTAATGGGAAAAGGTAGCAAGACTGTTTATAACCACCTGTTTGAAGGAATAAATAAAGCAACAACGGCTGATGTCAGGAAGGCATACATAGTTTTTTATGAAACAATGAGCCATTCCTGACCTTTCCTCTTCTTTTATGCAAATTTTGTGCAGTTCTACTAAAATAAAATGCCATCACCGCCATGACAATTCAGTGACACTGTACAAAAGGAAATGACTTAACATTACATCATGATGTCATGTATGTAGTCGACAGGCATTAGAGAAAAACATAAAGACCTCCTTCGATAACATAATGAACATTAATTTTAACAAAGGTGTGACTAGCTTTACCGGGATAATTTGAGTGAACTCTACACCCTCTGTTCCTTAATATAAGATGTTTTCGCCATTCAATTTAAAGTACCCAAATGTCTAGTATTTAGAAAAATAGGTAGTAGTTTTCTTGAGCACATATCTGGGAAAGCTTGCCACACTTTATTTATGTCCATACGCTAATGCAACACCATTGAATACTACAAATATACACTAATCCAGTGGCTAGTGCAACAGTAGAGTAGTTAGTTTATTACAAGGTACAGTACAATGGTTTTACTGAACAGATTTCAATAAACTCTAGCACTGGAAGGTTTCTATAAGAATTAACAATACAAAATGTAAAGGTAACAAGTTTTAGCATTGGTATACTAGCTGTGCACGAGCATTAAACCAAATACAAAAGTTTGAAGGTAACTAGCATTATTAACTAATGACAGTATAAAAAAATTGCAAACCATGTACCTCCAAGGTAAATATCATTTCGAACTCGGGGGGACCTTAAAAATTGCTATCCCAATCTTGATAATCGATCAAACATAAAAACTTGATCGAACGAATCAAGAGAACAGCCGGAGGAGGAGGTGCCCACTCTTGACCTTTCCTCTTGTCTTCATAATTGTCTGTGCAGTTTAACCAAAATAAAATGACATCGGCGCCTTGGCATTTTGGTGACACTGTACAAAAAAATTAACTTATCTCATGAAAGTGAGGTATGTAATCTATAAGCATTAACAGTGCAAAAATCTGAAGGTAGTAACAAGTTTCATTGTTGGTATACTGGTTGTGCAACAACATTAGAATGCCTTAGCTAAAAAAATCTTTAATACATCCACAATCAACAGTTAACCCTGAAATAATCCAGTGACATTAAATGGCATTGCCGAAATTTATCGGTGGCATTAGACTGAGAGCGGCATTAGTTAAATGTGGCATCACTTTAGCAGTAGCACTGCTTGACTTGACTGCTGGCGTTATACTAACAACAAAAAGTGGCATTAAGAGCATGGGAGGCCCATTCGGATAGTGGGCGCACCAGTACGATGTACCTCCACGGACGCAGAGTGGTGAGGGAGGTATGGTTGCCCAGAGCAACAAATATCCAGGAAGCATATGTGGATTACATCCCATTTTTGTTCTCTTTAGCCACCTTTTTCCTATGTGAGGACAACAAACCGATCGACCTGGTCATTCTCTATTGCGTTGTCATGCCTTTCTACCCTTCTTCAACCAAGAGACACGAGACTCGTTCCTTAGCTACTGAATTTCCCCTTTTCAACCTAGATGCGGGTTCGATGCCTACTCTCTTGGACAGTACAGTCTCCCTTCCTTTCCTTATTCAACCTAGACATGGATTAGTCTGCATGAAGTAGGGAATAGTGCAAATTATGGTTTTCGTCTACGTGGCCAGCAGAGCAGAGGATAGCAAACTGGGAAGATGGTGGAGTGGAAAAAGATCCACATGCAACGATGTGGCAGATGGGGTAATAGAACAAGGGTATGGTTCGAAAAGAGGTAGCATACCTGAGGGTCGGCGGGAAGTGGCTTTGCTCGTGGTCGTCGTCCTCCGCACACACTATGACAGCGAGCTTGGGGATGGAGGCCATCCCGCGCGGGCGCTAGGTCTGAGAGGACGGCCTTGTCGTTAGTGCGTGACCTCGCTCGCCGACGACGAGTGCGTCAACGCTGCACGTCCTTTTCTTCCATGACGGATCTGTGACCACCGGTGAGGAGGGAGAGAGGGGCTATCTTTTTTAGATCTGGAGAGAGGGTGGTAGTGTGAGAAGCAAGTGGGCAGCCCTTGGCAAGAAAGCGCTGAAGCTCCAGCCTATATATCTTTTTTATACTACTAGTATTGGAGGTGGAGTAGTGGTAGAGTAGTTTATATTTTCTCTGCGTACAATACCAGTTAGTCGTGCTTCAAAACTGAACAGCACACCATTAAAAAATAAAGGTCGATAACTAATGCGGCACCTCGGGACAACGCAGCCAGATCGCATTTT
Source organism: Aegilops speltoides (assembly GCA_021437245.1). Taxonomy (NCBI): domain Eukaryota; kingdom Viridiplantae; phylum Streptophyta; class Magnoliopsida; order Poales; family Poaceae; genus Aegilops; species Aegilops speltoides. The sequence goes on from CM038146.1 coordinate 420,670,341, forward strand.
GCACGAGAAATTACACACCATGTTTCGTTGACATGTGGTCCCGTTCCAACATATCAGTGAGACGACGGCAAGTAGTAGGAGTATTTCCAAATGGACGTGTAGGCCGGTGCGCCTCTTCGTGAACCGTGGCAATCTGGCAACCGTCCACCAACTCTTCGCCTTTCCCTCTCGATTTGGAACTGCTGTTGCACGCTCTTCCTCTCCCTCCTCCATTTTCCTTTAGCCCTTCACCCTTTCTTCTACCATTGTTCGATCGTCTTCTCCATGGAGGGAACATGAAGGAAACGACCCCGTTATTCTTTCCCCGATCTGAAAGATGACATGGTGTAGGAACTCATTGATCGGTGCGACGTCATCACCTCGGCTAGCATGGCAGGTTCGTTCAAGCCCATTCTCGACTCAACTAATAACATCATTACAAGGAACCCAAGAGTCAAGGAGCGGTTTGATCTCCCCTGTCTTGTTTGACGTGACCCTGATGACTGGCGCCGGCACGACGGAGGCCTCGCCCTGTGCAAGTTGATGCCGCTTGATAATGATACGTATGATGTTAAGATGCCATCGCTTGAGGGCAAGGCTTGGGCAGGCGCAAATGGAGATTGGGTTGTTTACATTGGGTCCAACTGCAAGTGAGAACTTGTGAATGTGTACACTCGTGACCGGGTTCCACTTCCAAAAATCTCAGCCTGATCGCCCAGAGGTTGAGCACACGGTATTGTACGCACGTTCAAATACAATCATGGTGACTGTCTTCTATGGAAGATAGCAATTTGTAGAGTTCCCAACCGCTCTTGGAATTACAACAACTATGAAGTTGTTGCTATCTTCGACAAGCTTGTTGCCGTCCTTGGTGTTTTGCTCAATGGATATTGCTCAAAAATCTGTTTCTGTACACGGATGAGTACTGTGATTCATTTCAATATGAGGGCCTTGTGTTTGCTGCCACCACTCGTGGCACTGTTTTTGCATGGCATCCTCATAGTTTCGGTACGTTTGTCTTCCACCATAATTATAATTGTTTCATCCACATGCATGCGGGTTAGCAAGTTTCCCTTTACTAATTAACCTTCTTCTTGTGTTTCCAAGGTCCTGTGAACATTCCACCACCTATACTTGAAAATTTTTATAACCAAGGGGGAGATGACGATGGTGATGATCACGAGCATGAGGACGAGCAGCACCCATATACTCTTTGGTGCCTGGCAACTAATTCCGATGGATCACCTCTTCTTGTGTGTATACAACCCACTGATGATGTTACTGCTAAGGAAGTAGGTGTAGTCTCCCATGGTCGCACTCTCCGGACCTATTCCAACACCCGTTGCATGGTATTCGGGATGGATACTAGTGTGCTAGTGCCAACTCCTTCTCCCTGGTAAAAAATTGATAGTCTTGGAGAAAACTCGCTCTTCCTTGGACAAAACTATCCAATGATGGTGAAAAGAGATCCAACTGCTGTTGGCACAATGTTACTACCATTTATGAGAAGCAACTGTGTCTATACCTTGGACATTTGGGTGCTTCCCTACCCTGGTACTGATATAGTAGGCCGCTTCAGCCTGGATGATCAGTCCTGCGTTGGTCTCCAGATCGACAATGGATGGCCCGTCTCAGAGAATCACTTGTGGTTCAAAGCAAGCGTTTCCAACGCCGAGGAATGGTTGAGTTGAAGTTCATTTCATTGCTTGTTATTTGTTGTGTGGTGAAAACTTTAGTATTTATAATGTATCCTCGTTGTCGATGTTGGTTGATGACATGTTGTATAGGAGTAAGTAGTAGGAGTAGTAGGGTGGCATGGGCCAGAACAAGCATTCACGTCCAGGAGTACGGCACACACAACCAGCACGACTTCCATCTGACACCATATTATTTTTTGGGGTCCATGCTAGAGAAATCTCTTCAACCTCGTCGTTTCTCTAACTTCAGCCATCACGCGGCGGGCGAGGTGGGGGTTTGCCGATAGTCAATTTCCTTAACTGTGGTCCCACTTGTAAGGCCAACTCCAATGCACGACCCCAAACGGACCTCCGTTTTGCACGAACTCCAACGGTAATTTTGACTAGAAAAGCAAGACCAAAGAAAACAAGAACCACAAGAATACATTTTACTACTCCTGTAAGTTGGATTAGTGCCTTCTCGATGCATTCACTGTTGATCTGCAGAGGCTCGATCTTGCGTGCTTCTTTCTTCTTCGAGTGTAAAGAAGTAGACGTTGCTTCCTCGCATCTAGTCTCATGTCTAGCCTCTATTCGAGTAGGAGTATCAACAAGTGCACTAATCTCATCTCTAGCCTCTGTGCTAGCTAAAAGTGATAGAACATCTACTAAATTGCGCTCTATCAATATATGGATGTACTCTTCTTCGCAAACAAAAACTTGCATCCATTCTACTCCCTCCGTTGCACAATACATGCCTTCTATTTGTCAAAATATATATGTATCTAGACATGTTTTAGTATATAGGTACATCCATTTTTGGACAAATGGAAGTCAAGTATTTTGGAACGGAGGGAGTACACAATATATTTTTTAAGTTAGCACAACTAGTCTAATCCGAGAGCACAATGAAGATTTGGTGGGTTCTTCCTCCTTTTGCCGACCGTGGGACATCCGGCATCCAGGTCGTGTCATGAAAGAAAATAGAGTGGTAGTTGAAGCCACGAGATGTGCATCTTAGGTTAAAGCGTAAATAGAATCTTACTACTCTTGAGTAACTCCAAAGCGCCACGAAGATCTTTCTTGGATTTGTTTTTCATCACCAAAGACGTCGAGGTGAAAGATGTGCGGAGTTCGATTGGGTCGCTTGCATTTTCAGCGACATGTGGGACCGCATGTGAGCAAACAGACGATGGGCTCCGTGCTTCCGCTGGCTGGCTGAGAAGAGAGATAGAGGAGGGCTGAGCATGGACTGCAGGAAATTTTTTCTACGTACCTCGATATAGGCTCGATATAGTGGGGTGGCATGGGCCATAACTAGCATTCACGTCTAGCAGTACGACACACGCCACCCACAAGAGTCCCATCGGACATCAATTTTCTTGGAGTCCATGCTACAGCCATCTCTTCTCCCTCCTCTTTTCTCAGCCATCGCGCAGTGGGCGGGATGGGGGTTTGCCGATAGTCGGTTTGCTCAACTGCGGTCCCACTTGTAAGTGAAAATGCAACACCGCACGCATTCCCGCTTGAGCGGCGTGCCGGACCAACCGTGTGGGGGTGCGACGCGAACGCGGCAAGCTTTTCCTTTCTAACTCGTAACTTGTTACTAAGGAAGGTAATTGTCTGAGGGGCTTGTTCGGGGTATCTTCACCCCGTCCAGTTGAGCCAAGAGTTGCTGCTCAACCTACTGAACCTATTGAAAATGAAACTCCTTTTGAAATTCCTTCGGGTATGATGGAAAAACTGCTAGCTAATACTTTTACAAGAGATGGAACAAAGCATCCTGACGAGCATCTACGCTATGTGGATGATATTTGTGGACTATTTAAGCTTGCAGGTATACCAATGATGTTGTTAAGAAGAAGGCTTTCCCTTTATCTTTGGAGGGAGACGCATTGACATGGTATAGGCTATGTGATGATACGAGATCATGGAACTATAAAAGAGTGAAATTGGAATTTCATCAAAAGTATAACCCTATGCATCTTGTTCATCATGATCACAATTATATATATAATTTTTGGCCTCGCGAAAGAGAAAGCATCGCTCAAGCTTGGGGGTGGCTTAAATCAATGTTATATTCATGCCCCAATCATGAGCTCTCAAAAGTGACAATTCTTCAAAAAAATTATGCTCAGCTTTCTGATAACAATCGCACCATGCTCGATACTTCTTGTGCTGGCTCTTTTATGATGAAGACTATTGAATTCAGATGGAATTTATTGGATAGAATTAAACGCAACTCTGAAGATTGGGACCTCGACGAAGGTAAGGAGTCAGGTATGACACCTAAGTTTGATTGTGTTAAATCTTTTATGGATACCGATATTTTCCGTAAGTTTAGCACTAAATATGGACTTGACTCTGAGATAGTAGCTTCTTTTTGTGAATCTTTTGCTACTTATGTTGATCTCCCCGAGGAGACGTGGTTTAAATATCATCCTCCCATAGAAGTAAAAGTAGCTGCACCTATTAAAGTTGAAGAAAAGACTGTCACTTACAATGATCCTATTGTTCCAACCTCTTATGTTGAGAAACCACCTTTCCCTGTTAGAATGAAGTATCATGCTAAAGCTTCAACTGTTGTTCGTAAAAGCAATACTAGGACTTATACACCTCCTGAGCAAGTCAAAGTAGAACCCAATATTGCTATTGTTAAAGATCTCTTGTCTGATAATATTGATGGGCATGTTATTCAATTCACTGGTGAAACTGCTAGAATTGCTAAACCCTATGATAGAGATAAACATAGACCTGTGGTAGGTGTGCCTGTTATTTCTGTTAAAATAGGAGATCATTGTTATCATGGCTTATGTGATATGGGTGCTAGTGCTAGTATTATACCCATTTGCTTATACAAAGAAATTATGCATGAGATTGCACCTGCTGAGTTAGAGGAAATTGATGTTACAATTAAACTTGCCAATAGAGATACTATATCTCCAATGGGAATTGTTAGAGATGTTTAAGTCTTGTGTGGGAAAACTAAATACCCCGCTGATTTTCTTGTTCTTGGTTCTCCACAAGATAGCTTTTGTCCTATTATATTTGCTAGACCCTTCTTGAGTACTGTTAATGCTATGATAGATTGCGAAAAGAATGTTGTTACTGTTGGCTTGGATGATATGGTTCATGAGTTTAATTTCTCTAAATTTAGTAAACAACATCGTGAGGAAGAATTGCCTAGTAAGGATGAAATTATTGGTCTTGCTTCTATTGCTTTACCTCCTAGTGATACTTTAGATCACTATTTGCTAGACCATGAAAATGAATGAAAGAAGGGAAATAGATGAAGTATTCTTTAAACAGGAACCTATTCTGCAACACAATTTGCCTGTTGAAATCCTAGGGGATCCTCCTCCACCCAAGGGTGATCCCGTGTTTGAGCTTAAACTGTTGCCTGATAATCTTAAATATGCTTATCTTGATGAAAAGAAAATATATCCTGTCATTATCAGTGCTAACCTTTCAGAGCATGAAGAAGAAAGATTATTGAAAACTTTTGAAAAGCACCGTGCTGCTATTGGATATACTCTAGATGATCTTAAGGGCATCAGTCCCACTCTATGTCAACATAAAATAAATTTGGAAGCTGATGCCAAACCAGTTCGAGATCCTCAACGACGTTTGAATCCTAAAATGAAAGAAGTGGTAAGAAAGGAAATACTCAAGCTTCTGGAGGCAGGTATGATTTATCCCGTTCTTCGATAGTCGTTGGGTAAGTCTGTCCATTGTGTCCCTAAGAAGGAGGTATTCTTGTTGTCCCTAGTGACAAGGATGAATTGATTCCGCAAAGAATTATCATAGGTTATAGGATGGTAATTGATTTCCGCAAATTAAATAAGGCTACTAAGAATGATCATTACCCCTTACCTTTTATAGATCAAATGCTAGAAAGATTATGCAAACATGCACATCACTACTAGGGAAAAGCCTAGCAGCAGCGCGGGTTTTGGGCCTATTAGTAGCGCGGGGCCCGGCGCCACTAATAAGGCGCCACTGACTAACGATATAGCGATGGCGGCCACCCACGCTATAGCTAACGTATAGCGATGGCGTGGGTAAAACCCGCTACTACTAATCTCTAGCGCGGGTGATTTTTTTTTTGAATTTTTTCGAATTTTTTTCGAATTTTTCCCTAATTTTCAAATTTCTGAATTATTTTAACCTCAAATCTCTAATCACCCTCATCGCTGCTCAATTTAATCTCTAATCACCCTCATCATTCCAAATCATCTAACTTCCGGACGGTCACCCATCCTCTCACTACTCCGGCTGAGCACGCTTAACTTCCGGGTTCTATTCTCCCTCGTTTCCAAATCGCACTTGTTGTTTTTCGACAACAAGAAGATGTCAATCCTATTAACCTCGTGAATTTAGCTTGAGCATGAAGTCACACATTTCACTGTTTGAGTTTGAAACTATTGTTCTAAAAAATTAGTAACACTAATATTTCTTGAATAATTAGTTTGACCACAGTTTGACCATAGTTTGACCAGATTTGACCAAAATTCAAAAAAAACTAAAATAATTATTTAGTAACACTAATATTCTTGAATAATTAGTTTGACCATAGTTTGACCAGATTTAACAAAAGTTAAAAAAAACTGAAATTTGATGAATTTTTTTGCCTCCAGATCTTAAAAGCCCCGTAACTTTTTTTCTGTTAGGCTTTTGAGGATTTTGAAAATATTTAACGGGGTTCCCCCGATTAAATCCAGATGTAACTTTTTGAGTAGATGATTTTTCATATAAAAAACTTTTTCATCCGAGTTAGTATGCAAAAGTTATTCCCATTTTTACAAATTCTCGAGAGATTTTGCAAATAAAGTCGAAATTCATATTTGCAAATTTTCCCAACAACTAGACCACATATCACATGGGAAACTTATTTTCTTTTATTTTTTTTGACATTTTCATCATTTTCTTTTATTTTTTTTAAACTGAAAAGGCGATCCACAGGGGGGTAGAGTTTGAAAATGGGACCTTTAGTAGTAGCGTGGGTTTTTACCCCTCGCTACTACTATGGCTAAAAACCAGCGCTACTGCTATAAACTTAGTAGTAGCGAGGGCTAAAAACCAGCGCTACTGCTATCAACTTAATAGTAGCGAGGGTTAAAAACCCTCTCTACCACTATGGCATGTCCCGGGGGGGGCACGGTAGAGACCGCTTAGTAGTAGCGAGGGTTAAAAACCCTCGCTACTGCTATCAACTTAGTAGTAGCGAGGGTTAAAAACCCGCGCTACTGCTATCAACTTAGTAGTAGCGAGGTTTAAAAACCTGCGCTACTAGTAAGTAGCAGTAGCGAGGGTTTTTAACCCTCGCTACTAGTAAGATTCTGTGTATAGGCTTTTCCCTAGTAGTGCATTATTGCTTTCTAGATGGTTATTCTGGTTTTTCTCAAATACCTGTGTCGGCTAAAGATCAATCAAAGACTACTTTTACATGCCCTTTTGGTACTTTTGCTTATAGACGTATGCCTTTTGGTTTATGTAATGCACCTGCTACCTTTCAAAGATGCATGATGGCTATATTCTTTGACTTTTGCGAGAAAATTTGTGAGGTTTTCATGGATGAATTTTCCGTCTATGGTTCCTCTTTTGATGATTGCTTGAGCAATCTTGCTCGAGTTTTGCAGAGATGTGAAGAAACTAATCTTGTCTTGAATTGGGGAAAGTGCCACTTTATGGTGAATGAAGGTATTGTCTTGGGGCACAAAGTTTCTGAAAGAGGTATTGAAGTTGATAAAGCCAAGGTTGATGCTATTGAAAAGATGCCATGTCCCAAGGACATCAAAGGTATAAGAAGTTTCCTTGGTCACGCCGGATTTTATAGGAGGTTCATTAAGGACTTCTCAAAAATCTCTCGGCCTCTGACTAATTTACTAAAAAAAGATGTACCATTTGTCTCTGATGATGATTGTGTAGAAGCATTTGAAATACTTAAGAAAGCATTAGTCTCCGCACCTGTTGTTCAGCCACCTGATTGGAATTTACCCTTTGAAATTATGTGTGATGCTAGGTGCTGTTCTAGGGCAAGGAGTTGATAAGAAATTGAATGTTATCCATTATGCTAGTAAGACTCTAGACAATGCTCAAAGAAATTATGCTACTACCGAAAAGGAACTTTTAGCAGTTGTATTTGCTTGTGATAAATTCAGACCCTATATTGTTGATTCTAGAGTAACTATTCACACAGATCATGCTGCTATTAAATATCTTATGGAAAAGAAAGATGCAAAACCTAGACTCATTAGATGGGTTCTCTTGCTTCAAGAATTTGATTTACATATTGTTGATAGAAAAGGAGCTGAGAACCCCGTTGCAGACAACTTGTCTAGGCTAGAGAATGTTCTTGATGACCAACTACCTATTGATGATAGCTTTCCTGATGAGCAGTTAAATGTCATAAGTACTTCTCGTAGCACTCTGTGGTATGCCGATTATGCTAATTATATTGTTGCTAAATTTATACCACCTAGCTTCACATACCAACAAAAGAAAAAAGTTTTTCTATGACTTGCAACATTACTTCTGGGATGACCCACATCTTTATAAAGAAGGAGTAGATGGTGTTATTAGACGTTGTGTACCTGAGTATGAACATGAACAGATCCTACGCAAGTGTCACTCCGAAGCTTATGGAGGACACCACGCTGGAGACAGAACTGCACATAAGGTATTGCAATCCGGTTTTTATTGGCCTACTCTCTTCAAGGATTTTGTCTTGCGATGAATGTCAAAAAATTGGTAATATTAGTAGACATCAAGAAATGCCTATGAATTATTCACTTGTTATTGAACCATTTGATGTTTGGGGCTTTGATTATATGGGACCTTTTCCTGCCTCTAATGGATATACACATATTTTAGTTGGTGTTGATTACGTTACTAAGTGGGTAGAAGCTATTCCAACTAGTAGTGCTGATCATAACACTTCTATTAAAATGCTTAAGGAAGTTATTTTTCCGAGGTTTGGAGTCCCTAGATACTTAATGACTGATGGTGGTTCACACTTCATTCATGGTGCTTTCCGTAAGATGCTTGCTAAATATGATGTTAATCATAGAATTGCATCTCCATATCCCCCGCAGTCTAGTGGTCAGGTAGAATTGAGCAATAGAGAGCTCAAATTAATTTTGCAAAAGACTATCAATAGGTCTAGGAAGAATTGGTCCAAGAAACTGAATGACGCATTATGGGCCTATAGAACTGCGTACAAAAATCCTATGGGTATGTCTCCGTTGTCACACCCTAGCTAGTTCTTGCATTAGAGTGTTGCATCATGTCTATTCCTTTCAACAGAAACCTGAAATGGGGATGACAGAACCCCCAGCCCCCTCTGAATCCAACTAGGGTTTACTAAAAATATTTTTAATGAACCTGAAATGCCCTTCGAAAATGTCCATCATTTTTGTCTTGGTTCAAAACCTCTGCCAAAAGTGGTGCACAATTTTCTAGGTCATCCTAAGGTCTTTGAATTAAATCATAAGTATTTGAATTTGGACATTTAAAATTTATAAAATATTTTAAATGTCCACATAATCCTAAACTAAAATGTTCCATGTTGTTTATATTGTAAACAGTGGGCCTGAGTAGTTTGGGGATTTTTGGAGTTGCTTAGGTATTTTTAGAAAGTCCCCAAACTTACAGAAAAATAGAAAAGGAAAATCAAAGCAAAGCAGAGGCTTACCTGGCGCCCACCTGGCAAGCCCACCTGCCGGCCCAGCCCAGCCACCGCTCCAGCGAGCTGCTTGGCTCGGCCAGGCAGGCAGCTAGGTGCTCGACGTCGGCACCAGAGCGTGCCATGCAGCTGCCCGCCGCCCTGCTTCCTCCCCTCGCCGTTTTGCCTCCCTGGGTCGGTCACCCACTCCTCCCCCGAGCTCACAGACACGCCCTCTCCTCCCCAGCTCCTCTCCCTCGCTCTCCCGCACCATGGCCGACGCCACCGCAGCCGCACCGTCGCCGTAGTCGCGCTCTCTATCGTCCCTGCGCCGCGCCACCGTGTCCAGGAGCTCCGCCACCCTCCTCTCCTTCGAGCAAGCCGAGCCCCGAGTGCTGGCTTGCCCCGAAGCCTCTGCACCAACCTCGTCCGACCCCGCTGCCGCCGGAGATCCCTTTCGCCGTCGCCACCGCACCAGCTCGTCCCCGTCCGCGCCGTCTGCTCCCTCGAGACCGCAGTGAGCCCAACTACCTTCTCCCCGTCCCTTTCTCGCTCTCGTGCACCACTGCGAGCACACGAAGCTTCACCGCACGCGCCGCCGCCAAGCTCGTCGCCAACGTGACTCCGACCACCCACTGTCCACACCACCGTGTCCAACACACTCACCGCACTCGCATGCGCCCAACGCGCCACTCCACGCGCCTCGCCGTGCCCCGTAGCTCCGGGTTCGACCTCACCCGAACTCCGGCGACCGCCAAGATCGTCGCCGGCGACGTTTCCGGCCACCCCGAGCTCAACCACCACTACCAAGCGCTGCGGCTTGCTCCCAGCTACACATAGATGCCCTCCGCCGCTCATTTGGTCGCCGGAATGCACTAATGCACTTCCACCGCCGCGTCTGGCCTCGCCGTCGGCTAAACGCCGGCGGGTTTGACCCCGTTGACTTGACTGGGTGGGCCCAGGTTGACTCCCCCTGAGTCTATGACAAGTGGGGCCCGTTCTGCTAATTAACTTAGATTAGCACTAACTAAATTTAGTTAGTTTAAATAACTACTGACACGCGGGACCCACTGGTCAGTTTGACCTGGACCAGCTCCGTTGACCACTGACGTCATCCTGACGTAATGCTGATGCAGTAATTTATTTACTAGAATTATTACTACACATGAAATTCCAGAAAATACAACAAAGTTCAAAAAATCATAGAAATTAATCTGTAGCTCCAAATGCAAATTGTGATATATGAAAAATGATCAGAAAAATCCAATCTATCCATCTGTACTGGTTTCATGCATGTTTAATCAAGCTAACCTGCTATTTAGTACAGAACAAGTTTAAGCACTTAGAAGGGCCACTTATGAGTTTGAAACTTGAACCTATGGTTCAAAATAGTTCAAACCCATCTGGTCTTAGTTGCATTAGCCCAATACACTCATTTTGCCATGTCCCATGCATGCATCATATTGTTCCATATTGTTTGGTGATGATTGTGTATCGGTGCTCTCTGCGGCAGGTCCTGCCCCCGAGGAGTACCGTGATTACCCCAACGAAGAACAATACCAGTGCACCGACCCATCAGGCAAGCAACCAACCATTTGATCATACCGATACATTCCCATGTTCTCGCTCCTGCTCTCTTTTACTGCATTAAGACAACGCGATTCAAACTGTTGTGTGCTGCGGTAGTTGAACCCATTTCCTCTCCATGACCTGTCATTGCCACAGTAACTAGATGAAACCCACTAGCATGTGTAGGAGTTGATTGAGCCATGTGTATGTGTTGTTCCTACCTTGCTATGCCTTCTTTGCTTAGAGTCGAGTCAGGTCTGGTTCATCTGGGTGATGGGCTAGAGTGAAATGATCATGTCAGTATGAGAGTGAAGTGTTGAACACGATTTGGTAAAGGTATCGATGAGAGGCCATGTAGGAGTACATGGTGGGTTGTTTCATTGAAGCCGTCCTTAAGCACTGAGATATGTAGTTGTGATTTAAGATTCAGCTACTACCATACATTGGGCCCTGAAATATGACCCCGCTTGACTTCTCATCCACCCTAGTCCTCTGTCCAGGAGTTGCAAGTAGTTTCTGGTGTTTGTAGTTTATTGGAGGCCGTGGACAGCGCTGACCGTGGGGTGGGCTATGATGCGGTAGGTATGTGGCACGGTATACCGGATGCTCGTTAGGTATCTCGGGAACCCTGTTCACATCGTTCGGGGCCGTATGTGGAAACCTCGGCCGGACTCCCTACGGATGGAACCTGGATAGGTGATAAACTTGGACTAGAGACTTAGGTGTTTAGGTAGGTCGTGGTCTACACCCACGTCGGCTTTCACTTGAAGTCTGCCGAGCACATGTCGTGTGCAGACGCTAAGTGGTGGAAACATGTATGAAGAAGTACACCCCTGCAGGGTTAACATCATCTATTCGAATAGCAGCGTCATGTAAAGGACTACTTGGTTGCCTATACGGTTCATAGACAAGTAAATGGAAACTGCTAAAAGCCTCAAGATAAGCGTGAGTGCCGAGGATGGCTCTTCCGTAGGAAGACGGAGGTGGATCCTCGGTAGTGTATTGAAGTGGTGAGTAGTGGACTCGAGGGCGCAAAACCATTTCAAGTTGGAGTCTCGTAGGATAGCTTAGCCAAGAGTCAAAGCTGGCTTGCTGCAATAACCCCACCAACCCTTCTTGATAATGTGCATGTATGTAGGATCGATGTAAGTCTTCTTTGAGTACCTTTGTACTCATGTTGCTTTAATTTACTTTTTACAGAAGATGCTACAACCCCTTCTGACGGGTTCTTCGTAGACGTTGACATCGATGAGTAGACTGAGGCCCAGGTGGTGACCTTGAGCTTGTGAAGGACCATGTAGTATAGCTAGGCTTACCCAAGCCTCTTTTATTTTACTAGTTGTCTGTACTCAGACAAGTTACTTCATTGGCTTGTATGCTTGTATGACTTGAATGTGCGTCGTGTGACCCGTACTTGTGTGTATGATATGTATGGCTCTCTGAGCCTTTAAATAAAGTATTTGTGTTGTAGAGTCATGTTATGATGCCTTGTTGTATTTGCACATATCGAGCATATTGTGTGTATGATTGAAATGCTTGGTATGTGTGAGATCTGACTATCTAGTTGTTTATCCTTAGTAGCCTCTCTTACCGGGAAATGTCTCCTAGTGCTTCCAATGAGCCATGGTAGCTTGCTACTGCTCTGGAACACTTAGGCTGGCCGGCATGTGTCCTTCTTCGTTCCTGTGTCTGTCCCTTTGGGGAAATGTCACGCGTTGAGTACCGGAGTCATGTTAGCCGCTTCTGCCCGGTTTATCGAGTCTGCTAGCCCGATGCTACATCCAGATTCACTCACGATGACCGACACGCTCGATCTTTGGGTCATGGATGCTGTCCCACTAAGTCTGTGCCACTTTGGGTTTATGACTAGCCATGTCAGCCCGGGCTCCTTATCATATGGATGCTAGCGACACTATCATATACGTGTGCCAAAAGGCGCAAACGGTCCCGGGCGAAGGTAAGGCGACACCCGTGGGAATACCGTGCATGAGGCCGCAAAGTGATATGAGGTGTTACATGCTAGATCAATGTGGCCTTGAGTCTGGGTCCTGACAGCGTTGGCATCAGAGCCGGACTGCTTGTAGGTTCTCCAAGCCAAACTGGTCGATGTTGAGTCTAGAAATGCTTTAGTTATATGTAGGGGAATTGTTTGTGGGATGGTACGTAAGGCTCTTTTTACTCCTTTAGCTCATGGTATTCTGATCTGAGTCAGTCCATTCTTCCACCGGGGGTTAAGGATTAGGATCTCTTCTTTCTATCAGGTTCACGTGTTACTAATCAGTAGTACCTTATAGGTTTGATGATTACAAGCCTAGTTCAGCTCTACTACCCTATTATGTTGCTAAGTTGGACCCAGAACCTTGATATGATATTGTTGAGTGTCTATGCAATTTTTTGTAAAATGTCTCAAAATCCTTTTTGAGCATTTACAGCCGTTATGCTGTCCAAATTCTGCTAGAAATTCTAATGTCTTTGCATTGTGGTTGTGCTTTCAGATGGCCACTCGTGCTCAAAACCAAGTGGTTCGCCTGACCCGGTGCCTCGATGTGCCCGGTCATACGGCTATGTTAGTCCGGGTAATGATCGATATGGGTTACCGTTGGTATCCCGAATATACTGTCGAAGAGCAGTTCCGAGACTTTAATCAAAGCCAATATCTCTACACTGTCAGGATATTTCCCTCTTATCCTGGATCTACCGAGCCTCTCCACTGTTCCTATGGACTCGGGGTAACTATTGAGATGGCTGTGCAAGATGCTGCCTATTCTATGATGACCATCATGCGAGTCAGGACTGGCCTGCTTCGGAACACCAACTTCCGTTATATGCCAGCTTCACTCCCTGGAGCGCAGGGGTATCTCCAGGCTATCTATGCTGACTCCACACAGGAGGACTCACTAACTCGCACCACTGCCGAGATGCTAGAGGATAAGGACCGAGAGAATCGGGCCTTGAGACTGGAGCTTTTCAACACCCGTGCTGATCATTGGGCCACTTTGACTCGGTTTGCACCGGCTGTGCAAGCTGGATATATGGATATGAGAGATCTATATCCTGTTAGATCTGCTCTGCCAGCCATGGTGGATTGGCGTGATGTGGGAGGCATCACCCCACCCCATGGTCCCCGCAGGCCACCGTTTGTTGGTCCAAGACCTCATCCTAGCCCCTATGGTCCACAGGCTCCTCAGGACCGTCTGTTCCCGGATGCTCACATTGAACTTCCAGGCTATGGAGGTGACTTCTATGAGGACTACTACGAAGCTGTCTGAGTTAGTAGTAGTTTCACTAGTATTGTAATAGTTGTATTTCCACCGTCTTGCGTGACCTGTGGAATATGTCATAGTGGGTATCATTCCGGAGGTGTAGAAAAATAATAATGTATAGGAGCTTGGAATGCCTCCGATGAGATGTAATCTTCCTTTCACCGTAGTAGTACTTTGTTTGGTCTTGTACTAAACCTTGTATGGTGTGTATGACGATGGAATAAAAGAAGCAGTTTCTGTATCTACCATGTCATACGGATGATCATCGTGCATTCCGAGTTATCCATTACATTCTACATTTCTATGTCAGAATCTTATCATCCTGGACTAAACCATTGTCTTGTTTTCCTAGGATGGTCAACACCCACAACAACCCTGCTCCCCCAGAGCAGGCCGAAGGCAGCAGAGTTGGGGAAGCAAACCTGCCTCACCCGCCTTCTCTGGCCGAGGTTATGCTGGAGGCTGAGAGAAACAAGTGGGAGACCAACCGTTTGTTGGAGCGCATCGAACAGAACATAGCACAACATCAGAGGAATAACTTGGTGTCGCTCAGCGACTTCATCAAGTTACATCCACCTACCTTCCACCACTCCGTCGAGCCTCTCGACGCCGATGACTGGCTTCGCAGCATTACTCACAAGCTACGTTCTGCACTCGTAGCTGAGGCCGATAAGGTCACCTTTGCCGCATATCATCTCGAAGGCCCCGCCAGTCTCTGGTGGGAGAACTATGAAGCCATGCGCCCAGCTGGTCATGTCACTACTTGGGCAGAATTTAGTGAGGCTTTCCGTGAACATCACATTCCGGAGGGTCTTATGGACCGTAAACGTGAGGAGTTCTGCAGTTTCACCCGAGGTCGACTCTCTGTGGATGCTTACAACAGGGAGTTCGGTAACCTAGCACGCTATGCCACTGAAGAAGTCTCCACTGATGCCAAGAAGCAGGCAAGGTTCCGCAAGGGACTTAGCCCCGAGCTTCGCCGAGATCTCGGTTTGCATGAGTGCACCTCTTTTCAGAAGCTTGTGAACAAAGCCATCAGTGCTGAGACGGGTCAGACTGATTTCGAAGCAACACGCAAGCATGGCTATGACTTGGGTTCCTCATCCGGTGCTGGACCACAGAAGCGCCGGGTGTGGGTGCCTAATCGCCTCGCCACCTGTGTTCACACCGAGGCCATCCTATCAGCGCCTCGTCGGTAAGAAACATTATGCACCAGCTAATCCCTATGGTGGGCCAACCAACAATGCTCCTCCAAGCACCAGCCCCGTGACGTGCTTCAAGTGTGGGGAATCGGGCCACTACATGCGCGAGTGTCCCCAGACCAACCCCAACCAGTCTGGAAAGGCCGTTGGTCGTGGAAAGCCAGCAGGGAAGGTGTACTATGCCAAGCCGGCCACCACTGCACGTGGCCATGTGAATTGTGTCTCAGCTGAAGAGGCTCAAGAGGATCCCAACGTCGTTCTCGGTACGCTCCTTGTTAATTGCCACCCGGCATATGTTTTTTTCGATACTGGAGCATCTCATTCATTCATATCTGAGAGCTATGCTCGTCTGCATAACACCACATTCTGTGATATGCCCACCTCCATGGTAATCCAAACCCCGGGATCCAAATGGCAAACTTCTAGAGTAAGCCATGGAAATGAAATTCAGGTCGACAGACTTGTCTTCCTTGCATCATTGATAGCTCTCAAATCTTCGGATATTAATATCATCTTGGGTATGGACTGGATGTCAGCCCATCATGCCAAGATTGATTGCTTCTCTAGGACTGTTCAACTCACGCACCCTTCGGGAAAGATAGTCAATGTCTTGACCCGAATAGCCAAGCGACAACTTTATTCTCTTAATGCTAGTCCCCTGCCAGACCTTGAAGACGTTCCGTTAGTCCGTGACTTTTCGGATGTCTTTCCAGAAGAATTGCCAGGTGTCCCACCTGATAGAGATGTCGAGTTCATGATAGATCTCATTCCAGGAACTGTCCCAATTTCTAGAAGACCCTATAAGATGGCACCACTAGAACTAGCCGAGCTCAAGAAACAACTCGATGAGTCCTTGAAAAATGGTTTCATCCGCCCTAGTTCATCTCCATGGGCTTGCCCCGTCCTCTTCGTCAAGAAGAAGGATGGTACAGACCGGATGGTTGTAGATTATCGACCCGTCAACTTGGTCACAATAAAGAACAAGTATCCGCTCCCCAGGATCAACGACCTGTATGATCAGCTCTCTGGATCCTCAGTCTTCTCTAAGATGGATTTGAGGTTAGGCTACCATCAAATCAAAATCCAGAACGGGGTTATTCCCAAAACGGCCTTTGTTACTCGTTACGGCCAATACGAGTACACCGTCATGTCCTTCGGTTTAACCAACGCTCCAGCCACCTTCTCTCGGTTAATGAACTCAATCTTCATGGAGTATTTGGATAAATTCGTCGTGGTTTACCTCGGTCATATACTCATCTACTCCAAGAATGAGGAAGAACATGCCGAGCATCTAAGACTAGTGTTGATGAAACTTCGAGAGCATCGCCTTTATGCCAAGTTCTCTAAATGTGAATTTTGGTTGCCAGAAGTGACCTATCTAGGACATGTAATCTCTGGTAAAGGTATTGCTGTCAATCCCGAGCGAGTTCAAGCCGTCCTTAATTGGACTCCACCTGAATTGGTCAAGCAAGTTCGGAGTTTCCTTGGCCTAGCGAGCTATTATCGTCGCTTTGTCGAGAATTTCTCCAAAGTTGCTAAACCTCTAACTGAACTCCTCAAGAAAGATAAAAAGTTCGAGTGGACTCCACAATGTGAGCACAGTTTCCAGGAACTGAAAAGACGCCCGACTTTTGCTCCCGTACTGGTACCACTAGACTTCTCCAAGGACTTTGTTATCTATTGCGACGCCTCGCGACAAGGACTAGGTTGTATTCTCATGCAAGATCGACATGTAATTGCTTATGCTTCACAGCAATTACACCCACATGAGGAAATCTACCCTACTCATGATCTAGATCTTGCAGCTGTAGTCCATGCACTCAAAACCTGGCGACATTACCTCCTTGGTAATTGTTACGAAATCTTCACTGATCACCAAAGTCTGAAGTACATATTCACCCAACCGGATTTGAATCTCAGGCATAGACGTTGGGTCGTGCTGATCACAGATTTCGACTTAGGGATAACTTACATCCCGGGAAAAGCCAACGTCATGGCTGATGTGCTAAGTCGTAAATCTTATTGCAACATTCTGATTTGCAACAAAGTCAACCACTTCTCCACGAGGAATTTCGAAAGCTTAACCTTCACATCGTTCCTCAATGATTCCTTTCCACCTTGGTGGCGAAACCTACTCTTACGGATCAAATCATCGCTGCCCAAAAATGAGATAAAGGAATAACTCGGATCAAGGAGTACAAAGCTAGCGAAGATGCTAAATGTTTCTCTACAAATGATCATGGTGTTGTGTATTTTGAGAACCGTCTAGTGGTTCCCAAGAACCAACACTTACGGCAGTTGATCCTTAGGGAGGCTCATGAATCTCTTCTCACCATTCATCCCGGTAGCACTAAAATGCATCAGGACCTACGCCAGAGGTTCTGGTGGACTAGGATGAAGAGAGACATTGCTCAATTTGTTGCTAATTGTGATGTCTGCTGTCGTGTAAAAGCAGAGCATCAACGGCCTGCTGGCACCCTTCAACCCTTAGCTATTCCTGAATGGAAATGGGATAAAATTGGTATGGATTTCATCACCGGTTTTCCCAGGACCAAGAGAGGGAATAATGCTATGTTCGTCGTTATCGATCGTCTTTCTAAAGTGGCCCATTTCTTGCCTGTTCGCGAGAGTATAACTGCTAGTCAATTAGCAGACTTGTACATCTCCCGAATAGTGTCCCTCCATGGTGTTCCACTGGAAATTAACTCGGATCGAGGAAGTCTCTTCACCTCTCGATTTTGGGAAAGTTTCCAAAATGCTATGGGAACCCACCTCTCCTTTAGCACTGCCTTTCACCCTCAATCAAGTGGTCAAGTAGAGCGCGTCAACCAGATTCTAGAAGACATGCTTCGAGCTTCTGTTATCTCATTCGGAATGGATTGGGAGAAATACCTCCCATTTGCCGAATTTGCTTATAACAATAGCTATCAATCTAGCTTGGATAAAGCCCCTTTTGAAGTTCTCTATGGACGAAGGTGTCGAACGCCTCTTAGCTGGTCAGAAACCGGGGAAAGACAATTCTTTGGCCCGGATATGATCCAGGAAGCAGAAGAGCAAGTTCGCAACATTCGTGAAAAGTTGAAAACAGCCCAATCTCGTCAAAAGAGTCAATATGACTGAAAACATAAGGCTATGACTTTTGAGGTTGACGAGAAGGCTTACCTTGAGTTACTCCTCCGAAGGAACCCATCGTTTGATATCAAAGGCAAATTGGCTCCTCGCTACATTGGACCTTTTCGCATTCTCGCCAAACGAGGAGAAGTTGCCTACCAATTGGAACTACCTCCGCATCTCTCCAGAGTCCACGACGTCTTCCACGTCTCTCAACTCAGGCGTTGCTTCTCGGATCCTATTCGTGGAGTGGACCATGAAACGCTTGATCTTCAAGATAATCTCACATATCGAGAGTACCCCATTCGTATCCTCGATCAAGCCGAGCGTACCACTCGACGACATAATATCATGTTTCTCAAGGTTCAATGGTCGCACCATTCTGAGAAAGAAGCAACTTGGGAAAGGGAGGATCGTCTTTGACTCGAGTATCCCGCCTTCTTCCCGGAGGATCCTAAATCTCGGGACGAGATTCTTTTGAGTGGGGGTGAGTTGTCACACCCTAGCTAGTTCATGCATTAGAGTGTTGCATCATGTCTATTCCTTTCAACAGAAACCTGAAATGGGGATAACAGAACCCCCAGCCCCTCTGAATCCAACTAGGGTTTACTAAAAATATTTTCAATGAACCTAAAATGCCCTACTAAAATGTCCATCATTTTTGTCTTGGTTCAGAACCTCTGCCAAAAGTGGTGCACAATTTTCTAGGTCATCCTAAGGTCTTTGAATTAAATCATAAGTATTTGAATTTGGACATTTAAAACTTATATAATATTCACATAATCCTAAACTAAAATGTTCCATGTTGTTTATATTCTAAACAGTGGGCATGAGCAGTTTGGGGATTTTTGGAGTTGCTTAGGTATTTTTAAAAAGTCCACAAACTTACAAAAAAATAGAAAAGGAAAATCAAAGCAAAGCAGAGGCTTACCTGGCGCCCACCTGGCAAGCCCACCTGTCGGCCCAGCCCAGCCACCGCTCCAGCGAGCTGCTTGGCTCGGCCAGGCAGGCAGCCAGGTGCTCGACGTCGGCACTAGAGCGTGCCACGCAGCTGCCCGCCGCCCTGCTTCCTCCCCTCACCGTTTTGCCGCCGTGGGTCGGTCACCCACTCCTTCCCTGAGCTCACAGACACACCCTCTCCTCCCCAGCTCCTCTCCCTCGCTCTCCCGCACCATGGCCGACGCCACCGCAGCCGCACCATCGCCGTAGTCGCGCTCTCCGTCGTTCCTGCACCGCGCCACCGTGTCCAGGAGCTCCGCCACCCTCCTCTCCTTCGAGCAAGCTGAGCCCCGAGCGCTTGCTTGCCCTGAAGCCTGTGCACCAACCTCATCCGACCCCGCCACCGCCGGAGATCCCTTTCACCGTCGCCACCGCACCATCTCGTCCCCGACCGCGTCGTCTGCTCCCTCGAGACCGCCGTGAGCCCAGCTACCTTCTCCCCCTTCCCTTTCTCGCTCTCGTGCACCACAGCGAGCACACGAAGCTTCACCGCACGCGCCGCCGCCGAGCTCGTCGCCGACGTGACTCCGGCCACCCACCGACCACACCACCGTGTCCAACACAATCACCGCACTCGCAAGCGCCCAACGCGCCACTCCACGCGCCTCGCTGTGCCCCGTAGCTTTGGGTTCGACCTCACCCGAACTCCGGCGACAGCCAAGGTCGTCGCCGGCGACGTTTTCGTCCACCCCGAGCTCAACCACCACTACCAAGCGCCGTGGCTTGCTCCCAGCTACACGTAGATGCCCTCCGCCGCTCATTTGGTCGCCGGAACGCACTAATGCACTTCCACCGCCGCGTCTGGCCTCGCCGGCGGCTAAACGCCGGCGTGTTTGACCCCGTTGACTTGACTGGGTGGGCCCAGCTTGACTCCCCTGAGTCTATGACAAGTGGGGCCTGTTCTGCTAATTAACTTAGATTAGCACTAACTAAATTTAGTTAGTTTAAATAACTACTGACACGCGGGACCCACTGGTCAGTTTGACCTGGACCAGCTCCGTTGACCACTGACGTCATCCTGACGTAATGCTGACGTAGTAATTTATTTACTGGAATTATTACTACACAGGAAATTCCAGAAAATACCACAAACTTCAAAAAATGCAAAGTGTGATATATGAAAAGTGTGATGTATGAAAAATGATCGGAAAAATACAATCTGTCCATTTGTACTGGTTTCATGCATGTTTAATCAAGCTAACCTTCTGTTCAGTACAGAACAAGTTTAAGCACTTAAAAGGGCCACTTATGAGTTTGAAACTTGACCCTATGGTTCAAAATAGTTCAAACCCATCTGGTCTTAGTTGCATTAGCCCAATACACTCATTTTGCCATGTCCCATGCATGCATCATATTGTTGCATATTGTTTGGTGATGATTGTGTATCGGTGCTCTCTGCGGCAGGTCCTGCCCCCGAGGTGTACCGTGATTACCCCAACGAAGAACAATACCAGTGCACCGACCCATCAGGGAAGCAACCAACCATTTGATCATACCGATACATTCCCATGTTCTTGCTCCTGCTCTCTTTTACTGCATTAAGACAACGCGATTCAAACTGTTGTGTGCTACGGTAGTTGAACCCATTTCCTCTGCATGACCTGTCATTGCCACAGTAACTAGATGAAACCCACTAGCATGTGTAGGAGTTGATTGAGCCATGTGTATGTGTTGTTCCTACCTTGCTATGCCTGCTATGCTTAGAGTCGAGTCAGGTCTGGTTCATCTTGGTGATGGGCTAGAGTGAAATGCTCATGTCAGTATGAGAGTGAAGTGTTGAACATGATTTGGTAAAGGTATCGATGAGAGGCCATATAGGAGTACATGGTGGTTTGTTTCATTGAAGCCGTCCTTAAGCACTGAGATCTGTATGTGTGATTTAAGATTTAACTACTACCATACATTGGGCCCTAAAATATGACCCCGCTCGACTTCTTATCCACCCTAGTCCTCTGTCCAGGAGTTGGAAGTAGTTTCTGGTGTTTGTAGTTTACTGGAGGCCGTGGACAGCGCTGACCGTGGGGTGGGCTGTGATGCGGTAGGTACGTGGCACGGTGTACCGGATGCCCGTTAGGTATCTCGGGAACCCTGTTCACATCGTTCGGGGCCATATGTGGAAACCTCGGCCGGACTCCCTGCGGATGGAACCTGGATAGGCGATAAACCTGGACTAGAGACTTAGGTGTTTAGGTAGGTCATGGTCTACACCCACGGCTTTAAGCTTGAAGTCTGCCGAGCACATGTCGTGGTGCGACGCTAAGTGGTGGAAACATGTATGAAGAAGTACACCCTGCGGGGTTAACATCATCTATTGAATAGCCGTGTCATGATAAGGACTACTTGGTTGCCTATACAGTTCATAGACAAGTAAATGGAAACTGCTAAAAGCCTCAAGATAAGCGTGAGTGCCGAGGATGGCTCTTCCGTAGGAAGATGGAGGTGGATCCTTGGTAGTGTATTGAAGTGGTGAGTAGTGGACTCGAGTGCGCAAAACCATTTCAAGTTGGAGTCTCGTAGGATAGCTTAGCCAAGAGTCAAAACTGGCTTGCTGCAATAACCCCGCCAACCCATCTTGATAATGTTCATGTATGTAGGATCTGATGTAAGTCTTGCTGAGTACCTTTGTACTCATGTTGCTTTAATTTACTTTTTACAAAAGATGCTACAACCCCTTCTGACGGGTTCTTCGTAGACGTTGACATCGATGGGTAGACTGAGGCCCAAGTGGTGACCCTGAGCTTGTGAAGGACCATGTAGTATAGCTAGGCTTACCCAAGCCTCTTTTATTTTACTAGTTGTCTGTACTCAGACAAGTTACTTCCGCTGTTGTCTTGTATGCTTGTATGACTTGAATGTGCGTCGTGTGACCCGTACTTGTGTGTATGATATGTATGGCTCTCTGAGCCTTTAAATAAAGTACTTGTGTTGTAGAGTCATGTTGTGATGCCTTGTTGTATTTGCACATATCGAGCATATTGTGTGTATGGTTGAAATGCTTGGTATGTGTGGGATCTGAGTATCTAGTTGTTTATCCTTAGTAGCCTCTCTTACCGGGAAATGTCTCCTAGTGCTTGCTTTGAGCCATGGTAGCTTACTCTTGCTCGGAACACTTAGGCTGGCCGGCATGTGTCCTTCTTCGTTCCTATATCTCCGTCCCTTTGGGGAAATGTCACGCATTAGTCTCGGAGTCTGTTAGCCCACTACAGCCGGTTTATCAAGTCTCGCTAGCCCAAGTGCTCAGCCCGGATTCACTCGTGATGGTGACACGTTTGATCTTTGGGTCATGGATGCTGTCCCGATGAAGTCTGTGCCACTTTGGGTTTACGACTAGCCATGTCAGCCGGGCTCCTTATCATATGGATGCTAGCGACACTATCATATCGTGTGCCAAAAGGCTAAGCGATCTCTGCAAAGGTAAGGAGACACCCATGGGAATACCGTGCGTGAGGCCGCAAAGTGATATGAGCTGTTACATGCTAGATCGATGTGGCATTGTGTCGGGGTCCTGACATCCGTATAAAATGGTTTATGGAAAAGCATGTCACTAAGCTCTCGAACTAGAACATAAGGCATATTAGGCTATTAAAGAGCTCAACTATGATTTCAAACTTGCCGGTGAGAAGAGGTTATTTGATATTAGCTCACTTGATGAATGGAGAACCCAAGCTTATGAAAATGCCAAGTTATTTAAAGAAAAGGTTAAAAGGTGGCATGACAAAAGGATACAAAAGCGTGAGTTTAATGTAGGTGATTATGTATTGCTATACAACTCTCGTTTAAGATTTTTTGCAGGAAAACTTCTCTCCAAATGGGAATGTCCTTACGTTATCGAGGTCTATCGTTCCTGTGCCATAAAAATCAACAACTTCACAGGCACAAATCCGAAGGTGGTAAACGGTCAAAGGATCAAACATCATATTTCAGGTAATCCCATAAATCTTGAAACTAATATTATTGAAACCGTAACCCCGAAGGAATACATAAGGGACACTTTCTAGAACGTTCTAGACTCCAAAAAGGAATAGGTATGTGATACGGTAAGTAAACCGACTCCAAAACAATTTTTAAGGCAATATTTCTCCGTTTTGGAATATTTAGAAAAATAGAAAAATAAGTAGCAGTCCGGGGAGGACATGAGGCGAGGGTGGAGGGCGCGCCCTACCCCCTGGACGCGCCCCCTACCTCGTGAGCACCTCGTGTGCCCTCCGGACTCCGTTTCCTTGCACGATACGTATTTTGGTCGGTAAAAATTCATTATATATACTCCCGAAGGTTTTGACTCTCGTATCACGCAAATCTCCCCTGTTCTTGTTTCGAGCTGTTTTCTGACAGGTCTAGATCATCATGACGACCCCAAGTGCTTCCAAGGACAAGTTCTTCGAGAAGGTTATCAACCCTTACCTCGTGGAGGTGCTGCGACACCCTCAAACCATTGAGATGCGTGATGGGTTGCTGCAAATCCGCGATGTTGATGGACCAAAGGGAACCGAAAGCGTGGAGTTGAGGCTCGAAGCAATGGAGCAACAAGTTTTCAAGTGCCAGGGGATGGTGGAGCGTGGAATCAACGCTACCCACAAGATGCTCGCGGAGTTCACCAACAACTATGAGTCGGATGCCAATAAGACCGAGGAAGCCATCTATAAGCTACATGAGAAGATCGAGCACCTCCAAGCCGAAATCTATGATCTGCAAAACCAAAACTTTGAGTATGAATATAGATTCAAAAGGATGAGTTTGGCTGCAGATTCGAGGATTCCAGAGACTCGATCATCCTTCTATGATGGTGAGCCTATGCCATGGAAGGTGGATGACAAGCTTGCATCATCATCAACACCTCCACCACCAACAACAAGGAAGGAGACATAATCACCTGGGTATGGGTACTCCCCTTGGCAACTACCAAGCTTGGGGGAGGTGTCCTGGTATCGTATCACCATCACAACTCCTATCTTTACCATTTTTCTTAGTTCGATCCTATTAGTAGTATCTTGATTTAGTAGAATAAAGTCATGGCATGATCTAGTTTTGAGTTTTGCTTTATGATCTCTCTTTGTAATCGAGTCCGTGAGCTTTATAATAAAGATTAGTGTTGAGTCAAGGGCTTGAGTATTTTGCGATGATCTTGGGTGATTAGAAGAAAAGGAATAAAAAGAATCAAAGAGTTCATATTGATCTTATTGAAAGTAATGACTTCACATAGAAAGAGTATGATGATTTAAAGTTGTTGGGAGTTGGCAAATAGCTTTGGTCATCGCTGCAATTAATAGGAAGTAATAAGGAAAGAGAGGTTTCACATATAGATATATTATCATTGACATCTTTTATGATTGGGAGCACTCATTAAAATATGACACGCTAAAGAGTTGAGGTTGGACAAGGAACACAACATAATGAGTTATGTTTTTTATATCTGAGATAAAATATGTTGTCATGGTTCCTCTACCGTGTTGAGTTTGCCTTTCCCCCTCATGCTAGCCAAATTCTCAGCACCAAGTAGAAATACTACTTGTGCTTCCAAATACCTTTAAACCAGTTTTGCCATGAGAGTCCACCATATCTACCTATGGATTGAGTAAGATCCTTCAAGTAAGTTGTCATCGGTGCAAGCAATAAAAATTGCTCTCTAAATATGCATGACTTATTAGTGCAGAGAAAATAAAACTTTGTACGAACTTGTTGTGGACGCAATAAAAGCGACGGATTGCATAATAAAGGTTCACATACAAGGGGCAATATAAAGTGACGTTCTTTTGCATTAAGATTTTGTGCATCAACCCTAAACGTGCATGACAACCTCTGCTTCCCTCTGCGAAGGGCCTATCTTTTATTATTATCCTCTACCTTATGCAAGAGTCACGGTGATCTTCACCCTTCCTTTTTCATTTTATCCTTTGTCAAGCTCAGCATGTTGGAAAGAACATGATATATATATATATATATATAATTGGATGTGGGGGAGCATGAATTATTATTGTTGACATTACCCTTGAGGTAAAAGGTTGTGGGGCAAAAACTATAAGCCCCTATCTTTCTTTGTGTCCGATTAAAACTCCATAACCACAAGTATCGCGTGAGTGTTAGCAATTATGAAGGACTAAATGATAGTTGAGTAGACTTGCTTTTAAGCTCTGACATATACTCCTTCCGATGTTATGATAAATTGCAATTGTTTCAATGACTGAGGGTATAATTTGTTGGTGCTCAATAAGGTTTCTGATTCATACTTTGGCTTTGTGAAAAGGTCATCACTTGAACTTGAGTAATCATATGACAAAATTTATATATGTTGCTGTTATGAAATAATCATGATGCCTTCATGTCCGTATTTTATTTTTGTCGACGCCTCTACCTCTAAACATGAGGACATATTTATAGTTATCGGCTTTTCGCTTGAGGACAAGCGAGGTCTAAGCTTGGGGGAGTTGATACGTCCATTTTGCATCATGCTTTTATGACAATATTTATTGCATTATGGGCTATTATTTCACGTTATGTTACAATACTTATGGCTATTCTCTATTATTTTACAAGGTTTACATAAAGAGGGAGAATGCCGGCAGCTGGAATTCTGGGCTGGAAAAGGAGCAAATATTGAAGGACTATTATGTGCAATTCCAAAAGTCCTGAAACTCTACGGAATACCTTAAAATAAATAAAGAAAAATTGTCGCCAAAGATGAAGGCCAGGGGGGCCACACCCTGCTCACGAGGGTGGGGGGGCGCCCCCTGGGCGCGCCCCCTACCTCGTGGGCCCCCTGGTGGCTCTCCGATGTCCATCTTCTCCTATATGAAGTCTTTCGATGAGAAAAAATAGAGGAGAACCTTTCGGGACGAGACTCCGCCGCCACGAGGCGGAACCTTGGCGGAACCAATCTAGGGCTCCAGCAGAGCTGTTCTGCCGGGGACACTTCCCTCCGGGAGGGGGAAATCATCACCATCGTCATCACCAATGCTCCTCTCATCGGGAGAGGGCAATCTCCATCAACATCTTCACCAGCACCATCTCATCTCCAAACCCTAGTTCATCTCTTGTATCCAATTCTTGTCTCCAAGTCCGGGATTGGTGCTAGTAGGTTGCTAGTAGTGTTGATACTCCTTGTAGTTGATGCTAGTTGGTTTATTTGGTGGAAGATCATATGTTCAGATCCTTTATGCACATTATTACCCCTCTGATTATGAACATGAATATGCTTTGTGAGTAGTTACGTTTGTTCCTGAGGACAAGGGAGAAGTCTTGCTATTAGTAGTTGACGAGGATATGTATTAGGGGTAGGGTAACAGGCCTGACCTAAAGACCCTACCCATGGACACCATACACTTTGTACTGGGCCCCTGGGCCAGATCACCGTCCAGACTTACCGCAACTTCAAAGTCACTCGGACGGCAACAACCACTCGGAGCACAACACTCCACTCGACGAGCTCATTCCACTCGGCAGTGTAACTCACTCGGATATGCGAAGACCAATAGTCAGCATGACGGTTTTCTAGTGGCCATGTATTATGGCATTGATACTCCACTTTGTAACATAGGAGGTGAGGGGGTGGCGCACTCTATATAAGCCACCCCCACCACTAGACTTGGGGGCTTTTGGCTTCCATCTCTCTCTCTCTTTCACCATTAGTCTCAGGACTACGGGCATCCGTTCTCCTCTCATTGTAATCTCCGGATATATTCTCAGATAAAACAAAGACTCTCCGGAGCACGAGACGTAGGGTTGTTATCTCCACCGTGAGAGGCCTGAACTCGCTAAAACCACCGTGTCACCCATATGCATCTCGATAGATCATGCTCCGTTATCCTACCCCTCTCTTACTGTCGGAGTCGTTCCCACGACAGTTGGCGCCCACCTTGGGGCATGGCGTCTATCGAGCCATGATGCCTATGGTTTTTTCATCCATCTATGTTTTATTTCCTGTTCATCCTAATCGGATTGTTCGTCTTCGCAGCAAGTCACCGGAGCCTCTCAAAAGGAGAGGATAAGATGCATCTTCACCTGACGCCGGCATGACCGTTCACAAACGGATCGATTAAGAGATTTCTTTCTATGCTATACACTTATGATCTAACAATCATCGTGGATCTAAACACATTCGTTGTTTTCCTCCCTGTACTAGCAGGCGCCCATCAGGATCAACGACGGAAACTTGCGATGAATAAATCAGAGAAGAGACAAGAAAGGGAAAAGGGCATCAACACCGTGCGCCAAGGCTCGTGGCCATCGTCTTCACGCACGGCCGCCAGCGTGCCGGACGGCACCTCCTGCTTCCTCTTCTCAATCGACCTCAACCCGCCCGTCAGCCGACTGCAGTGATCGCAGGTGCTCAGCAGTCCATCTAGCGGCGCGGGCGCTCGGCTGTGGTCACTGTGACGTGCGCGCAGGCCTGGCGCTGCAGCAGCCTCTCCGCGACGGCTGACACGGCACGTTGCGGCGGCGTCCCTCGTCAACCCACCGGCGGCGACTTCCGCGCTGGAGGCACTGACGGGACGCGGCACCAACGCCGGGCTGTCCACGCCTCCGACCCCAATAAGACGGGAGCCGCCGGATCGACTCAGCGCCGCCTCAAGCTCCGCCCGCGCGCGGCCTCGCAGGAGGACGCCGTCCCGCACTCGGATTCGTCGCGGCTGCCCCTCACGATGGATCCGTGCCAAAAACCGCCGCCGTCGTGGCCGACTAGGGAGCTCTGCGCCCCGCCTTCCACTTTCCTTCTAACCTTAATTCCTTTCCATTTATTCTTGCTTAACTGCTGCTAATTAAAGCCTCCTGCATGCAGGGGTTAAGTGGCCGTGAGAAAGGGAAACTTCCCTTACATGCACGAACGGTAACGCATCTTGCCTAATTACCGCTAACTAATCACTCCTGCATGCACGTACATGTCCTGGACGTGGGCAACTCCATCAATGCATCCTAACGTCTTCTTTGTCTTTCTTGTGGCCCCGGCCGGCGGTCCGGCTCCTCGAGCGGAGACACGCAACAATCGACGGCGTGGGATTCCTCCGTCGAGTCAGCTGATCAACGGCTCCCGCTGCGGAGACGCGTCCGACTGAGTGCTGCTCAGCAATGACTCCCATGATGGAAGCGCAGGCTGGCCGTATCCCCGCACGCGTGGTAGTTCGTCTCTCCTGCACAGGTACTCGGTCGCGGACTGGCGACGGCTCCCATGGTAGAGTCGCGGGTTCAACGAGGCACGGCAACCAGCAGCGTTACTCCCCCCATCGACATCAACACTTGGCCGTGGGCTGAGCGTCCGTTGAAACTAGCCTACAACCCGGCTCCCCCGAGCAACGAAGCGTAGCAGCCGGCAACGCCGCTCCATCCATTGGGGTAGACTGCAAGGCGCGACTCACTCGGCGACCTCTCCCTCAGGCGTTGACTGCCCGACGCAGCGCGGGCACACGGCGGCTCTTTTCTCCACTAAACTACTCGACCGCGGCCTCCATGGCGGAGCACCAGCGCTGACCATGGCCCCGCAGGCGGCGGCTCCTCCAGTCGACAGCGTGATGATTCCCTCCTCAGTGAAGCGCAGACCGAACGTGACGCGAACGTGGGCGCCGATCCGTGTCCCCAGACATGGCGGCCTCCACAGCACAGATGCACCGGATTCCGGCGTTGGGACACACTCCCCTCACCGGCCCTCACGAGCGAAGGTCACTCGACAGATGGAAAGGTTCTTATGTTCAATGGCTGATTCTGGCGTTGCGACACACTCACCTCACCGGCGAAGGTTAGTCGCTAGATGGAGAGGTTCTTTTGTTCACGACTGATTCAGTCGGACGGGGACTTCTACATTCACTCGGACGTCCCATGCATCGCCACTCCGCGGGACGCATCTACATCACCTGGACGCCCCGCGCAACGTAACTTAGCGGGACGTCTACATCACTCGGACTCTCCGTGCATCGTCACTCCGCGGGACGCGTCTACTTCAATCCACCAGATTTGACTTCATCACTCGGCCGCCCCGCGCATCGCCACTCGGTTGGTCACCTCATAACCGCTCAGCCGCTTCGCGCGTCGCCACTCGGTTGGTCACCTCATAACCACTCGGCCGCCCCGCGCGTCGCCACTCGGTTGGTCACCTCATAACCACTCGGCCGCCCCGCGCGTCGCCACTCGGTTGGTCACCTCATAACCACTCGGCCGCCCGCGCGTCGCCACTCGGTTGGTCACCTCATCACCACTCGGCCGCCCCGTGTCGCCATCGGTTGGTCACCTCATCACCACTCGGCCGACCCGCGTCGCCATCGGTTGGTCACCTCATCACCACTCGGCCGCCCCGCGTCGCCATCGGTTGGTCACCTCATCACCACTCGGCCGCCCCGCGTCGCCATCGGTTGGTCACCTCATCACCACTCGGCCGCCCCAGCGTCGCCATCGGTTGGTCACCTCATCACCACTCGGCCGCCCCGTGCGTCGCCATCGGTTGGTCACCTCATAACCACTCGACCGCCCCGCGTCGCCATCGGTTGGTCACCTCATCACCACTCGGCCGCCCCGCGCGTCGCCATCGGTTGGTCACCTCATCACCACTCGGCCGCCCCGCCCGTCGCCACTCGGTTGGTCACCTCATAACCACTCGGCCGCCCCGCGCGTCGCCACTCGGTTGGTCACCTCATCACCACTCGGCCGCCCCGTGCGTCGCCACTCGGTTGGTCACCTCATAACCACTCGGCCGCCCCGCGCATCGCCGTCGCCAAAATCCCCCAGTGGGTGACTTAGCTGCAGTCCAGTACTCGCCTAAGTTTGAAAAAAAAATCCTACCGAGTGGAGAGCAAACCTCCCACTCGGGGGCTTAGCTGCAGTCCAGTACTCGCCTAAGTTTGAAAAAATCCTACCGAGTGGAGAGCAAACCTCCCACTCGGGGGCTTAGCTGCAGTCCAGTACTCGCCTAAGTTTGAAAAAATCCTACCGAGTGGAGAGCAAACCTCCCACTCGGGGGCTTAGCTGCAGTCCAGTACTCGCCTAAGTTTGAAAAAAATCCTACCGAGTGGAGAGCAAACCTCCCACTCGGGGGCTTAGCTGCAGTCCAGTACTCGCCTAAGTGTTTGAAATCCTACCGAGTGGAGAGCAGGCCTCCCACTCGGAGGCTTAGCTGCAGTCCAAGGACTCGCCTAAGTAGCCAAAATCCGACTGAGACAAGAGCAAACCTCTGATTCAAGGAACTGCATCACAAGTATAATGTGCGCTCCATCCCTATCCGCAAGGACACGGAGACGAAGGTCGACTGTCACCATCGCCTCATCACCACTCGGCCGCCCCGCGCGTCGAAGCTCGGTTGGTCGCCTCATCACCACTCGGCCACTCGCGCGCCTTCAGACAGCTAAGTCATTTTACATTCTGTTATTTCCGAGTATCCCGTAATTCACACATCACCTTCACTCGAAGGTCACACCACCGAGTGTACCTCTACGCTTGGCTGCTTATTTTCACATACTTGCTTAGTACTGGTTATGTGACTCCCTAGTCCAGCTTTCATTTTTTCGCATACATCATTCATGAACACCACGTGTCGTTCTTAATTTCGAGTTTGCATCGGTCCTCTGGGGCTGCAACTTAGTCGAAACACTACACTTCCATTTTATTTGAGCCAATATTCCAATGAGTTCAGTCGGATCCATCGCTCCGACAAGTTCGAATCGATCCTTCGCTCTTCGGACTTTTGCTGGTTAACCGGCAAGCCCTTACACTCGGTGGTGTCTATGGGTGTTATTCACACAAATCATTTGAGCACACACCGAATTTCCTCGAGAAATTATTTCGTTGGCTTGTGTCATTTTTTACACAAGTTACGTGATCACTCGATGGCCCTATGCGCCAACTTCATCGCTGCTCGGACTCGGTCACCGTACCAGTCCTAGTGCACCACAACACCTACCTTGTCGCTCTGTTGACTTCAAACACATCCGGTCAACCCCTCTGAGGAATCCTCTTCATCGTATCAATGATATAGACCTCGTCGGGCATGAGACAGATAAGTCCCTTTTATAATCAAACTTCACACTTCACTCTTTTGCGAGTTTGCCTCTTTCGAGCATCACTCGAAAGGTTCTCCTCATCTTTACCCGAGTCTAACTCGATGAATTGCAAATCATCCATTCAAAACCATATTTCTCGTGTTCCGACATGTCCGTTGCAAAGCCTATAGCACGCTCGGGAGCTATGCTGCTCTCGGGAGCTGCATCTCATTTGGAATGACACTCTCTTGAGTGGTTGACTACTTCATCACCTGGCAGATCCTTCACTTCAACAAATGCATCCGATCCGCCACCTCGACAAGTTTAGTAATCACCCAGACGCTCTGCACGCCATCTTCATTCCTACTCAGAATCAGTTGGCACACCTGTCTTCTCGCGCCGCAACCACGTTACACTGACCTCGTCACTACATAAGCTTCGAAAGCATTCGACTAAGTCCTCCGAGGACCATTTTTGCCGTCCGGTGCCACACGACTTCGCCTTAGCCGCCTCGCGCGCGGCCACTCGGTTGTGCACGTCTTCACCACTTGGCTGCCCTGTGCATCTTCACTTGGCTAGATATGTAGTCCTACATTCGACCACTTCACACGTCATCACCATTCGGCTGCTCCACGCGTCGCCACTCAGTTGGGCACGTCTTCACCACTCGACCGCTCTGCGCGTCGCCACTCGGTTGCGCGCGTCTTCACCACTCGACCGCCCCGCGCATCGTCACTCGGTTGTACACATCATCGCCCCTCTGCCGCCTCACGCGTCACCATCGATTGGACATGTCTTTACCTCTACACCCCAAAGACGGGAGCGACTAAGTTACTCATATGGTCAAACCTCATATCACACTCTGTAGCAAGCTTACCTCCTTCGAGCATCACTCGGGGGCTATGCACGACAGTTGGCCATGTCACCCTCAGGGGTTACGCCCATTTGGTCAACCTATTGATCACATCAGGAATATTGTTCTGACCATAATTACTCGACCTCCGAGTCAGAGAAGAACAAGTTCAATCAGTACCAGCTAAGAAGATTTTTAGTTCTCTCAGACCCCCACCGACTGCCCGCAGTCGATGGTGGTCTCGGGGACTACACCCAGTGGGTGCACTCAGCGTGCTCCCACTGGAGTAATCTCCACTCGGTATGGCCTGACTAGTCCAAGTGATAAACAACAACAAAAAGACAAGCTCTAAGACTCCCGCCGACTGCTCGCGATCGGCGGCGATCTCGAGGACTACACCGGTGGGTGCACTCAGCGTGCCCCCATGGAATGGTACTCACTCGGGCAGTCCGCCCGTCCGAAAGTGACGCCAAACAACAAAAAAGACACGTCCAAGCATGAAGAAATTCCGAGTAACCAGTTACTCGATGCAGGACCAGCTCCAAATCACTCAAAAAAAATTTGCTATAAGGTGAGTTCAACGCTCCTCCGCGGACCCGTTTGAGCTCATTTCACTCGGGCACCATGCAAACTGGAATCCGTCAAGGCAACTAGCGAAGATAAGACCGTCGGGTGACCAAAGGAAGTTCATAAGTGCCTCCGTAGCACTCGACTCATCTGGGAATTCACCTCGACTCGACCCGCTCAACCTCGACCGATTCGGGGGCTAATGACAAGGATATGTATTAGGGGTGGGGTAACAGGCCTGACCTAAAGACCCTACCCATGGACACCATACACTTTGTACTGGGCCCCTGGGCCAGATCACCGTCCAGACTTACCGCAACTTCAAAGTCACTCGGACGGCAACAACCACTCGGAGCACAACACTCCACTCGACGAGCTCATTCCACTCGGCAGTGTAACTCACTCGGATATGAGAAGACCAATAGTCAGCATGACGGTTTTGTAGTGGCCATGTATTATGGCATTGATACTCCACTTTGTAACATAGGAGGTGAGGGGGTGGTGCACTCTATATAAGCCACCCCCACCACTAGACATGGGGGCTTTTGGCTTCCATCTCTCTCTCTTTTTCACCATTAGTCTCAGGACTACGGGGATCCGTTCTCCTCTCATTGTAATCTCCGGATATATTCTCAGATAAAACAAAGACTCTCCGGAGCACGAGACGTAGGGTTGTTATCTCCACCGTGAGAGGCCCGAACTCGCTAAAACCACCGTTTCACCCATATGCATGTCGATAGATCATGCTCCGTTATCCTACCCCTCTCTTACTGTCGGAGTCGTTCCCACGACAGTAGTCATGTGAATTTGGTATTCGTTCGATATTTTGATAAGATGTATGTTTTCTAACCTCTAGTGGTGTTATGTGAACATCGACTACATAACACTTCACCATTATTTGGGCCTAGAGGAAGGCATTGGGAAGTAATAAGTAGATGATGGGTTGCTAGAGTGACAGAAGCTTAAACCCTAGTTTATGCGTTGCTTCGTAAGGGGCTGATTTGGATCCATATGTTTCATGCTATGGTTAGGTTTACCTTAATACTTTTGTTGTAGTTGCGGATGCTTGCAATAGAGGTTAATCATAAGTGGGATGCTTGTCCAAGTAAGGGCAGTACCCAAGCACCGTTCCACCCACATATCAAATTATCAAAGTACCGAACGCGAATCATATGAGCGTGATGAAAACTAGCTTGACGATATTCCCATGTGTCCTCGGGAGCGTTTTTACTATTATAAGAGTTTGTCCAGGCTTGTCCTTTGCTACAAAAGGGATTGGGCCACCTTGCTGCACTTTATTTACTTTTGTTACTTGTTGCTCATTATAATTTATCCTATCACAAAACTATCTGTTACCACTTATTTCAGTACTTGCAGAGAATACCTTGCTGAAAACCGCTTATCATTTGCTTCTGCTCCTCGTTGGGTTCGACACTCTTACTTATTAAAAGGACTACGATAGATCCCCTATACTTGTGGGTCGTCATGTATCTACTCTGTTGCAATGCCATGTGCTTAGCATGCTGATCATGCATGTAAATATGTCATGCCTTCCTGTTTTTCAGTACCTATTCCATTCATGATACCATGTTTTCAAATTCAAGTACTGTCATTCTACTCTATCGCAATGCCATCTGCTTAAATTGGGCATCATGCTTCTGAATATCTTATGCATTGTTATTCATCAGTATGTACTTCATTTGTCTGCCATACCATGTTTTTTTACATTGAAGTGTTGTTCTAGTGCTCTGTTGCAATGCCATCTTATTTTCCCAATCATACACCTGTATGTTGCCTTAGTTATTTCTGTACGTATTCCGCTAGCATATAGTTTTACATTCAACTAGTGTTTTTTTGCTGTGTGATCCTGTCATATCCCTAGCTCTTACACCATACTCCCTCCGTCCGAATTACATATTGCCGAAATGGATAAAAAAGGATGTGTCTAGAACTGAAATACGCCTAGACCCATCCATTTTTTCCGGATGGAGGGAATACATGTCAATATGTCATTCCTTTCTATTCTTGATACCTATTCCATCTCTCTTTGTCGCATGTTTTATAATTAAAGCACCATTCTTCTATACAAGGCATGCAAGGGAAAGCGACTATGTTAGAATCGAAGGATTACAAACAAGGCCTTTGCAAAAGATCCAAGCGCCAGAGATAATAAACCAACTTCAGTTTTTATAGATCTTGCTCCAAAGACAGAGAAACCCAACTCCTACCGATAATAAGCAGATTCCGGTGGCCAAAGAACTAGTCCGCTCGATCCGGCAAAAATATGTCAACTCAATTCTAAGAAGTGTGTGTATCCTTGCATCATGAAATTTTATAGCATGCTGATCATATTTTCTACATGTTTCTTACCCATCTCTCTTTTAGAAAATATGCTTAACAGATAGAAGAATTTCTGCAATGGTATCGTTTATGAGGAAAGATTCTGGAAGGAGTTCTCTGTGCTCCAATGTAGATGTAAGTACCTGTTGTATATCACTATATTTTTATATCAGCATGTATTTTGTTAATCGGCGTGAATCCAACCTTTATCTTATCTAAATTTAGTTGTAGCAAAATGTATGATTAAAGGCCACAATGTTGATTTTTGTAAGGAAAACTGCCTGGTAGTTTTGCATCCTGAGCTGCATGAGTGTACTATCTCATATTAGTGGGTTTGAATACTTTGGTTCTGAAGTGGATTTTTCAAAGTGTTTTTTTCTTGTGTTGTCTGTCGTATCCCTAGCTCTTACATCATACTCCCTCCGTCCGGATTAAATGTCGCAGAAATGGATAAAACTGGATGTATCTAGAACTAAAATACGCCTAGACCCATCCATTTATTTCCAGATGGAGGGAATACATGTCAATATGTCATGCCTTTCTATTCTTCAGTACCTATTCCATCTCTGCTATAGCATGTTTTATAACTGAATCACCATTCTTCTATATAAGGCATGCAAGGGGAAGACGGCTATGTTATAATTTGAAGGGTTACAAACTAGGTCTTTGCAAAAGATCCAAACGCCAGGAGATAATAAACCAAACTCCATTTTTCATAGATCTTTGCTCGGCATAGAAACCCAACTCACTGCGATAATAAGCAGATATCCGGTGGCCAAAGAACTAGTCCGCTCGATCCAAAGAAAAGAATGTCAACTCCATTCTAAGAAGCACGTCGTATCCTCGCATCATGAAATTTTATAGCATTTCGATCATATTTTCTACATGTTTCTTACCCATCTCTCTTTTAGAAAATAAGGTTAAGCGATAGAAGACTTCCTCCATTGGGATCGTATTCGAGGAAAATATCTTATGGAAATTCTCGTGCTCCAATCTGATGTAAGTACATTGTATATCACTATATTTTTACATCAACATGTATTTTGTTAATCGGCGTGAATCTAACCTTTATCTGATCTAAAATTAGTTGTAGCAAAATGTTAAAGGCGCCAATGTTGATTTTTGTAAGGAAAACTGCCTGGTACTTTTGCATACTGAGCTGCATGAAAGTACTATCTCATATCACGCACATTACAGAATTGTAGTGCTTCTCTGGTTGCCCATTCATTCATTGTGTTAATGTTGCTTTCGTACTACCTTACCTGGCTGATGATAGCTGTGCCATATTGTGTTAATTTGGTGTAGGCTAGTTTCCCAAACGTTCATTGTGTCAATGTTGCTTTCCTATTATCTGACTTGGCCAATGATAGCAATGCTAGTGTGTTAATTTTGTGCAGGCTGCCGAAGATAAGAAGACAAACTCTGAAAACAGCAAGGCAACCCCATTGTTTCTTTCTAGTAAATCTAGGCCAGGTAATATGGCAATAACTCATGATTAATCTATTTGGTTCCTGTCCTAATTTATGTTATGATGCAGTGGTCAAGATACTCTCCACTATCAATAATACAAGCCTTCCAAAATCGCCATCTGAATCTGTTCAGTATCCTCTGTCTTGAATGCAACGGAATAAATGTATGTTTGTGAACCAATTAATGGCTGAAGCAATGTTGGAAATGGTGGATGAATCAGAGGTGCAGAGTCGTGCGTCACAACAACTGATCAATGTTTTCAGAGACAGTGTAGCAAAGCAGCAAGAACTTGCCCACATGCTTATGGGTGTCATCTGTGCTGAGGTTGCAGATTGTGACGTTGTAGATGGTTAGGTTCTGCTCATTTATTTGCACTGGCATCAATCTTTGATTGCCTAGTGGATGTAATTTCCTGTAATATATGCTGGATGTGCAATGTTATTCCCTGTATGACGTACCTTTGCTTGATCGGTTTTGATCCTATGCATAATTGCTCGTCGTAATGGGCTCAAATTATCTAATTTGGCCTAAAGACATGTACGAACTTTAGTGGGCCCATTAAGTTAATGGGCCGTTACTAGGCTGAAAGTTAATGGTCAGCCTTCTTACCTCCCGGGTCGTTAACAGGCCGACATCGAAGCGGGCAACAGGTGGCCCCAATTTATTTCACGGGCCGTTAACAGGCCGTTACTAAGTTTGGGCTACATATGGCCCAACTATACTCTAGGTCTTTAGCAGGACGAAAGAGACAGCGGGCTTGTACTGGACCATGAAGAGCATGGGCCGCTAAGAGGCTGAAAGTCAGGTCGTATTGTACCATGAAGGGCATGGGCAGTTTAAAGGCCAAAACTAAGGTCCGACTACAAATGGCCCAACTCATTTATGGTCCGTTAACAGGGCGAAAGGCACACAGGGCCGGTAATTGGCCCAACACTTAAATGGGTCGCTAAAAGGCCAAAACTCAGGTCCGACTACAAATGGCCCAACTGATTTATGGGTCGTCAACAGTGAAAGTGACACCGGGCGTAAATTGGCCCAACACTTAAATGGGCCGCTAAAGGCGAAACTCAGGTCGACTACAAATGGCCCATCGATTTATGGGCCGTCAATAGGTGAAAGACACACCGGGCGTAAATTAGCCCAACATTTAAATGGGTCGCTAAAAGGCCGAACGATGTACATCCTGAAAATTGGCCCATCCATTAAATGGGCCGTTAACAGGCCGAAATCTCATCGGTCTGATATTGAGTCCAATTATATAGCGGGCTGTTAATGGGCTCGAATAGACGATGGGCTGCAATGGTGTCAAATCTTTAACGGGCCGTTGACGGGCCGAATTGGCACATCTCGTATGGGCCGTGGGCTTAAATGGACCTGACACAAGTAGGCCTTATATGGGCCGGCCTTCTAATTTTTACTGGGCCGGTCTTTTTCACCAGAATGGGCCACTGTTGGGCCGTGCCACGTGTCAACCTATGTTAGGCGCCTCCTGAACAATGAGTGGATGACATCTATCCCAACGGTGAGGCAACACGTGTTTCCTGCGGCCAATGATGATTTTACACGTGGAAAATCCCCATTGGTCCGGACTGTTAACGGGTTATCGGATCTAAAACTGGACCCGATAGCTTAACGACGTTCCGTTACGGTGGATGCCACGTGTCGGCCACCCTTGACGGAAGCACTTCTGTGACGCGCGATTTATTGTCATGGAAGTGGACACTTCCGTGATGATAATTTTGGTAATGTCATGGAACACTTCTACAACAGCACATGTATGACTATCTTTATTCTGTCATAAAATCGTCATGGATGTACATGCATGACAAAAAATGCGACCTACTGTGACAAACACGTATCATCACGGAAGTGTATTTTTTTGTAGAGTTAGGGCACTCCCGGTGCTCCAATGTCAAAAAAATAATTTTTGTATGTTTCAAAAAGTTCTGGGAAAAAATGTGGGTGTTCACAAGGAATGTCATGACAACTCCTAAAAATATTAGGTTCAAACTCGGAATGCACATTGAGATACAAAAAAGATAAATTCATATGTGAATAGTTTCGATGTTGCTTTTGTCTTATTTTACACTATTCATGCTAGATTTCACATTTTTGTATCTCAACGTTCATTTCGAGTTTGGCTATGAAATTTTTAGGGGTTGTAGTCACATTCCTTGTGAACCTTCATATTTTTTTCTGAATTTTTTAAAAAATTTAAAAATGTATTTTTTACATTGAAGCACCGGGAGTACCATGATATGTCTCCAACGTATCTACTTTTCCAAACACTTTTGCCCTTGTTTTGGACTCTAACTTGCATGATTTGAATGAAACTAACCCGGATCGTGTTTGTTTTCAAAGAGAATCGCCATGATGTTGTTTATTGTGTAGAAAACAAAATTTCTCGGAATGACCTGAAAATCCCCGAAGATAAGTTTCGGAAAATATAAAAAATACTGGCGAAAGAATCAAGGCCAGGGGGCGCACACCCTGTCCACGAGGGTGGGGGGCGCGCCCTCCCCCCTGGGCACCCCCCTGTCTCGTGGTCCCCCTCATGCTCCACCGACCTCAACTCCAACTTCATATATTCTGTTTCGCATAGAAAAAAATCAGAGAGAAAGTTTCATCGCGTTTTACGATACGGAGCCGCCGCCAAGCCCTAATCTCTCTTGGGAGGGCCGATCTGGAGTCCATTCGGGGCTCCCGAGAGGGGGATTCATCGTCGTCGTCATCATCAACCATCCTCCATCACCAATTTAATGATGCTCACCGCCGTGCGTGAGTAATTCCATCGTAGGCTTGCTGGACGGTGATGGGTTGGATGAGATTTACCATGTAATCAAATTAGTTTTGTTAGGGTTTGATCCCTAGTATCCACTATGTTCTGAGATTGATGTTGCTTTGACTTTGCTATGCTTAATGCTTGTCACTAGGGCTCGAGAGCCATGATTTCAGATCTGAACCTATTATGTTTTCATGAATATATGTGAGTTCTTGATCCTATCTTGCAAGTCTATAGTCACCTATTATGTGTGTTATGATCCGACAACCCCGAAGTGACAATAATCGGGATACTTCTCTATGATGACCGTAGTTTCAGTAGTTCATGTATTCACTATGTGCTAATGCTTTGTTCCGGTACTCTATTAATTAAAAGGAGGCCTTAATATCCCTTAGTTTCCACTAGGACCCCGCTGCCACGGGAGGGTAGGACAAAAGATGTCATGCAAGTTCTTTTCCATAAGCACGTATGACTATATTCGAGATACGTGCCTACATTATATTGATGAACTGGAGCTAGTTCTGTGTCACCCTATGTTATAGCTATTACATGAGTAATCGCATTTGACATAATCATCCATCACTGATCCAATGCCTACAAGCTTTTCACATATTGTGATTCGCTTATTTACTTTTCCGTTGCTACTATTACAATTCCTACAAACTATTATCTTTACTTTTGCCACGGTTACCAGTACTATCATACTACTTTGCTACTAAATACTTTGCTGCAGATACTAAGTTATCCAGGTGTGGTTGAATTGACAACTCAACTGCTAATACTTAAGAATATTCTTTGGCTCCCCTTGTGTCGAATCAATAAATTTGGGTTGAATACTCTACCCTCGAAAGCTGTTGCGATCCCCTACACTTGTGGGTTATCAAGACTAATTTCTGGCGCCATTGCTGGGGATCAAAGCTCTATTCTTTGAGTCTCTTGGGATTTATATCTGTTGATCACTATGAGGATCTTGAAAGACGAAAGAACTAAGATTTTTCCCTCAACTACGAGGGGAGGTAAGGAACTGCCATCTAGCTTTGTACTAGATTCTCCTTCTGTTATTAGTAAGCTTGCGACACCTAAACTCGCATTGCTATGAATTACGATATGTCGCATGTTATTGATGATGCCACTTCTACTATGCATGATACTTATGATGAAACTACTTCTGTGCGTGATACTACTGTGCCATTAGGTGAATTTCTTGATAAACAACTTGCTAGGGTTAGAAAGAATGAAATTATTGAAGATGCTATTATTGATGATAGTGATGATGAAAGTTCTCCCCCTGATTATGAATTACCTGTTGTTCCTGACGGTTATGTTATGAATGAGGAAGCTGCTAGAGCTATCTTTGCTTGCAAAAGTAGATATGATCTTAAAAAGTTATTAGCTAAATGGAAGCAGCAATCTCTTAATGCTAGAATCAAACCTGGCCCTGCTTTTGCTACTTCACCTATCTGTGTTACTGATAAGGATTATGAATTCTCTGTTGATCCTGAAATAATTACTTTAGTTGAATCTGATCCTTTTTATGGCCTTGAATCTGAAACTGTTATGGCACATCTTACCAAGTTGAATGATATAGCCACCCTATTTACTAATGATGAGAAGTCTCGCTATCATTATATCCTTAAGATATTTCTGATCTCATTAAAGGGTGATGTTAAGACTTGGTTTAATTCTCTTGATCCTGGTTGTGTGCGTAGTCCAGGAGATGATTTATTACTTCTCTGCTAAATATTTTCCTGCTCATAAGAAATGAGCTGCCTTGCGGGAAATATATAATTTTGTGCAAATCAAAGAATAGAGTCTCCCACAAGCTTCGGGGAGGCTTCTCCGGTTACTTAATGCTTTTCCTGATCATCCTCTTAAGAAAGTTGAAATACTTGGTATCTTTTATAATGGACTAACCGATGCTTCCAAGGACTACTTGGATAGTTGTGCTGGTTGTGTTTTCAGGGAAAGAACAGTCGACCAAGCTGAATTACTATTGAATAATATGTTAACTAATGAAAATAATTGGACTCTCCCTGAGCCAATTCCTGTGGCAATTCCTGAACCAATTGAGCCAACTCCTGAGCCTATTCCTAAACCTACTCCGAAGAAGAGGGGTGTTCTATTTCTCAGTCCTGAAGATATGGAAGAGGCAAAGAAATCAATGAAAGAAAAAGGTATTAAAGTTGAAGATGTTAAGAAATTACCACCTATTGAAGAAATACATTCCTAATATACTGCTTGTCAAAGAAACATATTGTCTTGATAACCCGACACAGGTAGTAAAGGTAAATTCTCTCTATAGATACGATAAAGTTGAAATTCCGTCTACTAAATTTCATAGCCCATGCTTAGATGAATTTGATGACTTTATGGCTAGACAAGAAAGTATTAATGTTTATGTTGGTAGAGAATTAAAGAATAATACTTTCGAGATAGGACACTTGAGTGATTATATGGCTAGAGTTAAAGATGAACTTAAACTCATTAGCAAATATGCTTCTATGGTTACCACTCAAGCTGAGCAAGTACTTAAAGCTCAAAGTGATTTGCTTGATGAATTAAATAATAAACATGACTTTGCTGTTAGAGTGGCTACTAGAACTGGTAGAATGACTCACGAACCTTTGTATCCTAAAGGCCACCCTAAGAGAGTCGAGCAAGATTCTCAGAGAAATAATTTAGAGGCACCTAGTTCTTCCAAAAAGAAGAAAAAGAAAAACTATAGGACTTTGCATGCTTCTAGTGAACCTGTTGTAGACACACCTGAGAATCCCAATGATATTTCTATTTCTGATGCTGAAACACAATCAGGTGATGAACATGAACCTAGTGATAATGTTAATGGTAATGTTCATGTTGATGCTCAACCTAGCAAAAATAATGAAGCAGAGATTGAACCTGCGGTTAATCTTGATAACCCACAATCAAAGAATCAACGTTATGATAAGAGAGATTTTGTTGCTAGGAAGCACGGTAAGGAAAGAGAACCATGGGTTCAGAAACCCATTCCCTTTCCTCCTAAACCATCCAAGACAAAGGATGATGAGGATTTTGAGCGCTTTGCTGAAATGATTAGACCTATCTTCTTACGTATGCGCTTGACTGATATGCTTAAAGTAAATCTGTAAGCTAAGTATCTGAAGGATATCATTACAAATAAAAGAAAGATACCGGAAGCTGAAATTTCCACCATGCTTGCTAATTATACTTTTAAGGGTGGAATACCAAAGAAACTTGGAGACCCCGGGGTGCCAACTATACCATGCTCCATTAAAAGAAACTATGTTAAAACTGCTTTATGTGATCTTGGAGCCGGTGTTAGTGTTATGCCTCTCTCTTTATATCGTAGACTTGAATTGAATAAGTTGACACCTACTGAAATATCTTTGCAAATGGCTGATAAATCAAGTGTTATACCTATCGGTATTTGTGAGGATGTGCTTGTTGTGTTTGCAAATGTCACTATCTTAACGGACTTTGTTATTCTTGATATTCCCGAGGATGATAGTATGTCGATTATCCTTGGTAGACCCTTTTTGAATACTGCAGGGTCTGTTATTGATTGCAACAAAGGCAATGTCACTTTTCATGTTAATGGTAATGAGCATACGGTACACTTTCCGAGGAAACAACCTCAAGTTCATAGCATCAATTCTATTGGAAAAGTTCCAACTATTATTATTGGAGATTTTGAATTTCCTCTTCCTACTGTCAAGAAAAAGTATGATATTCTTATTGTTGGGGATGTTCATATCCCCGTTGAGGTAACTTAGTGTTATTCAAAATTTCTCCGGTTCCGTGTTATTCGGAATGAGCTTGTAAACAAGACTTGATCAACCTTGTTAATGGATTCATTTTGATGATCATGAGA
The DNA here is from genome assembly GCA_021437245.1 of Aegilops speltoides. Classification (NCBI taxonomy): domain Eukaryota; kingdom Viridiplantae; phylum Streptophyta; class Magnoliopsida; order Poales; family Poaceae; genus Aegilops; species Aegilops speltoides. The sequence continues at coordinate 420,713,640 of CM038146.1, forward strand.
TGGATGAAACTAAAAGGCACAACCTTCTGTACCCTCTTTTTACTTTCTGTTATTTAGATTAAATAAAGCAAAAATAGTATTATCTGACTGTTTTCTGAATTATCTGTGCAATAAAAAAATAGCCCGAAAATAAAAGTGCTCCAAATGCCCTGCAAATTTAGTATGATTTTTATGGAATATTTGAGGATTTTAGGCACTGAAAACACTGCAGGAGGGGCAAGCACCTGTCCACGAGGGTGGAGGGCGCGACCACACCCCTGGGCGCCCCCCTGTCTCGTGGCCCACGGTGGCCCCCCTCCACTTATTCCTGCACCCACACACTCCATCCTCTTCCCAAAAAAATCCCCATCCAGCTCAAGCACGAGTTCTAGCTCATTTTGTTGTGATTTTCGATCTCCTTGCTCAAAGCTCCATTCACAAAACTGCTTTGGGAGATTGTTGCTTGGTATGTGACTCCTCCATTGGTCCAATTAGTTTTTGTTCTAGTGCTTTATTCATTGCAAATTTTTGCTGCATAGGTGACCCTGTTCTTGAGCTTGCATATTAAATTTATGAGGTCCCAAGTAATTCTAATGCATGATATAGGCTTTAGGCACTTGTAGGAGTAGTTGCTACCAATCTTGTTTAGTTCTATTCACTTTTATTTTGAAGTTACTAAAATTTCCAAAAAATTTCAGAAAAAGAAATATGTCTAGGAGAATGTACCAAGGTGGTTCCTCAATAAAGAAAGGACCTAGGTGTGCTATGCATGAGCAAGACGATGAACCACCGAGGGACACAGAAGTGCGAGCTTGTGAGTGGCCATCAGACGATTTTATGGTCAATGCAGGCATTAAGGATGAATTTGACGCATATGTGCGTAATGCCGATCTTGATGACTTCTTACAAGATAAGTGTCCTCAGCACTATTAATTGACTGATTCATTTGTGAGAAGGTTTAAATATAAATGTTCACGTAATTCTCAGAGTGTCCTGTTTGATATTTATGATAAATCTTATACCATGGACTTAGAAGATTTTACAACTGCTTGCAAACTCCCGCAGTGGGGCAATGTTAATGAGCCCCACAAATCTGAATATAAAGACTTTATTGCTAGTATTACTGTGGGAGAATCTAGGGATATAGCACAAGCTACCATAGGGAGCATCCATTTTCCTGGTATACATTATTTTGCTCTCTTCATTGGTAGATGCATTAATGGTAAAGATGAAGCATGTAATATGTGTGTCCCTGATCTTTGTGTCCTCAAGAGTGCTGTGTTAGGTAATAAAGATTACAACTTGGGGGCAATAGTTGCACGTAGGTTGCATAATAATGGTATGTTTGGAGATTTATTTGGAGGGATTTATGCGACCTGTGTAGCTAATTATCTTGGTATAGCCCCACGATAAGGGGATATGGTGTTGCCTCCTGCTTATTTAGATTATGACGTGATGGTCAAACATCGTTTTCTTTTGAGGAATGAACAATTCCTCGAGTATCGACTAATCTTTGACAGACATAGCTCTATCCATGTTACTCTCCCTGCTCCTTTCCTTTTTGATTACCAGGCAAAACAAAGATATGTTGTTACCAGGGAGGAGGCACCTGAACACAAGGGGAGAGCGGAGGCGGCTCGGCAACATGCTGCAGCTCAGGAGGCATTTGCTGCTGCATCTCAGTACGACCCCAGTTACAACTATGGATATCAGCCAGGCTATCCTTGGCAGTAGACCAACTTAGGCCAAAAGCCTAAGCTTGGGGGAGTACGTATTTATCACCGACTTTACATTCATGTTCACACACTATTCTAGTTGTCGGTGCTCATACTCTTTCATTGTATTATCCATGCTAGTTTAATTTTCTTTTTCTTGCTTTTTTCTTGTGTGTTTGATAAACCTTAAGAAAAACCAAAAAATTAGTTAGTTTAATTTCCATGCTTGTAGTAGAATTAAAATGAAAACCCAAAAAGATTTCTCGTTCTTCTTCTTACTTGTTGGGAGCTTTCCCGTGTAAATAGTTTTTCTTTTCTTTTCTTTCCTTTGGGGGTCGAGAGTAGAAGACCATATTGACAATGTTTAGTGGCTCTCATATGCATGATTGTTTATTTAACTTAGAGCCCATATTACTTTGTCTTCTCTCTCGAGTTGAATGCTTGCAGAATCCAGCTTAGTCCAATGCACGCGCACTATTATTATTATACACATCGTTCGGCCGTGCAAGTGAAAGGCAATAATGACGATATATGATGGACTGATTGAGATGAGAAAAGCTAGTATGAATGATATACAATGGACTGATTGAGATGAGAAAAGCTGGTATGAACTGGACCTCTCTTGTTTTTGTAAATATGATGAGTTCATCGTTCCTGATTCAGCTTATTATGAAGTAAACATATTTGCAATGACATTTAGAGATTATAGTTGCTTGTGCCATGCTTGATTAGCTATGAGTTATAATGGTTTACCTTGCGTGCCAACATGCTATTAAAATGATTGTGATGTGGTATGATGGGATGGTATCCTCCTTTGAATGAATTGAGTGACTCGACTTGGCACATGCTCACGCATGTAGTTGAAAAAAATCAACATAGCATTCACCATATTTATGTTCATGGTAGATTATATCCTACTCATGCTTGTACTCGGCGTGAATTAATTTTAATGCCTGTTCATGACTGTTGTCGCTCTCTCAGTTGGTCGCTTCCCAGTCTTTTGCTAGCCTTCACCTATACTAAGCGGGAATACTGCTTGTGCATCCAAACTCCTTAAACCCCAAAGTTGTTCCATATGAGTCCACCATACCTTCCTATATGCGGTATCTACCTGCCATTCCAAGTAAATTTGTATGTGCCAAACTCCAAACCTTCAAATGAAATTATGTTTTGTATGCTCGAGCAGCTCATGTTTCAACTAGGGATATCTGTATCTTCCATGCTAGGTGGGTTATTCTCAAGAGGAGTGGACTCCGCTCCTCATTCACGAGAAAGGGCTGGTAACCGGGTTGCCCAGTCCCATGATCCAAAAAGATCAAAGCAAATCAAAATAATTAAACAAAACTCCCCCAGGGCTATTGTTAGTTGGAGGCACTCGTTGTTTCGAGCAAGCCATGAATTGATACTTGTTGGTGGTGGGGGAGTATAAAATTTTACCATTCTGTTTGGGAACTGCCTATAATGCATGTAGTATGGAAGATATCACCATCTCATAGTTGTTGCATTGACAGTGAAAGTATGCCCCTCAAAATGTTATTCATCTCTATTTTAAAATCGAGCTCTAGCACCTCTACAAATCCCTGCTTCCCTCTGTGAAGGGCCTATCTATTTACTTTTATGTTGAGTCATCATCCCTCTTATTACAAAGCACCCGTTGGAGAGCACACTGTCATTTGCATTCATTACTATTGGTTTATATTGGGTATGCCTTGACTGGATCTCTTTTACCATGAATTACAATGTTTAGTCAGTCCTTGATCTTTAAAGGTGCTCTGCATTTATGTTTTGCGGTCTCAGAAAGGGCTAGCGAGATACCATTTTGTTATATCATATTATGATTTTTTTGAGAAAGTGTTGTCATCCGAGTTTTATTATTATTGCTCGCTAGCTGATTATGCCATTGATATGAGTAATTGTGAGACCTAAGTGTTATTGTGAGTATGGTTAGTTCATAATACTTGCTGAAAACTTGAATGCTGGCTTTACATATTTACAACAACAAGAGCAAACAGAGTTTGTAAAAGTTTTTCTTTATCACTTTCATTTTATCAACTGAATTGCTTGAGGATAAGCAAAGGTTTAAGCTTGGGGGAGTTGATATGTCTCCAACCTATCTACTTTTCCAAACACTTTTGCCCTTGTTTTGGACTCTAACTTGCATGATTTGAATGAAACTAACTTGGATGATTTGTTTTCAGCAGAATCGCCATGATGTTGTTTATTGTGCAGAAAACAAAAGTTCTCGGAATGACCTAAAAATCCACGGAGATAAGTTTTGGAAAATATAAAAAATAATGGCGAAAGAATCAAGGCCAGGGGGCCCACAGCCTGTCAATGAGGGTGGGGGCGTGCCCTCCCCCTGGGTGCGCCCCCATTCTCGTGGGCCCCCTGATGCTCCACCAACCTCAACTCCAACTCCATATATTCCGTTTCGCGGAGAAAAAAAATCAGAGAGAAAGTTTCATCATGTTTTACGATACGGAGCCACCGCCAAGCCCTAATATCTCTCGGGAGGGCTGATCTGGAGTCCGTTCGGGGCTCCGGAGGGGGGATTCGTCGCCGTCGTCATCATCAACCATCCTCCATCACCAATTTCATGATGCTCACCGCCGTGCGTGAGTAATTCCATCGTAGGCTTGCTGGACGGTGATGGGTTGGATGAGATTTACCATGTAATCAAGTTAGTTTTGTTAGGGTTTGATCCCTAGTATCCACTATGTTCTGAGATTGATGTTGCTATGACTTTGCTATGCTTAATGCTTGTCACTAGGGCCCGAGAGCCATGATTTCAGATCTGAACCTATTATGTTTTCATGAATATATGTGAGTTCTTGATCCTATCTCGAGAATTGTTTTTTGAATTTTATTTTGATATAATTTTTTGACAACTATTTTTAACGTGACTCAAAATTTCGTGATTAAAAGAGTTCGGACCCCACCAAAATATGCAAAATTTCATTGAATTTTTTAGCAGTGCCCAGAATATATGGTCTGTAATGCTAATAAAAAGATATGAGCTTCAAATATCCTTAAGAATTAGCAAATGGGCTGTAAATTATTGAAAATAATGGCTAATGGGCTGTATGCTATTTTCCCTGATTTGGAGGCTGACTTACGGGCCTACTAGGTTGTGATGTCGCTGTCCTAAATTTTTTTTTTGACGCGTAGGCAAGGCTTTGTCAACTTAGTCAACACATCGCAGTTGATCGTTGGATGTCCATCCAACGGCATTGTCTTCTTCAATCTCGATCTTCTGCCCGCCCGCCCAAACCAACGCCGGCGGGACTGCCTGCTCCCTCCTCCTGTGTTGGATGTGCTGCCGCCGGGCCATCCCTCTAACCACCCACACATCCTGTTATTTTCCGGCAACGTCAGCCTCACCCCGCAGCCAACCAGTCAGCGCTCGTTCTCCCCTCAGCGTGGGCATCCGCTGCGGTGGCTTCACCGGCTCCGGGTGGTTCTCTTCCCGGGCCTCGCCCTCGTCCACCGCGTTTGTGCTCTCGGTGCGGCGAGGTCAACATGGTCAACAAACAACAGCCATCAGAAGAGGCTGACAGTAGGGGCCCACACAGGAAAATGCCTCCTTATTACGCGCAAAATAATGATTCCTCCACCTGATAGCTGGGACCCACCGGAAGGGTCTCTGTATTTCATGAAAAAAACGTTCCCCCCGCTGTCAGCTCGGACCCACCGGAAATGCCTCCTTATTACGCACAAATAATGAATACTCCCCCTGCTAGCTGGGACTCACCTTGGTGGGAGGCTGACTTGTGGGCCTACTAAGTTTACGAGGACGGAGGGCTTTGTCAACTTAGTCAATATGAACGACTCTAGCTCCAGTGACCGTACGATGTCCATCCAACGGCCGTAGTGCTTCTTGAACCTCTGGTCTTCATGCTCCAGCCGCCCAAAGCAGCGCCAGTCGTGCCGCGTGCTCCTGCCTCCCGTGGCCGGCTGTGATGCCGCGGAGGCCCCACCGCCCCCTACTACTCCCACCGCTGGCCAGGCCATCCCTCTACTCACCCACACACCCTGTTATTCTGCGGCGACGGCAACCTCACCCTCGTACTCCTCTTCGCGTGGGCATCCACTGCTGCGTCTTCCCCGGCTCCGCGTCGTCCCCTTCCTAGGTCTCGCCGTCGTCCACCATCGTGGTGCTCTCGGTGCGGCGTGGTCAATGTGGTCAACGACCGACTTCCATCGGAAGAGTACTGTGCATGGAGAGCCTGACAGCTGGGTCCACGGCGGCCGCAAGGATGTGCCTCCTTATTACGCGCAAAATAATTATTCCTCCACCTGACAGCGAGGACCCATCGAACGGGCCACCGTATTTCACGAAAAAAACGTTTCCCCCTGACTGCTGGGACCCACCAGCTACATCTTCGCACGCAAGGAAGTGCGTCCGGGCAAAAAAGCGATTCGCCCCCTTGACTGCTGGGACCCACCAGCTACATCTTCGCACGCAAGGAATTGAGTCCGAGAAAAAAAAAACGATTCGCCCCCCTGACTGCTGGGACCGACCAGCTACATCTTCGCAGGCAAGGAAGTGCTTGACAGTCGGGACCCACCTGGTCGAAGCGTACGTAGCGTTGTCATTCTGTTCGCGAATGTGTACGTACATACTGGTCATAGTAGAGGCGCGCACGTACACGTACGTACAACGGAGAGGGTGCAAGAAAGAAAATACGGCGACGTACGTACATACGGGCAGGGTCTCGAACGCCTACTCGCGCATACGTACAATGCTGGGTCGGAACGGAGAAACAGCGTCGTCGTCGTGTTCATGGGGAGCCAACCGGCTGGGTCGGAACGGAATGTGTGGTCGTGTTCATCGGGAGGGCTTGGATGGAACAGGCGATGGAAACGAGGCCTGGTGTCGGTGTCAAAACCGGCGGATCTCGGGTAGGGGGTCCCGAACTATGCGTCTAGGCGGATGGTAACAGGAGACAAGGGACACGATGTTTTTACCCAGGTTCGGGCCCTCTTGGTGGAGGTAAAACCCTACTCCTGCTTGATTAATATTGATGATATGGGTAGTACAAGAGTAGATCTACCACGAGATCAAGGAGGCTAAACCCTAGAAGCTAGCCTATGGTATGATTGTTGTTCGTCCTACGGACTAAAAACCCTTCGGTTTATATAGACACGGAGAGGGCTAGGGTTACACAGTCGGTTACAATGGTAGGAGATCTACATATCCATATCGCCAAGCTTGCCTTCCACGCCAAGGAAAGTCCCATCCGCACACGGGCGAAGTCTTCAATCTTGTATCTTCATAGTCTTGGAGTCCGCCGACGGTGATAGTTCGGCTATCCGGACATCCCCTAGTACAGACTCCTCAAGAGCCTTTAACTAGGCTTCAATGACGATGAGTCCGCGCGCATATTGTCTTCGCATTGCAAGGCGGGTTCTTCTGCAAATTCCATGTACTCGCCGAATGGTGTCCGGCTTCTTATAAATGGTGCGCTCCTTGGCTTCCACGTCCAATAATGGCCATCTTCCACGTGTCGTATGAATGCGAAAAGCCAGGGCATTTTTACATTCCACCCCCTAGCTGCGCGAATGAGCTGCCTATAAAGAGAGGCGAGGATCCAGATCCGAATCCCACCATCCTCCTTCCGCGAGTATTCATTGGAGCGCCTCTGACCAAAAATCCATTCCATCATGGACAGTCAACGCGGCTCCTCCTCTCGCGCTCCCAGCCCTCGGCCAGGAGATTGGGGAAGATGCTCGGTCCCGCATAGTGAGCTAGTGACGCTCCAAGCCGAGGGATTTCTTCCCCAAGCCTTTATGGTTCCGGTTCGAGCCGGACTTGCCACCTACAAGGGCGGAAAGCAGGCGGAGAGCGTCCCCAATCCCTCCAAAGGAGAGCGGGTATGCTTCGTCCCTTATCTAATAAGAGGACTCGGATTTCCCACACATCCGTTTCTCCGGGGGCTCCTGGAGTTCTATGGGCTCCAGCTTCACCACCTTATGCCTGCCTCCATCCTACACATCGTGGGCTTCGTGGCCCTTTGCGAGCTGTTCTTAGGCGTCGAGGCCCATTTTGCGCTGTGGAAGAGATTATTCTGCCTTGTACCCTGTTCTCGTGATGGGTCGATATATCAACTGGGCGGAGCCAAACTATGGTGCATCGCCGGGACCGGATATCTATCCGGAACCTCGAAGAAGGCGTCCGAAGACTGGCCTTCGGAATGGTTTTATATGGAAGACGCCCCGCTACCGGACCTAGTTCGGATCGGCCTCCCGGAGTTCAGCAACGCTCCCCTGAAGAAATGCCTGACTTGGCGCCCGCGGAGCCCTCAACGGGATAATGATAGGGACGTCCAATATCTGATGGGCCGAATAAGGTTATTGGCTCATTCCGGATTGACCATGATTGGGGTCATGGCCACATGCATTATGCGAGGGGTGCAACCGCTCCAGTATAGGGGCCACCCCACGTGGGATTTCAACGGGGAGGATGATGCCACCCGTCATGGCCACAAGGGGCCGGGATCGGTCGCCGATCTGGTGAAGATCCTGTCCGGCCTGTACAAAGGGGAGAAGGAGGACTTCCTCCGTGCTATTCCATTGAACGGATTTTCCATGAACAACCCTCGGAGCTAGGTGAGCGGACGTTTGTCTAGCCGATCCATATTCCCAAAGTTAAGTGTCTCACTTTGTGATTTTGACGCAGGAACTGCGCCGGGCCGTAGAGGATATACACAACCTGGCTCCACAACCCGAGGATCCGGAACGATCCCTCGATCCGGCCTCCGAAGAGGATCCGGACATAAAGGTGGAGCTGATCGATGGGGTGTTCCACCAACTTAGCATCGACAATGCTTTGGTCGCCATTACGGCCGACTACCCCAGAATATCTCCAGTTTCCCAGGTAACTGTGACCGGAGTCCTGATACCATTACTCATCCATGCTTATCTCTGACCACCGTATACTAATGGTGTTCCGCAGGAGGTGCCTTCGAGGCGGGAAGCCGAACCCGCGGCGGCTGGCCAACAAGGGGCAGCTCGGCCCAGCAGGCGGAAAAGAAGTGCGGCGTGGATCGAGACGTCGCCGCAACGGTATGGCGCGCCACCACGTTTCCAGGAAAGATTCCTGGAAGGCATATTAACGCTCGTGGTTTTTTCAGGAGAAAGAGCGCTCGCTGGACTGTGTCCGGAGAGCTTACCAATCAAGCCTCCGCCAGCCAGGCTCCAACGCCAGGTCCGGAGGGGGAGGCGAACACAAGGCGCGCGTTGGGTGCTCCTCCAATGGAGGACGCTGACCGGTTGTCCGCCACCAGATCTGAGATGGAGAGCGCCATGAATCACAGGCACCACCGGACAGTTCTTCGTGACGCATGCTTCTCCCCGGAGGCGTTAAATGCCTTTAATTCGGGAGATGCGCACCTCCGTGCCGCTCAAGATGGTCTAGCCAGAGCCACGGAGCAGTATGTGAAAGACATACGGGTGAGGAATTTTGATGATTATATATGCCAAGAGTCCCGAGACTTAAAATAGTTAGAATAACTGATTTAAGGATCATTTGTTATGCAGGATCTTACGGAGAAGAATACCCACCTGTCCCAGGAGCTTCAAGAGGGCAAGGCCCAACTTGCGGCCGCACTAGCCGACACAGGAGGAGCCACAGAGACCCCCTCCGGTAATATATACTTTCGAAAGATAAGTAGTTTGTGAAGTGCGGCGTGTGCATGGGTTTGACAATAATATTGCAGATGGTGCCGGACTAGATCCGGATAGGCAGCAGCTACTACGCCAGCTAAAGGCCGGCGAGAAGGTGCTTACAAGGGTGCGGCAGGAGAAAAATAACCTCCAAGATGCTAACACTCAGCTGGGCGAGGAACTAAAAGATGTTCGGGCCCAGCTGTCTGACTCTGTGAAGGAGAATCGGCGGCTTTGTCGCGGCATTTATAGTAAGTGCTTGAACGAATTTTTGAAAAGAAGAGTTCGGCAAGGAAGTCGATTAACAGGAATATGTCTGTAGGTATGCTCACAGGCCGTACAGCAGAGGAAATTGAAGAGGAATACAATCAGTCAATTTGACTACGTAATTTAAAATGACATGTAAAATGCCTTCTAGCCGGATTGTAGATCGTTTGTCATTGCGGACCTTTTCGCTTCAACCTCGGGACCCGATAGTCCGGAGTGTGTCCGAATACCCTCGTGGTTATATAAAAAAACGGGGCATGCGTGGAGACCAAGCGTAGGGGTCATTAGTGCTTTATCAGACAAGTGCCCAACTAGTTATGTTATATTACATGGTTAGTAAGAAACATCTTCTAGGGAGAATAGATCCGTTAGGGGTTCCTTTCCCTGGGAGGCATGCCCTAAAGTGCATGTCCGGACTGCGAAAAAAGCAGGAAAGCATCTGGGGGTAGATAAATAGATGGGTAAGAACTCATCTTTCAATTCACCGACCGAATATTCCCTTAAGAACGCTAGATTTAAGCTTCACCCAGTCTGAGGTACACATCCGGCTGACCCGGCAGTAACAATCGCAGAGGTGCTCCCTTTACCTCCTAGCCGAACAATCGGGAATGTAGGGGTAAGCACAGGAGCCAGGCAACCCAGCTTGGCCAAAACTTAAGTCATATCGATGCATATAATGGTGAATAAAAGGTACATGCGGAAGTGTGACACATGTGTTGGGTATAAAGTCCGTATAAATAAGCTTCTGTTAAAGAAGCCCCCAGGTATAATGAGTGTGAGTAGCACGTCAAGTGTGTGCGAACAATGCGCTGGCGAGCCACGGAAGGACCGTGAGAGAAAAAAAGAGGGGGATAAAAATGAAAGACAATATAAAATATAGACGGGGGAAGGAGACGAACTCAAAGTCCGGCGCTAGGCGAAGAATCTTCGGAGACGGCCTGCATTCCATGGATTTGGCTCGAGTCGGTTATCCGATGCGTTTCGCGGACGGTACGCTCTGCTGGTCAGGACTTGGTCGATAATGAAGGGACCTTCCCATTTGGGCTTGAGTTTGTCCTTTTTCTTGTCCGGCAGGCGTAGAACCAGTTCGCCAACATTGTAAGTTTTGGCCCGTACTTCTCTGCTTTGATATCTTAGAACCTGCTGTTGATAGAATGCGGAACGAGCTTTTGCCACGTCACGCTCCTCCTCTAAGGCGTCCAAACTGTCCTACCGATCCAGCTCGGCTTCTCTTTCTTCGTACATGCGCACGCGAGGTGAGTCATGAATTATGTCGCAGGGCAAAACTGCCTCTGCACCGTATACCATAAAAAATGGTGTGAATCCGGTAGTGCGATTTGGTGTGGTCTGCAGCCCCCAGAGTACAGAGTCAAGCTCCTCTACCCAGTGCGTGTTAGATTCCTTAAGGGACCGCACTAGCCTGGGTTTGATGCCGCACATGATTAGACCATTTTCTCATTCGACTTGACCGTTAGTTTGGGGGTGATAGACTGAAGCATAGTTGAGCTTAATGCCCATGTTTTTGCACCAGAGTTTAACCTCGTTGGCCGTGAAGTTAGTGCCGTTATCAGTGATGATGCTGTGGGGGACGCCATAACGGTGTACTACCCCTGATATGAAGTCTATCACGGGTCCGGATTCGGCCGTCTTAACTGGCTTGGCCTCTATCCACTTGGTGAATTTGTCCACCATGACCAATAGGTACTTTTGCTTGTGGGTTCCTCCTTTAAGGGGTCCAACCATGTCAAGCCCCCAGACCATGAACGGCCAGGTGATGGGTATAGTTTTCAGGGCGTGGCTGGCATGTGGCTTTGATTAGCAAACAGATGGCAACCGACGCATCGTTGGACTAAATCCTGAGCGTCTGTCCCGGCCATTGGCCAATAAAATCCTGTATGAAAGGCCTTGCTTACAAGGGCCCGGGCTGCGGCGTGGTGCCCACTGAGTCCGGCATGAATTTCAGCCAGAAGATTTCGCCCTTCCTCTTCGGAGATACACCTTTGAAGGACTCCCGTTGTGCTTTTCTTATAGAGCTCTCCCTCATGGACCTTATAGGCTTTAGATCGCCGTACTATGCAGCGGGCCTCGTTTTGGTCCTCGGAAGTTCTGCCAAGTTAAGTAAGCTAGGAATGGCTCGTCCACGGGCAATGACCGCCATTATTTAAATGTAATGAAGGTGTTGTTTCATTGGCGTAACCATCTATTGTGTCGAGAATGTGCGGTGTCGTAAAGTGCGGTTGGGTCCGGATTGTTGTTTCCGGACTTCTTCCCATAGTACGGATGGCTTGAAAAGCGTTCCAGGAAGATGTTGGGAGGGATGGCATCGCGCTTTGCGCCGATGCGTGCCAATACGTCCGCCGCTTGATTATTATCCCCGGCTATATGGTGAAATTCGAGCCCTTCAAACTGAGCTGACATTTTCAGAACGACATTACGGTAAGCTGCCTTTTTCGGATCCTTGGCGTCGAAGTCTCCATTTATTTGGGATATCGCGAGGTTCGAATCCCCTCGCACCTCTAGGCGTTTAATGCCCATGGAGACCGCCATCCGGAGGCCATGTAGGAGGGCCTCGTATTCGGCTGTGTTGTTGGAGTCCTGTGACATTATCCGAGTACGATTGGGTGTGTCTCGGTTGGGGACGTCAGGACGACGCCAGCCCCCAGGCCGGCCAACATTTTGGAGCTGTCGTAGTGCGTGATCCAGAATATGCACCGTACTCTTTAGGGAGTTCGGCTTCAGTCCATTCGGCGATGAAGTCGGCCAAAACTTGTGACTTGATAGCTCGCCGTGGTTTATAGGTTATGTCGAATGGTAGGAGCTCGATGGCCCATTTTGCAATCCTGCCGGTCGCGTCGCGGTTGTTTATAATGTCATTGAGAGGTACTTCGGAGGCTACTGTTATCGAACACTCTTGAAAGTAGTGTCGGAGCTTTCGGGATGCCATGAACACTGTGTACGCTATCTTTTGATAATGTGGATACCGGGACTTGCATGGAGTTAGGACAGTGGATACATAGTACACTGGTTTTTGAAGAGGGAACTTGTGTCCGTCCGTTTCTCGTTCGACGTCGAGCACCACACTTACAACTTGATGTGTTACCGCGATATATAATAGCATTGGTTCGCCCAAGTTGGCCGCGGCCAGGACCGGATTTGTTGCCAATATGGCCTTTATTTCTTCGAGTCTGGCCGTGGCGGCATCCGTCCACTCGAAGTGTTCGGTGCGCCGGAGGAGGCGATAAAGGGGTAATGCCTTTTCTCCTAAGTGGGAGATGAAGCGGCTTAGAGCCGCCACACATCCAGTCAATTTTTGTATTTGCTTGAGGTCTTTTGGGATATCCAATTGTGACAGAGCTCGGATCTTGGCTGGGTTTGCTTCAATTCCTCTACCGGATACAATGAAGCCCAAGAGCTTTCCGGTGGTGCGCCAAAACGATTTTTCGGGTTGAGCTTAATGTCGTATGCTTGGAGATTGTCGAATGTGAGCCTCAAGTCGCCTACTAGAGTTTCGGCGTGTTTGGATTTGACGACCACATCGCCTATGTATGCCTCCTTTGTTTTGCCGATCTGGTTTGCGGACATGTACGAATCATGCGCCGTATGTTGCGCGGCGTTTTTGAGCCGAAGGGCATTGTGTTGAAGCGAATGGTCCGTATGGAGTAATGAATGCCGTTGCGGCTTGGTGCTGCTCCGCCATCTTGATTTGATGGTAGCCGAGTATGCATCGAGGAAGCACAATGAATCGTGCCCTGCGGTAGCGTCGATAATTTGATCGATGCGGGGAAGGGGGAAGGGATCCTTTGGGCAAGCCTTGTTAAGGTCCTTGAAATCGACACACAAGCGCTAGGATTTGTCCTTCTTTCGTACCATTACCAGGTTTGCTAGCCAGTCCGGATGTTTTATATCTCTGATGAATCTGGCTTCTAATAGTTTGGCTAGCTCCTCTCCCATTGCCTGTCTTTTGGGTTCAGAAAATCACCGAAGAGCCTGTTTGACTGGCTTGAATCCTTTTAGGATATTTAGGCTGTGCTCTGCCAGCCGGCGTGGGATTCCTGGCATGTTTGAAGGGTGCCAGGCAAAAATATCCCAATTTTCCCGTAGGAATTCTCGTAGTGCAGCGTCTACATCAGGGTTTAATTGTGCCCCAATGGAGGTCGTCTTTGTAGGGTCCGTTGGATGGACTTGAAATTTGACTATTTCGTCCGCTGGCTTAAAAGAGGTGGAGTTGGATCTTTTGTCAAGTATGACGTCGTCCCTATTCACCGTGGAGCGCAGCGCTGTGAGTTCCTCGGCCGCTAGGGCTTCAGATAGCACCTCTAGGGCTAGTGCGGCTGTCTTAGTTTCGGCGCGGAGCGCTACATCTGGATCACTGGCAAGGGTGATGATTCCGTTGGGCCCGGGCATTTTGAGCTTCATGTACCCATAATGGGGTATAGTTTGAAAAATTGTGAATGCCTCTCGTCCTAATAAAGCGTGGTATCCGCTACTGAACGAGGCCACGTGGAACGTGACCTCCTCGGACCTGTAGTTGTCCGGCGAGCCGAATACCACATCCAGTGTGATTTTTCCAGTGCAGCAAGCTTCCCGACTAGGGATTATTCCTCTGAAGGTTGTGTTGCTTCGCTCAATGCGGCTCCAGTCTACTTCCATTTTTCGAAGGGTTTCCTCGTAGATGAGCTTTAATCATTGCCGCCATCCATGAGTACCTTAGTAAGGCGAAAGCCGCCCACTATTGGACCGAGGACCAATGCGGCTGGTGCTCGGGCTGTTCGAATTTAGGTTCACATCTTTGGCGTTAAAGGTAATAGCCGTGTCACCCATGGATTTTGTTGCTACTTGGTAGACTTTGGCAAGGCTCGGAGTGTTCGCTTCGCATATTATTTGATGCGAAAGTCTCACAGACTATTAATACCGTCTTTGTACTTTGGGCTGGTTCTCTGGGGCTAGAAGCTCTTCGCCACTTTTGGCCACCGCCATAGTATCCAACATGCTCAAGGCTATGTGTTGGAGTGGCGCCTCAGTACTATGGATTTTGCAAGGTCCGCCGAGCCATCCCTCCAAAGATGGTTCCATGCCCTTTATGGGGTTTTTGCTTTTGGTTTTTAACCCGGTGCACGAATATGATGCACCCTTTTATTTCGGACTAGGGTTGTGTTGGAGCCGGATTGTCCCAAAATTTGGTTTCATTTTCAGCGCTCTCCATCGCGACAAGATTTCGTACTATGGACGCCAAGCCGTGGCGTGTAATTTCGCGATGACTTATGGCGTTCATGATTCCCTTGTCCGTGCAATTATTGCAGAAAATTGAGATTGCGCTTTCCTCACGGCAGTCCTTTATCCTGTCCATAACCAGGAGGAATCTGGCCCAGTAATGGTGTACTGTTTCAGCGGGCTCTTGCCGGATTCGGGATAGATCGCTTGTGTTTGGGTGGGCGGGTGGAATTAAATTCGGAACCCCGTCCAATCTAAGACTCAAGGGCCGGAAAGTTTCCGAACTTGGAAGCTTGGGTTGTTGGATGTTGTCGAACGAATCCGGCCTGCTGCCTGACTTTAGGTTCAGGGCTTGATTGACGTCCATCCCTCCGCGGGAATCCGGCATGGAGGGGTCGGGAATTCGGACATAGCTTGTCCTTAATGTAGAAGAAGAGTCGCCGTGCTGTTCCTCCACCACAGCAACGTGGTGGGTAGCCTGGGGAGAGTTGATCTCTCTCAGATCGGTTTTAGGCCCAATCTGATCGTAGTCTGTAGCGACTCCCAGGGCAGCGATGCGATCCAGGAGCTCATTTAAGGAGGAGAGCTCCATCGGATCTAGCTGCTCGGCGAATTCCGAGTTGATGTGGAGATCGCTTTTGATGATCCGAGAGGTCATCGTCGGCGTGGCGGCCGAACAGGAGGTCATAAAAAAACTGCCTAGCCGGATAGTTTGGCTGATGGCCAAAGCTCCTTTGGCAACGGTGCCGTCTTTAAAGACGGGACGAGGCATCCTTCTTGATTGCGACGACACAGAGGAACTCTCAATGAAAGCACCAATGTCGGTGTCAAACCGCGGATCTCGGTAGGGGGTCCCGGCTATGCGTCTAGGCGGATGGTAATAGGAGACAAGGGACACGATGTTTTTACCTGTGTTGGGCCCTCTCGGTGGAGGTAAAACCCTACTCCCGCTTGATTAATATTGATGATATGGGTAGTACAAGAGTAGATCTACCATGAGATCAAGGAGGATAAACCCTAGAAGCTAGCCTATGGTATGATTATTGTTCGTCCTATGGACTAAAAACCCTCCAGTTTATATAGACACCGGAGAGGGCTAGGGTTACACAGAGTAAGTTACAATGGTAGGAGATCTACATATCCGTATCACCAAGCTTGCCTTCCATGCCAAGGAAAGTCCCATCCGGACATGGGGTGAAGTCTTCAATCTTGTATCTTCATAGTCTTGGAGTCCGGCCGACGGTGATAGTTCGGCTATCCGGACACCCCCTAGTCTAGGACTCCCTCACCTGGCGTACCGCAGAACGGAGGAAACGGACCACCTACGTTCGGATTGGGGTCCTGTTGATCGGGAGGGGTGTGGCGTACCGCAAAACGGAGGAAACAGACCTCCTACGGTCGAAACGGGGGTCCTGTTGATCGGGAGGGTGTGGCGTACCACAAAACGGACGAAACGGACTTGTGTTGGGCGCCACGGTTGAAACGGGGGGGGGGCGGAGGGTGTGGCGTCTTGCAAAGCACGGACTCCATGAGATCTGTTCATCTCCACCGTCGACCTCCTCCGGCCTCCACGGGCTACCGTCGACCTCCTCCGGCCTCCACGGGCTCTGCTCATCCAGCCTCCACCGCACGCTACTCCACCGCTACTATTCAACCACCCTCCACGGGCACCCCTCCACCGCTCTCTGCTCATCCAGCCCTCCACACCACGGGTCCTGTTCAACCACCCTCCACGGCCATCCCTCCACCAGCTACTATTCATCCAGCCCTCCACACCATGGGGTCTGTTCATCCAGAGGCAACGCCACCGCCACTCTTCATCCAACCCCCCGCAACGCCATCGCTCATCCCGAGGCAAGCATCGATCGGCTTGATTAGCAGCAGATGGGCGAATCGCTCCATCGGGTTCGATTAATGACCATCGATCGATTGCTCAGTTCGTAACGTAGCTTTGTAGTGCAATCGCCGGGTTCGATTGGAGCCCAATGCCTCGCTTCGGGTTGATTAGAGCCAACGCCTACGCTTTTGTCAGACGAGAAACGCGATCGCTCGGCCCTCGACCTCCCACCATAAGCTGCAACTCCCAAATTTTCCTCCCCTCGCTTCTACCACGGTTTTTCCATCATGGATGGCCCAAAGAATGTCATGCACTGCGTCTCCGGCCCGCCCAGGACGAAAAGCCCATTTTCTGTCATGATTTTTTGTCATAGAAGTAGGAGCCCACCAGATCTATGATGATACCGGGTTTTGTCACAATTATCGTCATAGAAGTGTCATATGTATGACAGAAAAAAAATTTGTTTGGCCCAAAATGTCACGGATGTGTCTTTTTTTGTAGTGTGAGGATTAGGGTTCGGGGAGGTGGCCTTGTAGGCCAGAGAGGGGGTGGCTGGGCTGGCCAGTTGGCTAGCTGGGCCGGTTGGCCCAGCGTGGGGTGGGGTGTTTCTTTTTCTTTTTGCTTTATGTTTATTCTTTTCTTTTTTTACTTATTTTTCCATTACTGTTTTCTGTTATTTCCAATATACATTAGTTTTAGTAAAATATAAAATTGGTTCCTAAAATAGTTTTACTACATATTCTAATGCCACAAAAACTTGGGCAACTAGATAAAGTGGTTTAATATTTTATTAATCGGAAAAGGCATTTAATTAGCTATTTTGCTATTGTTTTATTTACTTTGGGACAATCAAACACTTCAAAGAGGTTGGTTTCTCCACCGTAATCACATATGCATTATTTGGCTCACCCTGAACATTTTAGTTTTAACATTTGAAAACATTTATTGTTTGCTTGATTTTGAATTTGAATTTGAATCAGTTTCGAACTAATGCGAGATTAGCAACAGTAATCGAAGTGACATGGCACCATTAGCAAAGGATCACTGTAGCTTAATTATCCGGGCGTCACAATTCTCCTCCACTACAAGAAATCTCGTCCCGAGATTTAAGAGGTGTTTAAAGGGGGGAGGTCTGGTTACGAAATTCTAACGAATCTGCTCGGCCTTGGTTGCTCTTCTCAAAGATGTCGGCCCCTTACCTTGATGTCTTCATTTCTCTGTTTCAGGTCATCACGATAAAGTCGTCATCCTTTCCTCGAGAATTCCATCGTACTTACGAATAGGATAGTGTTAGCTTGACAACGATAAAATTCTATAAGGGGTAATCATCGTGGGTTATCCCCTGAATGAACACATGAGTATCTCTTGAGTTGATCACATAAAATACCTCGAGAGCGAAGTAAGAAGGTACAAGAAGAAGTTTCAAACGAATAGACAATCGTTCGATGTATGAAACAAAGTGTGAAAGGGGTTCAGAGCAATGGGAATAAGCATTGTGTCTGATACCAGAATTGGTGATTTCTCGAAAGGTGGCTCGTAAATTACGTACGAAGCCGGGCTCCAGGAATAACTTTGGCATCAGGGTGTACAGGAGAGCCAGGTTTCGATCCTGGGAACTGTGGGTTATGGGCCCACCATGTGGGTTAAAAATAAGGAAGGGCGTTAACATCTTGCACGGTTATGATAGCAAGGCATGCCAGAGAATAGTCTGTCAGTTATGTCGGCAATATCGTTGGTACCAAGGGCGAGGGATGAAGAGAACCATTTTCCTGCTCATTGAAATGAGGCGGACCACTAGGCAAGGTTGTCGTCCATCGGTGATTACCGGAATGTCATCAACAATAGTAACAGGGTTTCACTAGACAGGATGGTACACCGAGGTGTTTACATAAGCAGAAGAATATTACTGCTTAGATCATATAGATCACAAGAAAGGTTAAACAAAACAATGTAAAGGAAAAATGTGATCATCAGATTAAATAGAACAATGGAAAGGAAAATGTGTTTAAACACATAATTCAGGGGTATATCCTTCCCAAGAACAAGCAGAGCATGATATCCATGAAATGATACAATGTAGAAGACTCTTTAGGTAAGGGGAGCGAAATTTCAAGACATTACCCATACAGTGGTGTTTGGATAATTTGAGCAGGAAACATTTAGCATTGGGATTCAAATGTTCTTGTTGAAAATGGGAGTACCATAGACATGCTTCGAGATAGCATTGACATGGTCTTCAAGCAAAGGTCGGACTTTGGATATACAAGGGATCCCTCAGGATCAACTCATAGAATAAGTCTTAAAATTTCCTCATGGAAGAAATGGCTAACCTTGCTAAAGTGGAAACTATAACAATAGGTCCTCCGGCAGGTGTGCTAGGCATGACATCACCTTACCGGGTCATATAAGGACCAATGTTATAACTCTTGCAAATATGTTCCAACCATCATATCTGACCGAGATTCAGATCTGATTCCTGTCGAGATACCTCAGACTCAGGATGCCCGAGAAGAAAGGTGGAACACAAATTGTTATGTAAACAAGGAGATAACATTTGTCAGATCAAATGATATGATGATGTATGCTCGAGGAAAACATACACCATTAAACACTGGTTGAAAGGTGCATACGAAATATGGGCTTAGGGAGCATGATCAAGGTTAGAATGGTGATTCAATAACCAACAGCCATTAACTTCAAAGCAATAGGGTTGCTAGAAGTATAGAATCCAAGCAGCACCGTTCACTTGTTGGTGCCCCAGTTAGAATCAACATGGGGATCAAGAAAGAATGGTGATGGTGTGAAGTATCACTTGTATCAAGAATTATTAAGAGGTGGAGCAATGCTCGCAACATCCTTGACATAAAAGACGGTAATACTTCAAGGTAGAACATAGTACAAGCTGGATAGTAAGTTGTGTCCATAACATGAACAAGTTTGTGATGAAAGGAAAAGGATGTTGTCAATGGTAAATCAAATTACAAAGGGACAAGGATGGCACTTATGATCATGAATCCAACTGATATCCTGGAAGAAGGCAAAGATGTTGATGATGATGTTGGGGAACGTAGCAGAAATTCAAAAAATTTCTTACGTGTCACCAAGATCTATCTATGGAGAGACCAGCAACGAGTAGAAAGATAGTGCATCTACATACCCTTGTAGATCGCTAAGCGGAAGCGTTCAAGTGAACGGGGTTGATGGAGTCGTACTCGCCGTGATTCAAATCACCGATGATCAAGTGCGAACGCACGGCACCTCCACGTTCAACACACGTACAGCCCGGTGACGTCTCCCACGCCTTGATCCAGCAAGGAGAGAGGGAGAGGTTGAGGAAGACTCCATCCAGCAGTAGCACAACGGCGTGGTGGTGATGGAGGAGCGTGGCAATCCAGCAGGGCTTCGCTAAGCACCACGGGAGAGGAGGAGTACTTGGGAGAGTGGAGAGGGCTGCAACAAAAGGCAGAGATCGAATCACGTGTATTCTGTGTCTCCCATGGGCAGCCCTATGCCTCACTATTTATAGGGGAGAGGGGCTGCCCCTTTAGGGTTTCCCACCCCAGGGGTGCGGCC
Organism: Aegilops speltoides; assembly: GCA_021437245.1. Lineage (NCBI taxonomy): Eukaryota > Viridiplantae > Streptophyta > Magnoliopsida > Poales > Poaceae > Aegilops > Aegilops speltoides. Next base: position 420,733,887 of record CM038146.1, read on the forward strand.
AGCCTCGAGATGGCATCTGGGGTGGCGGCTGGAGGGGAGGAGAGGAGGCGCAGGAGCATGGGCCTTAGGCCCATCTCGCCTAGGGTTTGCCCCTCCCACCCTCCCTTGCACCTTGGGCCTTTGGGGGCGCACCAGCCCACACAGGGGCTGGTTCCTCCACACATGGCCCACGAGCCCTCGGGGTAGGTGGCCCCACTTGGTGGACCCTCGACCTCCCGGTGGTCCCAGACGCATCGATAAACCCCAAACTTTTCCGGTGACCAAAACAGACTTCCCATATATAAATCTTTACCTCCGGACCATTCCGAACTCCTCGTGACGTCCGGATCTCATCCGGACTTGAACAACATTCGTAACCACATACAAGCTTCCTTTATAACCCTAGCGCCATCGAACCTTAGTGTGTAGACCCTACGGGTTCGGGAGACATGTAGACATGACCGAGACGTTCTCGGTCAATAACCAACAGCGGATCTGGATACCCATGTTGGCTCCTACATGTTCCACGATGATCTCATCGGATGAACCACGATGTCAAGGACTCATCGATCCCGTATACAATTCCCTTTGTCTAGCGGTATTTTACTTGCCCGAGATTCGATCGTCGGTATACCGATACCTTGTTCAATCTCGTTACGCAAGTCTCTTTACTCGTTCGCAACACATCATCCCGTGATCAACCCCTTGGTCACATTGTGCACATTATGATGATGTCCTACCGAGTGGGCCCAGAGATACCTCTCCGCTTGCACGGAGTGACAAATCCCAGCCTCGATCCGTGTCAACCCAAGAGACACTTCGGAGATACCGTAGTGCACCTTTATAGTCACCCGCCACGTTGTGACGTTTGATACACCCAAAGCACTCCTACGGATCCGGAGTTACACGATCTCATGGTCTAAGGAAGAGATACTTGACATTAGAAAAGCTCTAGCAAACTAACTACACGATCTTTGTGCTATGCTTAGTATTGTCTTGTCCATCACATCATTCTCCTAATGATGTGATCCCGTTATCAACGACATCCAATGTCCATAGTCAGAAACCATGACTATCTGCTGATCACAACGAGCTAGTCAACTAGAGGCTTACTAGGGACATATTGTGGTCTATGTATTCACACATGTATTACGATTTCCGGATAATACAGTTATAGCATGAATAAAAGACAATTATCATGAACAAGGAAATATAATAATACTTTTATTATTGCCTCTAGGGCATATTTCCAACAGTCTCCCACTTGCACTAGAGTCAATAATCTAGTTCACATCACCATGTGATTAACAATGACAGGTCACATCGCCATGTGACCAACATCCAAAGAGTTTACTAGTGTCATTAAACTAGTTCACATCATCATGTGATTAGGACTCAATGAGTTCTGGGGTTTGATCATGTTTTGCTTGTGAGAGAGGTTTTTGTCAACGGGTCTGCAACATTCAGATCCGTATGTACTTCGCAAATCTCTAGGTCATTCTGTAAATGCTGCTTCCACGCTCCACTTGGAGCTATTCCAAATGGTTGCTCCACTATCGTGATCCGGTTTGCTACTCGAGTCACTCGGATAGGTGTTAAAGCTTGCATCGACGTAATCCTTTACGCCGCTATCACCTCCATAATCGAGAAACATGTCCTTATTTACTCCAAGGACAATTTTGATCATGTCCAATGATCCATTCTGGATCATTCTTGTACCCTTGTCGACTCATGGCAAGGCACACTTCCGTGCGGTACACAAAGATAGCATACTTGTAGAGCCTATGTATAAAGCATAGGGACGACCTTCGCCCTTTCTCTCTCTTCTCGCCGTGGTCGAGCTTTAAGTCTTAACTTCATACCTTACATCTCGTGCAAGAACTCCTTCTTCGATCGATCCATCTTGAACACCTTCAAGATCATGTCAAGGTACATGCTCATTTGAAAGTACTATTAAGCATTTTGATCTATCTTATAGATCTTGATGCTTATTGCTCAAGTAGCCTAATCCAGTTTTCCATTGAAAACACTTTTCAAATAACCCTATATGCTTTCCAGAATTCTACATCATTTCGATCAACAATGTGTCAATAACATATACTCATCAGAAATTCTATAGTGCTCCCACTCACTTCTTTGGAAATACAAGTTTCTCATAAACTTTTGTATAAACCCAAAATCTTTGATCAAAATACATATTCCAACTCCGAGATGCTTACTCCAGTCCTTAGAAGAATCGCTGGAGCCAGCATACCTTTTAGCATCCTTAGGATCGACAAAAACTTTCGGATTGTATCACATATAACCTTTCCTTACGAAGACTGGTAAGGAAACTCGTTTTGACATCCATCTGCCAGATTTCATAAATGCAGCTAATGCTAACATGATTCCGACGGACTTAAGCATCGCTACGGATGAGAAAATCTCATCGTAGTCAACTCCTTGAACTTGTGAAACAAACTCTTCGCCACAAGTCGAGCTTCATAGACGGTGACATCACCGTCCACGTCCGTCTTCTTCTTAAAGATCCATTTATCTCAATGGCTTGCCGATCATCGGGCAAGTCCACCAAAGTCCATGCTTTGTTCTGATACATGGATCCTATCTCGGATTTCATGGCTTTTAACCATTTGTCGGAATTTGGGCCCACCATCGCTTCTCCATAGCTCGTAGGATCATTGTTGTCTAGCAACATGACCTTCACGACAGGATTATCGCACCACTCAAGCAAAGGCGCATCCTTGTCACCCTACGAGGTACGGTAGTGACTTGATCCGAAGTTTCATGATCACTGTCATAAGCTTCTACTTCAATTGGTGTAGGTGCCACAGGAACAACTTCCTGTGCCCTGCTACACACTAGTTGTAGTGACGGTTCAATAACCATATCAAGTCTCCACCATCCTCCTACTCAATTTTTCGAGACAAACTCTTCCTCGAGAAAGGACCCGATTCAAGAAACAATCCTATTGCTTTCGAATCTGAATTAGGAGGTATACCCAACTGTTTTGGGTGTCCTATGAAGATGCATTTTATCCGCTTTGGGTTCGAGCTTATCAACCTGAAACTTTTTCACATAAGCGTCGCAGCCCCAAACCTTTAAGAAATGACACTTAGGTTTCTCTAAACCATAGTTCATACGGTGTCATCTCAACGGAATTACGTGGTGCCCTATTTAAAGTGAATGTGGTTGTCTCTAATGCCTAACCCATAAACGATAGTGGTAATTCGATAAGAGACATCATGGTACGCACCATATCCAATAGGGTGCAACTATGATGTTCGGACACACCATCAAACTATGGTGTTCAAAGCGGTATTAATTGTGAAACAATTTCCACAATGTCTTAATTGCGTGCCAAAGCTCAGAACTCAGATACTCATCTCTATGATCATAGCATAGACATTTCATCCTCTTGTCACGATGATCTTCAACTTCACTCTGAAATTACTAACCATTCAATAATTCAGACTTGTGTTTCATCAAGTAAATATACTCTACATCTACTCGAATCATCTATGAAGTAAGAACATAACGATATTCATCAGATGCCTCAAAGACTCATTGGACTGCACACATCAAAATGTGTTACTTCCAACAAGTTGCTATCTTGTTCCATTTTCTTGAAAAACGAGGCTTTTAGTCATCTTGCCCATGTGGTATGATTTGCATATCTCAAGTGATTCAAAATCAAGTGAGTCCAAACGATCCATCTGCATGGAGTTTCTTCATGCGTATACACCAATAGACATGGTTCGCATGTCTCAAACTTTTCAAAAACGAGTGAGTCCAAAGATCCATCAACATGGAGCTTCTTCATGCGTTTTACACCAACATGACTTACATGGCAGTGCCACAAGTAAGTGGTACAATCATTACTATCTTATATATTTTGGCATGAAAATGTGTATCACTACGATCGAGATTCAGTAAACCATTCCTTTAGGTGCAAGACCGTTGAAGGTATTATTCAAATAAATAGAGTAACCATTATTCTCCTTAAATGAATAACCGTATTGCGATAGACATAATCCAATCATGTCTATGCTAAACGCAAACACAAAATCTCGATGGTAGAGGGAGCGTGCGATGCTTGATCACATCAACCTTGGAAACACTTCCAACACATATCGTCAGCTCACCTTTAGCTAGTCTCCGTTTATACCGTAGATTTTATTTTGAGTTACTAATCACTTAGCAACCGAACCGGTATCTAATACCCTGGTGCTACTAGGAGTACTAGTAAAATACACATTAACATAATGTATATCCAATATACTTCTTTCGACCTTGCCACCTTCTCATCTACCAAGTATCTAGGGTAATTCCGCCCAATTGGTTGTTCCCCTTATTACGAAGCACTTAGTCTCGGGTTTGGGTTCAACCTTGGGTTTCTTCACTAGAGCAGCAGCTGATTTGCCGCTTCATGAAGTATCCCTTCTTGCCCTTGCCCTTCTTAAAACTAGTGGTTTCACCAACCATCAACAATTGATGCTCCTTCTTGATTTCTACTTTTTATGTGTCAAACATCACGAATACCTCAAGGATCATCATATCTATCCTCGATATGTTATAGTTCATCATGAAGCTCTAGCAGCTTGGTGGTAATGACTTTGGAGAAACATCACTATCTCATCCGGAAGATCGACTCCCACTCGATTCAAGTGATTGTTGCACTCGGACAATCGAGCACAAGCTCAACGATTGAGCTTTTCTCCCTTAGTTTGCAGGCTAAGAAAATCGTCGGAGGTCTCATACCTCTTGACGTGAGCACGAGCCCGAAATCTCAATTTCAGCCCTCGAAACATCTCATATGTTCCATGACGCTTGAAAAACATCTTTGGTGCCTTAATTCTAAACCGCTTATCCGAACTATCACGTAGTTATCAAAACGTGTATGTCCGATGTTCGCAACATCCACAAACGACGTTTGGGGTTCAGCACACCGGCGGTGCATTAAGGACATGAGCTTTGTACTTGTCCGCATAATCGCCATGTCAACTTTCAACTATATTTTCTCTAGGAACATATCTAAGCAAGGAACTAAAGTGCGAGCTTACGACATAATTTGCAAAGATCTTTTGACTATGTTCAGGATAATTAAGTTCATCTTATGAACTCCCACTCGAGATAGACATCCCTCCGGTCATCTAAGTGATTTCATGATCCAAGTCAACTAGGCCGTGTCCGATCATCACGTGAGACGGACTAGTCATCATCGGTGAACATCTTCATGTTGATCGTATCTACTATACGACTCATGCTCGACCTTTCGGTCTCCGTGTTCCGAGGCCATGTCTGTACATGCTAGGCTCGTCAAGTTAACCCTAAGTGTTTTATTTGTGTAAAACTGTCTTACACCCGTTGTATGTGAACGTAAGAATCCATCACACCCGATCATCACGTGGTGCTTAGAAGTTACGAACCGTAGCAACGGTGCACGGTCGGGGAGAACACATCTTGAAATTTTGTAAGGATCATCTTATTTACTACCGTCGTCCTAAGTAAACAAGATGCATAAACATGATAAACATCACATGCAATCAAATAGTGACATGATATGGCCAATATCATTTTGCTCCTTTTGATCTCCATCTTCGGGGCTCCATGATCATCATCGTCACCGGCATGACACCATGATCTCCATCATCATGATCTCCATCATCGTGTCTCCATGAAGTTGTCTCGCCAACTATTACTTCTACTACTATGGCTACCGGTTAGCAATAAAGTAAAGTAATTACATGGCGTTGTTCAATGACACGCAGGTCATACAATAAATAAAGACAACTCCTATGGCTCTCGCCGTTGTCATACTCATCGACATGCAAGTCGTGAATCCTATTACAAGAACATGATCAATCTCATACATCACATATCATTCATCACATTCATCTTGGCCATATCACATCACATAGCATACCCTGCAAAAACAAGTTAGACGTCCTCTAATTGTTGTTTGCATGTTTTACGTGGCTGCTATGGGTTTCTAGCGAGAACGTTTCTTACCTACGCAACACCACAACGTGATATGCCAATTGCTATTTACCCTTCAAAAGGACCCTTTTCATCGAATCCGTTCGACTAAAGTGGAGAGGCGGCACCGCTAGCCACCTTATGCACCAAGTGCATGTCAATCAGTGGAACCTGTCTCATGTAAGAGTACGTGTAAGGTCGGTCCGGGCCGCTTCATCCCACAATACCGTCGAAACAAGATTGGACTAGTAACGGTAAGCATATTGAACAAAATCAACGCCCACAACTACTTTGTGTTCTACTCGTCCAAGGAATCTACGCAATAGACCTAGCTCATGATGCCACTGTTGGGGAACGTAGCAGAAATTCAAAAATTTTCTTACGTGTCACCAAGATCTATCTATGGAGAGACCAGCAACGAGTAGAAAGATAGTGCATCTACATACCCTTGTAGATCGCTAAGCGGAAGCGTTCAAGTGAACGGGGTTGATGGAGTCGTACTCGTCGTGATTCAAATCACCGATGATCAAGTGCCGAACGCACGGCACCTCCGCGTTCAACACACGTACAGCCCGGTGACGTCTCCCACGCCTTGATCCAGCAAGGAGAGAGGGAGAGGTTGAGGAAGACTCCATCCAGCAGCAGCACAACCGCGTGGTGGTGATGGAGGCGTGGCAATCCAGCAGGCTTCGCTAAGCACCACGGGAGAGGAGGAGTACTTGGGAGAGTGGAGGGCTGCAACCAAAGGCGTAGATCGAATCACGTGTGTGTGTCTCCCATGGGCAGCCCTATGCCTCACTATTTATAGGGGAGAGGGGCTGCGCCCTTTAGGGTTTCCACCCCAAGGGGTGCGGCCAGCCTCAGATGGCATCTGGGGTGGCGGCCAGAGGGGAGGAGAGGGAGGCGCAGGAGAATGGGCCTTAGGGCCCATCTGCCCTAGGGTTTGCCCCTCCCACCTCCCTGCGCTTTGGGCCCCTTGTGGGGCGCACCAGCCCACCAGGGCTGGTTCCTCCACACATGGCCCATCCAGCCCTCTGGGGTAGGTGGCCCCACTTGGTGGACCCTCGACCTCCCGGTGGTCCCAGACGCTATCGATAAACCCCAAACTTTTCCGGTGACCAAAACAGACTTCCCATATATAAATCTTTACCTCCGGACCATTCCGAACTCCTCGTGACGTCCGGGATCTCATCGGGACTCAACAACATTCGGTAACCACATACAAGCTTCCTTTATAACCCTAGCGCCATCGAACCTTAAGTGTGTAGACCCTACGGGTTCGGAGACATGTAGACATGACCGAGACGTTCTCCGGTCAATAACCAACAGCGGATCTGGATACCCATGTTGGCTCCTACATGTTCCACGATGATCTCATCGGATGAACCACGATGTCAAGGACTCAATCGATCCCGTATACAATTCCCTTTGTCTAGCGGTATTTTACTTGCCCGAGATTCGATCGTCGGTATACCGATACCTTGTTCAATCTCGTTACCGGCAAGTCTCTTTACTCGTTCCGCAACACATCATCCCGTGATCAACCCCTTGGTCACATTGTGCACATTATGATGATGTCCTACCGAGTGGGCCCAGAGATACCTCTCCGTTTGCACGGAGTGACAAATCCCAGTCTCGATCCGTGTCAACCCAACAGACACTTTCGGAGATACCTGTAGTGCACCTTTATAGTCACCCAGCTACGTTGTGACGTTTGATACACCCAAAGCACTCCTACGGTATCCGGGAGTTACACGATCTCATGGTCTAAGGAAGAGATACTTGACATTAGAAAAGCTCTAGCAAACGAACTACACGATCTTTGTGCTATGCTTAGTATTGGGTCTTGTCCATCACATCATTCTCCTAATGATGTGATCCCGTTATCAACGACATCCAATGTCCATAGCCAGGAAACCATGACTATTTGTTGATCACAACGAGCTAGTCAACTAGAGGCTTACTAGGGACATATTGTGGTCTATGTATTCACACGTATTACGATTTCCGGATAATACAGTTATAGCATGAATAAAAGACAATTATCATGAACAAGGAAATATAATAATACTTTTATTATTGCCTCTAGGGCATATTTCCAACAGATGATCATGACAATTTTTGTCGAGAGACTCCACGAAGAAGCAATTGAGCAAAATGATTGTATCAAGCAAAAGGACTAATGCAGCGAAAGATTATTGGAACCACAGATACGACACAAACTCGGAATCAAGTTTGTTGTTCAAGGCGGAATGATATGTCGAGGAAAATCAACGTAAGCTTAGCTCATCGTCGAAAGTGGTGCTCCGGGTACAAGGACCAGGTAGCATAGTTAAAATCATCACGATAATGATATAGCCAAACAGGCTAGGAATGACATGATAGGGTACAGACTCATAGCTAAAGAAGATTACCAAGAGTTGTTGAACCATAATGCGGACTCGGTTCAGTTATCGGTGTCCTTGAGTGTTTAAAAACTGAGATCCCATGAAAAATGGAATCAGTGAGGATGTAGCAATTGATGAAGAACTCATAAGAAGTTATGAAGTTCCATGATAATCTCGGATACCAGCGGGTAATACTCAACGACAGATCAAAGTAGAGGTTGGACTGGGGTATTGCTCTACAAAAGACAAGTGCTTAAACTTGCACGAGAAAGGGTATTTAAAGGAGAACATGGTCGAGACCACGATTGCAAAAGGCCAGATCCTGGATATAAGATGAACTTATACCAAGGGAATAATTAATTTAAGAGAAGCTTTAATGATAAGATCTACATCGTGCCCATGGGCATGAACATAAAGTTCAAGGTCAACTCCCACTTCTTCAATGCACAACTTTTCATTCACTTCTCGCTTTCGAGGAAGTTGTGGTGTTGAAATTTTATCTGATAAAAAGCCAGTAGAGTATAACTCGCGTAACTTACGAGCTTACACATATTAGGGAAGGCATAGGTCCAACCCATCAGGGCATCTTATGAACATATAACACAGACGTCAGGAGTAAATTATACCAGCTCGACAACATAGCATGGTTGACAAACTAGAGGATACGATTTAGCAAAGGCATTATGTATCCGAGGAAAGGCCCACAAGAATTTTGAATGTGAAAGACACCGTCGGATAATTATCCAACAAGGGGTCTTGTGGTCTACAATGGAGCTGACTTGAGTATCGGTACTCAATCAGAGGAAGAATCAATGCAAAGGCATCGGATTATAGAAACAACTGACTAATTCAAATTACAAATGCAAAGGAATTATGATTTACAAATCAATGGGTCAGAGGCAAACGCTACGATTAAGAATGAACAAGTAGAATAGACTTAGGGTACAATCGTCGGTAATTTGATTAGCGAGAACCAGCTCGAGTTAAAAATGATGGCTGCGCCCGGAAAAATAATCCATAAGGACCATCGATGATTGCGAGCATTCACAACATATTGAATCAACGGACTCAAAATGATATTGACAAGGGTTGGCAAAAGATTACGAGACTCATGGGGTTAACCATAATGCAAGCAAGCAAGAATTTCAAGAGCAATAGGTTGCTCAGATTTTGGAAGATCGAATGGTATTTGATGACTTGTGTGAAACACCTAAACAAGCTGGGGTGGCGGATACTCGGTAAGTGCGAGAAATTATCTATAGGGGTATTCATGTGGGTAAGAAATACAAGGCGATAGGCACCAAGTATTCTCGTAACATTAGTGATAATTTGTGGTATCTTGTAATAACAAGATCAGCGGGAATGATAGTATGAATGGCAAGTGTACTTCCATTGGGGTTTATCGATGGAATAGAACCGCAAGCGATGGAACAAAGTATCGAGGAACATCGGAGAGTAACTTTGGAATATTCTATTGCATCGGTGATCACCAGACGAGTGGCTCTCGGGAGGAATTAGTTATGAGAACCTAGAGTTAGATTTAGTAAAATCATTTTACCCGAATAGAAGAGATCGAGTCCCGAGTATAGACGAGGAGTAAAAGATCCTAAAACCACCCCATGGCGATGTGGGCCCGTAAGACACACATCCATGTTAGTAAAAGTTTTGTAATGCCTAGACTCGACTTCGCCAAGGAGTGTGGAAGGGGATTCCTACAGCGATCAACTCGATACCAACTTGTGACACCCCGATTCAATCGTACTCTAATCATGCACATAAGCGTGTACGATCAAAATCGAGGGACTCATGGGAAGATATCACAACACAACTCTAAAAGTAAAATAAGTCATACAAGCATCATATTACAAGCCGGGGGCCTCGAGGGCTCGAATACCGGTGCTCAAACATAAATGAGTCGCCAGAAGCAACAATATCTGAGTATAGACATAAGTTAAACTAGTTGCCATAAGATGGCTAGCACAAACTGGGATACAGATCGAAAGAGGCGTGGGCCTCCTGCCTAGGATCCTCCTAAACTACTCCTAGTCGTCGTCAGCGGCCTGCACGTAGTAGTAGGCACCTCCAGTGTAGTAGGAGTCATCGTCGATGGTGGCGTCTGGCTCCTGGGCTCCAACGGCTGGTTGTGGCATCCGGGAAGAAGAGGAAAAAGGGGGAAAAGAGGGAGCAAGGCAACCGTGAGTACTCGTCCAAAGTACTCGCAAGCAAGGATCTACACTACATATGCATGGGTATATGTGTAAAGAGGCAATATCGATGGACTGAACTGTAGAATGCCAGAATAAGAGGGGGATAGCCAGTCCTATCGAAGACTACGCTTCTGGCAGCCTCCATCTTGCAGCATGTAGAAGAGAGTAGATTGAAGTCCTCCAAGTAGAATCGCATAGCATAATCCTACCCGGCGATCCTCCCCTCGTTGTCCTGTGGGAAAGCAAACACCGGGATGTCTCTGGAACTTGTCTGGGTGTGTTTTTTTAAGTATCTGGTTCTAGTTGTCATAAGGTCAAGGTACAACTCCAGGTCATCCTTTTACCGAGGGACACGGCTATTCGAATAGATAAACTTCCCTGCAGGGGTGCACCACATAACCCAACATGCTTGATCCCCTTTGGCCGGACACACTTTCCTGGGTCATGCCCGGCCTTGGAAGATCAACACGTCGCAACCCCACCTAGGCACAACAGAGAGGTCAGCACGCCGGTCTAAATCCTATCGCCGTAGGGTGCAGGCCCATCGCCCATTGCACACCAAGACTTTGCGAGGGTGGCGGAAGCAGACCTAGCCTCCCTAATACAAAGCAAAGCGTTCGGTCCAATCGGTAGCGCGCGCCTTCGCCACGACGTCAAGAAGGCTTCGGTGATACCACGACGTCGAGTGCCCATAATCTGTTCCACGTACACTACTAGGGAAAACCCTAGCGATGGCGCTGTTTTGTGCCTACTAGTAGCGCGGTAGGCGGCGCTACTAATAAGGCGCCATAGACTAATGCTTAGCGAGAGCGCGTGCCATCACACGCTACAGCTAGTACAAATAGCTGCGGCGCTTGTTTAATCTGGCCATCTTGCTAAGTTATCTACTTGCAGCGTGTTTTCCACCCATCGCTACTAGTACTTTTTTATAATTTTTTATTTTTAGTGTATTTATGCCATCATACAAATATTGGTACAATACCAGCTGTTATGAGGTTTACATCATTATGTCCATAACAGTGTATTAAATGAAGGTGGATTAGGTTCAAGTGGAGGCAATATGTGGTGCATGTCAAAAGTATACTAATCCAAACTTGATCTACTTTGGATTAGTAGTACTTTCGATGTGCACCACATGTTGCCTCCACTTGAATCTAATCCCAAAGACAAGATATGTAATCATCATCATGGTCATTACCATCAACATTATTTATTTAATCACCACTAACACTAGCTAATAATAAACATCATAGTCATTACCACGAACACTAGCTATTTTATCATCGAGTAATAGTGTAGCACATCATCATCCTCGAAACTCAGTTCTAGCCACTACTCACTCCTCGCTACTCACTCTTGCTGCTCTCTCTTAGGTAAAAGAACATAAAACATGTATAGCTCTCCTCCTTGATCAAGTTGAAGCATGCAGATGAACTGTCTCCTAATCGTGGAAGGCGTCTCAGTTGCTGCTCCTAGTACTTCTCTGCGCTCCCCAACACATATTTGGTCCAGTCTTGCACTATTAAGCATCCGTCGCTAATCTTGAATGCACTAAAGTAAGCTGTAGGATATCTTGGCCGTAAGTTGACAATACTCATGACACCTTTAGTCTCGATCCCATAAGGCACAACATTCATCGAGTCCTGTTGAAGAACATCGTATGGTAACATACTTAGCAATGAAGTTTAGCTTCAAAAATAATGTATGGAAAAGATGCAATGAGGATAAAAAGTAAAAATCTTACCATCCTTCCTAAATGGATGTGACCATAGTTCATTATGAACACTATGGGTCGCACATTTTCGATACTAAGATTTCTAAATGCATCGAAGAAAATTTGTCTTGGCAGTATCAAGATCCTCAAGCCATGAAACATAATGACCGAGCTCCTCGCAGCTTGAGTTCAGCCCGAGGAAAGTATCTGGTCCTGTCTACCAAGGCTTTGGACATGTTTGCTTGCGGAAATAAGTGACAATACAAAGGGCGGGAGAGAAATGGGGTCGGGGAGACGGCGGCACCGAGGCGCAATGCGAGGCGGCCGGTAGGGGAGACGGCGGCAGGCGGCCGGGTCGGGGAGACGGGCAAGGCGGGTCGGGAGACGGCGGCACCGAGGCGCCGGCGAGGCGGGTCGGTGGAGACGGGCGGCAAGGCGGGTCAGGAGACGGCGGTGTAGGCGGGTCGGGAATTGGGGAGGAAGCGAGGAGAGGGAATCAGGCCAGGCGGGTCGGGCCGGGGGTAAGGTGAAGTAGCTTTAATCAGAAGCGGGAAGCAAAAAGCAGCTGCCGCTAAATACCATAGTAGTAGCGCTGTCCACGTATGGGCGCTACTATTATGCCTACCACGCCGAGCAGTGTGGCAATTGTAGTAGTGGCGCTTTCATGAGGACAGCGCCATCGCTATCTGTTAATCAGAAGTGATTCTGCTGAACTCGCTCATCGCAAGCAGCGAGAGCGCCTCATTTTGACAAGCGCTACTGGTAACATTCTGTGTATAAGGTTTTCCCTAGTAGTGGTAGTTGGTTAGTGCGTATAGGCCATTGGCGAGACTTAGATCAAATACCAAGATCTCGTTAAGCGTGTTATTATGAATTAACATGAACGCCGACAGTGGCTAGGCCCACCTCTCGCCTAGGTGGTCTCAACCTGCCTGCCGCCTCCGCCACAAAGATCCACACAGAGAGGTCATCGGGACAAATGTCCTTTCAGCCCCAATCTGTGAATCATCATGGTACTCTACGAGCCGACCCGACTTTAGTCACCATCTGTATAGTATGTATGTATGTATAGTATATACCCGTGATCGCCTCCCGAGTGATCACGACTCGATAGTATAGCGAGGCATACTGACAAGAATGTAGGGCCAATGATGATAAACTAGCATCCTATGCTAAGAATTTAGGATTGCGGGTAAGGTATCTACGACTGTAGCAACAATGATAGGCTATCCAACAGAATAGGAGTAACCGAATAGTAACATGCTACACTACTCTAATGCAAGCAGTAGAGAGAAGAATAGGCGATATCTGGTAATCAAGGGGGGGAGGGGCTTGCCTGGTTGCTCTAGCAAGAAGGAGGGGTCATCAACTCCGTAGTCGAACTGGGTAGCAGCAGCATCAGTCTTGTAGTCTACCGGAGAGAAGAGGGGGAAGAAACAGTAAATACAATGCAAACATAAACATGACCATGCATAACATGACAATGAGCGGTGTTAGGTGTGCCTTAACGCGGTAGTAGGTGATACCGGTGAAAGGGGGAAACATCCGGGAAAGTATCCCCGGTATTTCGCGTTTTCGGACAGATGAACCGGAGGTGAAATGTTGCAGGTTCACTATGCTAGGGACGCGTGGCGGATGAATGGGTTACGAATCGATTCGCCTCGTCGTTCGAGCAACTTTCATGTACAAAATTTTTCCATCTGAGCTACGATTTATTTTATATTAACTTTAAAAGATTTAATCATTTTTAGAATTTATTTAATTATTTTACATCAACATTTTCCGTAATAGTGTATCTTGACGTCATCATGACGTCGGCAGATCAATGTATGCGTTCGGGTCAAACCGACGTGTGGGTCCCGGTGTCATCGATCGTTAACTAACCTAACATATTAATTAACTAACCTAAGTGATTAGGTTAATCTAATCAGGATTAATTAAGTTAATAAATTCTTTAGTTAATTAATTAACTAATATTTTTATTATCGTTATTATTATTTATTTACTTTTATATAAAAACGTTCTGGGGAGTGGGGCCCCTATGTCATAGGCCCCAAGGGCCATAGTGGGTTCGGGTGCCACGGGGGCTTCCCGAACAGGCGACTCGGGTGCGGGCGTTGGGCACAGCCCGAGCGAGCGCATGCCTAGGGGCGCCGGGAGGCAATGACTGGCGGTCGCCCGAGCCGGCGTGGGTGAGGCCCGGCCACGGGCGGCGGAGCGGCGGCGGTGGGCACGGCGAGCCCAACCGCGGATGGCGCCGACAAAACAAGGTGGGTCGGCGGCGCATAACCATTGCGGGAGTCAAGCGGGGCGAGGTGGAAGTGGCAGACGATGGCGAACCGAGCGGCTGTGGCGGCCGCCGGGAAGAGCAGCGGGGTCGCGGGAGGCCGCGGTGATAGGAAGCAGGCGGGTAACGGTGTAGGGCTCGGGCGGCTCCGAGCGGCGCGGCAAGGCAACGGCCGGAGCGGCCATGAGGCGCGGGGCGCGGTGTCTGGCACGGCCATGCGCAGGTGAGCGCGTAGAGGCGTAGCCAGGTGCGAGGGAGAGAGGACGAGAGGAGGGGCTCACGGTGGCCGTAGGGGTTTTGGCAGCGGGGCATGGGGAGGACGACGGAGACGACTCGAGCAACGATGGGGACGAGTAGGCGACAGAGAGGACAACGGGGAGGCAGTCCGGTGATGGCGTCCGGCGAGGTGGCTCTGAGCGACGGCGATCCGGGGCGGTGGCGTTGGCGTCGACGGGGTCGGGGGCGTGGTCGTCCAGATCCCTATTTGGATCGGGGGAGTGAGGGGAGAGTGGGGGAAGTGGGGATCGGGTTTTTTTAGGGTGGAAAAACAACTTTATTCATGGAATTCCACATTGAGTGGGATACATCTAAGATCATGAGGGGCACCAAACCAAACGTGCCTTCCCGGATCCCTAGATAAACAAAACTTTGCAAAAGTATAAGTACAATGGAACGATGAAGCTTTCAGATTTATCTCGCTGATGATTGCTCCATATGGACCGCGTCCATCTCTTCTGATGTCCGAAACCACCTGCTGACAGTCAGAAGCAACAACAAATTGCTGGATGCCCAAATCCTCGGCGAGGGCTAGTGCCTCCCGACATGCTATAGCTTCTAGACATGATGGATCAGTTACTCCTTCGATCACGAGAGCCGGGCTGCCCAGAAAATTTCCTTCCTCATCCCTGCAGACTACAGCAGCACCACCACCTGTCCTTCCCCTGACTCCTGCATCAACATGGATTTTGCAGTAACCTGTTGGTGGTTTCTTGGGCTTCGTATTTCTGGCTATGATCGTCGGCACTCCCTTGCCTTTTTCCTCCTGGCCACCCTTTATTCCTTCTAGCTCCGAGATGAAGCTCATGATAAAACCATGTGTAGCGTGGGGGCTTTGGAAGATTGCCTCATGGATGGCTTTCCTTCTAGCATACCATATCGACCACAACGTCACTGCCACCAGGACGAAATCATTGTGGGACATTGAGTCCATTAGAGTGAATAGCCATTGCTTAGCCTTGGGCTCGGTTGTTGATATGATTTTATGTGTTACCTCCTCATTCAACAAGGCCCAGACGCTTCTTGAAGAAGTGCACTCTACGAGGGAGTGACGCCACGAGTCCCTGGCCCCACATAGACCGCAGGAGGGTGAATCAGACATGTGACGATGCGCCCGCACATCATTCGTCGGTAGTGAGTGTTTAGATAGGCGCCATAAGAACATGCGAACTTTCCCTGGGACCTGAGTTTTCCACAAAAATTTCCATGCTCCTTCCTTAGCTCTTGAGCTAGACGGCCCTGGCCCCTCCTCGAGCCATGCTTCCCTTCTGTTTCTGGTTGCAACAAGCATGTTGTACGCAGATTTTACTGAGAAGCACCCGTGCTTTTCATGGTGCCAAGCCCAGAAGTCGGGTATATTGCGAGTGCATAGCGGTATCCCCAATATCACTTGGGCGTCCATTGGCAGGAAGGTAGCTTGCACCAAATCCTTATCCCACGTTGCAGACACGGTAGAGATGAGTTCAGAAACAAGCATAGGTGGGTTCAGGGTCCGGCAAGCATAGGGCCTTTTCATCTCTTCCCGTGGCAACCAATTGTGTGTCCAGATCTCCGTTGTGCTTCCATTACCAATCCTCCTGATGAGCCCTTGCTTGAGAGTATCTCTTCCCTCTACTATTGCTCTCCATACCTGGCTTGGGTGACCCCCTAACTCGGCATCAAGAAGATCTGTGGTTGGGTAGTAAACACTTTTCAGAACTCGAGCACTTAGGGTTTCAGGATTCTGCAAGAGGCGCCAAGCCTCGCGAGCCAGCATAGTCAAATTGAATTGTTCGAAGTCTTTGAAACCTAACCCCCCATGCTCTTAGGTTGGGTCATAGATTTCCAGGAAACCCAATGAGGTTTGTGTTTCCCTTCTTTGCTTCCCCACCAGAACTTTCTAATGAGCATGTTTAGGTGTTCACAAAGCCCTCTAGGGAGTTTAAAACAGGACATAGAGAAAACCGGCACCGCTTGGGCCACCGCCTTCACTAGCACTTCCTTCCCAGCCATAGACAGCGTTTGCTCTATCCACCCTTGGACCTTGCTCCACAAGCGGTCCTTAAGATATTTGAAAGCCCCATATTTTGAACTACCAATATCTGAAGGCTTCCCTAAGTACTTCTCGTTGTGTGTTTCATTAGGAACGTTGAGTGTATCCTTTATTTCCTGTCTCACCGCATCTGGCACCCCTTTGCTGAAAAACAGTGATGACTTTGAGTAGTTGATGCGCTGCCCGGTTACTTGACAATATGTGTCTAGTACTTGGTTCACCTCATTTGCCCCCACACCGTTTGCCTTGAAAAACAGCAGGCTGTCATCAGCAAATAGAAGATGGCTCAGTGGTGGCGCCGTTGGAGCTACCTGTAGGCCATGCAAGTCTGATGACTCACTCTTTGATTTTAACAGGCACGAAAGGCCGTCTGCTACTAACAAGAACAAGTATGGAGAGATTGGGTCCCCTTGTCTGATACCCCTTGAAGGAATAAACTGTTGCGACCTCTTCCCATTGAACAAAACCGAAAATTTGACTGTTGTGACCAAGCTCATAACAATGTTCACCCATCTCTCTGTAAAACCCAACTTGATCATGATTGCTCTTAAATAATTCCACTCAACCCTGTCATAGGCCTTCATCATGTCAAGTTTGAGCGCGCAGGATTGATGTTTTTTTGCTTTGTTTCTCTTCATGAAATGCAAACACTCGTAAGCCGTGATAATGTTGTCTGTAATCATCCTGCCAGGTACAAAAGCTGACTTTTCTTCCGAGATTATGTCAGGGAGCACTTGTTTTAATCTGTTAGAGATCACCTTTGATGCTATTTTATATAACACATTACACAAACTGATGGGTCGAAATTGAGATAGGAGAGTTGGGTTTTTTACCTTTTGTAGGAGTACCAACAAAGTTTCATTTATACACTCAGCCGACTCCGTTCCTTCTACTATCCTTAGAACTATCGCTGTCACGTCACCTCCACATGTATCCCAATGATGTTGGAAAAAGTGTGCCGGGAAGCCATCTGGACCCGGTGACTTGATCGGGAACATCTGAAACAGAGTGACTTTCACTTCGTCTTGGCTATAAGGTGCATTCAGTAGTTCATTCATGGCTTCTATCACTTTGACCGGGACTGTGTCGAGCACTTGATCCATATTATGAACACCCTCAGATGTGTACAGATTTTGGTAAAAATTAGTAGCCATGGATTCCATCTCTGCCAAATTTTCAGTTAACTGGCCATCTGGTCTCTCCAACGTTTTTATTTGATTTTTCCTCCTTCTCCTGCTAGCCCTGAGATGGAAGAAGTACGTATTCTTGTCGCCATGCATCAACCATTCCAACCTCGCCCTCTGTCTCCACAATATTTCTTCCCTGTGGTAAAGCTCTATCAATTTTTCCACTATTTTTAATTCAGTATGAGATGGACCAAATCTGCCTTGGATCAAGCGTAACTCCTGTAGTTCTGCTTTCAGATGTTGGATCTCGTGCCTGACATTACCAAAGTGGTCTTTGTCCCATCGAGCCAGGTCCCACAACAGCGACTGGAGTTTGTTGTTTAGGCTGGCCACCGAACCCCCCTCTGTCCACGCCCATGCAGCTGGTTCCAGGGTGGGGTCCCGCTCCCATGCAATCTCATATTTGAAAGAGCATGGGGCCCTTTTGCATGCGTTCCCATGCACGTAGCTAACAAAAAGAGGGCAGTGATCACTCGCTGCTGCCGTGCAATGTTCCAGGCGCGCTGATGGAAAGGCTATCGACCACGCCGGGTTCGCAACCCCTCTGTCGAGTCTGACTCTAGTGTAAGTGCCACCTGCAACCTTTCTCTCAAACGTCCAGTCAGCCCCTACATATCCTATGTCCGTGAGACCGCATGTGTCGAGAACATCCCTGAAAGCGTCCATCTGGGCCTGGCTGCGGCTACCCACTCCGTCATGCTCATGGCCATGCAAAACCTCGTTGAAATCCCCCACAACTAGCCATGGTACATCATTAGCTCCCACAATTCCCCTCAGTGTGTCCCAAGTTTTATATGTCTCATTCAATTGGGCTTCACCATAAACAAAAGTCACCCTTGTTTTAACTTCAAACCATCTCATCAATAACAACATCAATGTGATACTTTGAATAACCAACAATTTCAAGCTTTATTTCATCGTTCCAAAAGATTCCAAGGCCGCCACTTCTACCCGAGCTACTAACTGCAAAACTTTTATTAAAACCTAACGAGCCAACCATGTTTTCAACTCTCGTACCCTCTATCTGAGTTTCAAGGATGCAAAGTACAGAGGGGGCATACTGCTTCGTCAGGCCACGAAGCTCCTGGACTGTCGCGGGTTTGCCAGCCCCGCGACAGTTCCAACATAATAGACTCATTGCGCTTGGCGCGACCCCTTTGGGGGCCCGCCAGAACGCGCATCAAGGTTTTTGTTCAGTCCACTAGTCCTCCCACTATTTTTGTCGTTGGTTATCACGTCGGTTTTGTTCCTCTTCAGTTCCTGCTTCGCAGATGGGCTTGCTGGAATCTCAGGTGGCAGCAGAAGCAGTTGTTGTGTTGATGATTCTGGAGCAGCCGGCATCATAAGTGACGAGTCTGAGATCGCCAGCGCGGCTCCCCTTTTCCTGTTTCTTTCTATATCCTCCATTGAGATGTCTTGCTCTCGTTTGTTCTCGCCTGTCTCCCGTGCGTTAACTGATGTAGATGTGGATCCACGACCTCGGCCTCTGCCAGATCGGCCATTGCCTCTTCCACCCCTAGATCCCGAGCCCTCATTCGCTCCTCTCCCTTCGCCTGGCCCTATGCCTGGTCCCTTGACCCAGTAGGCTTTTATATCCTTGAAAAATAGATCCTTGGGGGCATGAACTCCATCCCCACACTCTTTATAGAGGTGTCTGAGATAACCACACACCGCACACCAACTGTAGTCGCTCATACTTCACCCGAATATCTCTCTCGCATTGTTTCCTTCTTCTTCACCACCAACGACACTGCATTCTTCAAGGGTTTGGTAATATCTATCTTGACCCGAACTCTGGCAAAGTTCCCTTCAAAATCCTGAGACATTGGCTAAGCGTATATGAATTCACCCACGGTTGAAGACAGAGCCTTGATTTTTGAGAAGAAACCATCGGGGAAGTCATCGATCTGAATCCATATCTCAATCTTGGTGAGATCAATCGTCGAAGGTTTTGTGTAGCCGTCATATGGTTCCAAAACCACAGCCCTGCCTTGAACGACCATGGCCCGCCTTGCATCACACGTTCCTCAGCCTCCCAAGCATGCAAACCGCAGCATGTATAGATTGTCCTCGAGCGGTCTGATTTTCACATCCTGGCCATGTCCCAAGCCGCCTCATGTTCCTAAAAACCAGAATTGGCTATAGGTTCGATCCGTGTGAACCCTAGCTATTGCCATCCAGCGGGTCACCTCCGCCGGTAATTCCTCGTCTTCGATCACCACATCTTGGAGATCGGCCTCCTTGAGGCCAAGCTCTTCCATCATTGCCTCCAAGTCAGACGTGAACCCACCCGATCCAGAAGCAGCATCAACCATAGTTCTCTTGCCCTAGAGTTGATGAACCGCGGGCAGAAATATCCCAGAGATCCCTGTTCCACCGCCAGGAAGCGGAGCCCCGAGGACCCCGATCGACGCCGGCGATAGAGGTAGGGGAGGGGGAGAGGACGATCTCTACGTGGGGGCGAAAACAATCGCCGCCGCCGAGAGGATTTGAAACCCTAACGAGAAGGGACTAAACCGCTACGCACGGCAATTACCAACTGGTTAGACGCGCCAAGTGGGTGGTGAGATCGGGTGAGGATTAGGGTTCGGGGAGGTGGCCTTGTAGGCCAGATAGGGGGTGGCTAGGCTGGCCGGTTAGCCCAGTGTGTGTGGGGGGGGTCTTTTTCTTTTTGCTTTCTGTTTTATTCTTTTCTTTTTACTTATTTTTCCTTTACTGTTTTCTGTTATTTCCAATATACATTAGTTTTAGTAAAATATAAAATTAGTTCCTAAAATAGTGTTACTACATATTCTAATGCCACAAAAACTTGGGCAACTAGATAAAATAGTTTAATATTTTATTAATCGTAAAAGTCATTTAATTAGCTGTTTTGCTATTGTTTTATTTACTTTGGGACAATCAAACACTTCCAAAGAGGTTGGTTTCTCCACCATAATCACATATGCATTATTTGGCTCACCCTTAACATTTTAGTTTTAACATTTGAAAACATATATTGTTTGCTTGATTTCAATTTTAATTTGAATGGGTTTCAACTAACGAGATTAGCAAGAGTAATCAAAGTGACGTGGCACCATTAGCAAAGGATCACTATAGCTTAATTATCCCAAGGCCACATGAGTGGAGGTCGGGATCGCGATGGTTAACTCCTACCAACCCTTCCCTAGGAGCATGTGTAGTAGTACTTTGCTTCGAGGGCTAATAAACTTTTGCAATAAGTATATGAGTTCTTTATGAGTAATGTGAGTCCATGGATTATGTGCACTCTTACCCTTCCATCATTGCTAGCCTCTACGGTACCGTGCATTGCCCTTTCTGACCAGAGTTGGTGCAAACTTTGCCTATGCATCCAAACCCCATGATACGATGCGCTCTATCACACATAAACCTCCTTATATCTTCCTCAAAACAGCCACCATACCTACCTATTATGGCATTTCGATAGCCATTCCGAGATATATTGCCATGCAATTTTCCACCGTTCCGTTTATTATGACACACTCCATCATTGTCATATTGCTTTTGCATGATCATGTAGTTGAAATCGTATTTGTGGCAAAGCCACCTTTATAATTCTTTCACACATGTCTCTCTTGATTCATTGCACCTCCCGGTACACCACCGGAGGCATTCATATAGAGTCATATTTTGTCCTAAGTATTGAGTTGTAAGTAAATAAAAGTGTGATCATCATCATTATTAGAGCATTTTCCCAGGTGAGGAAAGGATGATGGAGACTATGATTCCCCCACAAGTTGGCATGAGACTCCGGACTTTATGAAAAATAAAAGAGGCCAAAGAAGCCCAAATAAAAAAAAGAGGCCAAAGAAGCCCACCAAAATAAAATAAAATGAGAGAAAAGGAGAGAAGGGACAATGTTACTATCCTTTTTCCACACTTGTGCTTCAAAGTAGCTCCATGATCTTCATGATAGAGAGTCTCCTATGTTGTCACTTTCATATACTAGTGGGAATTTTTCATTATAGAACTTGGCTTGTATATTCCAATGATGGGCTTCCTCAAAATGCCCTAGGTCTTCGTGAGCAAGCAAGTTGGATGCACACCCACTTAGTTTCTTTTTGATGAGCTTTCATACATTTATAGCTCTAGTGCATCTGTTGCATGGCAATCCCTACTCCTCGCATTGACAACAATTGATGGGCATCTCCATAGCCCGCTGATTAGCCACGCCAATGTGAGACTTTCTCCTTTTGTATTCTCCACACAACCTCCATCATCATATTCTATTCCACCCATAGTGCTATATCCATGGTTTACGCCATGTCCGCATGAGGGTTGAAAAAAAAGCGCATTAAAAAGTATGAACCAATTGCTTGGTTGAAACCGGGGTTGTGCATGATGGGAGTATTTTGTGTGACGAAAATGAAGCATAGCCTAACTATATGATTTTGTAGGGATAAGCTTTCTTTGGCTATTTTATTTTGATAAGACATGATTACTTTGTTAGTATGCTTGAAGTATTACTATTTTTATGTCAATATGAGTTTATCTTGAATCATTTGGATCTGAACATTCATGCCACGATAAAGAGAATTACATTGAGAAATATGCTAGGTAGCATTCCACATCAAAAATTCTGTTTTTATCATTTACCTACTCGAGGACGGGCAGGAATTAAGCTTGGGGATGCTTGATGCGTCTCCAACGTATCTATAATTTTTGGGACTAACCTATTAACCGGAGGCCCAGTCCATATTGCTGTTTTTTTGCCTATTTCAGTGTTTCGAAGAAAAGGAATATCAAACGGAATGAAACCTTCGGGAGAGTTATTTTTGGAACAAATGCAATCCAGGAGACTTGGAGTAGACGTTAGGGAAGCATCGAGGAGGCCACGAGGGTCCAGGGCACGCCCTACCCCCTGGGCGCGCCCCTACCCTCGTGGGCCCCTCGTGGCTCCCCTGACCGACTTCTTTCGCCTATATATATCCATATACCCCGAAAACATCCAGGAGCACCATAGATCGGGAGTTCCGCCACCGCAAGCCTCTGTAGCCACCAAAAACCTCTCGGGAGCCCGTTCCGGCACCCTGCTGGAGGGGGAATCCATCCCCGGTGGCCATCTTCATCATCCCGGTGCTCTCCACACTACAAAAAAATATACTTCCGTGATGATACATGTTTGTCACAGTAGGTCGTGTTTTTTGTCATGCATGTACATCCATGACAAATTTGTGACAGAATCAAGATAGTCATACCTGTGTTGTCGTAGAAGTGTTCCATTACATTACCAAAATTATCATCACGGAAGTGTCCACTTCCATGACGATAAATCACGCGTCACAGAACTGCTTTACGTTAAGGGTGACCGACCGTGGCATCCACCGTGACGGAACGCCGTTAAGCTATCGGGTCGGGTTTTGGATCCGATAACCCGTTAACAGCCCCGACCAATGGGAATTTCCCACATGTAAAATCATCATTGGATGGAGGAAACACGTGTCGGCTCACTGTTGGGACAAATGTCATCCGCTCATTGGACCAAAGGCGCCTATGATATGGTGACATGTGGAACGGCCCAACAGAGGCCCATTCCTGTGAAAAGGCCGGCCCGTTTGACTTGGTCAAAAGGTGGCGGGCGGCCCTGAAGCTTCGTTAACGGCCTGTTCGCATATAGCCCATTTACAGCCCGCTAACCTAGGGCCCATTAGGCCCTATCCAAATTTGGCCCAGTAGTGTCATCTGGGCCGTCCAATATAATTCAGCCCATTTTAACTTCCGGCCCATGTGTGGCCCATGACTTCTTTCGGCCCATATGAGGACCTTTGCAACTCTTGGCCCATTAACGGCCCGTGGTGAAACTGGCCCGTAATGAATAGTGTATCACTTTACACCCATTAACGGCCCGTTACTCCATTGGGTCGTTTCCAGCCCAAGTTATCTTTCGGCCTTCTCAGGGCCCATTGATTCTTGGGCTCATTTGCAAAGATTCGGTTACATACGGCCCACATCGCTATTTTTCGCTTAGGGCCAAATTCAGCCCGTCGTTACGATCGGCCCGCTTGCGGACCGTTAATACATTGGGCTGTTTTCATGTCAAAAATCTGCTGGCCTGTTTTCATAGAGTTATCAAACACGCCTATTAACGGCTCGTTATGGTCCACTTAATAGTACGACCCATGATTGGCGAAATGATGATACGCCCATAGAAGACCCATGGATCCCACGGCCCGTATGAGGCCCATGGATAGTACGACCGTAGAAGGCCCATGGACCCTACGGCCCGTAGAAGGCCCATTGATCCCGAAGGCCCGTATAGAGGGCCGATGGATCCTACGGCCTGTATAGAAGGCCAATGGTCCTACGGCCGAACGAAGGCCCATGGATCATACGGCCTGCAGGAGTGAAAGTGCAACTATCCCTAGGTGGTTTTGGTAATTCATAACAACATATAGCTCATTCAGCTAATGCTATTCCAAGACTATTATTTCAGGAAAGCTCAAGGAATGGCATGGCATGGATGACGAAAGTGGATCCCTCAAAATACTAAGGACAAAGGATTGGCTCAAGCTCAAAAGCTCAAGACTCTTCATTTTATATTTTAGTGATCCAAGATCACATTGAGTCTATAGGAAAAGCCAATACTATCAAGGAGGGATGAGGTGTTGCTTAATGAGCCTCTTGCTTCATGTGCTTTGTGATATGCTCCAAAACCCTCAACTACTTTCCCACATCCACAAATGACCTAAACCCAAAGCCAAAATCGGTCACACCGATTCTTCCTATCCGGCGCCGCCGATTCCAAAAGTCATAGCCACTGCCACAAACCCTAAGCAAATCGGTCTTACCGATAGGCATCTCGGTCTCACCGAAATGGGATTGTAATCACTCTGCTTCCCTTCAGAACGTTTCGGTCTAACGAAGTGAGCGATCGGTCCCACCGAGATTGCAATGTAAACTCTCTGCTTCCTTTTTGTAACATTTCGGTCTCACCGAAAAGAGCAAATCGTCCCACCGAGTTTACTCCGACCAACTCTCCGAAAGCTTATTACCAAATCGGTCTCACCGAGTTTGTGTAATCGGTCTTCCCGAGATTACGTTATGCCCTAACCCTAACTGAATCGGTCTCACCGAGATGCATGTCAGTCCCACCGAAAATCACTAACGGTCACTAGGTTTACTAAATCGGTCCGACCGAGTCTATTGAATCGGTCCCACCGAGTTTGGTAAAATGTGTGTAACAGTTAGATTTTGTGTGGAGCCTATATATACCCCTCCACCTCCTCTTCATTCGTGGAGAGAGCCATCAGAATGAACTTACACTTCCAACTTACTATTTCTGATAGAGAGCCACCTACTCATGTGTTGAGGCCAAGATATTCCATTCCTACCATATGAATCTTGATCTCTAGCCTTCCCAAGTTGCTTTCCACTCAAATCTTCTTTCCACGGATCCAAAACCTTTGAGAGAGTTGAGTGTTGGGGAGACTATCATTTGAAGCACAAGAGCAAGGAGTTCATCATCAACGCACCATTTGTAACTTCTTGGAGAGTGGTGTCTCCTAGATTGGCTAGGTGTCACTTGGGAGCCTCCGACAAGATTGTGGAGTTGAACCAAGGAGTTTGTAAGGGCAAGGAGATCGCCTACTTCGTGAAGATTTACCGCTAGTGAGGCAAGTCCTTCGTGGGCGCACGGCCATGGTGGGATAGACAAGGTTGCTTCTTCGTGGACCCTTCGTGGGTGGAGCCTCCGTGGACTCGTGCAGCCGTTACCCTTCGTGGGTTGAAGTCTCCATCAACATGGATGTACGGTAGCACCACCTATCGGAACCACGCCAAAAACATCCGTGTCTCCAATTGCGTTTGAATCCTCCAAACCCTTCCCTTTACTTTCCTGCAAGTTGCATGCTTTAATTTCTGCTGCCTATATACTCTTTGCATGCTTGCTTGAATAGTGTGGTGATTGCTTGACTTGTCCTAAAGTAGCTAAGATCTGCCAAACTCTAAAATTGGGAAAAGGTTAAGTTTTTATTGGTCAACTAGTCTAATCACCCCCCTCTAGACATACTTCAAGGTCCTACAAGTGGTATCAGAGCTTTGGTCTCCATTTTCTTTGATTTCCATAGCTTTTGGTGGTCATAGCCTTGGTTTCACAACCTAGGAGAGTATGGCATCTAGCGAGGGAAATTATCACCGTAGAGGTCTTTACTTTGATGGTACTAATTTTGTAGTTGGAAGCATAAGATGAAAATGCATATTCTCGGACATAACCCCGCCATTTGGGCAATTATTTGTATTGGCTTGCAAGGTGAATTTTTCGATGGGAGAGAATCGAACCGTGAAACTAATGTGGAAGAATTGAAGATGCTGCAATACAACGCCAAGCTTGTGATATCATCTTCAACGGATTGTGCCCCAAGAATTCAACAAAATCAGCCGCCTTGAGAATGCAAAGGAAATTTGGGATACTTTGATTGATATGCATGAAGGTACCAGATCCTTCAAGGAATCCAAGTTGGATGTGCTCCAAAGTCAGCTTGACAAGTTCAAAATGAAGGATGGTGAAGGTGTCCCTGAAATGTACTCTAGGCTTCCTCTTATCACAAATGAGATTGCCGGCTTAGGGAGTGAAGAGATGACCGACAAATTCATCATCAAGAAGATCCTAAGAGCATTGGATGGAAAGTATGATACCGTATGCACATTGATTCAAATGATGCCAAACTACAAAGATCTCAAGCCAATAGAAGTCATTGGAAGAATTGTTACTCATGAGATGTCACTCAAGGATAAGGAGGAACTTCACAACAAGTCAAGTGGTGCTTACAAAGCCTCATGTGAAGCCCCCACATCATCAAGTGAGAAACAAACCTTCAATGAAGAATTGAGCTTAATGGTGAAAAACTTCAACAAATTCTACAAGAGTAGAAGCAAAGAAAGAAGCTCCAAGTCAAGATCTTACAATGACAAGAGATCTTCTAGTCGAGAGCGCATTGCTACAATTGTGGGAGACCGGACACTATTCCAATGAGTGTACGACACCCTACAAAAGAAGAGAAGACTCTCCAAGAAGAAGGAGCAAAGAGAAGAATCACCACCAAGAGAGAGGAGGAGTAGAGATGATCGTTATGAACGAAGACCTCACGGAGAAGCAAGGATTCGGAAAGGAAGGACAAGTCATCAAGGAGCTACACAAAATGAAGACATCAAGCTCATGTTGGTGAATAGGTATCCGCCCGACTCGACAATCACTCCAAGAGAAGCTATCACTCCGACTCCAATATACTCAAGATGAAGGTGTTGCCGGTCTAGCACTTGTGTCAACCAACTCCTACGACATATTTGATTCACCAAATGAAGGTGTTGAATATGCTTCATGGCCAAAGGTCCAAAGGTAACACATCCCTGTATGTTGATTTCAATAGTGATGAAGATGACTTGCTTGTGGATGATGATTTACTTGTTGACAACTCTAGTGATGAATACTATGATGAAATGTCAATTAATCATGCTAATCAAGATAAAACGAATGACAATGATAAGGAGAAGATTGAGCTTCTAACTAAAGAACTAAACACTCTTAAGTTAGCTCATGAAACCATCTACGAAGATCATCGAGAACTTTAAGGGCTCATGAGAAGTTACGCTTTGAAAAGCTCAATCTTGAGCAAGAGCATGAGTTCTTAAAAGCAATCAATGATGATCTCCGCAAGAAAAGTTCTTCTTACATTTCCAAGCTGTTTACTCTTATCTACTTACATGCCTCAAGTCAAGTCTAGTAACAAGTACAAGAAAGATACTTCCTCTAGTAGTAACAATAATAATGGCAAATCCAATATTGTTGCTTCTAGTAGTTCTCTTGATTCCACTAATGATTCTCTTAGCCAAGTTACACTTGAGCAAGAAAATAGCTTATTGAAGGGAATTATAGAGAAAGGTGTTTACAAGAGCCTTGCCGGGAGTAAGCAATTCAAGGAAATTGTGCGCAAGCAAGGAAGGCACCGGAAGAATCAAGGTGTTGGTTTTGAACGAAAGTTCAATGCCAATGGAGTTGAGGGAAGAAGATCAATACCCCAAGACGAAGTTTGTTCCTCAACAAGAGAAGTATGATCCTACTTCCTTCAAGGGAACACAAGCTCAAGATGATCTTCCACCACAAGACCACATGAACAAAGGCAAGGACAAGCTTCAAGAAGAGATTGATGCATTTGAAGAAGCACCTAAAGCCTCGCTCAAGTGGGTTCCCAAGACTACGCCAAGTTCTACTTCATCAAGTACAACTACAACTCCAAGGATTCCCATCAAGATGATGTGGATCTCAAGAAGAAGAACTAGAGAGTTCTTGAGGGTGACTCCACCAACACTCTTCACTCATATCATTATGGCAAGAACAAGTGCAATCAACTTCCACATCTTGCACTAGTTCAAGGAGTCACAAACCCTCATGTTGGTAAGGCAAGGGACAAGGTAACCTAATGATTTCATGGACATCATCTTGTGTGTGCATCACTCTATGTCTATGGATATTCTTGTTTGTTCCTTGTGGGACTAACCCATGTAGGTAAGTTTAAAGTGCAACTCACTCCAAAGGATTGCTCCAAATGATCTACATCAACATTGAGCATCTACATCTTCAACACCTACATGAAGTCATCATCGACAAAACCCAAGGTTAGTTCATCCTCCAAGGGGGATCTCACATCTAGGGGAGCTTAACTCTAAGAATTGAGTCAAAGCAACTCTAATGGTGTGAACACATCAATGCATTATGTAAAAGTGGTAACCCCACTTGAGCTTAAACGATGAGTATGACCTATGATCAAATGTTCTCATTTGACTCCTAAGTCAATATACTCATATATAGATGACCTAGTCATCGCCCATTGCTTGATAGATGCTAGAATTGGTTGTGCATGCTTTGCCACATATTTCATTTGCCATCTTATTGTGTGAGCATGTTGGTGCCCTCACGGCTTTCAACATGTGCCAGTTGGGCTCCTTTGAGCCAATGATTGCAAGTGAGGGGTCGGAGGTCGTGATCGTGCGGCACCTGCGCCTCCTGATCCGCCGGATCATCGGTGTGGTCACCTGACCCTCGCCTGCCCTCAGGCTAGCGCCCCGGCGGCCCCTTCACCGACGGGCTCCTCCGTGCGGTCCCTCCTCAAGCAGCCCAAGGCCCCCAAGACAGCACGGCCGCCTCCCGCCGGGCGGCCTCAGCCTCCATCGGGTCCCCAAGGAGAGGATCTGAAAGCAAGGAGGAAAGAGATAGTCGAGCAAATGCCTGTGAGAAGGAAAAGGGAGATCAGCGAGATCCAAGGGAAAGTTCTCGACAAGGAGGCTCACCGGCGCTTGGTCTCAGTGGGTCACGGCTCCACCACTGGGGCTCGCTGTCCCACCCCTTGCCGGGACCCTTCCTTGTCGGAGACGGCTCCCACACCGGGAGTCGGCCTCGTGGTAGTCGAGGCCGATGACACCTCATCATCGGCCCGGCTGCTTCCCCGGTAGGTCCGCTCTTCTCCGTGTACAAAAGAGCCGATGATCAAGATATTGGCAAAAAGAAGAAGCGACCTTGCGCGCCTCGCGACGGGAGTGGATTGAAGCACTCACGCTGGGGCTGGCTGGAGTCAGCTGCGAGAAGGGACTGGTCCACAAAGTGGTCTCAGACGATCTTCCGCTACCACGGCAGATCGCTTCGATGTCGACCACGGGACCTTGGCCCTTCGCCGCTTCTCTCCGCCAAAGTCCTGGTACAAGGCAGGAGTTTGGAGAAAACAGATTAGATATAAGACAAACAATAATAAAGATCGAGAGAAGGACAAGCACGGCGAAGAAAGCCTTTACTCCTCCTCCTCCTCCTCCTCGCCGCCGCCGGAGCTCGGCGCGAGAGGTCGAACTCCGTACCCTCTCTGCACGACGTGGTGGAGGGGTGGGCTCTTCGCGCTGCCGAGGGCTACGGCAGGTCAGCGAGGCTGCCGGGAAGACCCGCTCGCCACGCTGGGGCTCGATCCGCTTGCTGCTGCGGTACTCATGCCACTGTAGAACGTGTCCCACGGCGCCGCAGGCTGCTGGGCGGCCTGTTCTCCGCCAGCTCGCGACCCGACGGAGGCGCTTCTCGACGGAATTGGGGCTGCGGCCAGGTTTCGCCAAGGGTCGCTCAAGACGGCTGGCGCCAAGGCCGGGCGGACTTTCGCCCGTCCCGCCTCGACTTCCCGCCGCCGCCTTCGCGGCTAGCGCTTCCGGCGGTAAGGCTTGCCACGCATTGGCGTCTCGCCTCACCACCATGGAATCCAACTTCGCCGCCATGGCTTCACGGCCGCTTTCTTCGCCCGGCTTAGCAATATACGCTAGCTCTTCGGCAAGGCGCTGGTGAGGAGTTTCGCCATCGGAGTTGATCGCCACCTCCAACAAGTCATCAAAGAATTGTTGCACGACCTCGGCAAACAAGCTCTATCCAGGCCAGATTTATCCCATGCGAAGTCACACTGGCATCATTATGCAGATGCGATCATCATTGGAATTGTTGCACAAGGATGACACCTTGCCTAACCGGAACCACTCGATGATTGGGATCATGCTTGAACATCTCCTCAAAGATCGCGCCAAGCTCCGTGACCGTGAAGTTGAAGTTGAGGCCGGGCGCAGCCTCATGAAATCTGTCGGGCAGCTGAATCGCCAGCAAGCCGCCTCGCTAGCAGGGGCGATACGGCGACGGCGAAATCCGCGCCAACCGCCTCGTGGTGAGTCCGCATGCCCGAGCCGGAGGATTCGGGTGGTGGCAATCGCACCTTGGCATCGTCCGACGACAGCGCCCAGTTGCCAAGGCAAGACCACCCGAGTCTTGGCGCAGCTCGGTGAACGACGGCGGGTTGTCGCCACAGATCCAACACCACTCCGCCTCCACTCGCCCCACTTGCCGCGGAGTTCGCCTGACAAGTACACTTCCTTCATACCCATCCGGGAGGTCCAGCGATTCACGCCAGCCGCCCTTTTCGCCCGAGGGGAGAAATAATGACGGAAGAGGGCCACATTGGGAGGATACCAACGGTTCTCGCAGAGATAAAGCAAACCGCCATTGTCGAACGGCGCTGGGGGTGAAGTCAAACAGATGAAACCCGTAGGTGTTCATGATATCGCAAAAGAAATCGGAAAAGGTGGGCAGAGCCCGCAGAAGAAACACATGGAAGAAGTAGTACCTCCGGGTACTTCTTGATTGAGGCCTCCGCCGAAATCACCGGTGTGCGCGGATGCGCACGCCGCTTCCACGACTGAAGAGGTAAAACTCACCGCTAACGCCTCCCGAGTAAGCTCGGGGAAAAGAGCACTTCTTGCTTGCAGCGCATCGAGCTCAAATACTCGGCCGATTTCGCGGCTTGCAGCCTCAGCGGCCTTCCTAGCCTTCCCGGCTTCGGAGCTATGATGAGGGAGGCGAAGCGACGGCGACGACGGGCGGCGGAGCGCTGTTTTCCTCTCAATCCAGAGACGGGGGGGGGGCATGAGCTTGAGGAAGGAACCGCAAGTGGCGGAAGGGGGAACGCCGGTTCCCTCTCGCTTATAAACGGGGATCACGAACATTCACGCATTTCCGAATTAAGTATTGACCACGTTTCTCCCACGACGCCGCAATCGACGTGTGTGCATGGGGAGCGGTGGGCGCTGGAGCCCGTGTTGTGCGGACCCAGGCCACGCGCGTTCGCAGACTTGCTTTTGGGCTCGGCCCAACAACGCCAAAGACCGAAATGTATGGCCCAGTCCGGGGCTCTGTCGGTGTACTAAAGTAGGGGGTACCTTAGTACCCCAAACTTGTGCACATGCAACACAACAGACTGGTGGTAAGGCTTGCCTGGACGTCCGCAAGGCTCTCCACCACTCATTACTGCCATTCAAGAACAAAGTACTAGCCAAGAACACGAAGGCCCCGGCAAGAGGAGCTTGCCGGAAGGCCAACCAGGCAACATCAAAGACTTGCCGCGCTACCTTGACGCCCGGCAAGTAGGCGGCGGCCGCAAACTTGCCAAGACAAGAAGAACGAGGTCATGCAAGGCACTTGTTGCGACAAGACCGCCACCCAGCACTCAAGACCCAATGACGTGTCGTCGCAAGGCCATCCCAAGGGCACGTGGCAGGCGCCACGCAGCCATGCGGAGCGAGGTGGCGAACGGAGTCGACAGAGGTGCCATCGTGGCAACCGGTGGCTCACTTAACGGTCACCCCTCCTGCACTGTTGGGGCGACCGGACGGGCATTTAATGCCCTTGTCCCCTGCCGTCAGAAGTAGGTAGGGGCATTGTTGTGCACTGCTGTACCAACCCACGCTTTTACGCTTCTCCCCTCTTCCCACGCCGCCACCGTGGGTACCCCTTCGACTATAAAAGGGAGGCCCATGCGCACGTAGAAGGGTTCGGGTCCATCTGACACCCACACCACCACCATATGCTCGCACGCCGAGCTAGATCCAATAACAACACAAAGCAGCGAAGAGGGTGTTATCTCTCCGGAGAGCCCCGGCCGGGTAAAGATTGCCACGCCTCCCAGCTGGGGCGCCTCGACCTCGATCCGCTCTGCGGCACGACCGCCGCTCCCTTGCCGAACTGTAGGGCCCCAGTGCCCTATAGGTGCTCGAGGCCGCAGAGGAAAGCGGCTCTCGCATCTTTTGGCGCGCCAGTGAAGGCGCCACGAGGTCGTGGAGCATCCGATCCGGTCTCCACGCACGCTGCATCAACGCCATCGCCAACATGCCACCGAGGAAGAAGTTTCGAGGTGGCCGCACCGCTCACGCCGGTTCCGCCACCACCGCCGAGCAACGGGCGGGATTCCCCCGGGTTAAGCCCAAGCCGTTGTCTCATTCCGGGGTCCACCCTCGGGGAAACCCCTTTGTTTTTTCCCACGGTGGCCAAAGAGGCGGGGCCCACTTGTCGCCCGAAAGGGGGGAGTCCCAAAGTTATACAAAGTTCCCTTTGCCGCAACCCCAAGCCCCCCCCAAGTTTTAGGGCCACGGCGGAAACCCGGGAAGGGGGGGGTAAATCAGACGCCCCGGCACCTCGCCGATTCGGCCAAGGGGGGAAACCAAACCGGGGAAGATTACACAAGAGGTTCAAGGAAGCCGAAGAGAAAGGAAGGGAAAAGCTGGTGGCTATGTTGAGCACCGAAAGGGGGGCCCGACGGCCAAGACCGAGTTCCTGGGGTCAAACCCAAGGGAGGTCCAAGGGAAACAAGATCCCCGCCTAAAGGATGACCCCAAACCTAAAAAAAGGGGAAACTGCCAAAAGGGGGCGAGCGAAAAAGGGCCCAAATCGGGACTCAAGAAGCTTCTTCCCGGGTTTCCGGAAGGCTAACCCAGGGACGCCTCCCCCAAAACGGGGAAGGAAAGTGGAAGGAAAATGGCCGGAGGGGAGTTTCGAAAGGGGGGTTCAGGGGGCCCCACACCTTGCACCCAACCAAGGGGAAGAAATCCGAGGGCCCGCCGAGGAGAGTGGGTGGTCCGCGACCCCGACTTTAACCCCCCGATGGGTCAAGCGGGGGGCCCTGGGTTTCCAACAATGAACCCAAGGTCCGGTTGGGAACGGGGCCCCAATTGAAAAGGTCAAACCCAAACCAAAAAGGGGGCCTTTAAGGAAAAACCGGAAAGGGGTGGGGAAGACACAGGGGCTCGGGCAAGCAATCAATTCAAAGGGAAAGCCCTAACCCGCCCAAAAGGAACCCGGGGAAAAGTAAGTTATGGCGCCTACAGAACAAGAAATCCCGGCCAAGGTTTTCCCGCCCAAGGCATAAGGGGAGGCCTCCCCCAAAGACAGAAGGAAAATGAGAGGGAGATGAAACCCCGGGAAGAAGGCCAAACGGGCAAGGATGCCGGCCCACCCGCAACGCCCCCCCGGCGGGACCACCTGAGCTCCCCGGGCCAAGAAGGCAAAGTCCCGGGGAAAAAGGGGGCCCAGAACACGAGTGGTACTTTCCCTTTGCCAACCTTGTCCAAAAACGCCCTTTTGGGAATGTGGGTTTGCGGCCCATTTGAATCCCGGTTCCCAAGAATCAGAACCCCTGCCGCTCCCCACCCCCCAAAAAAAATCGAAGAAGTAAGGAAGATTCATGCAAAGGAGTCGGGGAACGACTCGGTCCGAGGACCGCCAAGTGGTTGTAACCCGGCTACAAGGCTTAACGGAATAGGTTTCATCGCTTCACTGTTAAAGTCCCAAAGATCCTTCCTTTTACCCGCAAAGAAATGGGGATTCCGCCCATTTCGGCCCATTGGATTCGACCATGGCTAAGAACGGAGAAGAACAACCCGGCAGATGCTTTGATGGTCCTTCCTAAAGAATCGGTTCGCTTTCAGAGGGCACCATGTTTTACCACAAAAGAAAGAAAGCACAGGAGCAATGGCAAGAGGGAAACCAACTTTGGTCCAAACTTGACAATTTAAAACCGGCTCTCCGTAACCCGGGTGTTGTTTGGATTCCTTCCCGTTCTTTTTTCCCATTGGCCAATCCCGCAAGCAAAAATTGAAGCAAGCAGACCCGAGTCAAAGAGATGGGGGTTGCCTTCCGAGGTTCTTTGTTGCCCCCATTTTTAAAACAAAAAAGGGGGCCTGAAATGGACTAAGGGAAAAATTAAAGATTCTTCCTCCACCCAACATTGTACCTCCAAAGGAAGTTGCTTATTAAAACCAATCTGGTTATGGGAAGAAGGCGGAGAGGAGGGATATATCAAGAACGCTGGGAAATTGCTGGGGTCCGTTCGCTTTAAGGTGGTCCATGTTTTAAGAAAAAAGGAAAATGGAACATTTTAACTTTGTGGGTTCCCGGGGCGACGAGGATTGGTTTTTGACCAGGCCTCAAATCAAGGCCATTCTTTAACAAGGTTTAAACCTTGCAAGGGTTTCCAATGAACAAAGGTGAGCATCCGAAATCAAGCTTGCCCAAGTTTGAAAGATTCAACCATTCAAAGCCAGCTTGGCGTTTTGGTGGAGCCAACACCCGTGGAGAAATCCAAATCCCCGGGGAAGGCATAAAGAATGGGATGATTTGGTGCTTTGGGAACCCCTCTTACTTGTTGCACCCACCAGAGATGTAATGGCCGGCATTTAAGGGCAAGCGAAAAAAAGGAAAGAGGGTTGTGGGATCAGACCGCGCTTGGGATCAAGTTAGCGGGGCCCAGTTTCGCCCGCCAAGTTAACAAAGAATGGCCCGAGGAAAAGGAGGTGGAAAAGCTGGCATTTTACGGCTGCAAATGGAAATGTTGGCTCAAAATGCTTGGAGGCCCCTTTCCCCCAAAACCGGGAACCGTGGTTTTGGGGTTAACCAGGCCCGGAACCCATCCGAAAACAAGGAAAAAAGTTGGAGCCTACCTTCCCGGCGAGCTTCCCGGGGAAAGACCCCACAACAAAAATCCGAGGGGATTCCCCCAAAGGGGCGTTTTAGAAGGCCCTGAACTTGGGGGGGCCCGCCCAAGCCCTTCCTTCCTGGGCAGACCCCCGAGCAAAGATTTGGGCCAGTCCTTTCCCCCCAGTTCCAAATGGGCAAAAGAGCCCTTTCCTTCAAACGGGAACTTGGAAGGAAAAGCGGGATGCTTTTGTCCGCGTAGAATCCATGAAGAAGTTCAAGGAGGAAGTTAAAGGCATTTCCCGAAATGGACAAACCGAGTAATGGAGGCAATGGGTCACCAATTGGGGGAAAACTTGCCCGGGGCCCTGGTTTTTGCCGAACCCCCAAAACCCAAAAAAGGAAGGAAAGGTCCCGATTACCCCAGCCGCCCCAAAAATCCTTTACCCCACTTTTGCAGGGGCTCGACACCCGGCCCTTTTCCCGAAGGGGCTTTGAACTTGCGGAATCAAATTTCCAAATCCAAGGGGAAAGGAAGGGGAGGCCAAGAAAATTCTTAGTCTTGTCCGGTTAACCCCCGACACACCGGCAATCCCAACAGGACCCAGGACAAAAAGCCAATTCATCAAAGCCTGTGATCTGGCAAAGATTTTTTGGTTTCCCCAAAGGAAAGCAAAAGGGGAAAAGGGGCAAGTGTTCCCTCAAGAGAACTTTGAAGGCTCCAAGGGAAGGCCCGCCATTCTTTGGTCATCAGACAGCCAAATGAGCCACCACCAACCTTTCCCCGCTCAAGCCCCTTTCCCCCAAACTCGAAATCGGGTCACCCGAAATCTCCTTTTGGGGAGGGCTTTAAAATGACCCCGGGGAAAACCCGGTCGGGAACCCAAAAGAAGTTTCCCGCCACAAGCCCAGTTAAGCCGCTTCGAAACATTTGTTCTTCCGAATTAATGCCAAAATTCAAACAAGTTGCCCAAGGGGAACCCTTCCGGAAACCCTCTTGGCCCCTTTTCCTTTGGCCAAGAGAAAGGGCAATCCAGCAAGCACCCAAGTTTCCTTTAGCTCCCCCTTTTTCCAACCATTTTTGTAAAGCATTGCCCGGTTTGGGTAACCCAGCAAACCCGAGCCCCCAGGAATAAAGTTTCCCGCACACTTTCAAAAATGCAATTTCGATTATAATTGGGAAAGAACCCCCCAAGAATAGCAACCTTAAGGATCGTTATTTTCCCTTCTAAAGAAGTTCCTCCGCCCACAAGCCCGGGGAAGGGGGAAGTTGGAAAGCGACGTCAAAGGTCACCGCCAGGAAACAAAAAGTAAGGCAAAGTTAACCGTAAAAACCGTTTTCGGCGCTCGGTTTGAAAAATGTAGGAACCCACCAAGGACCTTTGGTTTTCAGCCCCCAACAAAACGAAAACTTCTGACAAGATTTCGTAAAACAACAAACCAGGGCCCCATAAAAAAGTGTGTCTCCAATTCCTAAGGGTAAAACTGGGATCAAAAAAAAAGGGAAACCCAAGCAAACCAAATTAAGTTTAATTACAAAATTTCTTTCCTTTAATAAAGTTCCCCTAAAAAATCACGAAAAGGGGAAAGGGAAGCCAATAAGGAATCACTTCCACCTTAACCAGTGGGGGAGACCTTTTAAACCAAAGGGCTTTGGGCGGGAAATCGGCGCCTGGGGAAAGGGATTCACCCACCCTTTTTTCAGCCCGCCAACCGGGGCCAATTCCCTTTTTTTGGGCCAGGCCCCCCCCAAGAAAAAGGGTTCCGGACTTCGTTGTGGTACCGGGCCAAGCCAGAACCCATCAAGGGGCCATGTAAAGGGCCCCCCCAAAGTCCATGGTTTTAGGGTTTTTTGCCCTCCAATGTCCTATTTTTGAGGCCCTTTTTTGCTTTCGCCCCCCGCCTGTCTCCATCGCCGAGCCTGGCAAATTTTTTTCTTTGGGGGGACCGGGGGAAGACCTTCCCCTTTCCCGCCCGAGGCAAGCCTTTTCCCCCCTCCCTTTTTCCTTCCCCTGGCCCCGCCCGGGGGCGCTTCGGCGCTCGCCAGGATTTCCCGGCCGGCGAAGTCCACCCCCAAGACGCCTTTTGCCTTCCCGTGGCCCCCGGGGTGGGGTTGTTTACCCGGGAATGCCCCGGGGGGCCCCTTTTCCGGGGCCCCTTGCTTTTGGTTTCAAATTTTTCCCCCCCAGACCTTTTCCCTTCTGGGTTCCCGGGCGGGAAGGAACCTTCCGGATGGCTTGCCGCCCGTTCCCCCCCCGGTCACCCCAAAAACTATTTCCCTCCAACCCTTTCCCGCCTAAAGCCGGGAGTTTGCAGCCCGTTTTTAAGGGCCCCTTTACCCCCCGGCGGCCGGGCGGAGGGTGGGCTTTCCATTCGCCCTTCCGCCGGACCCGGTTCTCCTTGGGGGCCCCCCCAAAACCCGGGCCCCCCCTCCCAAAGGGGCCCCCCCCGGGGCCGGGGCCCCCCGGAGGGGAAAGGGGGAAAAGGGAAAGGAAAAAAGGGGCGGTTTTCCCCCCGGGGGCCCCGCCCTTTTTTTGGCCCAAACCCCCTTTGGGGCTCCCCCCCCGGGGCTTTCTTGCTGAACCCCCCAGGGGGGCCCCCGGGCGGGCGAGGCCGTGCCCCCGGCCTCCGGGCTCCCTCCCGCTTCCCTCAAAAGGCCATGCGTTTGGCGGAGATTCGGCCCAAGGGAGGGATTAAGCAAGGGGAGCAGGGGAAGGGGGAAAGGGTTCCAAAATTTTCCCACAAGGAGGCCTCATGCGCCACGGGACCTCCCCCGGGCCCTTCCCCCCCCGACGGGGTTTGGAGAAAACAAGAATGCCAATAAAAATAAAAGGACAAATGGGCGGGTTCCCTCCCCTCCTCCCGCCGCCGACCGAAGGAAGGGAACCCCCCCCCAAAGGTTGGGGAGGGTGGGTTTGGGGCCCGAGGGGCCGGGCCAAAGGGCCCCGAAGATTTCCCCAACGGAAAGAATTTCCCAGGTTTCCCCCTTTCCCCGGGCCGGTCGGGGGGTTTGACGGGACAAACCTTTTGAGGAATTGGGCCAGGTTTTCCCTTCGCCCCCGGGTGGAAACGCCCTTCTGCTTGGGGTCCTTTGCGCTTCCCGAGGTTTCCACGGGTTTCCCAAATTCCCGCCGGGGCCGCCGGTCGGTTTTCCCGGTTTAGAATTGCTTTCGCACGGGGTTTTAGGAGTTTCGGGTTGCCCAACCGTTGTTGCCGACTCCGGCAAACCCTTCCCAATTTTCCCGCGAATCCCATGATACCCCGGGGGCCCACGAATTTTAAAGGGGCATCGGAACCGGCCACCGAGTCGTTGTTAACACCCAAGAGGCCCAACCCATACCGAAGTTAAATTAGGCCCGGGCGTAGGCCTTGAAATTGCCGGGCAAACCCCGGCCCTTGGGGGCGAACGGCCAAGGAAACCCCGCCCCCCTGGGGTGGGGCCCCGGGGATTTTGGAACCCGCCCTTTATCGCCCCAGGCGCCCCGGGGGGCCCGGGA
This sequence comes from Aegilops speltoides, assembly GCA_021437245.1. NCBI lineage: Eukaryota > Viridiplantae > Streptophyta > Magnoliopsida > Poales > Poaceae > Aegilops > Aegilops speltoides. The sequence goes on from CM038146.1 coordinate 420,772,701, forward strand.
CCAGAAGCCCCGGCCCGGGTGAACCGGGTTGCCCGACCCAAAATCCGTCCACCCCCCACTTGGGGGCCCGCTACCTTCCCATACCCATCCGGGAGGTAGCCCCCGGCCCCTTTCCCCGGGGAAAATAATGCTAAAGGGCCCATTGGGGGATCCAAAGAATTCTAAAAAGGAAACCGCCATTGCGCGGGCCCGGGGGGAATAAGCGAGAAACCCAAGGGGAGATACCAAAAGTCGAAAAAGGTGGGCGACCCGCAAGGAAGCCGGGAAGTGTTCCCCTTTAAGGGCCCCAATACCCCAAAATCGACCCCCCGAGAGAGGAAACCCACCCAAAACCCCGGAATCGAGGGGGCCCGCCTGGGCGCCGAGCCCTTACTGGGATTTCTCACCCAAGGCCCAGTCCCTTTGGAAGACGGGAGGCAAGGCGGCGCGACGGGCGGCAGAGCTGTTTTTCCCCTTCCGGGGGGGATGGGAGGAAGGAACCGCAAGGAAGGGGGAAGCCCTGTCCTCCCAAAAAGGGGGGAAGCTAGAGGAATTAAGTATTGAACGCCTCCCCGCCCAAAAATTGCCGCTAGGGGCGGGGGGGACGCTTAGGCGGCCCCCACGCGCTTGGGAGTGCTTTTGGGCCCGCCCAACCGCCAGCCGTTGGCCTTGGGGCCCCCCGAAAAGTAGGGGGCCCAGTCCCTTGTAGGCCCAAGACCTTGAAAGGCCTAGCCCAAGGCTTCCCCCTTACTCCATTCAAAACAAATACTACTAAGAACAAAGGCCCCAAGAACACCGGAAGGCCCCCAGGGAACATCAAAACTGGGGGCTTGGACGCCGAAGGTGGCGGCGCCCCAAGACAAAAAAAGGGGCAAGCGGGGCCTTCCCGGCAACCACCGCCCCAGCGACGGTCGCCGCAAGGCCATCCCAAGGGCACGGGCAGGCGCCACGCAGCCATGCAGAGCGAGGTGGGAACGGAGTGACAGAGGCGCCCATCGGGCAACCGGGCTCACTTAACCCACCCTCCCCACTTTACGACGGACGGCATTTAATGCCCTTGTCCCCCGCCATCGGCAGGTAGGGGCACAAGACCTTGTACCAACCCACGCTTGCTTTCTACCCCCTTCCTATGCCGGCACTGTGGGTACCCCTTCGGACTATAAAGGGAGGCCCATGACGTAGAAGGGGTTCTCCATTCGACACCCACACCACCACTATATGTCGACGCCGAGCTAGATCCAATAACAACACAAAGCAAAGAGGGTGTTATCTCCGAGAGCCCCGGTTGGGAAAGATCGCCTCCTCAAGGCGCCCGACCGCCCTCTACACCCCGCCCCCTTGTTTAACTGTAAGGGCCCCAAAGGTTCAAGGTGCTCGAGGTCCAGAGGGGGTCCCATGGATGGACAAGAATGCCTAAGAACCTTTTTAGCTATCTATGCTTTTCTCATCTCAAACTCTATTCATGCTAAATCACAAAATTTGATCAAGTCGATTAACCACTCGGAGGAGCACCGAGTCCCCGATTCCACGACTTAGACTTCCAAAACCTTGGACTCTTGGCCCGACCGATTTCCATTTCGTCCAGAGATCATTGTTGATCTGAAGTTTTCCATCTCAGCAACCGATTTGAACTCTTCGGTCACACCGAGTCAGAATCAACATAGTTATGCATCTCTGCCCCAAGTTGTTCCACGGCACACCGACAAGGTCGGGCTATATATAGTCACCAAAATTTTGAAATTTGTCCAAACCCTTCGCCCAATAGCTCGCTCGCCATCGGCTCCGGATCGCCTCGCCGCCAAATTGCCCTCCGCCACAATGTTACCCACCTGCATTCCACCGCCAAGTTAGGTATGGACTCAATTTTGTGCTACCCACGCCCGATTCCTAGCACATTGTAATCTTATTGAATCTTGCCACGATTGAAACACTTCTATCCACCACAATAGTCCGTAGATTAGACGAGATTCAAATTTTTAGGTTAGGTTTCTAAACATCTCGACCCACCGAGTTGAAAAACTCGTCCCACCGAGGCTTATGCCATTGACTAGTGACTCTTTCCAACCGAGAATTACTAATCGTGGACCGATTTGAGGATTCTTCAAACCCTAGCGCCTTGGAAAACGTGACTCGGTCCAACCGAAGTTCATCCTTTAGGTTCCAAAACGCTCGGATCACCGAAGTTCAAAATTGGTTGATCCAAATGCTTCGGGAAAACTAAAACTGAACTTTTGAATCATTCTTTGCAAAAATCGATTTTGTGATTCTCATCTATTCTATCTCATCTATAACTCTTCAGGGTCAAGAATTTTTAAAGAGTCGATAGTGACGCCTAAGTCAAAAGAGCAGAGGACTTGAGTGAGGGCACTAGTCCCCAACTACATATGAAGGAGAACACTCCTAGCAACCCGCCCAAGGTCTACGAAGAAAGAAAAGAACATCGACTGAGGATGAGGATTACAAAGCCGAGGAAGGAGGCTACTTCCAAGAAAGTGGTGCTCAAGAAGGAATATGGCTGCACATAGCACTAAGCCTAGATCAAGAAGAAAGTTCCCCAAGAGGACAAAAGGAAAGCCGAAAGTCCACTCAAGTGCCAAAGACAATCCCAAAGAGGCACCCGGAAGAAAGTTTTTCCAAACCCCAAAGTTCCCACTAGAGAGACAATGAAGTTCACAATTGAATCAGAGGATGAAGGTGCTCAGACAAAAAAGAAGAGAGCAAGATCCACAACTACCAAGGTCCTTGGAAAGCCTCATGAGAAGGGATGTAAGAGGAAGAGGATGTTGCACCAAGACCAAGGCACCCAAGCTTATGGGTGATGCAACGATCGGGGCTGCAACATCTGCCCAAGGAAGCACCCAAGCTACCTCCAAGGACAAGGTACCAAAGAGCAATACTAGGAGTATTTGCTGAGAAGAACAAGGCCCCAAAGGCCCAATGTTGTCAAGAAGAAGATGAAGAAGGACATGTCCTAAGGAAGCTCAAGCCCAAGATACCATACCACAATGATGCCCATCATGTGGCGAGGACAAGGATCGTGAAGGGTTTGGGCGAGGTTGGGAGGATGGAAGATCCATATGCATCAAGGAGAAGAACTGTTATTGACTACAGTTCCATACAAAGGAACAAGGACTTCTATGAGACAATTCTGGACAAGAAGCCCATAGTTTGTGACATGAGGTGGGTCGATCGACCTACATCAAGGACAATGAAGAGCACTATCCTTGAGTGCAAGAGAGCTTTGTTGCTTGTGGAGTTGCTGATTTTGTTGGACAAAAGTTCACCCATCGGAATGATGAGCTTATCATGCAATTTACTCCCAAAACACTTTTACCCAGATGGAAGAATTGTTTGATGTCCAAGGTACAAGGTACCAATCCATCAAGAATGGGCAAGTCCATAAATGCCCCAAGGAAAATGAGGATGACCGGATATCTATGCAAAGAAGAAGATGGATCACAACCAATGGCTCACATGTACAAGGAGATCCTGAAAGGCGCTGAGACTCACAAGTTTGGACTAGTTCACTTTTCAGCCGTGGTTCAACCATCAATTGGATTTCGAGACATACTTTGTGCCCAAGTCCGAGACCATAACATGATCGAGGGCATGCCATCAACATGTTGTTGTTTGATGTTCCACGAAGTTCAAAGTCATGAGCCCCATGATTGAAACCATTAAGAGGACTACAGGAATCGAGGAGGTGGATATGCCCTCGATTCGGAATTGATCAACTCAAAGATGGGCAAGGAAATTCCTTGATAAGGAACATTTTCCACTTTATCCAGACTTTGAGGACAATGAGGTTGTCATGAATGAGAATGATCCAACATCGTCAAGCTCAGAGAAGAAGGAGAAGGCAAAGAAGGAGAAGGCCAGATGCCAACTCAAGAGGAGGCATCAATATTTCTTGAAGACCAAATAGGAGCAGCTTGGTTACTTAATAGCATCTACACCGAGGATTGAGAAGGGACCGCCACCTCACTGAATTAGGAGAGCCGAGAGAATCATGGAACTCAAATTCCAAGACCTTGATGTCAAAGTAACCGAGATACGGGCCCCAGGAGCAGCAGGATGATATGCGAGGGAGGCAAGATACCACAAATGTGTTTCCAGAGTGCCCAGAGCCCAGAGGGGGCAGGAGGATGACACTAGAGCAACAACTTCAACACCAGCCACGCCTTCGCCAAAGGCAACCAGCTCCAAAGATCCACTCCAAAGACCTCTACTTCAATAAGTTCGCCCGGAGCCATCAGACACCTCCACCGCAATCAAGCCGGAGTCGATCTAGCACTATGCATTTTCTATGAACTTTTGGTAACTTGTTGCCAAAGGGGAGAAAATGTATAGATCATAGGTTTTGAGAGAGTGTGTTCTTTTTGTTTCTCTTGCTTTATTTGGTGGTTTAAAACTTGTTTGCTTTGATTGTTTGAGATACTATGCTTGTGAGAATTGATGATCATGTGTTTGATCATAAGCTACACTTATGCATGCTTGATATTATCCTATCTATCTTATGTGATCATTCACTTTGCTTGGTGATGAGTGCATGTATTCAATGTTTATTATTTTGAGGCCCACCAAGATTATGTGGATGGAAAGTAACCCATGAGCCTAATTCATTGTGCATTTGCTTCAAAGCCTTAAACTATGCACAAATTTAGAGGGAGCTCTTGTTATCACATACTTCTCAAAGCTTTATGTATTCAATCTTATTATCATTTGTCGGTTTTGATCTATATGTTGTCATCAATTACCAAAAAGGGGAGATTGAAAGTGCAACTATCCCTAGGTGGTTTTGGTAATTCATAAAACATATAGCTCATTGAGCTAATGCTATTCCAAGAATATTTTTTGAAAGCTCAATGAATGGCATGGCATGGATGATGAAAGTGGATCCTCAAAATACTAAGGACAAAGGATTGGCTCAAGCTCAAAAGCTTAAGACTCTTCATTTTATATTTTAGTGATCCAAGATCACATTGAGTCTATAGGAAAAGCCAATACTATCAAGGAGGGATGAGGGTTTTAATGAGCCTCTTGTTTTGCTTTGTGATATGCTCCAAAACCTCAACTACTTTCCCACATCCACAAATGACCTAAACCCAAAGCCAAAATCGGTCACACCGATTCTTCCTATCCGCGCCCCACCAAAAGTCATAGCCACCGCCACAAACCCTAAGCAAATCGGTCTTACCGATAGGGATCTCGGTCTCACCGATGGATTGTAATCTCTTTGTTTCCTTCCTAACATTTCGGTCAACCGGGAGCGATCGGTCCCACCGAGATTGCAATGTAAACTCTCGCTTCCTTTTGTAACATTTGGCTCACCAAAAGAGCAAATCGTCCCACCAAGTTTATGACCAACTCTTTGAAAGCATTAAAATCGGTCTCACCGAGTTTGTGTAATCGGTTTACCGAGATTACGATGTCCCTAACAATCGGTCTCACCGAGATGCAGTTTCCCCAACAAAATCACTAAGATCCTAGGTTTCTTCTCCAAATTCAAGAATCCCCACCTTTGGAAATTGGTGTTGGAGATTTTTGGGAGGAAATTTAACCCTCCACCCCTTTATTCTGGAGAGGCCCAGAACAAACCACCCCAACAATTTGAGGAAACCAAAGTTTGAGGCCAAGAATTCCATTCCTACCATATGAATCTTGTTTGCCCCTGGTTTCCATCAAATCTTCTTTACCAGTAAAACCTTTGAAGAAGTTATTTGGGGAGCTATCATTTGAAGCACAAGAGCAAACATCATCAAGCCTTTGTTACTTCTTTGAAGTGGTGCTTAATTGGCTATTACTTAGCCTGAAAGTTGTGGAGTTGAACCAAGGAGTTTGTAAGGAAGGAGTTTATTTGTAAGATCTACCCTAGGACAATCCTTCGGGTTGGGGCCATGGTTACTTCTTTTTGGCCATTATGGCCCCGTACCAAAATTACCCTTGTGGGGTTGAACCCAAACGGGATAAAGCACCACCCACCAACCATGAAAAAATCCAGTTCCAATTCGCTTTTAATCCTCCAAATTCCCACCCCAAAAGGCATGCTTTAATTTCCGTGCCAATCCCCGATCGCGAAAGGGAGAGCTTAACCCTAAAGAGCTAAAATCCCAAATCTAAAATTGGGAAAAGGTTAAGTTTTTTGGTCGTAGCTAAAACCCCTCAAATCTTCAAGGCCTAAAGGAGGCCTGTTTCTTGCTTTTTGTTTTTTGGCCAGACAAAAATAGGCTATTGTGGACTAGAAAAAACAGAGAAAAAGAATAAAGGTCAAGCAAACAACTAAACAAGACAATGGAAATAAATAAGAAAAATTGGCCACCCATTACCGCATTACTTTACATCCATGGCATCAAATTCCCAAACCCAAAAAGGGAACAAAGTAATATTACATAACTTTGGAAAATTGGACCAAAGGAAATAAAAGGGCAAAGAAAACAAAGCTAAATCAAACAACATTTAAAGCTCAAAAACTATTCTATCCCCATGCCCGGAATTTCTTGCAATATTAGGCCGTTCCAAAATCCTAATCCCGCGCAGAAGTAGATCCAATGCCCAGGATTCGAGCCCGCTTGTCAAAACAAGTCATGTCTTTAATTTTGAGTTGAATCAAAAATAACTTGAAATGAATTGAATATTGATTAGGCCAAATCTAACACTAAACCAAGCATGATTTGGGGTTTTCCCTTAAATAGTTTTTAGTTTTACGGTTAGACCAACAAATTGTTACCCGAACCTTATTAGAATTTCCTTTACCAGCTTAAAAGGCATTTCCCCAATATTTCACAAATTCAAAAGAAGAAACGGAAAACAAATTTGCAACGAATAAACTCTTTTTTGAACCAATTAGAATGGAAATTTAAATACCAAGTCTTTTTTGCCGTCTAGACATTAAAAAGCATAAACAAAATATACTATGCCTTTCACCATTTCTTGCCCAAAATAAAAAGGCCTCAAATAAGGGTCAAGAAAAGAAGGGAAAGAATCAAAGTGGGAAACACAGCCAACAAGATTTGATGGGTACCAGGGTCACAGTCCAAACTTTCTCTAGAAATTGAATTGTGATATAAATCAATATATAACAATTGAAATTGAAATAACAAATATTTAAACAAACTTAAAAAACATCCAACTCCCACCATTATTTCGTGGGATCCTTCAATTTAAAAATAAGTTTGATGGTAAATAAAACAAAAGGGCTCAAGAAAAAGGCGCATTAAGTAGCGCTTGCCGCTTGGCTTAGGCGCTAAAACGGTTTGAAACTCGTAATTTGTTAACGGAAATAAGCATGGCTTTGGGTTAAGTAAGCTTTTGGCAAACGCAAATTAAACCTAGCTTTTTGTATGTAGTGGTCTTAAATTAAACAATTTTCCGTGTTTAGGCCTTTTTACTGCAGATACGAAACGCAAAATAAAATCTTAAAATGAAAATAGTTGATTACCACATTTTGGTTGGGACCAAGATATAAAAAGGGCCCTAAATGCCCAAAGAATGTTCTAAAACGAAGGGAATTTATGAGTTTTCCGGTGAAGCATTTTCTTGTGTAATTCGATATGCCACCAACATTTTAAGAACGAGGTATTACACGGTTATATCCCGAAGTTTAATGGTCCCCATAAGAAAATGGGGAAAATTTGTTTATTTAACCATCATGGAAGGATGTATGGGACGTAAAGTAAGCCATGAATAACATTCTACACTAACTCCCGGACAAAACCGCAATGGCTTTTTCATTTCAAGATTATTTCCAAATGGGGATACAATAGTTTAACAACATCAAATGGAAATGTAAATAGGGTTGGCCCTTCAAAAATAGGCGTTAAGGTGGATTGGGTTCCAAATATATGGCGGGCGGACTGCCATAACCTTTGTTTGGGACTTGGTGGAAGGTATGTTTCAAAGAACTGGGTTTAAATGGCGGGTTGGGGAATTGGGTGAAGCTATTTCTTCCATGCAAAAGGGGTAAAATTAGAGTTTGGGATTTTAGGGCTGGTTCTTTTCCCAACAACGAGGTGCATTCCACCAAGAGGTGCATGCTTTATTTGAAACCTTTTTTTTTTCCCAGATGATCAGCCCAATTCAAATGGGATAAAAAAAATATTGTGAATAATTGTAGGAGAGATGCAATAGAAGTGTGGAAAAAGAGGGCATGAAATAGTTGACATGTATAGTTTAATAAAAGGATGCAACAAATTTACTTTGAGTCTTTAAACCAAGCATGTCAAATTAAAGATTGTGAAAACAAACAGATCAATGACATAATTCCCTACATGTTACAAGAATCAGGGATGGCACATTTAATTCAAATGGGATTTATAGCTAAAAGAGGGATTTATAATTCCAACTAAAACATGGGTTAAATTGTGATTATGTCAAACTATAATCAAGAACCTGATGTATAGAAATAACCGGGTTAGAGAACACCCCTGGGGTAGGACTGGTCATTTCGAATCCACCCGGGAGCTACGGGCCCAACAAGGATCGCCCTTAGCCCCTCCCCTCAACCTTGTTTTACTCCGTTTTTCCATCCCCACCCAAATTGATTCACAAAAGTGAATTCAAACATTGCTTAAATGGAAAGAAAAGAAAAGGATGGGAAGAAACAAATAATTGGCCGAAAAAAGATGGCAGCACACACAATATTATGGCTGGCTAAAGCAGGAGAGCAAATTCTATAATGATTGAAATAAAAGGGCATTCGAAGTTAAAAAGCAGCATTAAGTGTCAAAAGTGGCGCAAAGGCCTTGCTGTAGACTAAATCTCTCCGGAGAGAAACATTGGGGGAAATGGAGGGGTCAAGGTTCCCGCGTTTATATCTTCCCCGATTACAACTAGAGGGGGGGAGGGTTTGCCATTGAACCCCCATGGGCGTGCCGGATGAATTGTTTGCCAGAAAATTTTTCCCTTTTTAATGCGATATGGGGTACAATATTGAATTGCATAAAAAAAATATGGTGAGATTTGTAAGGGACATGCGAAATTTGAGTGAGGTCCCTGGATGTTTTAGAACCAAAATAGCCCTTGGGGAGCACGATATCTAAATTTTCGGATATAACAAGAGGCGGGTTGAATTTTAGGACAAGCCTAACATGTAGTAATATTGTACTTGTACGCACTCAAATCAATTTGCACTTCCCTCAACCAAAAAGAAAACGAAAAAAATAAAACTATTCACACCACACAAAGAGAGAGTCTTGCCCCGTTTTACTATACAAATGCTATTCAAAGCTACTCCCTCATTTCATCTATATAGGGCCTAATGCGTTTTTCGATGCTAACATTGACCAAATATTAGAGCAATGATATATGATATGCAACTTACACAAAGCACACCTTAACTTCGTCTGTGAAAGGTTCTTTCAATGATATAATTTTCAAATTGTGCATGTCATGTACTATTAATCTTGTCAATAGTCAAAGGCGGTCTTAAAAATCTCATTACGCCCTATATAGATGGAAGGAGGGAGTATGAATCCATGTTATGTCTGATTAATTTTTTCACTTGCTGTATAATGCATGTAACCTACTCATACCAACATTTTAGTGCATTCCAAATGTCTATACTACCGCTGCAATTCAACTAAATTTGAATTCATTTCTATTTCAATAAGAATCTACAATCATGATTGTTGCCAACTTCTACCATCATAGTTTCCTTGCTATCCGCCAGATATAAATCGACGGCCTATAATGCAGATGGCAAGCACACCATATCAACAACTCCATTTTTTTATAAGAGTAGAGATAAAATATATTAAATGTAGTATAACATGTTCATAAACACACCATGTGTATCACCGTTATATATATTCACACATGCGCCGATTTAAAACACTATGATAAATTCTTCAAATATCCGAATTCGCTTTTTATAATGAAGTATATATGATCTCTATTCATCTTTTACACCCACACAACCCTCTTATCTTTGTAGCTAGCGCTAACTTTCTCTTGTGCATGCACACGCCCGCATCCCTCTCACCCTCCCTCAAGATTCTCTAGCTCCATCGCAAAATTTGTCTTTTCACTTTAGGTCGCTCACCCACGGTGTGTGTAGGCCCCCAGCTCCTTCTTTACGGCACACATCGATCGATATGCCTCTCCAGCCTGTGTGTGCCTAGCACAAACACAAGCTTCCCTCTTCTCTTGTCACCGCCCATGCCTCACTCCCACCACTCTTTTCATCATTCTCGTATCAAGACACTCCTCCCCGCCGATATAGTATGCCTCTCATACCACCTCCTACATCCATCCCTCTATCTCTATCCTTCTCCTCGTGCCTCGCTTGCTTCTAACACACACATGCATGTATACCGATCGATCTCCCAACATATACCGGATCGACTTTAACTACCCCCCATCGATCGACGCACTCACAAGTTATGTCTCTCCTTTCTAACAAAGGGCGATTGATCTTCCTATGTAGTTATGTCCGCTACCACAACCACATCGCCCCCTCATCATTCGTGCATGCCTCCGACCTGCCTCTCACACACACGCACGCACAACAAGCAGCCATCTCCTCTCTTATTGATATTATGGGCGTGTTCTCCGCTTGTCTAGCAAGCCTATCCCACCATTTGTTAGAAGCAACTCCACTACCACCCCTCCAACACTCTAGCTCTGCTCTCTCCCAACCTTATTCCTCTCCTGCACATATGCATCGATGCCGATCGATCTCCCTTAATACATGAGGCAGATCGATCTCTTAATACATGAGGTAGGCCTCTCCTCCTCCACACACATACCAGCCATTGTACCTCTATAGTTAATTGGGCCTCCTCTTCCCCCACCACACACCGATAGTCGAGCGCCGCAGTAGGTATCCATGCCACAGAGACAAACTGCACTTGTCCCTCTCACGTTAAAGAGGGCCAGCCACTCTATATCTTTGACGTGGGCACACACAAATTGATGGCACTCTTTATCGATCATGCGCCACACACACGCACATCATCCCTCTTTTCAATTCTATGGACACCCAAGCCGGTGATACCTCCACTCTCTTCTCGTGGATCGCCTCTATATATATGTTATATCCAGACTCTATTTCACACACATTGCATATGTTACATTTTTGATTGAGCCCCCCCAAAAAAACTCTCAAGAACCCACACTATATCTCTCTAGGTTTGTATCTCTCTCACACAACCCCACGAGGTGGTGTACGATACAAGAAGAGAATAGGTGCACCGTGCACGTACTCACGCTTCGTGCCCAACCACACCCACGTGGATACACGGTGGAGCTCATTTATTTATGAAATGGCAACCCACATGCTAATTTGAACGCCTGTAGCGGTTGTTTACCTAGGGAGGTCGTGTAACATGCCTGCACGAAACAAAGTTCGACTTGACGCTGCCACGCTATTTTTAAATAAAGTTATAGCGCCAATGGCACGCATACGTAATATAAAACGATTTTTATGGAGAAAAAGGTAGTCCGCTCACTATATACAATGGAGCCTTGCGTGCTCGGTTTGTTGCTCTTTAGAGTATCTCACACAAGGCTGTGGTGGCCTCTCTCTCTCTCACGGTTGGTCACTAATCCGCCGCATCCCGTCCGCCGGGGAAAGGGAGGCGGTGGCTCTCTCTCTCACCGCTGGTCACCGATCCGCCGCATCCCGCCCACCGGGGAAAGGGAGGAAGTGCATCGCTTTCTTCGCTTGACGGCGCCGAGGCAGCACGTCCCGATCTGCGGTACATGCCGTTCTCTTCGACTAAGCTCGTGCGGCAGGCCTACGCCACCGCCGGAGATTCCGCCGCCCGCCACCTAGTTACATCCCGACGACCTCCGTGTATCACCTCCGCCTTGCTCCACCGCCTGCCTTCCCACGCCGCTGCATGTGGATCTTCCATAGTTCTTTTCCCAAAACGTAGCTCGTCGGCGTATTTTCCATATTGCATTCTCGAACTCACACCGCTTTTAGACAAACACAACCGTGTTGTTATCTTCCTTAGGGAAAGGAATATGCTTTTTTTTGTCGCCGCATGTGTCATCAACTGTTATTGGCAGAATTGTTTCCTTTCTACCTCTTTTTTGCAAACAGGGCTATCCATTTCACCTCGCTGCTATTGCGACCTTTTGGTGAACTCGCACAAATCACTTTTTTCTTAAGAGTGTTTTGTGCGGTTGTACTAAAATGTCACATGGGCAACGCCCCTACATTTCAAAGGCGATCGCACAAAGGAGATTGGTTTTGCTCTATCCTCCTCATCCAACTCGAGCCTAATCTTCTCCAACTAGTTAGTCTTAAGAGAGACCGCAAAGGCGACCGCTTCTATTTATGTGTTTATTGTTTCATCGCAGTCCTCTATTATCGTAATCACACTTAATATCTTTGGAACAGGGACGCCAGCTCTATTTTAGTGGAACTGCACAAAATGATCGGAATGTTGCATGCTCCGCATAGCTATTTTTTTTCCCAACATGCCTTGTTGATTTAGACAGAGTGGGGGACGTTGTCGCCAATGAAAGCATGGATCAATTTTAATTTAACACCTTCTCACAACTCGTTTTGATTGTGATGTAATTATTAGCTCGATATGCTAATAATTGACATGCATTAGCAAGGAAGTTAGTTTTTATTGTTTCCAAAGAGCATCGATGGCAAGACACGCAAAATGTAAGTGAAAGCTCACACCATTGTACAATTTCATGTCTCACCGAAAATTATTTGTATAGTACGTCAATTATGTAAACAAATGATGGAAGCTTGATAGCATTGCCAAAAGCCTCTTCATCATCCGGGTCCATGTGCCATGCACAACATTATACTCCTTCGTTCCTAAATATTTGTCTTTTTACAAATTTCAAACGGGCATATTTTAGAGTGTAGATTCACTCATTTTGCTTCAGATGTGTACTCCTCCTGTTCCTAAATATTTATTCGTTTTCTATAGATTTCAACAAGTGACTACATACGGAGCAAAATGAGAGAATCTACACTCTAAAATATGTATATACATCCGTATGTGCTAGTCCATTTGAAATCTCTAAAAGACAAATATTTGAGTAGTCACTGCTGAAATTCTAGAAAGACAAATATACTCCTGAGTATATTTAAGAACCGAGGGGTAGGGCACAACCACATGGGAGACTCACTGGTCGTTATACCGCATTAATAGTGAGTAATGAGCAGTCAAATCGAAGCCCCACCTTTCCTAATCGAAGTTGCTCAAGAAGCAACCATCAATACGCTCTTCTTTGAATCCGCTCATACTACTCCATCTGTCACTGTTTATACAACGTGCTTCAGAAAAAAGAAAAAAGATATGTGGGACCAAGGCGACCAGCGATCGACCTGAAAAATAGCATTGGTAGTTATATCACGGCGTCTATTACTAGACGGAATAATGCGTACACACATGCATGCAAGTGTTTCCTCCCCGGGTACACACATGCACGCACTTACTCCACTCCGTAGTTACATGGAGAGAAAATTGTGGACTTGATTGCGGTTACCACGCCCTAATTAATTGAGCATTAAACCAAACGCGTCTAAAGTCTCTCTGGTGGTGGAAATGCATTGAGAGAAATGCATCATAATGAAGCGCGCCCTGTAAACTGTGACGGAGGGAGGAGTAGTATGAAGGTTCAAAACCAAGTACGCGTATGGCCAGTCGGTCAACGCACCTCCTATTGGCATATCACTAACATGTGGCACAGGAGTGTGAGCAAACCAATCTCAATTGACGGCAAAGAGCCAACCCGCCGTTCCTTGAGAGAGATGAGGAGCGAGAACACACAGACGGGTTTGCATGGAGGCCAAGATATATTCGAGCATGGTTGGTTGATCGATGTCATTCATTACATGTTGGGCTTCCATTTTCCGCCCTTCTCCGGAATAAACGTGTACTTTATCAGAGATAAAAAGAAAGAAGAGTACAAACGCTCCACCATGCGGTTCTAGTAGTAGTACTACTCGTACTATTGTGCTTGGCTCTTCGCCTCTTCGTGAAGTCGAACAATGATGGTACTCCGCATGTTGGGTACTACAAGTGTATGGCTCTGACAACTGACACCGAATGGACTGATGCATGTCCACCGGGGGTAGGTTGCATTAGTCAAAAGGCGTAAGCAAGCTTCACCTTGTCTTGCAAGCTTCTCCTCGTTCTGCGAGTTGACGTGACACACCAAAAAGTAGTGCTAGTACATACTCTCTCCTTTCCGGTTAATATGGCTTACTCTTTTTGGGGGGTAAATGAGAGAGCTTTATTCATATATAAGCATTCTTAGGACGATCAGCCAAGACACTGGTCACTAGGAAGCGAGGTACCCCGCAAAAAAAGAAATAGGAAGTGAGGTGTTTCATCAAGCCAGCTCTCGGCCACATTCAAAGTGCAGCAAGCCCGGTTCGCACGAAGATGCGCCGCAAGGTTTGTCAATTGTTTACATGTTGAATAACAAAAAAGAGGAAATATTACCGAAGCGCTACTATTTGTAACAGGATATGAGCCGTAATTAAGCGAGAATTGTGGCGAGTGTTCCATGCAATCAACTTCCATTATCACATGCGAGAACGCTCGAAGAGAACCAAATGTGTTGAAGATTGCTTTATCACATTTTAAAATTATAATAAGAGTGCAGACGATCCTCCATCTGGTTCCTAGTACTAGTATAGTACATACCTTTATAGACTATATTAGTAACTTTGCGCTTGGCTGTTCGCCTATTCGTTAAGCCGAACAATAGTAGCACTAGTAGTATAGTGTATGCTTCTGGCAATCTGACACCGAATTAACTGTTGCACGTCGACCGCCTGAGCGAGGGAGAGCTTGCACTAGTCAAAAGTTTCTCCTTGTCCTGCGAGCCACCGCGCGCAAGTAATGCTAGTCCATACTGCCTCCTCTCCGGTTAAGGATTAATTTCAAACGAGATAAATACACTATCTGTCACTATATATTTGTAAAAATACGGTCAGTGGACTTCATAATACGCCATGGCGCCAATATATATATTTTCCGTGTTTATACGGTCACTAGCTCACCCCGACCGAGTATGTGTGTGCATGCACGTAGGTTGAGCACTTAGCGTGACTGTGTGTTCCGTCAGGTGCTCGGACATGCATGCATTAGGGCATCGCGCTGCTTTTTAAGGCCCATGTGTACGCAGGATGTTGCATACACGTAGGGGAGTACGTAGGGGCCACTAAGGAGCAGTCAAATCACACAAGAAGTTAGTCGGAAGAAGCAACCATCATTTCACTCTTGAATGACATGTACGCAATATAAAATGGTTGATATGGAGAGAAAATAAAACCACTATATATACATTAGCAGAGCCTAAACTACAAGCCTGCTTGCTAAGGTTGCTCTCTTCACAGCATAGAACGACGGGCCCGATCCCGCACTGGGGAAGAGAACAATGTTCATGAGACGCTGGTCGACATCACGAGGAGAAACCCACAATCGGTGCGCCCCAATCGGGGTCACGCGGTATGGGCCGATGCTGCGCCCCAACCGCCCTTCTAGCTACAGCCCGACGTCCCTGTAGTCCATCTTCCTTTTGGAGCCGGCTTGCTCCATCGCCGTAGCTTCATCTCCATGTCGATCTTTCTCTACTTCTACCGCTTCTACTTGTGATGAGTTTATGTCTCATGAACTAGTGCCAAGATTATTATTCTAATCACACTTCTTCAATATCTTTGCCATCAAGGATGCTCAGTCGATTTTAGTGGAACTGCACAAAAGCATCATATGATCCGAGGGTGCTACCGCCTTTCCTTCGACATGTGTTCTACCCGCCAGGAATTAAATCATGTTTAGGGTTTAGGGTTTAAGTCGAGTGACCCCATTAGTAGTTTTTCTTTCGTACACGCTCTCACAACTTTTTTTCTTTAGTTGTGAAGTAAATATTGGCTATGATCTGTGAATCATTGAGATGCATCAGCATGCGTGTTAGTTTTCCTTTCTATTTGATGGAGTGTTGTAACGGGGAAACTTTGGAATATGAATGAAAATGGAGTGGAAAGTTTCCGTTTTTCCGGAGAAAAAATGGAAACGGAGAGAACCCAACGTTTCGTTTTGTTGGATCGCGCCATCGAGCAAAACCAACGTTTAAATCACGTCTGTCATGTTCGTGTCTCACCCTCCTCCACGGCTCGACCCCACACGGTCGCTCGGCATGCCACTCGCCGCAAACCGAGTATACGATAACTTTCCCGCCTGCTTGTCGATGGATCGCGCCATGGAGTACTACTAGCACTACTGGAAGAGATTGACGAGTTGGGGGAGGACAGCTAGCTGTAGCACAGACTCCCAAGAACTTTTTACATGCATGTTGTAGCCGGCTATTGCGACCTTTGAACGCGGAGCAGCGCGTGCACCCGAAGCGGCGCGGCGACGCTTCGCCGCACGCCGCTTCAATGCCGATGCCAGTGAGAGGTCGCGTCCGCTCTGGCCGGGCATGAATGCGGCACTGACTGTTTCGGGCGGGAAGCACGCGTGGGTGATGAAGAGGGTTCGGGTTGGTCAGGACCGGTCGTGGCAGCGGTCCGGACATGCACAAACAAGAGATGTTGTACGTTAATATTGTTGCGTATATAATTAACAACGTAAATAATGTGCTAGTTGGACAAATATGATTGGAGGTGGAGATGGAAATGGAATTTTACGTAAACACGTATATGCATGTCTATGTCTATGTGTGTGTGCGCGACGACTCTTGCGACCTAGAAGCGGGGGCGTGTTTTTGATCGAGTTTTCTTTCTTGGTACGTTAGAAAATCAGTTTGTCTAATTCACATCTAGATGTTATTTAAGGATATCACATCTAAGCTCCCACAAGTTTATAATGTAGCAACAAGAAACAAAAAAGCTAGGACAAAAAATATACCACAAACAGAGTGGACATCAACTTAGATGTGACATAACTATATCACATCTAGATGTGTCCTAGACAGACCCTTAAAAAATTGTCCGCCAGTTTTCGTTTCTTTTTTCCGGGAACGTGCATATTCTATTTAAAACCACTGCTATGGAGAGATTTTTTTACTCCATTATAGACTCTTGTTTGATAGAGTTTCTCGCGTCTCTCTCTCTCACGCTCTCCATATCAAAACAAGATGATAGTGTCCACTCTATCTCTCTCCTCACTGGTGGTCACAGATCCGGCCGAATCCCATCCGCTGCGGGAGGTGAGGAGGTGCAGCGTTGACGTTGTCGCTGTTGGTGACGGAGGGAGCCGATGTGCACTGTCCTCTCAGAGCCGGCGCTGGCGCGGACGAAGATCCTCCGCGCCCTTGTTCGCTGCCGTCGTGTGGGCAGATCCCGCCCGCCCGCCTAAACGACATCTCGCCCACCTGAGGTATAACTTCTTGATTGGTCTAGCTCCCTGTGTCGCGTGTGGGTTTTCTTCTATGCGACTACTCCCCAGCTCCCCATGCATAGTAGCTAGGGTTCGTCGGCTGGTCCAACATCACCTATTAGTACTATTATAGAGGAAATGCCACTCAAAAAGTTGTCCTGATTTATGCCTCAGTGGAGGTATCCATGTTGTTTCGACAAAAAGTACATGGTGGTTGTGCGGTCATTGTCCATATGGTGGTAGAACTATCACTGGTTAAATGAAGAAATGCTTTTTTTCTTGGGTATCCTGGTTTAGTGCCCATCAAGATATAATTATGATGCTTCTGTTTGTTGGTGTACTTTTCATTAACCCTTTTTTATATTTTTGGAAACAGCGATGCGGTCTCCATACCGGGCATGTCTTCCTCAATTTTAGTGGAACCGCACAAAATTGATGGCCATTGTTGTTCGCCCACTATCCTCTCGCCACGTGGTTCTTCCTTCTTCGAGCTTGATTATCGAGAAGAAATGACCAAAGTGAGGATTTGTCGAACTTCATAGGTGCCTCACCCAAACTTGATGCCAAATGGATGATGCATCACCAAGATGACCTATCGATGCTCATGGTTGCGCCTCATGGTTGCGTCTTACCGGTGAAGTTGATGGATTTTAATGAAAACAAGCTGTCTTCCATCGGTGTTTTTGCTTGTTACGCACAAAGATGATATCCTTCGTCAGTTCACCTTGGTTGCGTTGGAGACGCAGTCGTCTTTCACGTTGGTGCAATTTTATCACACAATTGGCTATGAACCAAATGTTTCCTCGAAGAAGGATCGACATTGGTACTAAGAGCATAAGTATGTATTGATTTCTAAGCCTTCTCACAACTTTGTCTCCAGCTCCCCTGTAATTTTATTTGTCCAGCTATCAACCTTGATTTAAAAAATGGTGTGGACTAAAAACCCGGATGGACGTAGTAGCCCTTCATTTTTATTTACTCCGCATATTAGATTTGACTAAAGTCAAACTTTGTAATACTCTCAAACATTTCTGAGAATTGAAATTAAAATTCTTTATTTGTACACACTCTCACACGTTTCCGATAATTTGGCGCATGTGTGGTTGTTCACTTAAGGGAGGGTAGTGTACCACACGTGAAGGATGTGAAGTGCGACCAGACGCTGGGCGTGATCCTTAGTTCATCGGAAGTAGTAATAGTTTTCTTCACTGTACATTAAATAAAGAGTTTCGCTTTCAGACTTACACAATTTAAAACGATTGTTATGTAGAGAATAAGAAAACCACTCCACTATATATTAGTCGATACACACGAGAGTACTATATGGATGCAGCTTCATTGACTTAGTGCACTGCTTTTGGGTTTATGACATGTGGGCCCAAAATGTGGCTGGCTCACATCATACAGCCAAAAGCAGATGGAGGAAGGCACCGGAGCTCATTGCACTACATTAGTATATATATAAGCAGAGCCTCGGCGCTTGTTTGCTAGGGTTTGCACTCTCCACACGCTCGCCGCAATACATATATGTTACACGCTGGAGGCTTAGCGTTCATTTGCTAGGGTTTGCTATATTCATAGTCTCTCACCCTCTCTTCACCAGATCTAAACAAGACTGCGTTGGCCTCTTGTCTCTCTCTCCCCCCTCACGGCTGGTGAAGGAGGCGTCTGTATCCTGTCGCACCAGGAAGGGGAGGAGGTGCAACGTTAACTCTATCGCCTTCGGCAAGTGAGGCAATCCACTGCCGGCTGCGTTGTTCTCTTTCACCCAGCGCCTGTGCGGGAGGGCCACCGACCCCTTCTTCCTCGATGTCATACGTAGTGTGGGCAGATCCGGCCTCCCGCCGCACGCCTTGCCACATCCCGACGACCCTAAGGTATAAGTTTCTTTGAAACCATCGTTGCTCTAGCTGCATGTGGATCTTTTTCGATCTGTAGTCGAATCTAGGTCTTGGTTCAAAGAGGAAAGAAAGGTGCGGTGGGGTGGAGCATGAATCTAGGACGTGGTTTAATGAGGAAAGGAGGGAGGAAAAGTAGTATAGACTGGCTATCCAGCCGCTTTGTTGGTCGAAAAGGAAAAAGGGGGGTAACCCAAGACACACATCCGTAAGGAACCGATCTCTTTTTGAAAAGGGAAATAAACTGGGGGTCGGGTAGTTTGTGTAGGACTAGATTTGCTGCCCTCACATAGGAAAAAAGTTCAAAGAGAACAAATATGGGACCAAATCAGATATGCTGCTTGGCTACATACTCGTGATCACCCATTTATACGCAGGACTTTACATGGTGCTAGCATGTCCCATACAACTATTTTGCTGTTGTTAATCTAAGAATGCCGCCAAAAAATTGAAGCAATGCCACTGTTAAAAGTAAATTACATTTTTAAACGAATGTTGTTTCAAGAGAGTGTCTCTGTTAATATGAATCAATGCAACCGTTTTAGAAATGCTACTATCCTACTTTGTTTTCCATCCAAGATAAGTTAGATGCTTCTTTCTGTCACCGTTTGTTTCATCCTCCTTTATCGGCAAGTAATTGTTTCCTTTTTTGCCTCTGTTAAAATAGGGGTATCGATTCAACTTATTGCTATTGTGACATTTTGCTTCGCTACTTGAAACACTTATTTTTTAAGAGTGTTTTGTGCAGTTCAACTAGAATGTCACACCGGTGACTTTGCTTAATTTTGGTCGAACTGCACAAAAGGAGATCGAGATTTGTTTCCAGTGTTCCTGTCGAGTTGTTTCAAATCTTGGTCTCAACCACATGATATCTATTCAACTTGTTGCTATTGCAACACTTTGCTTCGCTACGCGAAACACTTTGCTTGATTTCAGTGCAACTACACAAAAGGAGATTCCATTTCCTATTCGTGTTAGCAGATTCGTATTTTATCCTGGTGTTCTCATGAAATGTCAAGACAGCCTTCATCCACATGATTGTGCAAAGGTGCTTTGAGATGTTGTGCTACTTGTATTGGTACTATTTTAAATAAATGTTGAATTGAAGCTATTGTATTGTCTGTTTTTCCCATTAAGTAGTGAAGAAAATGGGACCAACCCAGCCATGATGCTTGTTGCTTTGTTACAACAAACTCGCATGACCCCTTTATAAGTAGATGGAAGCACATATTGTTGTTATGCCCACTCTCCCCTCGAACTGTTTATGATTTTCGTTAATCTAATGCCACCGTAAAATTAAGCAATGCCACTCTCGTAATTAATTAACTATCAATCTTAGTTCAAAACTGCAACACTTGTTAGGAATGGTACTATCCTCGCTTTGTAGTTCTTTCTACATGTTTAACCAAGGTATTGTTAAGATAATGTCTCTTTAAAATGAATCAGCTTGCATTGTTTTAGGAATGGTACTTTTTCGCTTTGTCGTTCTTTATACATGTTGAACCAAGGCATTGTTAAGATAATGTCTCAGTCAATATGAATGAATCACACTGATGGAGAATTGCTACTCTCTTGCTTTGTTTCCCAATAAGACAAGTCATCAACCGTTATTTCTCAGTAACTGTTTCCCTTATACCTATTGTTGCTTATAGGGATATCAAAATTAAAGCTCGGTTTTATTCCGACTTCGATTTTAGTTGAACTGCACAAAAGGAGCCAATGTGTCCAAGGCAAACTGCTGCATTACTGGGTCTAGTTGGTCGTTCCACTTTGTAGAAAGAAGTAGTCACTGGATGCGGTACATTACATAAGGAATGACCGAGAAGCTTTACAGAGTATTATTAGACACTGGTGACATGACTAGTCTGCAGACACCATTGGCAATTTAACAACACGTGGAGTGCCCTGGGCAAAAAGTGCCCAAACAAGTACAAGAAGGTAAGACAGGACACGATCATGGCATTACATATTTTTAATGGGAAAAGCTTGTCAAAGTTTAATCATTGATGTTAGCAAGAAGACGTTAGTTTAATATATTGGAATTGGAAAACCTTGTCAAAATTTGCTCATTGATGTTAGCCAGAAGACATGCATTTGATACTTTTTAGTGGGACGCCCTTGCTGCGAGCAGCGTCGAGTGTTTTTTCCTATTCCTGTGTTCAGTTTAGAAGTAAATAGTTACTCTACTGAGATATTCCTGTGTTAAGAGTTTGTTCTGAATATTGTCTATGTAATGCCAGGCCTTGTGTTTGATTGCAAAGTTGAGCTTGGAATGTAGTGGCATGCGGCATCACGAGCTGTTCACCGTGCCTCCTGAGAGTAATGCTTCATATTGTTTTGCATGTCGATCTAATGCCAGTGATTTTCTTGTTAAGAAGATCATCCTCTTCTGTTGTTTCCGTGCATAAGAAGTTCATCGTCTGATGTTTCATTCATAGCCTATACGACATGTCGGGTAGGTTAGACGTGAAACCATATGATCTTCCCACCAACTCATGATATTAGGCCGTGATTGATCTTCATTTTCCAACCAAAACCGCTTGTAAACCGACGCCAGAATTAAAGCAGATGGTCTCTGCGAAGGCGCTTGGTTGGTCGATTTCGACTAGTAAAATATCGGAAGTACTTCACACACGATAAAAATGCTGAACGACACTCGGACAATTGGTAATCCAGCCGTTAGCTATTGTTTCATCCTTGCCCATGGATGGCATGATACGCACGTCATGCATGTATCGTCTGGTAGTGTCGTCCATATAGTAATGCTCGTAAAATATACATTGGTCTCTCAAATTACATGTGTAACCCGCCGGTTTTACTCACAGACCTCGGGCCTTCCGATGACGAGTAAATACACTTGTATGTTAATACAGGTTTGAAACAAACCAGAGCTCTTCCTAAGCGCGGCCTTACCGTTTCATGTCATCTCAGTTTCTCGAAGGTGCTCATAGGTGTCCGATGATCCTGGCTTCCTGAATGAGCAGCGGGCGTTGTATCAGACCTCCGTAGGGCCCGCGAGGCCCTCTCCGTTGTCCTTCGAGTTGTTGCGCTCGCCGTGGCGCCGAGCATTGTTAACATGGTCAACGAACATGAGGATTCAGGAGATGACTTTACTTTGACTGGATGATACTAGGGACCCACTAGGGCGATAGCCGTACGTACGCAAGTGCCTCCTTATTATGTACAACTATATTTTTTTTGCTTTCTCCTGGTTTCCTGACATCACGATCCCACACCATTGTCAACCTATGTAGTCAATAGAAACGAGAGAATTGCACAAGGTGCGGCCGACAGCTGGGACCAAGCAGCTCGAGCAGTATTTGTGTTTTTGAGGCGTGAGCACTGCAGAGTTTTTCTTGGCGATGATTTCGTTGTTGTTCAGAGGAGAGCAGGGTATTAACTGGGCGGGCTGTGGCCCGTCTAGCCCAGGCCAGATATCCAGCCCAGATACTACTTTTTTCAAGATGAAAATGGCTAGCCCAGCTATACGGCTTTTTGAGGAATACCCAGGCAAGGTCAACTTGTTATTCTCCGCCCCGCTGGGCTGCAAATCTTTCCTAGGAGGGATGCATTAGGATTAACAGGAAAATGGGCTTTAACAATAATAAATGGGATGTAATTATAAAAACTGGGCAGTAACTATAAAAAATGCACCAAACACGAAATTAGTTTGTAAAATATTATTTATGGATTTTGAAAATATTAAAATTTCTTTGTTGCACGCGCAATGTTACGTTGGATTTTTACGTAATACAAATTTATATTTAATCTGACCAGAAATTTTGGGATAAAAATATTTCAGATCCCATCAAAATGTGGGAAATTTTATTGAATTCTGTCTTCAACGGTTGGTTGAAATTATTAATCATTGTCCTAGCTAGAAAATGGGTTGTACTTTTAACAAACTATAAATGGGCTGTTGTAAATTCCATTAAAATTCAAAAATGGGTTGTACATTCTTACAAAACGCAAATGGGCTATAAGTTCTCTGCCACACACTTGTGGGCCTACTAAGTGACACGTCCCCTAAAAAAATAAGTTGAAGCGTATGCAAGGCCTTGTCAACTTATTATAGTCAACACACGGTTCTAGCAGCAGTAGCCGTTGGATGTATATCCAAAGGATGTCGTGCTTCTTCTTCAATCTCCGATATTCTTAGCTACGCTACCAAAAATGATTCCTCCCCGACATCTCAAGATCGCTTTGAGGTCGACCTATGGGCCTACTAAGTTGGAGCGCATCAAGAGCTTTGTCAACTTAGTCAATATAAACGATTCTAGCTTCAAAGGGTCAGATGATGTCCATCCAACGGTCGTAGTGCTAATTCAACCTCTGGTCTTCTTGGTCCAGCCACCAAAGCAAAGACCGGTCGTGTCACCGCTTCCCGCCTCCCGTGGGCGGGTGTGCAGCCATGAGGCCTCACCGCCCCATACTACTCCCACCGCTGGCCGTGCCATCCCTCCACTCACCCACACCCCTCGTTATTCTCAAGGGCGACGCAGCCTCACACCGCAGCCAACCAGTGAACCTCAGACTCTCTCTCGTGGGCTTCCACTGCTGCGTCTTACCCGGCTCCGCGTCGTCCCCTTCCTAGGCGTCGCCGTCATCCATCACCCTGGTGCTCTCGGCACGGCGTGGTCAATGTGGTCAATGACTCACTTCCATCAGAAGAGTACTGTACGTGGAGAGGCTGACAGCTGGGTCCACGGCGGCCGCAAGGAAGTGCCTCCTTATTACGCGCAAAATAATTATTCCTCCACCTGACAGCAGGACCCACCAGACGGGCCACCAATATTTCGCGAAAAAAAATTTTGCCCCTGACTGCTGGGACCTACCCAATGGGCCACCGTATTTCGAGAAAAAACGTTCCCCCTGCTGTCAGCTCGGACCCACCGGAAGAGCCTCCTTATTACGCACAAAAAAATGAATACCCCCCTGCTAGCTGGGACCCACCTTGGTGGGAGGCTGACTTGTGGGCCTACTAAGTTGACGAGGACGGAGGGCTTTGTCAACTAAGTCAATATAAACGATTCTAGCTCCAGTGACCGTATGATGTCCATCCAACGGCCGTAGTGCTTCTTTAACCTCTGGTCTTCTTGCTCCAGCCGCCCAAAGCAGCGCCGATCGTGCCACATGCTCCTGCTTCCTGTGGCCGGATGTGCTGCCGTGGAGGCCTCACCGCCCCCTACTATTCCCACCGCTGGCCAGGCCCTACGGCGACGGCAGCGTCACACCGCAGCCGAACCAGTGAACCCTCATACTCCTCTCCGCGTGGGCTTCCACTGCCGCGTCTTCCCCGGCTCCCCGTCGTCCCCTTCCTAGGCTTCGCCGTTGTCCACTGCCCTGGTGCTCTCGGCGTGGCGTGGTCAACGTGGTCAAGGAACGATTTCCATCGGACGTGGACTGTATGTGGAGAGGCTGACAGCTGGGTCCATGGCCACAGCAAGGAAGTGCCTCCATATTACGAGGAAAATAATTATTCCTCCACCTGACAGCGGGACCCACCGGACGGGCCACCATATTTCACGAAAAAAAGTTTTCCCCTGACTGCTGGGACCCAGCAGTTGCACCTACGCACGCAAGGAAGTGCGTCCGGGCAAAAAAAATGATTTGCCCCCTGACTGCTGGGACCCACCAGCTACATCTTCGCATGCAAGGAAGTGCGTCCGGGCAATAAAAAACGATTCGCCCCCTGACTGCTGGGACCCACCAGCTACGTCTTCGCACACAAGAAAGTGCGTCCGGGCAAAAAAAAACGATTCGCCCCCCTGACTGTTGGGACCCACCAACTACATTTTCGCAGGCAAGGAAGTGCTTGATAGTCGGGACCCACCTGGTCGAAGCGTACGTAGCGTTGTTATTCTGGTCGTGAACGTGTACGTACATACTAGTCGATGTAGAGGCGCGCACGTGTCGTAGTAGAGGCGCGCACGTTTCATAGTAGAGGCGCGCACGTAGCATGTACACGTACGTACAGCGGCGAGGGTGCAAGAAAGAAAATACGGCCACGTATGTACATACGGGCAGGGTCTCGAATGCCTACTCATGCATACGTACATGGCTGGGTTGGAACAGAGAAACAGCGTCGTCGTCGTGTTCATGGGGAGGCAACAGAATGTGTCGTGTTCATGGGGAGGCAACGGAATGCGTCATGTTCATGGGAAGGCAATGGAACACGTGGGAGCCAACCGGCTTGGACGGAACATGCGATGGAAACAAGGCTTGGCGTACCGCACAACGGAGGAAACGAACCTCCTACGTTCGGAACGGGGTCCTGTTGATCGGGAGGGGTGTGGCGTACCGCAAAACGGAGGAAACGGACCTCCTACGGTCGAAACGGGGGTCCTGTTGATCGGGAGGGGTGTGGCGTACCACAAAACGGATGAAACGGACCTCCTACGGTCGAAACGGGGGTCCTGTTGATTGGGGGGTGTGGCGTACCGCAAAACGAACGAAACGGACTTGTGTTAGAGCGCCACGGTCAAACGGGGTCCCGTTCATCGGGAGGGTGTGGCGCATCGCAAAACGGACTCCACGGATATCGCTCATCTCCACCGCCGACCTCCTCCAGCCTCCACGGGCTACCATCGACCTCCTCCACCTCCACGGGCTCTCTGCTCATCCAGCCTCCACCGCACGCTACTCCACCGGCCATCGCTCAACCACCCTCCACGGGCACCCTCCACCGCTTCATCGCTCATCCAGCCCTCCACACCACGGGTCCTATTCAACCACCCTCCACGGCCACCCTCCACCGCCTACTATTCATCCAAAGGCTCCACACCACGGGTTCCTATTCATCCAGAGGCAATGCCACCGCCATCGCTCATCCAACCCCCCGCAACGCCATCGCTCATCCATCGATCGGCTTCAGCTTAGCAGCAGAGCGGCGAATCGCCCATCGGGTTCGCTAATCACCATCGATCGATCGCCGAGTTGATTAGAGCCCAACGCCGCTTCGGGTTCGATTAGAGCCAACACTCGCACACACGCTGCACCAGACGAGAGAAATGCGATCGCCGCCCCGACCTCCCACCGTAAACAGTAACTCCCCAAAATTTTCCTCCCTCGCTTCTACCATGATTTTTCCGTCATGGACGGCCCAAAGAATGTCATGCAGTTTGTGTCTCCGCCCGCCCAGACGAAAAGCCCATTTTTTCGTCATGATTTGTTGTCATAGAAGTAGGAGCTCACCACATCTATGATGATACCGGTTTTGTCACAATTATCATCATAGAAGTGTCATATGTATGATGAAAAAATTCATCCGCCCTAAATGTCACGGATGTGTGTTTTTTTGTAGTGCCATGACGAGGAGGGAGTAGTTCACCCTGGCTGAGGGTATGTACCAAGAGCTATGTGTCTCTCTCTCTCTCTCTCTCTCTCTCGTGTTCTTGATTCGACACGATCTTGATGTATCGCGAGCTTTGCTATTATAGTTGGATCTTAATGATGTTTCTCCCCCTCTACTCTCTTGTAATGGATTGAATTTTCCCTTTGAAGTAATCTTATCGGATTGAGTCTTTAAGGATTCGAGAACACCTGATGTATGTTTTGCATGTGCTTATCTGTGGTGACAATGGGATATTCACGTGATCTACTTGATGTATGTTTTGGTGATCAACTTGCGGGTTTAGTGACCTTGTGAACTTATGCATAGGGGTTGGCACATGTTTTCGTCTTGACTCTTCGGTAGAAATATTGGGGCACTCTTTGAAGTTCTTTGTGTTGGTTGAATAGATGAATCAGAGATTGTGTGATGCATATCGTATAATCATACCCACAGGTACTTGAGGTGACATTGGAGTATCTAGGTGACATTAGGGCTTTGGTTGATTTGTGTCTTAAGGTGTTATTCTAGTACGAACTCTAGGATAGATTGAACGAAAAGAGTAGCTTCGTGTTATTTTACTACGGACTCTTGAATAGATCGATCAGAAAGGATAACTTTGAGGTGGTTTCGTACCCTACAATAATCTCTTCGTTTGTTCTCCGCTATTAGTGACTTTGGAGTGACTCTTTGTTGCATGTTGAGTGATAGTTATATGATCCATTATGTTATTATTGTTGAAAGAACTTGCACTAGTGAAAGTATGAACCCTAGGCCTTGTTTCCTAGCATTGCAATAGCGTTTGTGCTCACTTTTATCATTAGTTACCTTGCTGTTTTTATAATTTCAGATTACAAAAACCTATATCTACCATCCATATTGCACTTGTATCACCATCTCTTCGCTGAACTAGTGCACCTATACAATTTACCATTGTTTTGGGTGTGTTGGGGACACAAGAGACTCTTTGTTATTTGGTTGTAGGGTTGTTTGAGAGAGACCATCTTCATCCTACGCCTCCCACGGATTGATAAACCTTAGGTCATCCACTTGAGGGAAATTTGCTACTGTCCTACAAACCTCTGCACTTGGAGGCCCAACAACGTCTACAAGAAGAATGTTGCATAGTAGACATCAACATCAAACTTGATAAATCACCGTTGTGGTTTTGTGCCGTAGGTAAGAACGGTTCTTGCTAGAAGCCCGTAGCGGCCACGTAAAACTTGCAACAACAAAGTAGAGGACGTCTAACTTGTTTTTGTAGGGCATGTTGTGATGTGATATGGTCAATACATGATGTGATATACGTTGTTGTATGAGATGATCATGTTTTGTAATAGAGTTATTGGCAACTGGCAGGAGCCATATGGTTGTCGCTTTATTATATGAAATGCAAACGCCATGTAATTGCTTTACTTTATCACTAAGCGGTAGCGATAGTTGTAGAAGCAATAGTTGGCGAGACGACTACGACGCTACGATGGAGATTAAGGTGTCGAGCCGGTGATGATGGAGATCATGACGTTGCTTTGGAGATGGAGATCAAAAGCACAAGATGATGATGACCATATCATGTCACATATTTTGATTGCATGTGATGTTTATCTTTATACATCTTATTTTGCTTAGTACGGCGGTAGCATTATAAGATGATCCCTTAACTAAATTTCAAGGTATAAGTGTTCTCCCCGAGTATGCACCGTTGCGAAAGTTCTTCATGCTGAGACACCACATGATGATCGGGTGTGAAAAGCTCTACGTTCACATACAACGGGTGCAAGCCAGTTTTGCACATGCGTAATACTCGGGTACTTGACGAGCCTAGCATGTACAGACATGGCCTCGGAACACTAGAGACCGAAAGGTCGAACGTGAATCATATAGTAGATATGATCAACATAGAGATGTTCACCATTGATGACTACTCCATCTCACGTGATGATCGGACATGGTTTAGTTGATTTGGATCATGTATAATTTAGATGACTTGAGGGATGTCTATCTAAGTGGGAGTTCTTAAGTAATATGATTAATTGAACTTAATCTATCATGAACTTAGTCCTGATAGTTTCTGCATATCTATGTTGTAGATCAACGGCCAGTGCTACCGTTCCCTTGAATTTTAATGCATTCCTAGAGAAAGCTAAGTTGAAAGATGATGGTAGCAACTACACGGACTCGGTCCGTAACTTGAGGATTATCCTCATTGCTGCACAGAAGAATTATGTCCTTGATGCACCGCTAGGTGAATGGCCTGCTGCAGGAGTAGATGCTAACGTCATGAACATCTGGCAAGCTCGATCTAATGACTACTCGATAGTTTAGTGTGCCAAGCTTTATGGCTTAGAATCGGGACTTCAAAGATGTTTTGAACGTCATGGACCATATGAGATGTTCCAGGAGTTGAAGTTAATATTTCAAGAAAATGCCCGAGTTGAGAGATTTGAAGTCTCCAACAAGTTCTATACCTGCAAGATGGAGGAGAACAGTTCTGTCAATGAACACATACTCAGAATGTCTGGATATCATAATCACTTGACTCGGCTGGGAGTTAATCTTCTAGATGATTGTGTCATTGACAGAGTTCTTCAATCACTGCCACCAAGCTACAAAGGCTTCATGATGAACTATAATATGCAAGGGATGCAAAAGACTATTCCCAAGCTCTTCGCAATGCTCAAAGCTGCGGAGGTAGAAATCAAGAAGGATCATCAAGTGTTGATGGTTAACAAGACCACTAGTTTCAAGAAAAAGGGCAAGGGAAAGAAGGGGAACTTTAAGAAGAATGGCAACCAAGTTGCCATTCTCGGGAACAAGCCCAAACCTGGACCCAAGCTTGAAACTAAGTGCTTCTACCACAAAAGGGACTGGTCACTGGAAGCGGAACTGCCCCAAGTATTTAGCGTAAAAGAAGGATGGCAAAGTGAACAAAGGTATATTTGATATACATGTTGTTGATGTGTACCTTACTAATTCTCGTAGTAGTGCCTGGGTATTTGATACCGGTTCGGTTGCTCATATTTGTAACTCGAAACAGGGACTACAGATTAAACAAAGATTGGCTAAGGATGAGGTGACAATGTGCATCGGGAATGGTTCCAATGTCGATGTGATCGTCGTCGGCACGCTACCTCTACATCTACCTTAGGGATTAGTTTTAGACCTGAATAATTGTTATTTGGTGCCGGCGTTGATCATGAACATTATCTTTGGATCTTGTTTAGTGCGAGATAGTCATTCATTTAAATCAGAGAATAATGGTTGTTCTATTTATATGAGTAATATCTTTTATGGTCATGCACCCTTGAAGAGTGGTCTATTTCTGTTGAATCTCGACCGTGGTGATACACATATTCATAATATTGATGCCAAAATATGCAAAGTTGATAATGATAGTGCAACATATTTGTGGCACTACCGTTTAGGTCATATTGGTGTAAAGCGCATGAAGAAACTCCATACAGATGGACTTTTGGAATCACTTGATTATGAATCATTTGATACTTGCGAACCATGCCTCATGGGAAAGATGACTAAAACTCCATTATCCAGAACAATGGAATGAGCCAATGACTTATTGGAAATAATACATACCGATGTATGCGATCCGATGAGTGTTGAGACTCATGGCGGGTGTCGGTGTCAAAACCGGTGGATCTCGGGTAGGGGGTCCCAAACTATGCGTCTAGGCGGATGGTAACAGGAGACAAGGGACACGATGTTTTTACCCAGGTTCAGAACCTCTCGATGGAGGTAAAACCCTACTCCTGCTTGATTAATATTGATGATATGGGTAGTACAAGAGTATATCTACCACGAGATCGAGAGGCTAAACCCTAGAAGCTAGCCTATGGTATGATTGTTGTTCGCCCCACGGACTAAAACCCTCCGGTTTATATAAGCACCAAGAGGGCTAGAGTTACACGTAGTCGGTTACAATGGTAGGAGATCTACATATTTGTATCGCCAAGCTTGCCTTCCACGCCAAGGAAAGTCCCATCCGCACACGGACAAAGTCTTCAATCTTGTATCTTCATAGTCCAGAGTTCGCCAAAGGTGATAGTTCAGCTATCCGACACCCCTAATCCAGACTCCTCAAGAGTCTCCCTGAACCAGCTTCAATGACGATTTAGTCCGGCGCATATTGTCTTCGCATTGCAAGGCGGGTTCCTCCTCCGAATACTTCATAGAAGATTTTGAACACAAGGATAGTGTCCGGCTCTGCAAAATAAGTTCCACATACCACCGTAGAGAGAATAATATTCACACAAATTCAATCTGCTGACGTATTCTGTGGCGTGACATCACACCATGGTCAAGCCTTTATTCGAATCGTTTTTGTCCCACCTCAGTGTGTTTAGCGAGGCGGTGTCCTTGGCACGTCTTGTCAAAGCAGAGATCGTGTCCCCTTATTCCGGGATTCTCATCAATACGGGCGTGGGTAACCCAACTGCGCCATTGATTATGACGCTTGGGAGATAAGCGAGTTTTACCAGGCTGGTGGGGACGCATAGCTTCGTCCGTTCATATAAGGGGATAAGGATCCACCTTTTTACCTACGCCTTCTTCCTCCTTTGCTCATCCATTTCTGCGCACATCTCGCCTCAACCTTCCCCAGCCATGTCCGGAGCGGGAGGCAAGTGGATGGTCTCCTCCTTCACGGAGGGGCACATCAAAAAGCTGCGGAAGTCCGGATACTTGTCCAAAGGATATCGCAAGATCGGCTCCCCGACAAGGGGCAGCTTATCCCCACCCCAGTGCCCCATGAGAGGGTGGTGTTCTCACCCACTTCCTCCGCTGACTAGGTTTTCCACTTCACCCATTTGTCCGGGGCTCATGTTCTACTATGGCTCGGATTTCCACGATCCGCCCCAAATTTCATCCTCAACATCTCGACGCTCATCATCGTAGGCGAGGCCTTCCTTCAGATCCAGCCCCACTTCGCTTATGGTCAAGACCTTCAATGTCAAGTCAAGGTAGTGGGCGGCCGCCAAGCGGAGTGCGGAGGTGCCATGGTGGGCAAGATGGCCAACGCCCTATGGCTCGAGGGCTCCTTCGTGGAGACCATAAAGGTGGCAATCGGGTGGTTCTACATCACCGAGCCGCGGACCTTAAATGGGTGGCGGCCCCAATTCGATCCGCTTCCCTACACCGCCACCTCCGGAAGGAGACGGGCCCGACGTGGGGTAATTCGAAGAGCCGACCGACTCCAAACTCAAGGCCCAAAACCTGGTGAACAAGAAGCTCAAGCTTGCCAACGTAGTCCGTGTCATGATCATCCGCCGGATCCTCCTGCAAACAACGGGCCTTCAGCTTGTGGGAGTTTGATCCGCACAAGACTAAATTTGAGCAGTGCTCTTCGACACTACGCACGAAGATGCCCGGAAGGTGCTGTTCAAGGGCGCCGAGGCCTCCGCGTCCGCCATCAAGATCGCGGATTCAGCTCAGAGCGCCAAGCCGCCGAGGTAAGCTACTTTACCCTTTACGGACTCTTGTTTTCCATAATTTGACTCTATGCGGGATCTAAACTCTCTTGCCTTTAACAAGATTGGCGTAAGACGCCCGGGCAGGTTGATTGTCCGGCTCCTTGCTGTAATACCACGGACGCCTGATCGACGGGTTAGCTGGTTCCGGCACCTCATGTGGTGCCGAGAAGAAGGCCAAGAAGAAGGCCATGGGAACTCAAGGAGTTCGGTGCGTCAGAGTTGTCTGACTCATCGTCCGATGACTCGAGGCGGACTCCTCCCGCCAAGACGAGGAGGAGGAAGAGGCCTCTCCCAACGGGGAGAGAAGAAAGGAAGCCCCCCGCCCCCAACCGGGAGGCCGGAGGGTCCAAGAAGGAAGGACCTTCCTCCGGACTATTTCCACCAACGCCGATAACGGGCGAAGAGGAGGGCCACCGAGGGCTAAGCCTCGCGACATCGTAAGTGTCCGGATACCGTAATAACTCATGGCGCTTTCGCTTGTCGATAGAATCTCCTAATGCCGAATATAACCTCGCAGCCTGCCCAAGGACGGCTCGACGCTTCAACGAAGCGGTTCCTCGATTCGCTGATGTGAATAGCACCTCACTTCCGGCTGCCTCCTCTCCCCGCGCTGCGGATGACGCTGAGGTGGGGTCCCAAAAGGGGCCCAGCCAGGAGGAGGTGGTCCAGGAGGCGCCTCAAGGCAACCTCCCGGACTCCAGGCGCAATGGGGATAAAAACTCAAAGGGCTCTAAGTCCGGCCCTGGGCTGGACTCCGCACCGGAACCTTCAGTAGTTCCGGAGTCCGGCAGGCGGTCCATTCATAAGAAGGGCAAGACTGCGACACCGGTGACCTCCATCCGACCGGAGGCACCGGATAATTTGCTGGAGGCGCTTAACGGCGCCTCCATCGACGAGGAGCACCGCACTGTTATGAGTGTGGTGATCCAGAAAGTTCAATCACCAAGAGCGGGCCGATCAAGCTCGTGCCAGCCTTCTAACAAAGCTTTGAGGTATGTATTTAAGATATGTAAAAATATTACCAAGATAGACAGAGCCCCGATGCTCAGTTTGGTGTTCGTAAAGAAAAGCCAATTGAGGATCTAAAAGATGTACGCAGGAGTCTAACATAAGTATGTCAATATGGGGAATGCAAAGGCGCCGACCTCTGCCGCACTAATCATGGAGGTCAATGCATTGAAGCAGAGCCTCAAGCGGTCTGAGAACGAGCTCGGCCTTGCCAAAAAGCAGCTCGAGGACAAGGAAGGTAAGTAATACCTTAGGGAAGTATATAAAAGATGTGATTGCAAAAAATGACAGGAATAATGTAAGTATTGCAGGGGCCACGAACGAGGTGGCGACCCTGAAGGAAGCGGTGTCCAAGGCCGAAAGCAATGCGGCCGTGGAGCGACCGAGCGAGAGAAGCAGGAGGCGCGGTGGCGGAGGTGCGGCAAGAGCCTGTGCTCTCATGGAAAAACACGAGAGTTTGGAGCGTGACTCAAAGACTCGAGATTCGAGCTCGCTCGGCCCTTGAGAGCGCCTAAAGCCGCTAAGGCCAAGCCCAAAAAGCCCTCCAGAAATTGAAGCGATGAAGAAGATAGCGTGGGTAAGGCATTCTTTATGCAAAGCGAGCACGTGAAAGTGAATTACTTGTTACTTACCCAAACCGAGCTCTCCAGAGCATTCGCAGATCTGCCTGCAGCAGGTCCGTCTTTGCCGCTGCTCTACCGAGCCGAGGAGGGAGCTCGATGGAGAAGGTGTTCGTCTCAAGATGTCGAGGCCGGACACCCGGTGTTTTAAGCGACCAGTGAAGCAGCTGGTCGAGCTCCATAAGGTGGCCGAACAGCCATGAAGGGCCTCATAGTTTGGTGTGGCCTAAGGAAGCCATGCCCGGAGCTACTTCGGCTGGTGAGGCGGCTGGTGGACGCCTCGTCCATGGATTCAAGTTGTCAAGCGCCCGCTCGCATCGAAGGTGCCCGAGGGCCTTGGCCGTGCTAAAGTGCATCGGGCAAGATGGACGCCGAGAAGCTTGTGACGATGCACCACCGCCGGGCAGGAGTATCACAAGCCCGAGATGTATTATGAGGGCGCCTCAAGGGTGCCCGCCTTTATAGCGGTGAATGCTCCAAAGATGTAATTTTGAGTAAACTCGCATTTGTTATCATGTACGCTGAAAAATTGTTCATATGCGCTAAGCAACGCCAGAATTTAAAATATTACCTTCAGGCGGCCGTTTATTGAATTTGAGAGATGGTGAGTCGTCGGCTTCTGCCCCCATGCCACGAGTGCTGGGGTGTTCGGGATAAACTTGAGCGCTCTTTTTCCCATTCTTGGGTCCTTCGAGGGAGGCGCTCAACGCAACGAACGAGGCAACCGGACTATAATGCTTGAACACTCTCACTTAGCCATAGAATTCTGTAATTTTAAATTTCGGCGAAGCCCCTAGTATTCGGAAGACCGAGTTCGGGGCGCTATCCACGCCTGGGCCGGACAAAGCCGACTCCTTGCTCTAAGCGGCACAAGTCTTTAGGGACTCGAGAACCTCTCGAACAGCGATCGCTCTCGCCTCTATCATGACGGTCGTTTTAGCTTTCCACCGAGGTGCTTAACCTAGCTCAACTGGGGCACAATCGCAGTGGTTCTCCCAGCACTACCTTAGCGGATATAACAGAACGTAAGGTACCAAAACATGGGAGCCGGGCAAACCCAACTATTGACCCAAGACATGTTTCGGACCCGATGCATATAATGCTATAAGTTTGGGGTGCCGCACTTGTGAAAGTGTTCAGACTTATCACACCATATTTTGGGGTACTTAAGCCCCTGGTGTATTTGGCCGTACCAAAGTGTACGGATGCAACATGTCATAAGTGAACATATATAGATAAAAAAAGGAATGCAATAATAGGCAGAAGCTATGTGTTGTTTATTCAAAAAGGCTGCGGTAAAAGCAGAACGATACAAATAGTGCGATAAGCAATGGATGGGACTATTTGACATGTCCTCTCCGTGGGAGAGTGCTGGGATGATATGTGAAACAAGTATATCGCTGTTATAGAGACCACCGACACTCGACGAGCTTTCGCTTCCATGGCTGTTGTATCGTGTGTTCGGCGGTCCCATCACGGACAGGCTTCTTGAGAACAGAGTCCCGAAGTAAGAAAAAAGAATGACACAATCGGAGCCCCAGTGCGGTTGAGCCGCATTCGTCTTGTTGTGGTCGTGCCCTCCCCTATGCCCATGGTATTTCTAGAGCATAATTATGTACGCCAGAGTAATCGGGTTTCGCATTTCGCGAGGGTGGGGTTGGGGCCGCATTACTACGCTGCGATGCTCGAACGCGTACAGCGGTCTTGTTGTAGGTTACTTCGGCGTGCTTGATGGTAGCCGACTCGAGAATTGCCTTGAGAGTCTGCTTTTTACTTCCGCCGCAAAGGGCCACCGTATGCTCCTCCGCTCGAGAGAGCGCTCGTGTTTCCGCTGACCGTAATGACTCCTCGAGGGTCCGCATCTTGAGCTTGAGGTATGCGAGGTGGCACCGCATTGAACTTTGCAAATGCGGTTCGTCCGAGCAAAGGCGTGATAGCCGCCGCAGAACGGGACTATGTCAAGATTAATTCCTCGCTTCGAAGTTATCCGGGATCCAAGACCACTTCAAGTGTAATCGAGTCTGCATAGCTTGGCCTCTACACTGGTATGACGCCTTTAAAGGTCGTTTTGTGGGTTTAACCTTGAGGGTCTATGCCCATTTTGCACATCAGATCCCGATAAAGCAGGTTCAGTTGCCGCCGCCCATCGTGACTCGTGAGGTGAACTGGCCAATGATTGGGTCTAGAACCATCGCGTGAATCCGCCATGGCGGATGCTAGTGGGTGGTCCTTCGATCAAAAGTGATTGGGCAGGAGGACCACGGATTGAACTTTGGGGTGACTGGCTCCATCGCATATACGCCCTTAGTGCACGCTCCGCTCCCTTTTGGGTATGTGGGTTGCGATATCATGTTCACCGTCCGCACTGTGGGGGAAGCCCTTCTTTCCTCTATTGTTCGGGCGGCCGGGCCTCCTCGTCATTGCTATGCAGCCCCTTGTCATTGTTTTCGGCATTTAACTTGCCTGCCTGCTTGAACACCCAACAATCCCTATTGGTGTGGTTGGCTGATTTTTCGGGGGTGTCGTGTATCTGGCACGAGCGATCGAGTATTCGATCCAAATTGGACGGGCCCGGAGTATTTCTTTTGAATGGCTTTTTCCACTGACCGGGTTTAGAGCCTCTAAATCCAGCATTGATCGTCAGATCCTCAAAGATTATCGCCGCACGCGGCACTTGTGCTTGTTGCGACGCGACCTGCCATTGCTGTCCTTGGTATCTGAATTACCAGGGCTCTTGGTCATGTTGTTACTATGAGCTAGCCAGCTATCCTCTCCCGCGCAAAAGCGGTCATGAGTGTTGTGAGGGCTGCCATGGATTTCGGCTTTTCCTGTCCTATGTGCCGGGCAAGCCACTCGTCGTGGATGTTATGTTTGAAGGCTGCAAGGGCCTCTGCATCCGGATAGTCGATGATTTGATTTTTCTTGGTTAGGAACCATGTCCAGAAATATCTGGCCGATTCCTCTGGCTGCTGAATTATGTGGCTTAGGTCATCGGCGTCTGGTGGTCGCACATAGGTGCCCTGGAAATTGTCGAAGAATGCGGCTTCCAGGTCTTCCCAACAACCAATTGACTCCACTGGCAAGCTGTTAAGCCAATGTCGAGCTGGTCCTTTAAGCTTGAGTGGGAGGTATTTGATGGCGTGTAGATCATCACCACGGGCCATGTGGATATGAAGGAGATAGTCCTCGATCCAGACCGCAGGATCTGTTGTGCCATCGTTTGATTCAATGTTTACGGGTTTGAAACCCTCAGGGATTTGATGATCCATCACTTCATCTGTGAAGCATAGTGGGTGTGCGGCGCCTCTGTATTGCGCTATATCACGACACAGCTCAAATGAGCTTTGTCTACTGTGTTCGGCCCAGCCGGAATTGTCATATCCGGCGTGACAGTTATCATCACGTATCGTGGGGAGCCCACGTGATCCGTAGATCGATCTTGTTTGCCTTGCCTTGTCCTCCAATATATCCCACAGGTCTGGCGCATTTCCCCGCGCCTTGGTATTTTCTGAGCGGAGCTGAGGTGCGGCTTGAGTGGAGGGCCGAGAGGCCTCTCTGTCGCGGCCACGAGGTGGCCGGTCGGCCGTATCATGCGCTGGTGATGTAGGTTTAGGTGCTTCCTCCTCTAATCAGGGTAGCAGCCTGCGTTATGGGTAACTCTTGGAGGGGCGTTCGAGTTCATACTCTTCGGCCGCAAGGACTTCAGTCCATGTGTCGGCTAGCAAGTCTTGGTCAGCTCTAAGCTGTTGCTGCTTTTTCTTGAGGCTGCTTGCCATGGCTATAAGCCTGCGCTTGAAACGCTCTTGTTCGACGGATCCTCAGCACGACAAATAAATTGCTGTCATCGAGGCTTGCCTCGCCTTCGGAGGGAGGCATGTAATTATCGCCCTCTACCTCTCGCCACCGCACTCTCATGAGGGCTGGCTTCTTCATCCTCCCGCTGAATCCTCGCCGAGGGGTTGTCTTCGACCGTCGGGGTGTTATTGTCTCCGTGCGGAATCACCGCTTTTGCTGTGGTGGATTTAGAGCGGCGCCACGACGCCGGGCGCTTAGGCTGTTTCTTGAGGGGTCATCCTCCGTTGTTCCATCGCCATTCCCATCTTTTGGGATGTCCACCATGTAAATGTCGATGGCGAGGTGACCTTCCAGCGTCTCAGAGGCGCTGGTTCTGGTCGCTCTCGCATCGTCCGCCCATACCATTGATGTCTTCGAGTCGGCAGAGCATGTCGGTTAAATCATCGATAGTGGCTACGAAGTGGGTGGTGGGTGGGCTTTGAATTTCTTCGTCGTCAGATCCCAACCTTCCCGACCATAGTCCGCCAGGCTCTCCGATAAAGAGAGAGACTTTAGTGAATTCAGGATGTCGCCAGAGGGCGAGTGCCGAAAGATGTCCACAGCGGTGAACTCCATGATTGGCGCCCAATCGGATTCGATTAGGGCGCGGAAGGTTCGGAGTCCGGAGAGGAGTCCGACGCCTTGAGTCACGAAGCCAGAAAGCGATGGGGGTTGGTGTACGGCTTAGTCGCCAGAGAGATTGCAACCCCGAGGCGGTGTCCACCACCCGCCCTCGATCGGGCGCAATCGGCTCGAAGCTAAGGGTCGGAGCGACATCAAAAGGCCCCCATGTGACAGAGCTAGATCATGCCCATTGTGATAGTGCGGCGCGCTTGGCTGTGGCTCGAACCCGTCGAAGATCAAGTCTCCGCTGTCGTCACCGTGTAGTTTAAGCTTCCAAATCGACCGATGGCGGGCGAGCTTAATCCGTCCAGATGGCTGCTTAATTGGCCAGCAGTAAAGCTGCCAACACGAAGATCTGTCCGGGAGAAAAGTCTCACCCGACCGCTGCGTTGTTGATGATCGGAGGAGCCATCGGGCCTAAAGATGACGACACAGAGGAACTCTCAATGAAAGCACCAATGTCGTTGTCAAAACCAGCGGATCTCGGTAGGGGGTCCCGAATGTGCATCTAGGCGGATGGTAACAGGAGACAAGGGACAGGATGTTTTACCTGTGTTCGCCCTCTCACTGGAGGTAAAACCCTACTCCCGCTTGATTAATATTGATGATATGGTTAGTACAAGAGTAGATCTACCACGAGATCGAGAGGCTAAACCCTAGAAGCTAGCCTATGGTATGATTGTTGTTCGCCCCACGGACTAAAACCCTCCCGCTTATATAAGCAATCAAGAGGGTTAGGGTTACATAGAGTCGCCATAATGGTAGGAGATCTACATATCCGTATCACCAAGCTTGCCTTCCATGCCAAGGAAAGTCCCATCCGGACACAGGACGAAGTCTTCAATCTTGTATCTTCATAGTCCAGGAGTCCGGCCAAAGGTGATAGTTCGGCTATCCGGACACCCCGTAATTCAGGACTCCCTCAGCGGGTATTGTTATTTTTTGACCTTCACAGATGATTTGAGAAGATATGGATATATCTACTCAATGAAACATGATACGTCTCCAATGCATCTATAACTTTTGATTGTTCCATTCTATTATATTACTTGTTTTGAATGTTTATGGGCTTTACTTTACACTTTTATATCATTTTTGGACTAACCTACTAACCGGAGGCGCAGCCCGAATTGCTGTTTTTTTTGCTTATTTCAGTGTTTCGAAGAAAAGGAATATCAAACAGAGTCCAAACGGAACGAAACCTTCAGGAGCAATCTTTTTGGAACAAACGCAATCCACGGGACTTGGAGTGGAAGTCAAGCAATAGATGAGGCGGCCACGAGGGTGCCCGGCGCGCCCCTGGGGGTGGGCGTGTCCCCCAGCCCCTCGAGCGTCCACCGACCTACTTCTTCCTCCTATATATATCCACGTACCCCGAAAATGTCCAGGAGCACCACGAAAAACTATTTCCACCGCCGCAACCTTCTGTTTCCGCGAGATCCCATCTTGGAGCCTTCGCCGGCGCTCCGCCGGTGGGGGAATCGACCATGGAGGGCCTCTACATCATCTCCAAGGCCTCTCAGATGAGTTGTGAGTAGTTTACCACAGACCTTCGGGTCCATAGTTATTAGCTAGATGGCTTCTTCTCTCTCTTTGAATCTCAATATAAAGTTCTCCTCGATCTTCTTGGAGATCTCTTCGATGTAACTTTTTTTGCGGTGTGCTTGTCGAGATCCGATGAATTGTTGGTCTATGATCAAGTTTATCTATGAGAAATATTTAAATCTCCTCTAAATTCTTTTATGTGTGATTAAGTTATCTTTACAAGTCTCTTTGAATTATCAGTTTGGTTTGGCCTACTAGATTGATCTTTCTTGCAATGGGAGAAGTGCTTAGCTTTGGGTTCAATCTTGCAGTGTCCTTTCCCAGTGACAACAGGAGCAGCCAGGCACGTATTGTATTGTTGTCATCAAGGATAAAAAGATGGGGTTTATATCAAATTGCATGAGTTTATCCCTCTACATCATGTCATCTTTCTTAATGTGTTACTCTGTTCTTCATGAACTTAATACTCTAGATGCAGGAAGGAGTCGGTCGATGTGTGGAGTAATAGTAGTAGATGCAGAATCGTTTTGATCTACTTGTCACGGACGTGATGCCTATATACATGATCATGCCTAGATAATCTCATAACTATGCGCTTTTCTATCAATTGCTCGACAGTAATTTGTTCACCCATCGTAATACTTATGTTATCTTGAGAGAAGCCACTAGTGAAACCTATGGCCCCCGGGTCTATCTTTTATCATATAAGTTTTTCATCTACTTTTATTTTCATCTTTTACTTTCCAATCTATACCATAAAAATACCAAAAATATTTATTTTATCATATTATCTCTATCAGATCTCACTTTCGCAAGTGGCCGTGAAGGGATTGACAACCTCTTTATTGTGTTGGTTGCGAGGTTCTTGTTTGTTTTTGTAGGTGTGTGGGACTTTTGAGGAGCCTCCTACTGGATTGATACCTTGGTTCTCAAAAACTGAGGGAAATACTTACGCTACTTTGCTGCATCACCCTTTCCTCTTGAAGGAAAACCAACGCAAGCTTGATACGTTCATTTTGCATCATGCTTTTATATAAATATTTATTGCAGTATGGGCTGTTATTACATATTATATCTCAATACTTATGGCTATTCTCTCTTATTTTACAAGGTTTACCATGAAGAGGGGGAATGCCGACAGCTGGAATTCTGGCTAGAAAAGGAGCAAACATTGGAAACCTATTCTGCACTGCTCCAAAAATCCTGAAACTCCACGAAACCTGTTTTTGGAATTAATAAGATTATTGAGCGGAAGAAATACATCAGGGGGCCCACACCCTTGCTAGGAGGGTGGGGGCGCGCCCACACTACTGGGTGCGCCCCTGTCTCCTGGGCCCCCTGGTGGCCCCCCGGTGTCCATCTTCTGCTATATGAGGGCTTTTACCCTGGAAAATATCGTGGGCAAGCTTACGGGACGAAACTCCGCCGCCACGAGGCGGAACCTTGGCGGAACCAATCTAGAGCTCCGGCAGAGCTGTTCTGCCGGGGACACTTCCCTCTGGGATGGGGAAATCATCACCATCGTCATCACCAATGATCCTCTCATCGGGAAGGGGTCAATCTCCATCAACATCTTCACCAGCACCATCTCCTCTCAAAACCCTAGTTCATCTCTTGTATCCAAACCACAAATTGGTACCTGTGGGTTGCTAGTAGTGTTGATTACTCCTTGTAGTTGATGCTTATTGGTTTACTTGGTGGAAGATCATATGTTCAAATCCTTAATGCATATTATTACCCCTCTGATTATGAACATGAATATGCTTTGTGAGTAGTTAAATTTGTTCCTGAGGACATGGGTGAAGTCTTGCTATTAGTAGTCATGTGAATTTGATATTCGTTCGATATTTTGATGAGATGTATGTTGTATTTTCCTCTAGTGGTGTTATGTGAATGTCGCCTACATGACACTTCACCATTATTTGGGCCTAGAGGAAGGCACAGGGAAGTAATAAGTAGATGATGGGTTGCTAGAGTGACAGAAGCTTAAACCCTAGTTTATGCGTTGCTTCGCTAGGGGCTGATTTGGATCCATATGTTTAATGTTGTGGTTAGGTTTACCTTAATACTTCTTTTGTAGTTGCGGACGCTTGCAATGGGGGTTAATCATAAGTGGGATGCTTGTCCAAGTAAGGGCAGTACCCGAGCACTGGTCCACCCACATATCAAATTATCAAAGTACCGAACGCGAATCATATGAGCGTGATGAAAACTAGCTTGATGATAATTCCCATGTGTCCTCGGCAGCTCTTTTCTCATTATAAGAAATTGTCCAGGCTTATCCTTTGCTACAAAGGGCCACCTTGCTGCACTTTATTTGCTTTCATTGCTTGTTACTCTTTACAATTTATCTTATCATAAAACTATCTATTACCTACAATTTCAGTGCTTGCAGAGAAAACCTTACTGAAAACCGCTTATCATTTCCTTCTGCTCCTCATTGGGTTTGACACTCTTACTTTTCGAAAGGACTACGATAGATCCCCTACACTTGTGGGTCATCAAGACTCTTCTCTGGCGCCGTTGCCGGGGAGTGTAGCGCTTTTGGTGAGTGGAACTTGGTAAGGGAACGTTTATATAGTGTGCTGAAATTTCCTGTTACTTGTCATTATGGAAACTAATTCTTTGAGGGGCTTGTTCGGGGTATCTTCACCCCGACCAGAAGAGCAAAGGTTGCTCCTCAACCTACTGAACTTTTTAAAAATATTTACTTTGAGATTCCTTCGGGTATGATAGAGAAACTGCTAGCTAATCCCTTTGCAGGAGATGGAACATTGCATCCCGATTTACACCTTATCTTTGTGGATGAAGTTTGTGGATTATTTAAGCTTTCAGGTATTCCCGATGATGTTGTCAAAAGGAAGGTCTTCCCTTTATCTTTGAAGGGAGATGCATTGACATGGTATAGGCTATGTGATGATACGAAATCTTGGAATTATAAATGAATGAAGTTGGAATTTCACCAAAAGTTCTACCCTATGCATCTTGTTCATTGTGATCGTAATTACATATATAATTTCTGGCCTCGCGAATGAGAAAGCATTGCTCAAGCTTGGGGGAGGCTTAAGTCAATGTTATATTCATGCCCCAATCATGAGCTCTCCAGAGAAATGATTATTCAAAAAATTTATGCTCGGCTTTCTCTCAATGATTGCAACATGCTCGATACTTCATGTGCTGGTTCTTATATGATGAAGACTATTGATTTCAAATGGGACTTATTGAAAAGAATTAAACGCAACTCTGAAGACTGGGGTTCCGATGATGGTAACGAGTCAGGTATGACACCTAAGTTTGATTGTGTTAAATCTTTTATGGATACCGATGCTTTTCGTGGATTTAGCGCTAAATATGGACTTGACTCTGAGATAGTAGCTTCTTTCTGTGAATCTTTTGCTACTCACATTGATCTCCCTAAAGAGAAGTGGTTTAAATATAATCCTCCCATTGAAGTAAAAGTAGTTGCACCTATTACAGTTGAAGAAAAGACTGTCACCTATAGTGATCCTATTATTCCCACTACTTATGTTTAGAAACCTCCTTTTCCTGTTAGGATAAAGGATCATGCTAAAACTTTGACTGATTTTTGTAAGAGTAATACTAGGACTTATACACCTCCTGAGCAAATCAAAGTTGAACCTAGTATTGCTATGGTTAAAGATCTCTTGGATGATGATTTAGATGGGCATGGTATTTATTTCTGTGGTGAGACTGCTAATATTGCTAGACCAGATACTAGGATACATAGACCTGTGGTAGGCACGCCTGTTATTTCCGTTAAGATAGGAGATCATTGTTATCATGGTTTATGTGA
The DNA here is from genome assembly GCA_021437245.1 of Aegilops speltoides. Taxonomy (NCBI): domain Eukaryota; kingdom Viridiplantae; phylum Streptophyta; class Magnoliopsida; order Poales; family Poaceae; genus Aegilops; species Aegilops speltoides. The sequence goes on from CM038146.1 coordinate 420,816,142, forward strand.
TATGGGTGCTAGTGCTAGTGTGATACCCTATGACTTATATAAAGAAATTATGCACGACATTGCACCCGTTGAATTGGAAGACATTGATGTTACTATTAAGCTTGCTAATAGGGATACCATTAAACCAGTTGGGATAGTTAGAGATGTTGAAGTCTTGTGTGGGAAGGTTAAATACCCTGCTGATTTTCTTGTTCTTGGTTCCCCACAAGATGATTTTGTCCCATTATTTTTGGTAGACCCTTCTTGAATATAGTTAATGCTAGGATTGATTGTGAAAGGATACTGTTACAATTGGCTTAGAGGGTATGTCTCATGAGTTTAATTTTGCTAAGTTTCATAGACAACCTCGTGATAGAGAATCACCTAGTAAGGATGAGATTATTGGTCTTGCTTCCATTGCCGTACCCCCTTGCCGGGGGAATCCTGCCCGCCGCGGACACCTATGGGGCCGGGGCCCCTTCGTGAGTGCGGTACGAGGGCGGAGGAGGCACAGAGAGCAGATCGAGGCGAGCACGCGGGCGGGTTTTTACCCAGCTTCGGAGCTCTCCGGAGAGATAATACTCCTACTGCTGCTTTGGGTTTGTATTTGATCTTGCTCGAGAATGCGAGCGTATCGTGGTGTTGTGTGTGTGATGGATCCAACCAGCCGAACTGCCGAACCGAACCGAACCGAACCGAACCCCTTCTACGTGCGCATGGGCCTCCCTTTTATAGTTGAAGGGGCGCCAACAGTGGCAACGAGAAGAAAGGGGTAGAAATGTAAAAGGGTGGTAGTTGAATAAAAGGGAACAAAGGAAGCTACAAAGGCATGAACAAAGTGGTTTCTACCTACTTTTGACAGAGGGGACAAGGGCATTTAATGCCGTCGCCGCCGACCCCAAAAGCTCCCCGCCCTTGCGTCTCCGTCTCGCCACGGCGATGGATCCACCACCGTGAAATGCCACCGTGTCCCCCAGCTGCCTGACCATCCGCCACGCTGCGTTCTCGAAAGGCCCTGTGGCACGCTGGGCGGATGAGCTGGAGCGCAGCACACAACAAGACTCCTTCCGCAAGCACCTTGCCGGGGTCTTGACCTTGCCGGGCCCGGGAGCTTGCCGCTCCCCGGGCCCTTGCCGGGACGCATGCAGCGCCGAGGCGTGTCTTCTATGATGTAATCCTCTAGTCTTCCCGGCGAGCTCCTCTCGCCGGGGCCTTGCGTGAGTGATATAATCTTGAGCCCGAATGGCCTTCAAGAAGCTCCGCTTGCCGGGTCTCGATCTTCGCTTTGTACACTTTGTTCTTGAATGGCTTGTCGTGGAGCGGAATGGTCTCCCGCGAGCACGTGATAAACCCCGCCGCTGGAAGTTGCGCCCATTGTGCACAAGTTGGGGTACCGAGGTACCCCTACCTTAGTACACCGACAGAGCCCCGGCTCGGGCACACACGGTGCCGAGCGCTGTTGGGCCAGGCCAAAAACAAGCAGACGGCATACGCGCCCACGGCGCGTCGAATCCACTTTCGCTCGCCGCCCTCCCGTGAACGGCACACGCCGATTGCGGCGCCGTGGGAGACGGGCGGCGATGCGGTTTTAAGGCATCCACCCCGTGATCGTGGCGCAGGCGAGGTCACTTCACCCGCCGCCCGCCCGCCGCCACGCTGCCCTCATGCACGGGGTCGGGCGGCGGCGGTGGGAAACCGAGCCGCCACGGCGAAGACGACGAGTCGGCCCCGCCCTCCGCCTCCTTGCCCCCGATTGGTCGAAAGCAGGCGGTTGAGTTTCACCCGCCCTTTTAAAAGGGCGGAAGGGGAGCGCAACGATCTCACACTTTCTCTTCTCCCTTCGTCTTCAGCTTCTGTTCTTCTTGCCGCCATGGAAGGAGGGAATCCTAGCTCTTCCACGGTGGCGGCGAGGGTCGCCCAGTAGCGCACTCCCCTATCAAGACCTGCAGGCGGAGCCGCCACGAGGGGAGAGGTAGGGGCGAGGCCGCGGACGAGGCCGAGGGCGTGGGCGAGGCGGTCGGGGGAGAGGCGGTCGTGGCGATGCGCCTCCCCCGTCTCCCCCGACGTCTCCTATCCACGATGCGGTCCATACCGAGACGATCCTCGGAGTTCTTCATCGTTGCGCCGAAGCGCCTCGTCGGCGCTTTCGCGCCGCCCTGTTCATGGACGCGATGGGACCGGATCCACCCGACGTGATGGAGTTGCGATGAGGGGCTGCGGGATCAGCGGCACTCGAAAGTGAGTGTCGTGGTCCCCAGCCCCGGCGTGATGTACTTCGACCGAGGGTGGAAGACGTCGCCGGATCCACAGCTTGACGGCGGGGTTTACCCTCCATTTCGTTAATGGAGGGCGACCTTCTCGCCACAAGGTCTTCGGGACTACGGACCCGGGTGAGATGCTGTGTGGACAGCTCCTCCGATAGCGAAGGTCCCTCCTCGAGCGAGAGTGACGAGGAGGGAGCGACAGCGGCGACGAGGGGATGGCGGGTCCGACTAGGCATCGGACACCGCTGCTCTCAAGGCCACCGGCGACCCCATAGTCCGGTCGCGCCTTCGAACTCCCCGGGCCGCCTCCTTGGGCGGCCGGGCGAGGGAGGCTGCGGAAGAGGAAGAGGGGTGGCGGCAAGGCCCATGTCGGAGTACGAGGGCGAGGTGCCTCGTCGGCGGCCGACGCCTCACCACCCCGCCTTCAAGCTCGCCTCCGACGCCTGCCTCGCCAAGCTCCTGGCCGCCCCCGGGTGTTCTCTTGGTGTCTTCGGCGCCAGTAGCTCTGGGGTGCGCCCCCATGCCCGCCACCTTGCATGCAGCTCCTGAGGGCACGCCACCCGCAGGCCGCAGTGGGCGCTCACCGCCACGCTCTCCTAGGCGCCCCTTTTGCCCTTCCCCGACAAGCTTTTCTTGCCGGGGCCTCCTTCCCCGACAAGCTTCTCTTGCCGGGGGCTCCTTGACCTACCTCCTGAACAGGGAGACAGGAGAAGGATTATGGGCATCTTATCTTTTAGTTTGTGAGCCTTCGGGCCTTAGCCGCATTTAAAAACTTGTAATCCTCTCTATCATGTTTTTCATCCTCTATGGACTTGTACTAAACTAGGATGTTTTTAATGAAAGGAGGGGAAGGCTTGCCGGACCGAGTTTTGACTTTGCGCCTTGTATGCTCCTATCCCACGCCTCGGGAGCTTGCCGCGCGAACACGCTTTGTCGAAAAGTCGGAACATCAAGAGTTCAGCTGGTTGGTGTTGCTTCCAAGAAGCAACCTTGTTGCGGAGCGATTGCAAGACTTGTGTTTGTTGAGCGATCTAAAACGTAACAAGGGCGCGAGACTTGTCGCGCTCACTTTAACCGCTTGAGCGTGTTTCAAAACAAACCAAAGGCGAATCGGGCCACAACTTGGCTCCTCCGCGTATGGGTTTTACAAGTCACGCTGCTCAAAGACGAGCCCCGCTTTCCCGGTCCATGAGAGGATGCATGACGAGGGATGAAAACTTATCTCGATATCGCAGCCCCAAAGAACTCGCTCATGGAGATGAATCTTGGCACTGCAGCCTCAGCGACGCTGGCTTGCCGGAGACGAATCTTGGCGCCGCAATTTCAGCGATGTCGGGTTCGCCAAAATCCAAGTCTCGGTGTGCCCTTCCGTTTCTCCTTGTTCTTTGTAAGTTCAGCCATGAAAACAGCTGAGATAGATCTGCAACAGCTTCATCATTTACGTATATGTATATAAATCTTATCTGTGTGACTTTGCAACACAATGCCGCGGCCTTGCCCTTCAGATGTTTATACTCTGCGCCTCGGGAGCTTGCCGTATGAACACGCTTCTCGAGTGCGGAACATCGATGCTACCTGGCGGGTGTTGCTTCCGCAGTAACCTCGTCGGGCCAGCCGCAGCGCTGCTTGTGTTTGCCGAGCGGACTCGGAAACAAGGCAAGGGCGTTAGTTGGATCACGACTTGGCTCTCTCGGCAAGACAAGTCTCTCATACGAAGGACATCTTACGGCAAGGCTTGCCACGTTACACCCTCTACTTTACACCCTTTGTGCGCTTTTTACCCCACGCTCTAGGGAACTTGCCGGTGCTTAACACACTTGTCGAAAGCGGAACATCAAGAGTCCGCCGGCTGGTGTTGCTTCCGCAGCAACCTTGCCGCTGCCTAGTCGCGACGCACTTAACTTGCCGAGAGCGACTCGAAAACTAAACAAGGGCGCGAAGCTTGTCGCAGCTCGCTTTTAACTCGCTGAGTGTGCTCAAGCAAGATAAGGGTGCGGCTATCCACGGGCAGGCTCCTCCGCAAGATAGGTTTTATGCGACAAAGGACTAACGACGGGGATATAACATAAAAAAAGAGCATGGAACTAAGGAGTGCCTTGCACAAAAGCTCGGACGACTTAGCTTTTCCGTCTTCTCGCGATCCGCAAGGCCGCACTTCTCCCTTGATTTCCTCCCTGTACGCCACCCTTACGCTTTCAGAAACCTCGCCGCACAAACACACTCGTGAGAAAGCGGAACATCAGCCACCCATTGGCGGTGTCGCCCCGCAGAAGAACTTGTCGGGCTAGTTGCGTAGCGCCTTCATCGCTGAGCGGACTCGAAACAGATCGGGCGAACTTAGCCACGACTCGCCTCATGCGCATGTGTTCTCCATACAAGGTACGAAATTTCAGGGAATACAACTCAAAAGTTCGAAAACTGGCTGGCGGAGCTCGATGGCACGTCCTCGACGGCGGCGCTCCGGAGAGGTGCGCTTGCCGGAGCAGGCACCAGAGCTGTTCTTGCCGCTTTCCTTGCCCTACTGGCAGGTGGAGCTCGATGGCACGTCCTCGACGGCGGCGCAGCACTCCGGAGAGGTGCGCTTGCCGGAGTAGCACCAGAGCTATTCTTGCCGGGCTTAGCTTGCCGGAGCTCAATGGTACGTCCTCGACGGCGGCGCAGCACTCCGGAGAGGTGCGCTTGCCGGAGCAGGCACCAGAGCACTTGCCGGACTTGGTCTTCGCCTTCTTCACAGGACTTCCGTGGCCTTCTGGAACTCCTGCTCACTGCCATCTTCGTCCTCCATTTCTTCGTCGTCATCTTCTTCATCTTTGTCGCGGCCCCAGGGAGGTCGATCGCCTTGCCGCTGCTTGGCCTTGTCGCGACGTCCTCCCCGGCCATTGAACCGCCGCTTCTTGCTCGGTTCTCCTCCGCCACCTTGGGCCTTCTCCTTGTCGCGCTCTCAGATTAGCTTTTTTGCTGCTCGACGAGGTACTCGACGCGCTTGCAGTTGGTGAGATCGTGGCCCTTGGTGCGGTGGATTTTGCAAGATTGTTTGCCTGAGGCGCCTGCATGTCGGCCGCCACATAGGCAGGCTCCTTGTCGGAGAAGCAACCTTGCGCTTGCTTGGCGGGAGCCTCCTTGCCGGGCTTCTCGACGGCAAGCACCTCTTTCTTGTTCTTCCTTCGTTGTTCCGCCGCCGCTCTTGTTTGTCGGGCGGTGTCGTCATTGTCGCTTTCTCCTGCGCCAAGATCCTCCCCGGGAGTCTCTCCTCTTCCGCACAGGCGCACTTGTCGCCAGAGCATAGAGCTCACGACATCCCGAATCTTGGTCATCGCCATCTCTTCCCCGCATGCGGCGGTTACGCGACGCTCGTGGAACACGCCGATAATCGCGGCAGGTGGACATCGAGGATGTTATGTCGCACGCGGTGAAGCGTTGATGTACTTGGCGCAGGATTCTCCTTCCTTCGGGCCAAAATGTGGAGATCGCTCTCTGGCCGTGGGGTTTGTGGTCGCCAAGTGAAGGCGCCAACAAACCGATGGCAAAGATCGCCCAAGAAGAAATGGAGTTTTCGCAAGTGCATAAGCCAAGAACGAACGCTCGCTTAAGCACGAGCGGAAGTAGTTCGCCAAAATCTTGTCGCCGCGCTTCGCAGCTCGCACCGCGATGGTGTAGACACCGAGGAACTCCGAGGGTGCGTCTTGCCGCCGTATTTCTCCGTGACGTCGGGCTTGAAGTTCTTCATTTGGGCCATCGACGCGCCGCAGCTCGCGGTGAACGCAGGGCAGCTCGCCACAGACGGCAAGTCGCCTGTTCGCCGGGCGCGCGCTGCCGTCGGCTGCTTTCAGCTCTCTCGTTCGATTGTCGCCGAAGCTTCTCGGCGGTGCTCGATCGTGGTCCGAAGCGTCTTCTTGTCGCCGGTCGCCGAGGACTGGCGCTGATCCCGACGAGCCCGCTGGATCCGACGACGCCGTGGAGCCGCTGCCGGCGCGTTGTTTCGCTGGACGGCGTTTTTTTTCTGCGGCGGGAGTGCTCGGTGGTTGCACCTCGGCGGTCTTGTCGCCGCTGCCTTCGTCTTCTCAGCTTGCCGCGCGCCGCGAGGTCGCCGGCCGTGGAAGGGTCGTTGTTGGCGGCGGCGACCAGCTTTGATGGTGGCCTCCAGTCTTCGGCCTTGTCCGCCGCCGAGGAAGTCGAGGAGCGATTGCGCCTTACGAGCGCTTCGCCAGAGTGGAGGGGAGCGGAGCGGCGGTGCGAGGAGCGGGTAGGCTCGACTCCTAACAAAGTGTTAGAAGGAGCGGGTCCTGCCCGGCGCCTTCGCTTTTTCGCTTCGGACGTTGGTCCGAACATCCCGCGAGCCTCCGGTGTTCTTGCCCAAAGAAGCGGGTACCACCTCCCGTGGTATGGTGTCTTTGCTGGGTCGTCGGCGCCGAGATGGACGCGAATGTCCACGGAGACCGAGGCGCGGTCATCCGCTTTGTCCTTGACTCTGGTGGCGCGGCGAGTGTCTCGCCGGTGATTACCTTCCGCCGGCGTTTCCTCCGCCCACCGCTGGCTCCGGTGGCGGCGGAGAGACGCAGACGAACTCGCAGCCCCAAGCCTTCTTCTTCGGGCCATGGCGCGATTGTTGACGGTTCTTGGCGAAATTGGAGAGGTTGATGACGGCGCGTCGCTGCTGACGCCGGATCAGATCCGCACAACCTCGACGCTTCTACCGGGCGCGCTAAAGATGCCGGGGAATCTCGCCCGCCATGGACACCTATGGGGCCGGGGCCCCTTCGTGAGTGCGGTACGAGGGCGGAGGAGGCACAGAGAGCAGATCGAGGCGAGCACGCGGGCGGGTTTTTACCCAGCTTCGGAGCTCTCCGGAGAGATAATACTCCTACTGCTGCTTTGGGTTTGTATTTGATCTTGCTCGAGAATGCGAGCGTATCGTGGTGTTGTGTGTGTGATGGATCCAACCAGCCGAACTGCCGAACCGAACCGAACCGAACCGAACCCCTTCTACGTGCGCATGGGCCTCCCTTTTATAGTTGGAAGGGGGCGCCAACAGGTGGCAACGTAGGAGAAAGGGGTAGAAATGTAAAAAGGGTGGTAGTTGGAATAGTGCGGGAACAGTGAAGCTATAGTGCATGAACAGTGGTTTCTACCTACTTTTGACAGAGGGGGACAAGGGCATTTAATGCCCGTCGCCGTCGACCCCAAAATCTCCCGCCTTGCGTCTCCGCTCGCCACGGCGATGGATCCACCACCGTGAAATGCCACCGTGTCCCCAAGTCTGCTGACCATCCGCCACGCTGCTCTCGGAAAGGCCCTGTATGCACGCTGTGGGCGGATGAGCTGGAGCGCAGCACACAACAAGACTCCTTCCCAAGCAAGCACCTTGCCGGGTCTTGACCTTGCCGGGCCCGGAGCTTGCCGCTCCGGGCCCTTGCCGACGCATCTGCGCCGAGGCGTGTCTTCTATGATGTAATCCTCTAGTCTTCCCATGAGCTCCTCTCGCCGGGCCTTGCGTGAGTGATATAATCTTGAGCCCGAAATGGCCTTCCGGCAAGCTCCGCTGTCGGGTCTCGATCTTCGCTTTGTACACTTTGTTCTTGAATGGCTTGTCGTGGAGCGGAATGGTCTCCGTGAGCACGTGATAAACCCTGCATGGAAGTCAAGGTCATGCAGACAAGTTGGGGTACTGAGGTACCCCTACCTTAGTACACCGACACCCCTACTGATCCGTTAGAACAATATTTGCTAGACCATGAAAATGATATGTTTATGAAGGAAAGAAGGGAAATAGATGAAGTGTTCCTTAAACAAGAACCTATGCTGAAACACAGCCTTCCCGTTGAAATTCTTGGGGATCCCCCTCCACCCAAGGGTGATCCCGTGTTTGAACTCAAACCACTACCTGATAATCTTAAGTATGCTTATCTTGATGAAAAGAAAATATATCCTGTTATTATTAGTGCTAACCTTTCAGAGCAAGAAGAAGAAAGATTATTGAAAACTCTGAAGAAGCACCGAGCTGCTATTGGATATACTCTGGGTGATCTTAAGGGCATTAGTCCCACGTTATGCCAACACAAAATTAATTTGGAGGCCGATGCTAAACCAGTTAGAGATCCTCAACGACGACTGAATCCCAAGATGAAAGAAGTGGTAAGAAAGGAGATACTAAAGCTCCTTGAGGCAGGTATAATTTATCCCATTGCTGATAGTGAATGGGTAAGCCATGTTGACTATGTTCCTAAAAAGGGAGGTATTACCGTTGTTCCTAATGATAAAGATGAATTGATCCCGCAAAGAATTATTACAGGTTATAAGATGGTAATTGATTTCCGTAAATTAAATAAAGCTACTAAGAAAGATCATTACCCTTTACCTTTTATTGATCAAATGCTAGAAAGACTAACCAAACACACTCATTTCTGCTTTCTAGATGGTTATTCTGGTTTCTCTCAAATACCTGTGTCAGCTAAGGATCAATCGAAAACTTCCTTTACTTGCCCTTTCGGTACTTTTGCTTATAGACGTATGCTTTTGGTTTATGTAATGCACCTGCTACCTTTCAAAGATGTATGATGGCTATATTCTCTGACTTTTGTGAAAAGATTTGTGAGATGTTCATGGATGATTTCTCCGTTTATGGATCCTCTTTTGATGATTGCTTGAGAAACCTTGATCGAGTTTTGCAGAGATGCGAAGACACTAGTCTCGTCTTGAATTGGGAAAAGTGTCACTTTATGGTTAATGAAGGCATTGTTTTGGGGCATAAGATTTCCGAGAGAGGTATTAAAGTTGATAAAGCCAAAGTAGATGCTATTGAAAATATGCCATGTCCCAAGGACATAAAAGGTATAAGAAGTTTCCTTGGTCATGCCGGTTTTTATAGGAGGTTCATTAAGGACTTTTCTAAAATCTCTAGGCCTTTGACTAATTTATTGCAAAAAGATATTCCTTTTGTCTTTGATGATGATTGTGTAGAAGCATTTGAAATACTTAAGAAAGCTTTGATCACTGCACCTATTGTTCAGCCACCTGATTGAATTTACCTTTTGAAATTATGTGCGATGCTAGTGATTATGTCAGAGGTGCTATTCTAGGGCAAAGAGTTGATAAGAAATTGAATGTTATCTAGTATGCTAGTAAGACTCTTGATACTGCCCAGAGAAATTATGCTACTACTGAAAAAGAATTCTTAGCATTTGTTTTTGCATGTGATAAGTTTAGATCTTATATTGATGATTCCAAAGTTACTATTCACACTGATCATGCTGCTATTAAATATCTTATGGAAAAGAAAGATGCTAAGCCTAGACTCATTAGATGGGTTCTCCTGCTCCAAGAATTTGATTTGCATATTATTGATAGAAAGGGAGTTGAGAACCCCGTTGCAGACAACTTGTCTAGGTTAGAGAATGTTCTTGATGACCCACTGCCTATTGATGATAGCTTTCCTGATGAACAATTAGCGGTCGTTAATGCTTCTCGTACTGCTCCTTGGTATGCTGATTATGCTAATTATATTGTTGCTTAATTTATACCTCCTAGTTTCACGTACCAGCAAAAGAAAAAGATCTTTTATGATTTAAGACATTATTCTAGGATGATCCACACCTTTATAAAGAAGGAGTAGATGGTGTCATTAGACATTGTGTACCTAAGCATGAACAGGAACAGATCCTACGCAAGTGTCACTCTGAATCCTATGGAGGACACCACACTGGAGGTAGAACTGCACATAAGGTACCGCAATTTGGTTTTTATTGGCCTACTCTCTTCAAAGATGCCTGTAAGTTTGTCTTATCTTGTGATGAATGTTAAAGAATTGGTAATATTAGTAGACGTCAAGAAATGCCTATGAATTATTCTCTTGTTATTGAACCGTTTGATGTTTGGGGCTTCGATTATATGGGACCTTTTCCTGCCTCTAATGGTTACACTCATATTTTAGTTGATGTTGATTACATTACTAAGTGGGTAGAAGCTATTCCAACTAGTAGTGTTGATCATAACACTTCTATTAAAATGCTTAAGGAAGTTATTTTTCCGAGGTTTGGAGTCCCTAGATATCTTATGACTGATGGTGCTTCACATTTTATTCATGGTGCTTTCCGTAAGATGCTTGCTAAGTATGATGTTAATCATAAAATCACATCTCCTTATCATCCACAGTCTAGTGGTCAAGTAGAGTTGAGCAATAGAGAGCTCAAATTAATTTTGCAAAAGACTGTCAATAGATCTAGAAAGAATTGGTCCAAAAAACTTGATGATGCATTATGGGCCTATAGAACTGCATACAAAAATCCTATGAGTATGTCTCCGTATAAGATATGGAAAAGCTTGTCATTTACCTCTTGAACTTGAACATAAAGTGTATTGGGCTATTAGAGAGCTCAACTATGACTTCAAACTTGCCGGTGAGAAGAGGTTGTTTGACATTAGCTCACTTGATGAATGGAGAACCCAAGCCTATGAGAATGCCAAGCTATTCAAAGAAAAAGTCAAACACTAGCATGACAAAAAGATTCAGAAGCGTGAGTTTAACTAGGTGATTATGTGTTATTATTCAACTCTCGTTTAAGATTTTTTCCAGGAAAACTTCTCTCTAAATGGGAAGGTCCTTATGTTATCGAGGAGGTCTATCGTTCTGGTGCCATAAAAATCAACAACTTCGAAGGCACAAGTCCGAGGGTGGTGAACGGTCAAAGAATTAAACATTATATCTCAGGTAATCCTATCAATGTTGAAACTAATATTATTGAAACCGTAACCCCGAAGGAATACATAAGGGACACTTTCTAGAACGTTCCAGACTCCAAAAAGGAATAGGTATGTGGTACTGTAAGTAAACCAACTCCAAAGCAACTCCAATGGCAATTTTTATCAATTTTGGAATATTTAAGAATTTTAGGAAGAAAGAAGTAGTCCGGGAAGGACACGAGGCCTCCACGATGGTGGAGGGCGCGCCCACCCTTACTGGCGCGCCCCCCTGTCTCGTGGACACGCCGTGTGCCTCCCGGACTCCGTTTTCTCGCATGTTACATATTTTGGTCGGTAAAAATTCATTATATAAACTCCCAAAGGTTTTGACCACCGTATCAAGCAAATATCCTCTGTTTTCGTTTCGAGTTGTTTCTGTTGCAGATTTAGAGCATTATGTCATCTCAGTATTCGGAAGGGGAAAACTATGTGGCTGATTACCTTGCAGACCCTAAGGTCTACAGGGACTTGGAGCATGATGGCTGGACCTCTGAAGAAGAACACTATGAGCCTAAGGGAAAGGAGGAGACGAGTTCAAACGAGGATGAAACTCCATTACCTCAACGTGGGGATATGCATGTGGAGTTTAAAAGGTCAAGCCTCCCTGATAAAGCAAAGAAGCCAAAGATCGAGTTTATCCCTTTTCATCTCTTGCAGGAAAATAAACAGGAATTGTGCAAAAGAGTATTAAGCCTTGAGTAGGAGATCGAGGACCTAAAAGAGCAAAATACTATACTCAAGCGTAAATTGAGGGACAAGCCTACATCATCAACAACTCCTACTTCACCACCTCCGAGGACATAATCACTTGGGTATAGGCACTCCCCTTGGCAACTGCCAAGCTTGGGGGAGGTGCCCCGGTATCGTATCACTATCACACTTCTTTCTTTACCGTTTTATTTAGTTCGATCCTTTTAGTAGTATCTTGATCTAGTAGATTGAAGTTTTGATATCAAGTAGTTTTGAGTTTTGCTTTGTGATCTCTTTATGTAATCGAGTCCGTGAGCTATCTATAATAAAGATTAGTGTTGAGTCAAGGGCTTTGCTATGTTGCTATGATCTTGAGAAAGTAGAAAGAATAAAAGAGTTCATATTGATCTTATGGTTAGTGATGACTTCACACATAGAAAGTATGAGGCATAAAAGTTGTTGAGAGTTGATAAACGTAGTTTTGGTCATTGTTGCAATTAATAGGAAGTGATAAGGAAAGAGAGGTTCACATACAAATATATTATCTTGGACATCTTTTATGATTGGGAGCACTCATTAAGTATGACATGCTAAAAGGGTTGACGTTGGACAAGGAAGAAAACGTAATGATTTATGTTTTTGCACATCTCAGTTAAAGTATATTATCATTGACCTTCCAAACATGTTGAGCTTGCCTTTCCCCCTCATGCTAGCCAAATTCCTTGCACCAAGTAGAGATACTACTTGTGCTTCCATATATCCTTAAACCCAGTTTTGCCATAAGAGTCCACCATACCTACCTATGGATTGAGTAAGATCCTTCAAGTAAGTTGTCATGTTGCAGGCAATAAAAATTGCTATCTAAATATGTATGACTTATTAGTGCAGAGAAAATAAGCTTTATACGATCTTGTTGTGGAAGCAATAAAAGCGACGGACTGCATAATAAAGGTCCACATACAAGGGGCAATATAAAGTGACGTTCTTTTGCATTAAGATTTTGTGCATCCAACCCTAAACGCACATGACAACCTCTGCTCCCCTCTGCAAAGGGCCTATCTTTTACTTTATGTTTTTACTTTATGCTTGAGTCAAGGTGATCTTCACCTTTCCCTTTTTCATTTTTATCCTTTGGCAAGCTCCTCATGTTTGAAAGATCATGATATATATATATATATATATATATATATATATATCCAATTGGATGTAAGTTAGCATGGGCTATTATTGTTGACATCACCTAAAGGTGAATACGTTGGGAGGCAACACAATAAGGCCCTATCTTTCTCAGTGTCCGGTTGAAACTCCATAACCACAAGTATTGCGTGAGTGTTAGCAATTGTAGAAGACTACAAGATAGTTGAGTATGTGGACTTGCTGAAAAGCTCTATTCTTGACACTTTCTGATGTTATGATAAATTGCAATTGCTTCAATGACTGAGATTATAGTTTGCTAGCTTCCAATGAAGTTTCTGAACCATACTTGACATTGTGAATTGATTGTTACTTGAGTATGAGAAATCATTTGATAAAATCTATATATGTTGCTGTTATAAGAATGATCATGATGCCCTCATGTCCGTATTTTATTTTTATCGGCACCTCTATCTCTAAACATGTGGACATATTTTTTGATTTCGGCTTCCGCTTGAGGACAAGCGAGGTCTAAGCTTGGGGAGTTGATACGTCCATTTTGCATCATGCTTTTATATCAATATTTACTGCATTATAGGCTGTTATTACACATCATATCTCAATACTTATGGCTATTCTCTCTTATTTTACAAGGTTTACCATGAAGAGGGGGAATGCCGACGGTTGGAATTCTGGCTGGAAAAGGAGCAAACATTGGAAACCTATTCTGCACTGCTCCAAAAATCCTGAAACTCAACGAAACCTGTTTTTGGAATTAATAAGAATTATTGAGCGGAAGAATACATCACGGGCCCACACCTGCCAGAGGGTGGGCGCGCCACCCCACCGGGCGCCCCTGTCTCCTGGGCCTCCTGGTGGCCCCCCGGTGTCCATCTTCTGCTATATGAGGGCTTTTACCCTGGAAAAAATTATGGGCAAGCTTACGGGACGAAACTCCGCCGCCATGAGGCGGAACCTTGGCGGAACCAATCTAGAGCTCCGACAGAGCTATTCTGCCGGGGACACTTCCCTCTGGGAGGGGGAAATCATCACCATCGTCATCACCAACGATCCTCTCATCGGGAGGGGTTCAATCTCCATCAACATCTTCACCAGCACCATCTCCTCTCAAAACCCTAGTTCATCTCTTGTATCCAATCTTGTATCCAAACCACAAATTGGTACATGTGGGTTGCTAGTAGTGTTGATTACTCCTTGTAGTTGATGCTTATTGGTTTACTTGGTGGAAGATCATATGTTCAGATCCTTAATGCATATTATTACCCCTATGATTATGAACATGAATATGCTTTGTGAGTAGTTACGTTTGTTCCTGAGGACATGGGTGAAGTCTTGCTATTAGTAGTCATGTGAATTTGGTATTCGTTCGATATTTTGATGAGATGTATGTTGTATTTTCCTCTAGTGGTGTTATGTGAACGACGACTACATGACACTTCACCATTATTTGGGGCTAGAGGAAGGCATAGGGAAGTAATAAGTATATGATGGGTTGCTAGAGTGACAGAAGCTTAAACCCTAGTTTATGTGTTGCTTCGTTAGGGGCTGATTTGGATCCATATGTTTAATGTTGTGGTTAGGTTTACCTTAATACTTCCTTTGTAGTTGCAGACACTTGCAATAGGGGTTAATCATAAATGGGATGCTTGTCCAAGTAAGGGCAGTACCCGAGCACTGGTCCACCCACATATCAAATTATCAAAGTACCGAATGTGAATCATATGAGCGTGATGAAAACTAGCTTGACGATGATTCCCATGTGTCCTCGGGAGCTCTTTTCTCATTATAAGAAATTGTCCAGGCTTATCCTTTTCTAAGGATTGGGCCACCTTGCTGCACTTTATTTACTTTCATTGCTTGTTAGTCTTTACAATTTATCTTATCACAAAACTATCTATTACCTACAATTTTAGTGCTTGCAGAGAAAACCTTACTGAAAACCGCTTATCATTTCCTTCTGCTCCTCGTTGGGTTCGACACTCTTACTTATCAAAAGGACTACAATAGATGCCCTTCACTTGTGGGTCATCAAAGCTCAAGACGTAGCAAGAAGGATTTCTGGCGCCGTTGCCGGGGAGGTCTTCGCTCAAGTCAATACATACCAAGTACCCATCACAAACTCATCTCTCTCGCATTACATTATTTGCCATTTGCCTCCCGTTTTCCTCTCGCCCACTTCACCTTTGCCTTTTCTTCGCCTTCTTCCCGTATGTCTGTTTGTTTGTGTTTCCATGTGCCTTCTATTTTCTTGCATCTTTGCTTGCTAAAAATCTATTGATATGGATCCACTTAAAGTGTTCTACTTGGATCATCTTTGATCCTTATGCGCTCGTGTTGAAACCCCAACTAGCCTAGTTGATGGGAAATCTTTAGATAAGCATGCTCATTTTGTGCGTCACCGTTTGTCTAAAAAAGGAAGACTCTTATGGGATCAGATAAATAGATTGCTGTGTTATGCTTGGAATCTTGTTGAAATTTATGATTTTACTTGTTGCTCAAGAACCCTAAAAAACACCTTCCCTACCTATGTGAGTTTAATGAAAATGAAATCTTATCTTCTTATGCAAAAGGTGTTTACAGTTACTATGATATCGGACAAATTGAAGAATTTGTTGCTTTTAAGGGTGCTTATGAAGTTGCTTCTTTGATTGAAAAGTATGATATTACTCTCTACGAATCTGAAAATTTTGACATACTTAAATATTGCTATGAAAATTATGCTCATAATGTCTATGTCAAAGAATTTATTGAGAGAATGACTGTTGCTTTGTAAGATAATAATGATATGCATGAATCTATATATAATGATTCTGATGATTTGATTGAAATATCCCTTGATGAACATGATGCTTGCTATTCTTGTGGCCATGATGCCAATATTTATGAAGATGAATTTGCTATAGTTCCTTATGTTAAACATGAGATTGTTGCTATTGCACCCATACTTGATAGTTCCTTCGATGAAAAGCATGATTGCAATGATTTTATTATAAATTCTCTTGGTGTCAAATGTGCCAATAATATGCAAAACCCTAAGCTTGGGGATGCTAGTTTTGCTATGTCTACTACTTGTTGCAATGATCATGATTGGGGTGATTCTTCCTATGATCTTGAAAATTTATTTAAGCCCCATGATGAATATGAGATTGATAATAGTGTTTGCAATATTATTGAAAGTGGGTTTGGAAGAGTGTCAACTTTAGATCCCACATGGTTGGATTTTGATCAATCTTATGGTATTTTTTATAAGAGTAGGTTTGGAGAGGTCATGACTTTAGTTAGTGATAATCCCACTATTTTGGAAGAGTGTCAACTTCACATGCATGTGGATCATGTTGAGAATATGTTATGTGATAGCTATTTTGTTGAATTTGCCTATGATCCTACATGTAATTTGTGAGAGAGGAAAATATGGTCGTAGAAATTTTTATCTTACTAAATTACCTCTCGTCATGTTGAGATTGCTATCGTCTCTTTCTTCTTCCTTGCATATGCTAGTTTTTTCTTGCCTTGCAAATTTGTTTGCTTATAATATGCCTATGCATAGGAAGTATGTTAAACTTAGATCTATTATCGCTTTTATGCCTAGCTAGGGGCGTTAAAAGATAGCGCTAGTTGGGAGGCAACCCAGTTTTATTTTTGTTTCTTGCTTTTTGCTTCTGCTTAGTAATAAATATTTCATATATCTTATGTTTAGATGTGTTTTCATGTTTTAATTAGTGTTTGTGCCAAGTAGAACCTATAGGATAACCTACGGTGATAGTTAATTTGATTCTGCTGAAAAACAAAAACTTTTTGCACGCATGAAAATAATTTTATTAATTCACAGAAACGTGATTTTGCGTTGATTATTTTTTCTATAGATCATTAGACAAATTTCCAAGGACTTCCTATTTTTGTAGGATTTTTAGAGTTCCAAAAGTATTCGAGAGTTACAGATTACTACAGACTGTTCTGCTTTTGACAGATTCTGTATTTCGTGTGTTGTTTGCTTATTTTGATGCATCTATGGCTTGTATCAGGGGGTATGAACCATAGAGAAGTTGGAATGCAGTAGGTTTAACACCAATATAAATAAAGAATGAGTTCATTACAGTACCTTATGTGGTGGTTTTTCTTTCTTGCACTAACGGAGCTTATGAGATTTCCTGTTGAGTTTTGTGTTGTGAAGTTTTCAAGTTTTGGGTAAAGATTTGATGGACTATGGAATAAGGAGTGGCAAGAGACTAAGATTGGGGATGCCCATGGCACCCCAAGATATTCAAGGATAACCAAAAGCCTAAGCTTGGGGATGCCCCGGAAGGCATCCCCTCTTTCGTCTTCGTCTATCGGTAACTTTACTTGGAGCTATATTTTTATTCGCCACATGATATGTGTTTTGCTTGGAGCGTCATGTATGATATGAGTCTTTGTTTTTTATATTTACACAATAATCCTTGCTGTACACACCTTTTGGGAGAAACCCACTTGATTTGGAATTTATTAAAATACTCTATGTGCTTCACTTATATCTTTTGAGCTAGATGTTTTTGCTCTAGTACTTCACTTATATCTTTTAGAGCACATCGGTGGTTTAATTTCATAGAAATTGTTGATCTCTCATGCTTCACTTATATTATTTTGAGAGTCTTTTAGAACAGCATGGTATTTTCTATGGTTATAAAATTGGCCCTAGAATGATGGGCATCCAAGTTGGGTATAATAAAAACTATCATAGGAAGTGAATTGGATGATATGATCAATTTGATACTTGATAATTGTTTTGAGATATGGAGGTGGTGATATTAGAGTCATGCTATTTGGGTAATTGTGAATTTAAAGAATGCTTGTGTTGAAGTTGGCAAGTCCCGTAGCATGCATGTATGGTAACCGCTGTGTAGCAAATTTGAAATATGAGGTGTTCTTAGATTGTCATCCTTATGAGTGGCGGTCGGGGACGAGCGATGGTCTTTTCCTACCAATCTATCCCCCTAGGAGCATGCACGTAGTGCTTGGATTTTGATGACTTGTAGATTTTTGCAATAAGTATATGAGTTCTTTATGACTAATGTTGTGTCCATGGATTATACGCACTTTTACCTTTCCATCATTACTAGCCTCTTCGGTACCGTGCATTGCCCTTTCTCACCTTGAGAGTTGGTGCAAACTTCGTCGGTGCATCCAAACCCTATGATACGATACGCTCTATCACACATAAACCTCCTTATATCTTCCTCAAAACAGCCACCATACCTACCTATTATGGCATTTCCATAGCCATTCCGAGATATATTGCCATGCAACTTTCCACCGTTCCGTTCATCATGACACGCATCATCATTGTCATATTTCCTTGCATGATCATGTAGTTGACATCGTATTGTGGCAAAGTCACCTTCATAATTTTTCATACATGTCACTCTTGATTCATTGCCCGTCCCGGTACACCGCTGGAGGCATTCATGTAGAGTCATATCTTGTTCTAGTTTTGAGTTGTAACTCATGAGTTGTAAATAAATAGAAGTGTGATGATCATCATAATTAGAGCATTGTCCTTTAGAGAGAGAGAGAGAGAGAGAGAGAGGCCAAATAAAAAAGGCCAAATAAAAAAAGAGAAAGGCCAAATAAAAAAAGGCCCAAAAAAAGGGGGACAATGCTACTATCTCTTTTCCACACTTGTGCTTCAAAGTAGCACCATGTTCTTCATATAGAGAGTCTCATTTGTTGTCACTTTCATATACTAGTGGGAATTTTTCATTATAGAAATTGGCTTGTATATTCCAATGATGGGCTTCCTTAAAATACCCTAGGCCTTCGTGAGCAAGCAAGTTGGATGCACACCCACTAGTTTCTTTTGTTGAGCTTTCATACATTTATAGCTCTAGTGCATCCGTTGCATGGCAATCCCTACTCCTTGCATTGACATCAGTTGATGGGCATCTCCCTAGCCCATTGATTAGCCGCGTCAATGTGAGACTTTATTTTTTTGTCTTCTCCACACAACCCCCATCATCATATTCTATTCCACCCATAGTGCTACGTCCATGGCTCACGCTCATGTATTGCGTGAAAGTTGAAAAGGTTTGAGATTACTAAAGTATGAAACAATTTCTTGGCTTGTCATCGGGGGTGTGCAAGATGAGAGCATTCTTGTGTGACGAAAATGGAGCATGACCAAACTATATGATTTTGTAGGGATGAACTTTCTTTAGAAATGGAGTATGCTTGAAGTATTACTATTTCTTATATCAATATGAACTTTTATTTTGAATCATTTGGATCTGAACATTCATGCCACAATAAAGAAAACTACATTGAGAATTATTATAGGTAGCATTCCACATCAAAATTCTGTTTTTATCATTTACCTACTCGAGGACGAGCAGGAACTAAGCTTGGGGATGCTTGATACGTCTCCAACATATCTATAATTTTTTATTGTTCCATGCTATTATATTACCTGTTTTGGATGTTTATGGGCTTTACTTTACACTTTGATATCATTTTTGGGACTAACCTACTAACCAGAGGCCCAAATTTTAATTGCTGTTTTTTTGCCTATTTCAGTGTTTCGAAGAAAAGGAATATCAAACGGAGTCCAAACGGAATGAAACCTTCGGGAGCGATCTTTTTGGAACAAACACAATCCAGGGGACATGGAGTGGAAGTCAAGCAACAGACGAGGCGGCCACGAGGTTGCCCGGTGCGCCCCTTGGGGGTGGGCGCGCCCCCCACCGTCGTGGGCCCCTCGAGTGTCCACTGACCTACTTCTTCCTCCTATATATATCCACGTACCCCAAAAACATCCAGGAGCACCACGAAAAACTATTTCCACCGCCGCAACCTTCTGTATCTGCGAGATCTCATCTTGGAGCCTTCGTCGGTGCTCCGCTGGAGGGGGAATCGACCATGGAGGGCCTCTACATCATCTCCAAGGCCTCTCCGATGAGTTGTGAGTAGTTTACCATAGACCTTCGGGTCCATAGTTATTAGCTAGATGGCTTCTTCTCTCTCTTTGAATCTCAATACAAAGTTCTCCTCGATCTTCTTGGAGATCTATTAGATGTAACTCTTATTGCGGTGTGTTTGTTGAGATTCGATGAATTGTGGGTTTATGATCAAGTTTATCTATGAGAAATATTTGAATCTCCTCTAAATTCTTTTATGTGTTTAAGTTATCTTTGCAAGTCTCTTCAAATTATCATTTTGGTTTGGCCTACTAGATTGATCTTTCTTGCAATGGGAGAAGTGCTTAGCTTTGGGTTCAACCTTGTGGTGTCCCTTCCCAGTGACAGCAGGGGCAGCAAGGCATGTATTGTATTGTTGCCATCGAGGATAAAAAGATGGGGGTTATATCATATTGCATGAGTTTATCCCTCTACATCATGTCATCTTTCTTAATGTGTTACTCTGTTCTTCATGAACTTAATACTCTAGATGCAGGCAGGAGTCGGTCGATGTGTGGAGTAATAGTAGTAGATGCAGAATCGTTTCGATTTACTTGTCACGGACGTGATGCCTATATACATGATCATGCCTAGATAATCTCAGAACTATGCGCTTTTCTATCAATTGCTCGATAGTAATTTGTTCACCCACCGTAATACTTATGCTATGTTGAGAGAAGCCACTAGTGAAAACTATGGCCCCCGGGTTTATCTTTTATCATATAAGTTTTTCGTCTACTTTTATTTGGATCTTTTACTTTCCAATCTATATCATAAAAATACCAAAAATATTTACTTTATCATATTATCTCTATCAGATCTCACTTTTGCAAGTGGTAGTGAAGGGATTGACAACCCCTTTATTGCGTTGGTTGCGAGGTTCTTGTTAGTTTGTGTAGGTACATGGGACTTTTGATGAGCCTCCTACTGGATTGATACCTTGGTTCTCAAAAACTGAGGGAAATACTTACACTACTTTGCTGCATCACCCTTTCCTCTTCAAGGAAAACCTACGCAAGCTCAAGACGTAGCAAAACACAAGTCTAAAACATTTGAAAAGTTCAGAGAATTTCAAAGTGAAGTGGAGAATCATCGTAACAAGAAAATAAAGTTTCTACGATCTGATCGTGGAGGTGAATATTTGAGTTATGAGTTTGGCCTTCATTTAAAACAACATGGAATAGTTTCACAACTCACGCCACCTGGAACACCACAACGTAACGGTGTGTCCGAACGTCGTAACCGTACTTTATTAGATATGGTGCGATCTATGATGTCTCTTACCAATTTACCACTATCGTTTTGGGGTTATGCATTATAGACAGCTGCATTCACGTTAAATAGGTCACCGTCAAAATCCGTTGAGACGACACTGTATGAACTATGGTTTGGCAATAAACCTAAGCTGTCGTTTCTTAAAGTTTGGGGATACGATGCTTATTTCAAAAGGCTTCAGCCTAATAAGCTCGAACCCAAATCAGAGAAGTGCGTCTTCATAGGATACCCTAAGGAAACAATCAGGTACACTTTCTACCACAAATCCAAAGGCAAGGTCTTTGTTGCCAAGAATGGGACCTTTCTAGAGAAGGAGTTTCTCTCGAAAGAAGTGAGTGGGAGGAAAGTAGAACTTGATGAGGTAATTGTACCTTCTCTCAATTTGGAAAGTAGCTCATCTGAGAAATCCATTCCCGTGATGCCTACACCAATTAGAGAGGAAGCTAATGATGATGATCATGAAACTTCAGATCAAGTTACTACAGAACCTCGCATGTCAATCAGAGCACGATCCACACCAGAGTGGTACGGCAATCCCGTTCTGGAAGTCATGTTACTTGACCATGACAAACCTACAAACTATGAAGAAGCTATGATGAGCCCAGATTCCGATAAATGGCTTGAGGCCATGAAATCTGAGATATGATCCATGTATGAGAACAAAAATGGACTTTGGTGGATTTGTCCGATGATCGGCGACCCATAGAGAATAAATGGATCTTCAGGAAGAAGATTGTCACTGATGGTAATGTTAATGTCTATAAAGCTCGACTTGTTGCAAAAGGTTTTCGGCAAGTTCAAGGAGTTGACTACAATGAGAATTTCTCACCCGTAGTGATGCTTAAGTCTGTCCGAATCATGTTAGCAATTGCCACATTTTATGATTATGAAATCTGGCAAATGGATGTCAAAACTGCCGATTTCTTAAAGAAGAGTTGTATATGATGCAACCAGAAGGTTTTGTCGATCCTAAAGGTGCTGACAAAGTGTGTAAGCTCCAGCGATCCATTTATGGACTGGTGCAAGCATCTCGGAGTTGGAATATACGCTTTGATGAGGTGATGAAAGCATATGGTTTTATACAGACTTTTGGAGAAGCATGTATTTACAAGAAAGTGAGTGGGAGCCCTGTAGCATTTCTGATATTATATGTGGATGACATGCTGTTGATTGGAAATGATATAGAATTTCTGGATAGCATAAAAGGATACTTGAATAAAAGTTTTTCAATGAAAGACCTCGGTGAAGCTGCTTATGTATTGGGCATCAAGATCTACGGAGATAGATCAAGACGCTTAATAGGACTTCCACAAAGCACATACCTTGACAAAGTTTTGAAGAAGTTCAAAATGGATCAGCCAAAGAAAGGGTTCTTGCCTGTGTTACAAGGTGTGAAGTTGAGTCAAACTCAATGCCCGACCACTGCAGAAGATAGAGAGAAAATGAAATTCATTCCCTATGCCTCAGTGATGTCTACTACACAAGCTTCTTCTTGTAGACGTTGTTGGGCCTCCAAGTGTAGAGGTTTGTAGGACAGTAGCAAATTTCCCTCAAGTGGATGACCTAAGGTTTATCAATCCGTGGGAGGCATAGGATGAAGATGGTCTCTCTCAAACAACCCTGCAACCAAATAACAAAGAGTCTCTTGTGTCCCCAACACACCCAATACAATGGTAAATTGTATAGCTGCACTAGTTCGGCAAAGAGATGGTGATACAAGTGCAATATGGATGGTAGATATAGGTTTTTGTAATCGGAAAATATAAAAATAGCAAGGTACCTAATGATAAAAGTGAGCACAAACGGTATTGCAATGCTTCAGAACAATTCCTAGGGTTCATACTTTCACTAGTGCAAGTTCTCTCAACAATAATAACATAACTGGATCATATAACTATCCCTCAACATGCAACAAAAAGTCACTCCAAAGTCACTAATAGCGAAGAACAAACAAAGAGATTATTGTAGGGTACGGAACTACCTCAAAGTTATTCTTTCCGGTCAATCCATTGGGCTATTCCTATAAGTGTCACAAACAACCCTAGAGTTCGTACTAAAATAACACCTTAAGACACACATCAACCAAAACCCTAATGTCACCTAGATACTCCAATGTCACCACAAGTATCCGCAGGTTTGATTATATGATATGCATCATGCAATCTCAGATTCATCTATTCAACCAACACAAAGAACTTCAAAGAGTGCCCCAAAGTTTCTACTGGATAGTCAAGAAGAAAACGTGTGCCAACCCCTATGCATAGGTTCCAAGGTCACGGAACCTGCAAGTTGATCACCAAAACATACATCAAGTGAATCAATAGAATACCCATTGTCACCACGGGTGTCCCACGCAAGACATACATCAACTGTTCTCAAATCCTTATAAAGATTCAATCCGATAACATAACTTCAAAGGGAAAACTCAATCCATTACAAGAGAATAGAGGGGGAGAAACATCATAAGATCCAACTACAATAGCAAAGCTCGCGGTACATCAAGATCGTGCCAAATAAAGAACACAAGAGAGAGAGAGAGAGAGAGAGAGAGAGAGAGAGAGATCAAACACATAGCTACTGGTACATACCCTCAGCCCTGAGGGTGAACTACTCCCTTCTCGTCATGGAGAGCGCCGGGATGAGGAAGATGGCCACCGGTGATGATTCCCCCCTCCGGCAGGGTGCCGAAACAGGGTCCCGATTGGTTTTTGGTGGCTATAGAGGCTTGCGGCGGCGGAACTCCCGATATAGTTTATTTTATGGAGCTTTGGGTATTTATAGGAGAGGTTGGCGTCGATAACAAGTCAGGGGGACCCATGGAGATTCCACGAGGCACAGGGGCGCGCCCCAGGGGGGTGGGGGCGCCCTCCTCCCTCGTGGGGCCCATGGGACTCCCCTCCGATAAATTTTTGTTCCAGTATTTTTTATATGTTCAAAAAAAATCTCCGTTGATTTTCAGCGCATTCCGAGAACTTTTATTTCTGCACAAAAAACAACACCACGGTAGTTTTGCTGAAAACAACGTCAGTCCGGGTTAGTTCTAACCAAATCATACCAAAATCATATAAAAATACTGTAAACATGGCATGAATACATCAAAAATTATAAATATGTTGGAGACGTATCACTCAACCATAGGTTCTATCATGTATGCCATGTTGTGTACCAGACCTGATGTGGGCCTTGCTATAAGTTTAGCAGGGAGGTACCAAAGTAACCCCAGGGTGGATCACTGGACAGCGGTCAAGAACATCCTAAAGTACCTGAAAAGGACTAAGGATATGTTTCTCATTTATGGAGGTGACAAAGAGCTTGTCGTAAATAGTTACGTCGATGCTAGCTTTGACACTAATTTGGATGACTCTAAGTCACAAGCCGGGTATGTATTTTTATTGAACGGTGGAGCTGTCAGTTGGTGCAGTTCCAAGCAGAGCATCGTGGCGGGATCTATGTGTGAAGCAGAGTACATGACTGCTTCGAAAGTAGCAAACGAAGGAGTCTGGATGAAGGAGTTCATATCTGATCTAGGTGTAATACCTAGTGCATCGGGTCCAATGAAAATCTTTTGGGACAATACTGGAGCAATTGCCTTGGCGAAGGAATCCAACTTTCACAAAAAGACCAAACACATCAAGAGACGCTTCAGCTCCATCCGTGATCTAGTCAAGGAGGGAGACATAGAGATTTGCAAAATACATGCGGATCTGAATGAGGCATACCCGTTGACTAAGCCTCTTCCACGAGTAGGGTTGTAAATGAGTCGAGTTCGGGCGAGTTGGAGTTGGCTCAGCTCAAGTCATATTAAAATTCGAGCGAGCTCAATCTGAGTGAAGCTCAAGATTGAGCTGTAGAACATGACTCGTGCTCAGCTTATACCGATCTCGAGTCGATCTTGAGCTAGTTTCGAGCTAAATAAAATGGTAAAAATTATAAATCTATGATGATTATTTAGACTAGATAAGGACACAACATGACACAACTTTGTACGTCAATCTCGTGATGTCTATTACACAACCTTCTTCTTGTAGACGTTGTTGGGCCTGCAAGTGCACAGGTTTGTAGGACAGTAGCAAATTTCCCTCAAGTGGATGACCTAAGGTTTATCAATCCGTAGGAGGCGTAGGATGAAGATGGTCTCTCTCAAACAACCCTACAACCAAATAACAAAGAGTCTCTTGTGTCCCCAACACACCCAATACAATGGCAAATTGTATAGGTGCACTAGTTCGGCGAAGAGATGGTGATACAAGTGCAAAATAGATAGTAGATATAGTTTTTTGTAATCTGAAATAATAAAAACAGCAAGGTAACTAAAGATAAAAGTGAGCGTAAACGGTATTGCAATGATAGGAAACAAGGCCTAGGGTTCATACTTTCACTAGTGCAAGTTCTCTCAACAATAATAACATAGATAGATCATATAACAATCCCTCAACATGCAACAAAGAGTCACTCCAAAGCCACTAATAGCGGAGAACAAACGTAGAGATTATGTTAGGGTACGAAACCATCTCAAAGTTATTCTTTCGGATCGATCTATAAAAGAGTTCGTACTAGAATAACACCTTAAGACACAAATCAACCAAAACCCTAATGTCACCTAGATACTCCATTGTCACCTCAAGTATTCGTGGGCATGATTATACGATATGCATCACACAATCTCAGATTCATCCAACCAACACAAAGTACTTCAAAGAGTGCCCCAAAGTTTCTATCGGAGAGTCTAGAACGTGTGCCAATCCCTATGCATAGGTTCCCAATGTCACGAAACCCGCAAGTTGATCACCAAAACATACATCAAGTGGCACATGATATCCCATTGTCACCACAGATAATCACGGCAAGACATACATCAAGTGTTCTCATAAAAGACTCAATCCGATAAGATAACTTCAAAGGGGAAACTCAATTCACCACAAGAGAGTAGAGGGGGAGAAACATCATAAGATCCAACTACAATAGCAAAGCTCGGGATACATCAAGATCGTGCCATAGACGGAAGACGAGAGAGAGAGAGATCAAACACATAGCTACTGGTACATACCCTCAGCCCCGAGGGCGAACTACTCCCTCCTCGTCATGGATAGCGTCGGGATGATGAAGATGGCCACCGGTGATGGGATCCCCCTCCGGCAGGGCGCCAGAACGGGCTCCCAAGAGGTTTTTGGTGGCTACAGAGGCTTGCGGCGGCGGAACTCTCGATCTATCTTCTGTTCTGGAAGTTTTAGGGTACGTAGGTATATATGGGTGCAAGGGGTACGTCGGTGGACCTCCGGGGTGCTCACGAGGCAGGGGGCGCGCCCAGGGGGGTGGACACGCCCCCCACCCTCGTGGGAAGCCCGGGACTCCTCTGACGTGCACTCCAAGTCTATCAGGTTGCTTTCCTTCCAAAAAATAACTTCTCCAGTTGATTTCGTTCCGTTTTGACTCCGTCTGATATTCCTTTTCCTCGAAACACTGAAATAGGCATAAAACAGCAAATCCGGTTAATAGGTTAGTCCCAAAAATAATATAAAAGTGGATCATAAAGCCCAATATTGCCTAAACCAGTAGATAAAGTAGCATGGAGCAATCAAAAATTATAGATACGTTGGAGACGTATCATCTCGTCATGCTCGGGAGAGCTCCGAGCACATCTTTGTCTCTTGGGCGAACTAGAAATAGATGGTGGTCTTCGTGGACGAAAAACAAAAAAAAGAAGGTGCATATGCTGGGAAATTTTGCCAAAAGCAAAAGGATATTTAACACATAGCCGATCACGTACCATAATTACCTAAATCTTCTCTACACTTAATTAAGCTACCATGTTTGCTAGTTAATAAAATGGAGAAAAATCATGGACATCATATATTGTAACAAATTATCTTATTTTCAGTTAATATATGGCATAGTCATTGAACATAATGGTATTATGTCGAGCTATCGAGCTAAAATCGAGCGAGCCAATATTGGCTCAAGATCGGCTCGTTTCTCCGTCGAGCTACATAAAGTGTTCAAACTCGGTTCATTTATTTTCGAGTCGATATCGAGTTGAGCCAAAAAATGAGTCGATCTTGAGTGGCTTACGAGCCTCGAGCTTTTCTTGCAGCCCTATCCACGAGCAAAAGATGGTCAACACCAAGACTCTTGATACATCTCCAACGTATCTATAATTTTTGATTGCTCCATGCTACTTTATCTACTGTTTTGGACTATATTGGGCTTTATTTTCCACTTTTATATTACTTTTTGGACTAACCTACTAACCGGAGGCCCAGCCCAGAATTGCTATTTTTTGCCTTTTTTAGTATTTCGAAGAAACAGAATATCAAACGGAGTCCAAACGGAATGAAACCTTCGGGATCGTGATTTTCCAACCGAACGTGATCCAGGAGACTTGGACCCTACTGTTGGGGAACGTTGCAGAAAATTAAAAAATTTCCTACGGTTTCACCAAGATCCATCTATGAGTTCATCTAAGCAACGAGTCATGGGAGAGAGTTTGCATCTACATACCACTTGTAGATCACGTTCGGAAGCTTGCAAGGTGATGATGGAGTCGTACTCGGCGTGATTCAGATCACCGATGTCCAAGTGTCGAGCAGGCAGCACCTCGCGTTCAACACACATACGGGACGGGAGACGTCTCCTCCTTCTTGATCCAGCAAGGGGAAAGGAGAGGTTGAGGAAGCTCGCTCCAACGGCAGCACGACGGTGTGGTGATGTTGGTGTAGTAGTACTCCGACAGGGCTTCGCCAAGCGCTTAACGGAGGAGGAGAGGTGTTGGGGAGGGGAGGGGCTGCGCCTTGGAGTTGTCTCCAGCAGCCCTCCCCCCACCCCTCTATTTATAGGTGAAGGGGCAAGGGGGGCCGACCCCTCTAGATGGGATCTAGAGGGGGCGGCCGAGGAGGAGGATCGCCTCAAGCAAGGGCGCCCCTTAGGGTTTCCCAACCCTAGGCGCATGGGCCCAAGGTGGGGCGCGCCAGCCCTCCAGGCTGGCTCCTCCCTTGCAGCCCATGTGGCCCTCAGGAGGTGGCCCCTCGGTGGACCCCGGAACCCCTTCGGTGGCCCCGGTACAATACCGATAACCCCCGGAAACTTTCCGGTGTCCGTATGACAACTTCCCATATATAAAACTTCACCTCCGGACCATTCTGGAACTCCTCATGACGTCTGGGATCTCATCCGGGACTCCGAACAACATTCGGTAGTCACATACTAGTCTTCCTAATAACCCTAGCGTCACCGAACCTTAAGTGTGTAGACCCTACGGGCTCTGGAGACATGCAGACATGACCGAGATGACTCTCGGGCAATAACCAACAGCGGGATCTGGATACCCATGTTGGCTCCCACATGCTCCTCGATGATTTCATCGGTTGAACCACGATGTCGAGGATTCGATCAAAACCATGTATACAATTCCCTTTGTCAATCGGTACATTACTTACCCGAGACTCGATCGTCGGTATCCCAATACCTTGTTCGGTCTCTCGCTATCGCAAGTCACTTTACTCGCATCCGTAATGCATGATCCCATGGCCAACACCTTGGTCATCTTGAGCTCATTATGATGATGCATTACCGAGTGGGCCCAGAGATACCTCTCCGTCATACGGAGTGACAAATCGATCTCGATCCGTGTCAACCCAATAGATACTTTCGGAGATACCGTAATGCACCTTTATAGTCACCCGATTACGTTGTGACGTTTGATACACCCAAGGCACTCCTACGGTATCCGGAGTTACACGATCTCATGGTCGAAGGAAGAGATACTTGACATTGGCAAAGCTCTAGCAAACAAACGCACGATCTTTATGCTATGCTTAGGATTGGGTCTTGTCCATCACATCATTCTCCTAATGATGTGATCCCGTTATCAACGACATCCAATGTCCATAGCAGAAACCATGACTATCTGTGGATCAACGAGCTAGTCAACTAGAGGCTCACTAGGGACATATTGTGGTCTATGTATTCACACGTGTATTACGATTTCCGGATAATCTGCTTATAGCATGAATAAAAGACAATTATCATGAACAATGAAATATAATAATACTTTTATTATTGCCTCTAGGGCATATTTCCAACAGTCTCCCACTTGCACTAGAGTCACCAATCTAGTTACATTGTGATGAATCGAACACCCATAGAGTTACGGTGTTGATCATGTTTTGCCGAGAGAGGTTTAGTCAATGGATCTGTGACATTCAGATCCGTGTGTACTTTGCAAATCTCTATGTCTCCATCTTGAACATTTTCACGGATGGAGTTGAAACGACGCTTGATGTGCCTAGTCTTCTTGTGAAACCAGGCTCCTTGGCAAGGGCAATAGCTCCGGTGTTGTCACAGAAGAGTTTGATCGCCCCGACGCATTGGGTATGACTCTAGGTCGGTGATGAACTCCTTCACCCAAATCGCTTCATGCGCGCGCCTCCGAGGCTGCCATGTACTCCGCTTCACACGTAGATCCCGCCACGACGCTTCGCTTGCACCGCACTCTTGCTCCACCATTCAACATATACACGTATCCGGTTTGTGACTTAGAGTCATCGGATCTGAGTCGAAGCTAGCGCCGACGTAACCCTTCTGACGAGCTCTTCGTCTCCTCCATAAATGAGAAACATGTCCTTTGTCCTTTTCGGTACTTCAGATATTCTTGACCATTGTCCGGTGTTCCTTGTCGGGATTACTTTGGTATCTTGCTACCAAACTTACGGCAAGGTTTACATCGGTCAGTACACAAGACATGGCATACATAATAGATCCTATGGTGAAGCATAGGGATGACACTCATCTCTTCTTTATCTTTTGCCGTGGTCGGTGGTCGAGCTGAGCTCAATCTCACACCTTGTAACATAGGCGAGAACCCTTTCTTGGACTGGTCCATTTTGAACCTCTTCAAAATCTTATCAAGGTATGTGCTTTGTGAAAGACCTATGAGGCGTCTCGATCTATCTCTATAGATCTTGATGCCTAATATATAAGCAGCTTCTCCAAGGTCCTTCATTGAAAAACACTTATTCAAGTAGGCCATAATGCTGTCCAGAAGTTTTGTATCATTTCCCATCAAGAGTATGTCATCTACATATAATAGGAGAAATGCTACAGAGCTCCCACTCACTTTATTGTAAACGCAGGCTTCTCCATAAGTCTGCATAAACCCAAACGCTTTGATCACCTCATCAAAGCAAATGTTCCAACTCCGAGATGCTTGCACCAGTCCATAAATGGATCGCTGGAGCTGGCATACTTTGTTAGCGTTCTTAGGATCGACAAAACCTTCCGGCTGCATCATATATAGCTCTTCCTTAAGATGTCCGTTAAGGAATGCCGTTTTGACGTCCATCTGCCATATCTCATAATCATAGTATGCGGCAATTGCTAACATGATTCGGACAGACTTCAGCTTCGCTACGGGAGAGAATGTCTCGTCGTAATCAATCCCTTGAACTTGTCGATAACCCTTAGCGACAAGTCGAGCTTTATAAATAGTAACATTACCATCCGCGTTCGTCTTCTTCTTAAAAATCCATTTGTTTTCTATCGCTCGCCGATCATCGGGCAAGTCTGTCAAAGTCCATACTTTGTTTTCATACATGGATTCTATCTCGGATTTCATGGCTTCAAGCCATTTGTTGGAATCTGGGCCCACCATCGCTTCTTCATAGTTCGAAGGTTCACCGTTGTCTAACAACATGATTTCCAGGACGGGGTTGCCGTACCACTCACAGTGCGGAACGTGTCCTTGTGGACCCACGGTTCAAGAGCAACTTGATCCAAGTTCCTTGATCATCATCATTGGTTTCCTCTTCAGATGGTGTGGTCATCACAAGAACATTTTCCTGAGCTGCACCACTTTCCCGTTCGAGAGGTAGTACTTCATCGAGTTCTACTTTCCTCCCACTTACTTCTTTCGAGAGAAACTCTTTTTCCAGAAAGCATCCGTTCTTGGCAACAAAGATCTTGCCTTCGGATCTTAAGTAGAAGGTATACCCGACAGTTTCCTTAGGGTATCCTATGAATACGCATTTTTCCGACTTGGGTTCGAGCTTTTCAGGTTGAAGTTTCTTGACATAAGCATCGCATCCCCAAACTTTTAGAAACGACAGCTTAGGTTTCTTCCCAAACCATAATTCATACGGTGTCGTCTCAACGGATTTAGACGGTGCCCTATTTAAAGTGAATGTAGCTGTCTCTAGAGCGTATCCCCAAAATGATAGCGGTAAATCGGTAAGAGACATCATAGACCGCACCATATCTAATAGAGTGCGATTACGACGTTCGGACACACCGTTACGTTGAGGTGTTCCAGGCGGCGTGAGTTGCAAAACGATTCCACATTTCCTTAAGTGTGTACCAAATTCGTGACTTAGTATTCTCCTCCACGATCTGATCGTAGGAACTTTATCTTTCAGTCACGTTGATTCTCCACCTCATTCTGAAATTCCTTGAACTTTTCA
Source organism: Aegilops speltoides (assembly GCA_021437245.1). NCBI lineage: Eukaryota > Viridiplantae > Streptophyta > Magnoliopsida > Poales > Poaceae > Aegilops > Aegilops speltoides. Next base: position 420,847,618 of record CM038146.1, read on the forward strand.
AAGGTCTCAGACTTGTGTTTCATTAAGTAGACATACCCATATCTACTCAAGTCATCAGTGAGAGTGAGAACATAACGATATCCTCCGCGAGCCTCCACGCTCATTGGACCGCACACATCGGTATGTATGATTTCCAACAAGTTGGTTGCTCGCTCCATTGTTCCAGAGAACGGAGTCTTGGTCATTTTGCCCATGAGGCATGGTTCGCATGTGTCAAACGATTCATAATCAAGAGACTCTAAAAGTCCATCAGCATGGAGTTTCTTCATGCGCTTGACACCAATGTGACCAAGGCGGCAGTGCCACAAGTATGTGGGACTATCGTTATCAACTTTACATCTTTTGGCATCCACACTATGAACATGTGTAAAATTACGCTCGAGATTCATTAAGAATAAACCATTGACCATCGGAGCATGACCATAAAACATATCTCTCATATAAATCGAACAACCATTATTCTCAGACTTAAATGAGTAGCCATCTCGTATTAAACGAGATCCAGATACAATGTTCATGCTCAAACTTGGCACTAAATAACAATTATTAAGGTTCAAAACTAATCCCGTAGGTAAATGTAGAGGTAGCGTGTCGACGGCGATCACATCGACTCTGGAACCATTCGGCGTGCATCGTCACCTCGCCCTTCGCCAGATCTCCGTTTATTCCGCAGCTCTGCTGTGAGTTACAAATATGAGCAACGGCACGGTATCAAATACCGGGAGTTACTACGAGTCTCGGTAAGGTACACATCAATTACATGTATATCAAATATATCTTTGGTGTTGCGGCCTTCTTATCCGCTAAGTATTTGGGGCGTTCCGCTTCAAATGACCCTTCCCTTGCAATAAAAGCACTCGATCTCGTGCTTGGGTCCATTCTTTGACTTCTTCCCAAGAATCGGCTTACAAGCACGGCAACATCCTTGCCGTCCTTCTTGAAGTTCTTCTTGCCCTTGCCCTTCTTGAACTTAGTGGTCTTATTGACCATCAACACTTGATGTTCTTTCTTGATTTCAGCCTCTCACGACTTGAGATCGAGAACACTTCAGAATGGTCTTCACCATCCCCGCATGTTGTAGTTCATCACAAAGCTCTTGTAGCTTGGTGGGAGCGACTGGAGGATTCTGTCAATGACCGTCTCATCTGGGAGGTTAATGTTTAGTTGGGTCATACGGTTGTGCAACCCAGACATCTTTAGGATGTGCTCACTGATAGAACTGTTTTCCTCCATCTTACAACTGTAGAACTTGTCGGAGACATCATATCTCTCGACCCGGGCATGAGCTTGGAAAACTAGTTTCAGCTCTTTGAACATCTCATATGCTCCGTGATGCTCAAAACGCTTTTGGAGCCCGGTTCTAAGTCAGTAAAGCATGCCGCACCGAACGAGGGAGTAATCATCAAGACGAGTTTGCCAAGCATTCATAATGTCTTGGTTCTTCGACGGGAGCGTCACCTAGCGGTCCTTCTAGGACATATTGCTTCTGGCAGCTATGAGGATGATCCTCGGGTTCGGCCAAGTCCGTATAGTTCTTGCCATCATCTTAGAGCTTGGTTTCTCTAGGAAGCGTTGAAGTTCATGTTGACATTAGCGTTGGCCATTTGATCTACAAGACATATTTGCAAAGGTTTTAGACTAAGTTCATGATAATAAAGTTCTAATCAAATTATGAACTCCCACTTAGATTAGACATCCTCTAGTCATCTAAGTGTTACACGATCCGAGTCGACTAGCCCGTGTCCGATCATCACGTGAGACGGACTAGTCATCGTCGGTGAACATCTTCATGTTGATCGTATCTTCCATACAACTCGTGTTCGACCTTTCGGTCTTCGTGTTCCGAGGCCATGTGCGTACATGCTAGGCTCGTCAAGTTAACCCTAAGTGTTTTATTTGTGTAAAACTGTCTTACACCCGTTGTATGTGAACGTATGAATCCATCACACCCGATCATCACGTGGTGCTTAGAAGCGATTTAACTGTAGCAACGGTGCACATTTAGGGAGAACACTTCTTGAAATTTTGTAAGGATCATCTTATTTACTACCGTCGTCCTAAGTAAACAAGATGCATAAACATAATAAACATCACATGCAATTATATATAGTTGTGACATGATATGGCCAATATCATACAGCTCCATTGATCTCCATCTTCGGGGCTCCATGATCATCTTGTCACCAGCTTGACACCATGATCTCCATCATCATGATCTCCATCATCTTGTCTTCATGAAGTTGTCACGCCAACGACTACTTCTACTTCTATGGCTAACGCGTTTAGCAATAAAGTAAAGTAGTTTACATGGCGTTCTTCAATGACACGCTTGGTCATACAAAAATAAAGACAACTCCTATGGCTCTGCGGTTGTCATACTCATCGACATGCAAGTCGTGAATCCTATTACAAGAACATGATCTCATACATCACAATTCAACATTCATCACAACTTCGGCCATATCACATCACATGATCAATCATTTGCAAAAACAAGTTAGGCGTCTTCTAATTGTTGTTGCATCTTTACGTGGCTGCAATTGGGTTCTAGCAAGAACGTTTTCTTACCTACGAATAACCACAACGTGATTTTGTCAACTTCTATTTACCCTTCATAAGGGCCCTGTTCATCGAATCCGCTCCAATTAAAGTGGGAGAGCAGACACCCGCCACCACCTTATGCAACTAGTGCATGTCAATCGGTGGAACCGGTCTCACGTAAGCGCACGTGTAAGGTTGGTCCGTCCGCTTCATCCCACAATGCCGTTGAAGCAAGAAAAGACTAGTAGAGGCAAGTAAGTTGACAAGATCCACGCCCACAACAAAATTGTGTTCTACTCGTGCATTAGAGAACTACGCATAGACCTAGCTCATGATGCCTTTGTTGGGGACGTTGCGAGAAAATTAAAAATTTCCTACGGTTTCACCAAGATCCATCTATGAGTTCATCTAAGCAACGAGTCATGGGAGAGAGTTTGCATCTACATACCACTTGTAGATCACGTGCGGAAGCTTGCAAGGTGATGATGGAGTCGTACTCGACGTGATTCAGATCACCGATGTCCAAGTGTTGAGCGGACAGCACCTCCGCGCTCAACACACGCACGGGATGGGAGATGTCTCCTCCTTCTTGATCCAGCAAGGGAAAGGAGAGGTTGAGGAAGCTCGCCCAACGGCAAGACGACGGCGTGGTGATGTTGGTGCAAGAAGATCTCGGCTGTGGCTTCGCCAAGCGCTTAACGGAGGAGGAGAGGTGTTGGGAGGGAGGGCTGCGCCTTGGAGTTGTCTCCAGAGCCCCCCCCACCCCTCTATTTATAGGGAAGGGCAGGGGTGACCCTCTAGATGGCATCTAGAGGCGGCGCCAGGAGGAGGATTGCCCCCAAGTGGCACCCCTTAGGGTTTTCCCCCCAACCCTAGGCGCATGGGCCCAAGGTGGGGTGCGCGCCCAGCCCTCCAGGCTGGCTCCTCCCCTTGCGGCCCATGTGGCCCTCCAGGGGGTGGCCCCCCGGTGGACCCGGAACCCTCCCGGTGGCCCTGTGACAATCCGATAACCCCCGAAACTTTCCGGTGTCCGTATGACAACTTCCCATATATAAACTTCACCTCCGGACCATTAGGAACTCCTCGTGACATCCGGATCTCATCCGGGACTCCGAAAAACATTCGGTAGTCACATACTAGTCTTCCTAATAACCCTAGCGTCACCGAACCTTAAGTGTGTAGACCCTACGGGCTCGGGAGACATGCAGACATGACCGAGACGACTCTCGGGCAATAACCAACAGCGGATCTGGATACCCATGTTGGCTCCCACATGCTCCTCGATGATTTCATCGGTTGAACCACGATGTCGAGGATTGATCAAAACCCAGATGCAATTCCTTTGTCAATCGATGCGTTACTTGCGAGACTCGATCGCGGTATCCCAATACCTTGTTCGGTCTAGTTCGCAAGTCACTTTACTCAGCATCAGTAATGCATGATCCCGTACAACACCTTGGTCACCTTGAGCTCATTATGATGATGCATTACCGAGTGGGCCCAGAGATACCTCTCCGTCATACGGAGTGACAAATCGATCTCGATCCGTGTCAACCCAATAGATACTTTCGAGATACCGTAATGCACCTTTATAGTCACCCGATTCGTTGTGGACGTTTGATACACCCAAGGCACTCCTACGGTATCCGGGAGTTACACTATCTCATGGTCGAAGGAAGAGATACTTGACATTGGCAAAGCTCTAGCAAACGAACTACACGATCTTTATGCGATGCTTAGGATTGGGTCTTGTCCATCACATCATTCTCCTAATGATGTGATCCCATTATCAACGGCATCCAATGTCCATAGCCAGGAAACCATGACTATCTGTTGATCACAACGAGCTAGTCAACTAGAGGCTCACTAGGGACATATTGTGGTCTATGTATTCACACGTGTATTACGATTTCCGGATAATACAGTTATAGCATGAATAAAAGACAATTATCATGAAAAATGAAATATAATGATACTTTTATTATTGCCTCTAGGGCATATTTCCAACACCTACTCCAAGCAGTGCCCGAGGAGGTCACGAGGTGGGGCGCCCGGCGCCCCTACCTCGTGGGCCCTCTGAGCTCCACCGACGTACTCCTTCCTCCTATATATACCCACGATCCCGAACGATCGTAAGCAGAGCCAAAACCTAATTCCACTGCCGCAACCTTCTATATCCACGAGATCCCATCTAGGGGCCTATTTCGGAGCTCCACCGGAGGGGGCATCCACCATGGAGGCTTCTACATCAACACCATAGCCCCTACGATGAAGTGTGAGTAGTTTACTTCAGACCTTCGGGTCCATAGCTAGTAGCTAGATGGCTTCTTCTCTCTTTTTGGATCTCAATACAATGTTCTCCCCCTCTCTCGTGGAGATCTATTCGATGTAATCTTCTTTTTGCGGTGTGTTTTTTGAGACAGATGAATTGTGGGTTTATGATCTAGTATTATCTATGGAAAATATTTGATTCTTCTCTGAATTCTTTTATGTATGATTGAGTTATCTTTGCAAGTCTCTTGAATTATCCTTTTGGTTTGGCCAACTAGATTGGTAGTTCTTGCAATGGGAGAAGTGCTTACCTTTGGGTTCAATCTTGCGGTGTCCTTACCCGGTGATGAAGGGAAGCAAGGCACGATTGTATTGTTGCCATCGAGGATAACAAGATGGTTTTTATCATATTGCATGAATTTATCCTCTACATCATGTCATCTTGCTTATGGCGTTACTCGTCTTTAACTTAACACTCTAGATGCGTCTTTGGATAGCGGTCGATGAGTGGAGTAATAGTAGTAGATGCTTGAATCGTTTGATCTACTTGTTTTGGACGTGATGCCTATATACATGATCATTGCCTAGATATACTCATAACTATGTTCAATTTCATCAATTGCTCAACAATAATTTGTTCACCCACCGTAGAATACTTATGCTCTTGAGAGAAGCCACTAGTGAAACCTATGGCCCCCGGGTCTATTCTCATCATATCAATCTATATCACTTTATTTACTTGCTTTGTTTTTACTTTGCCTTTACTTTTTTACTTTGCATCTATCTATCAAAAATACCAAAAATATTATCTCTATCAGATCTCACTCTCATAAGTGACTGTGAAGGGATTGACAACCCCTAAGCGTTGGTTGCGAGTTGCTATCGCTTTGTGTAGGTACGAGGACTTGTGCGTGGTCTCCTCATTGGATTGATACATTGGTTCTCAAAACGGAGGAAATACTTACGCTACTTTCTTTGCATCATCCTCTCCTCTTCGGGTAAATCCAACACAGTGCTCACCAGGTAGCAAGAAGAATTTCTGGCGCCGTTGCCGGGGAGGCTCACGCAAGCAAGTCAACTATACCAAGTACCCATCGCAATCCCTATATCTCGCATTACATTATTTGCCATTTGCCTCTCGTTTTCCTCTCCCCCACTTCACCCGTGCCGTTTTATTTGCCCTCTCTTTCCCGTTTGCCTTTTCTCGTTGCCTTTCTGGTTGCTTGTGTGTTGGATTACTTGTTGCCATGCCACAAGATAATACCAAGTTGTGTGATTTCTCGAATACCAATAATAATGATTTCCTTAGTACTCCGATTGCTCCTCTTAATAATGATGAGTCTTGTGAAATCAATACCGCTTTGTTGAATCTTGTTATGAAAGATCAATTCGCCGGCCTTCCTAGTGATGATGTCGCTACTCATCTAAACAATTTTGTTTATTTGTGTGATATGCAAAAGAAGGAAGATACGGATAACAATATTGTCAAATTGAAGTTATTTCCGTTTTCACTTAGAGATCGTGCTAAAGTTTGGTTTTCATCTTTGCCTAAAAATAGTATTGATTCTTGGAACAAGTGCAAAGATGCTTTTATCTCTAAGTATTTTCCTCCCGCTAAGATTATCACTCTTAGGAACGATATTATGAATTTTAAACAACTTGATCATGAGCATGTTGCCCAATCTTGGGAAAGAATGAAATTAATGCTTCACAAATGCCCTACTCATGGTTTGAATTTATGGATGATCATACAAAATTTTTATGCCGGATTGAATTTTGCTTCTAGAAATCTTTTAGATTCGTCGGAGGCACTTTTATGGAAATTACGTTAGGGATGCTACCAAATTTCTTGATAATATTATGGCTAATTATTCTCAATGGCACACCGAAAGATCTTCTAGTAAGAAAGTGCATGCTATAGAAGAAATCAATGTTTTGAGTGAAAAGATGGATGAACTTATGAAGATGTTTGCTCCTAAAAATACTCCTCTTGATCCCAATGATATGCCTTTATCTACTTTGCTTGAGAATAATAATGAATCTATGGATGTGAATTTTGTTGGTAGGAATAGTTTTGGAAACAACACTTATAGAGGGAATTTTAATCCTAGGCCTTATCCTAGTAATCCCTCTAATAATTATGGAAATTCCTACAATAACTCTTATGGAATTTTAATAAGATGCCCTCTGAATTTGAGAGTAGTGTTAAAGAGTTTATGAATTCACAAAAGAATTTTAATGCTTTGCTTGAAGAGAAATTGCTTAAAGTTGATGATTTGGCTAGGAACGTTGATAGAATTTCTCTTGAAATTGATACTTCAAAGCTTAGATCTATTCCTCCTAAGCATGATATCAATGAGTCTCTCAAAGCCATGAGAATTTCCATTGATGAGCGCAAGGAAAGAACCGCTAGGATGCGTGCTTCCAAAGATGCCTTTATTAAAGCGTGTTCTTCCAATTCCTATGAAAATCGAGATGAATATCTAAAAGTTATTGCTGTGTCCCCCATTAAATATTTGTTTTGCAATATGAATCTTGATGAATCTGAAGATTATCTTCCTTTACCTAGAAGGCGTTCTAAGAATTCGGAGTTTCTAGATCTTGATGATGAAATTGATGAAAGTGGGATTGAAATAAATAAAAATCGTGATGTTGCTAAACCCACTATTTTGGATCTCAAGGAATTTAATTATGAGAATTGCTCTTTGATTGGTTGTATTTCCTTGTTGCAATCCGTGCTAGATTCTCCTCATGCTTATAGTCAAAATAAAGCCTTTACCGAACACATTGTTGATGCCTTGATGCAATCTTATGAAGAAAAACTTGAGTTGAAAGTTTCTATCCCTAGAAAACTCTATGATGAGTGGGAACCTACTATTAACTAGTAGAATGTCCGTGCGTTGCCACGGGCTCTTGAAATAGTTTGCAAGAGTTACATGTTAAATTCCACACATAGAAACAATATAACACAAACACAATTATTTAGTAATTGAATTCCATTTTTGCAATACTTGAATCTGACGTTTTTTGGCATTGGCGACTGCTAGATACCAATAATAGCCCAGCATGTTAATCGGAATGAATAACTGGTGTAAATAAGATACAAGTCGCAGTAACAATTAGATATAAATATTAATAAACCATTATACATATGAATTAGAAAATTATGTCTATGATGAAATATAAATGATATTTTCTACTTCATCATATAATCAAAGATAATATATAATAAAAATAAAAGTGAAACTAACACAACTATTTTGTTTGTAAAAAAGATAAACCTTTTTGATATTATTAGAAAATTATGTTGCTTAAATCATTTTACTAACACAACAATTCAGGGAAAACAACGAACTATAATGTTCATATATAAATAAGTATTCATCTGATTTTTTAAAATTATTTATATAGGCTATGCAAAATTTTCCAACAAAAGATAAAAACATGCAAGCAAACCAACATAAACCAAGTATATTCGTTTTGTCTCTCAATTTTTTTTGTCATACCCTCAATATATGTAATAAGTATAAAAACATTTATTTTTATGAACCATGTTTAATATATATATACACTTTTATTGTTTTTCTGAGGTAAATATATACTTTAAATATCTATGTTTTTCGTTGAGCAAAATTTGCCATCAAAGGCCCAAATTAGCTATCCACCACGGCCCAACCAGCACCCAAGCTTACCCCCACCTAAAAAACTAAATATAAAAAAATGAACCTTATCCCCAGCACTCTCTCCTCTCCTATCCACTCACTGACCACCTCCTCCCCGGCTCCCCCCCCCCCGCCACATCGCCGCGCGCGTCGACGAGCCCGCAACCGCGCGACTCCGCCCGCCGACCATCAAATCGGCCTCATGAATTGGCGGGGATTGGGGCTACGACGAGCTGTGTGCGGCGCGACTGACGGAGGCGGACGCTGCAAGCTTCCTGACCTGGGCGTGCGTGCTCGATCCGGTCCCGTTCCGGTCGGATCCGCGGCAGTGCTCCTCTCCGGCGAGGTCACAGGTCGATCCGACGCGGGGCGGCTCGATCTGCAAGCGGAGCAGCTCCGGTACACCACTCCCCTTGCTTGATGCGCCCCCTCTCCTCTTCTTCTTCCACATGTTCCTTCCCTGATGTGGTTTCCTCTTCCCTGGTGTGTCGCGGCGCCGTGACCCGGTCTCACAGGCACGGCCAGGGCGACGACTGCTCCCCGACGCCGCCACCCTCCGGAAGGAGCGACGGTAGCTCGAAGCTCTACGGCACGGCGTGCGCCGAGCGACGTGCAGCGGGGGCGCAGCTGCCTCAGCCACCGGCGTGTCCGACCACCCGTCCACATCCCCACTACTGTCGCTGGCCGGCCACACGACGTCACTTGTCCCGCTGCTTTAGCAGGCTAAGAAACCGGAACGCCCCCCGCGCCTGGCGACCTCGGCATCTCCATCGACCGTCTCAGAAAGCGCTACCTCGCCAGGCTCCCACATAGCTGATGGTAAGCCCCTCCTTTGCTTTCTTGGCCTGCTTGCTTGCGAGCCCCTGATCTGAATTTGTTGGTTGGTTGCTTTCTTTCTTCAGCAAGCCAAGAAACAGGGAATGCCGGCAGTAGTACTCTGAACCCATCAATGCAGCTGAATCCATCATGCTAATCAAGAGGTGGTTTTGGCCTAACTGGGATGTGCTTGAGTCCCGCATAGCTGTGGAGGAGGAATCTGATGCCCTTCTTGAGTAGTTTGCAAAGGTAAATCAATTGTCAATGTTAGATGTACTTCTTTGAGGAAGCTGCTGTCGTTCTTTTACTCACGTTGCATAAAACTGCAATTTCAATGTTAGATGTACTTCATTGAATTCAAGCATCCTTTTAAACACCAGATTGACTTAAATAGGCTTTCATTGCATCAACCCTAGTATTTCTAGAGAGCTACTCAAGCATGTTTTTCCCATAATTGTTGTACTGATATTTATATTTTTTTATTGAATAACATATGTGGGGACTACTATGCTTATATAATGTCTGATTTGATCATATCGTAATACATGCATTGTGTTGATGGCGCTATTACGGTGCCATCGCTTCCATCAAATTCCATTGGCATAATACTCCAATGTAATAATAAGTATCTAAAAGGTCTTGAGATGTTCAAACAAACATGATAGTTGTGAAATAGAAGCAGTTATGATAGCCGATAGCTAGCCTCAGATATGGTCAGATCTTGGTCGTTGCAAAGTTTACTGGTCTTCCATTTATATCTTTTAGAAGACAACCCCAAAACCGACTAAAGAAATAAAAATATGTAACACCAAGTCTTGTTTAAGTGTATTCGAGAAAGAAAAGCCTTGTTTATGTGCCAAATCAAGCCTGCACGTCTTTGAACAGTGTATAACATCCACCCATGTTGATTATTGGAACCTTTGATAATTAGTATATGAAATCTCACAATATTTATCATTGTGTTGCTCAAATAACATGTTTATTTGTCTTACCCTAATGTTGTGTTTGGCGATTTGGCCAAATGTTTAATTCAAATAAACATTAGGGCCACCTATTAGCTGAAAATAGGAATCCGAAAGAGCAATTGCTGGCTAGTATCATGGGTCGATCTGTCATGCTTGTCATTTTAGCAAAGGTCGGTAGCACCAAGACAGATTGATACCTAATATGAGACGTTTGCTCTCACGGGTCCTCCTATGATTAAATGAACTTCCTAAATCAATTCGTACACGCGGCTTTACCCTTTAGAAACTTGTTTAGTAGTAGATGACGATAATAGGTCGAGGGCATCTGTCACGCAAGCATGTTGAGTGTTATGAAAATTTATCTCAGAGTGTTTGCATCTGAATTTTTTGTGACTAAATTAACATGCATTTCTTACTGATTATAGTTTTTGAGAAAAAACCTATAGTTAATTCTCATTTTACGTGTTTGTTGTTTTAGTCTTGAACATCTTTATTTCAAAATGATTTGAGTCATGTTGGTAGGCATTGTTCAATAGTCAACATACATCCAACTTTGTATTTTGAATGATCAGTCTAACTTCTCCATTGAAACATCGACAAATCTTCAATGAGCAAAGAGGCGATGGAAGGCAAAGAACCCAATCCTGTGAGTTCCTTTGAACCCTTCAAACGTTAATACAATTATTCTTACGGATCCTAAGAAGCGAGGATGCTATAAATGTGTAAGTTGATTTATGTGCAAAAATATCACTCGACAAAACCTTAGGAGTAGAGACATTGGTCTAATATTATTACACACAAGATTTATATGTTGTGTTTTTTGAGATCTGATTCTTGGGGCATTTCCAATCTGAACAAGGCAAACCTCCTATTGTGGAAGTTGGACTGAGATCAGCATTACAATGTTGGCCGCCAAGGAACTCTATGTGAAGAAACTGGAAGGTACTAATATAAACTCTTCTACTAACAACAACATTGCTTGATAAGCTGTGTTGTGCCCCTTACTACCATTCTCATCAATTATAGGTTCGTGATGGTCTGCTCGCTATGATTTATGAGCCGATAGAAAGTTTAAATAGTTGTTTCACTTGGCAGGCCCGAAGGTGGTTTAGAATATTTTGTTATATTCTAGTAATAATGATTTATGAGCTATGAAGTGGCTCGGGGTTGTAGTTTGTAGGCATAGACCCACAAAGATCACAAAATAATTAAGCATACGATTAGCGTTCTTGGTGAATAGCCAAGCATCTGGACATATTGTTTGGTACACATGAATTTTCACGACTTTGCTCAAGTCATCCGAATCCGATCACCGCCGTTGGACCTCACAACTATAACAATCGTTTCCTTGCGCCTAAACCCGCAACACAACATGGTCATTTATGTATGTATTGAAAAGCCAAACATTATAAAATTCAACTAACTGGGAAATAAGAGACTATCTGAGGACCTCCACCTATGAGAAATAATATAATAAAGATATAGTTTTCATATTGTGTGGTGGTCGGTTTTAAGGCCGCTTTGGGGCGATCATAAATATTTCGTAATGTAGAACACTTGAGTGGAGTCTAATTTTATAATGACGAAGTGACCAAGGCAGTGTGCAGGAAAACAAATCCGAGTTTAGATGTAGTACATGAATGATTACAAAACAACAAAAGAATAATACACATAAGCAAACCAGCAAAACGAAAAATAAGGTCACATACAAAGACTGCTGCAACATGCAGGGAAATTAGAGACTATACAGGGACCTCCACCTATGATAAATAATATATACATATAGTTTTGATATATTGTATGGTGGTCCAGTTTTGTGGCCGCTTTGAGGCCGCATCATAAATATTTCTATATTGTAGAACACTTGAGTGGAGTCTAGTTTTACAATGACGAAGTGACCAAGGCAGTGTGCAATATTTGTGAAGAAAAACAAAGCCGAGTTTAGATGTAGTAGATGATTGATTACAAAACAACAAAAGAATAATATACATAAGCTAACCAGCATAACAAAAAATAATGTCACATACAACAAAATTTGGCAACTTGCAAAGTCACAACTCCGAGGCAATATTATTAATACTTGCCTTGTACTATAAACATAATAAAGTTCAATTGCAAACATCGAAAGATTGAGATATCTACAAAGACGGCAAAGAGCACCAAATTACCTATAGCATAAGAGTAAATCCTCTCACATATTTAAGAGGGGACTTCAGCCTGTAAGGACTTCCTTATAGACGATGTTCTTCATCGAGGTCTGTAAGGACAAGGCAGGTCTTTTTTGCTTCTTAGATTTACCGCTTTTCTTCTTGGCATTCTCCTTCTCCTTCTCAATGAGGATCTTCATATTTCTCTTTGCGATGGCTCGAGACAATGCAACATACAATTGACAATGAGAGAACACCGGATTAGGTAGGTACACGCCAACAACCGGAATCGTCTGGCCTTGAGCCTTGTTAATCGTCATAGCAAAGCTAAGTCTTACAGGAAATTGCTTCCTCTTGAACTTGAATGGAAACATGTCGTTGTCAGACGGGCATAGGGGTATTCGAGGAAGGAATACCCTACTACCTGCGTGTTGTCCGATCACGATTTCTGCGTTGATGGCGTTCCTCTCGAAACCTCGCACCACAAGCCTCGTCCCGTTACACAGACCATTAGCCGGATAAATGTTCCAGAGAAGTATGACATGGCAGTTGAGCTTCAGTTTGAGTGCATGCGGTGGCAGACCGTTCGGAGTCAATCCATTTAGGAACTCGGGAGCGTAGTAGCCATACAGGTCGTCTTCAAAGCTATGGTAGACTACTTCTTCTCCCCGAAAACGCTCTACCATGCATATGTTTATCTTGTCGACGTTGTCGTTCGTGGTGGAGAGGATTGCGCGTGAAGTCATGTAATTCGGATCGGACATGTTGTCATCTAGTCTCGGAAACACATGGTGTCGGCTTCTCCGTGTCGTCGCCTCGCTCAGAAGCGACACACAAATATCTTCAGGGAGCCATATGTTTCCTTGATCGTCAACTTACTCGGTGCCATTGCCTACCCTTAGCAAGTAGTCCGCAAACCAGGTGTCATTATGAGCCCTCATGTTGGTGATGAGCCTTAGCTGGCACAAACCCTTCCAGAGGTGTGAACTTCAGAGGGTTGCATCGATTATCGACCGGGACCCTCCTCGGCGGCCAAGGAAGCACCGCTGAAGTCCCCGCCAAACACAACAGCTTTTTCCTCCAAAGGGTCGGTCCGTCTTCCCGTGATGTCGCGCATCTTTGTTATCCAAAGGCCTCAACCGCTTGTCGCTTAGTCATGGTGGCCTCATCCCATAGTATCAATGAGGCCATACTCGAACTTAAGCGGTACCGCTCTGCCGCGGAAGGTGCATGAGGCGCCATCGTCGCTGGCTTCAATGGGATCTTGAACCTCGAGTGGGCGCCCCGCCTCGGGCATGATAGAAGCGGCGGCGCCGGCGTCGCGATGGCGATAGTGATGTTTCCCTCGCTTGAACCTTGGCGGCGGCGCCCTGCAGAAGGTCTTCCTGTACCTCCCGGGCCATCAACAAAGAACACACCCCATCACCGCATTCAGCGAAGCTAGTATCTCGTCATATGCGTACCGTCGCTTCGAGTTTAGCGAAGCCAATTTAGTGTCATTGATGTCAAAATCGACGTTGGATTCCTTGATCACTTCTCTGGCGTCGCCCTCGGTTGGGTCGAACGAGTCGTCAATGCATGGAAGAGCGAAATCAGCTATGTCTTTGCCCATGGACTGCAACATACCCCTAATGTCAAGCAACACCATTTGTTCCACCTCAACGACGCGTGTGTGATCGCCGATAGTCATCGGACATATGCTCAAGTGCCTATCCCATAAACCACGACGTCGCTCGCTCACAAAGGCACCAAAATTGTTCTAAGAGCCTCTGGCGAACATGGCATCGCCCATTCTCTCTGCCTCGGTAAGGCGATCGTTGGCGTGTTATCGCCTCGATGAGTCCCAACCTTTCTAGTAGCCTCTCTAAAGCTCCCGATAGCCTACCGTCCACGGTGGCGAGTCCTCATATGATGTCTTGCCAAAGAACATGGTTTAGTAGCACACGCAGATAGTATCGCTTCCCTCGGCAGGATTGGCGGAACCTGATCGACCTATCCGAAAAACGCCCACTGCTCTTTCCAATACTTCTTACCCTTCGCCATGTGAACCTTGGGAAAATCCTTGTACAATATATTCCTAGCCCACGGGTGGTCTTGCTTAGCTTTGAAATACTCTGTCGACATGGATTTGGAAGCTTTCTCGAGGCGACTCGTCGGTCAGTGAGCTTGCTCATTGAATGCCATACAATGCATATTCGGAGATGAATAGGCAATCAGAGGACAAAGCGGCTCATTGGCACACAAGGGAAGCCAAATATCCTCCACATCGCCGCCGGAGGAGTAACCACCTCAGCGTCACGTATCTTTTGATCTCATCAATGTTACCATCGGCGTCGGGCCGGTCGATCTTTGAAAGAAGCCCTATCATGGCCCTTGTATATGTACTTGTAAAGGTATTTGATGGCCTTTATGCTGGAGCAAACCTCAACGTTGATGTGGCAATTGAACATCCGCAGAAGGTAAGGGTTATAAGGAACAACCCATCTGTTGTCCAACATTTTACCCCGGACCTTAGCCTGACGACCATTATCTCGACGACGATAAACAGGGTATGAGTCCTTACCCTATGTCGTGTTTTCATTGAACGGCCACGGGTATCTGCACTTGCACTCGTTCTATTGCATGCACACATTTTTGGGATTGAGAACACCGCATGGCACGTGCATCATATGTTTCACCACCAAGGCATGGAGTTCAGGATACTTCTGCTTGTCTGGGAGCTCGGCAGAAATGAGTCGGTCGTCTTGCTCGTAGCGACAAGCTTATAGGCGTAATCCATGATCAACAAAAGTGTGTGGGAGGCCCTCTTCCGAACTCGACCGTATACATGTGCGATAACCACACCCGGGATATTCTTCTTGAACAACATCTCTTTCATAGCCTCTAGCTTGCCATGGAACACACGAGCAACAAGATCAGCCGGTCTTGCAGACTTTGTCGACTGTGAAACAACTCATTCGTTATCTCTTCCCGCTTAGGGTTGCAGGTCATGGTCGAAGATGTCGGGCTTCCGTAGGTATGGACAATTGCCATGGCATCCATATGCCTCTCGCTTCATGTCGCGGCCGCCACAGGTATGTTCCAGGAGCACTATCCTTACCCAATAAGCGCTTGCGAGTCTCCCGGATGTAATTGCATCAACAACTCCTTTATACTGTGCCAACACGGATCTTTGTCCGATTCTTCCTGCACCATTTCAACCTCTGACTCTCAATCTCGATGTACATGTCCACCCCATTGTTGGAGCAATCGTGCTCCACGAGTATGGGATTGAATATCACAGTCGGTATCGGAGCATGTAAAGAGTAGTCTCTCACCGAGACGTATAACCTGCTATTCCCCTCTGCACATGGATGATTAACCCGCACATTAGGATTCATATGAGAAGTATACAATTCCTCTAAACGACAGAACACGCATGAGGCTTACCTGCATCATCATCATCATCATCATCACGTCTACCTCTTGGTTGTTGCACAAACGGCCAAGGGACATCACGTTTAGGAAGTTTCGGGTGCCAACCGAGCTCCTCTCTTGGGTAGAAGAGTGGGTAAGAGAGCGGGTCATACGAGCCAGCCGTCACATGTATACTGTGCCTCTGGTTGTCATTCCCGCAAAGTGTAATTCACGATCGAACCTCTTCGCTAGGTCGGTGCCTCCACCCAATTGCGGCGACCTCGGATTTATGAGGTCTATTATACTTCCATTGGTCTAGTCTCTGGTCGGTGTTGAGGTTCATCCTCAGAATCGTCGAGGTTATCCATGCGCACCCAAAGTCCTAAAGCCGCCGAGTACGGTTTTCCCCGAGTATGTCCACTAACTTTTCGACGACATCTGGTCTAATTGCTCGGTGGCGACCTTGCGATGGGTTAGGCCGGGTCATCGTCGTAGAAGTCTGTTGTAGATGATCCGGGCGTGATGTTGGCCCAAAGGAATGAACGTTGTGGTAGATGGTGTCGTGCGCTTTAGCGTGTACACCCTGACTTCATGTTTGTGTAGCTTTCATCAAGGTGACGTAGGGTTGTGAAGGAGAAGTGGCCGTTGAAGAACCGTATGTTCTCCCGAAAATGCCTTGAGTCCGCATACATGCTAGACCAAAGCCTCATTAGCTCCGGGATGGGATCTGGTTGCTTCAGCTGGATCTGCCCACTGCGACAACAGAATCCCGGGGCCTCGGACACAAACTTCTTGGCCTTGCAGTGATGGCAATTTGCGGCGTGCTTCAGGATGTGTGTGTGGTCCGGGAGGTTTGAGTAGACATAGTCCAATGGATCATGGTTGACATATGTATTTTGACTTCAGACTTCCAATTCATCGTGCTCCATGTCATCAACATCTGAGCCTGCAAACAATGTTTATAATTAGTGTGATATTTCCAACGGGTGGATGTTGCTCCAGTGGGTGTACTGTGTACATACCTTCGCTAGCAAAAAGGTAATACTCATCGTCAAAGAGGATGTCAGGTTTGACATTATCATTCATGAGACAACTAAGGTAAGCGTCCATGTCGTCTGCTCAGGTGCGAAACCAATAAATGAGGGTTCAGTCTCAAGGAACGCGACAGAGTAAGGATGGGAGTGTTACCTTCACTTCTGATCGTGTACTCCGGAGTGCTAGATGGGGTCGAGGCACCGTGTGCTTCCAGTACGGTAGGTTGTCCAGTTGAGCTCATTTTCGGTATGGAGATGGACCTGACGGTTGGTGTCATCGCCCTACCTGCAAACCTTTCATTACGCCGGTCGTGTAGAGCATTCCTCTCACCACGTGGTACCTTCGAACATGTTTTTTGCTTCCCAATTTTCACCTGACGCGTCTTCGCCGCCATACTTCCCTTGCAAGCTCACTCTCTCGTCCCACGCCGAGCTCTGGACTCATGACTCTGCTCGTCCGCTCCATTATCCGCCTTTGTTATCGGATCACTGGTTTGCTGGTCGGCATTTTGTAGGTGCTCATTGATTTCGATGAGGTCACCATCTACAGCACCATCACCAAAGGTTCTGCTTAGGTATGCACCTACAACATTATCGAACGATTATTTATATGTCATGAATGATTACATGATGAACGATGATGGTTCATAGGATAACTACCATCGGTTTCGGTGTTTTGATGTATGCAATGATCGATCAAGGAGCATGATCTATTTGTTCCTTTGTCGGATTGTGCCGTGATGGCTGAAAGCGTGAGAGTCGGACAATGTGTGTGTGGGTTGGACAATGAGCTAGTTAGGTCTGGACGTGGCATAGCGATCGATTCCGCACATGGGGTGTTTTTTTGCAGCATACTTTGCCTTTCTTTTTGCACTTGATTCCCCCCTTTCATCCTCAGTCATGGTTTTTGGGTGTTGCACACGCCATTCTCGCAATTTCTGATTTTTTTTCTTGAAGATCGATCGTTTTGTCACCCACTTTTTTCCGATAATTTGCTCGCCTCCGCGCATTTCTCTGCTCACTTTGCCCGTCTGTTAAGTCACCCTTGTGTTCTTTATAGCAGTATGAAAACATAATCAAAACTTCATTGTTCAACATTTTGCAAGGTAGCAGAATCTCAACAAATATCAATATCGACAATACAAAGTTTGTTTTATCTGTTGTATCTATAGAGATACTAAGCTCCCATGATTTGAAGCTATCTGGTGCTTCGAGGGTTGTGAAACCGTTGAGAGCCTTATCTGTAAGGTGTGTCATGTAGTTTTATTTCTACTTCTTGTTTTTATTTTTTTACACACTGTAATTTAGGGGATCTTATTAAAATTTGAATACTAAAAGCAAAAATAATAATTACAAATCACATTTTTAGATTCATTATTTTAGAATGTTGGACAAAGATTCAAATGGTTCAGTTTCATGAAAACATAGTAACCATATATTATGAAATCGAGCGGGTATGTAATATAATCCCTTTAAACATATTGATGAAACATAAAACGTTTCTACCCAATATCGTAAGGGCAGTCGATTTTCATCTAGTTGCTTCTTTGTCGCCTCTTTTTTTCTTTCGATAAGCAGCTCTCCTCCCAGCCTTTATTTGCTCCTTTTTTCGCCAAGGTCCACCGAGGATGGTTGGTACACATTAGTGATATCACCGAGAGGTAACCGGGAACATTTAGCATAACCGCATGGAGGGTTTAGGGTCCGTTAAACAACGATGTATAGCCGATGTAGTTGGGTTGGCATCCCATTGAGGTAACAATGTAACATTTTGCATATATGCACGGAGGGTTTAGGGTCTTCATTGTTCGCCGAGAGGTAACAGGTCTGGTTGAAGCCACTTCTCTATCTAGGGTTTATTTTTTATATAACCCCTCCGTGTCTATACATGAAGTGTATATGGACTCAAAAGTCGAATTGAACCTAAATGACCAGGAATTGTATGCACAACACAGTGGTCAACTATTGTTCGGTCAATTATTCGTGGGGTTGGGGTGAGGAGACATACGTCGCCTACATCCTTCACTCGTAAAGTATACATATGGTCATCGACAATGAAACATAAAACATCCTTACCGATTTCGTAATCGCAGTGATTTTCATCTTGTCGCTTATTTGGTTTGCCTCCTCTTTTTCTTTTCGATAACCCGCCGCCGAGCATTTGTTAGCTCTTTTTTCTCGCCAAGGTCCACCGAGGTTGGTCGACACACCTTAGTGATATCTCGCATGTAATTTGATGTTAACATTATATTGTGGAATGGGGAGTATATATAATATCATCGCAGTTGCCTTCCCATAAAGCATTCTACCGATATCGTAAGGGCGCATAGCTTTTTCATCTTGTCGCTTCACGGTAGCCTTCTTTTTTTCTTTCTATAAATAAATTTCACCTCCGAGCTTTCATTAGCTCTCTTTTTTCATGAAGGTCCATAGAGGATGGTCGATCAGCATTAGTGATATCACCGAGAGGATGGCGGGACATTCTGAGAGGCCTCTTCCCAAATGTCACTTGTCATGCTAGCTAGTTCTTTTGTTAGATTACCGAGAGCCAAGAATCTAATCTACATTATATAGGCATGAGATTGGAGGGTTATCTCGCATCATGTAAACATAACAATATCTGAGGACCAAAATAAGGCAAAGTTGTAGGCACATGGTGTTAACCTTTCAGGCACATGGTGAACATCGCTCACATGTATAATCCATTCGTTAGAGTCGCCACCATTTGTCCCTCCATTGGGCCTCGCAACATCTCCTCGTGATGGTGTTTCGACATGTATAACAAAAATATGTAGTCGAACATATACATGGAGGTAGATATATACCGAGTATCACATGTGCTATCGCCATCACTCAAGTATCATCCGCTCAGACGAGTAATATGGACTCCTACAAGTCACGATGTCGATACATCGAATTGGTTGTGCCCAAGTCCGTTAGGTATGATTTTCACATAAAAGGATAAAATTAAGCCTTATACCGACTACGTGGGTACATTATGTCAACAACGCTTACCGTCGTGGTTCTAAGTCCGACAAGAGAATGGGGTAGGTATGGAGATGCAAGATCCTAGCTATGGAGCGCTTGTAAACACAAGGATGTACGAAGTTCAGCCCTTCTTGGAGGAAGTAATGTACTCTACGCCTCGGTGCCGAGGCGGTCGATCGGATTATGAGTGTATGGATTACAAGGTGCGAACCCTTACACCGAGGAGGGTGGCTTATATAGTGTCCGCTGCACCCTCCTACCAAGAATGCAGGTTTAAAGTACATTAAGTCTAGGCGCATCGTAATGCCTTACATAAAGTGTCCTAAATGCCATAAAGAATACTTAATTACGCACTCATTTGATGCCGAGTGGCTCTTGATCTCCGGTGGTCGAGTGAGTCTTCATGGTCGAGTCCTTCGAGTCCGCCGAGTGAAGTCCTCTTGGTCGATCGGAAGGCGCTTTCTTCGAGGGTGTCCTTGGGTAGGGTACTTAGATCGTGTCTATGACCCTACCCTAGGTACATGACTTCATCATTCTTTCAATGGATCAAGGTTTGATGAGGAAGGAGTTGATAATATTTTCGACCGCTTTTGTGTTCGGACACGATCGCCTTGGACCAATAATCTCTTCGCTGATAACAAAGAACTTTTCTTTCACCGCTTGATCCATTCTTTTTTCTCGCACGAGTGAACTTTTGAACTTAGTAATTTTTGAGCGATTTGATCGCAGAAATCTCTCGTCCCGACAGATCGACCGCTATTAGTGGATTTTGTGGGATCCAAATTTTGGGAAGCGCAAGCGGGCGACCGTGGCGCTCGGATGGGATAGGCATAGATGCCTCAATTCCCGCAGCCGCCTTTTTTCGCCACGTGCGCAGACGCGATCGCTTTCGGATGTGATTGATCGCTGGGCCCACTTGTCATCCACTCTAAGTGCCCTTATAAAGTGCGCCCGTGAGGTTTTTGAACAAGACTCCCCACTTCTCCTTCGCCCTCTCCGCCTCGCCCATGCCGCGCCGCTCTCGCCCGCCAACCACTCCTCGTGACGCTCACGACAACAATGGTGAAGGAGAAGACGGAGGCTCTGAGGCGCAAGAAGGCGACTACGACGGGAAGGCGAAGTGAGAGCGACTCCATCGAAGCGGATCTCGCCAAGGTCCCACTGCCGCACGGCCGGGTTCAAGGGATTGATCCGCCAACCATCACCGGAGGATCTCACCGAGATGGCTAATGAGGGTTCGATCCCACGGGCGCCGAGGCTCCCGAGGAACGAGCGGCAACCACACCCGCAGGAGGGTGAGTGTGTTCTTCGCTACCCACGCCGACCATGGGTTCTCCCCGCCCGAGTGTTTTCTTCCGTGGTTTCTTGAATTTCTTTGGGCGCAACTCCACCACTTCAATCCAAATTCCATCGCTTACCTTGCCGCTTTCGTGTCCATGTGCGAGAACTTCCGGCCGCCGACCACACCGGGTCTGTTTCACACATATTCACTTGTCGTTCTCGACAAAGGAAAAAGGCGAGTCCAGATGACGATAAGACCAAGGTTATTCGGATGTGTGGGGTCTGGGATTCGGATGAGGAGCAAGAGCACCTTTCCGCCATGACCCTCCCTCGAGCCTGGCCGAGGATGGCAATGACTTGGTTCTATCGCTAAGACGAAGCCGACGCCGAGGCGCCGAGTGGTCTCCTCCGTTTCTATGGACCGAAGCGACAAGCCCTCTTTCTCTCAAGGTGCTCCCCGAGGAGAAAGCCCAAGTGAAGATGTTGATGGAGCGTAGTCCAGCTTAGTTCGGGAAGGAGTGATTAGTATGGACCTTCCGAGGTCTTCCTAGGCGATCCACCCACTTCAAGATCGAGGCCATTGTATGTGGTCAGATCAGGAACCGAGGATGAAACTCGTCCATCCGTATAAATGACGACGCCACACCGGAGAGGTGGATGGCCGCAACACAGGAATAAGGACAACCTCGAGGAGCCAGGAGGATTCCGCCACTGACCATTCTTGCACCTGCATAAGGTATGCCCACTTTATCCCCAATTATAATCTTGCCATACTTGTTCGCTTTTGTGCAAATTGGTCAATCGATCTTTGTTTCATTGTCGTCAAAGCCATCACCGAACTATACTCGACGCCCAATGGAGCACGACGCCGATCGAGGAGGAGGAAGGAAGCGGGCGTAAAGCCGGAGGAGAGGGACTTGACGCCATCACGCCGGCCGATGATGATGACTCGACGGGAGGAAGAAGAGAAGGAGGAGGAGGAAGTTGCACCGCCGCTCGGAAGGCGATCAAGCTCGCCCATGACCTCGCGACCGAACGTGGGGCGGAAGTCACCGCTAAGCAAGCCGACTAAGCGCTTCTGACCACTTCTCCCAAGACCGATCGAGAAGGCTCAAGCAATCTTGAATGGCGCCATCGGCTTGCGAAGGTCTTGCCAAGATGAAGGTGTCGATCCCCACCATATCGTGGTAAAATGGTACTTGAGTCTTGCTCTTCATGAGTTTATTTTCGTCAATCATGAGTTATCCGACCGATTTTGGAATTGCAAGTCGCTACTCGATACCTCGCCGTATCGACGATCACGAGATGGAAGATGTCGCTACTTCAAAACCCGGTATGACTTTCATAATCCCGCCTTCGATTGATCGCTCTTTGCTTCGATTTTGATTCTTGTCTCAGTAGTCCGCCCAATGTCGTTATTACCCTTCCCGACGACGACGATGAAGAACCATCGAGGCCAAGGAGGAACAGAAAGCGCTCACGGGCAAGGTGACTCAGATGTGCCACCGAGACACCGGGTCGCGAGGAGAGAACACCACTCGACCCACCATCTTCGCGGTGCCGCTGACGAGTGCTCACCCCGTGATCGTCGAGTGTCCAGACGGCCTTCACTTTTCTCGACCCACTACGCCCCAGAGGATCAAGCCTGTCGCGAAGAAGCGACACGCCAAGCGGAGTCATGATGGAGCAAGTGAAGGCCATCCGAGAAGCGCCCAGCAAACCTATGACGCCGCCCGCTTCTTCAAAGTAACGCTCGTGTCGGCCGGTCATCGCTCGCTCGTTAGGGATATGATATCCGAAAATTCTTCTTTCAAATCAGAGTAATTGTCCTACACCCACCGGGTGTGTCGATCGAATTCAAGTTAGCGGGGCACGCCGAGTGCACCCATCGGGTGTAGTCCTCGAGGCTATGGTGGACCGCTGCAAATCATTATAGGCTTTATAAGTTGTTTTTCCTTCATTCGACTAGGTCAATAGATTTCCTGCATCATGGGGCATGCCAAGCATCTCCTCTTTTTTTGTCGGGTCGATCGTCGATTCTTCCTTGATAGAACTAGTGGGGCACGCCGAGTGCACCCATTGGTGTAGTCCCCGAGACTACGGCCAATGTTTGCATTCTACCGTAGTCTTAGAAACGATGATTTTTCTTTTTAGTCACTCAGAGTGGCTTGTCTTCGACATGTGTCGATTGGTTCTTCAGAGAAATCCTCGCGACCTTTGCGGTTGTTACACCGAAGTTGGAGAACAAACATATCCAACTCGAGCTTGATCCAAGTCGGGTCCAGAGAATTTGGCGAAGGCAAAGGAAGAAGCTAAAGGTATATTTAAGTAGGCCTCGACGATCGCTATTCTCATTTGTTTCAAGTCCGATTTGTCAGTAACTTTGCAGCAAAGTGAAGGAGGCCCAGAAGAAGAAAGACCTTGAGCTAGCCGAGATGTAGAAGACAAATTTTTAGAGAAGACCAAGCTCGCAGACGAGAAGTTGGCTTTGGCCACCAAGCTTCAAGAAGAAAACACCAATCTGAAAGTCGCTTGATGTCGCCAACAAAGAAGTGAGTCGACTAAAAGTGACAAGATCGCTCAATGAGAAAGCCGCTGAGTCGGTCAGAAGAAGAAAGATCCGAGGCTTATCTCGGCGACTCGCCAAGAAGCTATTCCTCATGCTCGAAGGTAAACTTTGCACCAAACGGGTATTTTAACTACGATCTTTTCATTCGACCGTTATCTTCGACCTGTGGTTGTGCTTGCGAAATTTTGCCGTAACTTTGAAGAGGAGATCGTCAATCGAGCCAAACTCGACCCTATCAACTCTCCCGTGAATGACGGTCGCCTTGAACGTGTGCTCCGCCAATTTCGTGGTTCCGCCATTGTCGATTATCTCAAGGTCAAGGTCGCCACTTCCCGATCGACGCCACGCCCGCCTGCAGAGACGCCCGAATGACCTCGAAGTTCGATGACTCGACCGAACATAGTTCCGTGTCGAGCGCAGGAGGAAGAAATCTTCGCCAAAGTGGTGCGATGTCGCCTCGCGGTTCCGCCCGAGTCCATCAGTAAGGATGCACGAGAAGATAAGTTGGCTTTCTTGTGGCTAACACCAAGAAGCACGATTTCCAAATCTTCATGGAGATCTTCATCGCGCCGCCACTTGATTGTCGATGGAATCGACCTCGACGAAGTTTGTCAGACCTTCCCATTTCTACTGTGAGGGGTAAAAACTTCTTGAGCTCGACACTTTAAATTTGTCTCAGATGCCGAGTGATTTTGTAACCGATAAACCTTAATGTGCCTAGCGCTCGAGCACTTTTTGGGTTCATAGGTATCTATCCAAACTTGGATTCGACGTGAATATGCTTGCATTTGGTTTGAGATGTCTTTTTGCAGTTAAAGCGAGGTGCTTATTGCAATCGACTTGTTCCCAATTCACTTAGGCAAAGGCTGGTCATGCTAAGCCTCCGAGCGGGAGGCGTGTTTCCACTCAAGAGGATTTTCAACTTAGGCGCAGCACTGGTCGCAGCTTAAGCCTCGAGTGGGAGGTGTGCTTCCACTCTCAGAGGATTTTCAAACTTAGGCGTAGCACTGGCAACAGCCTAAGCCCCGAGCGGGAGGCGTGTTTCCACTGTGAGGATTTTCAAACTTAGGCGAGCACTGGGTCAGCAGCTTAAGCCCCGAGTTGGAGGTATGTTTCCACTGACAGGATTTTTCAAAACTTAGGCGAGCACTGGTCAGTAGCTTAAGCCCCGAGCGGGAGGTCCGCCTCCACTCTGTGAGGATTTTTCAAAACTTAGGCGAGCACTGGCTACAGCCTAAGCCTCCGAGCGGGAGGTCCGCCTCGACTCGACAGGATTTTCACGCCAGACTTGTATGAAGCCTGAGGAGAGGGTCGCAATGACCAAGACTGCCTTCCTTGCATCAAGACGCCAGACTTGTGGTGTAGCTCTGAGGAGAGGGTCGCAACGACCCCGCACTCGGCCCTCCTTATGCGACTCAGACGTTGTACTTAGGGCGAGGCTCGAGGAGAGGGTCGCAATGACCAAGACTCGGCCCTCCTTAAGAAAGACGCTGAATTTGAACTTAGGCGTAGTACTTAGACTGCAGCCTAAGCCCCGAGCGGGAGTCCTGCTCACCACTAAGTAGGATTTTATTGAAACTTAGGCGAGTACTTGACTACAGTTAAGCCCCGAGTGGGAGTCCTGCTCACCACTCTAGAGGATTTTATTGAAACTTAGGCTAGTACTTGATCAGTTTAAGCCCCGAGGGAGTCTGCTCGCCACTGAGAGGATTTTATTGAAACTTAGGCTAAACGGATTTGCAGCTTAAGCCCCGAGCGGGAGGTCCAAGCTCACCACTTGAAGGATTTGTTTTACAAACTTGGGTGAAAACGGATTCGCAGCCTAAGTCACCCACCGAGGGGAAATTTTATCAACAAATAAAAGTGACAAAAATCATTAGGGAAATTATGACACTATTATCTTGCAAAACATGGACTATGTATACTTTTATTACAACTCATCCGAAAGTGAAAACTTATGTAAATGGGCGGAGTAGTCCGCTGCTCCAAGCTCCTGGCTCGCTAATTTTGTGCTCGACGTAGAGAGACGGCACGATTCCGCTAGGAGAACCCCGCGACGATGAAGGGTCCTTCCCAAGAAGGAGCAAGCTTATGTGGTTTCACACGATCCACTGGAGAACCAAATCTCCTTCCCGAAGGCTCGACTCTTCATGTTTTTGGCGTGGAAGCGACGCAAGCCTTGTTCAGATGGTCGATCGGATCCGAGCCATCTCCCTTTCTTCTTCCAAAAGGTCGATCGTGATCTTGCCGCAAGACTTGTTCCGCTTCATTTCATTGTAGAGCTCAACTCGAGGAGCATTGTGGAGCAGATCACTCTGCAAGACCGCTTCATTCCATAGACCAAGAAGAATGGAGTCCTTCCAATGACCAATTAGGCGTGGTCCTTATACCCCAAAGCACCGAGGGAAGTTCATCGACCCATGCTCCACCAAGCATGCTTGAGGTCACGATCACCGGGTTTCAACCATTTGAGGATCAAAGCCATCGCTCGCCTCCACTTGTCCATTCGACCGTGGATGGGCGACCAAAGCGAGTCGACTCGCGGTGCCTTGAGA
Source organism: Aegilops speltoides (assembly GCA_021437245.1). Lineage (NCBI taxonomy): Eukaryota > Viridiplantae > Streptophyta > Magnoliopsida > Poales > Poaceae > Aegilops > Aegilops speltoides. The sequence continues at coordinate 420,873,843 of CM038146.1, forward strand.
TGCGTAATGCTCAATTCCTCCGAATCAAGTTTGATCCATCGTCGTGATGATGCCGTAGGACTCCATATCTCAATATCGCCTCGATGAAGCTAACAAAGAATACAAGGCCAAGATTCTTGATGGGTTTAGCCTCAATCCACTTGGTGAACTTGTCGATCGCCACTAGTACATGCGTGAACCCGCTCGACCTGCCCTCAAGGCCCACCATATCCAACTCCCATACCGCTAAGGGCCGCACGAGTGGTATGGTCTTCAGAGTCGACGCAGCTTGTGTGACATCTTGGAGTAAAACCGACATCCTCGACTTGTTCACTATCTCCTTGCCATCGATTCGCCTGGCCAAGAAATCCGCTTGGTATGCTTTTGGCTACGATGGTCCGAGAGGACGATGATGGCCACAGTCCTCGAGTGGATATCATCAAGGATGATTCGACCTTCTTCGGCGTTATACACTTCACCAACTCCAACAAGGCTTTTCTCTCAGATAGCATCCTTGATCACTAGAAGGTTTTGATCGCGGACGATCCGCTGCTCTTTCTTCGCCCTCCGGGAGCTCTTTTCTTAGGATATACGCGATATACTAATCGTCCAATCGGGAGTGATCACTAAAGCTTCCATGATCAAGTCGACCATCACCGAACTTCAACCTCGCCGGATTCCGGGCACTCTTGGTCAGCAGAGCTTCTTCAAGAAAAGGATCTTCTTTCGATCGATGGAGTATGGATATGCTCCAAGAACACACCACCGGAATGGCTTTCTCTTGAACCTATCTTTGCCAAATCATCACCGCTGATTTTTCAATGGGTATATGATGGAGCTCTAACCCTCAAACTTCTTTTTCCAACTTCCTCACCATGATTGCAAAGATCCAATATGGTCGGGCTTTATGTCCCACTCCTTCATCACTTGGTCGACCACTCAAACTGAAGTCGCCATAAACCATAAGGCGATTTGGACGCCGAAAGTGAAATGGCCATGCACAACCCATACAAAAGGGCCTCAGATTTTGCCTCATTGTTGGAGGAACCAAAGTGAATCGAGCACATATCTCGAGCTTATCTCCTCCTGGGGAAACTAGGACAACCTCAAAGACTGAACCATTCAACATCTTAGAGACATCAAAGAACATGGTCCAATGTCCGAGTGAACTTGAGTCACCGCCGTTGCTCAATCCACTCGCAAGGAAATCCGCTATTACTTGGGACTTAATGGCTTTTGCCTCAAACTTGATATCAAGGCTAAGGAGTTCAATTTCCCATTTCGCCACTCGACCAACAGATCTCTCACAGTGTAATCTCGAAGTGGAGCGTCACGACGATCGTAATGGAATGATCGAGAAGTAATGAGCAACCTTCTTCGTGGTTCATGTAGATCCCATACACAAGCTTCGATAATGAGGATATCTTTGCTTTGATGGAGTCAACACTTCTGCATGATAGTACATCGGCGCCGAACTTTGAAGGCTTTCCTTCTTTCTTCCCGCCGACCGTAAGCACTGATCGACGACTTGTCCCGTGGCTGCAATATAAAGTAACAGAGGCTCTTGTCGATTGGAGCAAAGAAGCACCGCATGGTAGAGAGCAGAGCTTTTAGCTTTCAAGAACGCCGTGATCACTCGAGTCCACTCAACTTGTTCCGCCTTTCCTCATCACCAGAAAGAGGCAATGTCTTTTCACCGAAGTCATGAGATGAATCGACTTAACGCGCCAAGCATCCAAGAAGTTTCGATGTCGCACTCAAGCATTGTATGCTTCATCTCGAGTATAGTGCCAACTTTTTCTCGGTTAGGCCGATTCCTCGCTCTAAACGAGAAAACCGAGTAACTTTCCACCTAGAACTCCAAATGTGCACTTTGACGGATTGAGCTTGATATCATACCTCCCGAGATTGGCAAATGTTTCAAGAAGGTCACCAATAGGTCGGAACCCTTTCGCGGATTTCGACCACAATATCATCCATGTATGCTTCAACGCTCCAACCGATTTGAGGAGTAAACACTTCAATCATCCTCATGAACGTGGCTCTGCCGCTTTTGAGGCCGAATAGCATGGTGATATAGCGTAGCAACCGAATGGAGTGATGAAAGCTGTTTTTATCTCATCGGGTCCGTACAGACGGATCTAATGGTACTCGGAATAGGCGTCTAGAAAATGCAATCTCTCGCATCCCGTAGTCGAGTCAACAATTTGATCGATGCGACGGAGAGGAAAATGATCTTTCGGGAAGGCCCGATTGATGTGTTTGAAGTCGATGCACATGCGGAGTGACTTGTCCTTCTGGGAACCATGACGACATTGGCGAGCCACTGAGCGGTATATCTCTTGATAAATCATGCCGCCAATAGTCGAGCCACTTCCTCACCAATGGCTTTTTCTTCCGACGGCGGACCGCCAAGATGTTCTTCACCCGGCTTATACGAGTCGACTCTATAGGCGATGTCACCACCCCCTGAACACCCTAAGATGTCACCGGCTTCCATGCAAAGATGTCCCAGCCTCATGGAGGAACCGATGAGCGCTTTCTTCCTATTTAGGGTCGAGTGTCAGGAAATATGGGTCTGAGCCGCATTGGGGTCGACGGGTGAATGTGAACGAGCTTTGTCTCACCGGACGATCGAACGCCGACTGTGGCGTGCTTCTAGCCCGCAAAGAAATCACTGGATCTCAGATTTTGCTTGTATCCTCTAGCTCGACCGCTGTCACCGAGTCGGCAATTTCGAGCCTTTCTCGAAACACTCTTCGCTTTTCCAATCACCAAAGGATAGTGATCACGCCTTTGGGGCCGCATCTTTAGTTTGAGGTACACATAACATGGTCGAGCCATGAACCGCATGTAAGTCGGTCTCCCAAAATAGCGTGGTAAGCGCCCCAAAGTCTACAACTTCAAATGTCACTTTCTTTGCGGAAATGCTTCAAGTCACCAACACCACGCCCAGAGCTATCTCGACCGAGCGACCGGCTTTCTTTCCACGATAACTCCATGAAAACTCATGTTGTCGATGCTCACCGACATCTAATGCCCATCCCTTTCACTGTCCGCGATACAATAAATTCACCACTACCACCATCCATTAGCACCTTCGCCACCGAGTGCCTTCGACGACCGGGTCGACCACCAAAGCTTGCTCTCCTGTGGGTGGCTATATGAGTCGGGTGATCCGACCGTCGAATGTAATGGGAGTTTGGGACCATCTCAGATAATCGGGCGTCGCCGGGCGACTATGTTCACCTCACGCTGATAACCTTCAATGACTTTTGCTTTCCACATCCACAATGACCATCGAGTGGAGTTAACATGAGGATATCCTCCCTTGTCGTTTTCCTTGTTCGGCCATCTCACTTCTTTCCTTGTCCTGGGTTGTTTACCTTGGAACCGCCGATCAGAGCCCAGATCGCCGAAAGTGGTATGCTTTAAATGAAATTACCCTTCATCTTTTTTTCGTGGATGTGACATGGCGATCCATCACGCCATTTTCTTCTTTTTATCCTTTACCTTCTTGGGGTTCCGTGATCCTTTGGGTTTTCCTTGAACTTGCCTCCGAAGTCACGCCGAGCCTTCCAGAGCCATTGCTCGCTTTCCGCTTCGCTCCGGACAGAGTTTCTTTCTCCGATCGACTGGCTTGTACTTGCCGCCCGAGTCGGTCCTCCTCTTCGCTGTGTACTTGGTTGCAATTTCCATCATCCGACTCAGGTCAAATCTCCTATCCGACCAAACTTCAAACTTAATTCTCTCGTTTCTAACACCATCCTTGAAGGCTAGATCGCTGGATGATCGACATCGCTCTCCACTAGATGATGCAAAGTGATCCATCTCGAATATACTCTCTAAGGTCTCATTCGACTTCGACACAAACTTGCAAAATCATTAATCCACTGGTCGCTTGCAAGTTCCTCAAACATTTCGACGAACACTTGAAAGATCTTCCCAAGTGTAAATGCTGCTTGAGTTAATCGATTCAACCATGATCCGCCGAACTCTTCCAAAGATGAGTGGTAAGTGTTCATAGCCACCTCGCCATTCCCACCACCGACCAGACACCACTCAGAGTCCTCAAGCCAAGTTTCGTGCTTAGACTCACGGTGAACTTGTCGACTCAACCGCCAACCCGGTTAGAATCACCACGGCTCGATAGCCCCAATAAACATTCCGACCAAACATGCACTACCGCTAGTGGGCGATATCCGCTATGGCCACCTCGATGAGCCCTGCTCCGACGATCAAGCTCTTGCACGATGATGGATCGCGCACAAAGCTCGGGTTCCTCGGGTCGACCGAGCTCTTCGCCTCATTAATCGAAGCCGACGTCACATCTTGTCAGCCGAGAGCGTGAAGACCCACCCCGGTGGAGATGGCACTGACGCCTATCATCACGATCAGACGGCCACCATATTGGTCCTGCTGATTCAAGGTTCTTCACGCCATGAAAGCGATCTGGGCCGGAGTCGATCGAACAGATTCGCAGCGACGGAGATCAGAATTTTGTTGCGGTGATCGCGACAATGAATTCTCGATCTCACGCCGGAGCAAATTTGATCTCAAGATTAAGCCTCCGCCACCCGATCGAGAGGGCTGAATCGACATGCTATATGGTTGTACCGCTAAATTCGAATCGGGTTCGATATACCGAGTCGGCAAAGAGTCGACGCCGATTGAGTTTGCACTCGCACACGCCACATTGCCGAAAGTGCTCACTGGAGGTTCTCCAGACGAAAGTGCGCTCACCTGTCACAAATGCGCCTCCAAGGCGCGAAGCTGGGGTTTCTCCATGGGGAGTATGTAGGGCATCCATGTTCTCGCAGAAAGTTCTTCCTTTGTGGAATTATGGCTCGGGCCAGATTCTCATGGACTTGAGCGGGTCGCTTCCACCGCCCACCCTGGCTGTCATGGGACGGTCGTGGTTCTAAGTCCCGACAAGAGAAGTAGGGGTAGGTGTGGAGAGGCGATGTCCTAGTTATGGAGAAGTTGTGAAGACAAAGGATGTACGAAGTTCGGCCCTTCCTGAGGAAGTAATGTACCCCACGCCCTTGAGCCCCGAGGCGGTCGAGTGGATTATGAGTATGAGTATTACAAGAATCAACCCTTCTATCCGTGAGGGGGGTGGCTATATAGAGTGCGCCAGACCCCAAACCAGCCCACATAATGGAGGGATTAGTACATTGTCAGTGGAGTTACATGTAACGCCTCATAAGGCGCTTAACTATCATTAAGTCTATTCAATAGCAAACCGTCATACCAAGGAGTGCCTTCTCGACCTTCCTCGTGGTCGAGTGAGTCTTCATGGTCGAGCGAGTCTTCCATGGTCGAGTCCTTCCAAACCCAAATGAGTGGATTCTCTTGGTCGACCAAGATGATCTCTTCTACGAAAGTGCCCTTGGTAGGACGCTTAGGTCGTGCCTATGACCCTACCCTAGGTACATGAATCCATCATTAGCCCCTCAATGGATCGAGGCTTGAGGGATGAGGAGTCGACGTTGTTTCCGATCGCTTTTGCATTCTCGTTACGTGTCGCTCTTGGATCAAGATCTTCTCGCTGATAACAAGAAACTTTCCTTTAGTCGACTTGATCCATTCTTGTTCTTTAGTCGAGTGACTTCTTTTGTTATTCCCGAGCAACCGGATCGCAGGAGATCTCGCGCTTGATAGATCGATCTGCCGTCATGATCTCGGCGGATACGAATTTGGGGTAGCGCCAAACGGAACGGATCATGCGCTTTGAGTGACGCATGGGCGCCGATCTCAAGGCCGCTCGCCACGTGATCACGCAGCAAGCGCTGCGCGGGATATGATTGGATTGTTTGGTCCACCATCCACTGAAGGGATGCTATAAATGTAACTCCCTGAGGCTCATGCACAAGATTTTGTTCTTCCTCCTAGTTCTCCGCTCCGCCTCCGCCATCGCTGCCGATCTTCGCCTCTCCTTGCGATTTCGGCCAAGGCCATGGGCAAAGAGAAGACGACGATGTTGAGCGCGGCGAAGAAGGCGCCACGGGCGGAGAAGGCGCCACGCATCGAGAAGGCGATGAGATCCACCGGTCATGGTGGTTCTCGTCGAGATCCAAATCGCCGAAAGGCCGGGTCCAGGAGATCGATCCAATGACCATCAAGGAAAAGGATCTCTCGATATGGCCGACGCACGGATTGATTCCCCACTTGCCGCGAGACTTCCCGGCCGAGAGCAGCCCCAAATGTAAGAGGGTGAGTGCGTGCTTTTTGGCCACCCATGTCGACCGAGGTTTTTCGTCAGCCGAGTGTCTTTTTCGGGTTTTCGACAATTTCTGAGCTCAGCCCACCATTTTACTCCAAACTCCATCGCATACCTTGCCGCTGCTTGTGTCTATGTGCGAAAACTTCCGGGTTGTCGAATCGACTGGGTTTGTTCAAGCACATCTTCACATGTCGCCTCAGACCGTGGAAGAAGGCAAGCCTCGTGACGAGAAGACCCAAGTAGTCCAGATGTGTGGTGGTTTAGGGGTCCAATTGAGGAACAAAAGCACCTTCCCCAAGCCTATGCATTTTCCCGAGCCTGTCACGAGGGTCGGCAATGACCGTTCTATTGGCCTGAATGAGACGACGCCAGGCGCCGACCGCCTTCCCGAATTCACCATGAGTCGAAGTGAATAGACCCTCCTCCTCAAAGTTGTTCCGTAATATAGGGCTGAAGTGAAGATGCCGATGGACCGCGGTGCACTGTGTTAGGGACGCGAGGATCGCATGGACCTCCGGAGGTTTTTCTTCTGAGGCAACCAAATTTCTTCAATTCCGGAGTCATCAGATGTGGTTGTATTACGGCACCGAAGATCTAGACTCGGCCCACCCGTGAGGCAATGACGATACCGTGAGTAGAAAGATGGATGGCTTCGATCATCGAACAAGGACAATCCTCGCGATCCCGGAGGATTTCTCCGCTTGATCGTGACATGCTCCAGATAAGGTACACTTGTTCTGCTTCCGTCGTATGTCCTGCCGAGTGTGCTTCGTAGCTTGGTCGATCAACTCGCTTGATACTTCCAGCCCTCACAGTAGCTTTACTCAATGCCCAACGCGCCAGATTCCGACCGGGAGAGGGAAGCCAGTGGAGGTGAGAGCCGTGAAGAGTGGGATTCAGATGTCAGCAGAGACGACTCATTTAATTTATGATGACGATGACGAGGACGATGATGACGAGGATGAAGAGGAGGAAGTCGCACCACCGCTTGGAAAGGCGGTCAAAACTTGTGTAACGACCCTTCGTCAACGCGTAAGGAGTCAGCGATCGCTTCAATAGTCGACTAAACGCTTCTGACCGCTTCTCCAAGCCGACTCGAGAAGGCGCCAAGCAACCAAGGTAGTTCCACCGAGGACAACCAAGCCTCGCCAAAAATGAAGGTGTCCATCCCCACCATCTCGTGGTAAGTATATTGCTTAAATCTTCTTGCTCTATACAAATTTGTCTTCGGGTCGATACTTGAATCGGCGATCGATTCTTTTGATTTTCAACAATATGACTTCCAAACTTCAGCTTAAGGTCAAGACCATGAGATGGAGGACGCCGCCACCTCAAACCCTCGGCATCAGATCCTTAATTCCTGTTCCTAGTCGATCGCCCAAGATTTTCGACCTTAACTCTTTTCTCAAGTCTAACTAATGACATCATCACTCTTCCCGACGACGACGATGAAGATGAGGAGCCATTGAGGACTAGGAGGAGCAGAAGGCATCTACCGCAAGGAAGCCCAAGTGTGATTTGCGCTCGAGACCGCAGACGGAAGGAGAGGTCGGCACTCGACATACCGTGGTCTTTTCAATCCGCTGACGAAAGTGCTCTGCCCACTTCGCCGAAAGTGCCGGACAACCTTCGACGCCACCACGCACCACGCCCCGAGGACCAGCCGATGTCTGCGAAGGAGGCGATCCGCCAAGCGGGATCATGATGGAGCAGAAGATCGCCGATGCGAGTCGCAAGCCTTATGATGCCTACCGCCTTCAGAGTAATGTTCAGTCACGACCACCGGGCTCGCTCATAGGATATGCTATCAAAACTTTTCTTCCGAATTATAGCAGCCACCCACTAGGTGTGTTAGTAAAACTCCTTGTCAAGGGGCATCGCCGAGTGCACCACCGGTGTAGTCCCTATATAAGGTCGATCACCGGGCAATGGTCTTAGGCTTACTAAGTAGATGTCGATCATTATCCTAATGGAATGAATGGAGCTCGAGACCGGGGGCATACCGAGTGCAAAAATCATGGGTAGTCCTCGAGACTGCGTGGTCGCATCGGCGCACTGATTACAAACCAAGAAGTTTCAGTCGATCGGTCGACTCCTTTTTTTTTTGGTCGACCGGGTCGACTATGTCTTGAATAAGACCAAGCAAGCACGCCGAGTGCACCCACCGGTGTAGTCCTCGAGAGACTACGGTCAATGCTTGCATTCGATCGTAGTCTTAGAAACGCACTATTCTTCTTTTTATTCACTCTAAGTGATTGTCTCTAATACTTTTGCAACTGACTTTCGAGAAATCTTGTGATCTTGCGGCACGACGATATGTCGAATCGAGCGTACATATTCATTTTGAGTTGGACTTTGAAGTTAGTGCGCAGAGAATCGACGAAGGCGGTTGAGGAGACCAAAGGTATGTTTGGTGAGATTTCGACTACACTTTTTCTCCTCTCATTTGCTTCAAGCTTCGACTTTGCTGCACTTTACGATAAGGTGAAGGAGGCCCAAAGGAAGAAAGAGCTTGAGTTGTCTCGAAAAGATCAAGCTTGCCGATGACAACCGCCTCAGCCGCTAAGCTCAACAGATAACGCCAATCAAGGTCGCTTCGCCATCGCCAAAGAAGGATGTTGAGCTTAATGAAGGCCGACAAGAAGAATCGACCGAGAAGGTCCTCCAAATGGCCGGAAAGAAGAACGAGCTGGAAAGCTTCTGGGCGCTCTTGCTAAGAAATTGTTCCTAAGCTCAAGGTAACCTTCTTCACCACCAATTCTTCCAATCGCTATGTTTCCATTCGACGCTTTTCCCGATTCGGGTTTTGTCTTTGCGTAGTTCGCCGCAACTTTGAAGAAGAAACCACCACCGAGACGAACTCGACTCGCCAATTCTCCCGTGAACGATGAAACTGCTATGAACATCTTCCGACCGAGTCCTGGTTGTCATTGCTCGTGGATTATCTCGCAAGATCAAGGTGGCTACGCCCCGCATCGACTCGACGCTGCGCCCAAGTGAGACACTCCAAATGACCTCGAGTCATTGATGGCCTTGGCCTAAACGCCGCCCCCGACCGAGTGCAAGAGTGGAAGAAGTCTTCGCCGGTGCGGTGCAGACGCCGCCGTGTTCCGCACGAGTCCATTGCAAGGAAGCCCGAGAAGATAAGCCGGCGATTTCTCCGAGGGCCAACACCAAAAGCACGCACTTCAGACCTTCATGGAGACTTCATTGCCGCCGCCACGCGATTGCCGACGGGATTGATCTTCGACGAGTTCGTTGCTTCCATCCAGCCTCCACAGAGGGGTAAAAACTTTCTTGATCTTAAATTTGCCTCTGTATGCCGAGTGGAGTTGTAACCGATAAGACTTTTAACAGCTTAGTGCCCGAGCACTCTCGGTTATTTTAGACGCCAACCCAAATTTAGATTGATGTTCGGAAATGATTGCTTCGCTTGAATTGCTTTTTGCAAAAGTTAACAATGAGATGCCCACCGGCAATGACTTATTCCTTAGGCGTAGCCTCGAGTCTGCAGCTTAAGCCCCCGAGTGAGAGGTTTGCTTCCACTCCTGTAGATTTCTTTTTTATCTTAGGCGCAGCACTGGTGCACAGCTAAGCCCCGAGCGGGAGGTTTGCTTCTCCACTTGGTAGGATTTCTTTTATCTTAGGCGCAGCACTGGCTGCAGCTTAAGCCCCGAGTGGGAGGTTTGCTCTCCACCTCTAGAGGATTTCTTTTTATCTTAGGCGCAGCACTAGGTCTGCAGCTAAGCCCCCCGAGTGAGGTTCGCTTCCACTTCAGAGATTTCTTATACCTTAGGCGCAGCACTGGTCATAGTTTAAGCCCCGAGTGAGAGGTTTGCTCTTCACCTGTAGGATTTTGCTGTATTTGTGTCGGTCGAGAAGAGGGTCGCAATGACCGCACTTCGCCTTCCTTGCAATCGCACATCATACTTATGGTGTAGCTCGAGGAGAGGGTCGCAATGACCAGGCCCTTTCCTTGCTAGTATACTTTATACTTAGGCAGTTCTCGAATCGCAGCTAAGCCTCCGAGTGGAAGTCCGCTTATCACCAGAGGATTTTCAATAACTTAGGCGTAGCATCGAGTCAGTAGCTTAAGCCTCCCGAGTGGAAGTCCTGGCTTACCACTCAGAGGATTTTAATAACTTAGGCGAGCATCGAGTCAGCTTAAGCCTCCGAGTGGAAGTCCTGCTTACCACTGTAGGATTTTAATAACTTAGGCGCAGCACCGAGCTGCAGCTTAAGCCCGAGTGGAAGTCCTGCTTACCACCTCTAGAGGATTTAATAACTTAGGGCGCAGCACCGAGTCAGTTTAAGCCTCCGAGTGGAAGTCTGCACTTACCTCTCAGAGGATTTAATAACTTAGGCGCAGCACCGAAGGTAGCTTAAGCCCCGAGTGGAAGTCCTGCTTACCACTCGGTGAGGATTTAATAACTTAGGCGCAGCATCGAGTCAGCAGTTTAAGCCTCCGAGTGGAAGTCCGGCTACCACTCAAAAGAGGATTTTAATAACTTAGGCGCAGCATCGAGTCATAGCTTAAGCCTCCGAGTGGAAGTCCGCTTACCACTGCAGGATTTGGAATAACTTAGGCGAAAGCATCGAGCCGCAGCTTAAGCCTCCGAGTGGAAGTCCGGCTTACCACTCGTAGGATTTGAAAAACTTAGGCGAACGGATTCGCGCCACCCATCGGGGAGGTGAAAATTTTACTCGATTTAAAAATAAAGAGGAGAAAAATTATGAAGGAATTATGACACTATTACTTCAAAGCTCGTGAGCTACTGTGAGTACTTTTATTACAACTCTTCCGAGTGAAAAACCTTATGTAAACGGGCGGAGCAGATCCAAGATTCCAAGCTCTGGGCTCATCGATATCGTGGTTCGACATTGTAGAGACGATATGCCCCATTGTGGAGAACCTTGTGACGATGAAGGGTCCTTCCCAGAGGGAGCAAGCTTATGTTGCTTCACTGATCCACCCGGAAGGACTAGATCTCCTTCCCGAAGGCTCGACCTCTCACATTTCGGGCGATGAGCGGCGTAAGTCTTGTCGTAAATGGTCGAGCGGATCGAGCCATTTCCTTCCTCTTCCAGAGGTCGATCGATCCCGACGCTTTGCTCACTTCGCTTCATTGTATAGTTCAATTCGAGGAGCTGCCAGGAAGGAGATCATTTCGGAAGGACCGCCTTCGCTCCATAGACCAGAAGAAAGGGTTCTCCCAACGACCGATTAGGCGTGGTCCGCAAACCCCAAAGCATCAAGGAAGTTCGCCGACCCAAGCTCCAGTACCCGATGCTTGAGATCTCGTGATCAAACGGGCTTCGCACTTTGAGGATCAATCCATTGGCTCGCTCATCTGGTCCGCTCGATCGCGGATGGGCGATCAAGCGTAGTCGACTCGCAGCTTTGGGAGTTGCGTAAATTCTGAATTCTTCCGAGTCAAATTCACCCATCATTCCGTGATAATACTGTGTAGGGACTCCATACCTAACGCCAACCTCGACGAAGGAAACAAAGAAGACCAAAGATCGTTTTTTGATTGGCTTAGCCTCAATCCACTTGGTGAACTTGTCGATCGCTACCAAGACATGCGTGAAAAACCGCCCCGACCCGCTCTCGCAAGGGACCGATCATGTCCAACCCCATACGCAAAGGCCGACGAGTGGAATGGTTCTTCAATGTCGACGCAGTTTGTGTGACATATTGGAGTAGAACCGCACCCTCGACTTGTCCACTATTTCTTTCGCCATCTCATTTGCTTTTGCCAAGAAAATCCAGCCGGTATGCTTTTGCTACAATGGTCCGAGAGGACGATGGCGACCACAGTCCCTCGAAAGTGGATATCATTGAGTATGACTCGACCTTCTTCTCGGGCGTTATGCATTTTTGTCCGACTTCGCTCGGCTTTCCTATATAATCGCCCATTGATAACGTAAAGGCTTTGGATCGACGGACGATCCGCCGAGCCTCTTCCTCATCCTCTCGGGAGTTCTTTCTTAATATACGCAATGTATGGAATTGTCCAATGTACTTCCATGACCAAGTCGACCATCGCCGACCTCAACCTCACGAGTCCGTGGCACTCTTGGGTTGTGGAGCTTCCTTGTGAAGGGATCTTCTTTAACCGACGGAGTGTGTATATGTTCCAAAAACACGCCACTGGAATGGCTTCTTGGACCCTATCTTCGCCAGATCATCTACCGCTTTGATTTTTCATTGGGATGGTGGAGCTCCAACCCTCAAACTTCTTTTTCCAACTTCCTCATCGCATTGCAATATCCAAATATAGTTTGCTTCAACGCCCCACTCTTCATCACTTGATCGACCACTCAGATCTCGAGTCGCCATAAACCATCAAAGCGATGGACGACGTGAGAGATGGCTATGCTTAATCCATATAAAAGGGCCTCATACTCCTCATTGTTGGAGGAATCAAAGTGAATCTCGAGCACATACTTAAGCTTATCTCCTCCGGGGAAACCAGTAACAACCCCAAAGACTGTAACTATTCAAAGATCTTGGAGCCGCCAAAGAACATGGTCCAATGCTCCGAGTGAACTTCGCCGGTTGTCAGTTGCTCAATCCACTCGCAAGGAAATCCGCTATAGCTCGGGACTTAATGGCTTTCTTTTGCCTCGAATTTGATATCAAGGGAAGAAGTTCAATCGCCCATTTCGCCACTCGAACGTCAAGGTCTCTGCATGCAAGATCTTCGATAAAGGAGCGTCACGATTTAATCGTGATAGAATGATCGAGAAATAATGAGCAACCTTCTTTGTGGTCATGTATATACCATACACAAGCTTCTCGATAATGAGGATATCTTCGCTTGATGGAGTCAAGACTTCGCATAAATAATACACCGGGCGCTGAACTTTGAAGGCCTTTCCTTCCTCTTCCCCGGCCGATCGAAGTACGTCATGTAATCGATAACTTGTCCAAAGGTCTGCAATGTAAAGCAACAGAGGCTCTTTGGTTGATTGGAGCAAAGAAGCACCTAACTGGTGGAGAGCGAGCTTTTAGCTCGCAAACGCAGCATCACTTCCGAGTCCACTTAACTTGTCAGCTTCTTCATCAACGGTGAAAGAGGTAATGCCTTTTCACCGAAGTCGTGAGATGAATCGACTTAAAGCGCCTAGCATCCAAGAAGCTTCTAGACGCCGTGGCACTCGCAGAGCATGCTTTCATTCGGAGAATAGTGCCGATCTTCTCTCGGTTAGCTGCCGATTCCTCGCTCGAAATGAGAAAACCGAGTAATTTTCCACCAGAACTCCGAATGTGCACTTAGACGGATTGAGCTTGATATCGCATCTTCCGAGGTTGGCAAATGTTTCGCGAGGTCAAGCAAGGTGTCGGAACCTTTACTCGCGACGCAACGACGATCATCCATATACGCCCACATTCTCGAATCGATTTGAGTGAGAAGACACTTCAATCATTCGTGATAAATGTGGCTCCGCATTCTTGAGGAATAATGGCATGGTGATATAGCGTAAGCACCAATCGAGTGATGGAAAGCTGTTTTATTTCTGGCTGGGTCCATACAGACGGATCCGATGATACCCGGAATATGCATCTAGAAAAGACATCTTTCACACCCCGCGCCGAAGTCAACAATTTGATCGATGCGGGAGAGGAATGATCCTTCGGCAGGCCCGTTCAATGTGCTTAAAATCAATGCACATGCGGAGTGAGTTATCCTTCTTGGGGACCATGACGACATTAGCGAGCCACTGGAAAGGTAAATCTCTCGATAAATCCCGCCAACAATGAGCCGAGCCACTTCACCAATAGCCTTTCTTCTTCCGATTTCGCTGACCGTCCAAGATGCTCTTCGACCGGTTTCGCCGACTTGTCGACTCTGAGGCGATGCTCATTTGGCCTCTGAACACCTCGCATGTCACCGGCTTCCATGCAAAATGTCCAGCTTCTCATGGAGGAACCGGATGAGCGCTTCTTCCTATTTCGAGTCGAGTGTTGTGGATATGTGGGCTCTGAGCCGCATCGGCTCTACCGGATGAATATGGATCGGCTTTGTCTCACCGCACGACTTGAATGCGCATCTCAGCGGCGGGCTCTCTAGATCGTGAAAGCAAATCACTCGGATCCGTGATTTTGCATGTACTGCCGAATTCGATCACCGCCACTTGGGAGTCGGCAATCTTTGAGCCCTTCTCGAAGCACTTCTTCCGCTTCTTCCGATCGCCGGATACAAGGATCACCCCTTGGGTCCCGCATTTTCAGCTTGAGGTACACGAGTATGGTCGAGCCATGAATCGCAAGCGAAAGCGGCTCCCCAAAATGGCATGGTATGCACTCAAAATCCACAACCTCAAAGGTCAACTTTCTTTATGGAAGTGCTTGGAATCACCAAAACCACGCCCAGGCTATTCGCCGAGTGAGTCGGGCTCTTTCCCTGGTATGACTGCTGGAAACTCATATTGTCGGGCGCCAATCGACATCGAATGCCCATCCCTTTCAATGTATCCAAGATATAACAAATTCAGCCCACCACCACCATCCATCAAGACTTTTGTCACGTGTGCGTTTCGATAATCGGATCGAACACTCAACGCTACGCTCCAGGTGGCAATGTGAGTTGGGTGATCGATTGGTCTAATGTGATGGGTGTCCGGGACCACTTCACATAACTTGGCTTAACTGGGCAACCATATTCACCTCCTGCCGATGACTCAGCCGACTTTTGCTTTCCACATCCGCGAAGATCATCGAGAGGAGTTGATGTGCGGTATTCCTCCTCACTATCCTTCTTTATCTCCGCCTTGTCTCGCCTCTTCTCCTTCTCCTTAGACCTGCTTTTCCCTAAATTGTCCGGATCAGAGTCGACATCGGCGAAGTGATGTGCGTCGTGTAATGTAAGGTTCTTCATCCTTCTTCGCGGAATAGGTGCTGGCATATCCATCACGCCATTTCCTTCTTTATCTTTCACTTTCTTCGATTCCGTGATCCTCTTGGGCTTTCCCTTGAACTTCCTCGAAGTCACGGCCGTGGCCTCTCCAGACGCCGCTCGGCTCGGCTGCTTCGCTCGATCGAATTCTCCGACCGCTCGCCTGCTTGTACTTGCCGGAGTCGAGTTCTTCTCGCCACGCCATCTGACGGCAATCTCCATCATTCGACTCAGTGGTCATGTCCTCTGCTCGACCGAACTCTCAGCACTCAATTCTCTGCTTTTGACGGTCCTGAAGGCTAAAACCGCTCGATGGTCGACATTTTCCATACAGATTGCAGTAAAGTAATCCATCTCAATGTACTCGAGAGTTTCATTGGTCTTCGCACACAAATATGCAGCTCACAAACCAGTCCGTCACTTGGTAAGTCCCTTCAAAAGTCCTCGACGAACACTCGACAAATCTTCCCAAGTATATATGTCATTGCGGAGGTAATCGACTCAGCCGTTCGGGCAGTAATTTTCCAACATGAGGGGCAAATGCTCATGGCCACCTCATCATTCCCACCACCAATCAACACCCACCGGTAATCCTCGAGCCAAGTTTCGTGCTTAGATTCCCCAAAGAACTTGCCGACCGCCGCCAACCTCGAAATTGTGGATCACTCGGGCTCTGACCGCTCAAGAAACACTCCTGACCGAGACATGCACTGATCGCCGTGGGTGCATCCTCTCGGTCCGCCGATGGGCTCTGTTCGGCCGACCAAGCCTTGCACGATAATGGATCGCGATCAAAGCTCGGGTTCCTCGTCGACCGGTCTTCGCTTCAGATCGAATCGTTGCTCATCATCTTGCCGAGGAGCACGAACCTTCCTGAGGGAAAGGGCATTCGACGTCATTATCTCGGTCGGTTCTCCGAAGCCGCTTCGCCAGCTTGTCGCGCTTCTTCCCGCCATGAGGCGATCTCGGGTCAGGAGCCGATCGAGTTGTTCGCAGCGACGGATCGACCGTGAATCCTGCCGCGCGATCGCGACATTTGAGTTCCGTCCGCCGGAGTAAATTCGATTCGGCTGCAGTTCTTCCACCACCGACGGCCGGATAGACTTCATGGCGGGGCAAAGCTAAATTTGAATTTGGGCGGATACCCGAAGTCGGCGGAAGAGCCGACGCCGACCGGATTCGTAGCCGCCAAAGGCCGAAAGTGCTCCCAAGATTCTTCCAAAGGAGCTGTCACCACATTCGCCAAACGTGTTTCCTCCAAGGCACGAGCCTCGCCGGCCCTTCCGGCGATAGGGAGTATGTAGTGCATCCATGTTCCGCGACGAAGTTCTCCGCAAGAGTCGAGTGTCTCGGCCGGACCTTGGTTCTTGGACGGGTCACTCCCTCCCGGCGCCCCACCGCCGGGCGGCCGGAGGATCGGCGAGGGCCGCCGACCATGAGGATCTCCGCCACCGATCACCGCTATCACACTGGATGCGCTTTCACGGAGCCAACCAGACGAACCGAGAGGGATTCGCTGGCCCGAAAGGCCACGGGCGGGTGGCTGCCCAAGGGCCACCGCGCGGTTTACCCAAAGCCTCGATCACCAGAGCGCTTATACCGGGGAGATCAAGGGGCGATCGATAGGAAGTCGACCGACACGGAAGTCGACGGTCACAAGAAACGCCGCCAACACATGGCTGGAAGGCCGCCTTGGACGGGAGCGCCCGATGTCAAGAGGGCCTCCTTGGAGCTTGCGGAGTCGTCCAAAAGTGAGAGCACCAAGACGGATCTCGTGCCCTACCCAAAACTCCAAAGCCATCATGATGAAGGTACTTGAAGACCGCAACCTCCACAAATCACTAAAACACCGCCCCACGGTGGGCGCCAACCCCGGGTTCTAAGTCCAAAGAGAAAGGGGTTGGTAAGGGAGAGGCGGTCCTAGTTATGGAGTAGTTGGAAGACAAAGGATGTACGAAGTTCGGCCCTTCTTGGAGGAAGTAATTTACGCCCCTGGAGCCCCGAGGGGTCGGAGTGGATTATGAGTATGAGTATTACAAGAATCAACCCTTCTATCTCGGGAGGGGGGCTTTATAGAGGCGCCAGACCCCCAAAGCCCACATAATGGGGATTAAAGTACATTGCCGTTTAATCAATGCCCTCATAAGGCGCTTTTAACTATCATTAAGTCTATTCAATAGCAAACCGCTCCAAGGAGTGCCTTCTCGACCTTCGTGGTCGGAGTGAGTCTTCATGGTCGAGCGAGTCTTCCATGGTCGAAGTCCTTCCAAAATAAAAGTGGATTCCTTTGGTCGATCGAAGATGATTCTTCTACGAAAGTTCCTTGGTAGGACGCTTAGGTCCGGCCTATGACCCTACCCCAGGTACATGAATCCATCGACGCCGAGAGGTTGCAAGGTCCGCTGACCATCAAGACTTCCGGCCGATCATCGCATCGCTTTGATGCGCCTCTACGGAGCTAGTTGATAGATCGAATTGCCGCAGGGATTCGCCGGCTCATTGCCCAATTTGGGCGGGCCGCCCGGGAAGCCACAAGGCCTCCACCCACCCCGGAGCCTCGACCACCGGAGTGCTTTGGGCCGGGGAGTGAGGGTGGAAAAGTCGATCGATATGGAGTCGACGGCCGCCGCAGCAGAAGGTGGGACACATGCGCAAAATGCCGCCCGCGACGGGAGCGATCAACGCCGAGGGAGCCTCCCGAGCCAAGCGGAGTCCCGCGATTGGGAAGGCGAAGGCCGAGACGGATCTCGCAGCCCACCAAAACTCCACCGTAAACCATGATGAAAGCTATTGAACAATTGCAACTTCTCCAAAAATAGAAGACACCGCCCCACGGTCGCCAACCGTCGGGTTCTAAGTCCAAAAGAGAATGGGGTAGGTATGGAGAGGCAAGATCCTAGCTATGGAGCAATTTAAACACAAGGGATGTAACGAAGTTCAGCCCTTCTGAGGAAGTAATTACTTACGCCTCCGCCCGGAGGCGGTCATCGGATTATGAGTGTATGGATTAAGGGTGGAACCCTTTACACCAAAGGGGTGGCTTTATAGTGTCCGCTGCACTTCTCCCCCCTCAAGAATGCAGGTTTAAAGTACATTAAGTCTAGGGCTATCGTAACACCCACGAAGTGTCCTAAATGCCATAAAGACTACTTAATTACGAATCGCTTGGATGCAGAGGGTTTTGATCTCCGGTGGTCCAAAGGAGTCTTCATGGTCGAAGTCCTTCAAGTCCGCCAGTGAAGTCCCTTGGTCGATCGAAGGCGGAGGGTGTCCTTGTAGGGTACTTAGATCAGCCTATGACCCTACCCTAGGTACATGACTTCATCATCGGCCACGGTATAATCCGTCATAGAGTCGCCAACACTTGTCCCTCCTGGCCCCGCAAAACATCTGGGCCTCGATGGTGTTTCGACGGTAAATATACCGAGGTATCCGATGACGTTATCCTGCTCCGGGCTTTGTCGGTGGAGTCCCCTAGGTAACTACTAAAAAACATGTCCAATGACTGCATCCCGAAAAAACTTAAACCGACCCAAGGATAACGGAAATACCAATAAAGATTAAACCCTGCTCCTATGCTACAGAACTCAAATTGAAGGGCACTTTGCTATACAACTAAAAATAGAAAGACATGTCCAATTGACTTTGCTCAAATATTTTTTGAAAACTGAATTTGCTGGTTATAAACATGATCGGGTTCTTGGTCCGAGTATTGGAGCCTTTAATGTGAAAATGACTACCAAGACCGCACATGCCACCGACCTCCCGTATTATGTTAATCATTTACGTTGTATTTTGTTCTCGCACATAATCAGAACACAAGATCTATTTTTATTTGCACTACATTTGAGTTGAGAATCGTCATTGTAAAAAACTAGCAATAGATATGTTTGTTAATTTCATGTGTACCATAGGTGCAAAATGAATTATCATGGTTTGATTTTTTTTTTTGCTTTCATCCTTTTATTTGTTTGGTTTATTCCGTGTCCCGATAATTATGATGTCTTGGAGGGTATGACGTTCGACAATATTTTCAATCCTTCAATGCGATTTTGAGGATGGTACAATCGGAGGTAATTATTTTTCCTTTTGTCATGTGAAGCCCAACACTATGCTCTTAACTGTATGGATCTTTGAGAGTATCCTTCATGGTGAATATGGAGAATTAATGAATATCCAAGTACTTGTTTACAAAGGGTGACCGCTTCTAACCAAAGGACCTTTAGATGCTTGGCCTAGTTCCCATTGTTTTTCGACTAAACCATCGTGACTTTACCGGGGACCGGTTCTATAGATTAACCAAAGGATGATTGTAATAGTTGGCTCCCTCCAATATAGAGTAACCGAAAGTTGTATATGTTCCTCCCAAGTTATCATGTATTTTTGTGGACAAAGATATTTCCGATCCGAAACGCATGCATAACAAACAAAGCCCTTGGTGTTCATACTGGGTTGAATCAGATAAATGCCGCCCACGGAACTCCTATGTCAGTTGGGTTCACAGGGGCGGCGCTGGTCTGCTGGTTCCGTTGGGGCGGTGGGCCGAAAGTGGTTCCGGATGGCGGCCAGGATTAAGGGAATCCGTATGGAGTTTGGGCGGAGATCCAGAGGGGCTCAAAGGGCATCCAATTGGATTGTGGGTAGATTCCGGGGGGTATGAGGTTCTACTACAGCCGATTCGGGGCGGGGTTTTCGGGTTGGTATGGGTGATGGGACAAAAACCGATTGAAAAAAAAATGTAAAAAAAACCAAAAGTGGGGACTTTTCAACCAACCTCGCCCATTAAGAGTAGAGAAATTAAAATTAAAGATTTTGAGTTTCATGCTTTGAGTGATTTGGGTGCTAGTGTTCTACTATTCCCAAAACTTTATGTGATTTGCTAGATTTCCGTGATTTTGATGATTGCTTCTAAACTTGCATCTTTGGATTCCACTATTAAAAAACCTATGGGAAAAATTAATGATGTTATTATTGTTTCAAATAGGAATTATGTGCCCGGAGATTTTATCGTTTTGATATAGATTGCAATCCTTCATGTCCTATTATTCTTGGTAGATCTTTCCTTAGAACGAAGGGCAATTATTGATATGAAGGAAGGGAATATTAGATTCCAATTTCCCTTAAAGAAGGGTATGGAACACTTCCTAGAAATAAAATAAAATTACCATATGAATCTATCATGAGAGCCACTTATGGATTGCCACCAAAGATGGCAATACCTAGATCTATCCTTGCTTTTATGCCTAGCTAGGGGCGTTAAAGGATAGCGCTTTGTTGGGAGGCAACCCAATTTTATTTTGTGTTTTTTGTTTTTGCTTCCTTAGGAATAAATAATCCATCTACCTTCTGTTTGGATGTGGTTTTATATTTTATTTAGTGTTTGTGCCAAGTAGGACCTATAGGATAAACCAATGATAGTTGATTTGATTTCAGAAAATGTAAACTTTGACGCATTTAATTTAGTTATGACAAATCAAGAACGTGATTATGCATTGATCTTGATTCTTTTTGATGTTGATAAAAACAAATTTCACAAGATTTCCTATTTTTGTAGAATTTTTAGAGTTCCATAAGTTTTATGTTATTGTTGCTTGCATCGTTTTGTTTTTTGATGATTCTGCTTTTTTGGTGTTGTTTGCTTATTTTGATGAATCTATGGCTAGTAAATTAGTTTATAAACCAAGAGAAGTTGGTGAGGTTTAACACCAATACAAATAAATAATGAGTTCATTACAAGACCTTTGAAGTAGTCTTTGTTTTTTTCTAACGGAGCTCAGAGATTTTCTGAGTTTTGTGTTGTGAAGTTTTCAAGTTTTGGGTGAATTCTTTTGATGGATTATGGAACAAGGAGTGGCAAGAGCCTAAGCTTGGGGATGACCATGCACTCCCAAGATAATCCAAGAACACCAAAATTAAAGCTTGGGGATGCCCCAAGGCATCCTTTCGGCCCACTTCCATCGGTAATTTACTTGGAGCTATATTTTTATTCACCAACATGATATGTGTTTTGCTTGGAGCGTTTTGTATTATTTGTGTCTTTGCTTGTTAGTCTACCACAATCATCCTTGCTGTACACATCTTTTAGAGAGCCATACATGAATTAGAATTTGTTAGAATACTCTATGTGCTTCACTTATATCTTTTGAGCTTGATAGTTTTGCTCATAGTGCTTCACTTATATCTTTTGAGCGTGATAATTTTTGCTCTAGTACTTTCCTTAGATCTTTTAGAGAACGGGTGGATTTGTTTTAAAGAAACTATTGATCTCTCATGCTTCACTTAGATTATTTTGAGAGTCTTTAATAGCATGGAATTTTCTTAATGTTAATATACTTGGTGTTCAAGATATGTGAAACTTTCTTTTGAGTGAATTAATACTAAGATAAGTTTGATGCTTGATAATTGTTTTGAGATATGGAGGTGATAATATCAAAGTCGTGCTGCTTGGTGATTATGAATTTGAGAAATACTTGTGTTGAAGTTTGAAGTCCCGTAGCATGCACGTATGGTTAAAGTTGTGTAACAAATTTGAAACATGAAGTGTACCCGGCTTGTATCCTTATAGTGGTGGTCGGGACGAAAGTGATGGTCTTTTTACCAATCTATCCCCTAGGAGCATGAGCGTAGTACTTGAATTTTGACGACCTCTAAATTTTTGCAATAAGTATATGAGTTCTTTTCGACTAATGTTGAGTCCTGGATTTACGCGACCTCACCTTTCCGCCTTTGCTTCCCTCTTCCACTGCATCGCCTTTCTCACCTTGAGAGTTCGCAAACTTCACGGCATCCAAACCCCATGATACGATATACTCTATCACACATAAACCCCTTATATCTTCCTCAAAAACCACCAATACCACCTATCATGGCATTTTCATAGCCATTCCAGATATACCGCCATGCAACTTCCACCACCATCATCATGACATACATTACTTTTGTCATATTGCCATTGCATGATCTTTTGTGAATCGAATTTGTGGCAAGGCCACCATGCATTATTTTCCATACATGTCACTCTTGATTCTTTGCACCATCCCAGACATCCGGGGCATTCAATAGAGTCATATCTTGTTCTAAGTTTCAGTTGTAATCCTTGTGTTGTAATCAATAGAAGTGTGATGATCATCATTATTAGAGCATCGCCCAAATAAAAAAGCCAAAAAAGGCCCAAAAAAGGGCAATGCTACTATCTCTTTTTCCACACTTGTGCTTCAAAGTAGCACCTTGTTCCTCATGTAGTGAGTCTCATAAGTTGTCTTTTATACTAGTGGGAATTTTTCATTATAGAACTTGGCTTGTATATTCCACGATGGGCTTCCTCAAATGCCCTAGGGTTTCGTGGAAGCTTTGGTTGATGCACACCCACTAGTTTTCTTTGTCGAGCATTCATAGCTCTAGTGCATCCGTTGATGGCAATCCCTACTCCTCATGTCGACATCAATTGATGGGCCTTCCAAGTCCATTGATTAGCCTCCAATTGAGACTTTTCCTTTTTGTCTTTCCACACAATCCCCATCATCATATTCTATTCCACCCATAGTGCTATATCCATGGCTCCGGCCATGTATTGGGAAGGGAAAACGCTTGAGATTATTTAAGTATGAAACAATTGCTTGGCTTGTCATCGGGGTATAGAAGTTGGGAACATCTTTGTGTGACAAAATGAAGCATAGCCTAACTATATGATTTTGTAGGATCAACTTTCTTTGCCATGTTATTTTGAGAAGACATGATTGCTTTGATTAGTATGCTTGAAGTATTATTATTTTTGTGTCAATATGAACTTTTGTCTTGAATCTTTTGGATCTGAATATTCATATCACAATTAAGAAGATTTACATTGAAATTATGCCAAAGTATCACCAAGATCAAAAATTCTTTTTTCATTTACCTACCGAGGACTGAAAGGGAATTGCTTGGGGATGCCCATATGTCTCCAACGATTCATAATTTTTGATTGCTCCATGCTACTTTATCTACTATTTTGGACTATATTGAGCTTTATTTTCCACTTTTATATTACTTTTCTGACTAACCTTACTAACCGGAGGCCCAGCCTTAATTTGTTTTTCCTTTTTCAAGATTTTAAGAAAAGAATATCAAATGGAGTCCAAACGAATGAAACCTTCGATCACCATTTTCCAACCTAACGTGATTCCGGAGACTTGACCCTACTCCAAGAAAGGCTTAGGAGGTCACGAGGGTGGAGGGTTTTTGAAGGAAATATGCCCTAGAGGCAATAATTGTTATAATTTATTTCCTTATTTCATGATAAATGTTTATTATTATGCTAGAATTGTATTAACCGGAAACATAATACATGTGTGAATACATAGACAAACATAGTCTCACTAGTATGCCTCTACTGACTAGATCGTGAATCAAAGATGGTTAAGCCCTTAGCCATAGACATGAGTTGTCATTTGATTAACGGGATCACATCATTAGGAGAATGATGTGATTGACTTGACCCATTCCGTTGCTTAGCACTTGATCGCTTAGTATGTTTATTGCTTTTTCATAACTTATACATGTTCCTATGACTATGAGATTATGCAACTCCCATTTACCGGAGGAACACTTTGTGTGCTACCAAACGCCACAACGGAATCGGGTGATTATAAAGGAGCTCCACAGTTTCCAAGGTACATGTTGAGTCCGGGATTTCGAGATTAGGATTTGTCATCCGATCGTTTGGAGAAGGTATTTCGGCCCTCTCGGTAATGCACATCACTATAAGTTTGCAAGCAATGTTAATGAGTTAGTTATGGATGATGCATTATGTAACGAGTAAAGAGACTTGGCCGAAAGATTGAACTAGGTATTGGATACCGACGATCGAATCTGCAAGTAACATACCGATGACAAAGGAACAACGATGTTGTTTGGTGTTTCGACCGATAAAGATCTTTCGAGAATATGTAGGAGCCAATATGAGCATCCGTGTTCCGCTTATTGGTTATCGACCAAAAACGCTTTCTCATGTCTACATAGTTCTCAACCCGTAGGGTCCGCACGCTAAGGATTTGATGAGCTTATATTATGAGTTTATGAGTTTTGATGTAAGGCGAGCACTAGGCTGCGGCTAAGCCCCGAGTGGGAGGTTTGCTCTCCACTCTGTAGGATTTCTTATACCTTAGGCGCAGCAGGTGCAGCTAAGCCCAGTGAGAGGTTTGCTCTTCACTCGGTGGGATTCCGTTGTATTTGTCGAAGCTCGGAGAAGAGGGTCGCAATGGTCGGCGCACTGTCTTCCTTGCAATCGCACATCATACTTATGGTGTAGCTCGAGGAGAGGGTCGCAATGACTGCGCCTCGTTTTCCTTGCTAGTATACTTTATACTTAGGCGAGTTCTTGAAGCTGTTAAGCCTCCGAGTGGAAGTCGGCTTATCACTCGGTGAGGATTTTCAATAACTTAGGCGAGCAGTGCGGCTAAGCCTCAGAGTGGAAGTGCTTACCACTCGGTGGGATTTTAATAACTTAGGCGAGCACCGAGTTGCGGCTAAGCCTCCGAGTGGAGTCACGCTTACCACTCGGTGGGATTTTAATAACTTAGGCGCAGCAGAGCTGTGACTAAGCCTCCAGAGTGGAAGTCCGCTTACCACTCGGTGGGATTTTAATAACTTAGGCGCAGCACCGAGTCTGCGGCTAAGCCTCCGAGTGGAAGTCTCGGCTTACCACTCGGTGGGATTTTAATAACTTAGGCGAGCATCGAGTGCAGTAGCTAAGCCTCAGAGTGGAGTCGGCTTACCACTCGGTGGGATTTAATAACTTAGGCGAGCATCGAGTCAGCTAAGCCTCCAGAGTGGAAGTCTGCACCACTCGGTGGGATTTTAATAACTTAGGCGAGCAGGCTGTCATAGTTTAAGCCTCAGGTGGAAGTCGACACCACTCGGTAGGATTTTAATAACTTAGGCGCAGCACCGAGTCTGCGACTAAGCCTCCGAGTGGAAGTCGGCTTACCACTCGGTGGGATTTGTAAAAAACTTAGGCGAACGGATTCGCGCCACCCATTGGGGAGGTGAAAATTTTACTCGACGAAAAATAAAGAGTGAGAAAATTATGAAGGAATTATGACACTATTACTTCAAAGCTCGTGAGCTACTGAGTACTTTATTACAACTCTTCCGAGTGAAAAAACCTTAAGTGTAAAGCGGGCGGAGCAGATCCGCATTCAAGCTCGGGGCTCATCGATATCGTGTTCGACATTGTAGAGGCGATATGCCCCATTGTGGAGAACCTTTGTGACGATGAAGGGTCCTTCCTGTGAGGGAGCAAGCTTATGTTGCTTCACGATCTACGAAGGACTAGATCTCCTTCCTGGAAGGCTCGACCTCTCACATTTCAGCGATAAAGTGGCGCAAGTCTTCTTGGTAAATGGTCGAGCGGATCGTAGCCATTTCCTTTCCTCTTCCAGAGGTCGATTGCATCCCGACGCTTGCTCGACACGCTTCATTGTATAGTTCAATTCGAGGAGGCGTTGTGAAGGAGATCACTCGGAAGGATCGCCTCTGCTCCATAGACCAGAAGAAAGGGGTTCTCCCATCGACCGATTAGGCGTGGTCCGCAAACCCCAAAGCGAAGGAAGCTCGCCGACCCAAGCTCCACCGCATGCTTGAGATCTCGTGATCAAACGGGCTTCGCACCTTTGAGGATCAATCCATTGGCTCGCTCTGCTGTCCGCTCGATCGTGGATGGGCGATCAAGCGTAGTCGACTCGTGTGCCTTTGGGAGTTGCGAAATCCTTGAATTCTTCCGAGTCAAAATTCGACCCATCGTCTGTGATAATCTTGTGCGGGACTCCATACCGAACGTCAACCTCTCGACGAAGGAAGCAAAGAAGACAAAGATCAAGTTTTTGATTGGCTTAGCCTCAATCCACTTGGTGAACTTGTCGATCGCTACCATTACATGCGTGAAACCGCTCCGACCGTTCGCAAGGGACCGATCATGTCCAACCCCCATCTGCGAAAAAAGGCCGACGAGTGGAATGGTCTTCAAGGTCGACGCAGCTTGTGTGACATATTGGAGTAGAACCGCACCCTCGCACTTGTCCACTATTTCTTTCGCCATCTCATTTGCTCTTGGCCAGTAAAATCCAGCTCGGTATGCTTTGGCTACAATGGTCCGAGAGGACGCATGGTGACCACAGGTCCCCGAGTGGATATCATTGAGTATGACTCGACCTTCTTCTGGCGTTATGCATTTTTGTCCGACTCCTGTCGGGCTTTCCCTATATAACTGCCCATTGATAACGGTAAAGGCTTTGGATCGACGGACGATCTGCCGAGCCTCTTCCTCATCCTCTGGGAGTTCCTTTCTCAGAATATACGCAATGTATGGAATTGTCCAATGTACTTCCATGACCAAGTCGACCACTGCCGGGACCTCAACCTCAGTCGAGTCCGTGGCACTCTTGGGTTGTGGAGCTTCCTTTGTGAAGGGATCTTCTTTAAGCGGCGAGTGTGTATATGTTCCAAAAACACGCCACTCGGAATGACTTCCCTCTTGGACCCTATCTTCGCCGGATCATGGTACTTGATTTTTTTCGGGGGATGTGGTGGAGCTCCAACCCTCAAACTTCTTTTCCAACTTCCTCCTGCATTGCAATATCCAAATCATAGCCGGGCTTTCACGCCCCACTCCTTCATCACTTGATTGACCACTAGATCCGAGTCGCCATAAACCATCAGTGACGGACGCCGAGCGAGATGGCCATCGCTAATCCATATAAAAGGGCCTCATACTACGCCTCATTGTTGGAGGAATCAAAGTGAATCTGGAGCACATACTTAAGCTTATCTCCTCCTGGGAAACGAACAACCCGACACGAACCATTCAAACATCTTGGAGCCGTCGAAGAACATGGTCCAATGCTCAAAGTGAACTTCGATCGGTTGTTGTTGTTCAATCCACTCGGCAAGAAATCCGCTATAGCACAGGACTTAATGGCTTTCTTTGCCTCGAATTTGATATCAAGGGAAGAAGTTCAATCGCCCATTTCGCCACTCGACCGGTTGCGTCTACGTTATGCAAGATCTCGATAAAGGGCGTCACGATTTAATCGTGATAGAATGATCGGAGAAATAATGAGCAACCTTCTTTGTGGTCATGTATATACCATACACAAGCTTACGATAATGAGGATATCTCTGCTTGGATGGAGTCAAGACTTAGAACAAATAATACACCGGTATTGAACTTTGAAGGCCTTTCCTTCCTCTTCCGCTCGATAGTAAGCCACAGGCGACAACTTGTCCGATGGCTGCAATGTAAAGCAACAGAGGCTCTTTGTCGATTGGAGCAAACAAGCACCGGTGGGTGGAGAGCGAGCTTTTAGCTCTCAAGAACAAGCGCATCGACTTCCCGAGTCCACTCGAACTTGTCGACCTTCTTCATCGATCGGTAAGAGGTAATGCCTTTTCACCGAGTCGTGAGATGAATCGACTTAAAGCGGCCAAGCATCCAGTAAGCTTCTAGACGTCGTGCACTCGCACAGGGCGTTTCATTCGGAGAATAGTGCCGATCTTCTCTGGGTTAGCGTCGATTCCTCGTTCGGAAATGAGAAAACCGAGTAATTTTCCACCAGGAACTCCGAATGTGCACTTAGACGGATTGAGCTTGATATCGTACCTTCTGAGGTTGGCAAATGTTTCGGCGAGGTCGGCAAGCAGGTCGGAACCTTTTAGCGACTTAACGACGATATCATCCATATCGCCCACATTCTCGGTGATTTGGTGAAGACACTTACGAATCATTCGCATAAATGTGGCTCGGCATTCTTGAGGCGAATGGCATGGTGATATAGCGAAGCACCGAATGGAGTGATGAAAGCTGTTTTTATTTCGTCGGGTCCATACTGACGGATCGATGATACCCGGAATATGCATCTAGAAAGACAATCTCACACCCCGGTCGAGTCGACAATTTGATCGATGCGGGAGAGAAAATGATCCTTCGGCGGGCCCGATTAATGTGCTTAAAATCAATGCACATGCGGAGTGAGTTATCCTTCTTGGGGACCATGGCGACATTAGCGAGCCACCGGGTGGTAAATCTCTCGGATAAATCCTGCCGTCGGCGGTCGAGCCACTTCTTCACCAATAGCCTTTCTCTTACGGGCGGCGGACCGCAAGATGCTCTTTCGTTGGTTTCATTTGACTTGTCGACTCGGAGGCGATGCTCGGCCAGTTCCACAGGAACACGGCATGTCGGTAGCTTCCATGCAAAAATGTCCCGATTCTCATGGAGGAACCGGATGGCGCTTCTTCCTATTTCGAGTCAGTGTTGTGGATATGTGGGTCTGGGCTGCATCGGGTCGGTCGGATGAATATGGGCGGGCTTTGTCTCGGACGACTTGAATTGAATGCGCACTCGTGGGTGGCCTCTTAGATCGTAGCAAATCACTCGGATCGCATTTTGCATGTACTCGTCGAATTCGACCACCGTCACTTGGGAGTCGGCAATCTTTGAGCCCTTCGAAAGCACTCTTACGCCTTCTTCCGATCGCGGTGACGGTGATCACTCCCTTGGGTCTGGCATTTTCAGTTTGAGGTACCGTAGCATGGTCGAGCCATGAATCGCAATGCGTGGCGAGCCTCCCAAAATGGCATGGTATGCACTCTGAAAATCCACAACCTCAAAGGTTGACTTTTCTTTCTTGGAAGTGCTTGGAATCACCAAAAACCACGTCCGGGGCTATTTGGCGAGTGAGTTGGCCTTCTTCCCCGGTATGACTCCGTGGAAACTCATATTGTTTGGCGCTCAATCGGGACATCGGAATGCCCATCCCTTTCAATGTATCCGCATATAACAAATTCAGCCCACTACCACCATCCATCAAGACTTTTGTCGATCGAGTGCCTTCGACAATTGGATCGACCACTAACGCTTGCACGCCCGGGGTGGCAATGTGAGTTGGGTGATCGATTAGTCGAATGTGATGGGTGTCTGGGACCACTTCACATAACTTGGCTTAGCTGGGCGACCATATTCACCTCTCGGTTGATGACTTTCGATCGACTTTTGCTTTCCACATCTGCGAAGATCATCGAGTGGAGTTGATGTGCGGGTATTCCTCCTCACTATCCTCTTTATCTCGGCCTTGTCGCTCCTTCTCCTTGTCCTTAGACCTGTTTTCCCTGAAATTCTTTGGATCAGAGTCGACATCGGCGAGTGATGTGCCGGGTAAATAATGTTGCCCTCTTCATCCTTCTTCGTGTGAATATGGCATGGCATATCCATCACGTCATTTCCTTCTTTATCTTTCACTTTCTTGATTCCGGATCCTTTGGGCTTTCCTTGAACTTCCCGAGTCACGGCGGGGCCTCTCCGAGCTGCTTGGCTCGGCTTTTCGTTCGCTTCGATCGAATTCCCTTCTCCGTGGCTCGGCTTGTACTTGCCGCTTGAGTCGGTCTTCTTCCTCGCCGTTAGGCGTGTTGCTAACAATCTCCATCATTCGACTCGGGGTCATGTCCCGGTTAATAGAACTTCAGACTCAATTCTCTGTTTTTGGCGCCGTCCTTGAAGGCGCAAACCTTTGATAGTCGGACACATTTTCCACGATATTGTGCAAGGTAATCCATCTCTGAATGTACTCTCGAGAGAGTTTCATTGGTCTTCGCACACAAATATGCAGCTCTGTCAAACCAGACGGTCACTTGCAAGTCCTTCAAAGTCTCGACGAACACTGGGACAAATCTTCCCAAGTATATATCTTCTTTGTGAGGTAATTGACTCAGCCATGCTCTGGCGAGAACCTTCCAACATGAGGGCAAATGCTTCATGGCCACCTCATCATTCCCACCACTAATCTGAACAGCCACTCGGTAATCCTCGAGCCAAGTTTGAGCTTAGATTCCCAGATGAACTTGCCGACTCTGCCGCCAACCTGAAATGGGGGGATCACTGCGGCTCTGATTGCCTGCTAAAACACTCCGGACCAGAGACATGCACTCATTGCTGGTGGGTGCATCCTCTCGGAGTCGCCTCGATGGGCTCTGTTCGGTCGACCAAGCCTTGCACGATAATGGATCGCGCATCAAAGCACAGTTCCTCAGGGTCGTTGGAACCCTTCGCCTATCTTGAATCGTCTGTCATCTTGCCGCCGAGAGCGTCTGACCCTTCCTCGGAGGAAAGGGGCATTCGGCGCTGTCATCTCGGTCGAATCGGTCTCCGAGCTGCTCTCGCCGATTATCGCGCCCTTCCCGCTTGCGGAGGCGATCTGAAACGTGAGCCGATGGGCGGTGTTCGCGGCGACGGATCGACCGTGAATCTGTTCTTGATCGCGACACGGCTGAGTTACGTGCTTTGCCGCTCGGAGTAAATCTACGATCTGCTGCAAGCCTCTTCCGACTTCCGTGGGACGGTGGATAGACTACTGCTATCTGGTCTGTTGCTAAATTCTGAATTGGCGGCGGTATACGAGTCGGCGGAAGAGCCGACGTCGACCGGATTCGTGGAGTCGTTGCAGCGCTCGTCGAGTGCTTTTGAAGATTCTCCAGCGGTAGCGTTCACCACATTCGCCAAACGTGCTTCCTCCAAGGCACGAGCCTCGGTGGTCTCTCCGGCGATAGGAGTATGTAGTGCATCCATGTTCTGCGACGAAGCTCTTCTCTCTGCGAGAGAGTCGAGTGTCTCGGCCTGGTACTCCTCGTGTTCTTGCACGGGTCACCTCCTCCGGCTGCCCCACCGCGTGGTAATGGCCGGGAGGATCGCGAGGGCCGTCGACCATGAGGATCTCCGCCATTGGATCACTTGCTATCACACTCGGATCACGTCTCTGAGCCGGTCGGCCGATCGAGCAGTAGTAGAGGGATTCGTCGGGCTCGATAAGCGCGACGACAGGCGGTGGCTGTCTGGCGGGCCACCGCGTGCTTCACCCACCTGAAGCCTCGACCGACCAGGCGCTATACTGGTGGGAGATCAAGTGAGGCGGCAAGATAGGGAGTCGACCGATCTGGTCGGCGGTTGCCTTGACAAAGCGCCCTTGAACACATCTTGTAGTCGTCGCCCATGCAGACGGGGGCGCCTCGATGTCAAGAGGGCCTCCACGGAGCCATCTTGGTCGTCGACGAAAGTGAGAGCACCAAGGCGGATCTCGTGCCCTACACCCAAAACTCCGGCGATCGTCATGATGAAGGTACTCGGAATCTTCGCAACTCCTCCACAAATCACTAAAACACACCCCACGGTGGGCGCCATTTGTCGTGGTTCTAAGTCGGCGGTAGAAGTAGGGGTTGGTAAGGGAGAGGCGATGTCCTAGTTATGGAGTAGTTGTGAAGACAAAGGATGTAATGAGTTCGGGCCCTTCTCGGAGGAAGTAATGACCCTACGTCTCGGAGCCCCGAGGCGGTCGAGTGGATTATGAGTATGAGTATTACAAGAATCTGAACCCTTCTATCGTGGAGGGTGGCTTATATAGAGTCTTGAGGACCCGGCCAGCCCACATAATGGAGGATTAAAGTACATTAAGCCGGGGGTTCTTGGTAATGCCCCTCATAAGGCGCTTTAACTATCATTAAGTCTATTCAATAGCAAACCGTTCTTACTGGAGTGCCTTACGACCTTACGGTGGTCGAGTGAGTCTTCATGGTCGAGTGAGTCTTCCATGGTCGAAGTCCTTCGACCAAATCAGTGGATTCCTCTTTGGTCGATTGGAAGATGATCTCTTCTCTGAGTGCCCTTGGGTAGGGCGTTTAGGTCAGGCCTATGACCCTACCTAGGTACATGAATCCATCGGACGCCGAGAGGGCTGCAAGGTCCGTTGACCATCAAGACTTCCGCATGTTGGATCATCGCTATCGCTTTTCGGATGCGATCTCTACAGAGCTAGTTGATAGATCGAGCAGTAGTAGAGGGATTCGTCGGGCTCGATTGCCACAATTTGGGTGGTGGCGTCTGGCGAGCCATCGCGTGCCTCGCCCACCGCTGGAGCCTCGACCGACCAGTGCTTCTTGTTGGCGGGAGGCGAGGAGGTGGACGATAGAAGTCGACCGATATGGAGTCGACGGTTGCGCATGCAGAACGCCGTGGACACATGCGTAAAAATCGCCGCCGTATCATGACGGGCGCGATCAGCGTCGAGTGGAGCCTCCACGAGCCAAGCGGAGTCGTTGGCGATGAAGGTGGAAGGCGAGGCGGATCTCGCAGCCTCGACCAAAACTCCACGAAACCATGATGAAAGCTATTGGAACAATTGCAACTTCTCCAAAAATAGCTAAGACACCACCCCACGGTGGGCGCCAATTGTCGTGGTTCTAAGTCCGACAGTAGAATGGGGGTAGGTATGGAGAGGCAAGATCCTAGCTATGGGCGGTTGTAAACACAAGGGATGTCTGAGTTGAGCCCTTCTCGGAGAAGTAACACTTACGTCTCGGTGCGGAGGCGGTCGATTGGATTATGAGTGTATGGATTACAGAGTGCGAACCCTTTACACCGAGGTGGGGGTGGCTTATATAGTGTCCGCTGGACCCTCCGGCCCTCGATGTCTGAGGTTTAAAGTACATTAAGTCTAGGCGTTCTTGGTAACACCTTCGTAAAGTGTCCTAAATGCCATAAAGACTACTTAATTACAGACCGTTTGGATGCAGAGTGGCTCTTGATCTCTGGTGGTCAGTGAGTCTTCATGGTCGAGTCCTTCAAGTCCGTCGAGTGAAGTCCTCTTGGTCATTCGAAGGCGATTTCTTCGAGGTGTCCTTGGGTAGGGTACTTAGATCAGGCCTATGACCCTACCCTAGGTACATGACTTCATCATCGGCTACGGGTATAATCCGTTCGTTAGAGTCGTCAACACTTGTCCCCTCCCTCGGGCCTGCAACACATTCAGTTTCCTGGGATGGTGTTTGACTTGGTGAACATATACCGAGGTATCGGCGATGGCGTTATCTGTTCCGTTGGCTTGCGTGTGGAGTCCCCATAGGTAACTACTAAAAAACATGTCCAAGACTCGGGCATCCATAAAAACTTTAAACCGACTCTGCAAGCGAGATAACGTGAAATACCAGCAAGATTAAACGCCTGTTCCCATGCTACGGGGAACTCGGTCAGTAAGGGCGCTTTGCTATACAACTAAAAATAGAAAGACATGTCCAATGACTTTGCTCGAAATATTTTTTGAAAACTGAATTTGCTGGTTATAAACATGATCGGGGTTGCTTGGTGCGAGTATTGGAGCCTGTTAACAGGAAAAATGACTACCACATTGCACATGCCACTCGACCTCCGTATTATGTTAATCATTTACGTTGTATTTTGTTCTCAAGCACATAAGCGTATTACACAAGATCTATTTTTATTTGCACTACATTTGAGTTGAGAATCGGTTTACATTGTAACAAACTAGCAATAGATATGTCGGTTAATTTCATGTGTACCATAGGTGCAAAATGAATTATGGCATGGCTTGATTTAGTTTTTGTTTGCTTTCATCCTTTTATTTGTTTGGTTTATTCGGTCCGTATAATTATGATGTCTTGGAGGGTATGACGTTCGACAATATTTACAATCCTTCAATCTTGACTTTGAGGATGGTACAATCGGGAGGTAATTATTTTTCCTTTTGTCATGTGAAGCCCAACACTATGCTCTTAACGGTATGGATCTTTGAGAGTATCCTTCATGGTGAATATGGAGAATTAATGAATATCCAAGTACTTGTTGTGGGTGAAAGGGTAGACCTGCTCTAACCAAAGGACCTTTAGATGCTTGGCCTAGTTAGCCCATTGTTTTTGACTACAACCATTGCACTTCTTGTTGTGGACCGGTTCTATAGATTAACCAAAGGATGATTGTAATAGTTGGCTCGCACTGTCATATATAAAGTGTACCGAAAGTTGTATATGTTCCTCCCAAGTTATCATGTATTACATTTGTGGACGATTGTATATGTTACGATCACACGTATGCATAACAAACAAAGCCTGTGTGTTCATACTGGGTTGAATCAGATGCAGCGTCGCCCACGGAACTCCTATGTCATTATCGTGGTTCCTTGGCGGCGGCGTTATCGATGGTTCCGTGGCGGCGGTCTTTGTCGAGTGGTTCCGGATGGCGGTATTTGTGGTATCTTGAATCCAGATGGAGTCGGGCGGCGAGATCCAGATGGGCCCAGGCGGCGATCCACATGGACTCAGGTGGCGAGATCTGGTGCGGGGTATGAGGTTCTACGGCAGGCCGATCCTGCGTGGGCGGGGTTCTCGGTGGGTTGGTATGGGGGTGATGGGACGGAAAAAACCGATTGAAAAAAAAACAGACAAAAAAAACCAGACGAAAGTGGGGGGACTTTTCAACCAACTCGTCCATTAGGAGTAGAGAAATTAAAATTAAAGATTTTGAGTTTCATGCTTTGAGTGATTTGGGTGCTAGTGTCTCTACTATTCCCAAAACTTTATGTGATTTGCTAGATTTCCGTGATTTTGATGATTGCTCTCTAAACTTGCATCTTGCGGATTCCACTATTAAAAAACCTATGGGAAAAATTAATGATGTTATTATTGTTTCAAATAGGAATTATGTGCCCGTAGATTTTATCGTTCTTGATATAGATTGCAATCCTTCATGTCCTATTATTCTTGGTAGATCTTTCCTTAGAACGATTGGTGCAATTATTGATATGAAGGAAGGGAATATTAGATTCCAATTTCCCTTAAAGAAGGGTATGGAACACTTCCCTAGAAATAAAATAAAATTACCATATGAATCTATCATGAGAGCCACTTATGGATTGCCTACCAAAGATGGCAATACCTAGATCTATCCTTGCTTTTATGCCTAGCTAGGGGCGTTAAAGGATAGCGTTTGTTGGGAGGCAACCCAATTTTATTTTGTGTTTTTTGTTTTTGCTTCTGTTTAGGAATAAATAATCCATCTACCTTCTGTTTGGATGTGGTTTTATATTTTATTTAGTGTTTGTGCCAAGTAGGACCTATAGGATAACCTACGATGATAGTTGATTTGATTCTGCTGAAAAACAGAAACTTTGCACGCACGAATTTAGTTATGACAAATCACAGGAACGTGATTATGCATTGATCTTGATTCTTTTTGATGTTGATAAACAAACAAATTTCACAGTACTTCCTATTTTTGTAGAATTTTTAGAGTTCCATAAGTTTGCGTTAATTCTGATTACTCTGATTGTTTTGTTTTTGATGATTCTGTTTTTCGTGTGTTGTTTGCTTATTTTGATGAATCTATGGCTAGTAAATTAGTTTATAAACCATAGAGAAGTTGGAATACAGATAGGTTTAACACCAATACAAATAAATAATGAGTTCATTACAGTACCTTGAAGTAGTCTTTTGTTTTCTTTCTCTAGCAGAGCTCACGAGATTTGTTGAGTTTTGTGTTGTGAAGTTTTCAAGTTTTGGGTGAATTCTTTTGATGGATTATGGAACAAGGAGTGGCAAGAGCCTAAGCTTGGGGATGACCATGCACTCCCAAGATAATCCAAGAACACCAAAAATTCAAAGCTTGGGGATGCCCCGGAAGGCATCCCCTCTTTCGTCCACTTCCATCGGTAATTTACTTGGAGCTATATTTTTATTCACCAACATGATATGTGTTTTGCTTGGAGCGTCTTGTATTATTTGTGTCTTTGCTTGTTAGTCTACCACAATCATCCTTGCTGTACACATCTTTTTAGAGAGCCATACATGAATTAGAATTTGTTAGAATACTCTATGTGCTTCACTTATATCTTTTGAGCTTGATAGTTTTGCTCATAGTGCTTCACTTATATCTTTTGAGCGTGATAATTTTTGCTCTAGTACTTCACTTAGATCTTTTAGAGAACGGTGGTGGATTTGTTTTAAAGAAACTATTGATCTCTCATGCTTCACTTAGATTATTTTGAGAGTCTTTAATAGCATGGAATTTTCTTAATGTTAATATACTTGGTGTTCAAGATATGTGAAACTTTCTTTTGAGTGAATTGAATACTAAGATAAGTTTGATGCTTGATAATTGTTTTGAGATATGGAGGTGATAATATCAAAGTCGTGCCAGTTGGTGATTATGAATTTGAGAAATACTTGTGTTGAAGTTTGCAAGTCCCGTAGCATGCACGTATGGTTAAAGTTGTGTAACAAATTTGAAACATGAAGTGTACCTGGCTTGTGCATCCTTATAAGTGGTGGTCGGGGACGAGTGATGGTCTTTTCCTACCAATCTATCCCCCTAGGAGCATGAGCGTAGTACTTGAATTTTTGATGACCTCTAAATTTTTGCAATAAGTATATGAGTTCTTTTGACTAATGTTGAGTCCCTGGATTATACGCACTCTCACCTTTCCGCCTTTGCTAGCCTCTTCGGTACCGTGCATTGCCCTTTCTCACCTTGAGAGTTGGCGCAAACTTCGCCGGTGCATCCAAACCCCATGATACGATATACTCTATCACACATAAACCTCCTTATATCTTCCTCAAAACAGCCACCATACCTACCTATCATGGCATTTTCATAGCCATTCCGAGATATACTGCCATGCAACTTCCACCACCATCATCATGACATACATTACTTTTGTCATATTGCCATTGCATGATCTTGTAGTTGACATCGTATTTGTGGCAAGGCCACCATGCATTATTTTCCATACATGTCACTCTTGATTCTTTGCACCATCCCGGTACACCGCCGGGGGCATTCATATAGAGTCATATCTTGTTCTAAGTTTCGAGTTGTAATCCTTGTGTTGTAATCAATAGAAGTGTGATGATCATCATTATTAGAGCATTGCCCAAATAAAAAAAGCCAAAAAAAGGCCCAAAAAAAGGGCAATGCTACTATCTCTTTTTCCACACTTGTGCTTCAAAGTAGCACCTTGTTCCTCATGTAGTGAGTCTCATAAGTTGTCTTTTTATACTAGTGGGAATTTTTCATTATAGAACTTGGCTTGTATATTCCTACGATGGGCTTCCTCAAATGCCCTAGGTCTTCGTGAGCAAGCGAGTTGGATGCACACCCACTAGTTTTCTTTTGTTGAGCATTCATAGCTCTAGTGCATCTGTTGCATGGCAATCCCTACTCCTCATGTTGACATCAATTGATGGGCCTCTCCATAGTCCATTGATTAGCCTCGTCAATGTGAGACTTTCTCCTTTTTTGTCTTCTCCACACAATCCCCATCATCATATTCTATTCCACCCATAGTGCTATATCCATGGCTCACGGTCATGTATTGCGTGAAGGTTGAAAACGTTTGAGATTATTTAAGTATGAAACAATTGCTTGGCTTGTCATCGGGGGTATAGAAGTTGGGAACATCTTTGTGTGACAAAAATGAAGCATAGCCTAACTATATGATTTTGTAGGGATCAACTTTCTTTTGCCATGTTATTTTGAGAAGACATGATTGCTTTGATTAGTATGCTTGAAGTATTATTATTTTTGTGTCAATATGAACTTTTGTCTTGAATCTTTTGGATCTGAATATTCATATCACAATTAAGAAGATTTACATTGAAATTATGCCAAAGTATCACTCGCATCAAAAATTCTTTCTTATCATTTACCTACTCGAGGACGGCGAGGAATTAAGCTTGGGGATGCGATATGTCTCCAACGTATCTATAATTTTGATTGCTCCATGCTACTTTATCTACTATTTTGGACTATATTGAGCTTTATTTTCCACTTTTATATTACTTTTCGGACTAACCTACTAACCGGAGGCCCAAAGCCCGAAATTGCTTTGTTTTTGCCTTTTTCAGTATTTTGAAGAAACAGAATATCAAATGGAGTCCAAACGGAATGAAACCTTCGGGATCACGATTTTCCAACCGAACGTGATCCAGGAGACTTGGACCCTACTCCAAGCAGTGCCCGAGGAGGTCACGAGGGTGGAGGGCGCCCCCCCTTGAAGGAAATATGCCCTAGAGGCAATAATTAAGTTATAATTTATTTCCTTATTTCATGATAAATGTTTATTATTGATGCTAGAATTGTATTAACCGGAAACATAATACATGTGTGAATACATAGACAAACATAGTCTCACTAGTATGCCTCTACTTGACTAGATCGTGAATCAAAGATGGTTAAGCTTCCTAGCCATAGACATGAGTTGTCATTTGATTAACGGGATCACATCATTAGGAGAATGATGTGATTGACTTGACCCATTCCGTTTGCTTAGCACTTGATCGTTTAGTATGTTGCTATTGCTTTCTTCATAACTTATACATGTTCCTATGACTATGAGATTATGCAACTCCCATTTACCGCAGGAACACTTTGTGTGCTACCAAAGCGTCAGCGTGGCGGGTGATTATAAAGGAGCTCCACAGGTGTCTCCGAAGGTACATGTTGAGTTGGCGTATTTCGAGATTAGGATTTGTCACTCCGATCGTCGGAGAAGTATCTCTGGGCCCTCTCGGTAATGCACATCACTATAAGCCTTGCAAGCAATGTGGCTAATGAGTTAGTTGCGGGATGATGCATTATGTAACGAGTAAAGAGACTTGCCGGTAACGAGATTGAACTAGGTATTGAGATACCGACGATCGAATCTCGGGCAAGTAACATACCGATGACAAAGGGAACAACGTATGTTGTTATGTGATTTGACCGATAAAGATCTTCGTAGAATATGTAGGAGCCAATATGAGCATCCAGGTTCCGCTATTGGTTATTGACCAAAAACGTTTCTCGGTCATGTCTACATAGTTCTCGAACCCGTAGGGTCCGCACGCTTAAGGATTTGATGACAGTTATATTATGAGTTTATGAGTTTTGATGTACCGAAGGAGTTCGGAGTCTCGAATGAGATCGGGGACATGACGAGGAGTCTCGAAATGGTCGAGACGTAAAGATCGATATATTGGACGACTATATTCGGAGTTAGAAAAGGTTCCGAGCGATTCTGGTATTTTTTGGAGTATCGGAGAGTTACAGGTATTCGCCGGGGAGTATATGGGCCTTATTAGGCTTTAGGGGAAAGAGAGAGGAGAGGCTGGGTGCCCCCCAAGGCCTAGTCCGAATTGGACTAGGGGGAGGGGCTGCGCCCCCTCCTTCCTTCTTTTCTCTCCCCCCTTTCCTTGACTCCTACTCCTATTACTTGGAAGGGGGGAATCCTACTCCCGGTGGGAGTAGGACTCCTCCTTGGCGCGCCCTCCTTGGCTGGCCGCACCTCCCCCTCCCTCCTTTATATATGGGGGCAGGGGGCACCCCATGACACACAAGTTGATCTTCGTGATCGTTCCTTAGCCGTGTGCGGTGCCCCCTCCACAATATTCCACCTCGGTCGTATTTTTGCGGTGCTTAGGCGAAGCCCTGCGTCGGTAGAACATCATCATCGTCACCATGCCGTCATCTTGTGGAACTCATCCCGAAACCTGCTGGATCGGGTCAGGGATTGTCATCGAGCTAAACGTGTGCTGAACTCGGAGGTTCCGTACGTTCGGTACTTGGATCGGTGGGATCGTGAAGACATACGACTACATCAACCACGTTGTCATAGCAGCCGCTTTCGGTCTCACGAGTGCGTGGACAACACTCTCCCCTCTCGTTGCTATGCATCACCATGATCTTGCGTGTGCATAGGAAATTTTTGAAATTACTACGTTCCCCAACAGTGGCATCCGAGCCTAGGTTTTATGCGTAGATGTCATATGCACGAGTAGAACACAAGTGAGTTGTGGGCGATACAAGTCATCTTGCTTACCGGCATGTCATACTTTGGTTGGCGGTATTGTTGGATGAAGCGGCCGGACCGACATTACGCGACGCTTACGCGAGACTGGTTTTACCGTCGTGCTTTGCACAGGTGACTAGCGGTGTCGGTTTCTCCAACTTTAGTTGAACCGAGTGTGGCTACACCGGTCCTTGCGAAGGTTAAAACAGCACCAACTTGACGAACTATCGTTGTGGTTTTGATCGTAGGTAAAACGGTTCTTGCTCAGCCCGTAGCAGCCATGTAAAATTTGCAACAACAAAGTAGAGGGCGTCTAACTTGTTTTTGCGGGGCATGTTGTGATGTGATATGGTCAAGGCGTGATGCCATATTTTATTGTATGAGATGATCATGTTTTGTAACGAAGTTATCGGCAATTGGCGAGGAGCCATATGGTTGTCGCTTTATTGTATGAAATGCAAGCATACATAATTGCTTTACTTTATCACTAAGCGGTAGCGATAGTCGTAGAAGCAATAGATGGCGTAACGACAATGATGCTACGATGGAGATCAAGGTGTCGCGCCGGTGGCGATGGTGATCACGACGGTGCTTGGAGATGGAGATCACAAGCACAAGATGATGATGGCCTATCATATCACTTATATTGATTGCATGTGATGTTTATCCTTTATGCATCTTATCTTGCTTTGATTGGCGGTAGCATTTTAGGATGATCTCTCACTAATTATCAAGAAGTGTTCTCCACAGTATGCACCGTTGTGAAAGTTCTTCGTCTTTGAGACACCACGTGATGATCGGGTGTGATAGGCTCTACGTTCAAATACAGCGGGTGCAAAATAGTTGCACACGCGGAATACTCGAGTTAAACTTGGCGAGCCTAGCATATCTGAGATATGGCCTCGGAACACGGACAACGAAAGGTCGGCGTGAATCATATAGTAGATATGATCAACATAGTGATGTTCACCATTGAAAACTACTCCATCTCACGTGATGATGGGACATGGTTTAGTTGATTTGGATCACGTGATCACTTAGATGACTAGAGATGTCTGTCTAAGTGGGAGTTCTTAAGTAATATGATTAATTGAACTTAAATTTATCATGAACTTAGTCTGGTAGTATTTTGCAAATTATGTTGTAGATCGATAGCTTGCGTTGTTGCTTTCATATGTTTATTTTGATATGTTCCTAGAGAAAATTGTGTTGAAAGATGTTAGTAGCAATGATGCGGATTGGATCCGTGATCGAGGTTTATCCTCATTCTTGCACTGAAGAATTATGTCCTTAATGCACGCTAGGTGGCAGACCTATTGCAGGAGCGGATCTGAGGCGTTATGAATGTTTGGCTAGCTCAATATGATGACTACTTGATAGTTTAGTGCACCATGCTTAATGGCTTAGAATCGGGACTTCAAAGATGTTTTGAACATCATGGACCATATGAGATGTTCCAGGAGTTGAAGTTAATATTTCAAGCAAATATCCGAGTTGAGAGATATGGAGTCTCCAACAAGTTCTATGGCTAAAAGATGGAGGAGAATCTCTCAACTAGTGAGCATGTGCTCAGATTGTCTGGGTACTACAATCGCTTGAATCAAGTGGGAGTTAATCTTCCAGATAAGATAGTGATTGACGGAATTCTCTAGTCACCATCACCAAGTTAGTAGAACTTTGTGATGAACTATAGTATGCAAGGGATGACGAAAACGATTCCCGAGCTCTTCGTGATGTTGAAATCGACGAATGTAGAAATCAAGAAAGAGCATCAAGTGTTGATGGTTGACAAGATCACTAGTTTCAAGAAAAGGGCAAAGGGAAAGAAAGGGGAACTTCAAGTAGAATGACAAGCATGTTGTCACTCCCACGAAGAAACCCAAAGCTGAACCAAATCCTGAAACTAAGTGCTTACACTGCAAAGGAAATGGTCACTGGAAACGGAAATACCCTGAATATTTGGTGGATAAGAAGGATGGCAAACTGAACAAGGGTATATTTGATATACAGGTTATTGATGTGTACCTTACTAGTGTTTATAGTAACCCCGAGTATTTTATACTTGTTAGGTTGCTAAGATTAGTAACTCAAGCAGGAGTTCTGAGAATAAGAGAAACTAGTTGAGGGTGAAGTGACGATGTGTGTTGGAAGTGGTTCCAAGATTGATATGATCATCATCACACACTCCCTATACTTTCGGGATTAGTGTTGAACCTAAATAAATGTTATTTGGCGTTTGCATTGAGCATGAAAATGATTTGATCATGTTTATTGCAATATGGTTATTCATTTAAAATCAGAGAATAATTGTTGTTCTGTTTAAATGAATAAAACCTTTGATGGTCATACACCCAATGAAAATAGTTTGTTGGATCTCGATCGTAGTGATACACATATTCATAATATTGATGCCAAAAGATGCAAAGTTAATAATGATAGTGCAACTTATTTGTGGCACTGCCGTTTGGGTCATATCGGTGTAAAGCACATGAAGAAACTCCATAAAGATGAATTTTCGGAATTATTTGGTTATGAATCATTTGATGCTTGCGAACCGTGCCTTTTGGGCAAGATGACTAAAAACTCCGTTCTCCGGAACAATGGAACGAGCTACTAACTTATTGGAAATAATACATACCGATGTATGCGATCCGATGAGTGTTAAGGCTCGCGGCGTGTATCGTTATTTTCTGACTTTCACAGATGATTTGAGCAGATATGCGGATATCTACTTAATGAAGCACAAGCCTGAAACATTTGAAAAGTTCAAAGAATTTCAGAGTGAAGTGGAGAATCATCATAACAAGAAAATAAAGTTTCTACAATCTGATCATAGAGAAGAATATTTGAGTTACAAGTTTGGCCTTCATTTTAAACAATGTGGAATAGTTTCACAGTTCACGCCACATGGAACACCACAACGTAATGGTGTGTCCGAACGTCGTAACCGCAATTTATTGAATATGGTGCGATCTATGATGTATCTTACCGATTTACCACTATCGTTTTGGGGTTATGCATTAAAGACAGCTGCATTCACTTTAAATAGGGCACCATCTAAATCCGTGGAGACGACACCGTATGAACTATGGTTTAGCAGTAAACCCAAGCTGTCGTTTCTTAAAGT
Organism: Aegilops speltoides; assembly: GCA_021437245.1. NCBI lineage: Eukaryota > Viridiplantae > Streptophyta > Magnoliopsida > Poales > Poaceae > Aegilops > Aegilops speltoides. The sequence continues at coordinate 420,916,713 of CM038146.1, forward strand.
TTGGAGTTGCGATGCTTATGTGAAAAAGGTTTCAACCTGATAAGATCGAACCCAAATCGGAGAAGTGCGTCTTCATAGAATACCCAAAGGAAACTATTGGGTACACCTTCTATCACAGATCCGAAGGCAAAACATTTGTTGCTAAGAATGGATCCTTTCTAGAGAAGGAGCTTCTCTTGAAAGAAGTGAGTGGGAGGAAAGTAGAGATTGATAAGGTAATTTGTACCTTCTCCCAAATTGGAAAGTAGTTCATCGCAGAAATCAGTTCCAGTGATTCCTACACCAATTAGTGAGGAAGCTAATGATGATGATCATGAAACTTCAGATCAAGTTACTACAAAACCTCGTAGGTCTTCCAAAGTACAGTCCGCACCAGAGTGGTACAGTAATCCTATTCTGGAAGTCATGTTACTAGACCATGATAAACCTACAAACTATGAGGAAGCGATGATGAGCCCAGATTCCGCAAAATGGCTTGAGGCCATAAAATCTGAGATGGGATCCATGTATGAGAACAAAGTGTGGACTTTGGTGGAGTTTCCCGATGATCGGCAAGCCATATTGCATAAATGGATCTTCAAGAGGAAGACGGACGTTGATAGTAGTGTTACTATCTACAAAGATCGACTTGTTGCAAAAAGGTTTTCGACAAGTTCAAGGTGTTGACTACAATGAGATTTTCTCAACTGTAGCAATGCTTAAGTCTGTCTGAATCATGTTAGCAATTGCCAATTTTTATGAAATCTGGCAAATGGATGTCAAAACTGCATTCCCTAATGGTTTTCTTAAAGAAGAGTTGTATATGATGCAACCAGAAGGTTTTGTCAATCCTAAAGGTGCTAACAAAAGGTGCAAGCTCCAACGATCCATCTATGGACTGGTGCAAGCATTTCAGAGTTGGAATATACGCCTTGATAAGTTGATCAAAGCATATAGTTTTTTACAGACTTGTGGTGAAGCCTGTATTTACAATAAAGTGAGTGGGAGCACTACCGCCTTTCTGATAAATATATGTGAGTAACATATTGTTGATCGAAATGATGTAGAATTTTACGGAAAGCATAAAGGAGTATTTGAAAGGAGTTCTTTAAAAGAAAGACCTCGGTAAAGCTACTTACATATTGAGCATCAAGATCTATTGAGATAGATCAAGGCGGCTTGATAAGTTTTTCAATAAATACATACCTTGTCAAGATTTTGAAGTAGTTCAAAATGGAGCGATCAAAGAAAGAGTTCTTGCCTATGTTGCAAAGGTGTGAAATTGAGTAAGACTCAAATCCCGACCATGGCAGAAAATAGAAAAGAGAATGAAAGTCATTCCCTATGCCTCAGTCATAGGTTCTATAAAGTATGCTATGCTATGTACCAGACCTATTGTATACCTTGCTCTGAATTTGGCAAGGGAATACAATAGTGATCTAGGAGTAGATCACTGGACATTGGTCAAGAATATCCTTAGTGAGGACTAAGGAAATATTTCTCGATTATGGAGGTGATAAAAGAGCCCATCGTAAAGAGTTACATCGGTGCAAGCTTTTACACCGATCCAGATGACTCTAAGTCTCAATCTGGATACATATTGAAAGTGGGAGCAATTAGCTAGAGTAGCTCCGTGCAGAGCATTGTAGACATAGAATATTTGCAAAATACATACGACTCTAAATGTGACAGACCCGTTGACTAAGCTTCTCTCACGAGCAAAACATGATCACACCTCAATACTCTTTGGGTGTTAATCACATAGCGATGTGAACTAGATTATTAACTCTAGTAAACCCTTTGGGTGTTGGTCACATGACGATGTGAACTATGGGTGTTAATCATATACAGATATGAATATTGGTGTTAAATCACATGGCGATGTGAACTAGATTATTGACTCTAGTGCAAGTGGGAGACTGAAGGAAATATGCCCTAGAGGCAATAATAAAGCTATTATTTATTTCCTTATTTCATGATAAATGTTTATTATTCATGCTAGAATTGTATTAACCGGAAACATAATACATGTGTGAATACATAGACAAACATAGTCTCACTAGTATGCCTCTACTTGACTAGCTCGTGAATCAAAGATGGTTAAGTTTCCTAGCCATAGACATGAGTTGTCATTTGATTAACGGGATCACATCATTAGGAGAATGATGTGATTGACTTGACCCATTTCGTTAGCTTAGCACTTGATCGTTTAGTATGTTGCTATTGCTTTCTTCATGACTTATACATGTTCCTATGACTATGAGATTATGCAACTCCCGTTTACCGGGGGAACACTTTGTGCACTACCAAACATCACAACATAACTGGGTGATTATAAAGGAGCTCTACAGGTGTATCCAAAGGTATATGTTGAGTTGGCGTATTTCGAGATTAGGATTTGTCACTCCGATTGTTGGAGAGGTATCTCTGGGCCCTCTCGGTAATGCACATCACTATAAGCCTTGCAAGCAATGTGGCTAATGAGTTAGTTGCGGGATGATGCATTATGTAACGAGTAAAGAGACTTGCCGGTAACGAGATTGAACTAGGTATTGAGATACCGACGATCGAATCTCGGGCAAGTAACATACCGATGACAAAGGGAACAACGTATGTTGTTATGCGGTTTGACCGATAAAGATCTTCGTAGAATATGTAGGAGCCAATATGAGCATCCAGGTTCGCTATTGGTTATTGACCGAAAGCGTGTCTTGGTCATGTCTCGTAGTTCTCGAACCCGTAGGGTCCTTGCAACAAGGTTTCGATGGCGGTTATATTATGAGTTTATGAGTTTTGATGTACCGAAGGAGTTCGGAGTCCCGGATGAGATCGGGGACATGACGAGGAGTCCCGAAATGGTCGAGACATAAAGATCGATATATTGGACGACTATATTCATAGTTCGGAAAGGCTCCGAGTGATTCGGGTATTTTTCGGAGTATCGGAGAGTTACGGGTATTCGCCGGGGAGTATATGGGCCTTATTGGGCTTTAGGGGAAAGAGAGAGGAGAGGTTGGACGCCCCCCCAAGGCCTAGTCCGAATTGGACTAGGGGGAGGGGCTGCGCCCCCTCCTTCCTTCTTTTCTCTTCCCCCTTTCCTTGACTCCTACTCCTGTTATTTGGAAGGGGGGAATCCTACTCCCGATGGGAGTAGGACTCCTCCTTGGCGCGCCCTCCTTGGCCGGCCGCACCTCCCCCTCCCTCCTTTATATAAGGGGGCAGGGGGGCACCCCATGACACACAAGTTGATCTTCGTGATCGTTCCTTAGCCGTGTGCGGTGCCCCCCTCCACCATATTCCACCTCGGTCGTATCGTTGCGGTGCTTAGGCGAAGCCCTGCGTTGGTAGAACATCATCATCGTCCCACGCCGTCGTCTTGTGGAACTCATCCCGAAACCCTGCTGGATCGGTCCGGGGATCGTCATCGAGCTGAACGTGTGCTGAACTCGGAGGTGCCGTACGTTCGGTACTTGGATCGGTCGGGTGAAGACATACAACTACATCAACCGCGTTGTCATAATGCTTCCGCTTTCGGTCTACGAGGGTACGTGGACAACACTCTCCCCTCTCGTTGCTATGCATCACCATTATCTTGCGTGTGCGTAGGAAATTTTTGAAATTACTACGTTCCCCAACACCCCGGGGCGCGCCCCCCTACCTTGTGGGCCCCTCGGAGCTCCACCGACATACTCCTTCCTCCTATATATACCTACGTATCCCCGAACGATCAAAACAGGAGCCAAAAACCTAATTCCACTGCCGCAACCTTCTATATCCACGAGATCCCATCTAGGGGCCTATTTCGGAGCTCCACCGGAGGGGGCATCCACCATGGAGGGCTTCTACATCAACACCATAGCCCCTCCGATGAAGTGTGAGTAGTTTACTTCAGACCTTCGGGTCCATAGCTAGTAGCTAGATGGCTTCTTCTCTCTTTTTGGATCTCAATACAATGTTCTCCCCCTCTCTCGTGGAGATCTATTCGATGTAATCTTCTTTTTGCGGTGTGTTTTTTGAGACCGATGAATTGTGGGTTTATGATCTAGTATTATCTATGGAAAATATTTGATTCTTCTCTGAATTCTTTTATGTATGATTGAGTTATCTTTGCAAGTCTCTTGAATTATCCTTTTGGTTTGGCCAACTAGATTGGTAGTTCTTGCAATGGGAGAAGTGCTTAGCTTTGGGTTCAATCTTGCGGTGTCCTTACCCGATGTGATGGGCTGCAAGGCACGTATTGTATTGTTGCCATCGAGGATAACAAGATGGTTTTTTATCATATTGCAAGAATTTATCCCTCTACATCATGTCATCGTGCTTACGGCGTTACTCTGCTTTTTAACTTAATACTCTAGATGCATCTTTGGATAGCGGTCGATGAGTGGAGTAATAGTAGTAGATGAGAATCGTTTTGATCTACTTGTTTTAGGCGTGATCTTGATATACATGATCATTGCCTAGATATACTCATAACTATGCTCGATTCATCAATTGCTCAACAAGAATTTATCCGCCCACCGTAGAATCGTATGCTCTTGAGAGAAGCCACTAGTGAAACCTATGGCCCCCGGGTCTATTCTCATCATATCAATCTATATCACTTTATTTACTTGCTTTGTTTTTACTTTGCCTTTACTTTTCACTTTGCATCTATCTATCAAAAATACCAAAAAAATTATCTCTATCAGATCTCACTCTCGTAAGTGACCGTGAAGGGATTGACAACCCCTAAGCGTTGGTTGCGAGTTGCTATCGTTTTGTGTAGGTACGAGGGACTTGTGTGTGGTCTCCTACTGGATTGATACCTTGGTTCTCAAAAACTAAGGGAAATACTTACGCTACTTTGCTGCATCATCCTCTCCTCTTCAGGGAAATCCAACGCAGTGCTCAAGAGGTAGCAACTCTATGGGTGTTAGAATCATTACTTTGTAATCTAGATTATTCACTCTAGTGCAAGTGGGAGATTGAAGGAAATATGCCATAGATTGATACCTTGGTTCTCAAATACTGAGGGAAATACTTGCGCTACTTTGCTGCATCATCCTCTCCTCTTCAGGGAAATCCAACGCAGTGCTCAAGAGGTAGCAACTCTATGGGTGTTAGAATCATTACTTTGTAATCTAGATTATTCACTCTAGTGCAAGTGGGAGATTGAAGGAAATATGCCCTAGAGGCAATAATAAAGTTGTTATTTTATATTTCCTTATTCATGATAAATGTTTATTATTCATGCTAGAATTGTATTAACCGGAAACTTGATACATGTGTGGATACATAGACAAAACACCATGTCCCTAGTATGCCTCTACTTGGCTAGCTTGTTAACCAAAGATGGTTAAGTTTCCTAGGCATAGACATTTGTTGTAATTTGATGAACGAGATCACATCATTAGGAGAATAATGTGATGGACATGACCCATCCATTAGCTTAGCATAATGATCATTCAGTTTTATTGCTACTGCTTTCTTCATGTCAAATACATATTCCTCCAACTATGAGATTATGCAACTTCCGGATACCATAGGAATGCCTTGTGTGCTATCAAACGTCACAACGTAACTGGATGATTATAAACATGCTCTATAGGTATCTCCGAAGGTGTTTGTTGGGTTGGCATAGATCGAGATTAGGATTTGTCACTCCGAGTATCGGAGAGGTATCTCGGGGCCCTCTAGGTAATGCACCTCATAAGAAGCCTTGCAAGCAAAGTGACTAATGAGTTAGTTGCAGGAGAATGCATTACAGAACGAGTAAAGAGACTTGCCAGTAATGAGATTGAACTAGGTATGAAGATACCAACGATCGAATCTCGGGCAAGTAACATACCAATGACAAAGGGAATAAGGTATGTTGTCATAACGGTTCGACCGATAAAGATCTTCGTAGAATATGTGGGAGCCAATATGAGGATCCAGGTTCCGCTATTGGTTATTGGCCGGAGAGGTGTCTCGCTCATGTCTACATAGTTCTCGAACCCGTAGGGTCTACACGCTTAACGTTCGATGATGATTTGTATTATATGAGTTATGTGATTTGGTGACCGAATGTTGTTTGGAGCCCCGGATGAAATCACGGACATGACGAGGAGTCTCGAAATGGTCGAGAGGTAAAGATTCATATATAAGATGATAGTACTCAGATAGCGGAAGTGTTCCAGGGGTACCGGGTATGTATTAGGTCACCGGAAGGGGTTCCGGGCAACCCCTGGCAAATTACATGGGCCTAATGGGCCAAGAGGGGAACAGGCCAGCCCCTAAGGGTCTGGTGCGCCCCCATGTAGGCAGAATTGGGGGGGGGGGGGTAAGAGAGAATGAAGGGGAGGGATTCGGCCTCCCCCTTCCTTCTCTCCCCCTTCCTCCTTCCTTCCCCCTCCGGCACTTATGGAAAGGGGGAAGGCTGAATTGGGGAGGTGCCCAAGTAGGATTCCTACTACTTGGGGCGCCCCCTTGGATTCTCTCCTCCCCTCTAACCTATATATATGTGGGGGGCACCGCCAGAACACACATCATTGATTCCTAGCCGTGTGCGGCGCCCCTCTCCACAGTTTACGCCTCCGGTCATATTCACATAGTGCTTAGGCAAAGCCCTGCATGGATCACTTCACCATCACCGTCACCACACCGTCGTTGTGATGCAACTCTCCCTCGAAACTTTGTTGGATCAAGAGTTCAAGGGACGTCATCGAGCTGAACGTGTGTAGAACTCGGAGGTGTCGTATGTTCGGTGCTTGATCGGTTGGAACGAGAAGAAGTTCGACTACATCAACCGCGTTCACAAATGCTTCCGCTTTTGGTCTACAAGGGTACGTGGACACACTCTTCCCCTCTCATTGTTATGCATCTCCTAGATAGATCTTGCGTGAGCGTAGATTTTTTTTGAAATTGCATGCTACGTTTCCCAACACGTGGGTCGTCCTCCTCCTCGTGGTTACGTGCATGCTGCCATCTAGCCATATATGTCCAGTTCTACTATTGGGAGGTCGGTGTGTAGCGTGGGGCAGGTCGTAGCAGCATCCTAGTGTGGTGCCTTGGTGCAGGGACGTCCTGTGCTAGGCTGGGTCGTGGTGTAGCCCTCGGTAGTGCTGGTCCCTGGTGGATGCACCAATCGAAGGTGCGCTTGGCGGCGGGGTGCAGGTGGTGGTGGTGGCTCCTCCTTTCTTCTAGGTCTAGGCCGGCAACGCGAGCTGCTCGCGAAGTGTAGATGGACTGGACTTAGAGCTCATGCTTGGGCGGATTTGATTCGGCGGAGCTCCCTCTCTTGGTAGGTGATGGTGGCTCGCTCCAGGTGGTTCCCATAGGCAATGAGGTCCCTCTCCCCATGGGTGTGGTGGTCGATGGTGGTGGTCGGGGCATCATTACCTTGTCGGGTACATAGACATCTACCGGTGGTAAAATCGACAGACCCCGGGGCAGGGGGTCCCGAGTTGTGGATATCGGATCTATGGGTAACAAAGGACAAGTATGACAGTATTTACCCAGGTTCGGGCCCTCTTGAAGTGATAATACCCTACATCCTGATTTGATTGTATTGATGATTGTGTATTGAGTACAAGCTTGATCTATCTCGAGATAGTAAGTTGTGTTCTAACCCTAAGGCTAGGTGGATGTAATTGTGATCGTAATGATCTGGAATATATCCATTGACTACCTAGCCTCAGCTTACATAATTTATCGGAGGCCTGGGATAGCTAGAGTCCTAGTCGGATACATCGGTGTAGAGGAGTCCTTGTTTGATCACCAAGTCTTGTGGAATCTTTCCTCGTATATGTCATTGGCTACCTGAAGTGGCCCATTAGTGAACCACCCCGGGGTTCCTCGCCCCAGCCCTCTAGCCGGGAGATGACATGGTGAGTACCCCCTAGTCCAGGACACCATAAACATTGATGGCCACATGCATGGGGTCGTGCGATCTTACTATATGACGGTCAATGGTAGTCATGGGGTTGTGTCTCCCCTAGTCCAGTGTGAGTAGCTGGGGACGCAGGCGTGGGCGCCTTCTACCATGGAGGGGTCGACCCTGATTCCTTGCTTGATGTCAGGCTAGGAGTGGAAGGAGACGCCTTCTACTCTTCCTGCTATGGTTGGTGCACCGTGATGTGGGCGGGTGGTGGTGTCTCGGACATGTATGCCGGGGTGGTGGCCCCGCATGGAAGTCAACATGGTTGACTCCTAGGCGGGTTCCATGACAGCGTTGGTGGCTTTCCCTCTTGGTCATGAGGGCGGAGAGAGGTGTAGTGACGGGTGGCTTTGGCGTGCTCTCTGTCTTTGTGAGTGGTGACACCCGACCTGGATCTGAGGATTTGAATTCGTCGCACTTGTCTTGTAGACCGCGTGATGGCACAAGGGAGCTGCCGAGCAGAAGTTCCACGCTTTGGCAGCGACAACGGTGACCCTCATGGATGCCACTCCCTTCTTGAAGACGTCATCGTGGAGGTCCTCTTAATGCCAGGGTCCTGGGTGAAGATCCTTTTCAGTGTGGACAAACAGGGATGACACTTAGCGCCACCCTCCCTCCCGAGGACATTGTTGCGGGGCTTAGGCGTTGTGGGGCTTAGTGTGGCGTTGCACTAGATTTTTTTGCGTTTTCTTTCGGTAGCATGGGTTAGAGCAACTCCAACGTGCCGACCCAGATGGATGGTGCTTTTGTCCGCTTTTTGTCTGTTTGGGTCGGACGCCCGCCCAGCGTCCGTCCTGTTTGAGATTTGGGTCGGCAGTGCGCCCAACACGCCGACCCATGTGCCGGCGTGGCCGGCTGGCCACCCTTTTTCAACAAATAGCACAAATTTTGCATTATTTCACACACAACTTTTGCATTATTTCACAAGCAAACATATAGTCCACAACCAAATAAATAGCATAGTTTCAACCAAATAAATAGCATAGTTTTACAAGCCGAATAAAAGTAAAAATGTCTCACATAGTTTTGCAAGCCGGATAAAAAGATACATCTATTGGTTGCCAACATGATCCCACATATGCTCAACCAAATCATTTTGCAGTTGCATGTGAATTTCCCAATCACGATGTCATGATGAAATTGGGTGAACTGTTCAAACGTTGCCACTCCTCCATGCTCAGGCACAACATTATCACCTTGAAACTGAAACCCTTGATCGTAGAGACGTTCCGGGCGCTCATCTTCTATGATCATATTGTGCGTGATCACACAAGCAGTCATCACCTCCCACAGTTTCTGCGTGCTCCAAGTATTAGCAGGATACCGTACGATGCCCCATCAAGATTGCAAAACACCGAAGGCACGCTCGACGTCCTTCCTAGCACCCTCTTGCTCTTGGGCAAAGCTTTTCCTCTTCTCTCTGACAGGGTTGGGGATTGTCTTCACAATAGTGGTCCACTGAGGATAGATACCGTCACCCAGGTAGTATCCTTTGTCATAGTTGTGGTCGCTGATAGTAAAGTTCACCGGTGGGTTGTTGCCTTCGGCAAGCCTAGCAAACACCAGTGAGCGCTAAAGCACGTTGATATCATTTTGTGATCTGGCCATGCCAAAGAAAGAGTGCCAGATCCAGAGATCTTGAGACGCCACGGCCTCAAGTATGAACAGTGCAAGCCCTGACATGGCCCTTATACTGCCCTTGCCAAGTAGAAAGGCAGTTCTTCCACTCCCAGTGCATGCAGTCTATGCTGCCAAACATCCCTGGGAAGCCCCTGTTGGCATTCATCTCCAACAAACGGGCTGTATCTTCAGGAGTTGGCTCTCTCAAGTACTCAGGGCCAAACACAGCAATAACAACCTTGCAGAACTTATACAGGGATTCTAGGCATGTAGACTCGCTCATATGGATGTACTCGTCAATGTGATCACTGGGCACTCCGTATGCAAGCATTCGGATGACGACAATGCATTTTTTATAAGAGGAGAAACCAATCTTTCCAACGACATCCTCTTTGCACTCGAAATAGTCATCATAGTCGACCACCCCCGCTCTAATACGGTTGAAAAGATGCCTACTCATATGGAAACGGCAGCGGAATCTCTGATGTTTGAACAACGGGTTTGTTGTGTCAAAGTAGTCCTTCTAAAGAAGGAAATACCCGCTCTCTCGGTTGCGATTCAATGCCGGAAGGTGCCCCAGAATGGAGCCACGGAATGACGAGCGCTGGCAATTGAGGTGCTGATGGACCAATACGGTAGCCAAGATCTCCTCATCATCATCGGACGAGGAATCGTGGAAGTCACAAAGGAATTTGTGAAAAAAGAACTCGTCGGCGGAGTCCATTTTGTACCTTGGCAAACTGTCGAACAGCTTGCGAGCGTCGACGAAGGAGACGGCCGGCGAAGGGAGTCGCGCCGCCCTCGGACCAGCTAGCTGCCCTGGCGGCGTCCAACTAGCGTGCCAGTGAGGATCTGGCGGGGCGGCGAGGCGGCTTCTTGGTCACGGTCGCGGCTGTGTCGGGGGAGCGGGTGTGGGAAGCTTTCGGTTCCCCGGCTGCAAGATGGCGATGACAGGCGACGTGGGAGGTGACGGCGTTGCAGAGGGGATGTTGCGACGCCGGCAGCTGGCAAAGTCACCGGAAAAATGGGCGGCACGTCGGCAATGAAGGAGGCGAGCGAGGGTTTGCTGTTGGAATGGGAGAGGATGGCCAATGTGCCACCGGCCAGCGGGCCAGGGGGAAGAGTAGGCGGGTGCGCGCGTGTCCGTCTCATGTCCGCGCCGATGCAAATCCGGCTCAAAATGGATCGGGAATGGGTCGGCACGCGGACGAACAGCGGACGCGCGTCCGTTTGGGTCGGCGCGTTGGGCCAACTTTTCTGTCCGCGCCGACCCAAACGGACACGCGTGGACGAAATGGATCGCCGCGTTGAAGTTGCTCCTATGCATGGTCCGGTTATCCTGGGATCGGAGTTATATGTGGGTCACCTCATCACCTGATCATGTACTTTATTCTATTGTTGCTTTGTCGATAAAGCGTGGCGAAAGCCTGGTTCAAAAATATCCTGCCCTTTTTCGTGGATACCACTCAAAGACATTTGTTACTACTTGCAGAACTCTTATGTTTTGAACTCCTATAGGAACTCCTTGTTCAAAACTTTTCAATTTCTTGCAATCAAGCGCGTCGTAGTACTTCTCTATCTCTATCTTGCATGGTCCTGATACAGAAAATTAGTCAATGAACGAGTAAAGCTATCTATCCAGTATCCACTCGCTCCCGCTCGCAGCACGCTACAGCGCCGCGGCTAGCAGCTGCGGCTGCGGATTACGCATCCCGGTCAAAAATGGCCACTCCCTCCGCGCCACGTCTCCACTCCCCCATGCCTATCCTCTTCCTCGCCGCCGGTCCGCTCGCCGCCGTCCACTTCTCTGCCCGCTGCCGCCTCCGCCTCCGCCTCCGTATCCCCCATGTCGCCACCGCCGCCGGCGCTGCCACCGCTCCGGGAAACAGCTTCGCCGTCGAGGACTACCTCGTCGCCCACTGCCACCTCACCCAGCCGCAGGCCGTCAAGGCCTCCAAGAACCTCGCCCACCTCAAGTCCGCCTCCAACCCCGACGCCGTCCTCGCATTCCTCGACGGCCTCGGCTTCTCCCCCAAGGAGGTCGCCGCCGCCGTCGCCTCCAACCCGCGGATCCTCTGCGCCCGCATCGAGCGCTCCCTCGCGCCCATCTCCGCGGAGCTCCGCGCCCTCGGCCTCTCCACCTCCCAGGTTGCCCGCCTCGCCAAGATCGCCGGCCGCTACTTCCTCTGCCGCAGCTTCGTGTCCAAGGTGCAGTTCTGGCTCCCCCTGTTCGGCTCCCCGGAGAGGCTGCTCCAGGCCAGCGACTGGAACTACTGGCTCCTCACCTCCGACCTCGAGAAGGTGGTGGAGCCCAACGTCTCCTTCCTCCGGCAATGCGGGCTAAGTGCTTGTGATATTTCCAAGCTGCTCGTGGCCGCGCCGCGCCTGGTCACCATGCACCCCGAGTACGTCCAGGACTCCGTGCGGCGGGCCATCGAGCTGGGCGTGCCACCGGGCTCCCAGATGTTCCGGCACGCGATCTCCACCGCCGGCTGCATCGGCCAGGAGAAGGTGGACGCCAAGATCGCCGTCCTCAGGGAGACGCTCGGTTGGTCGAAGGAGGAGGTGAGCCTGGCCATCAGCAAGGCGCCGCGGATCCTGGTCGCCTCCGAGGAGAGGCTGCGCCGCAACGCCGAGTTCCTGGTCAAGGAGGTCGGGCTGGAGCCGCAGTACATCGCGCGCCGGTCGGTGCTGCTCATGTACAGCCTCGAGAGGAGGCTCATGCCCCGGCATCTCGTGGTGAAGCTCCTCAAGCAGAGGCGGCTGATCGAGGAAGACCGGTGCTTCTTCAACGTGGTGGCGCCGACGGAGGAGAAGTTCTTGGAGAAGTTCGTTGCCCCCTTCGAGGAGTGTATCCCCGGCCTCGGCGATGCATACGACGCTGCCTGTACCGGGAAGGCGCCGGTGAAAGCTCAGTGAGCACTGAGTGACTAGAAGAGAATCCTGGAGGTGTGCGTAGGTGTGTATACCCTCCATTGTATAACCTGATTCTACTGATGAACAATACCAGATTCATGGCCATTTAGTGTAGGTTGATTACAGTCGACGACAACGAGGTGGATGTTCATAATTTTGGAACTTGGAAGCGTTCATTACTGACTGAACAATGGGTTTTGGTGTAGAACTCTCAGCAAACATGTCTATTTGGTTCTATCTTTGTTTACAGAAGATGAACATCGCCATCTTGCATATGCGTGCAGTGCTTCAAAAGTGTTTAACACAGTGGTCAATTCTTATTGTGCATATCTGAGTTCCTGTGAGCCCTTAAGTAATGCCCCTGCACAATACATTAAACCTAAATAGGAGTAGCTGGCTTCAGTATACTAGTATGCTTGCCAGTGCCACTGATCAGTGATCACAATGTGATCAAACATCCAACATTCACATCTCATCTAACTTTTGTATATCAGCTATGGATTCAAACTTGCACTGAAGTTGCATGATCTGGAAAGTATAAATTTAGACTAACCAAGGTGCAATTTCAGGTGACTGAGATTTATGAAAATACAAACAACTCGGAGCATCCCTGGGTCTGTATGTGACCTTTCGAGAGGCTGCATTTTGTTTAGTGATTGCTTCTTAAGTTGGATAATGCTCTGTTGCCCTGTCTAGATAGCAAATAGTGTGATGAGAGAAGTCCATAGCACTCCCTAAACTTGTCCGGGTGTACTATACTGTACAATACCAAACTTTGCTTTGCAGTTTACCCCTCTGAACTACGAAGACCCTTCTTTTTATAACCCTTCGTCCTTATTTAGCCGGTTTTGACCTGTTTGACTCCAATTTTGTCCTAGTCAGTGGTGCCACATCGCATATTTTCTCCCCTCTGTTATGTCATTTCTCCCTCCTCACAACTAAAATTAAAATAGAAGGTTTCTCTCAAATCGTATGCCAATAGATTGTCAGTGAATTATGCTCGTTTTACTAGCATTTTTGGAAGTAAAAAAATAGGTTGTCTGAATTTTGAATCCAGAAGTAGAGCTTGAAACTAAAACAAGAAGTTTCTCTCAACCAGCATGTCGATTTTATCTAAAATATCGCCATATTGGTCTATGACCTAGGTTTAACACGTTTCAATCTCAAGTTTGATTTTTGGGTTCAAAATTCAGACAACAACAGATGTTTCTATACAAATCATTGGAAATTAATCATAGTATGGTGAACATTATAGTAAACTTTTACCAGTAAGTAAACTATAGTTTGAAAGAAACGCGTAATTTTGGTTTTAGTTAAGGATCTTCGGTTCTCGGTTGGTAGTGCTTATCAGATGTTCTTCTTGGGGAACACACGCTTTGCTTGTTGCAAACCAATTTGGAAATCCAAGGCACCGCCTCGCTGTAAATTCTTCATGTGGCTGGCTGTACATAGGGGAGGTGTTTAACGGCAGACAACTTACAGAGCAGGAGCTGGCCCTCCAATGGCGCTTGCCCCTTGTGCCTCTCTGAACCTGAAACTTGTACGCTTTTGTTTGTGCATTGCTGCGTTACTAATCAAGTCTGGGTGCGATTTAAGGCATGGACTAGAGCTGATTTTCAGATTCCAGATGACAGTTTCAGCACGACGGAGGATTGGTGGCTGAAGGCCAGGGTGGCAATCCCTAAACACACGAGGCGGAACTTTGACACTATCGTGATTCTGTTGCACTGGAGGATCTGGAAGGAAAAAATGCGATGATTTTTGAAAACATTGCCAGTACAGCGGACAGAGTTTTGGACCAGATTATCGAAGACATTGGCATGTGGAGGGCTGCGGGATGCATTAGCGACTTGCCAACTTAGGTCTACTCATATCGGCATGTTTGTATTACTCTCTGCACTCTTGTTAGCGAGGACTCCTTGTTCTTCTTATCTTGGGTCTCAGCTCTAGTTCGCCTAGACTGTCCCCAGTTGTACTCTTTTTCCCAATCTAATAAAGTTCGGCCAACGGCCCTTCTAGAAAATATGAGATATGACACTGCTAACTAGGAAAAAACTGGAGTCATTAAACACTAAAGCGCCAAACCTCCGCCCCCCCCCCCCAAGGCATAAAAATCGCCGCCTGGGGGCGAGCCGGCGGTATAATCGGCTCCGGGGGCGGTTGGGCACCTAGCCGTCGCCCCCAGGCGCTGATATCAGCCCATTTTTGATGCAAATGTGTCCGCTTTTTGGCCCACTTTCGGCAAAATATGGCCCGATATCGGCGCGAATCGGCCCATATTCGTTGTGGTTCGGCGTGAATTCAACATAAGTAATTTTTTATCACATAGTTCATCACAGAAAATCAATAGAAATCAAATAGTTCAACAGAAATTATATAGTTCAACAAATAAAAACTCATATTTCATCACACGTCGAGCTAGGCGTCGCCCTTGAGCCTCCATAGGTGCTCCACCAGATCCTGCTGCAGTTGTTGATGCACCTGTCGGTCTCGGATCTCTTGACGCATATTGAGGTAGGCAGTCCAGGTTGCCGGTAGCTGGTGATCAACTTGGGCAAGAGGACCCTGCAAAGACAAGGGAGCACTGCAGCATGTTGATGTCATTGTGAGTTCCTGGCATACCAAAGAAGGAGTGCCAAATTCAGAGGTCCTGTGTGGCCACCGCCTCAAGTACCACACTGCAACCGCCTTTGGCGCCTTTGTACATCCCCTGCCAAGCAAATGGGCAGTTCTTCCATTTCCAATGCATGCAGTCGATGCTTCCAAGCATCCCAGGAAATCCTCTTGCTGCATTCTGTGCTAGGATCCGAGAAGTGTCTTCCGCATTGGGTGTCCGCAAGTACTGCGGTCCAAACACTGCCACCACTGCCCTGTAGAACTTGTAGAAACACTCGGCCATGCGCCCATAGTCGTCGAGTGAATCACCGGGAGCTCCGTATGCAAACATCCTCATAGCTGTCGTGAACTTCTGGATTGAGGTGAATCCAAGTTTGCCGGTGCAATCTTTCTTGCACTTGAAGTAGCTGTCAAACTCCCGGATGGAATTCACAATCCTGAGGAAAAGTTTTCAGCTCATCCAATAACGGCGCCGAAATACTTTGTCGTCGTGCAGTGGAGCGTCGGCGATGTAGTCGGAGTAGAGCATGCAGTAGCCTTTCAAACGATGTCGGTTCTGTGCTTTCAGCCACCCCGGTGCCGAGCCACCTCGCCGTGGCTTTTCATTGCTCGCGAGCAGGCCGGCGAGGGCGGCGAGGACTATGAGATGTTCCTCTTCCTGGACGTCGGCATCGGCTCCCTCCTCTAGCAGCACGCGAGCGCCTCCTCATTGTCCGAGTCCATCGCCGAGCAGACAAATCCGAACACCTGGCGGGCATGGTGGGCGCACACCCACCGGTATACCGCCCTGCACGGCCGGAACGCCGGAAAAATCGCCTGGACGGTGGTGGAGAGGCTGTCGCGGCGAAACTTCTATCTTTCCTGGCGGGGAATGGCCTATCTAGCGGTGGTGGGCGGTGGGCGGCGCCGGGATCGACAGGGTGGCGGCCGAGTCTTGGGAGGAGGCGAATCTGGACGATTGGCATGACTTTTCGCCTGATAGTGTGGCCCAGGCATGTTTTCCCCTAGCGCTAGAGCCCCCGAGCACTCCCCAGTGCGCTGGGTTCGGCCTGCGATCGCCGGGCCCAAAAACAGGCCGAGCCGGCAGATTTCGGCGTCTTGGGGGCGTGTGTGTGTGTGTGGGGGGGTTGGCGCCGGTAGCGTAGAAAAGGCGCCTGGGGCTGTTGGGGTGTGGCTGGAGATGCTCTAAGGCATCTCCTACGCCGACCATAAAAAATGCCCGCAATTGTTTGGACCAAGTTGTCCGAAAGTAATTTGTCATCCAACACGGTACCCCATCGGTCCGCAGGCGGTCTGGTTGTCCGAATTTCCCAAAACCAGAAGCAAATTGGGGGGGGGGGGTTGCGGGAGTCCGGACCGCCTCCGTATAGAACTTTGACACCTTGACCCACCATATTGTATAACCTGGACGCGTTGTCCCACACATGACAAAGAGCAGGCCATTTACACTCATACATTGTTGGATGAAGTTCAAGGGCACAATGCGTGGGACGACCGACTCGAGTATCGTTGAATTTGGTATTGATGAGTTTAAAATTTTATTGGACATCAAGTTATCTGGGACGTAATATTTACATTTGAAATTATTGTTGTACTGGGGATATTTGCATGTTATTTACGGCTGAATTGTGCTATTTTATAATTATTTTAAGGGTTGCAGATTGAAGAAAAAAGAAAATAAGGGCAAACATTTAGCGGACAAGGTTGGATAGTTGACTCCTGTATCCGCGTCCACGGGCGGGTCTGGACGAGTCCACGGACAAATACGATGTTCATTTTGGGGTCAGCGTTGGAGATGCCTTTAGACCTAAACATGGAATTGATCGATTCTCTTGCTTATTTAGTTGCATAATCCTTCCAATTTTTTCATGCGAAGTTGTATAACCCTTTCAGACCGTATGTTTTGATCAAGGCGTATGAGCTTAGGCCGAACCGTGACACTTTCTGCAAAATAGAATAGTGATATTTTTTTAGAAACACCTATAATTTTATTCATACTCATAACAGTTACCGGTACACTGATTTGGATCTAAAATCCAAGAAAACACAAAGTAACTCCTGTGATCAAGAATTATAATAAAATATCTTGGAAACACCTTCCTCATGGTGTCAATCTCTGTTAGAAAAAAAATACTCCAAAGGCTTCAGTAAAGAGGTTGCAATTGGGTTGGAACAACGAAGTTGTCACTCTTTCACCCGCACGAACATTACCAATAATGGTTGTTGAAAGTGCCTTGAGTCGTTCATCCAAAAAGATGGGAAGCCTTAATCGATGAACGTACTTGGGCTAGGGATGATCCTCTAGAAGTGCAGGCCATCGGATCACAATATTTTCACCATAATATCGATGAAAGATTTCAACTCCGCAAAGAATCAAACCAACAAATTTTTCTTGGACACTCCAATATAAACTCATCAGATCCAAACAATCGAATCTGCAAGGACAAAAATTCTCTAATCCCATGACACCGTCAAAAGAACGAGAGTAAATTTATTCTCATAAAAAACGATGATCACTCGATGATTATGAAAAATGTAGAACTCCTGAAGATGCGAGGTCCCCCACCTCTTAGTGCCTAAATGGCAACTGGAGGCAAGGGACCAAAAATTCCCTGGCGGTCGCGGTGACGGCAGCTGCCCTCGACGAAAACCTCAGAATAGTGATGCTTAAACCTACTTGGGAACGCAGTAATTTCAAAAAAGATCCTACAATCACGCAAGATCTATCTCTAGGTGATGCATAGCAATGAGAGGGGAGAGTGTTGTCTACGTACCCTCGTAGACCGAAAGTGGAAGCGTTATGACAACGCAGTTGATGTAGTCGTATGTCTTCACAATCCGACCGATCCTAGCACCGAAGGTACGGCACCTCCGCGATCTGCACACGTTCAGCTCTGTGACGTCCCATGAACTCTAGATCCAACTAAGGTCGAGGGAGAGTTTCGTCAGCACGACGGCATGGTGACGGTGATGATGAAGTTACCGGTGCAGGGCTTTGCCTAAGCACTATGACGATATGATTGAGGTGTGTACTATGGAGGGGGGCACTGCACACGGCTAAACAATCAACTTGTGTGTTCTAGGGTGCCCCCCTTCCCCCGTATATAAAGGAGCAAGGGGGAGGCCGGCTGGCCTTGCAAGGGCGTGCCCCCAATAGGGGAATCCTACTAGGACTCCAAGTCCTAGTAGGTTTCCACCTAAAGGGAAAGAGGGGGAAGGAAGGAGAGGGAGAGGGAGAAGGCATGGGGGGCGCCGCCCCCCTTCCTTGTCCTATTCGGACTCAAGGGGAGGAGGAGCGCGGCCTGCCCTGGCCGGCCCCTCTATCTCTGCACTAGGGCCCATCGAGGCCCATTAGTTCCTTGGGGGGTTCCGGTAACCCTCCGGCACTCCGGTTTTATCCGAAACTTTTCCGGAACACTTCCGATGTCTGAATATAGTCGTCCAATATATCAATCTTTATGTCTCGACCATTTCGAGACTCCTCATCATGTCCGTGATCACATCCGGGACTCCGAACAATCTTCGGTACATCATATCACATAAACTCATAATACCAATCGTCATCGAACGTTAAGCGTGCGGACCCTACGGGTTCGAGAACTATGCAGATATGACCGAGAAACGTCTCCGGTAAATAACCAATAGCGGAACCTGGATGCTCATATTGGTTCCTACATATTCTACGGAGATCTTTATCGGTCAAACCGCATAACAATATACGTTGTTCCCTTTGTCATCGGTATGTTACTTGCCCGAGATTCGATCGTCGGTATCTCAATACCTAGTTCAATCTCGTTACCGGCAAGTCTCTTTACTCATTCCATAATACTTCATCTTGCAACTAACTCATTAGTCACAATGCTTGCAAGGCTTATAGTGATGAGTATTACCGAGAGGGCCCAGAGATACCTCTCTGAAACACGGAGTGACAAATCCTAATCTTGATCTATGCCAACCCAACAAACACCTTCGGAGACACCTGTAGAGCACCTTTATAATCACCCATTTACGTTGTGATGTTTGGTAGCACACAAGTGTTCCTACGGTATCCGGGAGTTGCATAATCTCATAGTCTGAGGAACTTGTATAAGTCATGAAGAAAGCAGTAGCAATGAAACTGACACGATCATAATGCTAAGCTAACGGATGGGTCATGTCCATCACATCATTCTCCTAATGATGTGATCCCATTCATCAAATGACAACACGTGTTTATGGTCAGGATACATAACCATCTTTGATTAACGAGCTAGTCTAGTAGAGGCATACAAGGGACTATATGTTTTGTCTATGTATTCACACATGTACTAAGTTCCGGTTAATACAATTCCAGCATGAATAATAAACATTTATCATGAATTAAGGAAATAAATAATAACTTTATTATTGCCTCTAGGGCATATTTCCTTCAGTCTCCCTCTTGCACTAGAGTCAGTAATATAGATTACATAGTATTGATTCTAACACCCATAGGCTTAGTCAATGGGTTTGCAACTTTCAGATCCGTGTGTATCTTGCAAATATCTATGTCCCCTTCCGACACTTGATGACGGATGGAATTGAAGCGTCTCTTGATGTGCTTGGTTCTCTTGTGAAATCTGGATTCCTTTGCCAAGGCAATTGCACGAGTATTGTCACAAAAGATTTTCATTGGACTCGATGCACTAGGTATGACACCTAGATCGGATATGAACTCCTTCATCCAAACTCCTTCATCTGTTGCCTCCGAAGCAGCAATGTACTCTGCTTCACACGTAGACCCCGCCACGATGCTCTGCTTGGAACTGCACCAACTGACAGCTCCTCCATTCAATAAAAATACATATCCGGTTTGCGACTTAGAGTCATCCGGATCAGTGTCAAAGCTTGCATCGACGTAACCGTTTACGACGAGCTCTTGTTCACCTGTATAAACGAGAAACATATCCTTAGTCCTTTTCAGGTATTTCAAGATGTTCTTAACCGTTGTCCAGTGCTCCACTCCGGGATTACTTTGGTACCTCCCTGCTATGCTTATACCAAGACATACATCAGGTCTGGTACACAGCATTGCATACATGATAGAACCTATGGCTGAAGCATAGGGAATGACTTTCATTTTCTCTCTATCTTCTGCGGTGGTCGGGCTTTGAGTCTAACTCAACTTCACACCTTATGTCTGAGGCAAGAACCCTTTCTTTGGTGGTCCATTTTGAACTTCTTCAAAACTTTATCAAGGTATGTGCTTTGTGAAAGTCAATTAAGCGTCTTGATCTATCTCTATAGATCTTGATGCCCAATATGTAAGCAGACTTCTCCGAGGTCTTTCATAGAAAAACTCTTATTCGGTATCCCTTTATGCTATCCAGAATTCTACATCATTTCCAATCAACAATATGTCATCTACATATAAGATTAGAAATGATCTGAGCTCCACTCACTTTCTTGTAAATCGAGGCTTCTCCAAAAGTGCATATAAAACCATATGCTTTGATCACACTATCAATGCGTTTATTCCAACTCCGAGAGGCTTGCACCAGTCCATAAATGGATCATTGGAGCTTGCACACTTTGTCGTGGTGGGCGCACGGCAGATGCCATGGGATGGCTAAAGAGAGGAGGAGGCTCGAGGGCACTAGTGGGCTCCAGAGGCGGGGTTGGTATGAGCGAGCGCGGGACGCAAGACATACCCAGGTTCGGGGCTCTCCGGAGAGATAACACCCTTAGTCTTGCCGAGTGTAGTTCGACATTCGAAAGTACAATGTTGCTCCTAGAGCTGTATGGAGGAGGAAGGAGGGCTGGCCACGGCTTAGGCTGCTCCTTCTCCCCGAGTGGATGTTACTGTTTTGGTGGCTAGTTCCTCTCTTGCTTGCTTACCTGCCCATATGCGTGGGTTCCTGGGGGGATTATAGGCCAACCCCCTAGGGATACAATGGTAATGTTACAGGTCGGTGGGTCCGGGTTGTCGGCGTCCTGGGACCCGGGCTGGGGGCCTGTGGTTCGCCGGGTTCCCCTAGGTGCGGGCCCCGCGTGCCAAGGGGGACTGTGCGCCGTCTTGTCGATTGTCAGGGCGTGGCCGAGTCGAGTCGTGTACAGTGGCACTCCGTCAGGTCGCCACTGGCTGTCGTTAGTGGTGATGGCGGGAACCTTTGTAGCCCGCCCGGCCTGGTCGTGGTAGGTGAGAACCTTGTTGCCACCTCCGGTGACGGAGGCATGGGAGAACCTTTGTTGCCTTGGTCATCAGTGGCTGAAGACTCGTCCCATCGTACGGCCTGGATGGGACGGGAGCTGACCCGTGGCTGGATTGCGGGGCATGCCACGGGTGGAGTTGGCTTGTTGATGAAGCTTTGGTTGTGCCGGGTTCGGCTGTCTTGTACTAGTTGTTGAGGTCGAGTCGACGTGTCTTGCCGGGTCGGAGAGTTTGTCCGGGTTGCGGGGTTTGGCTGGGTCGAGAGACCCGGCCAAGCACGTTCCGGCTTGAGGGGCGACGCCGGCCCCGTTATTTTTGAAAAGGATCCGGGTTCAGTTGTCTGCCTGGGGTTCATCCCCCCGACAGTAGTCCCCGAAGCTGTGAAGGTCCGCCGTCTTCAGATGAGTGGGCTTTCGTAGTTTCCCCCTTAAGCAAGGCGGATTCTGCGAGCGCCGGGTCCGGCAACACCAACTGTGTGCCAGTTTTTTCGGAAACCGGATCGCGGCGTCCCGGCGGGGCCGGGAACCGAGGAGTCCGTTGAATCTTGGGGCAATCCCTCGGGCCAGGGCGCCATGTGGTGCCGGAAGTCGAGAAGGGCTGAAACCGCAGCGTGGACGGGGCGGCGACGGGCTGGGGCCCGCCACCGCGCGCCCTTGGCCCACGCGTGCGGATTTATTGCGGCATCCAGGGGCCGGTTGCTCTTCCTCGGGCAGTTATTGCGTGTGTACGTGCGCACTTATTGCGGGATAGTGGGAAAGGCGAGCACAGACGATCCCACCCCCCCCCCACGTTGAAACCGAGGGTTATAAATTGGGAGCAAGGGGCGGCGGACATTATTCTCGCTCGCGCCCTCCTACCCCTTTGTTCTTGCTCTGCTTCTTGCGACCGCCGCACTGCGATGCCCGTTGCTTCGAGCAGAACCTTGTCGTCGTCCATCTTCCTTCTTCTTCTCTTGCTTTCATCGATGGCGCTTCCGTCGGGCTCTTGGATGGGCTCGAACGTCACCACCGAGGATATCACCCATCTTCGCATGTCCTGATGCTTGCCGTGGGAGACGGACGTCGCCGTCCGTCTGCCGCGCGGTGAGCAGAGGCCGCAGCCCCAGGAGACGGAGCGTGTGGTCTTCCTCAAGCACTTCGAGCATGGATTTGGGTTGCCGGCGAGCAGCTTCTTCCACACGTTCATGGAGTTCTTCAGGCTCCAGCCTCACCATCTTGGTGCCAGTGCCGTCGTCCAGCTTTCGGGCTTTGTCACCCTCTGTGAGGGGTATCTGGGGGTCGAGCCTACGATCGACCTCTAGGCACGCTTCTTCTCCCTGAAGCAGCAGGGCCCGATGGCCGGGAAGTTTGCCGACTGCGGCGCCGCCGTCATTTCGAAGCGATCGGGGGTGGACTGCCCAAAGAACCCGCTAGAGGGTTCTGCTAAGAAATGGCAGAACTCCTTTTTCTACGTCCGCAACCTGGTTGCG
The DNA here is from genome assembly GCA_021437245.1 of Aegilops speltoides. Taxonomy (NCBI): domain Eukaryota; kingdom Viridiplantae; phylum Streptophyta; class Magnoliopsida; order Poales; family Poaceae; genus Aegilops; species Aegilops speltoides. The sequence continues at coordinate 420,939,378 of CM038146.1, forward strand.
GACCGCATCAATCTTCGGACTTCGCCATCGTGCCGCCGTGGGCGAAGATGAACTGGGGCTACTCCCCCAGGTGCCCGTCGCAGGAGATTCTCAATCTCTGCGAGCGGGTGACAGTGATGAGGACACGAGAGGGGCTCATCGGCAACGACCTCATCGCCGCGTTCATCATGCGCCGGGTTCTCCCACTGCAGAGGCACTCCTGCCTCATCGGCGAGATGGCTGGTCTTCAAGGTCCCAACCGCATGGGATCGACTCGCCTGACGGCGGAGCAGATCGCACGCCGAGAGAACGACATCTCCAAGGCCAACCTTGGTGAGGACTGGCGGTTCGGCAAGGTGCCGTACGACAAGTCAAATCCGGCACCATAGGTGAGTGTTTGGTCGCCTTACTTTCCTGCTGTGCATCTCCTCATCCGTCCTGACGCGATGAGGGAGGTGCTTTTGAATGTGATCCGACATCCTTACGCCCGGGCTCCATCGCAGGTGGTGCGGGTGGCGACGGAGGAGCCCGCGGCCCATGGCGGGGAGGAGGAGGCCGAGGCTGACGCCGGCGCTGGGCGTCCCATGGGTAAGTCTTGTCTTTCTCTTTGTGTTTCTCGAGTTGTTGACCGCGGCATGGCGCAGGTGATGTTGACGCCAGTTGTTGGTGTAGTGGCGTTGGGTGGGGGAGGCGGCGACGTGGTCGGAGCCGGGTCGTCCCCCGCACGGGAAAGACAGCATCGCACCGCGGCCCCGGGCCATGAAGCGCGCGGCGGACCCGGCCGGGGGCGGGAGGCTAGTCAAGAGGAAGCGCGGCACCGGGCATGGGAGGCCGGCCCCCGTCCCGGTCCTGACAGGGTAAGTTTCTTCTCATGTGTGCGTCCGAGGTGTTGAGCTAGCTTTGTTTTTTGCTCATTCTGTCTTCTTCTTTAGGTCGCCGATCGCGCTGGCGAGGGCGGCGGCGGATGTCGCGGCCGCCGAGGGGCCCACGTTCCGCAGGAGCCGGTCCGACCTTGTCGACCAGGTCGAGGAGGAGGGACGGGCCGGCCCAGACCTCAGCCTGGATCCGTCCAATGCCGAGGGCCTGGCCTGGCGGGACAGGAACAGGGCCGAGGCGAAGCTGGAGGCGGCGGCAGTCCGGGCTTGGACCGACGCGGCGGCGGCATGGGTGCGAGCCGGCGTGAGATGCCGGAGGGCTCGGTGGTGGCGGTGACGGTCTTCAAGCCGTCGTCGGTGAAGGAGCGCAGCCGCGAAGGCCGGGCTGAGGTGGTGATCCTCGACCAGGAGGTCATGGAGGTGGAGGACGACACCCCGCTGCGGGTCGACGTTGTCGAGCGGGCGGGGCCGATGGAGGAGGTGGTGGCGCCGTCTTGGAGGAGGCGCTGAGAGAGGCAACGCATGAGACGCTGCTGGTGTTGGAGGAGGCACCACGGCGGCGGTGCCGCAGACCACCCTGGCAGCTGGGCCGGTGGTGGCGCAGCAGGCTGTCCTAGCGTCCGGATCGGTGGCGGTGACGCAGGACGTCCCGGTGTCCGGGTCGTCGATGGCGCCGGAGAGGGCGTCGGAGGAGGTGCCGGACGCGTCGGGAGCGGCCAACGGGGAGCATGCTTTGGTGCCCCGGCAGGGAAGGCGTCGGGCCGCCGCGCCGCAGCCGGCGCGCAGTGCGGGCGCCATGGTCTTCGGACCTCAGACCCAGGAGGAGGCGGCGATGGACGCCGTCAACCGCCGTCTTCGTGGCCGGACGGACCGGCTCGAGGCCTTCGCCCAGGCCGAGGTGGAGCGGACGCGGGACCTGGAGCACGCCGTGTTGGTAATCTCCTTTTTTGCAACTTCTTCTTTGTGGGGGCGCGCCAGCGCACCCACTGGGTGTAGCCCCCCGAGGTTCGGGCCAACTATGTAGTAGTTGGGTCGAATCTTTAGAATGATGTCTTTGTTCTGATTTCCGCTTTCTTCAGCAACTCGACGCTTACCGGGTCGGCGCCTTCAACCGTCTCCTGGGCAAATACTGGGAGCTCAAGGAGCAGCTCGCCGCCAAGGAGGAGGAGCTCCGCGTTGCCTCAGGTATCTTCATGCTCTTTTCTAGTGGGGGCGCGCTAGTGCACCCACTGGGTGTAGCCCCCGAGATTCGGGCCAACTGTGTAACAGCTGGGCCAAATCTTCAGTCTTGCTTTCTTCTTTCCTGAATCTTCTTTTTTGTAGCCGAGGTGCTGTCCCGGCAGACCCGGCTGCTCCAGGCTGGTCATCACTATGACCGGCTTGTTGCCGACACCGGCCGTCTTGGCGCCGAGGTGGCACAGGCAAGGGCGGAGGCGGCTGCGGCCTGGCGGTCGCTTGACGAGGCCAACCATCTGCAGGAGCAGTTGGCGGGTCATAAGAGCTGCCTCGGGGCCGAGGTCGAGCTCCTTAAGGCGGAGGCCGCCAAGGTGGTGGAGGCGTAGCAGGCCCTGGTTGAGGCGAACCAGCAGCGCAGCAGGCTGGCCGACGACAAGGGCCGGCTCCAGGCCGAGGTGGAGCGCCTGCGGGGGTAGGTTACCTCGGCTGAGGGGGCCCGTCAGGATGAGGCCCATCATCGCGAGGCGGCCGAGAAGGCGGTCAATGACAAGGACGCCGAGTTGAAGGCGGCCCTTGCCAAGGCGGCCGACCTGGAGAAGGTGCTCTAGGAGCGCGACCGCACCATTGACCGGGAGCAGCATGGTATGTTGCTCGAAGCGCAGCACCTGGAAGAGTCCTTCTCCAGTAAGTGCTTTTCTTGTGTTTTGCCGGTCGGGATCCGGCCTTTCGTCCTTGTTGTCTTTTTCCTGATGTGCTTTGCTTTTCTAGCAGGAGCCTTCCCGGAGACGCATCGGCTGGCGGAGGAAGCCATCCGCTTTCAGCATGACCCGACCGGAGTCGTCGGATCCGGGACGGACTCGCAGGTGGCATGGACCTTCCGAGAAATCATCACCGCCGCCGAGGCCCGCCTGTGGGTCTTGGGGGAGCAGATGGGGCGGCTGTCCCAGGCCGGCACCGCGATGACGATGGCCCTTTGGCCGGGCTCTGTCGAGCCGAACAGCTTCACGCGCCTGGTGCATCGGCTGGAGATGGGACCGGACCGGCTTCACGAGTGGCGCGTCTCCGCCGCATGTGCCGGTGCTGAGATGGCTGATACGTCTCCAACGTATCTATAATTTTTGATTGCTCCCTGCTACTTTATCTAGCGTTTTAGGCAATATTGGGCTTTATTATCCACTTTTATATTATTCTTGGGACTAACCTATTAACCGGAGGCCCAGCCCAGATTTGCTGTTTTATGCCTATTTCAATGTTTCGAGGAAAAGGAATATCAGACGGAGTCAAAACAGAACGAAATCAATTGGAGAAGTTAATTTTGGAAGGAAACCAACCAGATGGGCTTGGAGTGCACGTCAGGGGATCCGCGGGCTGCCCACGAGGGTGGGGGCGCGCCCCCCTACCTCGTGAGCCCCCTGGAGGTCCACCGACGTACCCCTTTCACCCATATATACCTACGTACCCTAAAACTTCCAGAACAAAAGATAGATCGGGAGTTCCGCCGCCGCAAGGCTCTGTAGCCACCAAAAACCAATCGGGACCCTGTTTCGGCACCCTGCTGGAGGGGGATCCCATCACCGGTGGCCATCTTCATCATCCTGGCGCTATCCATGACGAGGAGGGAGTAGTTCACCCTCGGGGCTGAGGGTATGTACGAGTAGCTATGTGTTTGACCTCTCTCTCTCTCTTGTGTTCCTCTATGGCACGATCTTGATGTATCCCGAGCTTTGCTATTGTAGTTGGATCTTATGATGTTTCTCCCCTCTACTCTCTTGTGATGAATTGAGTTTCCCCTTTTGAAGTTATCTTATTGGATTGAGTCTTTTATGAACACTTGATGTATGTCTTGCGTGGGATAACCATGGTGACAATAGGTTATTCTATTGAACCACTTGATGTATGTTTTGGTGATCAACTTGCGGGTTTCGTGACACTTGGGAACCTATGTATAGGGGTTGGCACACATTCTTGACTCTCTGGTAGAAACTTTGGGGCACTCTTTGAAGTACTTTTATGTTGGTTGGATGAATCTGAGATTGTGTGATGCATATCGTATAATCATGCCCATGGATACTTGAGGTGACAATGGAGTATCTAGGTGACATTAGGGTTTTGGTTGATTTGTATCTTAAGGTGTTATTCTAGTACGAACTCTTTTATAGATCGATCCGAAAGAATAGCTTTGTGGTGGTTTCGTACCCGACCATAATCTCTACGTTTGTTCTCCACTATTATTGGCTTTGGAGTGACTCTTTGTTGCATGTTGAGGGCTTTTCATCTGTTCTATCTATGTTATTATTGTTGAGAGAACTTGCACTAGTGAAAGTATGAACCCTAGGCCTTGTTTCCTATCATTGCAATACCGTTTACGCTCACTTTTACCGCTCACTACCTTGCTGTTTTTATATTTTCAGATTACAAAAACATATATCTACTATCTATTTTGCACTTGTATCACCATCTCTTCGCCGAACTAGCGCACCTATATAATTCACCATTGTATTGGGTGTGTTGGGGACACAAGAGACTTTTTGTTATTTGGTTGCAGGGTTGTTTGAGAGAGACCATCTTCATCCTACGCCTCCTACGGATTGATAAACCTTAGGTCATCCACTTGAGGGAAATTTGCTACTGTCCTACAAACTTGTGCACTTGCAGGCCCAACAACATCTACAAGGAGAAGGTTGCGTAGTAGACATCAAGCTCTTTTCTGGCGCCGTTGCCGGGGAGGCTAGATAAGTGAAGGTATATCTTTAGATCTTGCAATTGAATCTTTTTGTTTCTTGTTTTAGCACTAGTCTAGTTTATAAAAGAAAACTACAAAAAAAAGGAGTTGAGTTTGTCTCATAGGCTTCACCTTTTTAATATCTTTCGTGAGTATGATGGAAAGGATAATTGTGCTCAAGTGCTAGAAGAAGAAATCTATAGAATGTTTGGAACTAAATATGTGAATGATGAGCATGATTGCAATGTTGTTAGTATGAATTCCTTGAATATCCATGATGCTAATGATATGCAAAGCCACAAGCTTGGGGAAGCTATGTTTGATGAAGATGATATTTTTTGTCCCCCAAGCTTTGATGAGCAAATTTACTATGATGAAAGCATGCCTCCTATTTATGATGATTATTGTGATGATACGTATGCTATAAAGAAGAAGTTTGCTTATGTTGAGAGTAGTAAATTTTCTATGCTTGTAGATCATGAAAAGAATGCTTTAGGTGTTGGTTATATTGTTGAATTCATTCATGATGCTACTGAAAATTATTATGAGAGAGGAACATATGCTTGTAGGAATTGCGATAATATCAAGTTTCCTCTCTATGTGCTTAAATTCTTAAATCTATGCTTGTGTTACCTTCTTATGCCAGTTGATTATTGTTCTCATAAGTTGTTTGCTCACAAAATCACTATGCATAGGAAGTGGGTTAGACTTAAATGTGCTAGTCATATGCTTCATGATGCTCCTGTTATGTTTCAATTCTTATCTTTTATGTGAGCATCATTGTCATCATCATGCCTAGCTAAAAGGCATTAAAGAAAAGCGCTTGTTGGGAGACAACCCAATATTTATCCTTACTGTTTTTGTGTGTCCACATGATTATGCTACTGTAGTAATCATGTTTTATATCTTTTGTTTCAATAAAGTGCCAAGTAGAACCTTTGGGAAGACTTGGGTGAAGTTTATGTGATCTTGCTGTGAAAAACAGAAACTTTAGCGCTCACGAGATTAACTACCATTTTTTACTGGAGAGTGATTTTAGGTTGATTCTTTTTGCAGATGATTAATAGACAAATTTCTCAGGTCTAGAAATTTATTTCATAATTTTTGGTGTTCCATAAGTATACGTTTTATATAGATTACTACAGACTGTTTTGTTTTTGACAGATTCTGTTTTCTATGTGTTGTTTGCTTATTTTGATGAATCTATGAGTAGTATCGGAGGGTATGAACCATAGATAAGTTGGAGTAAAGTAGATATTACACCAATATGAATTTAGAATGAGTTCATTGCAGTACCTAAGTGGTGGTTTTATTTTCTTATACTAACAGAGCTTATGAGTTTTGTTTTGAGTTTCGTGTGGTTGAAGTTTTCAAGTTTTGGGTAAAGATTCGATGGACTATGGAATAAGGAGTGGCAAGAGCCTAAGCTTGGGGATGCCCAAGGCACCCCAAGGTAATATTCAAGGACAACCAAGAGCCTAAGCTTGGGGATACCCCGGAAGGCATCCCCTCTTTCGTCTTCGTTCATCGGTAACTTTACTTGGAGCTATATTTTTATTCACCACATGATATGTGTTTTGCTTGGAGCGTCATTTTCTTTTGTTAGTTTTTTCTTGCTGTTAGTTATAATAATGTTTTTTCATCTTTAGTTTCAATAAAAAAAATCAAGGATAGCCTTTGCCATGCTTATTTTGCTTGTATGCATGTTGCTGTTTGAAAACAGAAAGTTTACCGCTGTTGCAAAAATTCCATAGAAAAGTCAGAGCATGGTCTAGCGTTGAATCTTTTTGCATACTGAGCTCTGATAAATTTATTACAGTGGGAATTTTAGTTCATAATTTTTGGAGTCAGGGAAGTATTGATACTCTTGCATTCTTTACATACTGTATTGTTTTGGCAGATTGCTGTTATGGTTGCATTGTTTGCGTATGTTTGCTTGTTTAATGATTCTATTTGAGGATAGGAGTATTAAATATACAGAGGCATTTAGTATGCAATGTTGAATAATAATTTAAGTGATTTGCTACAGTATAATATGATAAGGTTTTGCATTGGTTTATACTAACCTATCTCACGAGTTCTTGTTGAGTTTGTTGTGAATGAAGCTTTTGATAAAAAGAGAAACCATGATATGAGAGGAATTAAGGAGACACAAAAGTTCAAGCTTGGGGATGCCCAAGGCACCCCAAGATAATATTTCAAGAAGTCTCAAGCATCTAAGCTTGGGGATGCCCCGGTAGGCATCCCACCTTTCTTCTTCAACAACTATCGATTAGTATCGGTTGAGCCTAAGTTTTTGCTTCTTCACATGAGTTGTGCTATCCTTACAATGTAGTTTTCTTTAGCTTTGCTTGCTGTTTGAATAAAGTATCAAGATCTGAAATTCTTTAATGAGAGAGAGCCATACATGAATTGTAATTTGCTAGAATACTCTATGTGCTTCACTTATATCTTTTGAGCGTGATAATTTTTGCTCTAGTGCTTCACTTAGATCTTTTAGAGCACGGTGGCGGATTTGTTTTAAAGAAACTTGATCTCTCATGCTTCGCTTAGATTATTTTGAGAGTCGTTAATAGCATGGTAATTTGCTTAATGTTAATATACTTGGTATTCAAGATATGTGAAACTTTCTTTTGAGTGCGTTGAATACTAAGATAAGTTTGATGCTTGATAATTGTTTTGAGATATGAAGGTGATAATATTAGAGTCATGCTAGTTGAGTAGTTGTGAATTTAAGGAATACTTGTGTTGAAGTTTGTGATTGCCGTAGCATGCACGTATGGTGAACCGTTATGTGATGAACTTGGAGCATGATTTATTTATTGATTGTCTTCCTTATGAGTGGTGGTCGGGGACGAGCGATGGTCTTTTCCTACCAATCTATCCCCCTAGGAGCATGCACGTAATACTTTGCTTTGATAACTTCTAGATTTTTGCAATAAGTATATGAGTTCTTTATGACTAATGTTGATTCCATGGATTATACACACTTTTTCCCATCCTTCCACCATTGCTAGCCTCTCTAATACCGCGCACCTTTTCGCCGGTATCATACACCCACCATATACCTTCCTCAAAACAGCCACCATACCTACCTATCATGGAATTTCCATAGCCATTCCGAGATATATTGCCATGCAACTTTCCGCTGTTCCGTTTATTATGACACGCTCCATCATTGTCATATTGCCTAGCATGATCATGTAGTTGACATCGTATTTGTGGCAAAGCCACCATGCATTATTTATCATACATGTCACTCTTGATTCATTGCATATCCCGGTACACCGCCGGAGGCATTCATCTAGAGTCATACTTTGTTCTAAGTATCGAGTTGTAATTGTTGAGTTGTAAGAAAAATAAAAGTGTGATGATCATCATTATTAGAGCATTGTCCCAGTGAGGAAAGGATGATGGAGACTGTGATTCCCCCACAAGTCGGGATGAGACTCCGGACGAAAAAAAAGAGGCCAAAGAAGCCCAAATAAAAAAAGAGGCCATAAAAAAAAGGCCCAAATAAAAAAAATCAGAGAAAAAGAGAGAAGGGACAATGCTACTATCCTTTTACCACACTTGTGCTTCAAAGTAACACCATGATCTTCATGATAGAGAATCTCTCATTTCGTCACTTTCATATACTAGTGGGAATTTTTCATTATAGAACTTGGCTTGTATATTCCAATGATGGGCTTCCTCAAAATGCCCTAGGTCTTCGTGAGCAAGCGAGTTGGATGCACACCCACTTAGTTTCTTTTGTTGAGCTTTCATATACTTATAGCTCTAGTGCATCCGTTGCATGGCAATCCCTACTCACTCACATTGATATCCATTGATGGGCATCTCCATAGCCTGTTGATACGCCTAGTTGATGTGAGACTATCTTCCCTCTTTTTGTCTTCTCCACAACCACCATTCTATTCCACATAGTGCTATATCCATGGCTCACGCTCATGTATTGCGTCAAGATTGAAAAAGTTTTGAAAATGTTAAAGTATGAAACAATTGCTTGGCTTGTCATCGGGGTTGTGCATGATTTAAATATTTTGTGTGGGGAAGATGGAGCATATCCAGACTATATGATTTTGTAGGGATAACTTTCTTTGGCCATGTTATTTTGAGAAGACATGATTGCTTTGATTAGTATGCTTGAAGTATTATTATTTTTTATGTCAATATGAACTTTTGTCTTGAATCTTTCGGATCTGAATATTCATATCATAATTAAGAAGATTTACATTGAAATTATGCCAAAGTATCACTCCGCATCAAAAATTCTTTTTTATCATTTACCTACTCGAGGACGAGCAGGAATTAAGCTTGGGGATGCTTGATACGTCTCCAACGTATCTATAATTTTTGATTGCTCCATGCTACTTTATCTACTGTTTTAGGCAATATTGGGCTTTATTATCCGCTTTTATATTATTTTTGGGACTAACCTATTAACCGGAGGCCCAGCCCAGATTTGCTGTATTATGCCTATTTTAGTGTTTCGAGGAAAAGGAATATCAGACGGAATCAAAACGGAACAAAATCAACTAGAGAAGTTAATTTTGGAAGGAAACCAACCAGATGGGCTTGGAGTGCACGTCAGGGGATCCCCGGGCTGCCCACGAGGGTGGGGGGCGCGCCCCTCCCCCCTAGGCGCGCCCCCTACCTCGTGAGCCCCCTGGAGGTCCACCGACGTACCCCTTTCACCCATATATACCTACGTACCCTAAAACTTCCAGAACAGAAGATTGATCGGGAGTTCCGCCGCCGCAAGCCTTTGTAGCCACCAAAAACCAATCGGGACCCTGTTCCGGCACCCTGCCGGAGGGGGATCCCATCACCAGTGGCCATCTTCATCATCCCGGCGCTATCCATGACGAGGAGGGAGTAGTTCACCCTCGGGGCTGAGGGTATGTACGAGTAGCTATGTGTTTGATCTCTCTCTCTCTCGTGTTCTCTCTCGTGTTCCTCCATGGCACGATCTTGATGTATCCCGAGCTTTGCTATTGTAGTTGGATCTTATGATGTTTCTCCCCCTCTACTCTCTTGTGATGAATTGAGTTTCCCCTTTTGAAGTTATCTTATTGGATTGAGTCTTTTATGAACACTTGATGTATGTCTTGCGTGGGACAACCGTGGTGACAATGGGTTATTCTATTGATCCATTTGATGTATGTTTTCGTGATCAACTTGCGGGTTTCGTGACACTTGGGAACCTATGCATAGGGGTTGGCACACGTTCTTGACTCTCCGGTAGAAACTTTGGGGCACTCTTTGAAGTACTTTTATGTTGGTTGGATGAATCTGAGATTGTGTGATGCATATCGTATAATCATGCCCACGGATACTTGAGGTGACAATGGAGTATCTAGGTGACATTAGGGTTTTGGTTGATTTGTATGTTAAGGTGTTATTTTAGTACGAACTCTTTTATAGATCGATCCGAAAGAATAGCTTTGTGGTGGTTTCGTACCCGACCATAATCTCTACGTTTGTTCTCCGCTATTAGTGGCTTTGGAGTGACTCTTTGTTGCATGTTGAGGGCTTGTCATATGTTCTATCTATGTTACTATTGTTGAGAGAACGTGCACTAGTGAAAGTATGAACCCTAGGCCTTGTTTCCTATCATTGCAATACCGTTTACGCTCACTTTTACCGCTCGCTACCTTGCTGTTTTTATATTTTCAGATTACAAAAACCTATATCTACTATCTATTTTGCACTTGTATCACCATCTCTTCGCCGAACTAGTGCACCTATACAATTCACCATTGTATTGGGTGTGTTGGGTACACAAGATACTTTTTGTTATTTGGTTGCAGGGTTGTTTGAGAGAGACCATCTTCATCCTACGCCTCCTACGGAATGATAAACCTTAGGTCATCCACTTGAGGCAAATTTGCTACTGTCTACAAACCTGTGCACTTGCAGGCCCAACAACGTCTACAAGGATAAGGTTGCGTAGTAGACATCAATGGTGCTCCGGTTCGCACTGACTTGGCATCCGGACTTGCAGCTGGACGAGCTGATGGGCCAGCAGGCCGGCTCGGAGCAGGTGTTGCAGGAGCAAGCCGGCCGGATTGCCTCCCGAGCCAGTTACATCACCGAGTTCGCCTTCCACGATGAGTTCCACCCTGAGTGGGCAGAGGACGGCGGGGTCGTGGCCGGCGACGACTACGGCCTGCTTCTTCACGATCCGGAGGGGAGCTCTGAGGAGACGGGCGTCTACCGCGACGGGGGTGCCGAGGAGGACATCGGTGCCTCGCTGGACCCGGAGGCTGCCAAGGGAGAGCCGTCGACGTCGCGACGCGGCGCTGGATATGCCTGAGATATCTTAGTAGAGTTTGTTAGGTAGCAGGTCCACCCACCCACTGGGGGTTTAGGGTGTAATGAACTCGGGCCGTGGGCCTTTGAATATTTATGTGTATATGTCATGAATGTTTGTACTCTTTGCTTTTCGTTTTTGGACCGATTTCTTGCGCTTTTCCTTGCTCAACCCCCCTCCCCCCCCCCCCGCGCGAGTCAGACGGCCGTGGCTCCGGTCCGTGACAAGGAGTTCGGTTCTTCAAGAGGAGCGCGCAGGACTTGGGTTCTTCAAAACTTTGAGCGCGAGTGAAACACCCACTGGGCCGACTGGTGGCAACCTGGCGGAGCCGATTGGCGAGCAGCCGGTCGTGCGGCTGTCTATTTTTATTTCCTGAGCGGCGAGCTGGGTTGGATGACCCGGCAGCCTTTGACTAGGTGTTTGAAGCGTGAAGGAGCTCTAGCCCGTTGTGCTTGCCAGCCGACAGCCAAACTCGGGTCTATGGCTTAGGGCGAAGTGGGGGACTGCGGCATCCTTAGTGCATCAGGAATCATCAAGTAAGGTGGCGGGGTGGCGATCGAGCTGGCCAGCCCCCGAGCCCCCGAGTCGAGCGGGTCGGACCGGTGGCCGGGTTCAGGAGCATGGTGATGCAAGAAAGTAGGGACACAATAAGTTGGTCAACAAAAGGCAGTCCTTGAGTCTCGTTCGGGGACCCCATAGTTTCATGCATTTACAAAAGGCGACGATACATACACTCGTGCGGCTAACTGTAAAACGGGCAGAGGAGTTCCGCGTTCCACGGCCGGGTCGTTTCTTCACCGGCGATGTCTCTCTTGTGCTTGTTTGACTTGCATGCGTCGATGAGGTAATAGGCGTTGCGATTGCGCAAGGCCCTTCTCACGATGAAATGGGCCCTCCCATGGAGGGGACAGCTTGTGCTGGCCGGCTTGCTCTTGGACGAGTCGGAGGATGAGGTCGCCCTCGCGGAACACGAGGGGCTTGATCTTCTTGCTGTGGTAGTGCCTCAGGCCTTGTTGGTAGATGACCAAATGGCTGAGCGCCAGGAGGCAGGCTTCTTCGAGCAGGTCGACGCCGTCTTCGCCTGGCTTCTCTGGCTTCGGCTTCGGTGTACATCGCGATGCGCGGCGAGTCGAACTCGACGTTGGTCGGGATGACGTCTTTGGCTCCATAAACAAGGAAGAACGGGGTGAACCCGGTCGACCGATTTGGCGTGGTTCGGAGACTCCAGAGAACGGCCGGCAACTCGTCGAGCCAGCTTCCAGGTGAGCGGATGAGTGGCTTAACGAGTCGCGGCTTGATGTCGGACAGGATGAGTCCATTGGCCCGCTCGACCTGCCCGTTTGACTGCAGGTGCGCAACGGAGGCCAGGTCGAGGCGGATGCCGGAGACGGGGCAGTATTGCTCGAGCGCGCCCTTGACGAAGTTGGTGCCGTTGTCCGTGATGATGCTGTTCGGCATGCCGTAGCGAACCGCTATGTCCTTGATGAACCGGACGGCTGTTGGCCCGTCTAGTTTCTTGATTGGCCGTGCTTCGATCCACTTGGTGAAATTGTCCACCGTCACAGCAGGTGCGTCATGCTGCCTAGAGCGGTTTTGAAGGGTCCCACGATGTCGAGTCCCCAGACCGCGAAGGGCCAGGCGATCGGAATGGTGCGGAGTGCTGACGCCGGTTAGTGGCTGCGCTTGCTGAAGCGCTGGCATCCCTCACACTTGAGAACGAGCGACTCGGCATCTTGGAGGGCCGTGGGCCAGTAGAAGCCATTGCGGAACGCCTTGGCCACCAGGGATCGCGACGCGGCGAGGTGCCCACATTTGCCCTGGTGTATGTCGAGGAGGATGTTGACGCCCTGTTCCTGCTCGACGCAGCGCTGGAACACACCGCTGGAGCTGCGCTTGACGAGCTCGTTGTTGATGATGCTGTAGGCGGACACCCGGTGCTGCACTTGCCGGGCTTCGGTCTCATCCATGGGGAGAAACCCGTTCTCTAGGAATTCTGATATTGGTAGGGGCCAAGATGGTGCCATCACCACGGCGAAGACGGCCATCAGGGTGGGTTCCGAGTCAGCGGCCCCCGAGCCGGGTTGAGCAGCCCCCGGGTCGGGGATGGCGACAGCCGAATTCGGGGCGATGGCGACCGAGTTGAGTTGAGAAGCCCCCGGGCCGGGTTCAGGAGCCCCCGGGCCGGGTTCAGATGCGATTGGGTCGTTTGGAACGAGGATGGACTCGGAGTCCGGCGACGGCTTGACGGACGGCTTGCGCAGGTGCTCGAGGGAGACACCGGACGGGATGGACTGTCGGGACGAGGCGATCTTGGCGAGCGTGTCAGCCGCTTCGTTCTCCGTGCACGGGACGGGGAGAAACTCGCAGCCCTCGAAGGACCCGGACAGCTTCTGGAGGAGGAAGCGGTAGCTTGCCATGTTGGAGTCGCGGGCGTCCCACTGCTACCTCTTGAGCACTGCATTGGATTTCCCCGAAGAGGAGAGGATGATGCAGCAAAGTAGCGTAAGTATTTCCCTCAGTTTTTGAGAACCAAGGTATCAATCCAGTAGGAGACCACGCACAAGTCCCTCGTACCTACACAAAACGATAGCTCCTCGCAACCAACGCGATTAGGGGTTGTCAATCCCTTCACGGTCACTTACGAGAGTGAGATATAATAGAGATGATAAATAATATTTTCCGTATTTTTGGTATATAGATGCAAAGTGAAAAGTAAAAGGCAAAGTAAAAATAAAGCAAGTAATAAAGTAATGGAGATTGATATGATGAGAATAGACCCGGGGGCCATAGATTTCACTAGTGGCTTCTCTCAAGAGCATAGATATTCTACGGTGGGTGAACAAATTACTGTTGAGCAATTGATAGAATTGAACATAGTTATGAGTATATCTAGGTATGATCATGTATATAGGCATCACGTCCAAGACAAGTAGATCGAAACGATTCTGCATCTACTACTATTACTCCACTCATCGACCGCTATCCAGCATGCATCTAGAGTATTTAAAACGCCTTAAGCAAGATGACATAATGTAGAGGGATAAATTCATGCAATATGATAAAAACCCCATCTTGTTATCCTCGATGGCAACAATAAAATACGTGCCTTGCTGCCCCTTCTGTCACTGGGAAAGGACACCGCAAGATTGAACCCAAAGCTAAGCACTTCTCCCATTGCAAGAACTACCAATCAAGTTGGCCAAACCAAACGGATAATTCGAAGAGACTTGCAAAGATAACTCAATCATACAAAAAAGAATTCAGAGAAGATTCAAATATTATTCATAGATAAGCTGGATCATAAACCCACAATTCATCGGTCTCAACAAACACACCACAAAAAGAAGATTACATCGAATAGATCTCCACGGGAGAGGGGGAGAACATTGTATTGAGATCCAAAAAGAGAGAACAAGCCATCTAGCTACTAGCTATGGACCCAAAGGTCTGAAGTAAACTACTCACACTTCATCGGAGGGGCTATGGTGTTGATGTAGAATCCCTCCATGGTGGATGCCCCCTCCGGCGGAGCTCTGGAATAGGCCCCAAGATGGGATCTCGTGGATACAGAAGGTTGCGGCGGTGGAATTAGGTTTTTGGCTCCTGTTCTGATCGTTTGAGGGTACGTAGGTATATATAGGAGGAAGGAGTATGTCGGTGGAGCAACAAGGGGGCCACGAGGCAGGGGGCGCGCCCCCCACCCTCGTGACCGCCTCTTTTGTTCCTTGGAGTAGGGTCCAAGTCTCCTGGATCACGTTCGGTGAGAAAATCACGTTCCCGAAGGTTTCATTCCGTTTGGACTCCGTTTGATATTCCGTTTCTTCGAAACACTAAAATAGGCAAAAAATAGCAATTCTGGGCTGGGCCTCCGGTTAATAGGTTAGTCCCAAAAATAATATAAAAGTGGAAAGTAAAGCCCAATATAGTCCAAAACAGTAGATAAAGTAGCATGGAGCAATCAAAAATTATAGATACGTTGGAGACGTATCAGGCATCCCCAAGCTTAATTCCTGCTCGTCCTCGAGTAGGTAAATGATAAAAAAGAATTTTTGATGCGGAGTGATACTTTGGCATAATTTCAATGTAAATCTTCTTAATTGTGGTATGAATATTCAGATCCGAAAGATTCAAGACAAAAGTTCATATTGACATAAAAATAATAATACTTCAAGCATACTAATCAAAGCAATCATGTCTTCTCAAAATAGCATGGCAAAAGAAAGTTCATCCCTACAAAATTATATAGTTAGGCTATGCTTCATTTTCATCACACAAAGATGTTCCCAACTTCTATACCCCCGATGACAAGCCAAGCAATTGTTTCATACTCAAATAATCTCAAACTTTTTCAACCTTCACGCAATACATGAGCGTGAGCCATGGATATAGCACTATGAGGGGAATAGAATATGATGATGGGTGTCAGTGTCAAAACCGGCGGATCTCGGGTAGGGGGTCCCGAACTGTGCGTCTAGGCGGATGGTAATAGGAGACAAGGGACACGATGTTTTTACCCAGGTTCGGGCCCTCTCGATGGAGGTAAAATCCTACTCCTACTTGATTGATATTGATGATATGGGTAGTACAAGAGTAGACTACCACGAGATCAGAGAGGCTAAACCCTAGAAGCTAGCCTATGGTATGATTGTTGTTCGTCCTACGGACTAAAACCCTCCGGTTTATATAGGCACCGAAGAGGGTTAGGGTTACACAGAGTCGGTTACAATGGTAGGAGATCTACATATCCGTATCGCCAAGCTTGCCTTCCACGCCAAGGAAAGTCCCATCCGGACACGGGACAAAGTCTTCAATCTTGTATCTTCATAGTCTAGGAGTCCGACCAAAGGCTATAGTCCAGCCATCCGGACACCCCCTAATCCAGGACTCCCTCAGTAGCCCCTGAACCAGGCTTCAATGACGACGAGTCCGGCGCGCATATTGTCTTCAGCATTGCAAGGCGGGTTCCTCCTCCGAATACTTCATAGAAGATTTTGAACACAAGGATAGTATCCGGCTCTGCAAAATAAGTTCCACATACCACCGTAGAGAGAATAATATTTACACAAATTCAATCTGCTGACGTATTCCGTGGTGTGACATCACACCACGGCCAAGCCTTTATTTGAATCGTTTTTACTGTTCCACCTCAGCGCGTTTAGCGAGGCGGTTTCCTTGGCACGTCTTGTCAAAGTAAAGATCATGTCCCCTTATCCCGGGATTCTCATCAATACGGGCGTGGGTAACCCAACCGCGCCCGTTGGCACGTCTCCTCTATCGAAGGCGAGTCCCGAACGGTCACGGGGAAGGCTCTCGGTATTCAACCTCTTTATAAAGAGACCAAGGCTCCACTCCTTACTTTCAATCTCGATCGAATCCGCACCTTGCCTCGAGTTCCAACACCCAAAGCTCCAGATTCAGGCGCTTCGGACCTTCGATGATGTCCGGCTCCGACCTGCAAGGCCGGTGGATGCCTTCCTCCATTACGGAAGAAGACGTGCTAAAGTTAAGAGATGCCAGGTATCTAACCAGCGAAATTTCGCATAGGTTGTCTGCCCAAGGGTAGGTTATTACCACTCCCAAGCCTGGTGAAAGCGTGGTGTTCGCGTCTCACTTCCTTCGGGGGCTAGGCTTCTCGATGGACCCCTT
Source organism: Aegilops speltoides (assembly GCA_021437245.1). NCBI lineage: Eukaryota > Viridiplantae > Streptophyta > Magnoliopsida > Poales > Poaceae > Aegilops > Aegilops speltoides. The sequence goes on from CM038146.1 coordinate 420,956,092, forward strand.
CATGAGGGGGCTCATGTTTTACTATGGGTTGGAATTTCATGACTTGGATCCGGAGTCCATCCTCCACATCTCATTGTTCATTGTCGTATGCGAAGCCTTCCTCCGCATTACCCCTCACTTCGGATTGTGGCTCAAGACCTTCAAGGTGGAGCCGAAGATGATCAAGGGGCAGCAGGCAGAGTGCGGAGGGGCTATTATAAGCAAGAATGCTGATGCTCCGTGGCCCAAGGGCTCTTTTCAAGAGTAGCTCAGCCTATGGCAACAGGAGTGGTTTTATATCACAGCTCTCAGGGGCACCAAATGGGTGGCGCCACCTGCCTTTCACTCGGGTCCTCCATCGCGGCTGGCGTCATGGGTCAATAAAGGACTTGACTGGGGGGCGTCCAAGGACGTGCCCTTGTTGCAGGGCCGCATTCAAGATCTCCTAGAGAGAGAGAGAGATCACTCTGGTCGTAGTAGCGCAGGTCATGCCGATTTGTCGCACCCTGCCCTGCAAACGTCGCCCCCTCCGCCTGTGGGAATTTAACCCGGAGGGACCACGAGCTCTCCAACATTTTATGGGCGCAACGCCCGTGGCGATGTACAAGCTTTTCTTCGGATCACAAGAGATGTGTCCGGACTTGACCGAGGACGCAGGTCTGAGCTGCAATTGGCCAGATACTCAAGTAAGTAGCCTCAGATCCGGACACGCTATCCCATATTTATCACAAACTTGCTCTTTAAAAGAGTTGTCCCTTGAACAGAGTGGATAGCGAAAGCAAAGTTAATCAGTGTCGGCCCCCTCCACGAGACCATGCGGATCCGTGTTAACCAGGATGCTGGAGGTTGCACCTTCGGAAGAAGGTGAAGGGGGGAACAAGGAAGCCACCGCCTCCGCGAAGGAGGCTGCCAGGAAAGGAGGGATCGAGAATCCCTCCATCCAAGGGAAGAAGAGGACAGCCTCTGAAGACCCGGAGACCATGGTCTCAAAGCGGGGGAAGAAATCTTCGTCAGAGGGTCCTGCGCCGAGAGATGCCTCGACTGCATTATGCCCCCAAGGGGATCAGCCCTCCACCAAGCCGTAAGTAAAAAGGGGAGTTTTTAAAATAAAGGATACCCCTGCCCTATTTTTGATGAAGATAACCAAAGTTTTACCTTGTAGTTCGGATCTCAGCCCTTCTCAGCAGAGCTCATCTTTGGGGGATCTTCGTCCGGAGATGATAGAGAGCGAAATGCCTCCCCCTGCTGTACCGTCTTGCGAGGCGGGCGACCCCGAGGTGTCATCGCGGAGGGTTTCTCTGAGTCCGGCGGGGCCGGAAGGTGGTCGTATTTCCCCTCAAAGCCCTCTACATCCGGCCTTCGAAAAAGGCCATCGGACTAGTCCAGCACCACCTGGTGTACGGTCGGAGGAGCTGGAGGATCTGCTCGGGCGAGCGTCTATCTCAGAAGATCACCGTGCGTTAATGGGTATGGTGATTGAAAGGATTTCATCCGCTAAGAGCGGATTGCACGAAGCCGTCAGAAGATTACTGACATGTTTTGAGGTACACGAAATGATGTACCTTCTGATAGTTCCGCATATAAAATGCGCCCTGTGTAGATAGTAGCACCTGAGACTCTGTGTGTTGTCAAAAATGACAGCGCGCCGAGGATCATAATCCCAGGTATAATATGTCGCCCTTCCTATGTAGGTGGCGAAGTGTCCGGTGGCTAGCCGGACTGATGGATTTTCCGAACTAAAGCGGCAACTTGATGTGGCGAATGCCGACATCGCGCTTGTCAATAAGCGGCTGGACGAGTCACAAGGTATGTGATTTCTCCGCGGACACCTGGTAAGGGAGCTTGATGTCCGTGCCTTACAACGTGTATGCTTGATGCAGATGGTGCTGCTTCCGTGGAGAACCTTCGGGCGGAGCTCGCCCGAGCGAAGGAGCAGGCCAGAAAAAGTGATGCGGCTGCCTTAAAGGCGGCCGAAGAGCTAAAAGCTAAACAGGCTGCTCACTGCTGAAGCAAGAAGGAAATGGCCGAGATGGCCATGAAGTTGAAGAATGTTGTCGACCGCTGCAAGCTTCTTGAAAATGAAGATCGAGCGGTGCAAGAGGACCTGAAGAGGGCCACTACCGAGGCCAAGGATGTTCGCCCTGCGATGAGAGCTATGAAGGAGGAGCTGCGTCGGGCCAGAGATATTGCGGCTGGAAAGCCCTTCCTGCTGCGGAGGAAGTTCACGGATCCTAAATATGCTCAGTTGGACCGGTTGTGGAGTTCGGAGGATGCTTATCTAGACTTGGCGGCAAGTGCCGCGGACGCGGCCAAACACTTCCGAGATCAAAAGGATCACGAAATGGGAAAGTTTTTTTGGTCGCAGTTCCATAATCCAGAGCGCCCTCTTCCATTAACCGATCGCTTGGCTGAATGGGCAGAGCTGAATAGGTTATCCGGACTTACCATGAAGGATGTCGTGAGTCTTTTGTGGCCGAAAAGGCCCGAGCCGAAGAGTTATTTTGGCTTAGTGCAGCAGTTCCTTGGTGCGGTGCCGCATATCAATGCAATGAGGAGGTCGGCATGCATAGAGGGTGCGCGGATGGCTCTTGCCCGTGTCAAAACATACTGGGCAGAGATGAAGGCTACCGATGTTGCATCCCTAGATTCGGACGGAAGCCGAGTACCTGTCGAGCAATACTTTCAGGAAGTTCTGCAGGGCGCTCGTTTAATAGAGGCGCAGTGCTCGGAGGATATTATGTTCGAATAACATGTATTATTGTGAAACAATGTTTTGATGAAATATAAAAGCTTTTTATACTTGTGCCTTCAAGAATTAAGATACCTCTTGTGCGGCCGTTAATGTATATGTGTGTATAACCTGAAAGATGGCAGTCTTCGGCTTCAGCCCCCACGCATATAATGCGTGGTGTTTGCAAAAGGCGCATTTTCACACTTGATCCAACGTCTTGGTCCTATAAAGGAGGTGGTAGCATAGCAAACTAGGCAACCGGACTATAATGCTTTATCACTTTCACTTAGCCATAGGAGTTTGACAGTGGGGCTACTATATAGCCCCTAGGGGCACCGCTCACCCGAATTGGGCGCGTATGTGCTGACCGAAGCGCCCTTCGTCAATGCGAAGAATCCTATAGATTCCGGCGGGTCATCGAGTGGTTGACCAGTCTCACGCTATATCATGACAGTCAGTTTTCGGCTTTCTCTACTGAGGTGCTCGCCTGGACGAACCGGGTTACAATCGCAGTAGTTCTCCTGGTGCCACGTTAGCCGATAGAGCGGAGCGTAAGGCAGCAAAACACAGGAGCCGGGCAAACCCAACATTTGACCAAAGACATGATTCAGAGCTGATGCATATAAGTCCTAACTCGAGACGCCGAACACTCCCTAAGGTATTCGGTCTTTATGAAAACGGGCCGAACAACACCCTTGGTAATAAGCCCCTGGTGTCCAGGTACGCGCAAAATTCTGGCGTGGCCCATGCCAAAATGCCAGCCTCCTCCTCGGTTATAGCAAGAAACCAGGGGATGTGTATCAACAAGAGACAGTAAAAAATGGTTTACGCAGGGTCTTAATCTGAAAAGAATCCTTCCAACGGGTCCCTACTGCACGTCTGCGCCTGTGTCTCCGTTGTGCCGTATCCTGGACAGGTGTAGCACGGTGTTCATCTGTAAAAGAGAGGAACTTAGTTGAAAAAGATCGTGCAAAAATGTACGTTATACTAAATAAACAAAGTACAATTCAAAAAATGAATAAAATTGAGCTTTAATGTCTCTTGTTGTACATGCGCAGAGCCCCTAGTGCGGGGGTATGCGGCTAGTAAGCCCTTGTATGTTTACGCCGGACTCATCTAACCGTGTCCGGGGTCTGGACGACCTGTTTAGGTGCTTTGATTAGTGAAGCCGGTTTGGTGTGTGGTTGTCAAGGCAGTCACACAATCTTCCGCGCTCGAGGAACACTCGATATTTCCCTTTAAGGAGATGATGCCTCGCGGACCGGGCATTTTAAGTGTAAGGGATTCATAATGCGGTATTGCGTTAAAGCGGGCGAAAGCTTCGCGTCCCAGTAGTGCTTGGTAGCCACTTGTAAATGGGGCAAGGTGGAAGGTTAACTTTTCGCGGCGGAAGTTGTCGGGTGAGCCAAACACAACTTCTAGTAGTAGAGAGCCCGTACAATGGGCATATGGGCCTGGCGTTACCCCTTGAAAGGAAGTGTTGCTATGGCAAATTTTGGTTGGGTCTATCCCCATTTTGTAGATTGTGTCCTGATATAGCAGGTTTAGATCACTGTCGCCGTCCATTAGGACTTGTGTAAATTGGAGTCCGTCGATTATCAGATCTAATATCAAGGCAGTCCATCCTGCATTCCAGATACTTCTAGAGTAATCCTGATGGTCGAGGTGATTGGTTTTGACAACCAGTGGTGGGACTCCTCTAGGATAGGCCGTATGGCGCGTATATCTCTGGGCGCCGTTCTGTTTTTCCCTTTTGTCACGTAGAATGAGTTTACTGATTTGACTTCTTGTGGGAAATTCTTTTGTTTTTCGGTGCTCTGCTTGTGGGGTTCGTCATCGTCCTCGCTTGGTGTGTCAAGCCCCTTGTGTTCGGCGTTGAGTTTGCCAGACTACTTGAAGACCCAACAATCTCTGTGGGTATGGTTTGCAGGCTTCCCGGGAGTACTGTGGATTTGGCATATCTTGTCCAAGATTTTGTTTAAGTTAGATAGCTCGTCCTTGTTATCCTTAAGGGGCAGTTTCTTATGATCATGCCGTGAGCTTTTGAATCCGGCGTTGACTGTCGTGCTCTTCGGGCTGTTTCCCTTAGTCCGGCGCTGGTCCTTGCTTCGTCGCGGTTTCCCGTTTCCATCCCTGACTTTGGATGTACTTGGGTCGCTGGTACTACATCTTGCCAGCCAGCTATCCTCTCCCGTGCAAAAGGGGTCATGAGGCTTGTTAATGCGGCCATTGTTCTTGGCTTTTCTTGGCCGAGGTGTCTGGCGAGCCATTCGTCTCAGACGTTGTGTTTGAAAGATACTAAGGCTTCGGCGTTCGGACAGTCGACTATTTGGTTCTTTTTAGTAAGGAATCTGTTCCAGAATTTTCGGGCTGACTCTCCGGGTTGTTGAGGTATGTGACTTAAATAAATGCAGATCCGGAGGTCGGACATAGGTCCCTTGAAAATTTGCCAAAAGCATCCTCGAGCTCTTCCCAACTTCCAATGGTGTTTTCGGGGAGGCTTTTGAGCCAATGCTGGGCTGGCCCTTTGAGCTTGAGGGGTAAGTATTTTATGGCATGGAGGTCATCTCCTCTAGCCATGTGTATGTGGAGGATGTAATCCTCAATCCAGACTCCAGGGTCTGTCGTTCCGTCGTATGCCTCTATGTTTACGGGCTTGAATCCCGCTGGAAATTCATAATCCAGAACCTCATCGGTGAAACATAGGGATGTGCGGCACCCCTATATTTGGGTGTACCGTAATATTCGGATACTTGACGTGTTGCATTGCTTACTAGAGCTTGCTTTCTTGGCCCGTAGATAGATCTAACTGGGCCATCTTTTTGATGCGAATCCGTGTGCGGATCGCGTGCCGGCTTGTGTGCGGCGCCGTTTGCCGCTCTGTGTTTTCCATGGGGTCATCTATCCGACCGGGTGGTCTCCTTGTTCTTTTATTGCGGGGTCTCTACGGCCTCCTCATCAAATTCGGGCAGTTGTTTTCGCTTTGAGTAGCTCTTTGTTGGCGACTGTCGCCGTATTTGTCTGCGGTGTTGAGTACTTTGCTCCATCTGATTTTGAGCGCATCTTCCGCTGTTTTGAGCTTCCGCTTCTGCTTTTTCAGGCTACGTGCAGTGGCGACGAGCCTTTTGTGGAGGTTCTTCTGCTCCGGCAACTTGTCTGGCGTGAGATCGCCCCGACTGTTATCTTCGCCGGGGACGGATTGTTTATCCATATTGTCCTGTTCGAACGGTTGCTCGATAGCATGTTCGCCGTCCACCGGTTCGCCCTGCTCTATGGCTGGGTCTGTATGGTTGTTGTCTTTGTCGAGGTGGGATTTTGAGCGGCGCTTACGTCGCCGTTTTGTCTGCTTTTTGAGGGAATGATCCCTCGTGGCATCCCGTTGTTCCTCGTCGTCGCTTCCTTTAGGTGTGTCCACCATGTATACATCATGAGATGAGGTGGCTGTCCAGTGCCTTATAGGTGCTGGTCCATTCTTATCTCCAACATCGTCGTCCATACCGTCGATGTCTTCGGAGTCGAAATCGAGCACGTCGTTTAAACTTTTGACAGTGGCTACGAAGTGGGTGGTGGGTGGGCTTTGAATCTCTTCGTCGTCCGCATCCCAACCTTCCTGACCATAGTCCGGCTAGGGCTCTCCTGATAAAGAGAGAGACTTTAGTGAATTCAGGATGTCGCCGATAACCCACAAGTATAGGGGATCGCAACAGTTTTCGATAAGTAAGAGTGTCGAACCCAACGAGGAGCTAAAGGTAGAACAAATATTCCCTAAAGTTCTATCGACCACCGATACAACTCTACGTATGCTTGATGTTCGCTTTACCTAGAACAAGTATAAAACTAGAAGTACTTTGTAGGTGTGATAGGATAGGTTTGTAAGATAATAAAGAACACGTAAATAAAAAGTAGGGGCTGTTTAGATAAAGACACAACTAAATTAGTAAAAGTAAAGAGCTTGTCGTCACGAGAAAGTTATTTGTCCCTAGGCAATCGATAACTAGACCGGTAATCATTATTGCAATTTTATTTGAGGGAGAGGCATAAGCTAACATACTTTCTCTACTTGGATCATATGCACTTATGATTGGAACTCTAGCAAGCATCCGCAACTACTAAAGATTCATTAAGGTAAAACCCAACCATAGCATTAAAGCATCAAATCCCCTTTATCCCATACGCAACAATCCCTCCTACTCGGATTTGTGTTTTAGTCACTCTCCAACCCACTATAAGCGAATCATGAACGTATTGCAACACCCTACAGCGGGAATCCCTCACGCTTGCGCGACACGAAGGGCACCATAGGACAGCACCAATAATAAAACATACAACTCAAACCAATCACGATCATCAAATAGCCATTAGGACAAAACAGATCTACTCAAACTTCATAGGATAGCCATACATCATTGGGAAATAATATATAGCATTGAGCACCATGTTTTAGTAGAGATTACAGCGGGTAAGAGAGAGGGTACACCGCTGCATAGAGGGAGGAAGAGTTGGTGGAGATGTTGGTGAAGATGGCGGAGGTGTTGGTGAAGATCGCGGTGATGATGATGGCCCCCGACGGTGTTCCGGCGCCACCGGAAGCAAGGGGGAGAGGGCCCCCCTTCTTCTTATTCTTCCTTGACCTTCTCCCTAGATGGGAGAAGGGTTTCCCCTCTGGTCCTTGGCTCCCATGGCTTGGGAGGGGCGAGAGCCCCTCCGAGATTAGATCTATCTCTTCTGTTTCTGCGTTCTCTGCGTTGGCAGATTCTACCCCTTCACAGTTTCCTTTATATCCGGAGATCCGTAACTCTGATTGGGGTGAATCTTTCGCTCAGATCTTCCTTGTAAAATTAGCTTTCTTGCGCCAGAAGGAGAGCACCAACCGCCTTACGGGTGGACCACGAGGTCAGGCGCGCTGGGGGTAGGGCGCGCCCCTACCTCGTGACCACCACGACATCAGTTTGCGTTGATTTTACTTCCATAAAATCATAAATATTCCAAAAAAAATCTCCGTCCGTTTTTATCCCGTTTGGACTCCGTTTGATATTGGGTTTCTGCGAAACAAAAAACATGCAACAGACAGGAACTAGCACTGGGCACTGGATCAATATGTTAGTCCTAAAAATAGTATAAAAAGTTGCCAAAAAGTATATGAAAGTGAATAATATTGCCATGGAACAATCAAAAATTATAGATATGGCGGAGACGTATCAGCATCCCCAAGCTTAATTCCTGCTCGTCCTTGAGTAGGTAAATGATAAAAAGAAATAATTTTTGATGTGGACTGCTACCTAGCATAATCTTGATCATATGTCTAATCATGGCATGAATATTAAGACACGAGTGATTCAAAGCAATAGTCTATCATTTGACATAAAAACAATAATACTTCGAGCATACCAATAAAGCAATCATGTGTTTTCAAAACAACATGGCCAAAGAAAGTTATCCCTACAAAATCATATAGTCTGGCTGTTGCTCCGTCTTCATCACACAAAGTATTTAACCATGCACAACCCCGATGACAAGCCAAGCAATTGTTTCATACTTTAATAATCTAAAACTTTTTCAACTTTCACGCAATACATGAGCGTGAGCCATGGACATAGCACTATAGGTGAAATAGAATATGATGGTGGGGGTTATGTGGAGAACACAAAAAAAAAGAGAAAGTCTCACATCGACTAGGCGTATCAACGGGCTATGGATATGCCCATCAATAGATATCAATGTGAGTGAGTAGAGATTGCCATGCAATGGATGCACTAGAGCTATAAGTGTATGAAAGCTCAAACTGAAACTAAGTGGGTGTGCATCCAACTTGCTTGCTCATGAAGACCTCGGGCATTTGAGGAAGCCCATCATCGGAATATACAAGCCAAGTTCTATAATGAAAATTCCCACTAGTATATGAAAGTGAAAGCATAGGAGGCTCTCTCTATGAAGAACATGGTGCTACTCTGAAGCACAAGTGTGGTAAAAGGATAGTAACATTGCCCCTTCTCTCTTTTTCTCTCATTTTTTTATTTTCTCTTTTTTCTTATTATTTTTATTTTTTTTGGTGGGCTTCTTTGGCCTCTCTTTTTTATTTGGGCTTCTTTGGCCTCTTTTATTTTTCATAAAGTCCGGAGTCTCATCCCGACTTGTGGGGGAATCATAGTCTCCATCATCCTTTCCTCACTGGGGCAATGCTCTAATAATGATGATCATCACACTTTTATTTACTTACAACTCAATATTACAAATCGATATCTCGAACAAAGATATGACTCTATATGAATGCTTCCGGCGGTGTACCGGGATGTGCAATGATCTAGCATAGCAATGACATCAAAAAAGGACAAGCCATGAAAACATCATGCTAGCTATCTTACGATCATGCAAAGCAATATGACAATGAATGCTCAAGTCATGTATATGATGATGATGGAAGTTCCATGGCAATATATCTCAGAATGGCTATGGAAATGCCATGATAGGTAGGTATGATGGCTGTTTTGAGGAAGGTATATGGTGGGTGTATGGTACCGGGGAAAGTTGCGCGGCACAAGAGAGGCTAGCAATGGTGGAAGGGTGAGAGTGCGTATAATCCATGGACTCAACATTAGTCATAAAGAACTCATATACTTATTGCAAAAATCTACAAGCCATTGAAAACAAAGTACTATGCGCATGCTCCTAGGGGGATAGATTGGTAGGAAAAGACCATCGCTCGTCCCCGACCGCCACTCATAAGGAAGATAATCAATAAATAAAATTGTGCTCCAACTTCATCACAAAGCGGTTCACCATACGTGCATGCTATGGGAATCACAAACCTCAACACAAGTGTCTCTACAATCCACAACCACCCACTAGCATGACTCTAATATCACCATCTTTATATCGCAAAACTATTGCAAGGAATCAAACATATCATATTCAGCGATCTACAAGTTTATGTAGGATTTTATGACTAACCATGTGGATGACCAATTCCTGTCATCTCTCTAAATGGATATAAGTGAAGCAAGAGAGTATAATTCTTTCTCCAAAAGATATGCCCACGCTCTAACAAATATAAGTGAAGCAAAAGAGCATTCTACAAATGGCGGTTGTCTATATGATGAGAAACAGGCAATCCAAACTTCAAATGATATAAGTGAAGCACATGAAGCATTCTATAAAGCCATACTCAAAAGATTTAAGTGAAGTGTAATGAGCATTCTATAAATCAACCAAGGACTATCTCATACCAGCATGGTGCATAAAAGAAAAAGAAAAACCTAATTGCAAAAGACGCTCCAAGACTTGCACATAATGCACGAACGAAACGAATTCGAAAACATACCGATACTTGTTGAAGAAAGAGGGGATGCCTCCCCAGCATCCCCAAGCTTAGACGCTTGAGTCTCCTTGAATATTTACTTGGGGTGCCTCGGGCATCCCCAAGCTTGAGCTCTTGCCTCTCTTCCTTCTTCTCACATCGAAACATCCTCGATTAGACACTACATCCACACAAAACTTCAACAGAAAACTCGGTAAGATCCGTTAGTATAATAAAGCAAATCACCACTCTAAGTACTGTTGAAAACCAATTCATATTTTGTTTTTGCATTGTGTCTACTGTAATATAACTTTTCTCATGGCTTTATCCACTGATATAAATTGATAGATTCATCAAAACAAGCAAACTATGCATCAAAAACAGAATCTGTCAAAAACAGAACAGTCTGTAGCAATCTGAACATCCACCATACTTATGGTACCCCAAAAATTCTAACCAAATTAGGAAAAATAAACAAGTTGTATAGCAAGACATTTCAAAAAGAATCAGAACCAATTGACGTTCCAGTTAAAAATGTAAAGTCGCGCACTACAGCCAAAGTTTCTGTCCAGCACCGTACAAACCAACAAGCATTGTAAACATCCTAAAGGCAAACCTTGGCACATTATTTTTATAATACAATGGAGTTATACAAGGGGATAATTATTTTTGTTTAAAAGTTTCTGTAATCAAGATTCACAAAGTCTCCATGAGCATGAACAAAGTTCAAGGCTAGCTCCCACTTCAACAATGCTTGTCTTTCTCACTTTCACTTTCCTTTTTGAAAAGTTTTTGGTTTCCCCTCTTTTTTTTTAAACTATATGAAAGCACTTAACAGAAATAAATGGCTCTCTAAAACTTCCGGGTTGTCTCCCTGGCAGCGTTTTCTTTAAAGCCATTAAGCTAGGCATATAGTGCTCAAGTAGTGAATCCACCCGGATCCCAAGGTATATCAAAGCCAATTTTAATTAACAATGATTTGTAATTTAGTAGTGAGCACAAAGTAACATAAATCATGTAATGAAAAAGTCTAACTCTCTTCCTATGCATCGGCATGTCATAAAAGAACAATTCATGCACACATAATAAAGGCTAATGCATAGTATAAACAGTTTCTTGCAATTCTATCATATTGGAAACATAAAGAGGCGGAGATAGAGTTCCTCTCTCATAATAATTGGAAGTAGGAGCAGCAAGCACATGCATATTATATTCATCAAAATCATCATGTGTAGTAGTAAAAGGCAACCCATCAATATAATCCTTAATAAGTGAAAGCTTCTCCGATATAGTGTAGTCGGGAGAATTCAAAAAGATAATAGGACTATCATGCGTGGGTGCAATAGCAACAATTTCATTCATAACATAAGGAACTATAGCAAGTTCATCTCCATAAGCATCATTCATATTGGCATCTTGGCCACAAGCATAGCAAGCATCATCAAAAAGGGATATTTCAAAAGAATCATAGGGATCATATCAGTCATCATAGCAATCATCCTTCGGTAAGTACGAAGGGGAATTAAACAATGTATGAGTTGAAGAGTCACTCTCATTAGAAGGTGGGCACGGGTGATCAATCCGCTCTTCCTCCTCTTGTTCTTCGCTCTCCTCCTCATATTTTCATCCAATGAGCTCATAGTTTCATCAATTTATTCTTCCATAGATTCCTGCAAAATATTATTCTCTTCTTGGACAGCGGAGACTTTCTTAATAAGTGCATTAATTTCATAACTTTATTTATAATTCTCATAGCAATATTTGAGGATAGCTAAATTTTCAGATCTATAAACAACATCATCATAATCCTCAAACTCTTTACACATAGCTTCAATTTCATAAGCATCCATAAAAGCAACAAATTCTTCTATTTGTTCCACATCATAGTAATCATATATACCATTAGCATAAGAAGCTAAGGTTTCATTATCATTAAATTTGCATGAAAAGGGAAGTTGCGGAGAATTCATCCTAGAGCAACAAGTATAATCATATTCCACGCATAGTTTCCAAGCATACCACTTCAATAAATGAATTTGATCCCATAATAGTTTCCCTTTCTGTGTTAAGCGATAATCCCTAAAGTATTCACGTTTATCCAATGTTACTCCCATTATAAAGTTGAATGGGGTTTTCTCAGGATTATCAAAGTAGTATATAATATCTCTCGCATAATGAGAATTGAGGGTTTTAGGAGTTACCCCATCCTCATGAGTAGCAAGTACAGCTAATTTTTTTGGTATTTTGTGTTCCATATCCATAACTAAAGATAGAGAACAACTAAGAATAGCAAATAAAAATTACTTAGTGATAAAGCAAACAAGCACACACGAGAATATTCATCCCACGCTATGACTCCCCGGCAACGGCGCCAGAAAAAGGTCTTGATAACCCACAAGTATAGGGGATCGCAACAGTTTTCGATAAGTAAGAGTGTCGAACCCAACGAGGAGCTAAATGTAGAACAAATATTCCCTAAAGTTCTATCGACCACCGATACAACTCTACGTACGTTTGATGTTCGCTTTACCTAGAACAAGTATAAAACTAGAAGTACTTTGTAGGTGTGATAGGATAGGTTTGCAAGATAATAAAGAACACGTAAATAAAAAGTAGGGGCTGTTTAGATAAAGACACAACTAAATTAGTAAAAGAGAAGAGCTTGTCGTCACGAGAAAGTTATTTGTCCCTAGGCAATCGATAACTAGACCGGTAATCATTATTGCAATTTTATTTGAGGGAGAGGCATAAGCTAACATACTTTCTCTACTTGGATAATATGCACTTATGATTGGAACTCTAGCAAGCATCCGCAACTACTAAAGATTCATTAAGGTAAAACCCAACCATAGCATTAAAGCATCAAGTCCCCTTTATCCCATACGCAACAATCCCTCCTACTCGGGTTTGTGTTTCAGTCACTCACCAACCCACTATAAGCGAATCATGAACGTATTGCAACACCCTACAGCGGAAATCCCTCGCGCTTGCGCGACACAGAGGGCACCATAGGACAGCACCAATAATAAAACATACAACTCAAACCAATCACGATGATCAAATAGCCATTAGGACAAAACATATCTACTCAAACTTCATAGGATAGCCATACATCATTGGGAAATAATATATAGCATTGAGTACCATGTTTAAGTAGAGATTACAGCGGGTAAGAGAGAGGTTACACCGCTGCATAGAGGGAGGAAGAATTGGTGGATATGTTGGTGAAGATGGCGGAGGTGTTGGTGAAGATCGCGGTGATGATGATGGCCCCCGACGGTGTTCCGGCGCCACCGGAAGCAAGGGGGAAAGGGCCCCCCTTCTTCTTCTTCTTCCTTGACCTTCTCCCTAGATGGGAGAAGGGTTTACCCTCTGGTCCTTGGCTCCCATGGCTTGGGAGGGGTGAGAGCCCCTCCGAGATTGGATCTATCTCTCTGTTTCTGCGTTCTCTACGTTGGCAGATTCTACCCCTTCACCGTTTCCTTTATATCCGGAGATCCGTAACTCCGATTGGGGTGAATCTTTCGCTCAGATCTTCCTTGTAAAATTAGCTTTCTTGCACCCGAAGGAGAGCATCAACCACCTTACAGGTGGACCAGGAGGGTCAGGGGCGCGCCCCCTACCTCGTGACCACCCTGGACACTGTTTCGCGTTGATTTTACTTCCAGAAAATCATAAATATTCCAAAAAAAATCTCCGTCCATTTTTATCCCGTTTGGACTCCGTTTGATATTGGGTTTCTGCGAAACAAAAAACATGCAACAGACAGGAACTGGCACTAGGCACTGGATCAATATGTTAGTCCCAAAAATAGTATAAAAAGTTGCCAAAAAGTATATGAAAGTGAATAATATTGCATGGAACAATCAAAAATTATAGATACGACGGAGACGTATCAGTCGCCAAAGGGCGAGTGCTGAAAGATGTCCGCGGCGGTGAATTCCATGACCGGCGCCCAATCGGATTCGATTGACAGGGGCACGCAAGGTTCGGAGTCCGGAGAGGAGTCCGGCACCTTGGAGTTACGAGCCTTGAAAATGACAGGGATGGTGTTCGGCTCAATCGCCGTAGAGATTGCAGCCCCCGAGGCGGTGTCCAGCCACCCGTACTCGATCGGCGCAGTCGGCTCCGAGCTAAGGGTCGGAGAGGACACTGGTGCGGCCTCCAGGGCACTGTTCGGCGGCAGAGCTAGATCATGCCCATCAGGACAGTGCGCGCACTTGGCTGTGGCTCGAACCCGTCGAAGATCAAGTCTCCGCGAATGTCAGCCGTGTAGTTCAAACTTCCAAATCTAACATGATGGCCAGGGGCGTAGCTTTCAATCTGCTCTAGATGGCCAAGCGAATTGGCCCGCAGTGCAAAGCCGCCGAATACGAAGATCTGTCCGGGGAGAAAGGTCTCACCCTGGACCGCATCGTTGTTGATGATCGGACGAGACATCGGGCCTAAAGATGATGACATAGAGGAACTCTCAATGAAAGCACCAATGTCGGTGTCAAAACCGGAGGATCTCGGGTAGGGGGTCCCGAACTGTGCGTCTAGGCGGATGGTAACAGGAGACAAGGGACACGATGTTTTTACCCAGGTTCGGGCCCTCTCGATGGAGGTAAAACCCTACTCCTGTTTGATTGATATTGATGATATGGGCAGTACAAGAGTAGATCTACCACGAGATCAGAGAGGCTAAACCCTAGAAGCTAGCCTATGGTATGATTGGTGTTCGTCCTACGGACTAAAACCCTTCGGTTTATATAGGCACCAAAGAGGATTAGGGTTACACAGAGTCGGTTACAATGGTAGGAGATCTACATATCCGTATCGCCAAGCTTGCCTTCCACACCAAGGAAAGTCCCATCCGGACACGGGACAAAGTCTTCAATCTTGCATCTTCATAGTCCAGGAGTCCGGCCAAAGGCTATAGTCCGGCCATCCGGACACCCCCTAATTCAGGACTCCCTCAATGGGGATTGTGTGGAGAAGACAAAAAAAAGAAAGTCTCACATCGACGAGGATAATCAACGGGCTATGGAGATGCCCATCAATTGATGTCAACATGAGGAGTAGGGATTGCCATGCAACGGATGCACTAGTGCTATGAATGCTCAACAAAAGAAAACTAGTGGGTGTGCATCCAACTCGCTTGCTCATGAAGACCTAGGGCATTTGAGGAATCCCATCGTAGGAATATACAAGCCAAGTTCTATAATGAAAAATTCCCACTAGTATAAAAAGACAACTTACGAGACTCACTACATGAAGAACAAGGTGCTACTTCGAAGCACAATATATGAGACTCACTACATGAAGAACAAGGTGCTACTTTGTAGCATTGCCCTTTTTATTTATTTTCTCTTTTTTTTGGGCCTTTCTTTTTTTTCTTTTGGACTTTCTTCTATTATTTTTTTGGGCAATGCTCTAATAATGATGATCATCACACTTCTATTTATTACAACATAAGGATTACAACGCGAAACTTAGAACAAGATATGACTCTATATGAATGCCTCCGGCGGTGTACCGGGATGGTGCAATGAATCAAGAGTGACATGTATGAAAAATAATACATGGTGGCTTTGCCACAAATACGATGTCAACTACATGATCATGCAATGGCAATATGACAAAAGTAATGTATGTCATGATGATGATTGTGGAAGTTGCATGGCAATATATCTCGGAATGGCTATGGAAATGCCATGATAGGTAGGTATGGTAGCTGTTTTGAGGAAGATATAAGGAGGTTTATGTGTGATAGAGTGTATCGTATCACAGGGTTTGGATGCACCAGCGAAGTTTGCACCAATTCTCAAGGTGAGAAAGGGCAATGCACGATACCGAAGAGGCTAGCAAAGGCGGAAAGGTAAAAGTGCGTATAATCCATGGACTCAACATTAGTCAAAAGAACTCATATACTTATTGCAAAAATTTAGAAGTCATCAAAAATCAAGTACTACGCGCATGCACCTAGGGGGATAGATTGGTAGGAAAAGACCATCCCTCATCCCCGACCGCCACTCATAAGGATGCACAAGCCAGGTACACTTCATGTTTCAAATTTGTTACACAACTTTAACCATACGTGCATAATACGGGACTTGCAAACTTCAACACAAGCATTTATCAAATTCACAATTATTCAACTAGCACGACTTTGATATTATCACCTCCATATCTCAAAACAATTATCAAGCATCAAACTTATCTTAGTATTCAACGCACTCAAAAGAAAGTTTCACATATCTTGAATACCAAGTATATTAACATTAGGCAAATTACCATGCTATTAATGACTCTCAAAATAATCTAAGTGAAGCATGAGAGATTAATAGTTTCTTTAGAACAAATCCACCACCGTGCTCTAAAAGATCTTAGTGAAGCACTAGAACAAAAATTATCATGCTCAAAAGATATAAGTGAAGCACTATGAGCAAAACTATCAAGCTCAAAAGATATAAGTGAAGCACATAGACTGTTCCAGCAAATTCTAATTCATGTATGGCTCTCTCAAAAGGTGTGTACAGCAAGGATGACTGTGGTAAACTAACAAGCAAAGACGCAAATAATACAAGACGCTCCAAGCAAAACACATATCATGTGGTGAATAAAAATATAGCTCCAAGTAAATTACCGATGGAAGTAGACGAAAGAGGGGATGCCTTCCGGGGCATCCCCAAGATTTGACTTTTTGGTGTCCTTGGATTATCTTGGGGGTGCCATGGGCATCCCCAAGCTTAGGCTCTTGCCACTCCTTGTTCCATAATCCATCAAAAGAATTCACCCAAAACTTGAAAACTTCACAACACAAAACTCAATAGAAATCTCGTGAGCTCCGTTAGAGAAAGAAAACAAAAAACTACTTAAAGGTACTATAATGAACTCATTCTTTATTTATATTGGTGTTAAACTTACTGTATTCCAACTTCTCTATGGATTATAAACTATTTTACTAGCCATAGATTCATCAAAATACGCAAACAACACACGCAAAACAGAATCTGTCAAAAACAGAACAGTCTGTAGCAATCTGTAACTAACGCAAACTTATGGAACTCTAAAAATCCTACCAAAATAGGAAGTCCTGGAAAAAAATTTATTGAACATCAGCAAAAAGAATCAACACAAAATCACGTTTCTGTGATTTAACAAAATTATATTCGTGCGCACAAAGTTTCTGTTTTTCAGCAGAATCAAATCAACTATCATCGTAGGTTATCCTATAGGTTCTACTTGGCACAAACACTAATTAAAACATAAAACCACATCCAAACAGAGGCTAGATGGATTATTTATTCCTAAACAGAAGCAAAAACAAAAAACAAAAATAAAATTGGGTTGCCTCCCAACAAGTGCTATCGTTTAATGCCCCCAGTTAGGCATAAAAGCAAGGATAGATCTAGGTATTGCCATCTTTGGTAGGCAATCCATAAGTGGCTCTCATGATAGATTCATATGGTAATTTTATTTTCTTTCTAGGGAAGTGTTCCATGCCCTTCTTTAAGGGAAATTGTAATCTAATATTCCCTTCCTTCATATCAATGATTGCACCAATCGTTCTAAGGAAAGGTCTACCAAGAATAATAGGACATGAAGGATTGCAATCTATATCAAGAACGATAAAATCTACGGGCGCATAATTCCTATTTGCAAAAATAAGAACATCATTAATTCTTCCCATAGGCTTTTTAATAGTGGAATCCGCAAGATGCAAGTTTAGAGAGCAATCATCAAAGTCACGGAAATCTAGCAAATCACACAAAGTTTTGGGAATAGTAGAGACACTAGCACCCAGATCACACAAAGCATGAAACTCATAATCTTTAATTTTAATTTTAATAGTAGGTTCCACTCATCATAGAGTTTTCTAGGAATAGGAACTTTCAACTCAAGTTTTTCTTCATAAGATTGCATCAAGGCATCAAATATGTGTTCGGTAAAGGCCTTATTTTGACTATAAGCATGAGGAGAATCTAGCACGGATTGCAACAAGGAAATACAACCAATTAAATAACAATTTTCATAATTAAATTCCTTGAGATCCAAAATAGTGGGTTTAGCAACATCTAAGTTTTTATTTCTTTCAATCCCACTTTTATCAAGATCTAGAAACTCCGAATTCTTAGAACGCCTTCTAGGTAAATGAAGATCATATTCAGTTTCATCAAGATTAATATTGCAAAACAAAGATTTAATGGGGGACACATCAATAACTTTTAGATCTTCATCTTGATTTTCATAGGAATTGGAAGAACACGCTTTAATAAAGGCATCTTTGGAAGCACGCATCCTAGCGGTTCTTTCTTTGCACTCATCAATGGAAATTCTCATGGCTTTGAGAGACTCATTGTAATCATGCTTAGGAGGAATAGATCTAAGCTTTAAAGAATCAATTTCAAGAGAAATTCTATCAACGTTCCTAGCCAAATCATCAACTTTAAGCAATTTCTCTTCAAGCAAAGCACTAAAATTCTTTTGTGAATTCATAAACTCTTTAACACTACTCTCAAATTCAGAGGGCATCTTATTAAAATTTCCATAAGAGTTGTTGTAGGAATTTCCATAATTATTAGAAGGATTACTAGGATAAGGACTAGGATTAAAATTCCCTCTATACGCGTTGTTTCCAAAACTATTCCTACCAACAAAATTCACATCCATAGATTCATTATTATTCTCAATCAAAGTAGACAATGGCATATCATTGGGATAAAGAGAAGTATTTTTAGTAGCAAACATCTTCATAAGTTCATCCATCTTTTCACTCAAAACATTGATTTCTTCTATAGCATGCACTTTTTTACTAGAAGATCTTTCGGTGTGCCATTGAGAATAATTAGCCATAATATTATCAAGCAATTTTGTAGCATCTCCAAATGTAATTTCCATAAATGTGCCTCCCGCGGCCGAATCTAAAAGATTTCTAGAAGCAAAATTCAATCCGGCATAAAAATTTTGTATGATCATCCATAAATTCAAACCATGAGTAGGGCAATTGCGAAGCATCAATTTCATTCTTTCCCAAGATTGGGCAACATGCTCATGATCAAGTTGTTTAAAATTCATAATATCGTTCCTAAGAGTGATGATCTTAGCGGGAGGAAAATACTTAGAGATAAAAGCATCTTTGCACTTGTTCCAAGAATCAATACTATTTTTAGGCAAAGACAAAAACCAAACTTTAGCACGATCTCTAAGTGAAAACGGAAATAACTTCAATTTGACAATATTGTTATCCGTATCTTTCTTCTTTTCCATATCACACAAATCAACAACAAAATTAGATGAGTAGCGGCATCTTCACTAGGAAGGCCGGCAAATTGATATTTCATAACAAGATTCAGCAAAGCGGTATTGATTTCACAAGACTCATCATTATTAAGAGGAGCAATCGGAGTACTAAGGAAATCATTATTATTGGTATTCGAGAAGTCACACAATTTGGTGTTATCTTGCGCCGTGGCAACAAGTAATCCAACACACAAGCAAACAGAAAGGCAACAGGAAAAAGAGGAGGAGATTGGGAAAGAGAGGGTGAAGTGGGGGAGAGGAAAACGAGAGGCAAATGGCAAATAATGTAATGCGAGAGATAGGGATTGTGATGTGTACTTGGTATAGTTGACTTGCTCTTGCGTGAGCCTCCCCGGAACGGCGCCAGAAATTCTTCTTGCTACCTCTTGAGCACTACGTTGGATTTCCCCGAAGAGGAGAGGATGATGCAGTAAAGTAGCGTAAGTATTTCCCTCAGTTTTTGAGAACCAAGCTATCAATCCAGTAGGAGACCACGCACAAGTCCCTCGTACCTACACCAAACGATAGCTCCTCGCAACCAACGCGATTAGGGGTTGTCAATGCCTTCACGATCACTTACGAGAGTGACATCTGATAGAGAAGATAAATAATATTTTTGATATTTTTGGTATATAGATGCAAAGTGAAAAGTAAAGTGAAAATTAAAAATAAAGCAAGTAATAAAGTAATGGAGATTGATATGATGAGAATAGACCTGGGGGCCATAGGTTTCACTAGTGGCTTCTCTCAAGAGCATAGACATTCTACGATGGGTGAACAAATTACTGTTGAGCAATTGATAGAATTGAGCATAGTTATGAGTATATCTAGGTATGATCATGTATATAGGCATCACGTCCAAGACAAGTAGATCGAAATGATTCTGCATCTACTACTATTACTCCACTCATCGACCGCTATCCAGCATGCATCTAGAGTATTAAGTTAAAAATAGAGTAATGCCTTAAGCAAGATGACATGATGTAGAGGGATAAATTCATGCAATATGATAAAAAAACCATCTTGTTATCCTCGGTGGAAACAATACAATACGTGCCTTGCTGCCCCTTCTGTCACTGGGAAAGGACACCGCAAGATTGAACCCAAAGCTAAGCACTTCTCCCATTGCAAGAACTACCAATCAAGTTGGCCAAACCAAACGGATAATTCAAAGAGACTTGCAAAGATAACTCAATCATACATAAAAGAATTCAAAGAAGATTCAAATATTATTCATAGATAAGCTGGATCATAAACCCATAATTCATTGGTCTCAACAAACACACCGCAAAAAGAAGATTACATCGAATAGATCTCCACGAGAGAGGGGGAGAACATTGTATTGAGATCCAAAAAGAGAGAATAAGCCATCTAGCTACTAGCTATGGACCCGAAGGTCTGAAGTAAACTACTCACACTTCATCGGAGGGGCTATGGTGTTGATGTAGAAGCCCTCCATGGTGGATGCCCCCTCCGGCGGAGCTCCGGAACAGGCCCCAAGATGGGATCTCGTGGATACAGAAGGTTGCGGTGGTGGAATTAGGTTTTTGGCTCCTGTTCTGATCGTTTGAAGGTACGTAGGTATATATAGGAGGAAGGAGTATGTCGGTGGAGCAACAGGGGGCCACAAGGCAGGGGGGGCGCCCCCCACGCTCGTGACCGCCTCTTTTGTTCCTTGGAGCAGGGTCCAAGTCTCCTGGATCACGTTCGGTGAGAAAATCACATTCCCAAAGGTTTCATTCCGTTTGGACTCCTTTGATATTCCGTTTCTTCGAAACACTGAAATAGGCAAAAAAACAGCAATTCTAGGCTGGGCCTCCGGTTAATAGGTTAGTCCCAAAAATAATATAAAAGTGGAAAATAAAGCCCAGTATAGTCCAAAACAGTAGATAAAGTAGCATGGAGCAATCAAAAATTATAGATACGTTGGAGACGTATCACCCACTCGCCAGAGCACTGCTGCACCACTAGGTCCGAGTCACCATAGCACAGGATGTGCCAGATGCCGAGTTCCTTGGCAAGCCGGAGGCCGTGCACAAGGGCTTCGTACTCGGCCACGTTGTTGGAGGCAGTGAAGTGGATCTGGAGTGCATAGTGGAGTCGGACGCCCTTTGGGGACGATAGCACGATGCCGGCCCCCAGGCCGAGTCGCATCTTGGACCCGTCGAAATGCATGGGCCAATGTGTCGAGTCGGGGGCGGCGGTAAGTACTGGGTCTCGGTCCAGTCGATGAGGAAGTCGGCCAGAGCCTGAGACTTGATCGTGGTGCGGGGCTCGTAGAGGATGGTGTGGCCGGCTAGCTGGAGCGCCCACTTAGCGACCCGGCCAGAGGCATCCCGGCACCCGATGATTTCTCTGATAGGAGCCGTGTTGACCATGGTGATGATGTGCTCTTGGAAGTACTGCTTCAGCTTCTTGGCAGTAAAGTACACACCATAACACATCTTCTGGTAGTGTGGGTAGTTCTGCTTGGAGTTGGAGAGCACTTCGCTCAGGTAGTAGACCGGGCGCTGGACAGCTTGGATCTTGCCCTTCTCTGGTCGCTTGACCACCAGCATCGTGTTGACCGCCTGCGAGGTCGCGGCTATGTAGAGCAACAGCGGCTCCTTGTCGGTCGGCGGCGCCAGGACTGGTCGGTGGAGAGCATACGCTTGAGGTCTTGGAAGGCCTCGTCTGCCTGGTCGTTCCACTCGAACGACTTCGTCTTCTTCATCAACTGGTACAGGGGTAGCGCCCTCTCGCCCAGCCGGCTTAGAAACCGGCTGACCGAGGCCAAGCATCCGGTAAACTTCTAGACATCGCACAACCGAGCCGGCTTGTGCATGCGCTCGATGGCCTTGATCTTCTCCGGGTTCGCCTCAATGCCGCGTTCCGAGACGAGGAAGCCGAGTAGCTTTCCGGCCGGGACGCCAAAAATGCATTTTTCTAGGTTAAGCTTGACCTTGTATTCGCGGAGGTTGGCAAATGTTTCCTTCAAGTCGTCGAGGAGCGTGAGGTGCTGCTTGGTCTTCACCACGATGTCGTCCATGTAAACGTGGATATTGCGGCCGAGTTGCGGCAGCAGGCATTTCTGCATGCAACGTTGGAAGGTGGACCCGGCGTTCTTCAAGCCTAACAACATGGTGATGTAGCAATACGCCCCAAAGGGCGTGATGAAGGATGTCTTCAGGGCGTTGGCTGGGTCCAGCTTGATCTGGTGGTAGCTGGAGTAAGCGTTCAGGAAGGACAGGAGCTCGCACCCGGCGGTCGAGTCAATGACTTGGTCGATCCGCGGGAGAGTGAATGATCCTTGGGACAGGCGTTGAGGCTGGTGTAGTCGATACACATGCGCTAGGTCTTGTTCTTCTTCAGGACGAGGACTGGGTTGGCCAGCCACTCGGGGTGAAACACTTCCATGATGAAGCCAGCCGCCAAAAGCTTGGTGACCTCTTCGCCGATGGTTCTTCTCTTCTCTTCGGAAAAATGTCGCAGGGGGTGACGGACAGGCTTGGCGTCCTTGCGGACGTGAAGTTTGTGCTCAGC
The DNA here is from genome assembly GCA_021437245.1 of Aegilops speltoides. Classification (NCBI taxonomy): domain Eukaryota; kingdom Viridiplantae; phylum Streptophyta; class Magnoliopsida; order Poales; family Poaceae; genus Aegilops; species Aegilops speltoides. The sequence goes on from CM038146.1 coordinate 420,978,903, forward strand.
GTACTTCCTCGGGATACCCGGCATGTCCTTGGGTGTCCATGCGAAGATATCCCGATTCTCATGGAGGAAGTCGACGAGCTCGCCTTCCTATTTGTTGTCGAGGCGGGCGCCTACAACAACGTACTTGCTGCAGCTGGGGTCCTCCGGGTTCAGCTTCACTTTCTTGGTCTCCTTGGAGGGCTTGAAGGCGGCCTCGTCGGCCGGGTCGTTGGTTGGGATCGACACGGCCGAGGCCTCGCCTGCCATGGCGAGGATCCGGTCGAGCTGGCGCCGCTCCTCGGCAATGACCAGCAACTCGGCCAGCTTGGCACTATCTCGGGCGCACTCTAGGGACTTGCGATAGTCGTCGGTAATGGTGATGAGGCCCTTGGGACCCGGCATCTTCATCTTCAGATACATGTAATGGGGGACCGCCATGAATTTGGCGAGCGCGGGTCGGCCCAGCAGTGTGTGGTACGCGCTGGACAGGTCCACCACCTCGAACCAGATTGGTTCACGCCGGAAGTGGCTGCTGTCACCGAAAAGGACATCGAGCCGGACCCGGCCAATGGGAGAGCAGGAGAGGCCGGGTACGATGCCGTGGAAGATCGTCCGGGTTGGTTCCAGGTCCTCGGACTTGAGGCCGAGTTTAGTGATTGTGTCACGGTAGAGGATGTCGATGTTGCTGTCGCCGTCGATGAGGACTCGGGAGAACTCGTATGTGCGCCGCACGACGATGGTGGGGTTGAGGATGAGGGCGTAACCACCCGGATTCGGCATGACTGCCAGGTGATCCTCCTGGGTCCAGGTGACCAGGCGGTCCGACCAGTGCATGAACTCTGGTTTGGCCAGGACGACGGTGTTCACCTCCTGTCGAAGGAGGCGCTCGCTGCACTTGTCATCGCCGAGGCTGGTGAAGACGACATAGGTCGTGTTCTGGTACGGGTAGGCGTCGTCGCACATCGCGCCTCCAGCTGGAGGCGGCGGTGGAGGCGGAGGTAGCTGCCCCGCGCCTGGAGCCAGAGCTGGAGGAGGCGGGACGTCGCCCCTCATGATGCGCTTGCTGATGCCGCACTACCGAAGCATGTGTGTGGACGGTCTTGTGCCGCTGTGGTGCTTGCAGGGGGCGTCGAGCATCTCTTCAAAGCTCATGGCGGGTTGCCACGCCGTCTTGCCGGTCTGCCAGCGCTTGGCCGCTAGGTCTGCCGCGGGCTCGGTGGCCGCGACGAGTCGGTTGTCGTAGCGCTGCGCTGGTTGGTCGGCATTGCGCTTGATGTTCTGGTGATGCTGCTGCTGGCTGCTTTCTACGGCCGGCTTCGGAGTGGGAACCGGCTTCGCCTTGCCGGCTTCATCCAGTGCCACCTGGATCTTCATGGCGGACTCGACGTTGGCGTATTTGTCTGTCGTCACCATGAGTGCGGCCATGGTGGCCAGCTCGGAGCGTAAGAGCTTGTGCTTGAAGAGGGTGACGTCTCGGCACCCGTTGACGAAATACTAGATTGCTTGGACTTCATGGACGCCCTCGCAGCTATTCCGGAGCTCGGTCCAGCGTACGAGGTACTCGCGACCGGTCTCCGTAGGCCCTTGCACGCACATGGCGAGCTGGCTAGGGCGGCCGGGTCGCTTGTAAGTCCCTGTGAAGTTGCGGACGAAGGCTTGCTCGAAATCAACCCACGTGTTGACGCTGCCCATCGGCAGACTATTCAACCAGGTGCGGACCGACCCCTGCAGCATGAGCGGTGCGTAGCGCACGGCAAGTCGGCGATTGGCGCCGGTGATGCCAATGGCGATGGTGTAGTCGGTGAGCCAATCTTATAGCTTCACGGTCCCATGGTACTTGGGGGTGTCGTGGGGGAGCATGAACCATTTAGGAAAGGGCTCCTCCCGGATGCATGGGCCGAAGCACACCAGCCCGATAGCGCCGCTTTCCTTCACCTCCAGGGTGTGAGTGAGCTGGTCGAGGCGGTGGTGAGCGTCGGTGTCGTCGATGGTGCGCGGGCTGAGTCGACTGGCGACCAGGCCACCAGGGGCCGGGTCGGTTGGAGCCGGACGCCGGCCATGTAGGCCGGGTCCACGCTGGATCTTCGGGATGGGCTTGCTGCCCAAACCACCGACGGTCGGGTCGCGTTGAGTCCGGGCTCGGCTGGAGTGCGCCTTGCCGGGCGGCGAGGAAGCCGTGTGTTGAAGTTCGCCGGGTCCACCAATGCGGGCAGAGCTGAATCCCGCCAGCTTGGCGAGCTGGTTGAGGCAGTCCTGCTGGTTGTTGGCCGCATTGAGGAGGTCGCGCATCCGCCCGATGCGCTCCCTCAGTTCCTCGCCCGTGAGCTGGTCTAGGTCAACTCCAGCCGCCTGGGCAGCGCGCATGTTCTTCGCTGGGGTCTCGTAGACGGTCGGGACGGTTCTGAAGGCCTGGCCGATCGCTCCTCCCTGGGTGCGCATGTCGGTGACCCAGCTTGGCTCAGCCGCGGCGGGCGTGAATCCGTATGCGGTGTTGCGCTCCAGCTGAGCGGAATCCAGACGACGCTGGGTGGCAGCGAGCGTCTCGGATAGGTCCAGCATCTGCTGGCGCCTTTCCTCGAGATGGGTCCGGGCCTCGGCGATGTTGGTGGCGTCGACATTGGTGCCGATGGGGATGCGGAGGCTCTGCTTCACGGCGCGCAATGGATCAGACGGTTCGGCCCGTTCCGCTGCGGCCCTGGCTTCGGCAGCCTTCCTCATCTTGCTCGATGAGGAGGAGGCAACGTCGCCGGTGACGAAGACCTCCACGTGGACATCCATTGCCCCGGCGGAAATGCTACCGCCGAGGGAGAGGTGGGAGTCGGAGTAGCTGAGCACCTCGCTGGGGTACTCGTCGTCCATGGGTGCATCGGAGATGCGCAGCGAAGCGAAGGAGGTGGCGAGCGCGCCGACAATGTCGTCCGCCAGCATGACGGACTTGTCAGAGTAGGAGAGGGGCCCCGTCTGAAGCATGCTCCCGGCCAGCTCCTCGAGCTGCCCCACGGTGGGCGCCAACTATCGTGTTGGGCGCACGACAGATGTCATGGGATGGCTAAAGAGAGGAGGAGGCTCGAGGGCACTGGTGGGCTCCAGAGGTGGGGTTGGTATGAGCGAGCGCGAACGCAAGACATACCCAGGTTCGGGGCTCTCCGGAGAGATAACACCCCTGGTCCTGCCGAGTGTCGTTTGACGTTCGATAGTACAATGTTGCTCCTAGAGCTGTATGGAGGAGGAAGGAGGGCTGGCCATGGCTTAAACTACTCCTTCTCCCCGAGTGGATGTTACTGTTTTGGTGGCTAGTTCCTCTCTTGCTTGCTTACTTGCCAGTATGCGTGGGTTCCTTGGGGGTTTTCTAGGCCAACCCCCCAGGGATACAATGGTAATGTTACAAGTCAATGGGTCCGGGTTGTCGGCGTCCGGGGACCCGGGCTGGGACCCGCTGGGGGCCTGTGGTTCGCCGGGTTCCCCTAGGTGCGGGCCCCGCATGCCTAGGGGGACTGTGTGACGTCTTGTCGATCGTCAGGGCGTGGCCGAGTCGAGCCATGTACAATGGAGCTCTGTCAGGTCACCGCTGGCTGTCGTCGGCGGTGATGGCGGGGGCACTGTAGCCACGCCGGCCCTGGTCAGCGGGTAGGTGAGGGGCACTGTTGCCACGCTCCGGCTGACCAGAGGCATGGGTGGGGCACTGTTGCCTTTGTCATCAGTGGCTGAAGACTCGTCCCATCGTACGACCTGGATGGGACGGGAGCTGACCCTTGGCTGGATTGCGGGGCACGCCACGGGTGGAGCTGGCTTGTTGAGGAAGCTTTGGTTGTGTCGGGTTCGGCTGTCTTGTACTAGTTCTTGAGGCCGAGTCGACGTGTCTTGCCGGGTCGGAGAGTTTGTCCGTGTTGCGGGTTTTGGCCGGGTCGAGCGACCCGACCAAGCGTGTGCCGGCTTGAGGGGCGACGCCGGCCCCGTTGTTTTTGAAAAGGATCCGGGTTCCGTTGCTTGCCCGGGGTTCATCCCCCCGACACACTTTGTTAGCACCCTTTGAATCAACAAAACCTTCCGGTTGCATCATATACAACTCTTCTTCTAGAAATCCATTCAGGAATGCAGTTTTGACATCCATTTGCCAAATTTTCATAATCATAAAATGCAGGAATTGCTAACATGATTCGGACAGACTTAAGCATCACTACGGGTGAGAAAGTCTCATCGTAGTCAACTCCTTGAACTTGTCGAAAACCTTACACAACAAGTCGAGCTTTGTAAACAGTAACATTATTGTCTGCGTCGGTCTTCTTCTTAAAGATCCATTTATTTTCTATGGCTTTTCGATCATCAGGAAAGTCCACCAAAGTCCACACTCTGTTCTCATACATGGATCCCATCTCAGATTTCATGGCCTCAAGCCATTTCACGGAATATGGGCTCATCATCACTTCCTCATAGTTCGTAGGTTCATCATGGTCTAGTAACATGACTTCCAGAACAGGATTACCGTACCACTCTGGTGTGGATCTTACTCTGGAAGACCTACGAAGTTTGGTAGTAACTTGATCTGAAGCTTCATGATCATCATCATTAGCTTACTCACTAGTTGGTGTAGGAATCACGGGAACTAATTTCTGTGATGAACTACTTTCCAATAAGGGAGAAAGTACAACTACCTCATCAAGTTCTACTTTCATCCCACTCAATTCTTTCGAGAGAAACTCCTTCTCTAGAAAGGATCCATTCTTAGCAACAATGATTTTGCCTTCGGATCTGTGATAGAAGGTGTACCCAACAGTTTCCTTTGGATATCCTATGAAGACGCACTTCTCTGATTTGGGTTCGAGCTTATCAGGTTGAAGCTTTTTCACATAAGCATCACAGCCCCAAACTTTAAGAAACGACAACTTTGGTTTCTTGCCAAACCACAGTTCATAAGGCGTTGTATCAAAGGATTTTGATGGTGGCCTATTTAAAGTGAATGCAGCCGTCTCTAAAGCATAACCCCAAAATTATAGCGGTAAATCAGTAAGAGGCATCATAGATCGCACCATATCCAATAAAGTACGGTTACGATGTTCGGACACACCATTTCGCTGTGGTGTTCCAGGTGGCGTTAATTGTTAAACTATCCCATGTTGTTTCAAATGAAGACCAAACTCGTAACTCAAATATTCTCTTCCACGATCAGATCGTAGAAACTTTATTTTCTTGTTATGATGATTTTTCACTTCACTCTGAAATTCTTTGAACTTTTCAAATGTTTTAGACTTATGCTTCATTAAGTAGATATAACCATATCTACTCAAATCATCTATGAAGGTAAGAAAATAATGATACCCACCACGAGCCTCAATACTCATTGGACTGCATACATCGGTATGTATTATTTCCAACAAGTCAGTAGCTCGTTCCATTGTTTCGGAGAACGGAGTTTTAGTCATCTTGCAAATAAGGCACGGTTCGCAAACACCAAGTGATTCATAATCAAGTGATTCCAAAAGTCCATCAGTATGGAGTTTCTTCATGCGCTTTATACCAATATGACCCAAACGGCAGTTGTAGGACCTTGAAGTATGTCTAGAGGGGGGTGATTAGACTACTTGACCAATAAAAACTTAACCTTTTCCCAATTTTAGAGTTTGGCAGATTTTAGCTATTTTAGAACAAGTCAAGCAATCATCACATGATTCAAGCAAGCATGCAAAGAGTATATAGGCAGCGGAAATTAAAGCATGCAACTTGCAAGAAAGTAAAGGGAAGGGTTTGGAGGATTCAAACGCAATTGGAGACACGGATGTTTTTGGCGTGGTTCCGATAGGTGGTGCTATCGTACATCCACGTTGATGGAGACTTCAACCCACGAAGGGTAACGGCCATGCTGAGTCCACGGAGGGCTCCACCCACGAAGGGTCCACGAAGAAGCAACCTTGTCTATCCCACCATGGCCGTCGCCCACGAAGGACTTGCCTCACTAGCGGTAGATCTTCACGAAGTAGGCGATCTCCTTGCCCTTACAAACTCCTTGGTTCAACTCCACAATCTTGTCGGAGGCTCCCAAGTGACACCTAGCCAATCTAGGAGACACCACTCTCCAAGAAGTAACAAATGGTGCGTTGATGATGAACTCCTTGCTCTTGTGCTTCAAATCATAGTCTGCCCAACACTCAACTCTCTCTCTCATAGGTTTTGGATCTGGTGGAAAGAAGATTTGAGTGGAAAGCAACTTGGGGAAGGCTAGAGATCAAGATTCATATGGTAGGAATGGAATATCTTGGCCTCAACACATGAGTAGGTGGTTCTCTCTCAGAAATGGTAAGTTGGAAGTGTAGGTTCGTTCTTATGGCTCTCTCCACGAATGAAGAGGAGGTGGAGGGGTATATATAGCCTCCACACAAAATCTAACCGTTACATACAATTTACCAAACTCGGTGGGACCGAATCGTTAAACTCGGTCGGACCGATTTAGTAAACCTAGTGACCATTAGTGATTTTCAGTGGGACTAACATGCATCTCGGTGAGACCGATTCGGTTAGGGTTAGGGCATAACGTAATCTCGGTAAGACCGATTACACAAACTCGGTGAGACCGATTTGGTAATAAGCTTTCCAGAGAGTTGGTCAGGTAAACTCGGTGGGACCGATTTGCTCTTTTCGGTGAGACCGAAATGTTACAAAAAGGAAACAGAGAGTTTACATTGCAATCTCGGTGGGACCGATCGCTCACTTCGGTTAGACCGAAACTTTACGAAGGGAAACAGAGAGATTACAACCCCATCTTGGTGAGACCGAGATCCCTATCGGTAAGACCGATTTGCTTAGGGTTTGTGGCAGTGGCTATGACTTTTGGAATTGGTGGCGCCGGATAGGAAGAATCGGTGTGACCGATTTTGGCTTTGGTTTAGGTCATTTGTGGATGTGGGAAAGTAGTTGAGGGTTTTGGATCATATCACTAAGCACATGAAGCAAGAGGCTCATTAAGCAACACCTCATCCCTCCTTGATAGTATTGGCTTTTCCTATAGACTCAATGTGATCTTGGATCACTAAAATGTAAAATGAAGAGTCTTGAGCTTTTGAGCTTGAGCCAATCCTTTGTCCTTAGTATTTTGAGGGATCCACTTTCATCATCCATGCCATGCCATTCATTGAGCTTTCCTGAAATAATAGTCTTGTAATAGCATTAGCTCAATGAGCTATATGTTGTTATGAATTACCAAAACCACCTAGGGATATTTGCACTTTCAATCTCCCCCTTTTTGGTAATTGATGACAACATATAGATCAAAGCTTCGACAAAAGATAATAAGATTGAATAACATCGTCGCTTTGAGAAGTATGTGATAAGCAAGAGCTCCCCCTAAATTTGTGCATGGGTTAAGATTTGCTTTGGACTGCAAATGCACAATGAATTAGGCTCATGGGTTACTCTTCCATGTTACATACATCTTGGTGGAGCACTCAAAATAATAAACAATGAATACATGCACTCATCACCAAGCATAGTGAATGATCACATAAGGTAGATAGGATAATATCATCAAACATGCATAACTGTAGCTTATGATCAAACACATGATCATCAATGTCTCACAAGCATAGTATCTCAACCAAAAGCAAACAAAGTTTGAAAAAAACACCAAATAAAGCAGGAGAGAATAAAAGCAACACTCTCTCTCTCGAAGCCTATGATCTATACATTTTTCTCCCCCTTTGGCAACAAGTTACCAAAAAGTTCATAGAAAATGCATAGTGCTAGATCGACTCTCAGGCTTGATCTTCTGGTGGTGGTGTCCTGATGACTCCTTGGACGAAGGCTTGAGTTGAAGTAGATGGATCTGGAGTGGATCTTTGGAGCTTGTTGCCTTTGGAACTATAGGGGCGTGGCTGGTCTTTGAAGTTGTTGCTCTAGTGTCATCCTCGACATCGCAATCGACCTTTGGGCTATGGGCACTCTGGCAAACACATTGGTGGTAGTCTTGCCCTGCTTCTCCTGCATGTCCTCCTGCAGCTGCTCTACAACTGACTGAATCTCAGTTACTTTAACATCAAGGTCATGGAATTTGAGTTCCATGATTCTCTCAAGGCTCTCCTAATTCTGAGTGAGGGTGGCCAGTCCTTTCTCAATTCTCAGTGTAGATGCTATCAATTAACCAAGCTGCTCCTGTTTGGTTTTCAAGAAATATTCAGATGCCTCCTCTTGAGTTGGCATCTTGGCAGCCTTCTCCTTCTTTTCCTGAGCTTGAACTGATTGTGGATCATCTTAATTCATGACAACCTCATTGTCCTCAAAGTCTGGATAAAGTGGAAAATGTTCCTTATCCAACTGATATTTCCCCGTGCCCATCTTTGAGTTGATCAATTCCTGAATCTGAGGTGCATATCCACAGCTCCTCTTCTGATCTGCTGCAGTCCTCTTGATTGTTTCAGTTATTAGGCTCATGACTTTGAACTTATGTGGCACATCAAACACATGCAACATGTTGATGGCATGCCCTCTGATCATGTTATGGTCACCAGACTTGGGCAACAAAGTGTGCCTCAGGTTCCAATTGATGGTTGGCAACCCTGACAGCAGAAAGTGAACTGATCCAAACTTGTGAGTCTCTACTGCCTTGTCTAGGATTTCCTTGTACATGTGAGCCATTGAATTGTGACCCAACTTCTTCTTTGCATAAATGTCCATGTCATCCTCATTTTCCTTGGGGGCATTTATCAGACTTGCCCATTCTTCAACAGTGGATTGGTACCTTGTACCTTCAGACATCCAAACAATTCTACCATCTGGGTAAAAATGTGTTGTGGAGTAGAACTGCATGATAAGCTCATCATTCCCGTTGGTGAACTTCTGTCCAACAAAATCAGCAACTCCACAAGCAACAAAGCTTTCTTGCACTCCGAGGATAGTCTTTGCTCATTGTCCTTGATGTAGGTCGGTCGACCCACCTCATGTCACAGACTATAGGCTTCTTGTCCAATGAAATTGTTTCATAAAAGTCTTGTTGTTCCTTTGTGTGGAACACTGTAGTCAACAACAGTCCTTCTTCTTGAAGCATATGGATCTTCCATCCTCCACAGCCTCAGCCACAGAATCCTTCCCGATTCTCATGTCCTCACCACAGGATGGGCATCATTGTGGTCTGTATCTTGGGCTTGAGCTTTCTTAATACTTGACCTTCTTCATCTTCTTCTTCAGCAACATTGGGCATTGGCGCCTTGTTCTTCTCAGCAGCTGGAATACTCCTAGTATTCCTCTTTGGAACTTGCTTGGCCTTGGAGGCAGCTTTGGGTGCTTCCTTGGGCTTGGATGTTGCAGCCCCTGATCTGATTGCATCACCCATAAGCTTAGGTGCCTTAGGTGCTGGTGCAACATCCTCTTCCTCTTCTTCAGAATCTCTTCTCATTGAGGGCTTTCCAAGGACCTTGGCAGTTGTGGTTCTTGCTCTCTTCTTTTTCTTGTCTTGAGCCCCATCATCCTCTGACTCAATTTTGAATTTCATAGTCTCTCCAGTAGGAACTTTCTGAGGTTTGGAAGAAGTGACTTTCTTCTCAGGTGCTTCTTTGGGTTGAGCCTGAGCTGGCACTTGAGTGGACTTTCTGGCCTTTGGCATTGGTGTCCTCTTGGCACGAACTTTCTTCTTCAGACCTGGTTTTGTGCTCTGTGCAGAGCCATATTCCTTCTTGAGCACCACTTTCTTGGAAGTGGCCTCATCTTCCTCAGCTTTGTAATCTTCATCCTCTGAGTCTAAAGTTCTTTTCCTCCTTTGCCTAGTTGCAGCCTTAGGCAAATTGCTAGGAGTACTTCTGCTCCCTTCATCTGTAGTTGAGGGACTAGTGCCCTCACTCAAGTCCATCTGCTCTTGACTGCACTGGCTGTCACTCCGATCGACATCTTGCAAAAGCTGATTATTGACCTCTGTGAAGAGTTATAGATGAGATAGAATAGATGAGCATCACAAAATGCAGAGATTTTTGCAAAAGAATGATTCAAAAGTTCAGTTTTAGTTTTCCACAGAAAGCATTTCGGATCAACCGATTTTCAAACTCGGTGATACCGAAGCAGTTTTGGAACCTAAACTGATGATCTCGGTTGGACCGAGTCACAGTTTGGTGGCACCGAGACTGCTAGGGTTTCACAGAATCCTCAAATCGGTCGCACAGATTAGTAATTCTCGGTCAGACCGAGAGTCACTAGTGCAACGGCATAAGCCAGATCGGTGAGACCGAGTTTTTCAACTCGGTGGGTCCAAGATGGTTTCAGCGGAAACCTAACCCTAAAAATTTGAATCTCATCTAATCTATGGACTTCTTTGGCTGGATAGAAGAGTTTCAATCGTGGCAAGATTTGATAAAAATACAATGTGCTAGGAATTAGATGTGGATAGCACAAAGATCAAGTCCATACCCTAACTTGGCGGTGGACTTGCTACGGCGACAACGGTGGGGACGAAATCCGTTGACGGCGGCGGAGACCAGCGACAGGAGGCTGCTGGCGAGGAGGAGACGATCCGGAGACCTCCGATGTCAGAGCGAGCTATTGCGCGGGCGAAGGGTTTCGGAGAAATTTCCAAAATTTTGCCCATGGCTATATATAGCCCGACCCTGTCGGTGTGACCGAGTGGAACAACTCGGTGGCACCGAGATGCATAATTGTGTTCAGTTACAGCAAATCAGTGAGACCAAAAAGTTCAAATCGGTTGCACCGAGATTAAAACTCAGATCAACTTAATGATCTCGGTAGGACCGAAATGGAGGAATCGGTCAGACCGAGAATCACAATGAGGTTTTGGAAGTTTAAGTCTATGACGAATTAGGGACTCCGAGTGCTCCTCACACAGACTGGTTCGAATCTGACTTGATCAAATTTTGTGATGTAGCATGAATAGAGTTTGACATGAGAAAAACATAGATAGCTAAAGAAGGTTCTTAGGCATTCTTGTCCATCCACTTGGCAAAAGGAAAATAAACAAACAATCAAAACAACAAGTGGATGTCCTTGAATGAATAAAATATGCACCAACATGCTCACACAATAAGATGGCAAATGAAATATGTGGCAAAGCATGCACAACCAATTTTAGCATCTATCAAACAATTGTTGATGACTAGGTCATCTATATATGAGTATATTGACTTAGGAGTCAAATGAGAACATTTGATCATAGTTCATACTCATCGTTTAAGCTCAAGTGGGGTTACCACTTTTACATAATGCATTGATGTGTTCACACCATTAGAGTTGCTTTGACTCAATTCTTAGAGTTAAGCTCCCCCTAGATGTGAGATCCCCCCTTAGAGGGATGAACTAACCTTGGGTTTTGTCGATGATGACTTCATGTAGGTGTTGAAGATGTAGATGCTCAATGTTGATGTAGATCATTTGGAGCAATCCTTTGGAGTGAGTTGCACTTTCAACTTACCTACATGGGTTAGTCCCACAAGGAACAAACAAGAATATCCATAGACATAGAGTGATGCACACACAAGATGATGTCCATGAAATCATTAGGTTACCTTGTCCCTTGCCATACCAACATGAGGGTTTGTGACTCCTTGAACTAGTGCAAGATGTGGAAGTTGATTGCACTTGTTCTTGCCAAAATGATATGAGTGAATAATGTTGGCGGAGTCACCCTCAAGAACTCTCTAGTTCTTCTTCTTCGAGATCCACATCATCTTGATGGGAATCCTTGGAGTTGTAGTTGTACTTGATGAAGTAGAACTTGACGTAGTCTTGGGGACCCACTTGAACGAGGCTTTAGGTGCTTCTTCAAATGAATCAATCTCTTCTTGAAGCTTGTCCTTGCCTTTGTTCTTGTGGTCTTGTGGTCGAAGATCATCTTGAGCTTGTGTTCCCTTGAAGGAAGTAGGATCATAATTCTCTTGTTGAGGAACAAACTTCGTCTTGGGGTATTGATCTTCTTCCCACTCAACTCCATTGGCATTGAAATTTCGTTCAAAACCAACACCTTGATTCTTCCAGTGCCTTCCTTGCTTGCGTACAATTTCCTCGAATTGCTTACTCCCGGCAAGGCTCTTGTAAACACCTTTCTCTATAATTCCCTTCAATAAGCTATTTTCTTGCTCAAGTGTAACTTGGCTAAGAGAATCATTAGTGGAATCAATAGAACTACTAGAAGCAACAATATTGGATTTTACATTATTATTATTGTTACTACTAGAGGAAGTATCTTTCTTGTACTTGTTACTAGACTTGACTTGAGGCATGTAAGTAGATAAGAGTAAACGCTTGGCAATATAAGAAGAACATTTCTTGCAGAGATCATCATTGATTGCTTTTAAGAACTCATGCTCTTGCTCAAGATTGAGCTTTTCAAAGCGTAACTTCTCATGAGCCCTTAAAAGTTCTCGATGATCTTCGTAGATAGTTTCATGAGCTAACTTAAGAGAGTTTAGTTCTTTAGTTAGAAGCTCAATCTTCTCCTTATCATTGTCATTCATTATCTTGATTAGCATGACTAATTGACGTTTCATCATAGTATTCTTCACTAGAGTTGTCAACAAGTAAATCATCATCCACAAGCGAGTCATCTTCATCACTATTGAAATCAACATACTCGGGATGTGTTACCTTTGGACCTTTGGCCATGAAGCATCTTCCAACACCTTCATTTGGTGAGTCAAATATGTCGTAGGAGTTGGTTGACACCAGTGCTAGACCGGCAACACCTTCATCTTGAGTATATTCGAGTCGGAGTGATAGCTTCTCTCGAGTGATTGTCGGAGTCGGAGCGGAAACCCATTCACCAACATGAGCTTGATGTCTTCGTTTTGTGTAGCTCCTTGATGACTTGTCCTTCCTTTCCTAATCCTTGCTTCTCCGTGAGGGTCTTCGCTCATAACGATCATCTCTACTCCTCCTCTCTCTTGGTGGTGATTCTTCTCTTTTGCTCCTTCTTCTTGGAGAATCTTCTCTTCTTTTGTAGGGTGTCGTACACTCATTGGAGTAGTGTCCGGGTCTCCCACAATTGTAGCAATTGCGCTCACGACTAGAAGATCTCTTGTCATTGTAAGACCTTGACTTGGAGCTTCTTTCTTTGCTTCTACTCTTGTAGAATTTGTTGAAGTTCTTCACCATTAAGCTCAATTCCTCATTGAAGGTTGGTTTCTCACTTGATGATGTGGGGGCTTCACTTGAGGCTTTGTAAGCACCACTTGACTTGTTGTGAAGTTCCTCCTTATCCTTGAGTGACATCTCATGAGCAACAATTCTTCCAATGACTTCCGTTGGCTTGAGATCTTTGTAGTTTGGCATCATTTGGATCAATGTGCATACGGTATCATACTTTCCATCCAATGCTCTTAGAATCTTCTTGATGATGAATTTGTCGGTCATCTCTTCACTCCCTAAGCCGGCAATCTCATTTGTGATAAGAGCAAGCCTAGAGTACATTTCAGCGAGACCTTCACCATCCTTCATTTTGAACTTGTCAAGCTGACTTTGGAGCACATCCAACTTGGATTCCTTGATGGACTCGGTACCTTCATGCATATCAATCAAAGTATCCCAAATTTCCTTTGCATTCTCAAGACGACTGATTTGTTGAATTCTTCGGGGCACAATCCGTTGAAGATGATATCACAAGCTTGAGCGTTGTATTGCAGCATCTTCAATTCTTCCGCATTAGCTTCACGGTTCGGTTCTCTCCCATCGAAAAATTCACCTTGCAAGCCAATACAAATAATTGCCCAAATGGCGGGCTTATGTCCAAGAATATGCATTTTCATCTTATGCTTCCAACTAGCAAAATTAGTACCATCGAAGTAAGGACCTCTACAGTGATAATTTCCCTCGCTAGACGCCTTACTCTCCTAGGTTGTGAAACCAAGGCTATGACCACCAAAAGCTATGGAAATCAAAGAAAATGGAGACCAAAGCTCTGATACCACTTGTAGGACCTTGAAGTATGTCTAGAGGGGGGGTGATTAGACTACTTGACCAATAAAAACTTAACCTTTTCCCAATTTTAGAGTTTGGCAGATTTTAGCTATTTTAGAACAAGTCAAGCAATCATCACACGATTCAAGCAAGCATGCAAAGAGTATATAGGCAGCGGAAATTAAAGCATGCAACTTGCAAGAAAGTAAAGGGAAGGGTTTGGAGGATTCAAACGCAATTGGAGACACGGATGTTTTTGGCGTGGTTCCGATAGGTGATGCTATCGTACATCCACGTTGATGGAGACTTCAACCCACGAAGGGTAATGGCTGCGCGAGTCCACGGAGGGCTCCACCCATGAAGGGTCCACGAAGAAGCAACCTTGTCTATCCCACCATAGCCGTCGCCCACGAAGGACTTGCCTCACTAGCGGTAGATCTTCATGAAGTAGGCGATCTCCTTACCCTTACAAACTCCTTGGTTCAACTCCACAATCTTGTCGGAGGCTCCCAAGTGACACCTAGCCAATCTAGGAGACACCACTCTCCAAGAAGTAACAAATGGTGCGTTGATGATGAACTCCTTGCTCTTGTGCTTCAAATGATAGTCTCCCCAACACTCAACTCTCTCTCATAGGTTTTGGATCTGGTGGAAAGAAGATTTGAGTGGAAAGCAACTTGGGGAAGGCTAGAGATCAAGATTCATATGGTAGGAATGGAATATCTTGGCCTCAACACATGAGTAGGTGGTTCTCTCTCAGAAATGGTAAGTTGGAAGTGTAGGTTCGTTCTGATGGCTCTCTCCATGAATGAAGAGGAGGTGGAGGGGTATATATAGCCTCCACACAAAATCTAACCATTACACACAATTTACCAAACTCGGTGGGACCGAATCGTTAAACTCGGTCGGACCGATTTAGTAAACCTAGTGACCGTTAGTGATTTTCGGTGGGACTGACATGCATCTCGTTGAGATCGATTCAGTTAGGGTTAGGGCATAACGTAATCTCGGTAAGACCGATTACACAAACTCGGTGAGACCGATTTGGTAATAAGCTTTCCAGAGAGTTGGTCAGGTAAACTTGGTGGGACCGATTTGCTCTTTTCGGTGAGACCAAAATGTTACAAAAAGGAAACAGAGAGTTTACATTGCAATCTCGGTGGGACCGATCGCTCACTTCGGTTAGACCGAAACGTTATGAAGGGAAACAGAGAGATTACAACCCCATCTCGGTGAGACCGAGATCCCTATCGGTAAGACCGATTTGCTTAGGGTTTGTGGCAGTGGCTATAACTTTTGGAATCGGTGGCGCCGGATAGGAAGAATCGGTGTGACCAATTTTGGCTTTGGGTTTAGGTCATTTGTGGATGTGGGAAAGTAGTTGAGGGTTTTGGAGCATATCACTAAGCACATGAAGCAAGAGGCTCATTAAGCAACACCTCATCCCTCCTTGATAATATTGGCTTTTCCTATAGACTCAATGTGATCTTGGATCACTAAAATGTAAAATGAAGAGTCTTGAGCTTTTGAGCTTGAGCCAATCCTTTGTCCTTAGTATTTTGAGGGATCCACTTTCATCATCCATGCCATGCCATTCATTGAGCTTTCCTGAAATAATAGTCTTGGAATAGCATTAGCTCAATGAGCTATATGTTGTTATGAATTACCAAAACCACCTAGGGATAGTTGCACTTTCAGCAGTGCCACAAATAAGTTGCACTATCATTATTAAACTTCAATCTTTTGGCTTCAACACTATGAATATGTGTATCACTACTATCGAGATTCAATAAAATAGACCACTCATCGGGGGTGCATGACCATAAAAGATATTATTCATATAAATAAAACAACCATTATTCTCTGATTTAAATGAATAACCGTCTCGCATCAAACAAGATCCAGATATAATGTTCATGCTCAACACTGGCACCATATAACAATTATTCAGTTCTAAAACTAATCCCGATGGTAGATGTAGAGGTAGCGTGCCGACCGCGATCACATCGACTTTGGAACCATTTCCCACGCGCATCGTCACCTCGTCCTTAGCCAATCTTCGCTTAATTTGTAGCCCCTATTTCTAGTTGCAAATATGAGCAACAAAACCAGTATCAAATACCCAGGCGCTACTGCGAGCATTAGTTAAGTACACATCAATAACATGTATATCAAATATACCTTTCACTTTGCCATCCTTCTTATCCGCCAAATACTTGGGGCAGTTCCGCTCAAAGGATTTGAGTCCCTTTGCAAGAGAAGCACCCAGTTTCAGGCTTAGGTCCAGACTTGGGTTTCTTCTCTTGAGCAGCAACCTTTTTGCCGTTCTTCTTGAAGTTCCCTTTCTTCCCTTTGCCCTTTTTCTTGAAACTAGTGGTCTTATTGACCATCAACACTTGATGCTCCTTTTTGATTTCTACCTCCGCGGCTTTTAGCATTGCAAAGAGCTCGGGAATAGTCTTGTTCATCCCTTGCATATTATAGTTCATCACGAAGCCTTTATAGCTTGGTGGCAGTGATTGAAGAACTTTGTTAATGACACAATCAACTGGAAGATCAACTCCCAACTGAGTCAAGTGATTATGATACCCAGACATTTTGAGTATGTGTTCACTCCCAAAACTATTCTCCTCCGTTTTGCAGCTGTAGAACTTGTTGGATACTTCATATCTCTCAACTCGGGCATTTGCTTGAAATATTAACTTCAACTCTTGGACCATCTCAGATGCTCCATGACGTTCAAAATGTCTTTGAAGTCCCAATTCTAAGCCGTAAAGCATGGCACACTGAACTATCGAGTAGTCATCGGCTTTGCTCTACCAAACGTTCTTAACGTCATCAGTAGCATCTACAGCAGGCCTGGCACCTAGCGGTGCTTCCAGGACGTAATTCTTCTGTGCAGCAATGAGGGTAATCCTCAAGTTATGGACCCAGTCTGTGTAGTTGCTGCCATCATTTTTCAACTTAGCTTTCTCTAGGAACACATTAAAATTCAAAGGAACGGTAGCACGGGCCATTGATCTACAACAACATAGACATGCAAAATACTATCAGGTACTAAGTTCATGATAAGTTAAAGTTCCATTAATCATATTACTTAAGAACTCCCACTTAGATAGACATCCCTCTAATCATCTAAGTGATCACGTGATCCAAATAAACTAAACCATGTCCGATCATCACCTGAGATGGAGTAGTTTTCAATGGTGAACATCACTATGTTGGTCATATCTACTATATGATTCATGCTCGACCTTTCGGTCTCAATGTTCCGAGGCCATATTTGCATATGCTAGGCTCCTCAAGTTTAACCCGAGTATTCTGCATGTGCAAAACTGGCTTGCACCCGTTGTATGTGAACGTGGAGCTTATCACACCCGATCATCGCGTGGTGTCTCTACACGACAAACTGTAGCAACGGTGCATACTCAGGGAGAACACTTGTACCTTGAAATTTAGTAAGGGATCATCTTATAATGCTACCGACGTACTAAGAAAATTAAGATGCATAAAGGATAAACATCACACGCAATCAAAATATGTGACATGATATGTCCATCATCATCTTGTGCTCATGATCTCCATCACCGAAGCATCATCATGATCTCCAACGTCACCGGTGCGACATTGATCTCCATCATAGCATCGTTCTCGTCTCGCCAACTATTTTTACTACGACTATCGCTACCGCATAGTGATAAAGTAAAACAATTACATGGCGATTGCATTGCATACAATAAAGCAGCAACCATATGGCTCCTGCCAGTTGCCGATAACTTTGTTACAAAACATGATCATCTCATACAACAATTTATATCACATCATGCCTTGACCATATCACATCACAGCAAGCCCTGCAAAAACAAATTAGACGTTCTCTACTTTGTTGTTGCAAGTTTTACGTGGCTGCTACGGGCTTCTAGCAAAAATCGTTCTTACCTACGCATCAAAAACACAACATTTTTTGTCAAGTGTGTTGTTTTAAACTTCAACAATGACCGGGCATAGCCATACTCGATTCAACTATAGTTGGAGAAACAGACACTCACCAACCACCTATGTGCGAAGCACGTCGGTAGAACCAGTCTCGCGTAAGTGTACGCGTGATGTCGGTCTGAGTCGCTTCATCCAACAATATCGCTGAATCAAAGTATGACATGCTGGTAAGCAGTATGACTATTATCGCCCACAACTCTTTGTGTTCTACTCGTGCATATAACATCTACGCATAAACCTGGCTCGGATGCCACCATTGGGGAACGTGGTAATTTCAAAAAAAATCCTACGATCACGCAAGATCTATTTCTAGGTGATGCATAGCAACGAGAGGGGAGAGTGTTGTCTACGTACCCTCGTAGACCGAAAGCGGAAGCGTTATGACAACGTAGTTGATGTAGTCGTACGTCTTCACGATCCGACTGATCCTAGCACCAAAGGTACGACACCTCCGTGATCTACACCCGTTCAGCTCAGTGACGTCCCACGAACTCTAGATCCAGCTGAGGTCGAGGGAGAGTTTTGTCAGCACGACGGCGTGGTGATGGTGATGATGAAATTACCGGCGCAGGGCTTCGCCTAAGCACTACGACGATATGACCGAGGTGTGTAACTGTGGAGGGGGGCACCGCACACGGCTAAACAATCAACTTGTGTGTTCTAGGGTGCCCCCTGCCCTCGTATATAAAGGAGCAAGGGGGAGGACGACCGGCGCTCCAAGGGTGCCCCCCACCAATAGGGGAATCCTACTAGGACTACGAGTCCTAGTAGGTTTCCACCTAAAGGGAGAGAGGGGGAAGGAAGGAGAGGGAGAGGGGGAAGGCAAGGGGGATCCCCCATTCCTTGTCCTATTCAGATTCAAGGGGAGGGGGCGTGCGGCCTGCCCTGACCGGCCCCTATCTCTCTCCACTAGGGCCCATCGAGGCCCATTAGTTCCCCTGGGGGTTCCGGTAACCCTCCGGCACTCCGGTTTTATCCGAAACTTCTCCGGAACACTTCCGGTGTGCGAATATAGTCGTCCAATATATCAATCTTTATGTATCGACCATTTCGAGACTCCTCGTCATGTCCGTGATCACATCCGAGACTCCGAACAATCTTCGGTACATCATATCACATAAACTCATAATACCAATCATCATCGAACGTTAAGCGTGCGGACCCTACGGGTTCGAGAACTATGTAGACATGACCGAGACACGTCTCCGGTCAATAACCAATAGCGGAACCTGGATGCTCATATTGGTTCCTACATATTCTATGAAGATCTTTATCGATCAAACAAGCAGACAATATACGTTGTTCCCTTTGTCATCGGTATGTTACTTGCACGAGATTCAATCGTTGGTATCTCAATACCTAATTCAATCTCGTTGCTGGCAAGTCTCTTTACTCGTTCTGTCATACTTCATCTTGCAACTAACTCATTAATCACAATGCTTGCAAGGCTTATAGTGATGAGTACTACCAAGAGGGCCCAGAGATACCTCTCCGAAACACAGAGTGATAAATCCTAATCTCGATCTATGCCAACCCAACAAACACCTTCGGAGACACCTGTAGAGCACCTTTATAATCACCCATTTCTATTGTGATGTTTGGTAGCACACAAAGTGTTCCTCCGGTATTCGGGAGTTGCAAAATCTCATAGTCTGGGGAACTTGTATAAGTCATGAAGAAAGCAGTAGCAATGAAACTGACACGATCATAATGCTAAGCTAATAGATGGGTCATGTCCATCACATCATTCTCCTAATGATGTGATCCCATTCATCAAATGACAACACGTGTCTATGGTCAGGAAACATAACCATCTTTTGATTAACGAGCTAGTCTAGTAGAGGCATACTAGGGACTATGTGTTTTGTCTATGTATTCACACATGTACTAACTTTCCGGTTAATACAATTCTAGCATGAATAATAAACATTTATCATGAATTAAGGAAATAAATAATAACTTTATTATTGCCTCTAGGGCATATTTTTTTCAAAACCCAATATAGTAGCTCGAGGAGAGCAACAATTTTTTTAGGCAACCTGCAAAGCTTTATTTATTCAGACATCACAATGTTTACAAGGACGAAGGAAAGATTTCCGAGATGGCCCAACCAAACATGTCGGCCAATACCGAGCGAGAGAGCGTGCTTTGCTAGATTGTGAGCTTCATAATTTGAGCTCCTAAACTCATGAACTATATTACAGAAATGAGGACTCTCAGATTGTTCAGAAATCTCTTGGATCACTGCTCCATATGGCGCGTATGTCCCTTTTTCAAGTCATCTACCACCGTTTTGCAATCGGATGCAACATGAATATCTTGATCATATAAATCCTCAACCAAGGATAGAGCTTCCCTAATAGACATTGCTTCAAGTGTGGGAGGATCTATGATGAACTTGATTACTACCACTGAGGCCCCAAGGAAACCTCCATATTGGTCTCTATAGATCGCACTTATGGCTCCACATTTCCTTCTTGCTGAAACAACAACATCCACATTTAGTTTAACACTTCCCTGGGTCGGAGGTATCCATAATGTCTGCCTCACCACTGGTACACTAGCTGGTCTCTGAACCCAGTTATTTGCTTGGCAAACTTCAGCTAGATAAACTGATATGAAACTATTCGTAGCAAAGGGAGACTGGAAAATATCTTCATATATTTCTTTCCTCCTAGCACCCTAGATTGCCCAAGCTGTCACAACTAGGCGAAGAAATTCGTCCGCACTCAACATTTCATGTAGGGCAAATAGCCACTCCTTTGGATCCTCCTGCTGAAACCGTATGATCTTCTCAACAAGCTCTTCAGGAGCAAGAGCCCAAACACTTCTAGATAGTGAACATGTAAGTAGTGCATGCCTCCATGTGTCTCTTGCTCCACACAATCTGCATGTGTCCTCATCTGCCATGTGGCGATGGTTTAGAACTTCTCCAGTGGGCATGGACTGTCTCGCTAGTCTCCAAACAAACATACAGAGCTTTGATGGAACCTGGACATGCCAAATTGCGGTCCATAGTTCACTATCTCTCTTTGAGGTGCCTGCTTCTTCATGAATCCACCCTTCCCTACTGAGCTTTGTCCTCAAAATCATCTGGTAAGATGATCGCACCGAGAAATTACCTCGGGGTTCCTCATGCCAGGCCCAAAAATCAGTAACATTACGAGTACACAACTGGATTTTAAGAATCTCTTCTGCATCAAACAAGGTAAAAACTGACCGAATCAGCACTTCATTCCACTAGCAGAGGTGTTATCGATGATGTCTGAAACCTTAACTCGAGGGTTTGGTATGAGTGACGTGATTGATCGTTCGAAGCTATTCCATGGGATCTAGTTGTTGTTCCACACATCGGTCATCTCACCATTGCCAACTCTTCTAACTATTCCTTGTGCCAGAATATCTCTGCCATCCACCACCGCCCTCCAAACCTGAGACGGATGAGAACCCAATTCAGCTTCTAACAGTGTGCATTCCGGGAAGTATACGGCTTTCAGTATCCTTGCACTAAGTGATGTCTCATCTGTTAGAATTCTCCAAGCTTGTCTTGCCAAAAGGGATAAGTTAAAGATCTCCAAGTCCCTAAAGCTAAGTCCTCCCAAATGTTTTGGTTGTGTCATCGTATCCCATGCTACACAACTTGGTTTTCTCTTGCCATTCTTGCTGCCCACCAAAATTGACGAATGATGGAAGTAATATTGTCACACAAGCCCTGAGGCAAACGGAAGCAAGACATAGAAAAAACTGGTATAGTCTGTGCAACTGATTTGATAAACACTTCCTTACCAGCCGCCGAGAGCAACTTCTCCATCCACCCTTTTATCTTCTCACACACGCGGCCTCTCAAATATTTGAAGGTACCATTCTTAGAATGACCAACATCAGTGGGCATTCCCAAATAACGCTCACTCAGAGATTCATCATGCACATTTAAAGAATTTTTTATCTCCTCTCTGACAGGAGAAGGACAACCCTTTCTAAAGCAGATAGAAGATTTGTCATGATTGATCCTTTGCCCAGAAGCATTGCAATAAGTTTTAGCATTTTTGACACTGCATCTGACCCCTCTACATTAGCCTTAAAAAGCAACAGGCTATCATCTGCAAATAAAAGGTGGTTAATGGTGGGTGTTGTTGGGGCCACCTTAATACCTGCAATTGATGAATGAGAATTGGATTTCAGGTGGCACGAAAGGCCCTCTGCTACAATCAAGAATAAGTAGGGGGAGATTGGGTCTCCCTGCCGAATCCCTCTAGTTGGCTTAAATGCCCCAAGCTTCTCTCCATTGAACAGGACTGAAAAGGATACTGAGGACACCATGCTCATCACTATGTTGATCTGCTGCTGGGAGAACCCCAGCTTGGTCATAATTCCACTCAAATAAGGCCACTCAAGCCTATCATAAGCCTTCACCATATCGAGCTTTAGGGCACAAAAGCTATTTGACTTCGATCTTGTTCTTTTCATAAAATACAAACACTCGTAAGCACAAATTATATTATCTGTAATTAACCTCCCAGGCACAAAGGTAGATTGTTCCTCAGAAATGATGTCAGGCAATATTTCCTTAAGTTAGTTGGCCACAACTTTTGAAGCAATCTTATAAAGCACATTGCAAAGACTATGGGCGTGAACTGAGACAACAAAGAAGGGTTTAGTACATTTGGGATTAGTACCAATACTGTATCGTTGATTCCCTCTGGACTTTCTTCCCCTTGGACTATCCTCAACACGATACGCATGACATCTTCACCACAAATATCCCAATTCCGTTGGTAGAAATGAGCTAGAAAACTGTCTGGACTAGGGGATTTTGTAGGAAACATCTAAAAAGCGCTTTCTTGACCTCCTTTGTAGTGTAATCAGCATTTAACCTTGTATTCATCTCATTGGTCACCCTCCTTGGCACTTGGTTTAGCATTACCTCCAATCCTTGTATCCCTTTAGAAGCATACAAAGTTTGGTAAAAATTATTCGGCATTGCTTTAAGCTCATCAGGAACAAGTACAATCGCACCCAATGAATTTTATAGTGCTTTTATCATATTCTTTTTCCTCCTCAAGCTAGCTCGAAGATGGAAAAATTTGGTGTTCTTCTCCCCCGCAGATAGCCACTCGATTATTGCGCGCTGACGCCACATAATCTCTTCTCGATGGTATTTCAATCAATCTTTTGTTGATCTTTAGTTCTGCGTGGGAAGGTCCCGTGTGCGACGGATCCCCTTTCAGCTCTTCAAGTTTACCTTTCAGCGGTTTGATTTCCTTCCTCACACTTCCAAAAGTGTCGTTGCTCCATCTCTGCAATCCGTTTGCCAGATTAACAAGTTTCTGGCGCATCTCCTAGACTGTAGTGCACGGTGCTCCCACATCCCAACCATCAACTAACAAATCATGAAGGCCCTCATGTGATTCCCACATCACTTCATACTTAAAATCTCGCTTCTTCTGATCCTCTTTCCTTCGGCCGAAGTCCAGTAACAACGCAGAGTGGTCTGAGGTGGCTGTTGTCTCATGCATAACAGAAGCTAGCGAAAATTTTGCTAACCAATCTGTATTTACTAGGGCTCTATCAAGCCTGCATCGAGTATAAGTGCCTCCGGTAACTTTCTTCTCAAACTTCCAGAACTGACCTTTATAGCCCAAATCTATTAGCATGCAAAGGTTTGTAGTATCTATGAAAGCTTGAATCTGTGCGTTACTACGTTGTCCAATCCCCTCATGTTCATTTGGACGTAATACCTCATTAAAATCCCCCATAAGCAACCATGGAAGAGTACTCAAAGTGTTGATATTTTTCAATATCGTCCAGGTTTGGTGATGCAAGTGGGTTTGTGCCTGTCCATAAATACATGTAAACCTCCACTTGTCCTCCCCTTGCTCCTCAACTGAAACATCCAGATGATACATAGAGTAACCAAGAATCTCAATTTTTATTTCATTATTCCAGAAAATACCAATACCACCACTTCTACCTTGACTATCTATTGCATAAGAATTATCATAACCAATAGAACTAGCTAGAGCTTCTACCCTAGAAACCTCAATTTGTGTTTCAACGATGCACACCAGGCTAGGGGCAAACTTCCTCGCAAACTCGCGAAGCTCTCAAACTGCCTCAAGTTTGCCTGCTCCACGGCAGTTCCAGCAAAGGCACTCATTGGGCCTGGCGACGCTCCTCGAAAGAGCCCGACAAACTTTTAACTACTAGATTAACTCCTTCCTTTCCATCCTCGTTTGTCCTGCTCCTATTTGGATCTCTATGTGGGGGAGGACTCACAATGGGGCCTTCTATTGGTACTATCACTAGCTGGTTTTCATTAGCTACCCCAGTCTCCATGGCAGGTGGGTTCTTCTGATTAACATGCAGGGGCCCTCCCTCTATCCTCTTCATGTTCTGATCCTCCATATCGACATCTTGTGCATACGCAGCCATATCTTCATCAACCTCAGCACCGTACTTAGCTGGACCCCCCCAAAAAGTTATTTCTGTCCGCCTCATATAGTTGTTTCCTATCCAGCCTCTAGACCCACCTCCTCTGCGTCCTCCACGGCGGCCACGACCCTCTCTAGGGCCTCGCCCCGTACGCATGACCCAGCTCGTCCTAAGCTCCATGCAAACCAAAGCCGATGGGGGATGAATCTCGTTGCCATGTTCCTTGAACTGATGTCCCAACATTCCACAAACAGCACACCAATCGGGAAGCTTCTCGTATTTGACCTTATAAATCTGCCTCTTCCCTTCTCTGATCATCGAGACATCATTCTTCATAGGTTTATGCATATTGATGCAGATGTTGAAATATATTGCCCACCTCTCTCCATCAGTTCAGACTTTTGGATGAGTTGGCTGGAGCATGAATTTAATATGATATCAGAGCCAAGAGGTCTTGAGTTGAAGATCCTGCCAACACAGTATTATAAAAAACAATTCTGCGGACTACATCAAACCCACATCTAAGGACTAAAATAGCCTAAACGTGAGGGGGGTGTTGAAATATATTGCCCACCTCCCTCCATCAGTTCGGACTTTTGGATGAGTTGGCTGGAGCATGAATTCAATATGACGCCGGTCCTAGGTTCCTACTCTACTTCCGCAGCGTGCCGCCCGGGGGGAGATTAATCTCTCACCCCATCACGGGAGGGCGGAACCTCCGCGAGCAATTGACTCCTTGTGCGGAAACTGCAGCGCGTATTCCTACAGCGGCTCCGCGTCTGTGCGCTCCGGCTGCGCGTACAAATGTTGGAAGGCCGCGCTACCTCGATCCAATCTACATCAGCCTCTTCCGCATCGAGACTATGCTGCGTCAATCTGGCCGATAGGTCGGCCTCGTCCAAGCGATCGCATCTCCGACACCAGGCTGTCACGGCCACGGCCACAGGAGCACGTCGCCCACAAGGCGAGGCCAACACCGAGCGCATGCGAACACATGGGAGCCGTCGGATGCCATGCACACAGGTACCAAGTGCATGTCATAGCCATCCGAAGGGAATTTTTATGGTATGTATGCTTGTAGCTTGACGGTGACTGCAAGCTGGGCTACCACCTCGGCTTTGACTTGCCCGTTACACACCAGCGCTGCCACAGATCCTAACGCCGCAGCAACCACGCACGTGAACGACGTGCGACCTCCATCGATCCGACCCGCTGCACCCTGCACCGACATACACTAGATGATCTACTCCTCTACCAACCCATGCATTGCTCCGAGCAAACATACTTCTTGGGCACAACACAGCATCGACACTTCTCGCCGTGAAGGAAGACATTGTCGACACGCTGTTGTGACGCCATCGCCGACACTTTTTCATCAAGGTCTTCACCAACGTGGGCTTCACCAAAATCTTCGTCAACACAATGCCACCGCCTCGTCCACAAGATGGACAGCTAGCATCCTTTGACAAACTTTTCTGTAAGACGCAGCCTCGACAACGGCATTGACCGCGTCATCCATGATGGCACGACTACATCGACACAGCGTCATTATAGTGACGCCCCCTACATGGCCACACAGTTTTGGCAAAACCGATGTGTGCTCGATGGGTTTCCTACGGTCCTAGCAAAACTAGAGGACTCATCGCCGATGGCACTCTCTGACATCTGCAAGGTGCATCGTCCATGACTGCAGCTCCGTCATCTACGACATAGCGCATCTTTTTGCGCCTCTGGTTTTGTGCGGCTTCATCATCTACAACGACTACATCATCGACCATGACTACCTCGACCACGGCTACATCATGACCACCTACAGCGACATCGACATACAGGGCTAGGTCTATAGTTACTCATCAGCAACAACTCCAGTCAACAGCATTCGCGTCGTCACTAGCATCCACGTCACTTCCGCTGTGACTGCGAGAGGGAATAGAGGAGAGACAAGGAAGGCACTAGAAGGGGACGCAGTCACCACCATAGGTGCCGACCCATCAGAGACGCTTGATGGCGTAGCGGAGAAGATGACAGAAGTGCAAGACTTCAAATTCAGTCATAATCGTCTGTTTCACTCCCGCTACGACTGAGGGGGAATGTTATAAATACATGTGTGTAGTTAGAGATAAGAAGGGATAAAGATAGAATTAGTTTAAACATATTATGTCTTGTCTTGTACTCCAAGTCTCTTCCCTCACGATTTACTCTATATATACCCCTATGAGGGTCAAATCAATACAACAACACGATATTATCATCCTACAATTTTTACAGCGGACCCAGGCTCGGTAAAAATTCCCAACAAAATCATTACTGGATGGTTCCGCGAACAGAACCTACCCCACCTTAGCAGGAAGCGGAGTAACAAGATGGGCGTACAGATCAGGGACATCATGGATTTGAATCCATATATCAATCAAACTTGATAGTCGATGGTTTTGAGATCCCATCATAAGTCGCTAGGATCAACATCCCCTCTAAAGTTCCATGGGCCATCATTCATTACCCTCTCCCAATCACCCAAACAAGAGAATTGGACAGTGTATAGGTTTTCCTCCAAGGGCTTGAACTTTGCTACCTATGCAATATCGCAAGCCGATCTCATGTTGCGGTAGAACCATGTCTGGCTGTAGGTCTTGGTAGTATTAACCCTGGCTAGCGTCGTCCATCTAGGTTCATCAGGAGGCGCTTCTTGCTCGTCAAAGACTACGTCGTCGAGATCTTCTTCCTTCAGGCACAACTCTCTCATCATCTGCTCTACATCATTGATTCCCGGGGAGCCCAATCCTTCGACACCCAGGGGCAGCGTCCAGGGCTGGGTAACGATCGGGAGATCGCCCTTGACAGTCCGAGTCGCCAAATCCCGGGGTAAATTGGCCGCGGGTAAGTGGAAAACTCAACGGCGGCGAGATCGCCTCCGAGAGGAGAAAAACGCTAACGAGAGGGAACTTCGACGCTATCCATTGTTTTGAATATGTTCGACTGGGGGAGCAACGACTTCTAGGTTTAGGTGGTGACATTTTTGGCCCAAGAATGAACTGGACTAGGGCCTTTCATTCTCCTGATAGGGCCCAACAAGAAGTGGTGTTGCGGCGAGAGGTCAAAGACGGTCTCTCCTGCAATACACTCCGCCGCCTCCGCCGCCGCCGACGCGATGCTCCTCTTCCACAAGCATCTCCTCTCGCTCCGTCTCCCCGCCTCACCCGTGATCTTCTCTCTCCGTCGGGCCCTCTTATCCACCTCGGCAGCCACCGACGCCCCGCTGCCCCCCTTCGCCGTCGACGACTACCTCGTCACCACCTGCGGCCTCACGCCGGAGCAAGCCCTGAAGGCCGCCAAGCGCGTCTCCCACTGCAAGTCCACCTCCAACGCCGACTCCGTCCTCGCCTACCTCGCCGGCCCCAGTCTCCGCCTCTCCAAGTCCGACATCGCCCACGTCGTCGCCCGCGACCCGCGGATCCTCAACTGCAGCGTCGAGAACACCCTCAAGGCCCGCGTCGCCATCTTACGCGGCTATGGCCTCTCCGAGGACCACGTCCGGACCTTCCTCCGCATGACCCCCGGCGTCTTCCGCTCCGTCAGCATCCAGGAGAAGCTCGGGTTCTGGTTGCCCTTCCTGGGGTCGCCGGAGAAGTTCATCCGCATCCTCAAGGGCAACTATTACCTGCTCACGTCGGACCTCGAGCGGGTGGTGAAGCCCAACATCGCGGTGCTACGGGAGAGTGGGGTAAGTGCTGACGATATTGCCAAGATGTGCGTGCCCAACTCGAGACTGCTCACCAGCAGCCCCAAGGCCCTAATGGTCATCCTGGAGCGTGCTGATAAGCTCGGCGTGCCTCGCGGTTCGCTTATGTTCAAGCACGCAGTGACCACGACGACGAGCCTTGGACCTGAGACAATGGCAGCCAATCTCAAGATCTTTGAGGAGATCCTTGGGTGGTCCGAGGCCGAGGTGGCCAAGGTGGTGAGGATGAACCCAACGGTGCTGAGGATCTCTGGGGAGAAGCTTCGCCGTGTTAAGGAGTTCCTGACCAAGGTGGTCGGTGTTGACACCAGGTACATCCTTACCAGGCCCTCAATCCTGATGTGCAGCCTGGAGTGCCGACTTGTCCCTCGGCATTACGTGATGAAGGTGCTCCAGGAGAAAGGATTGATTCAGAAAGATCAGAGCTTCTACCCGATGGTCAGGGCTAGTGAGAACACGTTTCAGCTCAAGTACATAGATGCTCATAGGCATGTTATTCCAGGCCTTGCCGATGCCTACGCAGCTGCTTGCCAAGGGAAACTGCCAACTGAAGTTGCGGTATGAAGGATCCTGCCGTAGGTTCACATGTTTTGAATCTTCAGTAACCATCTAAATGGCAGCAATGTTTCATTCTTATTACCGCATACGGATACTCTTGATGTGTACTCTGCAACTCGCTCTGCCAGCACCTGAATTATGATGAAACTCATCGTGCTACAGTACTAACTTATGATGCCCAGCTTGAGGCTACCATTTATCCAGCTAGGTTTGGATTCTGAAGTGAAAGGTACTTGAGGCTACCATGTTACAACTCTTGTAGGAGTTTACAGGGACATACAACTTTTGTTTGTTTTGGAGTTGTATGGGCTTTCATCATGGTTTAAGTGCACTGTATGTCGGATTCTAGAATTGTGGGAAATAATTGTTGGCTCATTGTTTTTTGCACTTGAACATGAAACACTCAATGTATAGGCTTATATATTCACTTGATCACCTTTGCATATTTGCAGTCACTACATGGGTGAGGGTGCGCTATCCATCATGCATAAATCTCAAGCTTTTCCATGGTCAGGCTTTTCCTTCTGTGAACCAGGAATTTGTCTCTTAGCATTTTCTTCAGCTAGATCAGTTAGAATTTAATAAATGTAATCATTGTATGCGTGCTGCATTACCTGCTACAGTAAATTGAGATGGAACAGTTCATCCACTAAGTTTGGTTTGACAACCAATGTGAGTACTGAATTTGATTTCTTTTTTAGGCGAAGAGCACTGAATTGGATGCATTCTGTTAATGGTTCCTTTGCATACATGTATGCATGCCAGTGCCACTGATCACAATCTGACCCAGCAAAAAATATTTTGGGAGTCTATTCTGTAAGGTGCTTTGAAATGAATTTGTCTTTCAGGGCGTTCTTGGCGAAGTCTGAAGTGTGTTCTGGGCATGATAAGTATCCTTTGTGTGTCAATTGGAGGTGCTTTGCGACGATGCTCAAGCTTCACTGCTCCTCAAATGTCTGCGCCTACTCGATCGTCATCGAGGGGAGCTCCTTACGATAGCTTGGGTCGACTCTTTGATAGGTAGCTCTTCTGGTGGCTAGCGTTGTGCATTTATGATGTATGTTCTCTTGCTTCCTCATGTTGAGCGCCTGTCCTGACTGTTTGGGGCTGTTAAAAAAACGTTGTAATAATCCCGCTGCAGCTATTTCTGGTTGTGAGTGAGTTGTTCAAATGATGTAGTTCTGGCTGTTTCGCCTCTGCTTTAATAAAAAGTTGGGGCGGGGGGAATCCCCTTTGATTCAAAACCCTTTTTAAGCCTTTGGGTCAACATCCAACAATTCACATCTCGTCTAATTTTGTACTATATCAACTATGGATTCAAACTCACACTAAATTTCCATGATCGGGAGAGTACTACGTTTATACTAACCAAGGTGCAATTTCAGGTGACTGAGATTTACGAAAATTCTAGGCAACTGAGGGATTAGCAAGTCTGAATTATTTCAGTATTTTGTCTGATTTCTGGAAGACGTTCTAATAAAAAATAGACCATTGAAGAAAAATACTCCCTCCGAAAAGAAATATAGAGTACAAACTACTCAAACTTTGAGCATCCCAGGGTCTGTATGCAACCTTTCGAGTGGCTGCATTTTGTTTAGTGATTGCCTTTTAAGTTGGATAATGCTCTGTTGCCCTGTCTAGGTAGCCCATATTGTGATGAGAGAAGTCCATAGCACTCCCTAAACTTGTCTTAGGGTTTACTTTACAATCCCAAACTTTGTTTTGCAGTTTACCCCTCTGAACTATGAAAACCCTTCATTTTACAATCCTTCGTCCTTATTTAGCTGGTTTTGACCTGCTTGACTCCAATTTTGTCCTAGTCAGTGGTGCCACATCACATATTCTCTCCCCCTCTATCATGCCATTTCTCTCTACTCCTCACAACTAAACTTAAAATAGAAGGTTTCTCTCAAATCTTATGCCAATAGTTTGTTGGTGAATTATGCTCAATTTACTGGCATTTTTGAAAGGACAAAAAGTTGTCTGAATTTTGAAGTTTTGAACCCAAAAGTTGAGCTTGAAATTAAAACAGGAAGTTTCTCTCAACCTGTATGTCGGTTTATCTATAGTATCATCATATTGGCCCGTAAACTATAAACAATTTACTGGATAATTTTTATATTTTTCTTTGATGTATGTACTGTAACATGTTTTAATTTCAAGTTTGAAGTTTTTGGTTCAAAATTCAGACAACAGTAGATGTTTCTAACAAAATTTGTAATTCAATTGTAATTCGGTAAACTTTATTAGTAAAATTGTACCTGAAATTGAAATATAGTTTGAGAGAAACACGTTGTTTTAGTTTTAGGGAGACAGAAACTAGATGATGTGACAGTAAGAGAAAAAATATGCGATATGACATTGCTGACTAAGAAAAAAATCAGAGTCAAACATGTCAAAACTAGTAAAGGGAGAAGGAACGTTGTAAAGTACAAAGTTTCATCACCGATATAGTGAACCAAATCCAATTTGTGATTGTAAGGCGAATCTTGTGACAAGTTTAAGGCGGTCACTCAGACTTCTTTGTAGTACAATAACCACTCTGCATGACAAAAATAGCCATGGTTGGTGATTGCTTTTTTAGTTTTTGTTCTTAAGAAACACTTTACCACAACGCAAGCATGCATGCGTGCGCGCGCACACACACTCGCACAACATCTACCGAAGATTGAATTTGCGAAGCTTTAAGACTAGGAAGTCATCACAGTCGTCTTGCTATCTACGGAAATGTTCCCTACCGGTGTAAGACTAATCCACATGAATGAGACATCAAAACGCCAAACTTGAGGTTTGATCCCGATGAACTGGGTACCACTACGACCCTCTTGAGTCCTAAACATCGAACCAATTGCTTATTTAATTGGATAGCCCTTCCAATTTTTTTCCTGAGAAGTTGTATAACCCTTTGAGACTGTATGTCTCCCCCCCCTCCCTTTTTTTTGAAACATTTGAGAGCATGTTTTTTAGTCAACTTTGAGACCGAATGTAAGACCAGATCGTCTCAGCTTAGCCTGAGTAGTGACAATTTTTAGAATAGAATATTGATAGTTAAATCCAATATAGTAGCTCGAGGGGAGGAAAATACCCTGATACACCTGATAGTAGATGAACCTAATAAAAAAGTTCCAGGATTTTTCTAGCAATTCAGGAAAATGTCAAAATCTTTGGGGTTTTTCGAACAAACTTGACCTACAGGCGTGCTCACATAATAACTTTGACGAAGAAAAACCCCTGTAGAAAATCTGAGCGAAGACAAAAAAAATTATAGGACAATATAGAGTGAATAGGAACTCTAATATAATGCTTATTTTGTTTTTGCCAACCATACCACGGAAGTCATTTCTTCCCAAAAAAAATATTTAGATGAGTGTACCACTTGAACAAGTTTGTTGTCAAAACAGTTCATGGTTTTTTTTACCATTTTTTTAGTTGGTAATTTGTTTTTGAAAAAGGGTGCACCTACACCACTCGTGCCATTCGTTCCCCGCCCTCGAGGACAGCAACAACTTTTTTTTAGAAGAGAGGAGAGCAACAACTTTTTTAGGGGCAACATGCTTTACTTTATTGCTCAAAAGAAAGGTTCATAGGAATTATAGAACTGTCATAGGGATGTATCAGTCACAGATGGCGTCCCTCATCTAAGTGTAAAGCATGTCTAGCTAGATAATGCACCTCCATATTTGAAAAGCGACTTTCATGGATGAAAGAGCAAGAAAGAAATTCAGTGGTCGTCCCGTTGATCTTCTTCACCACTAGAGCAAGGATTCCGAGTGTTCCTGTGTTTATGTCTGATACAACATTGCTGCAATCTGAGGTGACTCTCAGGTGTTGTAACATTAAGTCCTTCGCAAGCGCTAATCCCTCGCGACAAGCAAGGGCTTCTACCGTATTTTTTGAACAATCACCGGGGGGATCCCCACCTAAATATATTACTCAAAAGCCCAAAGGGCGAGTTACATCAGTGGTTACAACGAGAGGAGAGGTATAGGCGCCAAGACACAACCACCTCTCTGCTAACGGGGTCCTTAAATTTGAAGGCCCAAAGCGTGAAGCCTGAGATGATGTTACTGTTGGGGAACGTAGTAATTTCAAAAAAATTCCTACGCACACGCAAGATCATGGTGATGCATAGCAACGAGAGGGGAGAGTGTTGTCCACGTACCCTCGTAGACCAAAAGCGGAAGCGTTAGCACAACGCGGTTGATGTAGTCGTACGTCTTCACGATCCGACCGATCAAGTACCGGACGCACGGCACCTCCGAGTTCAGCACACGTTCAGCTCGATGACGTCCCTCGAACTCCGATCCATCTGAGCTTTGAGGGAGAGTTCCATCAGCACGACGCGCGTGGTGACGATGATGATGTTCTATCGACGCAGGGCTTCGCCTAAGCACCGCTACGATATTATCGAGCTGGATTATGGTGGAGGGGGGCACCGCACACGGCTAAGAGATCCAAGGGATCAATTGTTGTGTCTCAAGGGGGTGCCTCCCTCCCCATATATAAAGGAGTGGAGGAGGGGGGGGGCCACCCTTGGCGCGCCCCATGAGGAGTCCTACTCCCACCGGGAGTAGGACTCCCCCCTTCCATGTTGGAGTAGGAGAGGAGAGGGAAGGAGAGAGAGGGGGGAAGGAAAGGGGGGCGCTGCCCCCTTCCTTGTCCAATTCGGACTTGGGGGGGGGGGGGGGAAGGGGCGTGCGGCTGCCCCTTGGCCACCTCTCCTCTTCCATCACTTGGGCCCATAAGGCCCAATAACCTCCGAGGGGTTCTGGTAACCCCCCGGTACTCCGGTACATATCCGATAACCCCCGGAACCATTCCGGTGTCCGAATATAGTCGTCCAATATATCAATCTTCATGTCTCGACCATTTCGGGACTCCTCATCATGTCCGTGATCACATCCGGGGCTCCGAACTACCTTCGGTACATCAAAACACAAAAACTCATAATATAACCGTCATCTAACTTTAAGCGTGCGGACCCTACGGGTTCGAGAACTATGTAGACATGACCGAGACACGTCTCCGGTCAATAACCAATAGTGGAACCTGGATGCTGATATTGGCTCCCACATATTCTACGAAGATCTTTATCGGTCAAACCGCATAACAACATACGTTGTTCCTTTTGTCATCGGTATGTTACTTGCCCGAGATTCGATCGTCGGTATCTCAATACCTAGTTCAATCTCGTTACCGGCAAGTCTCTTTACTCGTTACATAATGCATCATCCTGCAACTAACTCATTAACTACATTGCTTGCAAGGCTTATAGTGATGTGCATTACCGAGAGGGCCCAGAGATACCTCTCCGACAATCAGAGTGACAAATCCTAATCTCGAAATATGCCAACTCAACATGTACCTTCGGAGACACTTGTAGAGCTCCTTTATAATCACCCAGTTACGTTGTGACATTTGGTAGCACACAAAGTGTTCCTCCGGTAAACGGGAGTTGCATAATCTCATAGTCATAGGAACATGTATAAGTCATGAAGAAAGCAATAGCAACATACTAAACGATCAAGTGCTAAGCTAACGGAATGGGTCAAGTCAATCACATCATTCTCCTAATGATGTGATCCCGTTAATCAAATGACAACTCATGTCTATGGCTAGGAAACACAACCATCTTTGATTAACGAGCTAGTCAAGTAGAGGCATACTAGTGACACTATGTTTGTCTATGTATTCACACATGTATTATGTTTCCGGTTAATACAATTCTAGCATGAATAATAAACATTTATCATGAAATAAGGAAATAAATAATAACTTTATTATTGCCTCTAGGGCATATTTCCTTCAGTCTTCCACTTGCACTAGAGTCAATAATCTAGTTCACATCGTCATGTGATTTAACACCAATATTCACATCTGTATGTGATTAATACCCATAGTTCAAATCGTCATGTGATCAACACCAAAAAGGTTTACTAGAGTCAATCATCTAGTTCACATTGCTATGTGATTAACACCCAAAGAGTACTAAGGTATGATCATGTTTTGCTCGTGAGAGAAGTTTAGTCAACAGGTCTGTCACATTCAGAGACGTATGTATTTTGCAAATATTCTATGTCTACAATGCTCTGCACGGAGCTACTCTAGCTAATTTCTCCCACTTTCAATATGTATCCAGATTAAGACTTAGAGTCATCTGGATTGGTGTAAAAGCTTGCACCGATGTAACTCTTTATGACAGGCTCTTTTATCACCTCCATAATCGAGAAATATTTCCTTAGTCCTCACTAAGGATATTCTTGACCACTGTCCAGTGATCTACTCTTAGATCAATATTGTACTCCCTTGCCAAACTCAAAGCAAGATATACAATAGGTCTGGTACACAACATAGCATACTTTATAGAACCTATGACTGAGGCATATAGGGAATGACTTTTCATTCTCTTTCTATTTTCTGCCATAGTCGGTTTTTGAGTCTTACTCAACTTCACACCTTGCAACACAGACAAGAACTCCTTCTTTGACCGTTCTATTTTGAACTACTTCAAAATCTTATCAAGGTATGTATTCATTGAAAAATCTCATCAAGCATCTTGATCTATCTCTATAGATCTTGATGCTCAATGTGTAAGAATCTTCACCAAGGTCTTTCTTTGAAAAACTCTTATTCAAGTATCCTTTTATGCTATCCAGAATTTCTAGATCATTTCCAATCAACAATATGTCATCTACGTATAGTTTTAGAAAATGCTACAGAGCTCCCACTCACTTTCTTGTAAATACAGGCTTCTCCAAAAGTCTGTATAAAACCATATGCTTTGATCAACTCATCAAAGCGTATATTCCAACTCTGAGATGCTTGCACCAGTCCATAGATGGATCACTGGAGCTTGCACATTTTGTTAGCACCTTTAGGGCTGACAAAACCTTCTTGTTGCATCACATACAACTCTTCATTAATAAATCCATTAAGGAATGCAGTTTTGACATCCATTTGCCAGATTTCATAAAATGTGGCAATTGCTAACATGATTCGGACAGACTTAAGCATCGATACCAGTGAGAAAATCTCATCGTATTCAACACCCTGAACTTGTCAAAAAACTTTTTGCAACAAGTCGAGCTTTGTAGATAGTAACACTACTTATCAGCGTCTATCTTCCTCTTGAAGATCCATTTATACAATATGGCTTGCCGATCATCAGGCAACTCCACCAAAGTCCACACTTTGTTCTCATACATGGATCCTATCTCAGATTTCATGGCCTCAAGCAATTTCGCAGAATCTGGGCTCATCATCGCTTCCTCATAGTTCGTAGGTTCATCATGGTCTAGTAACATGACTTCCAGAACAGGATTACCGTACCACTCTGGTGCGAGCTGTACTTTGGAAGACCTACGAGGTTCTGTAGTAACTTAATCTGAAGTTTCATGGTCATCATCATTAGCTTCCTCACCAATTGGTGTAGGAATCACTCGAACTGATTTCTGTTATGAACTACTTTCCAATTCAGGAGAAGGTACAATTACCTTATCAAGCTCTACTTTCCTCCCACTCACTTCTTTCGAGAGAAACTCCTTCTCTAGAAAGGATCCATCTTACCAACGAATATCTTGCCTTCGGATCTTTGATAGAAGGTGTACCCAAAAGTTTCCTTTGGGTATTCTATGAAGACGCACTTCTCCGATTTGGGTTCGAGCTTATCAGGTTGAAACTTTTTCACATAAGAATCGTGATGACCCACAAGTATAGTGGTATCGTAGTCCTTTTGATAAGTAAGAGTGTCGAACCCAACAAGGAGGAGAAGAAAATGGCAGGCAGTTTTCAGTAAGGTTTTCTCTGCAAGCACTGAAATTGTAGGTAACAGATAGTTTTGTGATAAGATAATTTGTAACGGGTAACAAGCAATGAAAGTAAATAAAGTGCAGCAAGGTGGCCCAATCCTTTTTGTAGAAAAGGACAAACCTAGACAATTTCTTATAATGAGAAAAGCACTCCCGAGGACACATGGGAATTATCGTCAAGCTAGTTTTCATCACGCTCATATGATTCACGTTCGGTACTTTGATAATTTGATATGTGGGTGGACCGGTGCTTGGGTACTGCCCTTACTTGGACAAGCATCCCACTTATGATTAACCCCTATTGCAAGCATCTGCAACTACAAAAGAAGTATTAAGGTAAACCTAACCACATCATTAGACATATGGATCCAAATCAGCCCCTTACAAAGCAACGCATAAACTAGGGTTTAAGCTTCTGTCACTCTAGCAACCCATCTTCTACTTATTACTTCCCAATGTCTTCCTCTAGGCCCAAATAATGATGAAGTGTCATGTAGTCGACGTTCACATAACACCACTAGAGGAGAGATAACATACATCTCATCAAAATATCGAACGAATACCAAATTCACATGACTACTAATAGCAAGACTTCGCCCATGTCCTCATGAACAAACGTAACTACTCACAAAGCATATTCATGTTCATAATCAGAGGAGTATTAATATGCATTAAGGATATGAACATATGATCTTCCACCAAGTAAACCAATTAGCATCAACTACAAGGAGTAATCAACACTACCAGCAACCCACAGGTACCAATTTGTGGTTTTGATACAAGATTGGATACAAGAGATGAACTAGGGTTTTGATAGGAGATGGTGCTGGTGAAGATGTTGATGGAGATTGACCCCCTCCCGATGAGAGGATAGTTGGTGATGATGATGGTGATGATTTCCCCCCCGAGGGAAGTTTCCCAACATAACAGCTCCAGTGAGCCCTAGATTAGTTCCGCCAAGGTTCCGCCTCGTGGCGGTGGAGTTTCGTCCCGTAAGCTTGCTTATGATTTTTTTCCAGGGTAAAAGCCTTCATATAGCAGAAGATGGGCACTGGGGGGCCACCAGGGGGCCCAGGAGACAGGGGCGCACCCCCACTCTCCTGGACAGGGTGTGGGCCCCCTCTGGTGTTTTCTTCGCTCAACAATTCTTATTAATTCCAAAAATGACTTCCGTGGAGTTTCAGGATTTTTGGAGCTGTGCAGAATAGGTTACCAATATTTGCTCCTTTTCTAGCCAGAATTTCATCTGCCGGCATTCCCCCTCTTCATGATAAACCTTGTAAAATAAGAGATAATAGCCATAAGTATTGAGACATAATGTGTAATAACATCCAATAATGCAATAAATATTGATATAAAAGCATGATGCAAAATGGACGTATCAACTCCCCCAAGATTAGACCTCGCCTGTCCTCAAGCGGAAGCCGAAATCGAAAAATATGTCCACATGTTTAGAGATAGAGGTGTCGATAAAAATAAAATACGGACATGAGGGCATCATGATCATTCTTATAACAACAACATAAATAGATTTTGTCTTATGATTTCTTATGCTCAAGTAACAATCGATTCACAATGTCAAGTACGGTTCATAAACTTCATTGGGAACTAACAAACTATAACCTTAGTCATTGAAGCAGTTGCAATTTATCATAACATCAGAAAGAGTCAAGAATAGAGCTTTTCAGCAAGTCCACATACTCAACCATCATATAGTCTTCTACAATTGCTAACACTCACGCAATACTTGTGGTTATGGAGTTTCAACCGGACACTGAGAGAGATAGGGGCTTATTGTGTTGCCTCCCAACGTATTCACCTTTGGCTAATGTCAACAATAATAATTCATGCTAACTTACATCCAATTGATATATATATATATATATATATATATATATATATATATATATATCAGGATCTTTCAAACACGAGGAGCTTGCCAGAGGATAAAATGAAAAAGGAAAAGGTGAAGATCACCTTGACTCAAGCATAAAGTAAAAACATAAAGTAAAAGATAGGCCCTTCGCAGAGGGAAGCAGAGGTTGTCATGTGCTTTTAGATTTGGATGCACAAAATCTTAATGCAAAAGAACGTCACTTTATATTGCCACTTGTGATATGAACCTTTATTATGCAGTCCGTCGCTTTTATTACTTCCATATCACATGATCGTATAAATCTTATTTTCTCCGCACTAATAAGTCATATATATTTAGAGAGCAATTTTTATTGCTTGCAACATGACAACTTACTTGAAGGATCTTACTCAATCCATAAGTAGGTATGGTGGACTCTCATGGCAAAACTAGGTTTAAGGATATTTGGAAGCACAAGTAGTATCTCTACTTGGTGCAAGGAATTTGGCTAGCATGAGGGGGAAAGGCAACCTCAATATGTTGGGAAGATCAATGACAATATACTTTAACTGAGTTGTGAGAAAACATAAACCATTACGTTGTCTTTCTTGTCCAATGTCAACTCTGTTAGCATGTCATACTTAATGAGTGCTCACAATCATAAAAGATGTCCAAGATAGTATATTTATATGTGAAGACCTCTCTTTCCTTATTACTTCCTATTAATTGCAACGATGACCAAAACTACGTTTGTCAACTCTCAACAACTTTTATGCCTCATACTCTTTATGTGTGAAGTCATTACTATCCATAAGATCAATATGAGCTCTTTTATTCTTTTTATTCTTTCTACTTTCTCAAGATCATAGCAAAATAGCAAAGCCCTTGACTCAACACTAATCTTTATTATAGATAGTTCACGGACTCGGTTACATAAAGAGATCAAAAAGCAAAACTCAAAACTAATTCATACCAAAACTTCAATCTACTAGATCAGGATACTACTAAAAGGATCGAACTAAATAAAAGGGTAAAGGTAGGAGTGTGATGGTGATACGATACCGGGGCACCTCCCCCAAGCTTGGTGGTTGCCAAGGGGAGTGCCCATACCCATGTGATTATGTCCTCGGAGGGGGTGAAGTGGGAGTTGTTGATGATGTAGGCTTGTCGTCCATCTTCCAAAGGCATAGGCTCACCATCATAGAAGGATGATCGAGTCTCCGGGATCCTCAAATCTGCAGCCAAAATCATTCTCTTGAATCTATATTCATACTCACAGTTTTGATTTTGCAGGTCATAGATCTGAGCTTGGAGGTGTTCGATTTTCTCTTGAAGCTTAAAGATGGTCTCCCCAATGATCTTGGCATCCAGCTTGTGGTTGTTGGTGAACTTCGTGATCATCATCTGATTGGCATTGAGTCCACGCTCCACCATCCCTTGGCACTTGAAAACTTGTTGCTCCATGGCTTCGAGCTTTGTCTCCACGCTTCCGGTACGCCTTGGTCCCTCCACATCGCGGATGTGCAGCACCCCCTCACGCATATCAATGGTTTGAGGGTGTTGCAGCACCTCCGCGAGATAGGGGTTGATAACCTCTCGAAAAACTTGTCCTTGGGAGCGCTTGGAGACGTCATGGTGCTCTAGATCTGTCAGAAAAACAGCTCGAAACGAAAACAAAGGATATTTGCGTGATACGGTGGTCAAAACCTTCGGGAGATTATATAATGAATTTTTACCGACCAAAATACGTAACGTGCAAGAAAATGGAGTCTAGGAGGCACACGAGGTGGCCACGTGACAGGGGGGCGCTCCCAGTAAGGGTGGGCGCGCCCTCCACCCTCGTGGAGGCCTCGTGTCCTTCCCGGATTACTTCTTTCTTTCCAAAATTATTAAATATTCCAAAATGGAGGAAAATTGCCATTAGAATTGTTTTGGAGTCGGTTTACTTACCGTACCACATACCTATTCCTTTTTGGAGTCTGAAATGTTCTGGAAAGTGTCCCTTATGTATTCCTCCGGGGTTACAGTTTCAATAATATTAGTTTCAACATTGATAGGATTACCTAAGATATAATGTTTGATTCTTTGACCGTTCACCACCCTCGGACTTGTGCCTTCGAAATTCTTGATTTTTATGGCACCGGAACGATAGACCTCCTCGATAATGTAAGGACCTTCCCATTTAGAGAGAAGTTTTCCTGCAAAAAATCTTAAAGGAGAGTTGAATAATAACACATAATCACCCACGTTAAACTCGCGCTTTTGTATCCTTTTGTCATGCCATCATTTAACTTTTTCTTAGAATAGCTTGGCATTCCTAAGGACCTTCCCACATAGGTTTTCTCCATTCATCAAGTGAGCTAATATCAAATAACCTCTTCTCACCGGCAAGTTTGAAGTCATAGTTGAGCTCTTTAATAGGCCAATATGCTTTATGTTCAAGTTCAAGATGTAAGTGACATGCTTTTCCATAAACCATCTTATACGGAGACATACCGGCCCATAGGATTTTTACATGCAGTTCTATAGGCCCATAATGCATCATCAAGTTTTTTGGACCAGTTCTTTCTAGATCTATTGACAGTCTTTTGCAAAATTAATTTGAGCTCTATATTGCTCAACTCTACTTGACCACTAGACTGCGGGTGATAAGGAGATGCGATTCTATGATTAACATCATACTTAGCAAGCATCTTACAGAAAACACCATGAATAAAATGTGAACCACCATCAGTCATAAGATATCTAGGGACTCCAAACCTCGGAAAAATGACTTCTTTAAGCATTTTAATAGAAGTGTTATGATCAGCACTACTAGTTGGAATAGCTTCTACCACTTAGTAACGTAATCAACAGCAACTAA
The DNA here is from genome assembly GCA_021437245.1 of Aegilops speltoides. NCBI lineage: Eukaryota > Viridiplantae > Streptophyta > Magnoliopsida > Poales > Poaceae > Aegilops > Aegilops speltoides. The sequence continues at coordinate 421,020,008 of CM038146.1, forward strand.
AATATGTGTATATCCATTAGAGGCAGGAAAAGGTCCCATATAATCAAAGCCCCAAACATCAAATGGTTCAATAACAAGAGAATAATTCATAGGCATTTCTTGACGTCTACTTATATTACCAATTCTTTGACATTCATCACAAGACAAGACAAACTTACGAGCATCTTTGAAGAGAGTAGGCCAATAGAAACCAGATTGCAATACCTTATGTGCAGTTCTATCTGCAGCGTGGTGTCCTCCATATGATTCAGAGTGACACTTGCGTAGGATCTATTCCTGTTCATGCTCAGGTACACAACGTCTAATAACACCATCTACTCCTTCTTTATAAAGGTGTGGGTCATCCCAGAAGTAATGTCTTAAATCATAAAAGAACTTTTTCTTTTGCTGGTATGTGAAACTAGGTGGTATAAAGTTAGCAACAATGTAATTAGCATAATCAGCATACCAAGGAGCAGTACGAGAAGCATTAATGACCGCTAACTGTTCATCAGGAAAGCTATCATCAACAGGTAGTGGGTCATCAAGAACATTCTCTAACCTAGACAAGTTGTCTGCAACGGGGTTCTCAGCTCCCTTTCTATCAACAATATGCAAATAAAATTCTTGAAGCAATAGAACCCATCTAATAAGTCTAGGCTCAACATCTTTCTTTTCCATAAGATATTTAAAAGCAGCATGATCAGTGTGAATAGTAACTTTAGAATCAACAATATAAGGTCTGGACTTATCACATGCAAACACAACTGCTAAGAACTCTTTTTCAGTAGTAGCATAATTTCTCCGGGCAGTATCAAGAGTTTTACTAGCATACTGGATAACATTCAATTTCTTATCAACTCTTTGCCCTAGAACAACACCTACAGCATAATCACTAGCATCACACATAATTTCAAAGGGTAAATTCCAATCAGGTGGCTGAACAATAGGTGCAGTGATCAAAGCTTTCTTAAGTATTTCAAATGCTTCTACACAATCATCATCAAAGACAAAAGGAATATATTTTTGTATTAAATTAGTTAGAGGCCTAGAGATTTTAGAAAAGTCCTTAATGAACCTCCTATAAAAACCGGCATGACCAAGGAAACATCTTATACCTTTTATGTCCTTGGGACATGGCATATTTTCAATAGCATCAACTTTAGCTTTATCAACTTCAATACCTCTCTTGGAAATCTTATGCCCCAAGATAATGCCTTCATTAACCATAAAGTGGCACTTTTCCCAATTCAACACAAGTAGTGTCTTCACATCTCTGCAAAACTCGATCAAGGTTGCTTAAGCAATCATCAAAAGAGGATCCATAAACGGAGAAGTCATCCATGAATACCTCACAAATCTTTTCACAAAAGTCAGAGAATATAGCCATCATGCATCTTTGGAAGGTAGCAGGTGCATTACATAAACCAAAAGGCATACGTCTATAAGCAGAAGTACCAAAAGGGCAAGTAAAAGTAGTTTTTGATTGATCCTCCGCTGCACAGGTATTTGAGAGAAACCAGAATAACCATCTAGAAAGCAGAAATGTGTGTGTTTGGATAGTCTTTCTAGCATTTGATCAATAAAAGGTAAAGGGTAATGATCTTTCTTAGTAGCTTTATTTAACTTACGGAAATCAATTACCATCCTATAACCTGTAATAATTCTTTGCGGGATCAATTCATCTTTATCGTGTAGGAACGACAGTAATACCTCCCTTCTTAGGAACGCAATGGACAGGACTTACCCAATCACTATCAGCAACGGGATAAATTATACCTGCCTCAAGGAGCTTTAGTATCTCCTTTCTTACCACTTCTTTCATCTCAGGATTTAACCGTCGTTGAGGATCTCTAATTGGTTTGGCATCTTTCTCCACTTTAATTTTGTGTTGGCATAGAGTGGGCTAATGCCCTTAAGATCATCCAGAATATATCCAATAGCAGCACGGTGCTTCTTCAGAGTTTTTAGTAATCTTTCTTCTTCTTGCTCTGAAAGGTTAGCACTAACAATAACAGGATATATTTTCTTTTCATCAAGATAAGCATACTTAAGATTATCAGGTAAAGGTTTGAGATCAAACACGGGATCACCCTTGGGTGGAGGGGGATCCCCTAGGATTTCAACAGGTAAGTTGTGTTTCAGAATAGGGCCCTATTGAAGGAATACTTTATCTATTTCCCTTCTTTCATTCATAAACATATCATTTTCATGGTCTAGCAAATATTGTTCTAACGGATCAGTAGGAGGCACGGCAATAGAAGCAAGACCAATAATCTCATCCTTACTAGGTGATTCTTTATCACGGGGTTGTCTACGAAACGTAGCAAAATTAAACTCATGAGACATATCCCCTAAGCCAATTGTAATAGTATCCTTTTCACAATCAGTCCTAGCATTAACAGTATTCAAGAAGAGTCTACCAAATATAATGGGACAAAAGTCATCTTGTGGGGAACCAAGAACAAGAAAATCAGCAGGATATTTAACCTTCCCACACAAGACTTCAACATCTCTAACAATCCCAACTGGTGAAATAGTATCTCTATTGGCAAGCTTAATTGTAACATCTATACCTTCTAACTCAGTGGGTGCGATATCATGCATAATTTCTTCATATAAGGAATGAGGTATTGCACTAGCACTAGCACCCATATCACATAAGCCATGATAACAGTGATCTCCTATTTTAATAGAAATAATAGACATGCCTACAACAGGTCTATGTATCTTAGCACCTGGTCTAGCAATATTAGCAGCCTGTTCACAGAAGTAAATAACATGCCCATCTAAATTATCATCCAAGAGATCTTTAACCATAGCAATACTAGGTTCAACTTTGATTTGCTCAGGAGGTGTATAAGTTCTAGTATTACTTTTACGAACAACAATTGAGGTTTTAGCATGATCCTTTATCCTAACAGGAAAAGGAGGTTTCTCAACATAAGTAGTAGGAACAATAGGATCATTATAAGTGACAGTCTTTTCTTCAACTGTAATAGGTGCAACTACTTTTACTTCAATGGGAGGATTATATTAAAACCACTTCTCCTTAGGGAGATCAACATGAGTAGCAAAAGATTCACAAAAAGCAGCTACTATCTCAGAGTCAAGTTTATATTTAGCGCTAAATCCACGAAAAGCATTAGTATCCATAAAAGATTTAACACAATCAAACTTAGGTGTTATACCTGAGTCCTTACCATCGTTGGAACCCCAATCTTCAGAGTTGTGTTTAATTCTTACCAATAAATCCCACTTGAATTCAGTAGTCTTCAGCATATAAGAACCATCACGGGAAGTATCGAGCATGGTGCGATCATTTTGAGAAAGCCGAGCATAAATTTTTTGAATAATCATTTCTCTTGAGAGCTCATGATTGGGGCATGAATATAACATTGACTTCAGCCTCCCCCAAGCTTGAGCGATGCTTTATCCTTCGCGAGGCCAGAAATTATATATGTAATTACGATCACGATGAACAAGATGCATAGGATAGAACTTCTAGTGAAATTCCAACTTCAATCGTTTATAATTCCAAGATCCCGTATCATCACATAGCCTATACCATGTCAATGCATCTCCCTTCAAAGATAAAGGGAAGACCTTCCTTTTGACAACATCATCGGGAATACCTGCAAGCTTAAATAATCCACAAACTTCATCCACAAAGATAAGGTGTAAATTGGGATGCAATGTTCCATCTCCTGCAAAGGGATTAGCTAGCAGTTTCTCTATCATACCCGAAGGAATCCCAAAGTAAATATTTTCAGTAGGTTCAGTAGGTTGAGGAGAAACTCTTTGCTCTACTGGTCTAGGTGAAGATACCCTGAACAAGCCCCTCAAAGAATTAGTTTCCATAGTAACAAGTGATAGAAAATTTCAGCACACTATATAAATGTTTCCTTACCAAGTTCCACTCACCAAAGGTGCTTCACTCCCCGGTAACGGCGCCAGAAAAGAGTCTTGATGACCCACAAGTATAGGGGACCTATCGTAGTCCTTTCAATAAGTAAGAGTGTCGAACCCAACGAGGAGCAGAAGGAAATGGCAGGCGGTTTTCAGTAAGGTTTTCGCTGCAAGCACTGAAATTGTTGGTAACAGATAGTTTTGTGATAAGATAATTTGTAACGGGTAACAAGCAATGAAAGTAAATAAAGTGCAGTTAGGTGGCCCAATCCTTTTTGTAGCAAAGGACAAACCTGGACAATTTCTTATAATGAGAAAAGCGCTCCCGAGGACACATGGGAATTATTGTGAAGCTAGTTTTCATCACGCTCATATGATTCACGTTCGATACTTTGATAATTTGATATGTGGGTGGACCGGTGCTTGGGTACTGCCCTTATTGGACAAGCATCCCACTTATTATTAACCCCTATTGCCAGCATCCGCAACTACAAAAGAAGTATTAAGGTAAACCTAACCACAACATTAGACATATGGATCCAAATCAGCCCCTTACGAAGCAACACATAAACTAGGGTTTAAGCTTCTGTCACTCTAGCAACCCATCATCTACTTATTACTTCCCAATGCCTTCCTCTAGGCCCAAATAATGGTGAAGTGTCATGTAGTCGACGTTCACATAACACCACTAGAGGAGAGATAACATACATCTCATCAAAATATCGAACGAATACCAAATTCACATGACTACTAATAGCAAGACTTCACCCATGTCCTCAGGAACAAACGTAACTACTCACAATGCATATGCATGTTCATAATCAGAGGAGTATTAATATGCATTAAGGATCTGAACATATGATCTTCCACAAAGTAAACCAATTAGCATCAACTACAAGGAGTAATCAACACTACTAGCAACCCACAGGTACCAATTTGTGGTTTTGATACAAGATTGGATACAAAGAGATGAACTAGGGTTTTGAGAGGAGATGGTGCTGGTGAAGATGTTGATGGAGATTGACCCCCTCCCGATGAGAGGATCATTGGTGATGATGATGGTGATTATTTCCCCCTCCTGGAGAGCAGTTTCCCCAACAGAACAGCTCCGCCGGAGCCCTAGATTGGTTCCGCCAAGGTTCCGCCTCGTGGCGGCAGAGTTTCGTCCCGTAAGCTTGCTTATGATTTTTTCCAGGGTAAAAGCCTTCATATAGCAGAAGATGGGCACCGGAGGGCCACCAGGGGGCCCAGGAGACAGGGGCGCGCCCAAGGGGTGTGTGCGCGCCCCACCCTCCTGGCCAGGTGTGGGCCCTCCGTGTTTTCTTCGCTCAATAATTCTTATTAATTCCAAAATGACTTCCGTGGAGTTTCAGGATTTTTGGAGCTGTGCGAATAGGTTTCAATATTTGCTCCTTTTCTAGCTGAATTTCAATTGCAAGCATTCTCCCTCTTCATGATAAACCTTGTAAAATAAGAGAGAATAGCCATAAGTATTGAGACATAATGTGTAATAACAGCCCATAATGCAATAAATGTTGATATAAAAGCATGATGCAAAATGGACGTATCACATCGCAGCCCCAAAATTTAAGAAACGACAACTTTGGTTTCTTGCCAAACCACAGTTCATAAGGCGTCGTCTCAAAAGGATTTTAATGGTGCCCTATTTAAAGTGAATGCAGCTGTCTCTAATGCATAACCCCAAAACGATTGTGGTAAACTGGTAAGATACATCATAGATTGCACCACATCTAATAAAGTGCGGTTACAACGTTCGGATACACCATTACATTGTGGTGTTCCATGTGGTGTGAGCTGTGAAACTATTCCACATTGTTTTTAAATGAAGGCCAAACTCATAACTCAAATATTTTCCTCTACGATCAGATTGTAGACACTTTATTTTCTTGTTACGATGATTCTCCACTTCACTCTGTAACTCTTTGAACTTTTCAAATGTTTCAGACTTGTGCTTCATTAAGTAGATATACTCATATCTGCTCAAATCATTTGTGAAGGTCAGAAAAATAACGATACTCGCCACGAGCATAAACACTCATTGGACCGCATACATCGGTATGTATTATTTCCAACAAGTCAGTAGCTCGTTCCATTGTTCCGAAGAACGGAGTTTTAGTCATCTTGCCCAAAAGGCACGGTTCGCAAGCATCAAATGATTCATAACCAAGTGATTCCAAAAATCCATATATATGGAGTTTCTTCATGCGCTTTACACCGATATGATCTAAACGGCAGTGCCACAAATAAGTTGCACTATCATTATCAACTTTGCATCTTTTGGCATCAATATTATGAATATGTGTATCACTACGATCGAGATCCAACAAACTATTTTCATTGGGTGTATGACCATCGAAGGTTTTATTCATGTAAACAGAAAAACAATTATTCTCTGACTTTAAATGAATAATAGTATTGCAATAAACATGATCAAATCATATTCATGCTCAACGCAAACGCCAAATAACATTTATTTAGGTTTAACACTAATCCCGAAAGTATAGGGAGTGTGCGATGATGATCATATCAATCTTGGAACTACTTCCAACACACATCATCACTTCACCCTCAACTAGTCTCTATTTATTCTGTAACTCCTGTTTCGAGTTACTATTTTTTAGCAACCGAACAAGCATCAAATACTTAGGGGCTACTATAAACACTAGTATGGTACACATCAATAATCTGTATATCAAATATACCCTTGTTCACTTTGCCATCCTACTTATTCACCAAATATTCAGGGATTTTCCACTTCCAGTGACCATTTCCTTTGCAGTAGAAGCACTCAGTTTCAGGCTTTGGTCCAGCTTTGGGCTTCTTCACGGGAGTGAAAACTTGCTTGCCATTCTACTTGAAGTTTCCTTTTCTTTCCCTTTGCCCTTCTCTTGAAACTAGTGGTCTTGTCAATCATCAACACTTGATGCTCTTTCTTGATTTCTACCTTCGTCGATTTCAACATCAGAAGAGTTCGGAATCGTTTTCGTCATCCCTTGCATACCATAGTTCATCACGAAGTTCTAGTAACTTGGTGATGGTGACTAGAGAACTCTGTCAATCACTATCTTATCTGGAAGAATAACTCCCTCTTGATTCAAGCGATTGTAGTACCCAGACAATATGAGCACATGCTCACTAGTTGAGCAATTCTCCTCCATTTTTTAGCTATAGAACTTATTGGAGACTTCATATCTCTCAACTCGGGTATTTGCTTGAAATATTAACTTCAACTCCTGGAACATCTTATATGGTCCATGACGTTCAAAACGTCTTTGAAGTCCCGATTCTAAGCCGTTTAAGCATGGTGCACTAAACTATCAAGTAGTCATCATATTGAGCTAGCCAAACGTTCATAACGTCTGTATCTGCTCTTGCAATAGGTCTTTCACCTAGCGGTGCATCAAGGACATAATTCTTCTGAGCAGCAATGAGGATAAACCTTAGATCACGGACCTAGTCCGCATCATTGCTACTATCATTTTTCAACATAGTTTTTCCTCTAAGAACGTATATAAAACATAGGGAAGCAACAACACGAGCTATTGATCTACAACATTATTTGCAAAATACTATCAAGACTAAGTTCATGATAAATTAAAGTTAAATTAATCATATTACTTAAGAACTCCCACTTAGATAGACATCCCTCTAATCATCTAAGTGATCACATGATCCAAATCAACTAAACCATGTCTGATCATCACGTGAGATGGAGTAGTTTTCAATGGTGAACATCACTATGTTGATCATATCTACTATATGATTCACGCTCGACCTTTCGGTCTTAGTGCTTCGAGGCCATATCTGTATATGCTAGTCTCGTCAAGTTTAGACTGAGTATTCCACGTGTGCAACTGTTTTGCACCCGTTGTATTTGAACGTAGAGCCTATCACACCCGATCATCACGTGGTGTCTCAACACGAAGAACTTTCGCAACGGTGCATACTCAGGGAGAACACTTATACCTTGAAATTTAGTGAGAGATCGTCTTATAATGCTGCCATCAATCAAAGCAAAATAAGATGCATAAAGGATAAACATCACATGCAATCAATATAAGTGATATGATATGGCCATCATCATCTTGTGCTTGTGATCACCATCTCTGAAGAACCATCATGATCACCATTGTAACCGGTGCGACACCTTGATCTTCATCGTAGCATCATTGTCGTTTCGCCACCTATTGCTTCTACGACTATCGCTGCCGTTTAGTGATAAAGTAAAGCAATTACAAGGCGATTGCATTGCATACAATAAAGCGACAACCATATGGCTCCTGCCAGTTGCCGATAACTTTGTTACAAAACATGATCATCTCATACAATAAAATTTAGCATCATGTCTTGACCATATCACATCATAACATACCCTGCAAAAACAAGTTCGACGTCCTCTACTTTGTTGTTGCAAGTTTTACGTGGCTGCTACGGGCTGAGCAAGAACCGTTCTTACCTACGCATGAAAACCACAATGATAGTTCGTCAAGTTAGTGTTATTTTAACCTTCTCAAGGACCGGGTGTAGCCACACTCGATTCAACTAAAGTTGGAGAAACTGACACCCGCCAGCCACCTATGTGCAAAGCACGTCGGTAGAACTAGTCTCGCGTAAGCGTACGCGTAATGTCGGTTCGGGCCGCTTCATCCAACAATACCGCCAAACCAAAGTATGACATGTTGGTAAGCAGTATGACTTGTATCGCCCACAACTCACTTGTGTTCTACTCGTGCATATAACATCTACGCATAAAACCTGGCTCGGATGCCACTGTTGGGGAACGTAGTAATTTCAAAAAAATTCCTACGCACACGCAAGATCATGGTGATGCATAGCAACGAGAGGAGAGAGTGTTGTCCACGTACCCTCATAGACCGAAAGCGGAAGCGTTAGCACAACACGGTTGATGTAGTTGTACGTCTTCATGATCCGACCGATCAAGTACCAAACGCACGGCACCTCCTAGTTCAGCACATGTTCAGCTCGATGACATCCATCGAACTCCGATCCAGCCGAGCTTTGAGGGAGAGTTCCGTCAGCACGATGGTGTGGTGTTGATGATGACGACGCAGGGCTTCGCCTAAGCACCGCTACGATATTATTGAGGTGGATTATGGTGGAGGGGGGCACCGCACACGGCTAAGAGATCCAAGGGATCAAATGTTGTGTCTCAAGGGGGCGCCTCCCTCCCCGTGTATAAAGGAGTGGAGGAGGGGAGGGGGCCGGCCACCCTTGGCGCGCCCCATGAGGAGTCCTACTCACACGGGGAGTAGGACTCCCCCCTTCCATGTTGGAGTAGGAGAGGAGAGGGGGAAAGGAAAGGGGGGGCGTTGTCCCCCTTCCTTGTCCAATTCGGACTAGGGGGGGGGGGCGCGGCTGCCCCTTGGTCGCCTCTCCTCTTCCACCACTTGGGTCCATAAGGCCCAATAACCTCCGGGGGGGTTCCGGTAACCCCCCGGTACTCCGGTATATATCCGATAACCCCCGGAACCATTCCGGTGTTCGAATATAGTCGTCTGCTACGTCTCGAGCTTGCGTTGGTTTTCCTCGAAGAGGAGGGGGTGATGCAGCACAGTAGCGTAAGTATTTCCCTTAGTTTTTGAGAACCAAGGTATCAATCCAGTAGGAGGTCACACGCAAGTCCCTCATACCTGCACAAAATGATAGCAACTCGCAACCAACGCTTAGGGGTTGTCAGTCCCTTCACGGTCACTTACGAGAGTGAGACCTGATAGAGATAATATTTTTGGTGTTTTTGGTATAAAGATGCAAAGTAAAAATTAAAAGGCAAAGCAAGTAAATAAAGTGATAGAGATTGATATGATGAGAATAGACCTGGGGGCCATAGGTTTCACTAGTGGCTTCTCTCAAGAGCATAAGTATTCTACGGTGAGTGAACAAATTACTGTTGAGCAATTGATAGAATTGAGCATAGTTATTGAGGTTATCTAGGTAATGATCATGTATATAGGCATCACATCCGAGACAAGTAGATCGAAACGATTCTGCATCTACTACTATTACTCCACTCATCGACCGCTATCCAGCATGCATCTAGAGTATTAAGTTAAAAACAGAGTAACGCCTTAAGCAAGATGACATGATGTAGAGGAATAAATTCATGCAATATGATAAATACCCCATCTTGTTATCCTCGATGGCAACAATACAATACGTGCCTTGCAACTCTTTCTGTCACTGAGTAAGGACACCGCAAGATTGAACCCAAAGCCATGCACTTCTACCATTGCAAGAACTACCAATCTAGTTGGCCAAACCAAACGGATAATTCGAAGAGACTTGCAAAGATAACTCAATCATGCATAAAAGAATTCAGAGAAGATTCAAATATTATTCATCGATAAGTTGGTTCATAAACCCACAATTCATCGGTCTCAACAAACACACCGCAAAAAGAAGATTACATCGAATAGATCTCCACGAGAGAGGGGGAGAACATTGTATTGAGATCCAAAAAGAGAGAAGAAGCCATCTAGCTACTAGCTATGGACCCAAGGTCCAAGTAAACTACTCACACTTCATCGGAGGGGCTATGGTGATGATGCGAAGCCCTCCATGGTGGATGCCCTCCCGTGAGCTCCTAACAGGCCCCAAGATGGGATCTCGTGGATCTGTAAGGTTGCGGCGGTGGAATTAGGTTTTGGCTCCGTCTCTGGTCTATTGGGGATACGTAGGTATATATAGGAGGAAGGAGTACGTCGGTGGAGCTCCGAGGGGCCCACGAGGTAGGGGGCACGCCCTCCACCCTCGTGACCTCCTCGGAAGCTTCTTGGAGTAGGGTCCAAGTCTCCTGGATCACGGTCGGTGAGAAAATCACGTTCCCGAAGGTTTCATTCCGTTTGGACTCTGTTTGATATTCCGTTTCTTCGAAACACTGAAATAGGCAAAAAAAAACCCAGCAATTCTGGGCTGGGCCTCCGGTTAATAGGTTAGTCCCAAAAATAATATAAAAGTGGAAAATAAAGCCCAATATAGTCCAAAATAGTAGATAAAGTAGCATGGAGCAATCAAAATTTATAGATACGTTGGAGACGTATCAGGCATCCCCAAGCTTAATTCCTACTCGTCCTCGAGTAGGTAAATGATAAAAAGAATAATTTTTGATGCGGAGTGATACTTTGGCATAATTTCAATGTAAATCTTCTTAATCATGGTATGAATATTCAGATCCAAAAAGATTCAAGATAAATTTTCATATTGACATAAAAATAATAATACTTCAAGCATACGAATCAAGCAATTATGTCATCTCAAAATAACATGGCCAAAGAAAGTTCATCCCTACAAAATCATATAGTTAGGGCATGCTTCATTTTCGTCACACAAAGATGTTCCCAACTTCTATACCCCCGATGACAAGCCAAGCAATTGTTTCATACTTTTTAACGCGCTTCAGCTTTTTCAACCCTCACGCAATATATGAGCGCAAGCCATGGATATAGCACTATAGGTGGAATAGAATATGATGATGGGATTGTGTGGAGAAGACAAAAAAATGAGAAAGTCTCATATTGACGAGGATAATCAACGGGCTATGGAGATGCCCATCAATTGATGTCAACATGAGGAGTAGGGATTGCCATGCAACGGATGCACTAGAGCTATGAATGCTCAACAAAAGAAAACTAGTGGGTGTGCATCCAACTCGCTTGCTCATGAAGACCTAGGGCATTTTGAGGAAGCCCATCATTGGAATATACAAGCCAGGTTATATAATGAAAAATTCCCACTAGTATGAACAAGATAATTTATGAGACTCACTATATGAAAAACATGGTGCTACTTTGAAGCACAAATATATGAGACTCACTACATGAAGAACAAGGTGCTACTTTGAAGCACAAATATATGAGACTCACTACATGAAGAACAAGGTGCTACTTTCAAGCACAAGTGTGGTAAAAGGATAGTAACATTGCCCCTTCTCTCTTTTTCTCTCATTTTTTTTGGTGGGCTTCTTTGGCCTCTTTTTTTTATTTGGGCTTCTTTGGCCTCTCTTTTTTTATAAAGTCCGGAGTCTCATCCCGACTTGTGGGGGAATCATTGTATCCATCATCCTTTCCTCACTGGGGCAATGCTCTAATAATGATGATCATCACACTTTTATTTACTTACAACTCAATATTACAACTCGAAACTAGAACAAGATATGACTCTATATGAATGCCTCCGACGGTGTACCGGGATGGTGCAATGAATCAAGAGTGACATGTATGAAAAATAATGCGTGGTGGCTTTGCCACAAATACGATGTCAACTACATGATCATGCAATGGCAATATGACAAAAGTAAAGTATGTCATGATGAACGGAACGGTGGAAAGTTGCATGGCAATATATCTCGGAATGGCTATGGAAATGCCATAATAGGTAGGTATGGTGGCTGTTTTGAGGAAGATATAAGGAGGTTTATGTGTGAAAGAGCGTATCATATCACGGGGTTTGGATGTACCGACGAAGTTTGCACCAACTCTCAATGTGAGAAAGGGCAATGCACGGTACCGAAGAGGCTAGCAAAGGCGAAAAGGTAAAAGTGTGTATAATCCATGGACTCACATTAGTCATAAAGAACTCATATACTTATTGCAAAAGTTTATTAGCCCTTGAAGCAAAGTACTACTATGCATGCCCCTAGGGGGATAGATTGGTAGGAAAATACCATCGCTCGTCCCCGACCGCCACTCATAAGGATGCACAAGCCAGGTACACTTCATGCTTCAAATTTGTTACACAACTTTACCCATACGTGCATGCTACGGGACTTACAAACTTCAACACAAGTATTTCTCAAATTCACAACTACTCAACTAGCACGACTTTGATATTATTACCTCCATATCTTAAAACAATTATTAAGCATTAGATTTATCTTAGTATTCAATTCACTCAAAAGAAAGTTTCACATATTTTGAACACTAAGTATATTAACATTAAGCAAATTACCATGCTATTAATGACTCTCAAAATAATCTAAGTGAAGCATGAGAGATCAAGTTTCTTTAAAACAAATCCACCACCGTGCTCTAAAAGATCTAAGTGAAGCACTAGAGCAAAAATTATCACGCTCAAAAAGATATAAGTGAAGCACTATGAGCAAACTATCAAGCTCAAAAGATATAAGTGAAGCACATAGAGTGTTCTAACAAATTCCAAATCATGTATGGCTCTCTCAAAAGGTGTGTACAGCAAGGATGATTGTGGTAGACTAACAAGCAAATACACAAGTAATACAAGACGCTCCAAGCAAAACACATATCATGTTGGTGAATAAAAATATAGCTCCAAGTAAATTACCGATGGAAGTGGACGAAAGAGGGGATGCCTTCCGGGGCATCCCCAAGCTTTGACTTTTTGGTGTCCTTGGATTATCTTGGGGGTGCCATGGGAATCCCCAAGCTTAGGCTCTTGCCACTCCTTGTTCCATAATCCATCGAAAGAATTTACCCAAAACTTGAAAACTTCACAACACAAAACTCAACAGAAATCTCGTGAGCTCCGTTAGAGAAAGAAAACAAAAGACTACTTCAAGGTACTGTAATGAACTCATTCTTTATTTATATTTGTGTTAAACCTACTGTATTCCAACTTCTCTATGGTTTATAAACTAATTTACTAGCCATAGATTCATCAAAATAAGCAAACAACGCACGAAAAACAGAATTTGTCAAAAACAGAACAGTCTGTAGTAATATGTAACTAACGCAAACTTCTGTAACTCTAAAAATTCTACCAAAATAGGAAGTCCTGGAAAATTTGTTTATTGATCAGCATCAAAAAGAATCAACGCAAAAGCACTCTTCAGTAAAAAATGGCAGCTAATCTCGCGAGCGCTAAGGTTTCTGTTTTTCAGCAGAATCAAATCAACTATCATCGTAGGTTATCCTAGGTCTTACTTGGCACAAACACTAATTAAAACATAAAAACACATCCAAACAGAAGGTAGATGGATTATTTATTCCTAAACAGAACCAAAAACAAAAAAACACAAAATAAAATTGGGTTGCCTCCCAACAAGCGGTATCGTTTAACGCCCCTAGCTAGGCATAAAAGCAAGGGTAGATCTAGGTATTGCCGTCTTTGGTAGGCAATCCATAAGTGGCTCTCATGATAGATTCATATGGTAATTTTATTTTCTTTCTAGGGAAGTGTTCCATACCCTTCTTTAAGGGAAATTGGAATCTAATATTCCCTTCCTTCATATCAATAATTGCACCAATCGTTCTAAGGAAAGGTCTACCAAGAATAATAGGGCATGAAGGATTGCAATCTATATCAAGAACGATAAAATCTACGGGCACATAATTCCTATTTGCAACAATAAGAACATCATTAATTCTTCCCATAGGTTTTTTAATAGTGAAATCCGCAAGATGCAAGTTTAGAGAGCAATCATTAAAATCACGGAAATCTAGCAAATCACACAAAGCTTTGGGGATAGTAGAGACACTAGCACCCAAATCACACAAAGCATGAAACTCATAATCTTTAATTTTAATTTTAATGGTAGGTTCCCACTCATCATGGAGTTTTCTAGGGATGAGAACTTTCAACTCAAGCTTTTCTTCATAGGATTGCATCAAGGCATCAACAATGTGTTCGGTAAAGGCCTTATTTTGACTATAAGCATGAGGAGAATTTAACACGGATTGCAGCAAGGAAATACAATCAATCAAAGAGCAATTTTCATAATTAAATTCCTTGAGACCCAAAATAGTAGGTTTAGCAACACCACGTTTTTTATTTATTTCAATCCTACTTTCATCAATTTCATCATCAAGATCTAGAAACTCATAATTCTTAGAACACCTTCTAGGTAAGGGAAGATCATATTCAGATTCATCATGATTCATATTGCAAAACAAAGATTTAATGGGGGACACATCAATAACTTTTAGATCTTCATCTTGATTTTCATAGGGATTAGAAGAACACGCTTTAATAAAGGCATCTTTGGAAGCACGCATCCTAGCGGTTCTTTCTTTGCACTCGTCAATGGAAATTCTCATAGCTTTGAGAGACTCATTGATATCATGCTTAGAAGGAATAGATCTAAGCTTTAAAGAATCAATTTCAAGAGAAATTCTATCAACGTTCCTAGCCAAATCATCAACTTTAAGCAATTTCTCTTCAAGCAAAGCATTATTTTTTTTGTGAATTCATAAACTCTTTAACACTACTCTCAAAATCAGAGGGCATCTTATTGAAATTTCCATAAGAGTTGCTGTAGGAATTTCCATAATTGTTAGAAGGATTGCTAGGAAAAGGCCTAGGATTAAAATTCCCTCTATAAGCGTTGTTACCAAAACTATTCCTACCAACAAAATTCACATCCATAGATTCATTATTATTCTCAAGCAAAGTAGATAAAGGCATATCATTAGGATCAAGAGGAGTATTTTTAGGAGCAAACATCTTCATAAGTTCATCCATCTTTTCACTCAAAACATTGATTTCTTCTATAGCATGCACTTTTTACTAGAAGATCTTTCGTGTGCCATTGAGAATAATTAGCCATAATATTATCAAGCAATTTGGTAGCATCCCCTAACGTAATTTCCATAAAAGTGCCTCCATGCCGAATCTAAAAGATTTCTAGAAGCAAAATTCAATCCGCATAAAAATTTGTATGATCATCCATAAATTGAAACCATGAGTAGGGCAATTGCGAAGCATCAATTTCATTCTTTCCCAAGATTGGGCAACATGCTCATGATCAAGTTGTTTAAAATTCATGATATCGTTCCTAAGAGTGATAATCTTAGCGGGAGGAAAATACTTAGAAATAAAAGCATCTTTGCACTTGTTCCAAGAATCAATACTATTTTTAGGCAAAGATGAAAACCAAACTTTAGCACGATCTCTAAGTGAAAACGGAAATAACTTCAATTTGACAATATTGTTATCCCTATCTTTTTTATTTTGCATATCACACAAATCAACAAAATTGTTTAGATGAGTAGCGGCATCTTCACTAGGAAGGCCGGTGAATTGGTCTTTCATAACAAGATTCAACAAAGCGGTATTGATTTCACAAGACTCATCATTATTAAGAGGAGCAATCGGAGTACTAAGGAAATCATTATTATTGGTATTCGAGAAATCACACAATTTGGTATTATCTTGTGCCATGGCAACAAGTAATCCAACACACAAGCAAACAGGAAGGCAAAGGGAAAGAGAGGGCGAATAAAACGACAAGGGTGAAGTGGGGGAGAGGAAAACGAGAGGTAAATGGCAAATAATGTAATGCGAGAGATAGGGATTGTGATGGGTACTTGGTATGTTGACTTTTGCATAAGCCTCCCCGGCAACGGCGCCAGAAATCCTTCTTGCTACGTCTCAAGCTTGCGTTGGTTTTCCCCGAAGAGGAGGGGGTGATGCAGCATAGTAGCGTAAGTATTTCCCTCAGTTTTTGAGAACCAAGGTATCAATTCAGTAGGAGGTCACGCGCAAGTCCCTCGTACCTGCACAAAATGATAGCAACTCGCAACCAACGCTTAGGGGTTGTCAATCCTTCACGGTCACTTACTTAGAGTGAGATCGATAGAGATAATATTTTTGGTATTTTTGGTATAAAGATGCAAAGTAAAAGTAAAAGGCAAATCAAGTAAATAAAGTGATAGAGATTGATATGATGAGAATAGACCCGGGGCCATAGGTTTCACTAGTGGCTTCTCTCAAGAGCATAAGTATTCTACGGTGGGTGAACAAATTATCGTTGAGCAATTGATAGAATTGAGCATAGTTATGAGGTTATCTAGGTAATGATCATGTATATAGGCATCACGTCCGAGACAAGTAGATCAAACGATTACGCATCTACTACTATTACTCCACTCATCGACCGCTATCCAAAGATGCATCTAGAGTATTAAGTTAAAACAGAGTAACGCCTTAAGCAAGATGACATGATGTAGAGGAATAAATTCATGCAATATGATAAATACCCCATCTTGTTATCCTCGATGGCAACAATACAATACGTGCCTTGCAACTCTTTCACATCGAGTAAGGACACCGCAAGATTGAACCCAAAGCCATGCACTTCTCCCATTGCAAGAACTACCAATCTAGTTGGCCAAACCAAACGGATCATTCGAAGAGACTTGCAAAGATAACTCAATCATACATAAAAGAATTCAGAGAAGATTCAAATATTATTCATAGATAAGTTGGATCATAAACCCACAATTCATCGGTCTCAACAAACACACCGCAAAAAGAAGATTACATCGAATAGATCTCCACGAGAGAGGGGGAGAACATTGTATTGAGATCCAAAAAGAGAGAAGAAGCCATCTAGCTACTAGCTATGGACCCGAAGGTCTGAAGTAAACTACTCACACTTCATCGGAGGGGCTATGGTGATGATGCAGAAGCCCTCCGTGGTGGATGCCCTCTCCGGCGGAGCTCCGAAACAGGCCCCAAGATGGGATCTCGTGGATACAGAAGGTTGCGGCGGTGGAATTAGGTTTTTGGCTCCGTCTCTGGTTTATTGGGGATACATAGGTATATATAGGAGGAAGGAGTACGTCGGTGGAGCTCCAAGGGGCCCACGAGGTATGGGGCACGCCCTCCACCCTCGTGACCTCCTCGGAAGCTTCTTGGAGTAGGGTCCAAGTCTCCTGGATCACGGTCGGTGAGAAAATCACGTTCCCGAAGGTTTCATTCCGTTTGGACTCTGTTTGATATTCCGTTTCTTCGAAACACTGAAATAGGCAAAAAAAAAAACAGCAATTCTGGGCTGGGCCTCCGGTTAATAGGTTAGTCCCAAAAATAATATAAAAGTGGAAAATAAAGCCCAATATAGTCCAAAATAGTAGATAAAGTAGCATGGAGCAATCAAAATTTATAGATACGTTGGAGACGTATCATCGTCCAATATATTAATCTTCATGTCTCGACCACTTCGAGACTCCTCGTCACGTCCGTGATCACATCCGGGACTCCGAACTACCTTCGGTACATCAAAACACATAAACTCATAACATAACCGTCATCTAACTTTAAGCGTGCGGACCCTACGGGTTCGAGAACTACGTAGACATGACCGAGACACGTCTTCGGTCAATAACCAATAGTGAAACCTGGATGCTCATATTGTCTCCCACATATTCTACGAAGATCTTTATCGGTCAAACCGCATAACAACATATGTTGTTCCTTTTGTCATTGGTATGTTACCTCCCTGAGATTCGATCATCGATATCTCAATACATAGTTCAATCTCGTTACCGGCAAGTCTCTTTACGCGTTACGTAATGCATCATCCCGCAACTAACTCATTAGCTACATTGCTTGCAAGGCTTATAGTGATGTGCATTACCGAGAGGGCCCAGAGATACCTCTCCGACAATCGGAGTGACAAATCCTAATCTCGAAATACGCCAACTCAACATGTACCTTCGGAGACACTGAGAGCTCCTTTATAATCACCCGATTGCGTAGACGTTTGGTAGCACACAAAGTGTTCCTCCGGTAAACGGGAGTTGCATAATCTCATAGTCATAGGAACATGTATAAGTCATGAAGAAAGCAATAGCAACATACTAAACGATCAAGTGCTAAGCTAACGGAATGGGTCAAGTCAATCACATCATTCTCCTAATGATGTGATCCCGTTAATCAAATGACAACTCATGTCTATGGCTAGGAAACACAACCATCTTTGATTAACGAGCTAGTCAAGTAGAGGCATACTAGTGACACTATGTTTGTCTATGTATTCACACATGTATTATGTTTCCGGTTAATACAATTCTAGCATGAATGATAAACATTTATCATGAAATAAGGAAATAAATAATAACTTTGTTATTGCCTCTAGGGCATATTTCCTTCAGTTACGTAGAGTATCGATGGGTGAGTGGAGTTCGTTGCGAAAGATACGAGCGTTCCCGTAGTCCCACAACTTCCAAAGGATGGCGAGGGCGACAGTGGGCCAAATGTTGATGTCGAGGCTCACCAGCGTACGAGTAGCCCAAAGGAGGTCGATGGGGTGAGGTGGCGCCAGTCCCAAGAGGGACCAGAACTATGTCGCGTGTGGGCAGAGTATGGCGAGGTGCGTCGCGCCCCATCGTGAGGGCGCACTAAGGGCATTGTTGAATCCGAGGTGATGGTCTTGTGATGCAAGTTTTCCATCGTGCTCAGCCTGTCACGGCAGAGGAACCAACCAAAGATCTTGACCTTAATAGGTGTGTTGGAGCTCCAGATGTGCTCCCCGTTGAGATCTATCTCTTGGTCGAAGAAGAGAAGCAAGTAAGCGCATCTCGAGGCGCATGAGAAGTCATGGGTGAGGAACCTGTCGTCGAGCGCGTCGTTGGTGATGACATCCTGCAAGAAAGACAAAACAGACGCAAGCTCTATAGAAGCAACATTGGTTAGGCAGTTCCGTAGAGTAGCGAGTAAACCATTCTACATGACAGTCGAAACCAGGACAAGGGTGATGTGGAGCGGGAGAAGAGCTGTGGGTAAATGTCCGTGAGTGGTGTGAAAAAAAGCCAAATTTCTAGCCAGAAGAAGGTGGCAGCGTTGTTGGTAAGGATGAAAATGATTTTTCGGAGGGAGTGGAGTTGGTTTTTTATGATAGTCCAGAGGTAGGATGGGTTGTGAGGATTGTTCGCGAAGTCAAGGGAGTAGTGTTGGAAGAACCAGTTGGCCCATAGGTATGGTTTTTGGAGAAGTTTGAAAGCAATTTTCATGAGGAGACAATTGTTTCGGAGAAGCAGATTTTTAATACTGAGTCGGTCAACAGCTTTGGGTTTGCAAACATTTTTCCAAGCGATAAGGCATTTGGCCCCCGAGCAAGATTCCTCGGCAGCGCATGAGAAGGATCTAAGGATGGTGCGTATTTCGATCCGTCAAACCATGAAGAATCAAGGCCGAGGAGCCAAGATAAACGCCCTGTTCATTCCTGCAAACTGCACTGATAGCTCCAACTTGCAGATTCTTACATACAGTCGCGTCAACATTGACCTTGCTACAGTCGTGTGGGGGAGGGATTCATGAACGAGCTTGTGCTAGAGGTTGGCGCCCAGGCCGGGATGATTGTTTGGATGAGGCTAGCTCTAGATCTTTCAAGTATCTTCGGATAAACAAATGAGTGGCCATGGGGCTTTGTTCCTCCCAATGCGCTCCATAGTTTTTCTACGGTTGCCTACATCCATGCGCTCCATCGTTTTTCTAACACCACAACATAATTGGTTGCCTACATCCATGCGCTCCATCATTTTTCTAACACCACAACATAATTGGTTGCCTACATCCATGCGCTCCATCGTTTTTCTAACACCACAACATAATTGGTTGCCTACATCCATGCGCTCCATCGTTTTTCTAACACCACAACATAATTGGTTGCCTACATCCATGCGCTCCGTCGTTTTTCTAACACCACAACATAATTGGTTGCCTACATCCATGCGCTCCATCGTTTTTCTAACACCACAGCGACCTGAACCAATTATGTTGCCATACATGTGTCAATTGTCCATCCCCAGTGCGCCGAATGAGGCCTTGGGTTAGTATTTCCTTTCCCTCTATGATCGCCCTCCAGATTTGAGAAGGTTGGCTACCAAGCTCTGCATCAAGAAAGTCAGTCATTTGAAAATAAAGAGCCTTCAAATTTTTTGCGTCGAGGGTGTCCGGAAATTGCAAAATTCGCCAAGCTTGCTAAGCGAGTAGGGCGAGGTTGAAAAGCTCAATATCTGTGAATCCCAACCCCTGTTCAAGAATTCATCCGATTAACCAGTTAACTTGCCGATTAATCTCTACTTGTAGGGTCACCGAGTAGCCTAAAAACCGATAAATCGTCCGATTAATTGATTAAATGGCCGATTAACTTGCCGGTTAGCTGATTAATCCCCTACTCACCTGCCAACCGAGCAGCTACCAGTTAACGACTTCCTTAACAATGATCCCAACCCTCCTTGATATTATTGTCTCGTCATTACCTCCCACGAGACCCAACATGTTTTCCGTTCGCCCCGCCGACTACCCCACCAGAATTTCCGAATGATGGAGTTGATGTGGTGGCACAATCCTCGGGGTAGTTTGAAGCAGGACATGGAATAAACTGGTACTGCTTGGCAACTGACTTAATTAACACTTCCTTTCAACCCGACGAAAGATTTTTTTTCCATCCATCTTTTTTTACTTTGCTCCATACTCTTTCTTTCAAATACTTAAAGGCCCCATTCTTGCAAAACCTATATCAGTGGGCATGCCCAGGTATTTCTCATATAAGCTCTCATTCTGAATGTTCATGATAGTTTTCATTTCCTCTTTAACTGTCTGTGAGCAACCTTTGCTAAAGAAAACCGATGACTTATCATGATTAATTTTCCGCCCAGATGCCTGACAATAAGTATCGAACAAAGAATACACCAAACTAGCTCCCTCAACACTGGCTTTGACGAACAGCAGACTGTCATCCGCAAAGACGAAAAAGTAAATGGCTGATTGATGGTGGCGATTTTGCCACTTTAATCCCACTGATCTGCGAAGACTGATTTTGACTTTTTATGAGGCACGAAAAGCCCTATGCTGCCAACAAGAATATGGAGGGAGAGATTGGATCCCCGTTTCTGATAGGTGCACTTGACATGGCATTTCCACGATTAAATAATATATCATTCTAGTTGTTGCCACCAAGTCTCTTGCTCCTATTAAGCTCAACCTTAGTAGAAGTGGGCAGCGGCATTGGGTGGACAGTCTATCCGCCCTTAAGTGGTATTACCAGCCATTCTGGAGGAGCAGTTGATTTAGCAATTTTTAGTCTTTATCTATCAGGTATTTCATCAATTTTAGGTTCTATCAATTTTATAACAACTATCTTCAACATGCGTGGACCTGAGATGACTATGCATAGATGGTCCGTTCTAGTGACAGCATTCCTACTTTTATTATTACGACTAATTCCCTTGTACGTAGGAGAGTAAACAACTTTTTTTTGAGAAATCTCGCTCGCTTTATTGATTCAAAACAATGTTCATGGGCACACGGTGTGGGTCATGAGGAAAGTAAACAACTTGTGTAGGAATAAAGTAGTGTCATTTTAGGCCCAAGAGTGAACTGGACTAGAGCTTTCGTTGTCCCGATCCGGCCCAACAAATTGTAGGATTAAAGTGGTTCTGCGGCGAGGCCGCGAGAGGTCAAAGACGGAGCGGCGGACTCTCCTTGCAATACCTACTCCACCGCCGCCGCCGCCGCCGCGATGCTTCTCTTCCACAAGCAACTCCTCTCGCTCCGTCTCCCCGCCTCACCCGTGATCTTCTCTCTCCGTCGCGCCCTCTTATCCACCTCGGCCGCCACCGACGCCCCGCCGCACCCCTTCGCCGTCGACGACTACCTCGTCACCACCTGCGGCCTCACGCCGGAGCAAGCCCTGAAGGCCGCCAAGCACGTCTCCCACTGCAAGTCCACCTCCAACGCCGGCTCCGTCCTCGCCTACCTCGCCGGCCCCACCCTCCGCCTCTCCAAGGCCGACATCGCCCACGTCGTCGCCCGCGACCCGCGGATCCTCAACTGCAGCGTCGAAAACACCCTCAAGGCCCGCGTCGCCACCTTACGCGGCTATGGCCTCTCCGAGGACCACGTCCGGTCCTTCCTCCGCATGGCCCCCGGCGTCTTCCGCTCCATCAGCATCCAGGAGAAGCTCGGGTTCTGGTTGCCCTTCCTGGGGTCGCCGGAGAAGTTCATCCGCATCCTCAGGCGCAACTACTACCTCCTCACGTCGGACATCGAGCGGGTGGTCAAGCCCAACATCGCGGTGCTACTGGAGAGTGGGTTAAGTGCCGACGATATTGCCAAGATGTGCGTGCCCAACTCGAGACTGCTCACCAGCAGCCCCAAGACCGTAATGTCCATCCTGGAGCGAGCTGATAAGCTCGGCGTGCCTCGCGGTTCGCTTATGTTCAGGCAGGCAGTGACCACGACGACGGGCCTTGGGGCCGAGACTATGGCAGCCAAGCTCAAGCTCTTCGAGGAGATTCTTGGGTGGTCTGAGGCTGAGGTGACCAACGTGGTGAGGATCAACCCAACGGTGCTGAGAATCTCTGGGGACAAGCTTCGCAGTGCTAAGGAGTTCCTGACCAAGGTGGTCGGTGTTGACACCAGGTACATCCTTGCCAGGCCCTCGATCGTGATGTACAGCCTGAAGTGCCGACTGGCCCCTCGGCATTATGTGATGAAGGTGCTCCAGGAGAAAGGATTGATTCAGAAAGATCAGAGCTTCTACACGATGATCACACCTAGTGAGAAGACATTTCAGCGCAGGCATATAGATGCTCATAGGCATGTTCTTCCAGGCCTTGCTGAAGCCTACGCAGCTGCTTGCCAAGGGAAACCACCAGCTGAAGTTGCGGTATGAAGGATCCTGCTGTAGGTTCACATGTTCTGAATCTGCACTAACCATCTAAATGGCAGCAATGTTTCATTCTTATTACCGCATTCGGAAACTCCTGATGCGTACTCTGCAACTCGGGCTGCTAGCACCTGAATTCTGATGAAACTCATTGTGCTACAGTACTAACTTATAGTGCCCAGCTTGAGGCTACTATTTATCCAGCTAGGTTTTTTTTGAAACGGAATCCAGCTAGGTTTGGATTCTGAAATGAAAGGTACCATGTTAGAACTCTTGGATGAGTTTGTAGGGATAACACAACTTCTGTTTGTTTGTTTTGGAGTTGTATGGGCTTTCGTCATGGTTTAAGTGCATTGTATGTCGGATGCTAGAATTGTGGGAAAGATGGTTCGCTCATTGGTTTTTGCGCTTGAACATGAAAATCTCAATGTTACATGCTTATATATTCACCTAATCACCTTTGCATATTTGCAGTCACTGCATGGGTGAGGGTGTGCTATCATCATACATAAATCTCAACCTTTTCCATGGTCAGCCTTTTCCTTCTCTGAACCAGGAATTTTTCTCTGAGCATTTTCTTCAGCTAGATGAGTTAGGACTTGATAAATGTAATCATTGTTTGAGTGCTGCATCACCTGTTACGGTAAATGGAGATGGAACAGGTCATCCACTAAGTTTGGTTTGACAACCAATGTGAGTACTGAACTTGATGCATCCTGTTAATAGTTGCTATGTTTTTGAGTTTTGACTTGTACTAAATGTTTGGGTTTATTTGGAACTCGGCTGGCTGAGAATTGACACTCTCTCGCTGTGTCGATGCTGATGGAGTGAGCTGAAGCTCCTCATAGGCCACAGCTGGTATGGTAAGTCGATATATTTTGCTGATCTGTTTACACGTTTGAGATGGTTGTTACTCTGGAGTAGTCCTTGGGGGAAGCTTCGTCCGGTCTCCCAGTTCCTCAGCACCGCGATTGGCGTCGACACAGTGGTTTCCTGCGTCCCAGGCCCCAGTGGCCAAGATGCTCCAGAGGGAAGGATTGCTCAGCGTGGCCTCATTTGGTTTCACGGGAATACGGGATCCTGGGGAAATCCTTGGCTTTTCCTCGGGCCAAGAAACCTCGGACTAAATTCTCCCCGGGCGATCCACCAGCGCATTTGGAGGCCCAAGAGACAGGGGCAGCCCCACCCTTTCCCCGTGACTCTTCCATGCCTTGTGAGGTCAGGGAGAAAACCCTAGTCGCTTGGTCTCGCGAACGAGAGGCGGCGGCGACCAGATCGAGAACTCCTCCGCCGTCCAGCGCTCCGCCCTTCTTCGTCCAACGCTCCACCGTCCCCTGGCCCTCCTCTGGCAACTGGAAGCGGTGCACCCCCCATCTCCCTCCACCTCCACGCTCTGCCCCTCTGGCGAGGGCGACGGCGACCGAGGTTGTCACCTCTAGATCTCTCTCCGCCTTGAAGTTCCCTCACCTCCCGCAAAGACGACGGCCAGGAGGTCATCCTCCTCTTTCACCAAGGTATCCCCTCCTCCTCCTCTTCTACCCGAGTGTTTTTCTTCTCCATGGTGATGCCTTCCCTGCCATTCGCGGACACGAGATGAGGAGCTCTGTGCTGATCCAAAAACCTCCTCTTTGGTCTGCTTCATTTTGTTTGCAGCTCCCCCTAGCCCCTAGCGTGCTTGATTTGTTCTCACGGAAGAAAAATTGTTGTTCCTTGCCACTAAAGACTGAATTGATGATTGGTGTTTTCTTTCTGCCATCAAAATGACAAGTGGGAGCAGCAAGATTAGATACTTATTTAGTCATACTAGCACGTATATTGACATAACTTGGAAGAATTAGTGATGGGTAATCGCTGCTAACCTGTGTTCTGGCGGAGTGCCAAAGTGGTAATTACTATGTCGTTTAGGACATGAACAACTGAGTGTTGAGTGCCAGCTTTGTGCAGGTTTAGTTCAGTCAACTTCCTATAGGTTTGTTTTTCTGCTAGCTTGCTGTTAACATGTCATTTGTTGGATATTACATTTTTCTATGGCAGATTAAAAATATAGAACTATCTATGATTACTTGGCACATATGTAGCTTCTGTAGTTTCTTGTGCACTCTGTACTACCAGCATTTAATAGGTTGTACTTGGTGTGAAATTCATTGATGTTGATTCACACAAGTTCCATATTCATTGATGTTATTAGAATGTCACTATGTTTGTATTTACTCTATTCCTAGGCTGCTACCTACTGGTTCTCAGATGGTATTATTATTGCTTAGCAATCTGTTCTGTAATATGTGGTAGCTAGTGCATATTCATGCGCTTCTTGAATGTATTATGTGTTCTGAAATTGTTTAGCAAAAATACTATATGCATCCTTTGTGCCATAAACTGATAAGTATTTAATCATGTGTCGAATGCAGGTGCCTTGACATTATAAGTGTTTTGCTTTATCCGAAGACGTTCTGTTCAATTGCTTCGTGCCTTTCAATTTATCGGTCATTGAGAATATTTCACTCGGAACAAGAAAGGTATATGACGCAATCATCCCTTTTACACTATCTTTGAGGAAGCTTAAATTCTGCAAAACTACTGCTCTTAATTATGTGTTTGTTCTGTTACTGTCATGCAGAATGTTCTTAATTCTGTTTATACACAACGCAATCTATGGCAGCGCCGGGCGTCTTGGGACCATGCATATGAGAAAGGTCTTGTTGATATAATGCTTTACCACAACAATACCATCTATAGAGGTCAAAATGGGTGGTTGGCTGAAGGGTGGACTAGCATTACAAATACATTCAATCAGAAGTTTCCACTACCTCATTTTACCAAGCAACAAATCCAAGAGAAGGAGAAGGAAATTACAAGGCAGTGAGAGATTCTCGGAAACAGAGTGGCACTGGATGGGATGATACACTTTGCATAATCATTGCTGAACCTGTAATATGGGATAAGCTTATTAAGGTTAGCTCTTTTCTTGATATATCGTTTGTTCACTGCCATTCATGCTCTTCAAGGCATTGTTTTATTGATCGACAATGTTGCTGCATCCAATAGGACCATCCGAGGGTAAAGAAGTTCCGTTTGAAGCCATTCATGCTCTTCAAGGCATTGGCTTCCCTGCATGAAGGTATGTTTCTTGTATCATGTGTTTCCTAGCCTAGTAGCTAATGCACTTCATCTTCTTGTGTTCCTGCTTATGTTCATGCACGTCTTGCATTTATTATGTGTTCTGAAATTGTTTAGCGAAAATAGTATATGCGTCCTTTGTTTTCACCTCACAATTATGACCAGCGAAGGAACTTATTATCCTGGCTAGTACAATAGTTAGATATGAATCCTACATGATGTCTTCATCTTTGAAGGGACTTAGGTCCAGTTTGAGGTTTTCTTTTTCTTTCTTTCTGGAATGGGAGATAGTAATTAAGGACAAGTAGTTTACTTAGTTTCAATCTAGGTTATCTTGCAAACAACCAGTGTTAATTATGTCAGTTAACTTAAGTAGGACCCCGGTAATCTAATTTGCTTCGAACACACATGGTTATAAGCAAGTTACAGTAGCACATACTACATAGGTTGCATTCCCATTGAAGGCGCCCCTGTTTATTTCTTGTTTTTATTGTTGAGACTCCCTTGGACATAACTAATATGTTGATATTTTTCTTTTTTTGGAGCAGGAAGTGTTGCTTCAGGCAATCTCAACTTTATATCAATTCCGCAAGCGGATCTAACAAGTGACACAATTTCTCCTATGGATTCCTCTACGAATGATGTAAACCCTTTCTCCTCTACCAATCTTGAAGCTGGTATGTCGTCTTCTGATTTGCAAGACCAAGGGCGTCAAGAAGAGATGAAGCTGAGCGTGCAACATCAGCTAACTCTGAACAAAAGAGAGTGGAGCCGATGAAAAAGAGGAAGCGCAACCATGTCGCTTTGGCTCTCGAGGACTACATAGATTTTCGGAAGAAGCAAGCTGCAAAATTGGATGAAGAGTTAAAGGAATCAAAGCAATATAACTTTTTTTCTTGATATTTGTAGCGATGGGCTGTAGATATTAATACCAATGCATGCAAGAGCTTTTAAATATAATCATCCAAGCACAGAGGTATGTTTCAGTTCATCTTAAACTTTGTTATCTTGTATAAGTGCTCTCTCTTGTTTAATGAATATAATTTATCTTTTATTTTTTGGACGTATTTTTGTAATGAAAAAGTGGAGGATTTTCTTTCTTTGCTAATGGAATGGTTTGTCCTATGTGACAAGTATGTCCATAAAAATAATAGCGATGCCTCAACTAGTTTGTTCGAGGATGAATGAGAAGACCATGAACCTCGAAAAAGCAAGCTTGTTGTAGAGAAATTTAACGCGATCTGCTATGGTGGCACTGACAGAAAAAATTGCATATACTTCAATGTACTCCTCATTCTTATCTTGTTCATTTGTAGTGTTGGTATATTTGTTGTTTCCGTACATGTCATCCTAATATAATTTTTTAAGATGTGCAATGGTATGACCATCGGGTTGAAAATTCCTAGTAGCCCATGGAGAAACTCTAGTTAGTATCTAATATGAAATTATTATTTTAAAAAATGTATTTCAAGTGCAATGAGTGGTTCAATGTTCAACGCTTTCCCACTTAAAGTTAAAGAATTTGTTCAAGAAAGCCATATGCGAAAATTTTTACCACTGCCAGTGAGTGCTTCATATCTTCTTGATAATTTTGGCTAAACACAAGATTCACTGATGGTATTTAATTGTCCTGTCACATTTTAAAAGGTGATGTTGATGGCTCAATCCTTGACAGGGTGGGCCACCGCACAACACATCAATATCACCCTTTAAAATGTGACAGGACAATTAAATACCATGTGTTTAGCCAAAATTGTCAAGAAGAAAGAAGATATCAAGCACTCATCGGCAGGGATAAGATTTTTCGTCTATGGCCTTCTTGAACAAATTCTTTAATTTTAAGTGGGAAAGCACTGAACATTGAAGGAGTCATTGCACTTGAATGCATTTTTTAAAGAATAGTTTCAGATTAGATACTAACCAGAGTTTCTCCGTTGGCTCCTAGGAATCCTCGACCCGATGGTCATTCCAACGCACCTCTTAAAAATTATATTACGATGGTATATACGGAAACAACAAATGTACTAACACTACAAATGAACAAGATGAGAATGAGTACCTTGAAGTATATGTAATTTTTTCTGTCAGCGCCACCATAGCATATCGCTCTAAGTTTCTCTACGACAAGCTTGTTTTTTTCCAGGTTCATGGTCTTCTCCTTCATCCTCGAACAAACTAGTTGAGGCATCGTCATTATTTTTATGGATGTACTTGTCACATAGGACAGACCATTCCATTAGCAAAGAAAGGCCTCCACTTTTTATTACGAAAATACGTCCAAAAAACAGAAGATAAATTATATTTATTAAACAAGAGAGAGTACTTATACAAGATAACAAAGTTTAAGATGCACTGAGACATACCTCTGTGCTTGGATGGTTATACTTAAAGCTCTCGCATGCATTGGCATTAAGATCTATAGCCCATCGTTACAAATATCAACAACAAATTGTTCTCTAGCAGCCAATTGAAGAGCTATCTGTTGCAGAAAAAGCGAAGGCGCTGCAGCTTTTCAAATGCCCAATGATTCGAGAGATTTTCATCAATACTAAGAACCCAAGGCTTAGGCTTTTTTGGTTGGAGGAGGAGATTGCTGCAATTGAGAGATCATAAGGTATCCATCTTTACCATGTAGTTCCTCATGATGTGCTAGCTAGACATCCAATGATTTCTACTAGGCTTTCTTTGCTATGCATATACTAGCAGCTAGTGAACTTTGTTAGACACTTGACTGTAACCTTAGTTCAATCAGTTGGCCTGAAGCTAGAACCTGCTTTGTTGGCAGCTATAATTAGAAAGAGGATGCAGAGATAGTACTACCAGCTTGCCAAGTGCCTAGCTACTTAATGATGTTATTTATTTATTTTCTTTACTCTGTTGCTTTGATTAGGATATGTTGTCATTCAAGTGAACTTGTAGCAATCTGCTTGGCAAAAGATTTACTCATCAGGGAAGTAACTTGTCGTAGCAGGAGTGTGTGCCTAATCTTGTTATTAGTACTAGATGACACCCCGCGCGGTGCCGCGTAACTCTTAGCTAACATTAAGGGTTTTGATGTTAAAATATAATATGATCCTACTAATAAAGCACGCATTGCTTCCGTCAGGTTCACCGTCGTGGACTTTTTCTTAAAAACTTTTTCTTAAAAAGTCCTTATGTTTGTTAGCACACACGTGTTTGTTTAAAAAGTCCTTATGTTTGTTAGCACACACGTGTTTGTATCCAACTCGATTTCATCACGTGTTCCGTAATAGATGCAGAGTCCTGACCTGACCATGGAGCCGACCAGTAAACGTCTCTCCTCTCGATTGATATAAGAGTGTGTCCCTCGGCGCAACCTAGACGCACACGGCCACCCACCTAGCTGTCTCGATCGGGACGTGAAAATTGGCCACGACGGGCGGCTTGCGGAGGAGAGGCACGAGGGGAGGCGGAAGGTGACCCCAGCTGAAAACGTGGAGAGGCGGTCGTTCCGTGGAAGCGTAGGGAGGCGGTCGTTCCGGCGGCGGCGGCTTCCTATTGCACGAGGCCCGACTCAGGGAGGGAGAGGCATGAAATTGCCATGTCGCCCGAGCTGAAGGGCGCTCACGCATCGTATATGTCCAGATTAGCAAGAAATCACTCAAAACTAACATGTATTATATGTTATATTCGGATCTATCAGTGCATATGCCTGTGTGGGTGAGGAGCTGCGCCTTTCTAAATTTTACATGGCCAAAGTTCTGCAGGTGTATGGGATTTCTTCGGGACCAACAGCGTCGATGTTCAGGTATGGATTTCTTCAGGACCATCGAGATTCATGCAAATATGTATGCATGCAGAGAACCACCATATTAAGATGTGTGTGTCTATTCTTCAGGCGAGACAGCCACGATGGGAACACGATTCATATGCTTCAGTTCCATCCACGCTCAGGCCAATATGCAACTTGCTGGTGGTGGACGACGGGGTCGACGAGATGCATGATTCCTATGCTTCAGGAGAGAGCCACGATGGGAACACGACTTATATTCTTCAGTTCTCTATTTCGACTTTGCTGTGATTAGAGTTATACGCTGCTTCTTTCCTGAAGTGATGAGAGATGTCAGTTATATACAGAGAAGCTTGAGTGGATGTGCGTTTGGGGATTATACTATTTAAAGGCAACTTTATTTTTTTGCTTTTAGCGTATGGACCTGGAGGTTCTATCTAATAGTAGTAGCTCATTGACTTCTGAAAGCAATATAAGCCCAATAGCTTTGCAAAAAAAAAAAAAACCCCGCAGACTACTGGTTTTATGGCCAGTTAGGCCGTATCATCACACTTATTTTCTCTCTTATTGGGTTGAACTCCAGTTATTCTGTAGTTGCTACATTAACAAACTGTTCTTCACATTCGGTTGTGATTTGGTTTTGGAAGTTCATTTTTACATTTTTAGAGGGGAGCCTTGGCGCAGTGGTAAAGCTGCTGCCGTGCGACCATGAGGTCACGGGTTCAAGTCCTGGAAACAGCCTCTTACAGAAATGTAGGAAAAGGCTGCGTACTATAGACCCAAAGTGGTCGGACCCTTCCCCGACCCTGCGCAAGCGGGAGCTACATGCACTGGGCTGCCCTTTTTTTAAGTTCAGTTTTACATTAATCTCGTCTCAATGTTATGGTAGGCATTTGTATTTGTTATGATTAGTTTTTATTTCCTTCCTTACCAGCTTACTGCTGTACTGCCCATGATTTTCTTCATGCATGCATCAATATTATCTTGGTTCCTTGTAGGAGCTTATTGAAATGCTTCTAATACACGATATTCACTGGCAAGTTGCATGATGGAATGCCCATATCAGCTATTTAGCAATGAGATGTGGGTAATTCCTGTTATCTTTAATATCGTTGTTACTTCAATATTGGTATGAAACAGGGTTATGCAATCCGATTCTTTCTCCGGGATCCAATAGCCCAATTCAAGCATTTCTTTATTTTTTATAGATGTCCTACCAATTCTATTTTGTATAAATTCTTCAGTCTATGATTTTTACCGGTGATTGTTGCTTGCAGGAAATTTCTGAAAACCTGAAATTATCGAACATGCAGGTATCAGTTTGTTTGTTGTTCAAATTGTTCAAATAAGAAAATTGAAACATGCACTCTTAGTCTTTTTGTTTTGAGATTGCAATTAAGGCACACACCCACCACACACACATGAGGCACAACAAGCCACCGCCTTAAGACGTGTATTGAACAATGAAGACCTCGGATCAATTTACCTCTTGAAATTATCTGATCTTGGACAATATCCATGTGTTTGTTCAGATAAACCATATCAATAGTGACCATTTCATGCCTGTTGATATTTATTTTCGTTTCCTGGTGTGCAATTTTTTCAGATGGACTGCAGCGAATTAGAGTATCATGCAACAGTGACCATTGATGATTTTGGCAAAAACAATTTGCTATCTGGAGTGTGACACCCAGAGTACTATTGTTTCCATATCCTCTATTTTTCTTTTTTGCAAATCATTAACATTTTCCCCAAAAACAATTTTTATTTTGAAATTTATTTAATCCCTTGGGAATTTATTTCAGTGACATCAACCGATCTTCTGATTACAATAACTTTGAGTGAAAAGATACACTTCACGTATACACATATTTGTTCTAACTTTGCATTCTGATGAATATTTAGCTGCATATAATTACATTCAGAAAATGAGAAATGTATGCTAGTTCATAGCTAGCTATTTATAGAGGTTCATTGTGTAACTTTTGTATGTATAATGTGCTTTACACACACAACTTGAACTATAGTCACGTTTATATTCGATTGCTAAAGCGATGCATTGTCTGGAGTTCAAAATACTAACTCCGTGGATCAATTATGTCGAATAATAACATAGACATGCTCAAATTCTATAGAATATAGATGTCTGATAGATCAATCAATGACTGTTCCTTACGCGAATTGCAAATATCATGATCCCATCTTAATATTTGGATCCAATTTATATTTTTAATCAATGTGTACACCAGTCTTTTATGTGTAGTTTCACTCTCCATAGGCCCCTCTCACACACGCTGTCTTTCTCTCTCACACATACGCGCACACCGTATATATCCATCAATGGTCTCTCACACACCCTCCCGAGGTGTCTTTCTTGTAGACATGCTCTCGATATAACCCTCCCTCACTCTTGTAACCATTTATGACTGTTTTCACTAACCTTTATCACAAGCACTCTTTCTCTCACAAAAATACACATGCATAATCCCCATCGACTCTTTCTATATACATAGACCTGCCTACCCGTCTTCCGCACACACATTATATTTAGGCCTGTCTCTCACGCATTGTTTCCACCTCTCTTCCTAATTGACGAGTATGATTCTAGCAGAGCATTCTTTAGGATGCCCCTTTAAGTTAGGTTGGATGAATAGTAATATCAGAGATAAGGGGTTACCTTAGTCCGAGGACCTAGGGTTACAAATCCTAGCCGGCTTTGTCAGTGGACACAGAGTCCTTCACGACTCTGCTATCTTTGTCTTGTACGACTAGTCCTCCATGGGTCTCCCTAAATGCGTCACGGGCCGACCAATATGGCGCAGGACGGAACCGAACCAAGGGCCTCACCACGGCCCACCGGACCTCACGCAGTGACACATCCTAAGCCCCCAGGCCTCATTATCTTCTCACACCCACACATACCAACACAGACACCACACAATATATTTTCTTCCCGTGTCTCTATCCCCTCACCTCTTGCATATACACACTCAAGGGCATCTCTTGCCGTGACATCCTATTCGTCTCTCTCTCTCTGTCTAGACCTCTCTCATTTCTAATGCTATCTCTCCCCCCCCCCCCGCCGCCGCCCCCTATATCCATTCCTCTAGGCCCTGCTAAATACATCAACTACATATTCACACATGTTACATCACGTACCCCATTGATCTAAAAAGCCCTCTCTTCATGTTTATTTCGCATACAACATTCCTTTTGAATAAAACCAGACCAAGTGTGACAAAAAAATTACTTTAGAGTTTCTACATATATACAACATACAGAGTTATATGGTGGAGTATGAACGTTAATTTGCATTGCATGGTCCCAATGATATTTATTCTGCACTGTGAATTTTTATATTTTTATACTATATATAAAGTTATTCATAATAAAGATAAAGAAAGAACATCTCTCTCTCCATCGCATACATCCCCTCTACGCCCCTTCCATGTACGCACACAAACTATCTCCAGGTCCTCTAAAAGTACGCCCCGAGCACATTCACGCATGTTTCATCTTTCTCTCGCGATATATACAATGCCGATCATTGTATTTGAAGCGAAAGCATGATACGTACATTGGACTTCAAAATCCACTCATTACGGTCACCATTTACGTTTTCTGGTTATTATGCAGTCACGGGCTTACCGTACAACTCTGTATTTGCTGAAGACACGACTAGTTGACCAGTTAAATGCTCGACATGTCACCTCTAGTGTTGCATCACATTAGCTCACTACCATTGGGCCCACCTGTCGGTGTGTATAAGAATGAAAAAAAAAATATTGGATGGTCGTTCGAAGTCATGACCGCAGGCACAACGGACAAGGTGGCTTTGTATTGGTATGCTGAGCCGTCTGTTTTAACACACAGGAGCTGGTGTGGTGATTATACACATACGCACGCATGCACACGAACTGCATGCGCGCAACACTCACACGAACAAACGCAGCCACGCACGCACGCAACACTCACACGTACACACACAACCACACACGCACGCAACACTCACACGCACACACACACACACACATGCATGCACACACCACACGACCAACCCACACTCTCACGATCAAGTGGTCAACCTACGCGTGCATGTGCATCTGACCTTTTTTCTCTGCGAACTGACAGGTGGGACCCACAAGGAATGTGGTTAATTTAACTAGTCAACATAGTGCCACGCAGACTATTTGGCCGGTCAACAGAGTGCAATCCAATGCTGACCGGTGAGCAAGTGACCGTATAATCACAGCAACACGTATATAGTGACCGTAATTAGCATATTCTGAAGTCCGGTGATCGTATTACGCTTTTCGCTTGAAATACACTGACCGCCGGTGTATTTGTCTTTTCTCTTGCTCTCTTTGTGGAGCTGAGTAGGCCAATGTGCCAGTGCCTAAATTGGCACACGCCGCCCCATTATTGCTGTACTGATTTTGTAAGTGCGAACAAACATTCACGTCTACTGTACAAACTATAGATATGAGTTACAAATGCTATGAAGACGAATACAAATATTTGAATCCACTTTATGCCAAATTTCTCTTTGTACGCCCTCCAAAAGTACATC
This sequence comes from Aegilops speltoides, assembly GCA_021437245.1. Lineage (NCBI taxonomy): Eukaryota > Viridiplantae > Streptophyta > Magnoliopsida > Poales > Poaceae > Aegilops > Aegilops speltoides. The sequence goes on from CM038146.1 coordinate 421,054,739, forward strand.
TCTACACGTTCTCGCATGTTACATCAACAACTATGCAATGCAGCACTACTACTACACTCTAACACAATAAATCATATGTGTTTTTAGTTTTACTAGATCTCATATTGTTACTTAATTATTAAGTTTGCATACATTAAAACTGCCTTTCAAATGTATGGCTAGTATCATCTACCGCGCGGGAAAAATCCCGCCCTTGCCTGTTTAATCGGGTTTGTATCGATGGATTGTGTGAAATAGCAAAACTATAGTAGTACTACAGTACAAGTAACGGTTCACTGGACCGCCGTGTTGTGTACTCCTCCATCGTAAGAGTGGAGTGCTTGCTTTCATAAATGTTCTAGTCCCTTTCGCCGACATGTGGGACATCAAGTAAACGGGCCCACGTGTCATACCGATATAACCGTGCAGAGCAGCAGGGGTGAAGCACCCCAGTCATGGCGCCGACGTAGTAATGAGCAATGAGGCATCAAATCACAAAGCTGCACCTTTCTCGCAGTTAAGTTGGAGGGACGAAGTAATCTCTATTCCTATAATAGACTCAGTTGGTGATGATGGTGTGTCTGCCATCCGCCATTTCTGACCATTAGATCTGCATCTAACGGCTGTGATGTAAGTTGTGGCCTTTTTGCAACAATTCTCACTTCTCTGATCCAGTTTACACAAAACCCCTTAGTATCTTGAAACCAACCACATTCCTCCCTTACCTCATCAAAACAGCCCAAAGAATATATTTGGAGTGAAACATAGGATATTTTTAGTGATATGTATATCAAAACTAAACTGCTTTCTTTCAAATTTATGAATATGTATTATTCTACTTTGGATCCGTTGCAACGAACGGGCTCATTGCTATAGTGATATATCTCTTGCATCGTCACAACAAACATCTGCTGTACTTGTCTGGGCTGGATGCTCGCAATGCGGTGACTGAGTTTGAATTCTGTCCTAAAGTTTAGTTTTTTATATTTTTTAATGTATACTTCTTTCGCTACTGTACTGACAGTGGAACCCACATAGTACTTAGAATACAAGATTAAGGATGGGTTTGTTTCTTTTTAACTTTCTCATTTAATCAGAGCCACCTGCAAGTCATGTACATCAGATCTTGTGATGGAACCCACAGAGTACTTAAAATACAAAATTTCTCGGTTTGCATGCGGGTTTAACGGGGGAGTTTGATGGAGGCGAGGAGGCGTGTTTAGTCGAGCGTGCAGCGGGCGGCGCAATAATATTCAATTTGACAGCTACTAGTAAATGACAGTTCTCGATACAACTTTAATGCAGACAAGGGAGAGGGTAACGGTTCCTGAAATGTTGAACGTTCAATGATGCATCCTCCTTACATTAGCATGCTGAATGCATGAGAGAAGTAATGGTAGGAGGACGGGAAAAAGAGGCAGCACGATGTGAATGCAATGCAGTTTGCACACATATAAAGTCGCCCCTCCAGTCCATGCATCTAGCACATCGTACACACCTAAGCACCTACACTAAGTGCAAAAGTGCTCACTCCAGACCCATGGCAGTGATGCGCGCGAGTGGCCAGCGGCTGTGCCAAATGGTGCATGACGCCGGCCTGCGGCATGGCACCGAGGATCATCTCCAGACGGTGTTGGCGACCGGCTGGTTCATGGCCATCATCGCCGCCAGCTACGACTCTCAGTTGGACCAGATGATCGTTGCCACCATCAACAAGTTCACCGTTATCAAGAAGCTCGCGGACGACATCGCTGTACTCCTCCAGCCCGCGCGCCCAGTGATGAGGATACAGGCCCAGGATAGGGTCATAGACCTGACCTATATGCCCTACCCAAGGTCACTACCCTAGAAGCAAAGAAGTCCAAGAGACAACAAAGAACCCCCAGTCAAAGGTGTGGAGTGCAGTCCACTCGACCAGTCATATCACTCGGGTACCCTTCCTTACTGACGTCACTCGACCATACAAGGAACCACTCGACCTATTGAAGATCAGGAGTCGTCAGCACCGCAACGGTCAGACGTTCACTCCGTAGTCTTTAAGATCATTAATAACACTTATGGCTGGCGTTACCAGTAACGCCCCGTCTTTATGTACATTGAACTCCTTGTAATGGAGGATGGCTAGGTCCCGCACACTCTATATAAGCCACCTCCTCGCACAAGGGTTCGCACTTCGTAACACCACACGATATAATCCAATCGACCGCCCCGCACCGAGACGTAGGGCTTTTACTTCCACCGCGAAGGGCCTGAACTCGTAAATCCTGTGTGTACAACTTCACCATAGCTGGGATCTTGCCTCTCCATACCTACCCCCCTTTCTACTGTCAGTCTTAGGACCACGACAGTTGGCACCACCGTGGGGCCGGTGTCTTAGCGACCTGTTGGTGAAGTTGCGGTTTTTCTGATCCCCATCATCATGGTTTCCGGCGGTGGATTGGCTGAGGGTCGCGAGATCCGTCTCGGCGCGCTCGTCTTCGTCGCCGACGACTCCGCCTGGCTTCAGGAAGCTCCCCTTGACATCGAGGCGCTCCCCGTCCGAGGAGCGACGCACTTTCGCGCGTGTGTACATGGCGTCCTTCTCCAGCAGTCATCGACCCAGTATCAGTCGGCTCCCGTAGTGTCTTCCCTCCCCGCTGTTCACCGTCGCAAGCGATCCGGTTGGTCGCGGCTTCAGTGGTGGGTGAAACATGCGATGGCTCGTCATTCGGCAACCCATCAAGTCGCGGCAATCGAGCCCAACGAAACTCTCTACGGCCTGTTCGACTGGCTCCGTCGAGACCGCATCCGAGTGCGATAGCAGCGACCCTGTGACTGAAGTTTTGATGGTCGATGGACCGCGTAGTCCGCCTGGCTTCTGCCGCAACGATGGCGGTGATGGTGGCGGCGATCCGTCGCGTGTTCACGAGGAGTACCGCCCCGAACCTCTCTCTTCACAGCAGAGAGAAGAACTTCGTCGCTGCAACATGGATGCACTCCACACGCCCATCGTTGGGGAAACCCCCGAGGCTCGGGCCTTGGAAGAGGTGCGCCTGGCCAATTTGGCTGAGCGCACTAGACTGGAGAACCTTTAGCACACACTCGACGAGCGTGCTCGGGAGCGGATCCCTTAGTCCAGTCGACGACAGCTTTTTCCGCCTCAACCTAAGGTATACCGCACTCTGATTCAAAATCTCACACCTGTGGCCCATATAGCAGAGTCAATTCAGCCTTCCCAGTCAGAGGCTGGCAGAGGTTTGATGCAGATCCGGGCCTTACTTCGGGCGGCAGGAGAACAGAACACATCGGTGTCTCAGTCGCGGAATAGGATTCATAGCAGGTCCGTGGTGGCGGATACAGTTCAGTCGGCCCACAGCCCAAGATCGCCCCTGCAGCGTGAAGGTCGTGGGCATCAGCAGGATCAGTACAGGAACCATGGGCAGTATGATCACCGACTCGGCCATGACGACCGTCGTCGACTGCCCGCGCCTCCTCTGAGGTGTGGGTCATATGTGCCTCGGCAATACGATGACAGACTCCTTCACAGTGGCAAGCGTAGAGTACCGGTCGACCCAAGAGAGCCAGGATTTGATGCGAGATCTATTCTCGTTCAAGGTCTAGTCGACTGGAACAGAGCGCACAAGGAAGACCTTGACAGAGATCGTCTGACTGGCAGCAGAGTTCATGTTTCAGGTCCAGAATGTTTCAGCAGAGCCATCAGGGCTGTAGTGATCCCTCCCAACTTCAGGTTGGCGACTGGAGTCAGCAAGTTCACTGGAGAGTCCAAGCCTGAAACTTGGCTTGAGGATTACCGAGTGGCTGTGCAGATTGTTGGCGGAAATGATGAAGTGGCCATGAAGCATCTTCCTCTAATGTTGGAAGGGTCAGCCAGAGCGTGGTTGACTCAGTTAGCCCCGGGCAGTATATTCAGTTGGGAGGAGCTTGCCCGAGTATTTGTCAGAACTTTTGAGGGTACTTGCAAGCGCCGCGAGGTTAATGAAATTGCAACATTGCATGCAGAAACCGAGTGAGACTCTAAGGGATTACATTCAGAGGTGGACCACTTTGCATCACACAGTGGAAAATGTATCTGAGCACTAAGCAGTGTGTGCCTTCAAGGAAGGCGTTAAATATCAAGAGCTAGTCCTGAAGTTCGGTCGGACTGGAGATATGTCCCTGACTCGGATGATGGAGATAGCCACCCGGTATGCTAACAGAGAAGAAGAGGATCGACTCCGCAGTGGAAAGAGTAAACCAGTCGGCCAGGGTGCCCGCGGAGGTAACTCCAATCGGAAGCAGAAACGTAAGGCTGAACCTGCAACGCCTGGTGAAATTGCGGCAGTAGTTCAAGGAAAGTTTAAAGGAAAACCTAAGGGGCCCTGGACCCCTAAGAAGATAAAAGATCAGGCGGGAAATGATGTGTTGGATTTACCATGTCACATTCATACGAAGAAGGATGAAGAGGGTAATCTGATTTATCCTAAACACACCGCTCAACAATGTCAACTCCTGATCCAGCAATTCCGAGAGAAACAACCCAGTGAGAAGGAAAAAGAGTCGGACAAGGACGAGGACGAAGAGGAAGATGATGGTTATCCTAAAGTCAATTCCACCCTGGTGATTTTTGCTGATATTGAGAGCAAAAGTCGATTGAAATTTATCAATATAGAGGTAAATATGGTTGCCCCAGCAACGACGACCACATACCTGAAATGGTCACAAACAACCATCACATTCGATCAGTCTGATCACCCGGCACGCATAGCCACTCCTGGGAGGCAAGCGTTGGTGGTCAACCCAGTTCTTGAAGGCACTCGACTGACCAAAGTGCTAATGGATGGTGGTAGTGGCCTGAATATCCTTTGTGCTGAAACCTTAAAAGGGATGGGCATTTCGATGTCCAAGCTTAGCGAAAGCAATATGAGTTTCCATGGCGTTATCCCTGGAAAGAAAGCCGAATCACTCGGCCAGATCGCCCTTGACGTGGTTTTCGGTGATTCCAAGAATTACCGTAAGGAAAAATTGACATTTGAAGTAGTGGATTTCCAGAGTGCTTATCATGCTATTTTGGGTAGGCCTGCCTATGCGCGTTTTATGGCTCGGCCATGGTACGTGTACCTCAAGCTAAAGATGCCTGGCCCCAGGGGTGTGATTACAGTCACCGGCAATCGGCAGAAGGCAGAGGAATGCTTCCAAAAGGGTTCTAAAATCGCCGATGCGCAAATGGCAGCAGTTGAATTACAAGAGTATCAGAAAAATGCAGATCCGAGTGATTTGTCACGGACCAAGAAGCCTACCATAGATTCTACATTTCAGTCGTCTGGTGAAACGAAGCCAATTCATATTCACCCGACCGATCCCAATGCTACACCGACTCATATCTCAACAACACTCGACAACAAATAGGAAGAAGCGCTCATCCAGTTCCTCCGTGAGAACTGGGACATTTTTGCATGGAAACCACCAGACATGCCGGGTGTACCCAGGGGACTGGCTGAGCATCATTTGCGTGTCGATCCGAAGGCAAAACCCGTCAAAGAGCATCTTCGATGGTCCGCTGTGCAGAAGAGAAAAGCAATTGGCGAGGAAGTGGCTCGACTCCTAGCAGCGGAGTTCATCCGAGAGATCTACCACTCCGAGTGGCTTGCCAATGTAGTCATGGTTCCTAAGAAGGACGATTCACTTCGTATGTGCATCGATTTCAAGCATATCAATCGGGCCTTCCCGAAAGATCATTTCCCTCTCCCCCGCATCGATCAGATTGTCGACTCGACTGTGGGGTGTGAGCGCTTGTCTTTCTAGATGCATATTTCGGGTATCATTAGATCTGACTGTATGGTCCCGATGAAATAAAAACGGCTTTCATCACCCCATTCGGGTGCTTTTGCTATGTCACCATGCAATTTGGTCTCAAAAATGCTGGCGCCACATTCATGAGGATGATTCAGAAGTGCTTGCTCACTCAAATCAGTCGGAATGTGGAAGCATACATGGATGACATTGTGGTCAAGTCGCATCAAGGTTCCGACCTGCTGACCGACCTCGCAGAAACCTTTGCGAACCTAAGAAGGTATGATATCAAGCTTAATCCGTCAAAGTGCACATTCGGAGTCCCAGGTGGAAAACTACTCGGTTTCCTCTTTTCCGAACAGGGTATCGATGCGAATCCAAAAAAAAGTCGATGCCATCCTCCGAATGAAACGCCCTGTGCATGTGCATGACATTCAGAAGCTTACTGGTTGTTTGGCCGCCTTGAGTTGATTCATTTCTCTTCTCGATGAAAAGGCCTTACCTCTTTACTGATTGATGAAGAAATCTGATAAGTTCGAGTGGACTGATGAAGCTGACGCAACGTTTGCAGAGCTCAAAGCCCTGCTTTCCACCCAGTCGGTGCTTGCTGCACCAATCAGCAAAGAGCCTTTACTGCTTTACATTGCAGCCACTGGACAAGTTGTCAGTACAGTACTCACGGTCGAGCGGGAGGAAGAAGGAAAAGCTTATAAAGTTCAACGCCCAGTGTACTATCTTTCTGAAGTTTTGACTCCATCCAAGCAGAGATATCTGCATTATCAGAAGCTTGTTTATGGAATCTACATGACCATGAAGAAGGTTGCACATTATTTCTCTGATCACTCCATTACAGTCGTCAGCGATGCACCATTATCTGAAATTCTGAACAACAGAGATGCAACTGGTCGAGTGACAAAATGGGCGATTGAACTCCTTCCATTGGATATCAAGTTTGAGGCAAAGAAAGCTATCAAGTTCCAAGCAATTGCAGATTTCCTTGCCGAGTGGATTGAGCAGCAATTGCCGACTCAAGTTCACTCGGAGCATTGGACCATGTTCTTCGATGGCTCCAAGATGCTGAATGGTTTCGGTGCTAGGGTAGTATTGGTACCCCCCCCCGTGGAGACAAGCTCAGTTATGTTTTCTAGATTCATTTTGATTCCTCCAACAATGAAGCTGAATATGAAGCACTTTTATACGGGTTGCATATGGCCATTTCACTTGGCGTCCGTCGCCTTATGGTCTACGGTGACTCAGATTTGGTGGTTAATCAAGTGATGAAAGAGTGGGATGTCAGGAGCCCGGCTATGACTGGTTATTGCAACGTAGTAAGAAAGTTGGAAAAGAAGTTTGAAGGGTTGACTATGCTTCAGTCGCCCATCCTCAGTCAAATGGACAAGCTGAAAGAGCAAATGGATTGATTCTCAAAGGACTGAAACCCCGATTGATGCATGACCTCAAGCATGCAGCAGGTGCCTGGGTCGCTGAACTTCCATCAGTACTTTGGGGATTGAGAACAACTCCTAATCGGTCGAATGGCCGAACTCCATTCGTCTTAGTCTATGGAGCTGAAGCCGTACTCCCGAGTGATCTGCTTCACAATGCACCTCGAGTCGAACTTTTCTCAGAAGATGAAGCAGAACAGGCTCGGCAAGATGTAGTTGATCTCCTGGAAGAGGAAAGAGAGATGGCCTTGATCCGATCGACCATTTATCAGCAAGACCTGTGCCGATTCCACGCCAGAAATGTGAGGGGTCGGGCATTTCAGGAAGGAGATTTGGTTCTTCGAGTGGACCAGCATAAACCACACAAACTCGCTCCTGCTTGGGAAGGCCCCTTCATTGTCACCAAAGTGCTCCACAACGGGGCATACCGTCTTTACAACGTCAAGCACAATAAATACGAGCCACACGCTTGGAATGCGGAGCTGGTCCGCCCCTTTTACACTTAAGCATTCAGACTGATAAGATGTAATAAGAGATACCTTCTAGTTTAATTACAAAAGATTTTACAGTCTCCTGAATGATTGTTGTTCCTTTTTTACATGTGTTAAATCCCCCCAGTGGGTGCCTTAGCTGCGAATCAGTTTCGCCTAAGTTTAAAAAATCCTACCGAGTGGTGAGCAAGCCTCTCACTCGGGGGCTTAGCTGCGAATCCGTTTCGCCTAAGTTTAAAAAATCCTACTGAGTGGTGAGAAAGCCTCTCACTCGGGGGCTTAGCCGCGAATCTGTTTTGCCTAAGTTTAAAAAATCCTACTGAGTGGTGAGCAAGCCTCTCACTCGGAGGCTTAGCTGTAGTCCAGTACTCGCCTAAGATTAAAAAATCCTACTGAGTGGTGAGCGATCCTCCCACTCGGGGGCTTAGCTGCAGTCCAGTACTCGCCTAAGTTTGAAAAATCCTACCGAGTGGTGAGCAATCCTCCCACTCAGGGGCTTAGCTGCAGTCCAGTACTCGCCTAAGTTTGAAAAATCCTACCGAGTGGTGAGCAATCCTCCCACTTGGGGGCTTAGGTGTAGTCCAGTACTCTAAGATTAAAAAATCCTACCGAGTGGCGAGCGATCCTCCCACTCGGGGGCTTAGCTGCAGTCTAGTACTCACCTAAGTTTGAAAAATCCTACCGAGTGGTGAGCAATCCTCCCACTCGGGGGCTTAGCTGCAGTCCAAGACTACTAAGTTTGAAAAATCCCACCGAGTGGTGAGCAATCCTCCCGCCGGGGCTTAGCTGCAGTCCAAGACTCGCCTAAGTTTGAAAAATCCTACCAAGTGGTGAGCAATCCTCCCGCTCGGGGGCTTAGCTGCAGTCCAGTACTCGCCTAAGTTCAAAAAATCCTACCGAGTGGTGAGCAATCCTCCCACTCGGGGGCTTAGCTGCAGTCCAGTACTCTTCTAAGTTTGAAAAATCCTACCGAGTGGTGAGAAATCCTCCCCCTCGGGGGCTTAGCTGCAGCCCAGTACTCGCCTAAGTTTGAAAAATCCTACCGTGTGGTGAGCAATCCTCCCACTTGGGGGCTTAGCTATAGTCCAGTACCCGCCTAAGTTTGAAAAATCCTACCGAGTGGAGAGCAATCCTATCACTCGGGGGCTTAGCTGAAGTCCAGTACTCGCCTAAGTTTGAAAGTACATTCCGAGTGAAAACCAATCTTCTCGCTCGGAGACTTAGCCATACGCTCCATTCTGATCCACAAACACAGCGAGGTGCAGGTCGACCACGACCCCCTCCTCAGAGCTATGCCATCAAGAAGAAGGACTATATTGAGCGTGTTGCCAAGGAGAACCACGTTCAGGAACGTCAAGACCATTGCTGAGTGCCTCACTGATGAGCTGATCAATGCTGCCAAGGCGAACCGCTTTTAGGAACATCAAGACCATTGCTGAGTGCCTTGCTGATGAGCTGATCAATGCTGCCGAGGCGAACCACTTTCAGGAACGTCAAGACCATTGCTGAGTGCCTTGATGATGAGCTGATCAATGCTGCCAAGGACACATACAATAGCTAATGCCAAGGCGAACCGCTTTCAGGAACGTCAGACCATTGCTGAGTGCCTTGCTAATGAGCTGATCAATGCAACCAAAGGGCTCATCCACCGGCTGCTCCAACCCGGTCCGGAAGGACGATGAGGAATAGGTCAACTGCGACCTCTTCCTCAGAACTGCATCAGAAGTACAAGAACTAATCCGAGTGAAGAACAAGTTCCACTCGAAGACAAACACAACATATTCAAAGATAAACCAAGTTCAGATAAATCCAAAGGTTCCGGACCACGGATTAAAGTGCTCGGGCGTCAGGCCCGAAGGATTTTTCAGCGATTACAAAATCACTCGGCATTCCGAGTCAAATAAAGGTGAAGCATAATGTTTTTCACTCATCAGGGGAAGGGCTGGCTGGATCACAGAAGCTGTCAAGGTCAATGCTGTCTGCAATACGAGTGCCAGCCTCAAGGAAGGTGTCCATGAAGGATTGGAAGGAGTGCTTCTTAGTATTCGCAACCTTGAGGGCCGCCAGCTTGTCTTCTCTGGCATCTTTGTAGTGCACTAGGACCAATGACAGGGCAACGTCAGCTCCACAACGAGCAGATGACTTCTTCCATTCCTGCACTCGACCAATCTGATTCATTCGAGTCATCAACGACTCGAGATCTTGTGAAAGTTCCGCCTGGGGCCAGAGTTCGGCATGAACCCGAGTCATCGCCGCCTTCAGTCGAGCTGGATAAGCGACAACACTATCCATGCGTGATTCCAACCGCAGCAAGTTCATCGCAACGTCATCTTTCACAGGACAATTGATGGGGCCGAGACCCATCTCGACCCGCCCAGTCTCAGCCTCAAAGTCCTGGCAAAGTTCTGCACAATCAGGAAAAATAGTGAGTCGACGGTATAACAAGACATTCCAGTCGACGACAATTAACCAGTTGAACGATGATACCTTCAAGCTTCAGGACCAGTTCTACAGCAAGTTGTCCCAGATAGGACTCCAGCTCACCTGTCTTGGCTTTGAGGCTTTCGACTTCATTGGTTAGGTTCTCCTTGTCCTTCTTCAGTTGCTCAACTTCCCGATTGGCTTTAGAGATGGCAGTCTTCAGCTTCGAGTTCTCCTCTTCCAACTTGCTGACCGAAGCCAGCTTCTTGTCCGCAAGTGCTATCTTCTCTCTCGCCTCCTTCTAAGCAGCAGCAAGATCCAGATCTTTCTTCTCCAGAGCTTCCTTCATTTTCTCTAAAGAAACAACACTCTTCAAACGAGCTTGAAGCTGACGGTTTTCACTACGCACATCTGCTCGTGTGAAGTCACTCAGTTCAAAGGGAATGAAAGAAAAAACACTGAAAGGCGCGAGCCATGAGGTGGACAAGTGTCGATTGGTTACCTCCCATGATGGTTGTTTCTTCTTGAGCAGTCTAGCTTGAGGTTCTTATTTGCCAGTTCAAGATCAAGTTGGAGGCTGATTTGATTCTTGTTCAACTCAGAAAGTTGAGCCCCAAGATCACAAGACCTCTGCAGACAGAGAGGGGGATATATCAGTCGACAGAAACAAAAGACAATGACAGTGAAAGTTACTCTAAGACTACTGCTGAATCAAACATTCAACAACAGTCTCGGGGACTACACCCAGTGGATGCACTTAGCGTGCCCCCACTGGTTTAGATCAACACTCAGCATGGTTTGCCCAGCATGAGTAGGAAAAGTAGATTCTCAGGCCTCAGTCGACTGCCAGCAGTCGACCGTGGTCTCGGGGACTACACTCAGTGGGTGCACTCTGCGTGCCCCCACTGGTCCGGACAAAACACTCGACTCAGCATGAGTCGAGTGAAGTGGAAGACCTCTTAAACTCTAAAGTAGGCACACCCAGTGGGTGATCGGATATGAAACATAGACCCATGATAGTAGATGCACAACATATGGGCAGCGTTCAAAAGTTTAGTCGGGAGATAACTGACCTTAACATTGGTCTACAGAGCGGTGCTGGCGTTATAGGCCACCTGACTGGCCTTGTGTATCACCTTCACCTGCTCCATAACAAGGTTCACCTGGCGAAGAGCCTTCCTGGCAGCACTTGGCGAGTCATCTGGAGTTTGGTATGCAGCAAAGAGTGATGGCTCCAAGGCGGCCAAAGCAGTCACTGGATCGGATGTGTGGAGTTGCACAGGAGCAGCAGGAGCTGGAGCAGTCGACCCTGACGGAGGATCAGTCATCAGCGGGTCGGCGAATGTGACGTTGGACCAAACTATATCTCCAGATTGCTCGACCACCGCCTCAAGCACAGGCGTCGACTGAGGGACTTTAACTTCAAGCCCTCACTACTAGGAAAACCCTTATTACTAGCGCTGGTTATTTGGCTATTAGTAGCGCGGGTGGGCGCCTTCTGACTATTTTTTAGCGAAGAGCGCTTGTTTGGACCAGCTATCGCTATCTCAGATCTAGCAAGAGGCGCCTCGCCCATCGCCATCGCTAATGCTAGTAGCATGGCCCAACATACAAACACTACTGGTAAGCAGCGCTACTACTACTCCAATACCCCACGCTACTGCTACTATTTTCTTTTTTTTTATGTTACTGTATTCGTATTTTTACTTGTTTTATACAGTTACAACATACACATACACTGGAACTATATGAAAAAGGAATGTCTCATCATCATCATCGAAGTGGTAGAACATAGTCTCATCATATCAACATAGTCTCAACACAAATGATGTCGATCTCATCATCATCTCGAAATAGCGATACACATGACATGTATCTTACATTGTCACCGTAGACACATGTTTCATCATCTACTAAACTAAGACATACACGATAAGAGCGATCACGATGATCAAAAGCAGTATTATGTAGTAGTTTTTGTAGCGGCGCTGGTTCTGAATCCCCTGTTTTGCTAAGAATCTCAAGTAACTAGCTTCGGCTTCCGCTCTGCTATCAAACCCTTTCTTGCTTCCGCCGGAGAAGCCAGAGACTTGGGCCTGACACTCTGGCCACTCATCATACACACCCGGAACATGCCCTACATACACGGCATACCACTTCCTCGCCATCGTTGATCTATATACCTGTCAGAGATGCACATATATATACCATGAAGCGAATTCAACAAAATAGTTATGAAATAGAAGCAACATATATAGTAAACATAGTTAAGAAATTTTATCGTACCGAAAGTAATTAACTAGAGCACAGCACCATACATCTAATAGTTTCATCGCATGAGAGATTCAAGTTTCATTGCATGTAAAGTAACAAGTAACTAAAGTACACATTGTTTTTAAGCAAAGCACTCTTCCCATCTGTCCACATCCGGGAGGACAGACCCAAGCTTAGTGAAAGGCGTCATGTCCTGACGCTGTAGGGCAATGTGGGTTCGGACGTCAGCTCGCGATATTGGGTCGGCGTAGAACATCCCATTCTCTTTGAGGACATCTTTGATGATGATGGACGCAATTTCCTGTTGGATCCGGTAGAAATCATTTCGAAGTCGATTATCCGACACGGCTCCAAAGGCTTCGGCCCACCTCTGGATATGGGTATCGGATGAAGATTTCATGCAAAGTGATTGCACATCCTTCAGACTCCATCATTAGATGGATGACTTAGAATCCATCATTCTCACTTCTTGCCGGTTCTTTGGATGCAAAGTAAGTCGATCTTGTGGGTGAAACAAAGCCCGACCTTATTTGTTTTTGTGTTGATGTAGCCACCCGCATGTGAAGCCCAAAGATAGCTCTGCCCGTAACATACTTTATGTGTGTAATCTTTCTTCTGTATGTTCTTCGACGGGTCCAAATATAGAGCGCGGGAGTAACGCGGGTAAAGAACAATGAGAACGGCACGACACCCCCCGTTGCGCAAAATACACGATCAAGTTTAGCCTCCATGCATGCAAAGTAACTATTGAAATGCACGAAAGGATGTATGTGTTATAGTGCTATCCGCGGATGACTTACCTGGGATGATAAGGTAGGAGAATCGTTTCTTTGTCATTATTGCTGACCAAGAATTCTTCGATGTACTGACTCGCATATTGACGGTTGGCGTCGTTGATTGACAAGAAGCCCTCATGCATGTAGTATGGGTCCGCGACCGCAAGACCGATGACTTGCTCTCTCCTGACGATGTAGTTCATGTGCAGTGCATATAGGCGGACGAATGTAAAATCGAGTGTCTTCATTTGAAACATCTGGAAGATGTAATCAAACCTCAGGAAGAAGAGGTCCGCGGGGCATGTGTGGACATACATCTTGCAACTGCTCGGCACATGAACCGTATAAAGTGGGTATCCTAGATCATCCGAGGTGAGGAGGCTTCTCTCTGTCGAAAGCACATGGTCATGGAGTCTCCTGAGATCCCCTTCTATGGTAGCTAGAGCATTCGCCGGTACCATTGGCTCTCCCGCGACATGGATTAATGGCGCATGTTTCATTGGTACATGGTCAACCTTGGTCGAAGGCTGCTGGTTGCTAGAACCAACATTGCCAGCTTTATTGGATTTTCTTGCCGCCGGTCTCTTCCTCCTCATTATTACTTCATTGTCAAAGGCAGTATTGAAATACTGGTTAGGGTCATCGTCGGCATCCTCCATGTCATGATCCCTATCCTCTTCCATGGGGCAGATGGCATCATCTGCCGGCAGAACGGTTGGCCCTCCTTCCTCATGTCTCTCAATCTCAGCAAGCAGCACAGATGATGGTTGTACTTTTGTAGGTGGTGTTGTGGTCATACCTTCATGAGGTCCCGTTGGTGTGCTCCCGGCCACCTCGACACGAAGAAGATTTTTCGGCCATAGGATCGGCCAATTTTTGCATTGGCCAAGCTGCGTGGGGGTCTCGTCATCCTCTCCATCGGTTTGTATCGGACGAGGGAGACCCTCGTAGCCCGCTTTCACACTCGCCACGGAGACCCTTAAGGCGTTATCAGGCATCTGCCGGCGGTGAAACAATCGATCCTAAGGCTTCACTATAGCACCCTTCCCCACATCCACTAACCCGCCCTTCATGTTGTAAAGGAGGGTGCATGGAGTGGAGTCGGCCTACAAAGACATATACATGCGGCATCAGAGATCCAAAAAGAATAGAAACTGAAGATTAATTAATTAGTTGAGTTGATGAAGGTGCGACGACGCGTATTTACCGTTAGGGCGTCGAGCTCAGCCAATGTCGACAGCCCGACATTCAAGCCAGAGACGGAGCTAGGGCTGCTGTGAGAGCTGGGCGCAGGAGCAGGTGCTGGAGGAGGTGCGGGTGCGGTTGCCATACTAGGTACGGGTATGGGTGCGATGTTCATTGAGTTGCTCCCGGTGAAGCTGGGCATGGGAAATTCACTTGGTGGCGCATTTGTATTTTGTTGCACCCATGTGACCACTGTTGGAATCAAGGTTGTAAAGGCATCCACGAAATCAGATCTACAGGCAGCGATTACCTCAGCTTTGGTCTCAGCCTTTGCTTTCTCCATCGCCCGCGCCACCTTCTCGTCGATAGTCACTTGACTAAACTTCTTTCTCTGTCTTTTGGCCTCGGGGTTCTCGCTATAATAGTACTTCCAAGTGGCCGCATCCCCGGCGCCATGCACATCGCCCATATTGCGGCACTGGTCGGCGGGTGTCCCATCATTATGTTCATGGCCCGGTTGAAAGGAGTGTCCCACTTGTACTTCGCCGACGACTGAGTCGACTGAGTCGACGAGTCGCTCTCGGCCGCCGCAAGCTTGTGTTGCTCTCTCTGCAAAATGGACCGTGAATCATTTACGAATGCGACTAGAATGTAGTAGACTTCGTTGATCAGAACCTAATATGTAAGGTGGTAAAAGGATAATTACCAGTATTCTCATGAATTTCCTAGTCGGCCCGTCGGTGAAAAAAAATCTTTTCTTGGCTCCCACAAGAATCGGGCCCCGATGAAGTCGTGCTCCTCGCTGGTCGGTGAACTCAGCCAATGGGTCTGGATCCCCGACGCTCACGCTCAGGTCCTCCTTAGCCCACACGGGCTTCTTTCCCGTGTAACCACGACTTCCAAGGCGGTGGTTCCCCATGTTCTTTGCTTGCAGCTGCTTGCCTCTCTCCGACCTGGCCTTGGCAGCTTCTTCATTGCAAGTCTCCTTGAACTTTTCAAAGTCCTCTATCGTAATTTTCGGATTGTCTGCAACAATCTCGGCGTAGGTTTCATGGTCTACTTGAATTGCCTTTTTCACCCTAGTTTTCCAAGCGCTCAATGCGTTGCTGAACTTCCCCAGGGCTTTGTTGTTGATTTTTTTCATGGCATGATCATCCCATGGGTTGACTTCGTCATTACGACCGGGGAACTGTAATCTTGCATGCAACCTAGTTAGAAGCAGCTTCTTCAACTAATCATTCTTTCATATTTTTGTGGTGTTGATGTTAGCGGTATCCCGTAGGATGCATGCTAGTTGGTTGCCGTAACACGCTGCCACTTCTCGCGGCTCTATTGGCTCGAACTCGCTAGGGTGCACCGCCGTGACCACCAGTCTTCCGGTGCCGAGCTCATTTCGGCGTCGTGTCCTCTTTTCCTTCTTTCCCTCACTGGCTTGGGAGGTCCCACCTTCCGTGCTATAGTTAGGAACATCATCGGCCAGCCTCAATGCGGTGTTGTTGGTGGCATCGATGTCGGCGCCAGCCACCACCACGTCGCCATCCGTCGGACACCCAGCTTCTGCTCTCCCGATCCGCCAAAAGTCGAGGTAGGCGGTGCTCGACCTAATTGGGAGTGAGAACCTCCGGCCTCATCGGTGTCGGTCATGTTTCCTAGGGTTCAATGTCGTAGTCGTTTAATTATCGAGCTTCATATAATAAAGTGAATAATGACAAAAAAAGTGAGGACCTTTGTTTTGCCAGAAATGTCGTTCATTCCCGTCGCGACAAATCTCAAGCACTCGATATGTCCAACTTTCTAGCACAAGTCATGCCGAAATTCACGGGAAATTTTGGCATGACCTTTGCTAGAAAGTGCACATATAGAGCGCCTGAAATTTGCCGGAATGGAAACGAATCAACATTTCCGGAAAAACATAGGCCACTTAGGTCAATATTTTGCCAAATCATCAATATAAGCTGCAAAACTGATCTCACTACATAGAAGACCTCAATAGCAGCCAAATCATCACACACACACACTAAATTAACTGAATCATGCATGATTCAGTTAACTGAATTTACTGTCAATAGCAGCAGCACACATGCATCAATAGCAGCAACACACATGCATCAATATTAACACTAACTGAATTTCAAAAATTAACTAAGTAGCAGCACACAAAATATTTAACTGAACAGTGTGCTCTAAGTGAATTTCAAAAACAGCAGCAGCACACATGCATCAATATTAACACTAACTATCACTGGGCTAACACTAACACTAACAACAATTAACTAACTAGCACTAATAGCAAATTAAGCTAACTAACGCTAACTAACACTAACAGCAATTAACTAACTAGCACTAACAACAAATTAACCTAACTAACACTAACTAACACTAACAACAATTAAATTAAGGCACTTGTCTAGTGCTAGCTGGCGTTGCTGGGCGTCGCCGGCTGCTTCACAGAGGGAGGCGCTGAAGGGGTCGGGGTCCGTGGCCGGCGTCAGGGTCGCCGGGGTCGCTGATCTGCAGAGAGCGGGAGGGGGTCAGAGAGAGAGAGAGAGAGAGCCGGAGCTGAGGGGTCGGAGAGGAAGGAAGAGGGGCGGGGGGCATACCGGCGGGTGGGTGTCGGGCGGGCGGGCGGGTGGCGCCGACGGTGGTGGGGCGTGGTGGCGTGCAAGGCGTAGGCAGGGCGGGTCAAGGCGCGGGCGGGCGGGCGGACGAGGCGGGTCGGGTCAAGGCTGGCGGGCGGCCAAGGGCGGCGGCGGTGGAGTTAAGAGGGGATCGAGCGGACCGGTGCTATAGCTAACTTAGTTATAGCGCGTGTTGGCAAAACGCGCTATAGCTAACTTAGCTATAGCACTGGTCCAGCAAAAACGCGCTATTGCTACTTCTTTTCTTTATTTATTTTTCATTTTCCTTTTTCTTAGCTATAGCGCTTCCCTGGATAAAACGCGCTACTGCTAACTCTTTTTTCTTTTTCTTTTTATTTTTTTATTTTTATTTTTTTTCTTTTTCTTGCATTTCATTTTCCACAACTTATTAGTTTCTTTTTCTTTTTCTTTTCATTTCATTTTGCAAAACTTCCTTTCTTTTTCTTTTTTTTTCCTTTGCACTTTTCTTTTTCTTTTTCTTTCATTTTGCAATATACCATTGTTACCCTCCGGATAATAATTAGTATAATATATATCTTACATCATTTGACCGCTATCGGCGGTATACAAAATAGCTAGACACAACCAAACTTTGGGATTAGTTTGTCAGCTTGGGCGACGACGATGCTTCAGACTGATCTTCTTCCCTCTTTTGTTCGTTGTCGAATAATTGAGCCCATGGTCATGACTTTTCCTTCTCCAGGGATTATGATCTTTCGTAGGCAATGTAGTCTTCATTCTTCTTTTGACATATGTTTCATCGTCATCAGCATCATCTTCCCTCATCGGATCACCGTACTGGTCATAGTCTTCCTTGTTGGCGACTCCATCCGTTGGCAATGCTCCTTTTGCTTCTCCTCACGACAACACGGCTGGGATTGATCGGATCAGTTATGAAGAAACATTGTGTCACGTGTCTAGCGTGTACCCATGGCTCATTTTTGGCGATGGCGTTGACGGTACCGCTATCATCAGAGTCAGGTATACACATGGTAGTGAAATGTCGGTTTTCTCTGTGTACATTTTTAGCCCATCTGACACGGAACATCATTGCGTTATGCAATCTAGAGTAGTTAAGCTCCCATATCTCTTCGACCCTTCCGTAATATCTTTCAATTACATTCCCGGTCATGGCTTCCATCGTCACCCCTGAGTTTTGGTCATCACTGTTTTTATCTTTCTCCTCCATGTAGAACGTGTATCTGTTGATATCGTATGCTTGATAAGTCGCGAGGTTGGTTGAGGGGCCATGTGTAAGGCGTATATGAGTGTTCCGTTCGGACAACCCTCGTCCGAGGAATTAGCCAAAACTCGCTCTTTGAACCAACGCAAGAAAGTGGAGTTGTGCTCTCTAATAACTTCAGCGTCCGTCCTGTGCACCCCACGGTCACGGTACTTCTTTGCGATGGTCTCTTTGTGCAGTGTCACGAAATCTTCTAGCACATCTAGGTGTTGTAGCACTACTAAGTTTGCCCTGTCAAGGTCGTTTTGTCGGCCCGAGCGTAACACATTCACATCCCTATGACCGTTGGTGTGACCTTCGCCTTCGAGCCTTCCACAGTGCTTGTTGACGGGCAAACCAACAACAGGGTCTTTGGTCAGATAGCTCTCACAGAAAGAGATGCACTCTTTGGTCAGATATCCCTGGGCTATGCTTCCATCTGGACGGGACATGTTACGAATGAATCCTTTGATTACCCCATTCATCCTCTCGAACGGTATCATGCTATGCAGGAATGTCGGCCCTAGGTCGATGATGTCCACATCAAAGAACGACATCACATGACAGTAAGTGTCTCACGCACATGTGTGTCCATAATCCCTCTAAGTGCAACCGGGAGTAACTGCGTTATCATCACATGACAGTCGTGAGACTACATCCCACTGAACCTTTTTTTCTTAGTGTCCAGATATCTGCTTATCTTCCCATAGTATCCGGAACTAACTTTGATTCCGGCAAGGCACTTGAACAATTGATCGACCTCCTTCGGATCTAAGGTGAAGCAAGAGGGGGGGGGGCAATATTGTTCTTCCTTCTTGTTTACTTTTTTGCCCCTATCTTCCATCTCCGTCTCCGCCTCGTCTCCTCCTCGACGACCTTTTACCGGCATTTGAAGATCTTTCCCAATTTTCAAAAATCCAAGTCTTTTCTAGCCTTCGCCCATCCTTGGTCCTCTCCAAAGATGTTCATCAATGTTCCAAGCAAACTCTCAAGGATATTTTTGTGATATGCATTTGATCAAGGCTATGAGGCGGTCGAGTATGGGCCAGATTCCATGTCCCGTAAAACAGATCTCGCCTTCCATATCTTCAGCAGGGCTCCGCGCCTTTTTCTTCGTCTTTCCCGGCGAGGGGCACTCTTCCCAGTTCTTCAATAACTCATATATTTCTGCACCGCTACGCTTACGTGGAGGACCTCGATGCTCAGCCTTACCATTGAATAGATCTCCATGCTTTCTCCATGGGTCATCCTTCTCGAGCCATCTTCGATGCCCCATGTACACGATTTTCAAAGACCCACCATCTTTCGATAGCTGCAGAGAAGTTGTATCATCCATGCACCTCGTGCATCCGCAATATCCGTGGCACACCTGGCCGGAGAGATAGCCGTAACCGAGATAGTCCTGCACCGTCGTGATCAGCACGGCTCTCATGTAGAAATACTCTCCTTTGCTTGCATACCATGTCTTGGCCGGTATTGTCCATAAGGTCTGGAACTCCTCTTTCAGTAACCTGAGATACAGATTTATATCATTTCCCGGTTGTCTCGGCCCTTGAATAAGCATAACCATGTGTATGTATTTTTCCTTCATGCACAACCAGGGGGGAGGTTGTACATCCATACAAACACGGGCCATGTGCTATGATTGGTGTTCTAGTTACCAAATAGATTCATGCCATCACTACTAGCACCAAGCACGATGTTCCTTGGATCATTTGCGAAAAATTCAAATTCAACATTTAATGCTCTCCACTGGCTAGCATCTGCGAGGTGTCTCATCTTCGGATCATCTCCGTCATCTGGCTTCACTCTCTCCGCGTGCTAGCGCATAAGCTTTGCTTCCTTAGGATCTACGAAATACCGTTGTAGACGCAGAGTGATCGGAAAGTACCATACAACTTTCTGTGGAGCTTTCTTTCTGGCCTTTTTATATCGTGAAGCATTGCACTTTGGACAAATGGTTTTTTCCGCGTGCTCATTCTGATATATGATGCAATCATTGATGCATGCGTGATATCTAATATGTGGCAGATCAAGAGGGCACACAATTTTCTTTCCCTCCTCGACACTAGTAGGACACAGGCTTCCCGCGGGAAGAACCTTCTTTAGGTACTTCAGAAGCTCATCCAGGCTTGTATCTGTCCATTTGTTTTTTGCCTTCATCTTTAGAAGTTCTAGTGTGAAACTCAAGCGGGTCACCTCGGGATCATTGCAACCATCATACAAAGGAGTCATCGAGTCTACCTCCAGTTGCGCCAGTTTGGCCTCCTCTCTAGAAGCAGCTCTATCGCTAGTCGTCTTCTTACGAAGCAGGTCTCGAACATGCGGGTCCCGCATGGCTGAACTTAGTAGCAACGAATACGGTGGCGTGTCCACGTCTTCTCCGCCTTGAACTGCCTCTTCGCCATCGACATTTTCGAGGCCATCTTCCTCTTTGGGCACATAATCGGTCATCTCTTCGTCTAGTGGCCCCATGTCATTATTTCCTGCCCCGTCGACATCCTCATCATCATCATCATCATCAGCATCATCATCATCATCATCATCTTCTTCTTCTTCTTCACTTATCCACCGAGTATGGCCATGCATGAAACCATGCATGAGCAGGTGCGCCTTGAATTTACCACCCTCAAAGGGGTCGAGCGTGACTATTCCTTTGCATTTTCGACACAGACATAAAACATCCATCAGTCTTTTTTCATACATGTCATCCACAACGGATTGCCAGTATCTTTCCACCATCCTTCCATTGACCTTCATGAACACCTGCGAGCAGAGCAAATATTATAACCACGTATGTATGCATGCATGGATCAAATTCATACAAAAATTCGGCATGACCTTCCCTAAACATAGGACATATTGAGTTTGCATGCCCGAAATTCGCCGAAACGGAATTGAATCGACATTTCGACAAAACATAGGCAACTAATGTCACCCACATTATTTCATCAAATACACAATGTAGGCAACTCAAATTATGCCACACACAATTCGGTATGTATATATATTCTCATATTGCCCATATATATATAGTTTCGGTCCTATCCACACAACCACCTTTTTTTGCTCACCTATGTGTCGAGAGGGATATCGAGCACCTTTCTTCTTAATTACCTAGTAGCTCTAGATATATAGATCTAACTAGCTAGCTAGCTAGAGAGAGAGAGAGAGAGAGAGAGAGAGAGAGAGAGAGAGAGCTAGCTAGCTAGGGAGATAGTGGGAGAGGAGAGGGAGAGAAGAGGGAAGGCATTAATGGAGGTGGGAGGAGGGAAAAGAAGAGGGGAGGGAGGGCATTAATGGAGGGGTGGTGGTGGAGGGCACAAAGAAAAGGGGGATGGTGGAGGGTAAAGAAGAGGGGGAGGGAGGGGGCTCTAATGGAGGGGTGGTGGAGGGGCAAAGAAGAGGGGGAGGGGGGCTCTAATGGAGGGGTGGTGGAGGGGCAAAGAAGAGGGGGAGGGAGGGCTCTAATGGAGGGGTGGTGGTGGGGAGCATTGAAAGGAACAAGCAAGGTGCAAGGAAAGGGGGAGAAAGGAAGGGGGAAGAAGAGAGGGGAGGAAGAAGGGGAAAGGTGGTAGGTGGCTGGCAGGCATAGCAGTAGCGCGGGTCACCCATACGCGCTACTGCTATGGCAGCTTCCAAAATATCTACAGCTAGGGATGCACTACTTATAGCGCTGGCCAGAAACACACGCTACTGGTAAAATGTTATACATAGAAAAATTAGCAGTAGCGCACTTAGTAAAACAGGCGCTATAGATACTATACTAGCAGTAGCGCAGGTTCGAGGACAGGCGCAGCTGCTATTTTTTGACCAGGGGGTGTGGTGTGTTACACTTAGTAGTAGCATGGGCCCAGGTAACAAGCGCTGCTGCTAACTTAAACCAATAGTGCTGTTTGTACCCAGCGCTACTACTATCTACTAGTAGCGTTGGGTTGTAAACAAACGCTACTGGTAAACTTCTATCTATAGGCATTTTCCTAGTAGTGCCTCTCCCGCTCAAGCCCTTGCCTCTCCTCCTCCTCTCCTTCAGAGGCGGTTCTTCTTCTACATCACCAGGAAGCACGACGATGTCTCGTGGAGCTGCAGCGAAAACAAAAAACATCAGAAACTCAACTGACCGACAATTCAATCGACAAAATAAGTTTTGGTCGACCGGACTTACCAGCTCGAGAGGTGGCCGCGTCATCGGTTTCCTCATCTCCTGGGGCCTTGTCAATATCCATGTCAGTCGCGGCAGAGGTTGGGCCGGAAGACACTAGAATTTTTTTGAAAGCAATAAGAGGCAGCAGATATCGTCTGGTCCCCAAAGGTGGGACGTACCCTACCGAAACCATGAGGCTTGTTGTGAGAGCCTTTGGTTTGTGAGACGCATATCCCCAAATCTGCCCCAAATGGGACAATATTTTTACCACGACATGTTGATGCTGCTCCATGATAGCATGCCAAGTTTCATGAATTTCAGACTAGTTTTGGATTTACTAGAATTTAAAAACCAGGAATCTCAATGTTTGCGACCAGGTGATGGTGGCAGGGTGTTTGACATTCATTCTCATTTCTTGCATGGGACCTAAGCATGCAATCAAGGACACATATTTGAAATTTTAACCAACTTATATGCATTAGAGCATGTGCATGTATTTCAAATTTGAATTGTGCTCATAAATGCATTGAAAACGCGATTAATGCATGAAAATGTCAAAACGAACCCCAAAAAAATCCCAAAAATTGACACAACACTCGTGTTGTTCTATGTTGACACGAGAAATATTTTGAAAGTAAGAATGGGCAACATATATCGTTTCGTCCCCCAAGGTGGCACGTACCCCACTGAAACCATCAGGCTTGTTGTGAGAGAAGCTCTGGTTTGCGAGAAGCTTATACCCCACACCTGCCCCAAATGGGACAATATTTTTACCATGGCATGTTACTGCCGTTCCATGATATCATGTCAAGTTTCATGAATTTCAAATGAGTTTTTGGTTTACTAGAATGTTAAAAGCATGTATCTCAATGTTAGCGGTTGAGCGACAGTGTCAAGGTGTTTGACATTCATTCTCATTTCTTGCATGTGACTTAAGCCTGCAACCAAGGACAAACATTAGATTTTGCAACCCATTTTTATGGACTGGAGCATGTGGTTTAATTTTGAATTGTGCACCTAAAATGCCTAGAAAACCAATTTTGAATTGTGCAGATAAGGCTACCCGTGGTCATTTACTCCGACACACATATAGTTGCATGTTCATTGCAGATAAAAGTTCTAGCAATTTAAACACCCTCCATTGCCGCTGTGACCCCATTCTGTAATTCAAATCAAAATTAAAAATCAAGTTGATCCCACACAGTTTATTATCACCAACCGTGTGAGATGCAGTACAAAATATCCTGGAGCACCGTTGGTGTATAGTACGCCTATGGCTTACGCGAGAAGGTGTGTCAGCTACAGTCCACAGCCGGCGTGTCAAGCACACTAGCTCGCTCCCCAAATATCATTTCACTGTTCAATCATCGCCGGTGAAAGATGGGGACGTGGACCCGCGTCGTGAGGGAAACTTCGACGACCCACTCCGGCAAGAGCGCGACCGCAGCCGCCATGCGCGTGCTAACAAGGTGCTTGAGTGCGGCCGCAATTTGCGACCGGGCGGCCATGGTAGCCCAAACGGCCGTTGTTGCTTCTCAGGTGGCGACAACAACATCTGCGTCGGGGATAGCAGCTGGCGAGAGTGGCATAGCAGTTGTCCGTTCCACAACGGCGGCCTTAGCCCTGATGGAGGCTGCCCACGACCATGTCGAGGCTGCCCACGCCCAACTTGTGGCGGTCACTACACAAATTCAACGAAGCTTCTCCGACAACGGTCGGCAACCCATGGCCGAAGAGTTGGCAATCACCGAGAGCATTTGAGCAGCCGTTTGTTCCTCCACCGCATACCTTGTGACGACGGAGCCTGTCCAAGCCCTACCCACGCCCAGCTCGTGGCGGCCTTTTCCGAAGAGATGGCGGACGCGGATGATGATATGCTTGCCTAATATGGTGTGATGGATGCCATGGAGCTCCTTCCCCAAGAGACCGTCGGGCGCGAGCTGGACATGGAGGAGGCGGCGGAGATCAACGAGTACCAGCTGCAGTAGTACTCTTTGTTTTGTTTAATTAAGAGCACCGGTCTTTAATTTGTTAGAGTAATGTTTAGGCCAGCTAGCTCTATTTAATTACTAAACTTGCTCGACTAAGAAGTGTGGGTGTGCTGTAGTCTCCTTTGTGTACCCCAATTATGCTATGATGTGGATGAGCACTATAACCAGGGAAGTTGGAACCAAAATTTTTGACGCTCAAACTCATCGCACACGGGTTAAGCTATCTGAACCGTTTGTGATGTTCACATATCGTACACAGTTCTGAATAAGGGACCATGTCTGATGACACTTTATGCGCAGCTTTTTTACCAAGCGATTCCAAATTTTGGCTTCATGAAATATCTACCTCCCCGCCCCCTTCCCCTTACCAAAAGCCACATTTCCCCTGTTTCCGCCTTCCTTTCCAAGTTGAAACCTTCACTCCTTGCTTGCAGCGCCGCCTCCTCACCGTCGACCCTCCTTCACGCTGCTCGGCCTCGCCTATCCAGGCAGGTAATCCACACCCGAACCCCGTCCTCCTCCTCCTTCCACATCCCACATGCCCTGACCACCGGCGCAAGCGCGATACCGTCCACCCAAATCACCGACCCCTCCACCAAATAAGCGCCATCCTAAGCCATGGTGCACACAGTATAGCCACGGTCTCAAGGAGCATTTGGCAGCGGAGAATCAAATCGTGGCCGCACGCGCGGATGAGGTCATGATGGCTACCATTCGTGCAGACCCCCAGATCTTGGAGGATCACCTTGCCATTTGCTAGTTACGCTGGTTAAGCATGCTCGGTTTACCCGTTGCGTGTGCTGCTCCTGCCTTTCCTTAACAAATTCTAGTGAATTGTGCTATCTAATTTTACCATGCAATCTGTTGCTCCTGTGTATATGTTCTATATGTCATGCAGTGTGGTGCTCACTTATTAACTGTTTGGTTAATTAGTTGTCGTCTTCAGGTAACTATTTGGTTCAATTCTGCAAATGTGATGTTCAATTTTCAGGCTGCAATTTTGTATTGTCTTCCATGTGAGAAATAAATCGAATTTATGTTTATAAAATACATGAGAAACGAAAGCAATTGCTATATTTTCAAGTTGTCAAGCATGCTTGGTTTGGTTATACATTGTGTAATGTGGTGCTCAGTTGATGTTTTGTTCATTTGTGTTGTGGTGTTTAGTTAACTGTTTGGTTCAATTCTGCAATGCGATGTTCAATAGTTGTGGGTGCATTCTGTTATTGTATACCATGTGAGAAGTAAATCGAATTTGGATGTACTAAATACATGAGAAACAAATACAATTGCTATATTTTCAAGTTGTCAAGCATGCTTGGTTTGGTTATACATTGTGCAATGTCTTGCTTAGTTAACGGTTGGTTCATTTGTGTTGTGGTGTTTAGTTAACTGTTTGGTTCAATTATGCAATGCGATGTTCAATAGTTGTGGGTGCATTCTGTTATTGTATAGCATGTGAGAAGTAAACCGAATTTGGTTGTACTAAATACATGAGAAACAAATACAATTGCTATATTTCCAAGTTGTTAAGCATGCTTGGTTTGGTTAATTGTCTGAACTTCTATTAGGAGTATGTTATGTTGTGCAATGTGGTGCTCAGTTAATGTTTGGTTCATTTGTTGTGGTGTTTAGTTAACTTCTTGGTTCAATTCTGCAATGCGATGTCCAATTGTCATGGTTGGAATTTTGTATTGTTGTGCATGTGAGGAATAAATCGAATTTGGCTGCACTGAACACATGAGAAACATATACAAGTGCTATATTTCCTAGTTCTTAATCTTGCTTGGTTTGCATAAATGGGTTTTCCATGTGGCTTGAATTAATCTGATGAATCTGCAATGTGCTTATTTTTCATCAACATATTTTACTGATAGCATGCGAACCCTTACTTAACCTGATGACTAACTACCTTATATGTTTTGCAGGGAAACAATATAATGGGAAGCACTGAGGTTTAGAATCGAGGTTAGCACATGCATGG
Organism: Aegilops speltoides; assembly: GCA_021437245.1. Taxonomy (NCBI): domain Eukaryota; kingdom Viridiplantae; phylum Streptophyta; class Magnoliopsida; order Poales; family Poaceae; genus Aegilops; species Aegilops speltoides. The sequence goes on from CM038146.1 coordinate 421,081,059, forward strand.
TCTGTTGTCTAACAGCACATTATTGGTCTTGCACATGTAGGTCCTGCTGTCAGAGGTTTTGACCCACTGTTCGACCCTTTTTGCATATGGGGAAATGAGTTGTCCATGAATATCAATCAAGTCAAGAAACTCAGAAATATTGTTAGGATAAAGAAGTTGGCGACAAAAAACAACAAGATCTTTGTGTGCACAATGAAGAAGATATCAGTTCACTACAAGATGGTACTAACTATTATACCTTGCCCTTTTTATTCCTTTGCCCCGTTTCCAATATAGAGAAGATATTTATGCACATCCTTGTTTTCAGGCCTTTCCTAAGCAGTTCACTGATGATTACCTCTCAAACCACCTCTATGGTCAGGAGGCGAGGAAGCTTTTCATACAACACCCACGGTCCAATATTGAAGTGTTCCTGAAGAGGATGAAGGATGGATGGTCAATCATCCACAAGCACTAGCCTAAAGTTGCAAAGACCTTCAACATCAATGAAGGCTCAATATTCGCCTTCCGCTTCAGCAATTTTCCCGATGAGATGCATCTGTCTATGTACTGTCTATGATTCTAATTTTGAAAAATGTGAAACTTGGTGCTGGTGCAGTTGTGTAATGGGGTAGCTGAGTGCTGAAGCTATCATGTTGTACTCTGATGTATTTCAATTATGAAATCCTGCTTCCTTAATGTGGGAATGAAATATATTATGTGTTTAATATGAATGTTAGTTAGATTAATAAATGGATTATTAATAATAGGGCAATTAGCCTGCTAATTGGTTTTTGCTATTGCAAACAGTTATTGAGAAAATACCGTGGGCGAAGACCTAAGGCAGCGCACACAGTTTCTAGGACTGAACCGTGTTGGATCGATGAACAATCACACACAACATTCTCTTCAAAAAGTTTGCGTTAGGCCATCTTGCGGAAACGTTTACCGCATGAAAACTGTGTGTGATGGATAGCCTTTGCCACACAGTATCTTCTACGCACCGTGTGTGATGCATTCAATAACGCAAACGATAATTTTTTTAATATTGTGTGCGATGGGAATGCCATCATAAATGATTTAACGGGAAAAATTGTGTGTGATATACCTACGAACGGAAACGTTTTCCTTGCAGCGACTGGGTGGGATGTATATACGAGCGGAAACGTTTCGCGGGGACTGACTGTGTGGGATGTACTTACGACCGGAAATGATTTCGCCTGTATAATTGTATTTTTTAGCACTACTATACGTATAACCGTATTTGGTCGCTCGCCGGTCGCACACGACCTCATTTTGCCGAGCGTGTGTGCCAGGAGGGCATATCCCCGACAGTTTGTAGGTCATGTGGAAAGGATCCCCTAATCGCCCACACTCACTAGGCGATGGTTCCAAAAGCCGTCGCAGAAAGGTGTTTTAAACCGTTTGTATAGCACCGATGCATACCAGTGAAGCTATCGCCCGTTCGTCATAAAACATGCATTGTCCCCTCTCGGAACCATGAGCCTTCTAGTTAGTTGCTCCGGTTTGTGAGAGGTGTGTGTCCAAAATTTCATCAAACATGCCAAAATTTTTACCACATCATCTTGGTGGCATGACATTACATCAAGCAAGGCTTAATGTGTTTCTGATCCTTTTTTAATTTTCTGGAATTTAAATGCCATGGCACTCCATGCATGTGTCGAGGCCGTGACACCAATATGTTTGTAAATTCCTTTCAATTTACTGCACATGGAATTAACTCGCACACAAGGACATAAATATGATTTTTCAAACCATTATGGGTAGCTGTTGCATGTAGATGTAGTTCAAATTTGAATTACTGTCATTAAATGGCTAGAAAATCACTTAAATATCTTTAAAAGATCAAATGACCCCTGGAATTTTTTTCCAAATTTTCAAATGATAGTTGTATTAGTGCATGTTAACTGTAGAATTTTTTTCATGGTCGTAAGAGGAAGCTATCGCCCGTTCGTCATCAAACATGCATTGTTCCCTCTCGGAACCATGAGCCTTCAAGTGAGTTGCTTCGCTTTGTTAGGGGTGTGTGTCCAAACTTTTGTCAAACATGACAAATTTTTTACCACATCATCTTGGTGGCATGACATTACATCAAGCAAGGTTTCATGTGTTTCTGATATTTTTTATTTTTTTGGAATTTAAATGCCATGGCACTCCGTGCTTTGTGTCATTGCCGTGAGACCGATATGTTTGAAAATTCCTTCCAATTTACTGCACATGGAATTAACTCGCACACAAGTACACAAATATGACTTTTCAAACCGTTATGGTTAGCTGTTGCATGTACATGTAGTTCAAATTTGAATTACGAGCATTTAATGGCTAGAAAATCACTTAAATGTCTTAAAAGGTCAAATGAACCCTGAAATTTTCCACATTTTTACATGGCAGTTGTATTAGTACTACAAATTTTCTCGTGCATTTTAAACACCATCCGTTGCCACTTTACTCCAAATTCGTCTTTCACAACTGATAAAAAATATCAACAACATCACACATAGTTTTTTTGTAGGAACCGTTTGCAATGAAAATTCATGGGTGTATATAAGTCTTCCTCCTTAATTTTTGTCGGCTTCGTCTGCTCCGGTGCCGACAACCCCCAAATGTACGAATCCCAATCCCCATTCCCGCAACCCCTTCTTGCAAAGATGACACCATGGAAACGCTTCATGAGGGCCTGTACGGTGGCCCCGTCCTCCCCGAGCGCCGCCGCCTGCACCGAGAGCGCGGCCGCCTACGCCGAGAGTGCTGCTGCATCCGCATTAAGTGCGGTCGCATCTACCGAGAGGGTGTCTGCGGCAGCCGACATGGCAGCTGCAGCAGCTGCTGCGATGGCGGATGCAAACACCAAGAGTGCTCGAGCTTCCGTCTGTGCCACCGATGTCGCCCTGGCCCGGGTCGAGGCCATCCATACTAAGATCGAGGACGCACAAGCCAAGATATTCCAGGCCACCTCGGAATCCAGCATGCAATCCATGTCCGAAAAGGCGGCGGCAATTGAGCACCTGCTTCCTCATGAGATTGCCCAGCGGGAGCTTGAGATCCAGGAGGCGGCGGAGATCGATGAGCGCTGGGAGGAGGAGTTGCGCGTGGACAAGGTCGATGTAGAGAAGAGTCTGTCCGTCGAGGAATTGGCGGTGGAGGACCAACGCGAGCTCTGGCGCAACAACTACTATGAGTACTACAACCTTGAGGGCGGCACCGAGGACGAGGACAAGGTCGACTTTAGCAGGGGGGACGCGAAGTCCACCAATGGCGGCATGTCTCTAGGACAAGTCATCGATGTCTCATTTCACACCGGTGATGCATAGGCCGGTGCAGCAGCAGCTTTGTTAAAATTATGTGTACTTAGGCTTTGTTTTTAATGCTGGTCTTTCGTTAGAGCAATGTTTAGGTCAATTGGCCCTATTTAATTACTAAAATTTCTCGATTCAGTAAGTGTGGTTTATGTGTTGTACGCTCATTTGTGTGCCCAAATTAGCAAGCGATGTTAAATTATGCAATGACATGGACAAGGACATTACCCAGGGAAATTTCCACCAAAATTTCAATTGTCAAACTCATCCCATGCGCGTAAAGGAGAAGAATCGTTTGCGATGCACACAATCATTCAAAGTGAATGGTGCCCGATCCTGCCCCACCCCTTTTCTCCCCGACCACAAGTCACATTTCCCCTGTTTCCTTCTTCCTTCCTTCCGAAGCTATAGCTGCTTCCTCGCTCTCGTTGTCTCGCATCCTACCATCTGGGTCGCCATGGTCTTCTTCAATGACCTCTCTAGCGATTCCTCCTCTGACGACAACTCTTGCACCACCTGGGTATGCCTCTCTTTTCTCTCTCGGGTTATGACTTGGAATGAAGGATTTTAACCCGGTGGTCAATTTGAGTCATTTCTTCCTCTTGTAGCTCCCTAGGACCATTAGTTAGTTGCAACAAATGCAGCGGGGTGACTGAAGATCTGCTTGTTCGTTGTCACCATCAATCTCAATGCGCGAAGCTAGTTGCCTTGAATCTGTGGGCAACGGGAGGAAGTTTCTGGCATGTGCAAAGAAGGTTAGCCCCACTTTGGTTGTTACAAGTCATTTGTTAAATGTGATTCAGACACTGTCACTGTGCTATGTTATTCTGGATGTTAACATAGTGTCACAGTTTGTACCTAGTATCTAAAAATGTTGCCATCTCATCAGCAGTGCCATTTGAAAATTATTTGGCACCGCTTCAGCAGTTTGTGCAGCCAACTTTGGTCCACACATCTGAGCAGCCAAGCAGTAAATACTAAATCTTTATGGCATGAAGGAACTAGGCATCAAAGCAACTAGGTGCTCCGGAGTCCGGTTCCCTGTTTTTTCGCTGCATCGGCTCGCCAGTGCAGGGCACCGGTGGCAAATGTAGGAACAGTTGTCTTGGCACTAGTTTTGGCATACATAGTGGACAACCTTAGTGCTATTAGTTCTATGTTACTAAATTTGTGCATGTACACACCTATTAGTATCAATTTGATGTCCACCAATCACTGTCGCTATGTTGTTGCAGTTATATTTGGCTTCCTCATAAAATGTTCAATTTGTTACTTATAGTACATGACTAAGAACTTGTAGCGTTGTTGTAGTTAATTATAGCTTCTGATGTTTCGGAATTTGATTGTTGTCTCGGTAGAAATTAAGTCATTTGCACATTGATCTTTTTGAGAACATATGTCATAATTAACATGTTTCTTCAGTTTCTCGAAATATGTATTTGGTGATTTTCTATGTTGCTACAAACCCATTTCCTCTACAATTTTTATTGATCTAGTTTTAAATATTATAGGATGAAGGGAAGTGTTCTTACCTGGAATGGGTTGATCAAGAGTGGCCATAGTCTTTGAAGATGTGCCTACCAAAGCTCTAGAGCATGTATGAGGAAGAGAACAAAGGTAGGCTTAGAGAAAGTGTTGTCAACGCTGAGAATATTTCATGTTGCGGAAAAAAAGAGGAAGATGGAGAATGATCTTAGATTTTTTTAATTAGACTTTGCCAAGATGGCGCTGGCGAAGGAGGAGGCACTTTCCCAGTTGGTCAGTGCAAAACAGGTTCTTACTGAACTGAAAGCAAAGGTGGAAAAGACGAGCCTGGATGATCTCGATTAGGGAAATGAATATATATTGTTCTAATATTTTTCTTATGAAGGTGAACTAGCTATATGTTGTACTATGTTGTTTTCAGGAAGCTATCGTACTGTGATGTTAAAACATATTTATGTGCCTCATATGAAATTAGCAAACAGTTGTTCGACATGAAATGTGAATTTGCGTAATACTGGAATTATATTAATTGTAAACTAATAAACCTGCTAAATGGGTCATGGAACTTTGCAAACAGTTCAAGCAGTAAAAGCGGTTGTGATGGATAGCCCAATCCCATACAGTTTTCTTCATCAAATCATGTGTGATGTAGTTGAATAAAAGCAAAACAGTTTACCGAGGCAGAGCGTGTGTAATAGTTAGACCTATCACACACGGGCCTATACATAAAACTGTGTGGGATGTATATATGAACGAAAAGTTTTCCCTGGATTGACTGTGTGGGATGTACATACAAAGAAAAACGTACTTCTTGGATTGACTGTGTAGGACGTACATAAGAACGGAAACGTATTCCTTGGATTGACTATATGGAATGTACATAACAAATGGGAACGTTTGTCTGGGACTGACTATGTCGGATGTACTTACGACCAAAACTGATTGGGCCTGTATAATTGTATTTGACCGTTCGCCCGTCGCACACGATCTCATTTTGCCCAGCGTGTGTGACCGGAGGGCCTATCCCCAAACGGTTTCTGGGTCGTGTGGGAAGGACCACCCTATCACACACACTCACTTGGCGACGGTTCAAAATGCTGTCGCGGAAAGGGGTTAAAAACTGTTTGTATAGCAGCTCGTTGTACCAGTGGTTCTTCTGGAGATACCACCACGTGAACCAAGTTCTCTGTTTTTGCACTCATGTTCATCACCTTTTTAGCACTAGTTGACAAGGGGGTAGATTACATCAAGTCTTGATAGATTTGCCTTTTGTGGTTCTTTGTCTTCGTGAGACTTTTGGCTTAAAAACTTTATGCTATGTGTTGTAAAACTTCTATGATGCAATGTTAATAACCTCGCCTGTTGCATGCTACGTCTTGAGCTTGTGTTGGTTTCCCTTGAAGAGGAAAGGGTGATGCATCAATAGTAGCGTAAGTATTTCCCTCGGTTTTTGAGAACCAAGGTATCAATCTAGTAGGAGGCTCCTCAGAAGTCACATGCACCTACACAAACAAACAAGAACTCGCAACCAACACAATAAAGGGGTTGTCAATCCCTTCAAGGCCACTTGCGAAAGTGAGATCTGATAGAGATAATATGATAAGATAAATATTTTTGGTATTTTTATGATATAGATTGGAAAAGTAAAGATGCAAATAAAAGTAGATTGAAAGCTTATATGATAAGAGATAGACCCGGGGGCCATAGGTTTCACTAGTGGCTTCTCTCAGGATAGCATAAGTATTACGGTGGGTGAACAAATTACTATCGAGCAATTGATAGAAAAGCGAATAATTATGAGATTATCTAGGAATGATCATGTATATAGGCATCACGTCCGTGACAAGTAGACCGACTCCTGCCTGCATCTACTACTATTATTCCACACATCGACCGCTATTTAGCATGCATCTAGAGTATTAAGTTCATAAAAAACAGAGTAACGCACTAAGAAAGATGACATGATGTAGAGGGATAAACTCATGCAATATGATATAAACCCCATCTTTCTATCCTCGATGGCAACAATACAATACATGCCTTGCTGCCCCTGCTGTCACTGGGAAAGGACACCGCAAGATTGAACCCAAAGCTAAGCACTTCTCCCATTGCAAGAAAGATCAATCTAGTAGGCCAAACCAAACTGATAATTCGAAGAGACTTGCAAAGATTACTTAATCACACATAAAATAATTCATAGGAGATCCAAATATTTCTCATAGATAAACTTGATCATAAACCCACAATTCATCGGATCTCGACAAACACACCACCAAAAGAGTTACATCGAATAGATCTCCAAGAAGATCGAGGAGAACATGGTATTGAGATCCAAAGAGAGAGAAGAAGCCATCTAGCTAATAACTATGGACCTGAAGGTCTGTGGTAAACTACTCACAACTCATCTGAGAGGCCTTGGAGATGATGTAGAGGCCCTCCGTGATCGATTCCCCCTCCGCCGGAGTGCTGGCGAAGGCTCCAAGATGGGATCTCGCGGACACAGAAGGTTATGGCGGTGGAAATAGTTTTTCGTGGTCGCTTCTGATGTTTTCGGGGTACATGGGTATATATAGGAGGAAGAACTAGGTCGGTGGACGCCCAAGGGGCCCATGAGGGTGGGGGGCGCGCCAGGCACCCTTGTGGCTGCCTCGGTTGTTTCTTGACTTCCACTCCAAGTCCTCTGGATCATGTTTGTTCCAAAAAGATCGCTCCCGATGGTTTCATTCCATTTGGACTCCGTTTGATATTCTTTTCTTCGAAACACTAAAATAGGCAAAAAAACATCAATACAGGCTGGGCCTCCGGTTAGTAGGTTAGTCCCAAAAATGATATGAATGTGTAAAGTAAAGTTCATAAACATCCAAACGGGTAATATAATAGCATGGGACAATCAAAAGTTATAGATACGTTGAAGACGTATCAAGCATCCCCAAGCTTAATTCCTGCTCGTCCTCGAGTTGGTAAATGATAAAAACAGAATTTTTTATGTGGAATGCTACCTAGCATAATTCTCAATGTAATTTTCTTTATTGTGGCATGAATGTTCAGATCCAAATGATTCAAAATAAAAGTTCATATTGACATAAGAAATAGTAATACTTCAAGCATACTAATCAAAGTAATCATGTCTTCTCAAAATAACATGGCTAAAGAAAGTTATCCCTACAAAATCATATAGTCTGGTTGTTGCTCTATCTTCATCACACAAAGTATTTAATCATGCACAATCCCGATGACAAGCCAAGCAATTGTTTCATACTTTAGTAATCTCAAACTTTTTCAACTTTCACGCAATACATGAGCATGAGCCATGGACATAGCACTATATGTGGAATAGAATGGTGGTTGTGGAGAAGACAAAAAGGAGAAGATAGTCTCACATCAACTAGGCGTATCAACGGGCTATGGAGATGCCCATTAATAGATATCAATGTGAGTGAGTAGGGATTGCCATGACACGGATGCACTAGAGCTATCAATGTATGAAAGCTCAACAAAAGAAACTAAGTGGGTGTGCATCCAACTCCCTTCCTCACGAAGACCTAGGACATTTTGAGGAAGCCCATCATTGGAATATACAAGCCAAGTTCTATAATGAAAACTCCCCACTAGTATAAGAAGGTGACAATATAGGAGACTCTCTATCATGAAGATCATGGTGCTACTTTGAAGCACAAGTGTGGTAAAAAGGATAGTAGCATTGTCCCTTCTCTCTTTTTCTCTCATTTTTTTCTTTTCTTTTTTTCCTTTTTTTCTTTTTCTCTTTTTTTCTTTTGGGCCTCTTCCTTTTTTTTCTTTTGGCCTTTCTCTTTTTTTTCTTTCTTCTCTTTTTTTTTCTTTGTAAAGTCCGAAGTCTCATCCCGACTTGTGGGGGAATCATAGTCTCGATCATCCTTTCCTCACTGGGACAATGCTCTAATAATGAAGATCATCACACTTTTGTTTACTTACAACTCAAGATTACAACTCAATACTTAAACAAGATATGACTCTATATGAATGCCTCTGGCAGTGTACCGGGATATGCAATGAATCAAGAGTGACATGTATGAAAATTATGAAGGTGGCCTTGCCACAAATACGATGTCAACTACATGATCATGCAAAGAGCAATATGACAATGATGATGCATGTCATAATAAACGGAATGATGGAAAGTTGCATGGCAATATATCTCGGAATGGCTATGGAAATGCCATAATAGGCAGGTATGGTAGCTGTTTTGAGGAAGGTATATGGTGGGTGTATGGTACCGACGAAAGTTGCGCGGCACAAGAGAGGCTAGCAATGGTGGACGGGTAAGAGTGCGTATAATCCATGGACTCAACATTAGTCAAAAGAACTCATATACTTATTGCAAAAATCTACAAGTCATTAAGAACAAAGTACTACGTGCATGCTCCTAGGGTGATATATTGGTAGGAAAAGACCATCGCTCGTCCCCGACCGCCACTCATAAGGAAGACAATCAATAAATAAAATTGTTCCAACTTCATCACAAAGCGGTTCACCATACAAGCATGCTACGGGAATCACAAACTTCAACACAAGTATTCTTTAAACTCATAATCACCCAACTAGCATGACTCTAATATCACCATCCTAATATCTCAAAACAATTATCAAGCATCAAATTGATCATAGCATCCAATTCACTTCCTATGATAGTTTTTATTATACCCAACTTGGATGCCCATCATTCTAGGACCAATTTTATAACCATAGAAAATACCATGCTGTTCTAAGAGACTCTCAGAATAATATAAGTGAAGCATTAGAGATCAATAATTTCTTCAAAATTAAGCCACTGCCGTGCTCTAAAAGATATAAGTGAAGCACTAGAGCAAAAACTATCTAGCTCAAAAGATATAAGTGAAGCACATAGAGTATTCTAATAAATTCTAATCAAGTGGGATTCTCCCAAAAGGTGTGTACATCAAGGATGATTGTGGTAAACTAAAAAGCAAAGCCTAATATCATACAAGACGCTCCAAGCAAAACACATATCATGTGGCAAATAAAAATATAGCTCCAAGTAAAGTTACCGATAAACGAAGACGAAAGAGGGGATGCATCAAAATAAGCAAACAACACACAAAAGGCAGAATCTGTCAAAAACAGAACAGTCTGTAGAAATCTGTAACTCTCGAATACTTACGGAACTCTAAAACTCCTACCAAAATAGGAAGTTCTGGGAAATTTGTCTATTGATCTACAACAAAAAGAATCAATGAAAAAGTACGTTTCTGTGAATTATCAAAATTATTTTCGTGCATGCAAAGTTTCTGTTTTTCAGCAGAATCAAATTAACTATCACCATAGGTTATCCTATAGGTTCTACTTGGCACAAACACTAATTAAAACATGAAAACACATCTAAACAGAAGGTAGATGCAAAATTTATTACTAAATAGAAGCAAAAACAAAGATAAAATTGGGTTGCCTCCCAACTAGCGCTATCATTTAACGCCCCTAGCTAGGCATAAAAGCGAGGATAGATCTAAGTAGTGCCATTTTTGGCATCTAATTCATAAGTAGCTCGCATGATAGATTCATAAGGTAATTTGACTTTATTTCTTGGAAAGTGCTCCATGCCTTTCCTTAGTGGAAATTGGAATCTAATATCCCCTTCCTTCATATCAATAATCGCACCAATCGTTCTAAGGAAAGGTCTACCAAGAATAATAGGGCAAGAAAGATTGCAATCTATGTCAAGAACGATAAAATCTAAGGGCACCAAATTCCTATTTGCAACCACAAAAACATCATTGATTCTTCCCATAGGATTTTTAAAGGTGGAATCCGCAAGGTGCAAATTTAAAGAGCAATCATCAAGATCATGGAAACCTACAATATCACATAAAGTTTTCGGAATCGTGGAAACACTAGCACCCAAATCACACAAAGCATTAACACTCATGATCTTTAATTTTAATCTTTATAGTAGTTTCCCACTCATCATTAAGTTTTCTAGGTTTAGACACTTCCAAATTAAGTTTTTTATCATAAGATTGCATCGAGGCATCAACAATATGTTTGGTAAAGGCTTTATTTTGACTATAAGCATGAGGAGAATTCAAAACGGATTCCAACAAGGAAATACAACCTTCTAAAGAACAATTATCATAATTAAATTCCTTGAAATCCAAGATAGTGGGTTCAATGCTATTTAAAGTCTTGACCTCTCCAATTCCACTTTTACCAAATTTAGCATCAAGATCTAAGAACTCCAAATCATTGGGACGCCTTTTAACTAAAGTTGACTTGTCTCCAGTCCCATCATTATCAAGATTCATATTGTAAAACAAAGATTTAATAGGGGACACATCAATAACTTTTAGATCTTCATCATTATTCTCATCTAACTTTTCTGGTTTGGCAGCCATCTTATTGACTAAGGTAGCTTGCTTATCAGAAATTTGGGCTATAGATTTTTCAAGCCGAGTAATTTGAGAGTTCAAACCATAAAATTCTTTAGACATATCATCGAGCTCTTTGTTCATAAACCCCATAAAACTTTTTTGTTCTTTAAGCTCCTTTCTGAAGAAAATATTATGCTCAAATTATAAAGTCATAAAACTTCTAACGTTTGATTCAATTTCTTCCAACCTTCTAAGATGAAGTTCGGTGTTCCTAGGCAAAGCCATAAGGGCACACAGGCACACAAGAAGACAAGTGAAAGAGAGAGGGGATTGGGAAAGAGAGGGCGAATAAAACGACAAGGGTGAAGTGGGGGAGAGGAAAACGAGAGGCAAATGGCAAATAATGTAAATGCGAGGGAGATGAGTATGTGGTGGGTACTTGGTATGTCTTGACTTGAGCGAAGACCTCCCGGCAACGGCGCCAGAAATCCTTCTTGCTATGTCTTGAGCTTGCATTGGTTTTCCTTGAAGAGGAAAGTGTGACACAGCAATAGTAGCGTAAGTATTTCTCTCAGTTTTTGAGAACCAAGGTATCAATCCAGTAGGAGGCTCCTCAGAAGTCCCACACACCTATAAAAACAAACAAGAACTCACAACCAACGCAATAAAGGGTTGTCAATTCCTTCAAGGCCACTTACGAAAGTTAGATCTGATAGAGATAATATGATAAGATAAATATTTTTGGTATTTTTATGATATAGACTGGAAAAGTAAAGATGCAAATAAATGTAGATTGAAAGCTTATATGATAATAGATAGACTCGGGGCCATAGGTTTCACTAATGGCTTCTCTCAAGATAGCATAAGTATTACGGTGGGTGAACAAATTACTGTCGAGCAATTGATAGAAAAGCAAATAATTATGAGATTATCTAGGCATGATCATGTATATAGGCATCATGTCCGTGACAAGTAGACCGACTCCTGCCTGCATCTACTACTATTACTCCGCACATCGATCGCTATCCATCATGCATCTAGAGTATTAAGTTCATAAAGAACGGAGTAACGCATTAAGAAAGATGACATGATGTAGAGGGATAAACTCATGCAATATGATATAAACCCCATCTTTTTATCCTCGATGGCAACAATACAATATGTGCCTTGCTGCCCCTGCTGTCACTGGTAAAGGACACCGCAAGATTGAACCCAAAGCTAAGCACTTCTCCCATTGCTAGAAAGATCAATCTAGTAGGCCAAACCAAACTGATAATTCGAAGAGACTTGCAAAGATAACTTAATCACACATAAAAGAATTCAGAGGAGAATCAAATATTTCTCATAGATAAACTTGATCATAAACCCACAATTCATCGGATCTCGACAAACACACCGCAAAAGGAGTTACATCGAATAGATCTCCAAGAAGATCAAGGAGAACATGTTATTGAGATCCAAAGAGATAAAAGAAGCCATCTAGCTAATAACTATGGACCCAAAGGTCTGTGGTAAACTACTCACAACTCATCTGAGTGCCCTTGGAGATGATGTAGAGGCCCTCCGTGATTGATTCCCCCTCCGACGGAGCGCCAACGAAGGCTCCAAGATGGGATCTCGCGGATACAGAAGGTTACGGCAGTGGAAATAGTTTTTTGTGGTCGCTTCTGATGTTTTCCGGGTACATGGGTATATATAGGAGGAAGAAGTAGGTCGATGGACGCCCGAGGGGCCCATGAGTGTGGGGGCGCGCCCAGCCCTAGGGGGCGCGCTAGGCACCCTCGTGGCTGCCTCGGTTGTTTCTTGACTTCCACTCCAAGTCCTCTGGATCACGTTTGTTCCAAAAAGATCGCTCCCGAAGGTTTCATTCCGTTTGGACTCCGTTTAATATTCCTTTTCTTCAAAACACTGAAATAGGCAAAAAAAACAGCAATACGGGCTGGGCGTCCGGTTAGTAGGTTAGTCCCAAAAATGATATAAATGTGTAAAGTAAAGCCCATAAATATCCAGAACGGGTAATATAATAGCGTGGAATAATAAAAAATTATAGATATGTTGAAGACGTATCCCTGCACTATTTCTCGTGAAGCATTTGTTTTGTAGGTGGAACTATTATTGGAAGTTTTAAATGATTGCACTACAATCTCGACGGATTATATGTCATCAGTGTGAATCATTGTCCTGAATGACTAAAATTTCCGTTGTATACTTTAATACTTGCAGGAAAATTAATCTCATATATTTCACCTTGCATACATTGAAGGGGAGACTATTTCATCATCGAGCAAAGTAACATTACTCACCCTTATTGGAATTACTTTTCACTTATATATATTCACTTTGATGATTATCTGTTTTGTCAACAATCATCCAAAAAGGGGGAATCGTTGGTGCAATAGTCTGCCTCCTTATGTTTTGGAGTTTGTTCACAATAAACAGTATGGGACTTATGTGTTTGCTAGTGTACACAGAGTAACAGGTCCCTGGAATCAAGAGGAGTTTGATTCAAACGACGAAGATAATCCCCAGCATAGCAGTGAAGGTTATCACAAGAGTGACCCCTCAAAAATTGCTGACATGAAGCAATTGGTTTGGTGCATGTCCGAAGGAAGTGAATGTGACCTAGAAGTTTGAAGACAAAGTGAATACATAGCATTTATTTCATTGTTTCTCTTCTCTTTATTCAGTCACAAGACCACCGTACTATTAAGAGGGGTGTAGCGTTCAAAACTTTGATTCTCTGATGCTAAACCCAAATCCTATGAATGTTGCGAGAGAAATTTCTTTGTGTTTCGAGCAAATACTTGCCAGCAAGAGATTGTGATCTTCTTTGCTGCGAGAGATTTGTCTCTGACCAAGGAGTTAGCATTACTTGTTCTTCAAGTAATGTTACCATTGCTCCAAAATCCAACCATTGAGATCGTGTCGGTTGACCATTGGCTGTTCAGCGTGTCCAAAATAGTCATTTCCCACCCGGGAAGGCTGTGACTATAAATAGCCACCCCGCACCGGCTTGGTCCAGCGGCTGCTCTGTTTGATTGTGAGAAGATTGTTGAGCAACCCCCTCTCCTCAGTGAATTAAGTTTAAATCCACCGACAGAAGACCTTTAGAGCCGAAAAAATAGATAGTGGTTCAACATCACTCAAATCTAAGTCCAGTATGCTCCACCTATTACTCTTGAGAGCTGCAAACTCCCTAGACGGTTAGGTGTCAGTTTCTTCAGAGACCAAGAGTAATTGTGGTTCTCGAAGAATAAGTCTATAAAGGTTTGGGGATCACCTCAAGTATCTACCACGAGTGATCGGCTTTGGTTGACGAACCAATTGTCGAGGAGAATATGGCAAAGAGAATTTATTTTCTATGTTAAATCACAACCCCTCCAACCAGACGTAGTCCTTGTGCAGAACGACAAACTAGTCGAACAAATACCCTATTGCCGTCGAGCATCACTGGTTTCCTCTGCCCCTTTACTTTTCATTCTCACCATTTCTATCATGTGATTTGCCTCGATGCATGCATTTAGTTTCCATTTGCTAGTTAGTTTTTTCTCACTATACTTCGTTTTAGTTTGCTCCGCAGTTGGGTTCCGAAAGATTTGATTTTTCGGAAGAAAATTTAAAACTCCCATTCACCCCCCTCTGGTAGACATACTTCGTCCCTACATATAAGTTACCCTTAATAGCAATGATACATGTGTGTCATGTCTCTTTCTGTCTCTGAGATTGAGCACCGCAAGATCAAGCCCATCACAAAGCACCTCTTCCCATGGCAAGAAAAATCAAGCTAGTTGGCCAAACCAAACGAAAATTTGGCCGAAGAAATACTAGGCTATAACAATCATGGATAAAAGAGTTCAGCAAAGACTCAAATAATATCCATGGATAGAACTGATCATAAACTCACAATTCATCGGATCCCACCAAACACACCGCAAAAAAGAGACACATCAAATAGATCTCCAAGAACATTGATGAGAACATTGTATTGAAGATCAAAAAGAGAGAAGAAGCCATCTAGCTACTACCTACGGACCCGTAGGTCTGCGATAAACTACTCACGCATCATCGGAGGGGCAACAAGGATGATGAAGAACCCCTCCTTGATTGTTGACCCCTCCGGCAGAGTGTCGAAAAGGCCTCTAGATAGGATCTCGTGGTTCTGGAACTTGCAGCGGCAGAGAAAGTGTTTTGTCGACTCCCGTAGGTTTTTTGGGATTTTAGAGTATTTATAGAGATGGAAGTCAGTCGAGAAGGTTCCCCTGGGCTCCACTGCCACCAGGGCGTGTCGGGGGCCCCTGTGCCTAGTGGTCCCCATGGGCCTCCTCTCGTGTGCTCCTTTGGCTCCCTGGGTGTCTTTTGGACAGAAAAAATCTCCAAAAAGTTTCGTGGCATTTGCACTTCATATTGTATTGATTTTTTGCGAAGTACAAAACAAGCAAAAAAACAACAACTAACACTGGGCACTATGTCAATAGCTTAGTCCTAAATAATGATATAAAGTACATATATATATATATATATATATATATATATATATACGTTGGAGACGTATCACTGGTACGCGTCGGTGCTATACGAACGGTTTTTAACCCCTTACCGTGACGGCATTTGGAACCGTCGCCAAGTGAGTGTGGGCGATAGGGGGGGGTCCTACTCACACGACCCAGAAACCATCGGGGATAGGCCCTCCTGGCACACAGGCTGGGGCAAAATGAGCTCGTGTGCGATCAGGCGAGGCATCGAAACCCAATCATTTCGTTCGTATGTACATCCCACAGGGTGAATCCTAGAAAAACATTTCCGTCTGTATGTATATCACACACAGTCAATCCAAGGAATACGTTTCCATTCTTATGTACATCCCACACAGTCAAAATCCAGGGAAAATATTTCCGTTTGTGTGTACATCCCACACAGTCAATCTAGGGAAAACCTTTCCATTCGTATGTACATCCCACACAGTCAATCCAGGAAAAACGTTTCCATTCGTATGTACATACCATACAGGTTTATGTATAGGCTCGTGTGTGATAGGTGTAACTATCACACACGCTCTGCCTTGGTTAACCGTTTGCCTCTATCAACTACATCACACACGATTTGATGAACAAAACTGTGTGGCATTGGGCTATCCATCACAAGAGCTTTTACTGCTAGAACAGTTTGCAAAGTTCCATGACCCATTTAGCAGGTTTATTAGTTTACAATTAATAATTCCAGTATTACGCAAATTCACATTTCATATCGAACAACTGTTTGCCAATTTCATATAAGGCACATAGATATATTTTAACATCACAGTACAATAGCTACCTGGAAACATCACAGTACAACATATAGCTAGTTTAACTTCATAAGAACAATATTAGAACAATATATTAATTTCCCTAGTCGAGATCATCCAGGCTCGTCTTATCCACATCTGCTTTCAGTTCAGTAAGAAACTATTTTGCACTGGCCAACTGGGAAAGTGCCTCCTCCTTCGCCAACACCATCTTAGCAAAGTCTAATTTAAAAAATCTGAGCTCATTCTCCACCTTCCTCTTTTTATCCTACATCTTCAAATATTCTTCAGTGTTGACAACACTTTCTCTAACCCTACCTCTGTTCTCTTCCTCATACATGCTCTAGAGCTTTGCTAGGCACATCTTCAAATACTGTGGCCACTCTTGATCAACCCACTCCAAGTAAGAACACTTCCGTTCATCCTATAATATTTAAAACTAGATCAGTAACAATTGTAGGGAAAATGAGTTTATAGCAACATAGAAAATCACCTATACTTATTTTGAAAAACCGAAGAAACAGGTTAATTATGACATATCTTCTCAAAAAGAACAATGTGCAAATGAATTAATTGATACTGAGACAGTAACCAAATTATGAAACATCAGAAGCTATAATTAACTACAACAACTCTACAAGTTCTTACTCATGTACTATAAATAACAAATTGAACATTTTCAGAGGAAGGTAAATATAACTGCAACAACATAGCGACAATGTTTGGATGATAGCAAATTGACAATAACAGGTGCGTAGGTGCACAAATTGAGTAACATAGAACTAATAGCACTAAGACCGCCCACTATGTATGCCAAAACCGGTGTAAAGCCAACTGTTGCTTGATAACCCACAAGTATAGGGGATCGCAACAGTTTTCGAGGGTAGAGTATTCAACCCAAATTTATTGATACGACACAAGGGGAGCCAAAGGATATTCTCAAGTATTAGCAGCTGAGTTGTCAATTCAAACACACCTAGAAACTTAGTATCTGTAGCAAAGTGTTTAGTAGCAAAGTAATATGATAGTGGTGGTAACGGTAACAAAAGCAAAGACAACAAAAGTAATGTTTTTGGTATTTTGTAGTGATTGTAACAGTAGCAACGGAAAGTAAATAAGCGAGAACCAGTATATGGAAAGCTCGTAGGCACCGGATTAGTGATGGATAATTATGCCGGATGCGGTTCGTCATGTAACAGTCATAACATAGGGTGACACAGAACTAGCTCCAATTCATCAATGTAATGTAGGCATGTATTCTGTATATAGTCATACGTGCTTATGGAAAAAACATGCATGACATTTTTGTCCTACCCTCCCGTGGCAGCGGGGTCCTATTGGAAACTAAGGGATATTAAGGCCTCCTTTTAATAGATAACCGGAAGAAAGCATTAGCACATAGTGAATACATGAACTCCTCAAACTATGGTCATCACCGGGAGTGGTCCCGATTATTGTCACTTCGGGGTTGCCGGATCATAACACATAGTAGGTGACAATAGACTTGCAAGATAGGATCAAGAACACACATATATTCATGAAAACATAATAGGTTCAGATCTAAAATCATGGCACTCAGGCCCTAGTGACAAGCATTAAGCATAGCAAAGTCATAGCAACATCAATCTCAGAACATAGTGGATACTAGGGATCAAACCCTTACAAAAATGACTCGATTACATGATAAATCTCATCCAACCCATCACCATCCAGCAAGCCTATGATGGAATTACTCACGCACGGCGGTGAGCATCATGAAATTGGTGATGGAGGATGGTTGATGATGACGACGTCGACGAATCCCCCTCTCCGGAGCCCCGAACGGACTCCAGATCAGCCCTCCTGAGAGAGATTAGGGCTTGGCGGCGGCTCCATATCGTAAAACGCGATGATTTATTCTCTTTGATTTTTTTCTCCCCGAAAGCCAATATATGGAGTTGGAGTTGGCGTCGGAGGGCCACCAGGGGGCCCATGAGGTAGGGGGCGTGCCCTAGGGGGGGCGCCCCCCACCCTCGTGGACAGGGTGTGGGCCCCCTGGTCTACATCTTTGGCGAGGATTTTTTATTATTTATTCTAAGATATTCCGTGGAGTTTCAGGTCATTCCGAGAACTTTTATTTTCTGCACATAAAACAACATCATGGCAATTCTGCTGAAAACAGCGTCAGTCCGGGTTAGTTCCATTCAAATCATACAAGTTAGAGTCCAAAACAAGGGCAAAAGTGTTTGGAAAAGTAGATACGACGGAGACGTATCAACTCCCCCAAGCTTAAACCCTTGCTTGTCCTCAAGAAATTCAGTTGACAAACTGAAAGAGAAAAAGAAAAAATTTTACAAACTCTGTTTGCTCTTGTTGTTGTAACATGAAAAGCCAGCATTCAAGTTTCAGCAAATATTATGAACTAACCATACTCACAATAGCACATAGGTCTCACAATTACTCATATTAATAGCATAATCAGCTAGCGAGCTATAATAACAAAACTCAGATGACAACACTTTCTCAAAATAATCATAACATGATATAACATAATGGTATCTCGCTAGCCCTTTCTAAGACCGCAAAACATAAATGCAGAGCACCTTTAAAGATCAAGGACTGACTAAATATTGTAATTCATGGTAAAAGAGATCCAGTCAAGTCATACCCAATATAAACCAATTATAATGAATGCAAATGACAGTGTGCTCTCCAGCAGGTGCTTTTAATAAGAAGGATGATGACTCAACATAAACGTAAATGGATAGGCCCTTGGCAGAGGGAAGCAGGGATTTGTAGAGGTGCCAGAGCTCGATTTTGAAATAGAGATAAATTATATTTTGAGCGGCATACTTTCATTGTCAACATAACAACTATGAGACAACGATATCTTCCATGCTAAACAAATTATAGGCGGTTCCCAAACAGAATGGTAAAGTTTATACTCCCCCTCCTCCACAAGCATCAATCCATGGCTTGCTCGAAACAACGAGTGCCTCCAACATTCAACGGGTCCCAGGGGGAGTTTTGTTTGCGATTATTTTGATTTAGTTTCCATAAAGCATGGGACTGGGTATCCCGGTGACCAGCCATTTTCTCGTGAATGAGGAGCGGAGTCCACTCCTCTTGAGAATAACCCGCCTAACACGGAAGATAAGGGCATCTCTAGTTGACATATGAGCTATTCGAGCATGCAAAACAAAATGTTTATTTGAAGGTTTAGAGTTTGGCACATACATATTTACTTGGAACGACAGGTAAATACCGCATATAGGAAGGTATAGTGGACTCATATGGAATAACATTGGGGTTTAAGGAGTTTGGATGCACAAGCAGTATTCTCGCTTAGTACAGGTGAAGGCTAGCAAAAGACTGGAAGCGATTAAGCGAGAGAGCGACAACATCGTAAACATGCATTAAAATTAATTTACACCGAATACAAGCATGAGTAGGATATAATCTACCATGAACATAAATATCATGAAGGCTATGTTGATTTGATTCAACTACATGCGTGAACATGTGCCAAGTCTAGTCACTCAATTCATTTAAAGGAGGATACCATCCCATCATACCACATCATAATCTTTCTAATAGCATGTTGGCACGCAAGGTAAACCATTATAACTCATAGCTAATCAAGCATGGCACAAGCAACTATAATCTCTAAATGTCATTGCAAATATGTTTACTTCATAATAGCTGACTCGGGAACGATGAATCATCATATTTACAAAAACAAGAGAGGTTGAGTTCATACCAGCTTTTCTCATCCCAATAAGTCCATCATATATCATCATTATTGCCTTTCACTTGCACGACCGAACGGTGTGTATAATAATAAGAGTGCACGTGCATTGGACTAAGCTGGAATCTGCAAGCATTCAACTCAAGAGAGAAGACAAGTAATAAGGGCTCTAAGTTAAATAAACAATCATGCATATAAGAGCCACTAAGCATTTTCAATATAGTCTTCTCAACCCCCAAAAGAAAGAAAAGAAAATAAAACTATTTACACGGGAAAGCTCCCAACAAGTAAGAAGAAGAACGGGAAATATTTTTGGGTTTTCTTTTTAATTACTACAGCATAGAAATAAACTACTACTAATTTTTTGGTTTTTTCTTAAGGTTTATCAAACACACAAGAAGAAAACAGGAAAAAGAGAATAAACTAGCATGGATATTATAGTGAAAGAGTATGAGCACCGACATCTAGCAATGAGTGTGTGTGAACATAAATGTAATGTCGGTGAGAAATACGTACTCCCCCAAGCTTAGGCTTTTGGCCTAAGTTGGTCTATTGCCAGGGATAGCCTGGCGAATACCAGTAGGTGTAGCTGGGGTCATACTGTGATGAAGAAGACTCTGACTGCCATTGGCTGGCAACCTCCTCTGGATCCCAAGAATAAACAGATAGTCATGGAGGCTCATCTTGTGGCTCCGGTTCCGGGGCTGATGTAGGATTCCGATAGGCTTGAACGGCCGACCACGGAATGATGTGAGGCCCTGCAGACAAGTTAAACAAAGAGGGAGCAGGCAAAGTAATAGTCTCAGGGTGATGTTTATCAAAGTATAATTTGTATTTGAGCTCCCCTTCATGACTCTTAACAAGAAAGTCATGCGCTATCATGCTCTTATAATCTAAATAAGCACGGGGCAACGATGTTTATTCTTTCTCCTCATGCCTAATAGGTATTTCAAAATATTCAGCTAAGCGCAAAGCATAAATGCCTCCAAAGATAGGGCCCTTAGTACGGTTCAGACTTAACCGTCTAGCAACAATTCCACCCATACTAACAGAGTTATTGCGGTATAAACCATGGAACAAAATAATAATATCAGGAATACTAAGGTTTCCACAGTTCCCGCGTCCAATCAAGCAACGACTAGCAAATAAGGCAAAGTAGCGTAAAATAGGAAAATGTATGCTAGTAATCCTTGCATCAGAAACCTTCCTGGTTTCTCCCACAGTGATTGTGTTAATAAAAGCTTCTACTTCGTTACGGTGTGGTTCATCTAAGGTGCCCTCAAAGGGTATTTTGCAAACCTCGCAAAATTTAGCTAATGTCATCTCCTTAACAACGTCATATAAATGAAACTCTACTGTTGGAGGTGATTTCTTAGGGAAAAAGTAGAAGTTTTGCACAAAAGTATTTGTGAGTAAGAGATACTGATGACGTTGGTCGCGGAGGAAGTCGGTGAGGCCAGCATTCTCAATCAATAAATAGAAATCCTCATAAATCCCGGCTCTCCTCAAGAAGTCATCGGAAGGCCATTCACACGGCCGGACCTCCGCGATGCGAGGCAAATTAAATTTGGGCTTCTTTTCTTCTTCCTTTTGTTTTTCCTTCGAGCTTTGGCTCGACGAGCCCCTCAAAAGTCTCTTCATTATTTCTGAAATAATCTGAATTTTTAGTAACTTCAAATAAAAGTGAACCAACTTCAATAAAATTGATAGCAACAACTCCCACAAGTGCCTAGAGCCTATATAAAGCATTAGAACTACTTGGAACCATATAAATTTGACATGCAAGCTCAAGAACATGGTCACCTATGCAGCACAAATTTGCAATGGATAAAGCACTAGAACAAAAACTAATTGGACCAATGGAGGAGTCACATACCAAGGAACAATCTCCCCAAGCAGTTTTGCGAGAGGTGCTTTGAGCAAGGAGATCGAAAATCACAGCAACGGGGGCTGGAACTCGTGCTTGAGTTGGTTTTTCGTGTTTGTGTGAGGCAAAGGAAGAAGATGGGTGCAGGGATAAGTGGAGGAGGGCCACCGTGGTCCCATGAGGCAGTGGGCGCGCCTAGCGGGGTAGGGCGCGCCCTCCACCCTCGTGACCAGGTGGCAGCTCCCCTCGCGGTAATTTTTGCACAGTAAATCCTCAAATATTCCCGAAAAATCATATTAAATTGGCATGGCATTCTGAGGACTTTTATTTTCGGGATATTTTTGTATTGCACGGATAAGTCAGGAGACAGACAGAAAAATACTATTTTACTTTATTTCTAGTAAATAACAGAAAATATAAAGAGAGTACAGAAGGTTGTGCTTCTAGTTTCATCCATCTCGTGATCATCAAAATGAACCCAGTAACAAGGTTGATCAAGTCTTGTTAACAAACTCATTCCGAATAACAGGGAACTGGAGAAATTTCGAATAACACTAAGTTACCTTAATGGGGATATGAAAGTCCCCAACAATAAGAATATCATACTTTTTCTTGACAGTAGGGAGAGGAAATTCAAAACCTCCAAATATAATCGATGGAATTTTTCCAATAGAGTTGATACTATAAACTTGAGGTTGTTTCCTCGGGAAGTGTACTGTATGCTCATTACCATTAACATGAAAAGTGACATTGCCTTTGTTGCAATCAATAACAGCCCCTGCAGTATTAAGGAAAGGTCTTCCAAGAATAATAGACATACTATCATCCTCGGGAATATCAAGAATAACAAAGTCCGTTAAAATTGTAACGTTTGCAACTACAACAGGCACATCCTCACAAATACCGACAGGTATAGCAGTTGATTTATCAGCCATTTGCAAAGATATTTCAGTAGGTGTCAACTTATTCAAGTCAAGTCTACGATATAAAGAGAGAGGCATAACACTAACACCGGCTCCAAGATCACATAAAGCAGTTTTAACATAATTTCTCTTAATGGAGCATGGTACAGTAGGTACTCCTGGATCTCCAAGTTTCTTTGGTATTCCACCCTTAGTGTAATTAGCAAGCATGGTGGAAATTTCAGCTTCTGGTATCTTTCTTTTATTAGTAATGATTTCCTTCATATACTTAACATAAGGATTTGTTTTGAGCACATCAGTTAGTCGCATACGCAAAAAGATAGGTCTAATCATTTCAGCAAAGCGCTCAAAATCCTCATCATCCTTTTTCTTGGATGGTTTCGGAGGAAAAGGCATGGGTTTCTGAACCCATGGTTCCCTTTCTTTACCATGTTTCCTAGCAATGAAGTCTCTTTTATCATAATGTTGATTCTTTGATTGTGGGTTATCAAGATCAACAGCAGGTTCAACTTCTACATCATTATCATTACTAGGTTGAGCATCAACATGAACATTATCATTAACATTATCACTAGGTTCATGTTCCTCTCCTGATTGTGTTTCAGCATCAGAAATAGAGATATCGTTTGGATTCTCAGGTGGTTCAGCAATAGGTTCACTAGAAGTTTGCAAAGTCCTATCATTTTTCTTTTTCTTCCTTTTAGAAGAACTAGGTACATCAATATTATTTCTCTAAGAATCTTGCTCGATTCTCTTAGCGTGGCCTTCAGGATACAAAGGTTCCTGAGTCATTCTACCAGTTCTAGTAGCCACTCTAACAGCATAATCATTTTTCTTACTATTCATTTCATCAAGCACTTCTTTTTGAGCTTTAAGTACTTGTTCTACTTGAGTGGTAACCATAGAAGCATGTTTGCTAACAAGTTTAAGTTCACCTCTAATATCAGCCATAAAATCATCCAAGCGTTTAATCATAAAGGTCTTCTGTTTTAATTGTCTACCAAAATAAGCATTGAAGTCATCTTGCTTAAACATAAAGTCATCAAACTCATCCAAGCACTGACTAGCAATTTTAGTAGGAGGGACTTCGGCTTTATCATATCTATAGAGAGAATTTACCTTTACTACCTGTGTCGGGATATCGGGATCAAGGGGTTCTTCAGTAAATAACAAATTGAGATCATATACTTCTTCAACAGGCAGTAAATTAAGACCGTGTATTTCTTCAATAGGAGGTAAATTCTTAACATCTTCAGCTTTAATACCTTTTTATTTCACAGATTTCTTTGCCTCTTGCCTATCTTCGGGATTGACAAATAGAACACCTCTCTTTTTCGGAGTTAGTTTAGGAATAGGCTCAGTAATTGGCTCTAGAACTGGCTCAGGAGTTGGCTCAGGAGGTGCCCAATTATTTTCATTTGTCAACATATTATTCAATAGAATTTCAGCTTCATCTGGTGTTCTTTCCCTGAAAAGAGAACCAACACAACTATTTCAGGTTTCTTAAGAGGATGATCAGGCAAAGCATTAAGTAACTTGAGAAGCCTCCCCCAAGCTTGTGGGAGACTCTCTTCTTCAATTTGCACGAAGTTGTATATGTCCCTCAAAGCAGCTTGTTTCTTATGAGCAGGAAATATTTAGCGAGAAGTAATAAATCATATCACGGGACTATGCACACAACCAGGATCAAGAGAATTAAACCATATCTTAGCATCACCCTTTAATGAGAACGGAAATATTTTGAGTAAATAAAGGTAGCGCGATCTCTCATTATTAGTAAACAGGGCAGCTATATCATTTAACTTAATAAGATGTTCCACAATAGTTTCAGATTCATAGCCATAGAAAGGATCAGATTCAACCAAAGTAATTATATCTGGATCAACAGAAAAATCATAATAATCCTTATCGGGAACACAGATAGGTGAAGTAGCAAAAGCAGGGTCGGGTCTCATCCTATCTCTAAGAGATTGTTTACTCCATTTAACTAGCAGCCTCTTAAGTTCGTATCTATCCTGGCAAGCAAAAATAGCTGCAGAAGATTCAGCATCAAAAAGATAACCCTCAGGAATAGTAGGCATATTCTCATCATCACTATCATCATCGTATTAAGGTTCAATAATTTCTCTTTCTCTAGACCTAGCAATTTGTTCATCAAGAAATTCACCAAGGGGCACAGTAGTATCAAGCATAGAAGTAGTTTCATCATAAGTATCATGCATAGCAGAAGTGGCATCATCAATAACATGCGGCATATCAGAATTCATAGCAGTAGCAGGTTTAGGTATCGCAAGCTTACTTATAACATGAGGTGAATCAAGTGCAGAGCTAGATGGCAGTTCCTTACCTCCCCTTGTAGTTGAGGGCAAAATAGTAGTTCAGTCGTCTTTCAAATTCTTCATAGTGTCCAGCAGATATAAATCCCAAGTGACTCAAAGAATAGAGCTATGCTCCCCGGCAACGGCGCCGGAAAAAGGTCTTAATAACCCACAAGTATAGGGGATCGCAACAGTTTTCGAGGGTAGAGTATTCAACCCAAATTTATTGATTCGACACAAGGGGAGCCAAAGAATATTCTCAAGTATTAGCAGCTGAGTTGTCAATTCAACCACACCTAGAAACTTAGTATCTGCAGCAAAGTGTTTAGTAGCAAAGTAATATGATAGTGGTGGTAACGGTAACAAAAGTAAAGATAGCAAAAGTAATGTTTTTGGTATTTTGTAGTGATTGTAACAGTAGCAACGGAAAAGTAAATAAGCGAGAACAAGTATATGGAAAGCTCGTAGGCACCGGATTAGTGATGGATAATTATGCCAGATGTGGTTCGTCATGTAACAGTCATAACTTAGGGTGACACAGAACTAGCTCCAATTCATCAATGTAATGTAGGCATGTATTCCGTATATAGTCATACATACTTATGGAAAAGAACTTGCATGACATCTTTTGTCCTACCCTCCTGTGGCAGCGGGGTCCTATTGGAAACTAAGGGATATTAAGGCCCCCTTTTAATAGAGAACCGGAACAAAACATTACACATAGTGAATACATGAACTCCTCAAACTATGGTCATCACCGGGAGTGGTCCCGATTATTGTCACTTCGGGGTTGCCGGATCATAACACATAGTAGGTGACTATAGACTTGCAAGATAGGATCAAGAACACACATATATTCATGAAAACATAATAGGTTCAGATCTGAAATCATGGCACTCGGGCCCTAGTGACAAGCATTAAGCATAGCAAAGTCATAGCAACATCAATCTCGGAACATAGTGGATACTAGGGATCAAACCCTGACAAAACTGACTCGATTACATGATAAATATCATCCAACCCATCACCGTCCAGCAAGCCTACGATGGAATTACTCACGCACAGCGGTGAGCATCATGAAATTGGTGATGGAGGATGGTTGATGATGACGACGGCGACGAATCCCCCTCTCCGGAGCCCCAAATGGACTCCAGATCAGCCCTCCCGAGAGAGATTAGGGCTTGGCGGCGGCTTTGTATCGTAAAACGCAATGATTTCTTCTCTTTGATTTTTTCTCTCCCCGAAAGCCAATATATGGAGTTGGAGTTGGCGTCGGAGGGCCACCAGGGGGCCCATGAGGTAGGGGGCGCGCCCTAGGGGGGGCCACCCTCGTGGACAGGGTGTGGGCCCCCTGGTCTTCATCTTTGGCGAGGATTTTTTATTATTTATTCTAAGATATTCCATGGAGTTTCAGGTCATTCCGAGAACTTTTATTTTCTGCACATAAAACAACATCATGGCAATTCTGCTGAAAACAGCGTTAGTCCGGGTTAGTTCCATTCAAATCATACAAGTTAGAGTCCAAAACAAGGGCAAAAGTCTTTAGAAAAGTAGATACAACGGAGACGTATCATTGCTATATCTCGCACCGGTGCCCTGCACTGGTGAGCCGATGCAGCGGAAAAAATCAGGGACCCGAACTCCAGAGCACCTAGTTGCTCAGATGTGCAGTTCCTTCGTGCCGTAAAGATTTAGTATTTTACTACTTGGCCGCTCGGATGTGTGGACAAGTTGGCTGCACAAACTGTTGAAGGGGTGCCAAATAATTTTTCTAATGACACTGCTAATGAGATGGCAACATTTTTAGATACTATGTACAAAATGTGACACTGTCTAAGGATGCGTTTAGTTGAAGGTGTCGTATGAATGGGTTGGGACCGTGACAGTGTCCGAATCACATCTAACAAATGATTTGTAAGAACGAAAGAGGGTCTAACCTTCTCTACACGTGCCATAAACTTCCTCCCATTGTCCACGGATTCAAATGCAACTAGCTTCACGCATGGAGATTGATGGTGACAACGAGCAGGCAGATCTTCGGCCACCCCGCTCCATTCGCCGCAACTGATGGTCGTAGGGAACTACAAAGGAAGAAATGACTCAAATCGACCGTCGGGTAAAAATCCTTCATTCCAAGTCATAGCCCGAGAGAGAGAAGAGAGGCATACCCGGGTGGTGAAGGAGTCGTCATCGTCGGAACATCTGGAGAGGTCTTTAAAGAAGACCATGGCGACCCTGGCGGTAGGATGCGAGACGGCGAGAGTGAGGAAGTGGCTATAGCTTAGGAAGGAACGAGGAAACAGGGGAAATGTGACTTGTGGTCGGGGAGAAAAGGGGGTGGGGAAGGGGGGGTAGATATTTCGGCGGTAAGCCAAAAATTTCGAAATGTGGAGGGAAACTTTGCGCGCGGTGCCACCAGACACCATTCACTTTGAACGATAGTGTGCATTGCAAATGATTCTTCTGCTTTACGCGCATGGGATGAGTTTGATAATTTAAATTTTGATGGAAATTTCCCCGAGTACGTCATTGGATAATTTAATATCGCTTGCTAATTTGGGCACACAAAAAGAGCGTACATCACACATATGATAACCCACAAGTATGGGATCGCAACAGTTTTCGAGGGTAGAGTATTCAACCCAAATTTATTGATTCAACAAAAGGGGAGCCAAAGAATATTCTAAAGTATTAGCAGTTGAGTTGTCAATTAAACCACACCTGGATAACTTAATATCCGCAGCAAAGTATTTAGTAGCAAAGTAGTATGGAAGTAACGGTAACAGTAGCAGAAGTAACATTAGCAGTTTTGTAGTAATTGTAATAGTGGCAACGACAAAGTAACTATGCAAAGAGCAATATGTGAAAAGCTCGTAGGCATTGGATCAGTGATGGATAATTATGTCGGATGCGATTCCTCATGTAATAGTTATAACATAGGGTGACACAGAACTAGCTCCAGTTCATCAATGTAATGTAGGCATGTATTTCGAATATAGTCATACGTGCTTATGGAAAAGAACTTGCATGACATCTTTTGTCATACCCTCCCATGGCAGCGGGGTCCTATTGGAAACTAAGGGATATTAAGTCCTCCTTTTAATAGAGTACCAAACCAAAGCATTAACACTTAATGAATATATGAACTCCTCAAACTACGGTCATCACCGGTAAGTATCCTGATTATTGTCACTTCGGGGTTAACGGATCCTAACACATAATAGGTGACTATAGACTTGCAAGATAGGATCAATCAATCACATATCTTCATGAAAACATAATAGGTTCAGATCTGAAATCATGGCACTCGGGCCCTAGTGACAAGCATTAAGCATAGCAAAGTCATAGCAACATCAATCTCAGAACATAGTGGATACTAGGGATCAAACCCTAACAAAACTAACTTAATTACATGGTACATCTCATCCAACCCATCACTGTCCAGCAAGCCTATGATGGAATTACTCACGCACGGCGGTGAGCATCACGAAATTGGTGATGGAGGAAGGTTGATGATGACGATGGTGACGGATCCCCCTCTCCGGAGCCCCGAACAGACTCCAGATCAGGCCTTTCGAGAGAGTTTAGGGCTTGGAGGCGGCTCTGTATCGTAAAACATGATGAATCCTTCTCTCTGATTTTTTTCTCTCCCCGAACGTGAATATATGGAGTTGGAGTTGAGGTCGGTGGAGCCTCAGGGGGCCCACGAGGAAGGGGGCGCGCCCCCACCCTCGTGGACAGGGTGTGTGTAACGCCCCGGATTCGTTGCGCCAGGTGTCCGCCAGTTATTCGCCGTAGTTGCCTTGTCATTTGCTTGTGTGTTGCACTTTGCCATGTCATCATCTGCATTTCATATCATGTCATCATGTGCATCTCATTCTGCATACGTGTTCATCTCATGCATCCGAGCATTTTTCCCGTTGTCCGTTTTGCAATCCGGCGCTCCTATGTCCTCCGGCGTTCCCCTCTTGTCTCTTTTCGTGAGTGGGTGTTAAACTTTCTCGGAATGGCCCGAGGTTTGCCAAGCGGCCTTGGTATAGCACCGGTAGACCGCCTGTCATGTTTCGTGCCATTTGGAGCCTGTTTGATACTCCAACTGTTAACCGGGTAACCGTAGAAGCCCTCTTTGTGTTGCAGCCCAGCACCCCTTGCAAAGTGGCCCAAAACCCAGCAAACTCCCCTCCATGCTCTTGGTCGTTCGATCACGATCGCGTGGCCCAAAACCGCACCTCATTTGGACTCTCCTAGCTCCTTCTACCTATATAAACACCTCCCCCTCCAAAAATCCCGGTCTAACCCTAGATCAAACCTCCCTCTCGCCCGCCGGACATGTCCACCCCGTCGCCAGACGCGTCCACCGCCGTCAGCCACCTCACCCCGGCCAATAGGGTGTCGCCACGTCAGCCGCCGCCGCGCCCCGCCCACTCGGCCGCCGCCACGGGGCCGCCGCCTTCTTCCGCCCGCCCGCCATGGAGCCCATCCGGCCCGTGACGGCCCGATCTCGCCGCCGCCGCTCGCGCTCCTCCAGCAGCGTCCCGCCAAGACGCCGCTGCCGCCGCCGCGCCGCGCCGGCGCACGCGCGCCCGCCGAGCGCGCCGCCCCCGCTGGCGCCTCCCGTGGGCGCCACTGGCCTCCGCCAAGACCTCCGCCCTCGCCGTCTCTTGCCGGCGATCCGGCTGCCTGCCACGCCCCGCCGCCGGCCAGCGCGGCCGGAGCTGCAGCGTCCTCGCCGCGCCTCCGGCCACAGCGCCGCCCCGGCCTCCTCCGCCTTCCCGCGCCCAGATCCGGCCGGATCCGGCGAGATCCGGCCCGGATCCGCCATCTCCGGCCCTCCCCGGCGTCTTCCCCGTCTACTCCGGCGAACTCTCCGGTTAACCTCGATATCCGTGCAGAGAAGGTTGACCTCCAGAATTCCACTAAGTCCCGAAATATTTTGCATAATCATGCCATGTTCAACGCATCATAACTCCCTGCATACTGCTCCGTTTCATGCGTGTAATATGTCAAATTGTTAGTCTCAACGAGTACTTAATTTCCTTCCATTGCATCATGTTCATTTGAGTTCATCTTGATTCCCTAAATGCTGTTGGAAGAGGGCTATGTGATGTTAGTTTCAGATTCTTAACAGAACATGCTCATTTGTCATTTTTGCCATGTTCGATGTGTGCATCCTATGAGGTTTATGTCTACATGTGTTTTGATCTATGCCATGCCATATTTACAAGGGTGCTATCCATGTATTTTTGTGAATCTTGTACTGAGTGCATCGAGCTTGTTAAGTGGGGTACTTGCTGTTGCTGTTTTCCTGGCTGATTCTGTTGTATTTTGTTGCTATGTAAACCTGCTGCTACAAGTCATAGTATGCATAATCTGGAGATTTTTACTAAGGATGTTTTGTTATACATGTCTTGCTCTATCCATTCATGCCCCTGGTTGCAATTATAGCCTGCTGTAACATGTTGTTATCTTGCTCCAAACGTGCTAAATAATGTTGTTGTCAGCCTGTTAACATTAAGTTCAATGTTTCCATGATTGTTTGCTAGTGATCCATGCATCCTATGAACTTGCTCTTGCCATGCTTAGCTTCTAAAACATGTCTTCTTACTGTTGGTTGCCTTGCCATGCCATGTATTGCTCTGTGGTGAGTGGTTCAATCTCACCAACATGCCTACTTATTGTTGTTCCTGCCATGTATGAATCTGTCATATCTTTTGCCATGTTTACATGGATGCCATCATATTTTCTGTGCCCCTTTGGCTCATGGTCAGTAAGGGACTTTTGTTCTATGCAATTATTAGATTCATGTCATGCCTTTGTTTGCTATGATAAGTTCCTGTAACATGTTGTTTGAGAGCTCTAAACATTGCAAACTGATGATATTTCTGCTAATGTCTGAAACTGTTATTATTTGCAATCTTTCCATGTCTTTTTGAGCATGTTCTAGTTGTTTCTGAGATAGCTCAGTGTTCATGTTTTGTCATGCTTCACCTGCACTTCATGACCATGCCTTTTGTTATTATGTTGGGGTGTTGTAGCATATTGTTTTGATGGTTGCAATATGCCTAGTTGCTGTTATGGACAGATTGTTGTCATATCTTGTATAGTGTGTGTGTGTGTTGAACCGTTGCTCCGTTTTGAGTGTGCTCTATATGAAACTTGCTTGATTTTGCATGTAGCTTCATATTACCATGTTGCATCCTTGTTTTGGTGTGTTTGCTTGATGTTTGTATGCATTTTGCATCAATGCCATGTTTAACTTGTTTTGCTCATATCTTCTAGGCCGTAGCTCCAAATCTAATGAACTTTATATGTAACTTGACTAGATTTTCGTGTAGATCATTGTGGTGCATCCTAACTTGCTGTTTAACAACTTGAACATAAGGTTTATTCAGATCTTGACCCATTTCGAAATTTTCATATGAGGACTTACCGGAATTGTTATATGTTGTTCCCGGCCTTATTTAAACTTGCTTTGATGTGTTGCTCTTGTTTGCATTGTCTCTTGCCATGAGTAGCTTCAGGTAGCTTTGTCATGCATCATGCTTGGTTGAGCATCATGCCTTGTTCATGTGTGGTGTGTTTACCATGTTGTGTGCTTCTTCTCGATAGTTCCTGCTTGCTATGCTCGTGAGGATTCGCTCGCTCACGCTTGGTTCGTCTTTGTGGCTTCATCTTCTTCATGGACTCGTTCTTCTTCCTTGCGGGATTTCAGGCAAGATGACCGCTACCCTGGATCTCACTACTATCATTGCTATGCTAGTTGCTTCGTTCTATCGCTATGCTGCGTTACCCATCATTTACTCTTCAAGCCTCCCAAATTGCCATGAACCTCTAACCTTTGACACCCTTCCTAGAAAACTGTTGTTTGGCTATGTTACCGCTTTGCTCAGCCCCTCTTATAGCGTTGTTAGTTGCAGGTGAAATTGAAGATTGCTCCATGGTGGACAGGGTTATGTTGGGATATCACAATATCTCTTATATTATTAATGCATCTATATACTTGGTAAAGGGTGGAAGGCTCGGCCTTATGCCTGGTGTTTTGTTCCACTCTTGCCGCCCTAGTTTCCGTCATACGGTATTATGTTCCCGGATTTTATGCTCCTTACGCGGTCGGGTGATTTATGTGACCCCTTGACAGATTCGCTTTGAATAAAACTCCTCCAGAAGGCCCAACCTTGGTTTTACCATTTGCCTCACCACCACCTACTTTTCCCTTGGGAGTCGCTCTCTCGAGGGTCATCTTTATTTTAGCCCCCCCGGGCCAGTGCTTCTCTAAGTGCTGGTCCGAACCGAGTAGACTGCGGGGCCCCCTCGGGGAAACTCCAGGTCTGGTTTTACTCGTAGGATGTCTCATCCGGTGTTGCCCTGAGAACGAGATATGTGCAGCTCCTATCGGGATTGTCGGCACATCGGCGGTCTTGCTGGACTTGTTTTACCATTGTCGAAATGTCTTGTAAACCGGGATTCCGAGACTGATCGGATCTTCCTGGGAGAAGGTATATCCTTCCTTGATCGCGAGAGCTTATCATGGGCTAAGTTGGGACACCCCTGCAGGGTATAAACTTTCGAGAGCCGTGCCCGCGGTTATGTGGCAGATGGGAATTTTTTAATGTCCGGTTGTAGATAACTTGACACCAGATCCGAATTAAAATGCATCAACCGTGTGTGTAGCCGTAATGGTATCTTCTCGGCGGAGTCCGGGAAGTGAACACAGTCTTTGGGTTATGTTTGACGTAAGTAGGAGTTCAGGATCACCTCTTGATCATTGCTAGCTTCACGACCGTTCCTTTGTTTCTCTTCTCGCTCTCATTTGCGTATGTTAGCCACCATATCATGCTTAGTCGCTGCTGCAACCTCACCACTTTACCCCTTCCTTTCCCATTCAGCTTTGCTAGTCTTGATACCCATGTTAATGGGATTGCTGAGTCCTCATGGCTCACAGATTACTACAACAACAGTTGCATGTACAGGTTGCGATGATCTTGACGCGAGAGCGATGTTTGCTTGTTTGGAGTTCTTCTTCTGCTTCTTCTTCGATCAGGGGATAGGTTCCAGGTCGGCAGCCTGGGCTAGCAGGGTGGATGTCGTTCGAGTTTCTGTTTGTGTTTCATCCGTAGTCGGATGGTGCTCTTATGTAAGATGATGTTGTATTCGTGTGGCATTATATGCCTTATGTATGTATCCCCATCTAATATGTAATGTTGATGTAATGATATCCACCTTGCAAAAGCGTTTCAATATGCGGGTCTATCCTTGGTGGGACCTTCGAGTTCCTTTTGGATAGGATCGCATATTGGGCGTGACAGTGTGGGTCCCCTAACGTTGATTCTTTCGCCAATATTTTTTTACTAAATCCAAAAGGTTGCTTCGTGGATTTTCAGGTCATTCCGAGAACTTCTGTTTCTGCACAAAAATAACACCATGGCAATTCTGCTGAAAACAACTTCAGTCCGGGTTAGTTCCATTCAAATCATGTAAGTTAGAGTCCAAAACAAGGGCAAAAGTGTTTGGAAAAGTAGATACGACGGAGACGTATCAACATACCACACTTACTGAATCGAGCAATTTTAGTAATTAAACAGAGCCAGTTGACCTAAACATTGCTCTAACAAAAGACCAGCATTAGAAACAAAGCCTAAGTACGCATAATTTTAACAAATCCTCCTCCGCGACAGCCTACGCATCACCGGTGTGAGATGAGATGTCGGTGACTTGTCCTGGTGACATGCAACAGTTGGTGGACTCCGCGTCCTCCCTGTTGAAGTCGACCGCGTCCTCGTCCTTGTCCTCGTCCTCGGTGCCATCCTCAAGGTTGTAGTACTCGTAGTAGCGGCTGCGCCAGAGCTCGGGTTGGTACTCCACCGCTGATTCCTCGATGAACAGATTCTTCTCTACCTTGA
This sequence comes from Aegilops speltoides, assembly GCA_021437245.1. Classification (NCBI taxonomy): domain Eukaryota; kingdom Viridiplantae; phylum Streptophyta; class Magnoliopsida; order Poales; family Poaceae; genus Aegilops; species Aegilops speltoides. Next base: position 421,115,221 of record CM038146.1, read on the forward strand.
CCTAGGCCACGCGCAACTCCTCTTCCCGACACTCCTCGATCTCCGCCGCCTCCTGCATCTCCGGCTCCAGCTCGGCGATCTCATGAGGAAGCAGGAGCTCCATGGCCACCGTCGCCTTTTCGGGCATGGGTTGCATGCTGGATTCCGAGGTGGCCTTGAATATCTTGGCGTGGATGGCCTCAACCCGGGCCAGGGCAACATCGATGGCACGGACGGCAGCTCGAGCGCTCTCGGCGTTTGCGATCGCTTATCGCGCGGCAGAATTGCAGCCGTCTCGCCGTCAGAAGCTGCCTGTTGGCTACCGACACGACCTCTCGATGGAAGCGACCGCGCTCAATGCAGATGTGGCGGCACTCTTGGCGTAGGTGGTCGCGCTCTCGGCGCAGGCGGCGGCGCTCGGGGGGGGGGGGGGACGCAACCATCGTACGGGCCTTCACGAAGCGTTTCCATGGCGTCATCTTTGCAAGAAGGGGGTGTGGGAATGGGGATCGGGATTCGTGGATTCGGGGGTTGCCGGCACTGGAGCATACGGGCCGGCGAAGCTTAAGGAGGAAGACTTAAATAGACCCAAAAAATTTCATCGCAAATGGTTCCTACAAAACAACTTTGTGATGTTGTAGATATTTTTTATTAGCTGTGAAAGACGCATTTGGAGTAAAGTGGCAACGGATGGTGTTTTAAATGTACGAGAAAATTTGTAGTACTAATACAACTGTCATGTCAAATTTTGGAAAATTTTAGGGGTCATTTGACCTTTTAAGTCATTTAAGTGATTTTCTAGCCATTTAATGACCGTAATTGAAATTTGAACAACATGTACATGCAACAGCTAACCATAACAGTTTGAAAAATCATATTTGTGTACTTGTGTGTGAGTTAATTCCATATGCAGTAAATTAGAAGGAATTTTCAAACATATTGGTCTCACGGCATGGACGCATGCATGGAGTGCCATGGCATTTTAATTCCAAAAAATTTAAAAATGATCAGAAAAACATGAAACCTTGCTTGATGTAATGTCATGCCACCAAGATGATGTGGTAAAAAATTGGCCTATTTGGCGAAAGCTTGGACACACACCCTCACAAACCGGAGCAACTCACTAGTAGGCTCGTGGTTCCGAGAGGGAACAATGCATGTTTATGACGAACGGGAGATAGCTTCTTCTTACGGCCTTCAAAGTTTTCCTACGTGTAACGTGCACTAATACAACTGTCATGTGAAAATGTGGAAAAATTCAGCGGTCATTTGACCTTTTGAAGACATTTAAGTTATTTTCTACCATTTAATGACCGTAATTCAAATTTCAACTACATCTACATGCAACGTCTAACCATAACGGTTTGAAAAATCATATTTGTGTACTTGTGTCCGAGTTAATTCCATGTGCAGTAAATTAGAAGGAACTTTCAAACATATTGGCCTCACGGCATGAACACATGCATGGAGTGCCATGGCATTTTAATTCCAAAAAATTAAAAAATAATCAGAAAAATATGAAACCTTGCTTGATGTAATGTCATGGCACCAAGATGATGTGTAAAAAAAAATTGGCATGTTTGACGAAAGTTTGGATACACACCCCTCACAAACCGGAGCAACTCAGGCTCGTGGTTCTGAGAGGGAACAATGCATGTTTGATGACGAACGAGAGATAGCTTTTCCTCTTACGGCATTCAATTTTTTTAGTGTAACATGCATTAATACAACTGTAATGTGAAAATTTAGAAATTTCAGGGGTCATTTGACCCTTTAAAGACATTTAAGTGATTTTCTAGTCATTTAATGACCGTAACTCAAATTTGAACTACATGTACATGCAACGGCTAACCATAACGGTTTGAAAAATCATGTTTGTGTACTTTCATGTGAGTTAATTCCATGTGCACTAAATTAGAAGGAAGTTTCAAACATATTGGTCTCATGGCATGGACACACATGCATGGAGTGCCAATGCATTTTAATTCCAAAAAATTAAAAAATGATCAAAAAACATGAAAACTTGCTTGATGTAATGTCATGCCACCAAGATGATGTGGTAAAAAATTGGCCTATTTGATGAAAGTTTGGACACACACCCCTCACAAACCGGAGCAACTCACTTGAAGGCTTGTGGTTTAGAGTGGGAGCAATGCATGTTTGATGACGAACGAGAGATAGCTTCCTCTTACGGCCTTCAAAAAATTTCTACGTTTAACATGACCTAATACAACTGTCATGTGAAAATTTGGAAAATTCAGGGGTCATTTGACCCTTTAAAGACATTTAAGTGATTTTATAGGCATTTAATGACTGCAATTCAAATTTGAACTACATCTACATGCAACGACTAACTATAACGGTTTGAAAAATCATATTTGTGTACTTGCGTGCGAGTTAATTCCATGTGTAGTAAATTAGAAGGAATTTTCAAACATATAGGTCTCACGGCTTGGACACACATGCATGGAGTGCCATGGCATTTTGATTATAAACAATTAAGAAATGATCAGAAAAACATGAAACCTTGCTTGATGTAATGTCATGCCACCAAGATGATGTGGTAAAAAAATTGGCCTGTTTGACGAAAGTTTGGACAAACACCCCTCAGAAACTAGAGCAACTCACTAGAAGGCTCGTGGTTCCGAGAGGGAACAATGCAGGTTTGATGACGAATGGGAGATAGCTTCCTCTTACGACCTTCAAATTTTTTCTATGTTTAACGTGCACTAATACAACTGTCATGTGAAAATTTGGAAAATTTAAGGGGTCATTTGACCTTTTAAAGACATTTAAGTGATTTTCTAGCCATTTAATTAACGTAATTCAAATTTGAACTACATCTACATGCAACAGCTAACCATAACGGTTTGAAAAAAAATCATATTTGTGTACTTCTGTGCGAGTTAAAAAATCATCACATGATGTAAATATCTTGTGTTCAGAAAAGAAAATGTAAAGTCTCGCAAGACAACCGGCCCCCACACGATTGGCACTCTATTTTGTGCCTCGAGGTTTGGAAGGTGAGTGGCCGGGGTTATTAATCACACACAATTATGTATTGGAAACCGTCAGCTATTATGTTCATACACGGATTTTGCTGCGGGAATCGTGTGTAATTCAAACTACAATACTCATAAATTCCGGCGATCAGCGTGTGTACTGTTCTCATCGATCTAGATTCTGGCCGCCAATAAATACTACCTTGCTCACATCGTCCTGCCTGCATTCTCATCTACATCCTCCCCTTGCTCGCCCACTCTCTCTCTCTCTCTCTCTCTCTCTCTCTCTCTCTCAAATCTCTGCCATGGCGCCGCCTGTCTGCCCACGCGCCGACGAGGAGTCGCCGCCCCCCGAGGACGCTCACTCGAAGAGCAGCTATGAGGACCCCTACGCGCCGCCAGGCGAGGTTGCGCCGGACCCCCCAACTTTGGATTGGTTCTGGGGCCAGTACAATCTTTGTCTTTGGAAGTCGCTGCTGCTGGCAGAGAAAGCCAGGAATAAAAGTGGCTTTCAAGAAGGAGATGGCGGAGGAGGATGCCAGGTACCAGGTGGCCGGTGAAGCCCGTGATGCCGCCTGGAAAAAGGAGGCGTTGGAGCTTTGGGGGCAGGCGCATCATCGTTCGAAGGAGGTGTACGAAGACGGGTGCTTCGCAAGGAAGGTCAAAGGTGCTAGCCGCCTCATTGTTGCGTGGAGGTGGGCCTATAAGCTCCAGCGTGCCACCAATGAGGAGCTCCGGTGGGCGCCCAATGAAATGGCAAGATCGTTCGCGCTCGTCCGCCAGCAAGAGGCAGATCGGTACGTCAAGCGCTGTGAGGCGGAGGAGGAGGAGTACCGCCTTCACGCTGGGAAGACACTGCGCACCAGGGAGCTGCCGGCGAGGGGCTGCCGGAATACTGCCCCCAGGAGGGATTATTAGTTTTAGTATTGTTCGTTCTCAATTTTATGCATTGTACCTAGTAGTTAAGTATCATCATGTATATGTGATGATATTATATATATTCTGTGATGAACTAATGAACAATTAATGTGTATATATATATTATGACTTCCATTTTCTATATATTTTCGTATACTAATTTGAATCTAGCTGTTATCATCCATATATACAGAATGGAAAGCGTATATACACACATCGAAATAGAACATATAAGAATGGAAAACAGAGTACACACATTGAAACATAGCAATAAACAAAGCAATACTACGATTGCTGTGAATACATAGCTATCAACGTCGAAACAACTCAACAAAATAAAACGCGTCCATGAGACCATGACCAGCAGACCTTGCCTACGGTAGCTCTTGGCTCTGCCTGAACTCGTGCAAGCGTTCGTCCAAGCGGTCGACATGCTTGCGGTACATCTGGAGCACGACCTCGAGCTCCAAGTTGGCTATTTCATCGGAGATCACCACCTCGAGGATGCGACGACCATGTTCCTCTACTGCGCCAAGGTGGACACCTAGGCCAAGGAGGCGGTCGAGCCTACCGACCAGCGTGTTGGCATCAACCGGGCCGCGGACAAGGCGAACGACGCGACCCATGCGAATAGCACGGTGGGCGTCCGGTGCAAGTACGGCGCGGCCGACCTCTCATGCAATTACAGGCAAAGGTCCTGTGCCCACTCCTGGCAAGAAATGGGGGTACTGACGGGACATGTACCCAGCTGCAATGCCCTATCGACAGCAGGCAAGTGCCGATGGATCCGCTCTTGCTATGCGTCGCATCGCGCCTCTCGCTCTGTGGCGCTCCAACGGTATCGCCGTGCTGCGAGCCGCAGCCAATCGGTGCGGACACGCCTAGCCTGCTCTGCGGCGTGCCATTGATCATGTTGTGCTGAGAGCTGCAGCCTCTTGGAGCTGACATGCCTATCTTGATCCGCGGCGCTGAAGCGCCATGCGCCAAGGGTCTGCTCAACCCTGGCGATGACGCGCATCACGGCGTCATCCATCGCGTTGCCGGGGAGCGCCGCGGCCTCGACAGGTCGTGGCGCCTTATGGTTTTCCTCATCGACGAGGTTGATGGCAGAGGCGGTGCTTTGGTGGGTTGCATGCTTGGAAAAGGTGGATGTGCTACATGTTGCGCTTGTTGCCTCCGTGCGTCGCCTAGGTTTATGCACAATATTGCTGGGTGGCAGGAAACATGTGAGGAAATGGCGGGAAATGGTGGCGTTTTCATAAAACACCATCAATTAATGGAAACTTAGCATATAAGGAACATCGAGCTAGCACAAGAAGTAGATGATTATGAGATGAACATGGACCACACTAGGGAACCCGTCGGTGATGAATTCATCAATCGCAAACGGTCATATACTAGCAAGCGTTTGCCCACAACACACACAGCTTATTCCATCACAAACAGGTCAGATGGATCAACTGTATGCCACGTATCGCACAGTGTCAAAAAGTAATGCATAGACCTTCTTTAACATGCGTTAAAAAAACAAGGACCTCGAGGTTAATTTAACTCATGGGATGGATCATAGAGGTCATTTAATTTGACCTTTATGACCCATCCCATCAGTTAATTTAACATCAATACAACTTCCCATCCAGTCACCCATCTGATGGCTGCTCCAGCCTGAGCACACTTATCTTAAGAGTTCTCTTACATGAGCTATTGGTGGAACAGCTAGTCCTTGCTGATGTAGGATGCCTCTTCGCATCCTTATGGCGTATCCGGATGACTGCACGTTCCTCAATGGCCAATAGATGTTGTGTAGACAGAGCATATCACATACGTCTTATTAGAAGCAATCGTCTATGTTATTATCGGTCTTCGCACACATTTCTGATTACAAACATGTTTGTCGCGTATCAGACACATCTTTTTATATTGAACCATTTCTGTTCTCTTGCCTCAAAGCAAACAGTTCATCCGAGTTAACTGCATGTCATATATCGCACACACCTTGATTTGGCTGACCGTTTCTTTTGTGTTGCCTAATCACAAACAGTTCATCCGAGTGAACCGTATGTTGTATATCGCACACACCTTCATCTGGCAACCCGTTTCTTTTGTTCCTCCTCATCACAAATAGTTAATTGAACTGAACCATATGCCCTGCATCGCACACACAACCAAAATCTGTACCGTGTTTGATGCATTCGTCACCGTAAATGTTTAACACATTTTTTGATGTTTTTTTACACCATTGTTTGTGATTATTGCATTGCACACAGTTTCTTCGAAGGGTCTCTGATCGTATTGTCACGTTAGCAGCATCCTGCAGTAGTGTATCATTGATCACGAGGGTACCCGTGAGTTGATGTGTAGTCGGGTTGACCTGGAGGGTACCTGTGAGTTTTCTACGCGACACGGCCGAGCATTCTTAGCCCTTGCCGTAAGTCCGTGAGACGGGGCGATGGGACCACATATCGTGGATCATTGATCGTTACCGCGTGCTCCCAAGACACTAATGATTTGGATATGTGATCCGAGTAGGCCTCTAGCCTTTTTGCACTAACCACCACGCGGGAATAAGCTAGTATGGGGGCACTCTGCGTCATATGTATCATCTGAAAGCTCTTCGGACTTCGCGCCGGGTTGGACTGGTTATGCCTGCGCTCATATAATGTGGCTAGGTCTGCTCACCTGCCACGTACGCAACATGCAGGAGTGCAAAGGGCAATGGGCCCAAGACCCTTGCGCGCTTAGGATGTAGACCGACGTGCTGGCCTCTCCGTTGAGCCTAGGTAGGACTACGGCGTGTTGATCGGCCGAGGCTGGTCATGGCCTGACGGTGTGTCCGGCTGGAGTTGATCGAGCATCTTGGGTAAGTTGGTGCACCCTTGTAGGGAAGTATATCTAATCGAATAGCCATGTCCATGGTAACGGACGCTCGGAGTTGTATCCCGATCAATACAACTAGAACTGGATGTTGAGGCATGCAATGGATACGATGGCTCCGGTATTGCTTTCTCGCAGGGAGTCGAGAAAGGATCTCTAGGCGCTAATGCTACAACATACTTGTTAGTTATAATATCCTATTCTATAGTCTTCTAAATGCTGCAAGATGCTAGTTTTCGATAGGCTAGGTCTTCCCTCTATTCTGGCATTTCTGTAGTCTAGTCCAAAGATACAGCCCCATTCCTTTGATACTGATGCATACTTAGCATATATCTGATGTAAGTCTTGCGAGTACTTTGGATGAGTACTCACGGCTGCTTTGCTACCTCTTTTCCCATATACCCAATTGTTGCGATCAGATGATGGATCCCAGGAGCCAGATGCCACCGTCAATGACTACTACTACCCCAAGGGTGCCTACTACTATGTGGAGACCGCCAACGACCAGGAGTAGTTAGGAGGCATTGCCTTTTTTGATCATCATTGATGTTTGTGCTAGCCTTCTTAAGGCAAACTTGTTACCTTATGTCTCTACTCAGATATTGTTGCTTCCGCTGACTCATTTGTATTCGAGCCCTCGAGGCCCCTGGCTTGTAATACAATGCTTGTATGAATTTAATTTGTGTCTAGAGTTGTGTTGTGATATATTCCCGTGAGTCCCTGATCTTGATCGTACATATTTGCATGTATTATTAGTGTATGATTGAATCGGGGGCGTCACACTCCTTGTATACCAAAATGGCACAACAGAATGACTCGCTTATTTTTGATATAATTGACTCCTTCCTAGATACCATATTGGTACCCGTATTTTACTGTAAAAAAGTGGATCATCACAGAAAAAACTCACACATACATAACTTATTTTAAGCTAACACAATATCACATTACATAAAAGTCATCCATACAGTACCATACCACATATGCTTTGTTTAAAGCAAACACAATACCATATTACATAGCATCACAAAGCAAATACTTTAGTTTGCACTCTCACAAAGCAAAGTGAATAATTTAGTTTGCACAGACCATGATAGAACACACCACTCACACTTAGCACAAGTAGCTGTTAGGTAATCTCTCATCTTGATTATTGGTTTTATCAGCCTTTTTGAAGGGGCTAGACCATAAAGTACTCTAGGGGCAAAGAAAGGCCTAGACCTAGTTGTTTTAGCCTGCCTGGTAGCTGCAGCCCTTGATCTTGTGACAAGTTTGGCTATTGCTGCCATTGATCTTGTCACAGTATATCTAGGTGGAGCCCTAGTTGATGATGGAGCCCTAGCTGCATGAGATGATGTAGCCCTGGTTGTAGCAGATGTTAGAGCCCTTGTTGTAGCAGTTGATGGTGCCTTTGGTGGAGCCCTAGATGCAGGAGATATACCCCTTGCTGTAGTAGTTGCTAGAGCTCTAGTTGCAGGAGAAGCAAGCTTTGCTGCAGCACTTGCTACAGGAGATATGTGAGCCATGCTTGTATGAGCTAATGGTGGGGCAGTGTTTATAGGAGTTGCACCGACAGGTAGATTGGTTCCAGTCTTTCTTGTTGTACTTGAGGTTGTCTAGGCATTGCCTTGTGCTGATGATCCAGCCTCCTCACTATACGACCTCCTATTTGGCTGCACATGAAAACAAATTGTAAACATCTTACCTTAAGAAGTGAACAATGCAAAAAAGCACTCGTAAAGTACCTTCTGTTTATTTTTCCTCATTTGAAGAGATGGTTTAACAGTGATACAACAGTTAGAGTATCTATGTCCCTTCTCTTTGCAGTTACTACATGTTATGGTTGTCATCCTTGAGGAAACTTTGGGCACAACAAACTCATCCTTGCCTTTCCTCCTAACAATTTCCCGCACTCCTTTCTTGCTCCTGAAAATAGGTGGAGCAATGTCCTGTGAGTTGGTTTTGGGCCACATGTTAGGACCAGGCACATGATAGATGACGTGCTTGTAGGCTTGTCTATAGAGTGGCTTCTTGAAAAAGTTCATGACACAAACCTCACGGTGGAGCTTAGCTTTATTGATGGCTGCCACAACATGGTTGCAAGGCACACCAGTCATATCCCACCTCCTACAACCACATGTCCATGCCTCAAGGTTCACTGGATATATCGTATCACCACTACTAACTTGCCACAACATTGGGCCAGATTGTGCTGCTTTGCAAAACCAAGAATACTTTTTGACTCCTATAGCCTATCTGCATAGGTAGGGGTTATCTCCCACCTACCCTCCTTTATCTTGTTCCTAGTCCCTTGATACTTCACCATCAACTTTGATCGCATTCCATCTGTCATGGTTCTAATTGGCTTTGACCTCAGCTCTAGTATGTACAAGACCTCACTAATGTTGTTCACAACTAAATCTGTTTTGCAATTCATGTCCATTGCATGCCTAGCCCAAGTTTCTATTGGGATTCTAACCAACCATTTCCATGCTTCTTCATCCTCATCTTTAAGTTTAGCCGTTGCAACATCAAATCCATTTTCAGTATATGAATAACTAGCCTGGTCTATATACTGCTTCAGTTCCTCAGCCCTAAATCCAACTGCTTGAAAATCTGCATAGATATGCCTACGACGGTACCTATGTGGTGAATTTGGAAAATTTTGGTAAACAACATTTAGCAAGCCCTGAGGAAATAAATAGGATTTATCAATGTGATAATTAAACAGAAAACATTTCCCGATTTAGCACAAAATGTATGTTGTTCACTAACCTTCTGCTTGTCTAATATGAAACTGTAAATGCCAAATTCACTACTCTCTCCAATGCATTGCCTCAACTAATACAAGAACCAGCTCCAAGATGGGGTATCTTCCTTGTAAACCATACGATTTGAGATAGGTAAAATGCAAAACAAAGGTTTACACAAAGGTGCACCAATGAAAATACATATGAATGGCCTACACCGATTAAGAAACCCTTCCCTAGATGCATTGAGGCACATGAACATCCTATGGAACCTAGGGTTGGGGCTTGGGCGTGCTGATATGTTTCTTGTTGTCACAATACACCTACTGCCATGATCTGCATCTAGAACTGCCTACAAACACTCTCTGAATCTAGTGTACTGTGCTTTAACATCTCCTTCAACAACTTTCAAAGCCTTCCTCTTAGCCTTGTAGGCCTTGCTCTTGGGTATTTCCACCCCATACTTCTCTTTTGCATTTTCTAACATTGTGTCAACCTTTGTCCTGGGGTCTATTCTAATTGCATGCTCACATTCCTTAGCAAACCAATCTCCTATCACTTTTGTGTTCTCACTATCTGAAGGGCATGTGTGTGGCAGTCTCACTTTTCTAATGGTAAATGACTTTTCATTCCTGATTTCAGAAGTTGTCATCATAAAGGGGCATCCATCAAGTTTACAATAAACAATTATCTTGTCTTTGCAATTTCTCCAATAACTATAATTCCTCAACTGGACTATATGGAGTTGTATTAGAGCTCTTTTGAATTGGTACACATCTTTAAAACATAAGTTCCCACATATCTACTAATAAGGATTTTCTGCTTTCTCATCATACCAAATCTTGTCATCTTTCTTCTTAGGCCTTCTTTTCCTCTTGCCACATAAAACTAGATCCCTTTTGACAGCACCATCATAATCACTGTCATTAACATCTGAAGGATTGTGCTACTTTTGAGTTGTGTTGGGATTTCCCCGAAGAGGAGAGGATGATGCAGTACATTAGAGATAAGTATTTCCCTCAGTTAAGAACCAAGGTTATCAATCCAGTAGGGGAACCAAGCAACACCTTGTTAGCAGTACCTACACACAAAATAACAAATACTTGCACCGAATGCAAACAAGGGGTTGTCAATCCCTTGGCGGTTAATTACAAGGATCAAATCTCGTAGTGATAGATAGATAAAAAAAAGTAAGTAAAATTGTAGCAAGTTATTTTTGGATTTTAATATATGATAGAAATAAGAACCGGGGGCCATAATTTTCACTAGAGGCCTCTCTCTTGAAAAAACATACAGTGGGTAAACAAATTACTGTTGGGCAATTGATAGAAAAGCGAATAATCATGACGAAATCTAAGGCACTGATCATTTATATAGGCATCATGTCCGAGACAAGTAGACTGACTCCTGCGTGCATCTACTACTATTACTCCACACATCAACCGCTATCCAGCATGTATCTAGAGTATTAAGTTCATAAAGAGCAGAATAACCCTTAAACAGGATGACATGATGTAGACAAAGTAAACTCAGTTAGTATGGATAGACCCCATTGTTTTACACCTAATGGCAACGATACAAATACGTGTCATGTCCCCTTCTGTCACTGGGATTGAGCACCGCAAAATCGAATCCATCACAAAGCACCCCAAAATCCCAGGACCGGCCCAGTGTAGATGCTCGCTCCGTAATTTTCCTAATGTGTTTTTTGGTTTTATTTTTATTTTTTCCAAGTTCATGCTTAGTTTTATGGCATGTAATTTTTCCCATATAAAAATACAATATGTAATTTTTTTAATTTTAAATATTTTCCTATTTTCATTATTGCGCACTTTGAAGAGGTAGACATGAACTTTTTCAAAAGTTTATGGGGATTGAAATAGTTCAACCTATATTAGAAATTGTTGAGTAATTTATGTATGTTCATTCTGGACCACAAGCACACACTATAATTGTTTTTGTTCATTGTATTTCTAAAATACCCAATTATTGAAAATTCGACAACATTGTATTTTGTAAACTATTCAGCCAACATTTAGAAGTAATATTGAGGTGAAAATTTTAATATACAATTATTCACAATGTTACGGAATAATTTTTTAATACACATTGAATTTTTTCTAAAATACACATTGCCAACTTTTAATGCAAGACAAACATTTTGCAAAAATGCATTATAATTTTTTAATGCATGTGAAATATGCTGAACATTTTTCAGTGCACTAATACTTTCTTTAAGTTTATGACAATTGTAAAATTTTCTTACATTTCTGTTTTCTGAACGGTAAGAATAATATGAAAACTAAAAATAAAAAACTTGAAAAAAATGGAAATAAAACTTGTGCAGGTCCACAGAAGCGCCATATATAAATCCGGCAAAAAAACAAGCTGGTTTTTTCATGCATTTGTCTTTTAATCTCTCACATACAAGCACACACTTTGATGAAAATTCACACGGATATATTATACTCCTATGTGTGCATGTCCAAATAATTTCAGAATGTTTTTAGCTGTAAAAAGCCGTTTCTTTGAACTTCGAGAAAAAAAGACATGCTTCAAGGTTACTTTTTTGCATAGCAATGCAATATATTGAGTTCAACCTCGACCTCTGCGTGCAATGCAACCCGTGATCACGAGGGCTCAGGTTCGATCATGGATCGCACTTTTTTTTTTCTAATTTGTGGGGTTTTTCTGCCTTATTAAATAAAATATGAGGCGGTTTTTTGCAAAAAGTTCCTCACGTTTGGGCCATCCTGCACCTTCCCAGTTCTCAGCCACTGACAGGTGGGCCACTGCCACGCTGGCACACCACGCATGCTGGATATACGTTCGAATACAGATGGAGGCTATGAAAGCACCGTATTTGCACGGCGAACAATTTTAAGCATCAATTTGGTGTATTTTCAACTTTAGACACCACTGACTGTGCATGAAAAATAACGCACTTCTAAAGGTGTAGGAGTATTTAACTCTTTCCTGTTTCTAGGTTTTCAAAATCCTGCTAATCAAAGAGGGGGAGATAAAATACTATGGAATGGGTAGAGACGCTCTTATTCAGACTTGCTGCGGCGCCCTCGCAGCCTGCTGCGATGCTTCGTCTCCAACGCCACCTCATTTCCGCAGTGCGCGCCGTCTCCGCCGCCACCCTCGGTCGCCGCATCATCTCCGCCGACCCCGGTCGCCGCTTCATGTCCACCGCCCCCGCGTCCATCGCCCGCTTCGATCCCGACGACTACCTGGTCGCGAGGTGCGGCCTCACTCCAGAGCAAGCCCGCGAGGCCTCCAAGCGCGTCACCCGCCTCAAGTCCCCTACCAACCCCGACTCCGTCCGCGCCTTCCTCGCCGGCCGCCGTATTCGCCGTCGCCACGGTCGTCGCCAGGCACCCGCAGATCCTCTGCTCCAAGGTGGGCGAAACCCTAGCCCCCCCGAGTGGCCGAGCTCCGCAAAATCGGCCTCTCCCCCGTCGAAATATCCCGCCTAGTCACCATCTGCCCCGAACTCCTCCTCAGCCGTCTCCGGGTCTCGCGCCTCGAGTTCTACTTCTCGCTGCTGGGGTCCTGCGACAGGGTGCTCGTCGCCCTCGAGAACAACGCCGGCCTCCTCGAGCAGAGCCTCGCCGGTGTGGTGAAGCCCAACCTAGCGTTCTCACGGAAGGCCTTCCATGTGCATAACATGGTCAGGGCGATCGATCTGGCGCCGCGTCTGCTCACCGCGCCCAAGGAGCGGCTCGACGCCGTCGTGGCACGCGGGGAGGAATGCCGCCGCATTGGCCGGCCGTGCAAGTTTCTGCTCTACGCAGCACTCGTCGCAGACCAATCTTTGCTCCAGGAGGAAGTGGCCGCCAAGGTAGAGCTATTGACGTCGCTCGGCGTATCCAGCTGCCAGGTGGGGGTCTGGGCATCCTGGAACCCAGGCTGGTTCCTGAAAAGATCCGTGAAGCTGCTGCAACGCACGGCAGATTTCCTGACCAAGGAGGTCGGGCTGGAGGCGGACACCATTGCGCGGCACCTAATCCTGTTTCAGTACAGCATGGACAGAAGGCTGGTGCCCCGGTTCAATGTCCTGAAGATCCTCATGGAAGAGGGGCTGCTGGATGATGCGCGGAAACGGTTTGCCGACCCAATGCGCATATCTGTGGCAACGTTCGAGGGGATCTTTGTGCATCCTTACGAAGACAGCATCCCTGCCCTTGCTCATTCCTATGCTCCGTTCCGCGCCGACGATCCTCCTTGGGGCAGAACGCTCCCCAGCTTGGCCTTCGAAGATTGGTGTCATAACTGGGGCCTCACAAAGATCCCGGTCAAGAGAAATCAGCTGTGATTACCTTTCCCTACCTTGGTGGTACTCCCTCCGTCCCATAATATAAGAGCGTTTTTCAAACTCACATAATAGCTTGAAAAGCGATCTTATATTGTGGCACAGAGGGAGTAGTACTTAGTACCCTTCCCTTGAAGCATTTAGATGACCTACTTTTGGTTCTCTGATGTTTGCTTGTACCTGGTTTACGGAACTTGCTGTTGCGTGCTTAGGTAATGGAATGCTTTGCTCTACACATGCTTCTGTGATGCTTGCTTGATTGTGAGAAGATGAATCTGTTGATATCGATATCTTGCAGGTACATTTCCCATTTAGGCCAACAAAATGCTCATGAATGCCATCAGTTGGTTTATTATAGCTAGTTAGTACATAATTCTCTAAGTGCACTGGTTTTGCTGGTGTGTTGGTACTAGAGGTTTGTATAGTCCTATAGTGCAAAACCTTGGTACAGTTATTAAAAATATGCTTGTTTGAAGTTCAGTAGAGACAGATGTTGACAGTTCGTTAAGCTGCTGCTTTTATACTTTGTTGGTATAGAGAATTTACCCTACATTTGAGGCTATTCCTGTCCTTGAGGGTCGACTGGTCAGTGGGGCTTGAGAGGAAGCCTCACTATATCAAAGACCTAACCAAAACAAATTTATTAGAAAACCATTTATAAGCTTTAATTGTGTTGCCATCAAGTACGAAGGATGGTTCGGAAGAGCATGTAGGCCCTAAGTACTACTCCCTCCGTCCCATAATGTAAGACGTTTTTTTGGCACTGGTGTAGTTTCAAAAAACATCTTACATTATGGGACAGAGGGAGTAATTTATTTTGCTCACATTTGTAGTATGTGTAAAATGTACCACTTGGAAAGACTGATACTATCCAACCTCAGGAAATGACGACGAACTTCCATATTGCTTTGTAAGGGCATTAGGAAATGCCGTAAAAAATGGCACCAACGAACCAAGGGAAAGAAAGGGACATGTCCTACGCATTGTGGAAATCGCCACATGCATAAAAATGATTGATGTGGCCAATCATTCTCTCTCTGTCGCTCTCCCTCGTCTCACCAAGCTCTATAGAAGCAGCTAGATCAGGTAGAGAGCTTGATTCCAATACTTGCGCCCTAAGGATCTGGGATGCATATGCCAGCCCTTGAGCACTATAAATACACTACATCATCTCCACATATCTCTCACACGGCACGCAAGGAAAGAGTAGATCAGCCTTTGAGAGCCTAAACCCCAGCCATGGCCTGGCCTAGCCTCGCCGTGCCGCTCTTGTTTGCGTCGTTTTTCATCCTAGCCATGGCTGACCCTTCATTTGTGTGCCCCATTCTTCCTTGTGAGCGTGAGATAAGCTTGCGTTTGTACTTGCACCAAGTTATTGATGGGCCAGACCACAACCAGGTAGTGACCGTTAGTTCTCGCCACCCGGCTTGGTTTGGCACGACCGCTGTCATTGATTGGACGGTCACCGACGCGCCTCAACGCAGTGCGACTATTGTCGCTCGCGCGAAAGGCATGCAAGTGCAGGCGGACGTAGAGGGTCCTGGCTGGTTCCATTATTTCACCATGGTGTTCGAAGATCCAAGGTACAATCATACTACTAGTGATTCAGCACTTGAGGACTGTAAATTTTACAGAACTACTATCCACATGATAAAGATAGTCTATGTTTACGGTGATTCATAACATTTCTCGTCACTCCTAAAATGTATAGGTTCGGTGGGTCGACACTTGCAGTGATGGGTCAGTATCTATCAGAAGGCGAGATGGCTATTATGGGCGGGACGGGAGAGTTCGCCATGGCGCGTGGCATCATCAAGTTCAGAACAGTCAAGAACACTGCCCATGAGAACTACAAACAACTTGATATTCACACATTCTATGTCCCAACTCGTGTAAGTGAAATGTTCTAATGCTTGATCCATACTCCCTCCCTTTAGAATGTAGTGCATTCTTCTTTGAGAATTGCCATAATGTATTAGTGCGTATCTCAAGTTCAGAAGATATTCTTAGATAGTACTCCCTCCATTCCTAAATGTAAGTCTTTTTAGAGATTCCACTACAAACTACATACCAATGTATATAGACATCTTTAAGAGTGTAGATCCATTCATTTTGCTCCGTATGTAGTCCATAGTGGAATATCTAAAAAGACTTATATTTAGGAACGGAGGGAGTAGTATGGTGAGAAAATTTATCTGAATGATGATGATGGCAATTTTACGTACAATTTTACCAGCATAATTCAGCACATATTATTTCTGTGGCAGATGTGCAACACGTTAACATTTGATGCGTACAGGCCTTACATTGAACTTCTGATCTTCCTTAAAATGGATAACTTATGTTTAAGTATTACCTTAATCAGTGCATGGTTTATCGATGTGCATGAAGCTAATATTTCATGATTTTCCCTTATTTTGCATGCAGGGCAATACACCCATTACCGTCATCTAGGGAAAGCGGTCTAAATTTGTCTGGACTACAGGAAGCACATATGGCGTGACGTGAAATTGTGGAGCTTGTCGTTGTTTTACTTTCAAATAATACCTGGATTTTGAGTGTTGGATAGTCAATTGGTTAATCCCAAATATGTGTGCCACTGCTTGTTATTGTTTGTATAACATGTTTTTTTTTTTTGTTCTTTTTTTGAGATGGAGATGCGCGCTTGCAACATGTGTTCTTATATATTTTACTTTTACGATATATGATAAGTATGAACCAATCAAACATATGTAAATCAAGTTTCTCTTTGAATAACTTGGTTGCTTGATTGAAATGCTTTGTTCAAAGGCACCCTGTATTTCTCAAAGTTTTTGATCAATTTATGGAAGAGATAACAACATACATAGAGATGAAAGATGTTTAATTTACTCCTTGGAGAAATGTCCGTCAATTAGATGGCACAACATTGGTATAAAGTGGAATTTTGTTGATGACAATAGGTTTCTAAATATAAGATACAATGAAACGGAGTTTCCCCGAGACCCAGGACAGACATAGTCAGATGTAAGGAGTATCAACAAATTGATTTGTTATATGGCTTTGGCTGATGGAAAATGAGTTGCGTAGGAGACAAGGTAAACTTCCAAAAAAATAGCTTCCTTTATAATTCCAAAAATATAAAATACTCCCTCCGTCCCAAAATTCTTGTCTTAGATTTGTCTAGATACGGATCAAAATCGTATCTAGACAAATCTAAGACAAGAATATTCATATCTAGACAAATCTAAGACAAGAATTTTTGGACGGAGGGGGTACTTCTATAATCAAACTACCGAACCGAGAAAATTCTTAATCCAGCTAGAGAAAATGCACGGCTATACAACCATTATCTAGTAAAGCAATCTAAATTTGTGTGTATTACAGGAAACACATATGGCTGGCTTGCCGTCGTTTGACTTTCACACAATACAAGTAATTGATCACACCACGGTACTCATGCTACATTCTTCCAGAGAAAGATTCAGGTGCTGGGAAACTGAAAATCAGTCAAAACTAAAGAGGCCAGCCGCGAGCACGAAGGAGAACTGCCCTCTCGGCCCGGGAAGCCATAGCTCTCAAATTTGCTCGGGCAGTAGATATGGTGTTCTGTGGCTGCCTCTCTCCCCCCTCATTATCGAAAGCCGTCATGAACTCCTCCTGCTGCAACCTGTATGCCAGTGAAGCGTCATCAGATTGGCCTGACCGCGCTGAACTCCTGGTGGCAACCAACTGCGACGCCCGAACAAAGCCTCTGCCGCTGTCTCTGCTTCTTGTGCTCCTACCCTGTGTGTCAAAGCTCCCACTGCTGGTGTTCATGGTTCCTGGGCCTGGCATACTTCTTCTGCTGCCTGCTGCTAAGGAGCTCCTGGTGCTGTTGCCTATTCTAGTGTAGTCCTGTGTGATGAAGCTCCTACTGCCACTGCCACTGGTGTTCCTAATGCCAACTTCTGTATAGTTGTTGCTTCTTGGCAGGCTTTGCTTCACATCGTCCTTACTTGCTGAGGATGAGGCCATGGAGCTCTTCCTCGCCTCAACTTCGCTAGGAAATAGGAGTTGGATGGTGTTCCAGAGTACTGTGTTGATAGTGCAAGATCTTGAATTACTGCAGAATGACGAAAAATTAGTTGAACCCATGTTTGTTTTTCTACCACATTTCGAGTAGTGCAAAATCTTGAAGATCGAAGCTTACCTGATTAACTGACGGCATTTTGGGCACCGCTTTCCACACTTGGAGGCGGCATGTTTTAAGCATTGCATGCAAAAGCTGTCCAGTGAAAGAAAGAGACAACAGTGTTATGAGGATCAAGAATTGCATTCAGTATTTGATCTCTGATTTACAGGGCCAATATTCTATGTAGGGAATTTTATGGATTGGCAAAGCACTAAGCGAAGTAAACACAGCTGCTCAGTTCAATACCAAAACTCATGGCTGTTCAAGCTAACATGGATGCTAATCTTTGTCACAGTCAACAATTCACGAAACAAATAAATGTGAATTAGCTACATTGCACATCTGCATCGAAAATAAGCATTGCCAAGTACAGTTGCCACAAGTGATTAACAACATACTGAATCTCGTAAAGTAACCAGAAACAAAATTCCTAATTCGTGGTAGTACATGGGATGAATAAGGGGCTTATACACATCACACATTGAATCTTGGGAAAAAACAGGAGAACAATTCACGAAACAAATAAATATCAATTTCTGGAAGTTAAAACTTGGCCCTGTGCTGCAAATGTTGTGAACCAATTCCTAATTCCTGGTACATGGGATGGATAAGGGCAATATCATAATTTCTGGAAGTTAAAACTTGGCTCTGTGCTGCAAAGATTGTGAACCAACAAACTATTTTAGACAGTAGTAGCGTGCAAATTTACCTGTGACCACAAGGCGTGGTACTTGGCTGATAGCAGATATCCAAGCAAATCTGTGCAAAATCAAACACTAATCATACTCTACTCAGGGATAATCACATATGCAATTTCAAGACATGAAATCAAGGATAACGATCTGCGAGACGCCCTTACAGCGCAAGACAGCTCCTCCCTTAGCCGATCCATACACGGCAGCTCTCCGGTCGCCGCTGCTTCGTCGGCGGATCCGGACTTCTCCTTTCCCTCCACGACAGAAACTTTCTCCTTCTCCTCCTCCGCCTGCTTCACCTCCTTCTTGCCAACTGCAAAGATTTCAAATTAACACCAGATCGACAATTCCCCAAACAGACACAACCCGAAACGCTCAACAGATCGGGCGAGGGAAGAACGCGAGGGGGCAATCACCGACCTTCATGGTCGTTCGGCTTCTCGTCGTCGTCGAGCACAAGCGCCACCGGCGGGATCGGGGTCTCATCCGCCGACTGCCTCCGCGACCTCCGCTTCCTGCAGGAGAGCGATAATCCGTACGGATCCAGAAACCAACCAAGACAAGAAAGAAAGAAAGAAAGAAAGAGGCGAGGAAGGCCGCGTCGCGCGATTGGTGGGGTGCGGGAATAGGTACCTGGTGTTAGATCCGGCGCTGCCGCCCGCGGTGGAGGAGCCGGAGGGCCGCCTCTTGCGGCGCGACTCGCGGACCGGGGTGTCCTCGACGACGAGCGCCGCGAGGAGGATGGACTCCTCGTCCCAGCCGGCAAGCTCCGCCGCCGAGCGGAACCGGGGGCTGAGCAGGCCCGCGCCGCTCTTGGCGGCCGGTGTCCGCCGTGGTGCGGATCTAGGGCTCTCCGCCGCCATCTCCCCCTTTTCTCTCGTGGAGACGGTAGCCGTTGGCTGGGCAGGGGTGGAGCGGGGAAGGGGGGAGGAGAGGCAACGGTCGGCAATTACGAAATTATATTGGCAGATCCCGGCCTCGAAACAGGAAAGGTGTACGTAGCACGCTTCCGCTGCGCCCTTCGTCGCCACGATCGTGGGCGCTGGCCTTCAACTGGGATAACAAAAGATATTTTTTCTATATGTTTTTTTCAGAAAAAGGATCTAATACTAATATTATTTTTCATACAGGAGTGCAAAGATCTCTAGAATAACAAAAAATTACAAATAAATTCATAGACGACTTGACGACGACTATGAACACCGAAGCGGGTCGAAGATGTGCCGCCGTCATCGCCCCTCTATCACCGAAGTAGGCGTTTGGTAGCCTACAGATTGTCCAACCAGCCCTGGGGATGGGACTTTGGGGGCGTGTTTGGTTGCCCGCATCGAGCCCAACCGGGCCCGCGCGGGAAGTAAGAGGCATGTTTGGTTGTCTGGTTTCACTGTTGGGCCTGCATCGCATGCTTCTTAAAGCAGCCCAGCTGGCTCGCTAGAAACGCTCGAATCGGCAGTTTCCCGCGAGCCAGGCCGAGGCGAGCGCAAGCGAGCGGTCCCCTGCACGAGTGGAGACTCGAGGGGCGCGACGTGATTACGTGAGGTCTTCTTCAACCTTCGGATCTCCTCTCTTCCTTTGTCCCTCTGATCTACACAATGATGCTTCGATTCGAGGTAAGCTCTACACGAAAAAGATGCACCTCGATTCTATGGTTCTATTCAGGCGATCGGTTCGTAGTTTCGTCGCCTGGAAGTTCTTTATTTCGTGTTCCTGTTTGGAGCTATTCTGGACAAATTTTGTCAGATTCGTCATGCACGATTCCTTTGACCAGCAGCCTAATCTCGCAGTTCCGTACAACATTCGTGTTGTAAGTTTTTGGTCTCGACGATTGTAGCTTCATCTCCCCTTGAACAGTAGTCTAGTGCACTCACGCCGCCATGTCGAGCTCCTCTGTCCTTTGATAAGAGCCCTCCTATTCATCCCTCTCGACGCCGACGCCCTTCCCCTTGATCTCCTTGCCCACGTCCTACTACACTAGAGTTGTTTCTGGCGTCGCTCATCTCGGCCTACTCTCTATCATCCTCCTAGTGCACTGACGCTGCAATGGCGCGCACACTGCTTCCTTGTGTCCTCTGCCTCCGTGCACACTGCAGTTCGCCGCGCCGCCGACGGGGCCGATCATCTTAGCCTCCTCTCTCTCGCGCTACTACACTCGAGTCGTTTCCGGCGTCGATAGTCTTGGCTCTCTCTCGCCCATCGTGACCGACGAACCATGGCACAAGCACTGTATTCTCTTCCTTTGTCGACTGGCTTTGCGCGAGCACTGCAACTAGTTCGCCGACGGTGTCGCTCGTTGTGCCGCCGACGGGATCGTTCGTCCACGACTCCATGCTCGTCATGTCGGACACGGCGCCATGGCCACTATCCACCGCAGTCGCCATTATCCGGCGCACACTGCATTTCTTCTCCCCCTCCCTCTGCTAGCTCTTAACCCTGTGTGCTAAGTGCAAGTGCTAGCTCTTAATCATACCTCTTGCGTGCAACCAAACATCGTGTTCATGTGCCGCTTGGGCCAATGCAGGCAACCAAACAAAGTGCACTTGTGTATTACCTAATGCAGGGACCCTAGATGCAGGCAACCAAATAACTTGCAGATGTCGCATATGAGGTTGTTTTTCCAAAGCCAGGCTGGGTTGAGATGTGTATGCAACGCAGCTACTGTTCACTACTGCAACCAGACACGCCCTGGGTGACTTTGGGCAGTTTGGTTTGTGTGCAAATATTGTTGAGTCTGGATGGCACGATACTTGAAGCACATCAGAGTCTGGCTCTAAAGGAACAACAGAATTGATCGTTTCAAGCGAGTCGGGCTCGAGCAATGCAACTCAAGCGTAGGTCATGACTCGTCGTTCAACTCAAGCGTATGAGGTGAAATTTTCTTTGTCCACTAGTTTCATCTTGGTGTTTCATATGATTTTTGTATTGTACGTTATCTGTTCTGGTGATCATAGACGAGTAGATCTACGTCTCACTAATAAACATGTTCACGTGTGTATGTTATGTATCAATTAATTTTGGCAAAATCTTAGCACATGGTGGACCGTCGAAATTTCTTTGACCTCTAGCTTCATCTCGCCGTTTCACACGACTTTTTATGTTATACGTTTTCTGTTTGGACGGTAGTAAACGAGTAGATCTATGTCTCCTTATTGATTATACAAACGTGTCACAATTGGGATTCAGTCGTCTGAAAAACGATCCACACCCAATTGATTTCATGATCGTTGGATGAGCATTCGAGGACCGTCACACCTTCTACCTTGAGTCGCCCTTCATGTCTTCCTTCAGCACCCCATTCCCATGTGAGGTAAGTTTAATAAGACGTGAGATTAATCGTCCGTGCATACATAACCAAACAACAACACACTACATCTTGGAGGAAATGCTTGCTACCAAATAGTCACGTGTGTAGTTTTTCTCAGCCACGTTGGGGAGGATGCAGGAGACTAAACGAGTTGCACAACATGGTTTTACCTATATCCACTTAGCCATACCCAACTCCGACAACCTCCCGAAAAATGTAAAAGGGGTTTCGACTATCAAACGCCTCCTAAGAGCATCTTCAACAGGTACCCTATTTTAGGGCATAACCGCTTTTTAGGGCATTTTGGGGCCAAAAACGTAACTCTAACATGCCCTTATTGTAAACCTTGCAAGAAATTTCTAGGACATCCAAAAATAGGGTAGTGCCAACTACAAATGTATGGCACTCGTGCGCCTGCTACAAACCAAAAATTGAGTCGCACGCATCCCAACTGGCATGTCAAGAACCTTCCCCATTGACGATGCCATACACCAGGGATGGCTCACTATGGGGAGCCCGACTAAAGGCCTGCCAAGGGGTCTGCAAGGCCCAACGACATAGGGAGCCCTAACGAGAAGATAGCCGCCTGATGACCATCTTGCCTCCCAAGCAAGGGCGGCGGTGACCTAGATTGCATCCCTCCTCCTGTAAAATCCGAGCCTCCGCCGTGTATATAAGGGGAGGCTAGATGACTCTCATTTCCATCTATTTTCAGATAGATAAACTCTCGGTAGCAACCTTACACCATAGTAATCCCTCGCACGAGGTATCCCTTTCACCATGAATAAAAAAAGCAAGCAGGATGTAGGGTATTACTCTCCGGAGATCCGAACCTAGGTGAAATCCCTGTGTGACCTCCGATCCAAGACTTCCAACTATGCATGGACCCCTACCGAGGGATCTGGCGGTTTTCTGCATCGTCACCCATAACCGTTTTTCATCCCATGTTGCTGCCCCACCAAATATAGCCACCATCACACCACCTCGCCCACCAGATCCATCGCCCCTTCCAATTGCCGCACCGGCACCGCTCGGTGTCGTAGCACCCCATTTACAATCGGCGGCCACCTCAATCGCCGTCATGTCACACTGCCTCATTGATCTAATCTGGCAGCTACCACCGTCGCGCTGCGTGGCGCCTTCGGATCTGTCGTCCACCCTCTTCCAATCACCCTCCGCCACTAAGGATGCCATTGAAACACACACCAAAGAGCAAACCGGCTTCCACGGCGTTCGGTTGCGAGACTCCGACCGCTACATCATCTAGATGAAGTGCAATGACTAGCACAATTGGGTCGTCACCTTCTAGTCGGCATACCTCGCCGCCTGTGCGCCTTCGGCATCAGCTATTGGAAGCTTAGCCCACGGAATGAGATGAACTTCCTAGAAAATGAATCCCAGGAGGCGGAGGAGTTCATCAGTTTGTCAGTGAGTATTCTATCCCATGCGGCGAGAGGGATGCCCACATCATCTTGGAGCATCGAGACTCCCGGGAGAGCGGTGAGGCGGCGATGGCGAGGTTGGTCGCGGAAAATCCACACCTTGTGCAGGCGGAGGCAGAATGGTTCTGGAAGATAGGCAATGAGAGAATGAAGGAGGACGAGGTTGGCCTCTCCAAGGTGATCAAGGCCAAGTCTAATGATGAGGTTCGACTCGACGGTGAGGGTGAGAATTCAATACCTCTAAGGAGACCATGACACTTTGGAACGATGTCGATACACAGCCGACGATAATGAGTAGTATGTGTGTAGTGTGTCCATAGGAGTAATATGTTTAACTTTGAATGTTTAGATGTTTAGACCGTCGCAAGTCTAAAACTTTGAATGTTCATGAGTTTGTATTGAAGTATGCAATATGATAAGTAGTTTGGATGAGTGCCCTATTTATAGGGCAGCGGTTATTTGAGTGCCCTAAAAATAGCATTTTAGTGCCCTAAAGTTACTTCGGCTGGTTTTTGATGGGGCGCTGCTAGACCGGCGCTAGTTTTTGGCCGGTCATCAGCAGGTCGTTCGATTCGTGCAACCCCAACCATCTGATTATGCCTTCCCCAAATAGACTCACGTGCGCACCTTCTTCCCTTCATGCACGCACATCGTGGTAACTATCCCCCCAACCCCGCCGCCCCAGTCGTCCTTCATGGCCACCGCCCTCTTGCATAGGTCATCAACTTCACCATAGGGCAGAGTTCGTCGTTGCCGTTGGTCATAGCTTGCTCTCACCGTCCATGCACAATCGCCACAGTAGCTCGATTGCAGCTCCCAAAACTCGTGGTTCTACCTTCCCTACTGTCGTGTAGAACCGGCCACGGTCGAGGTCGTCATCGCGGTTGCAGCTCGCCGCGCAGCCGTTTCCAGCACACCAAGTAGCCAGTTCCAGCCAACTTCGTGTTCGGTTGCAAGCCAAGAATGTCTCTGTCGTAGAAATGCTCGTGCTGGTTCCAACATCTATCACCACCGACTCCAGCCAAAATGATGGCCGGTTGCAGTAGCTCGAATCACCGATTGCAGCTCCTAGTCCTGGCAATGGCTCGCCGCTTGTGGTCCCAGCCCTGGCTTGCAGCAAAAAGAAGAAAAGGAGGGGGGGAAGCAAAGGGAAATCACTAAATTTGTAATAATCGTTAAATTTGTACTCCCTGCAATTCATAGTTCAAAACTGCGACACTTATTAGTCATACATAGTAATACAAATGAAATTAGTTAGTATGATCTAGTGGCATCAAAGTTACTAACTGTCAATGAGCAGAGGAGTCCCAGACCATGCTCACGCCAGCATGTCGGTGGCGATGATCCGCCTCCAAAATCACCTCTGTTTCGCTCTTCGTGCCGGCTCACACCTCCACGAGTCCTCCCTCCACCAGACTCGTCTTCTCTCCACCGCCATCTCTACCTCCACACCCTCAGCCCAATTCATGGTCGCGGACTACCTCGTCACATCCTTTGGTCTCGAGCCAGCCCGAGTCCTCAAGGCTTTAAAATACCTCTCATGTCTGAAATTGCCCGCCAAGCCCAACATCGTCCGCGCATTCCTTGCAGACGCGGGCCTCATCGAATCTAACATTGCAGCGGAGGTTGCCATGGATTCGTGGTTCTTCTACTCCAGCATGGACAAAACCCTAGCCCTCCCCCAGGTTGCGCTGTGGATTGTACGATATGTCATTGATCGTATGCCGTAGCATATATGGGGTACAAAGGGCAAGGATATCTCAACCGTATCCATTATAAAAGGAAAGGATTGGGAGATATCCGTAGACTAGGAAAACAATAAAAGAGAATCCTAGCTGCCTAAGTACATGTGATCATGAGTATCTCAACACCCCTCGCAAATACGTCGCTAGTGACGTAGAGACTGGACCGGAACTCCTCGAAGGTAGACGTTGGTAACCCCTTGGTCATAACATCGGCAAACTGCTGAGCGGTGGGAACATGTAGCACACGGATGCGGCCGAGAGCCACCTGCTCACGCACGAAGTGGATGTCCATCTCGATGTGCTTCGTGCATCGATGATGAACGGGGTTGGCGGAGAGGTAAACAGCCGAGACATTGTCACAGTACACAAGAGTGGCACGTGAAACGTCATGATGAAGCTCCTGAAGAAGTTGCCGCAACCAGGAACACTCGGCAACGGTGTTGGCAACAACCCTGTACTCTGCCTCAGCACTGGAACGGGAGACCTTAGGCTATCGTTTCGATGACCAGGAGATGAGAACAGCCCCAAGTAAATGCAGTAGCCGGAGGTGGAATGCCGAGTGTCCGGATAGCCAGCCCAGTCAGCATCAGAGTAAGCAACCATGTCGGTGGATGAGGATGTTGTCAAGGTGAGCCCAAGGGACATAGTGCCGCGGATATAATGGAGAATCCGCTTCACCAAGTTCCAGTGGCTGTCACGAGGAGCATGCATGTGTAGACAGACCTGCTGAACGGCGTACTACAAATCCGGTCGTGTGAGGGTTAAGTACTGAAGGGCGCCAACAATAGATCGGTAAAACGAGCCATCTGGTGCTGGAGATCCATCAAGTGCGGAGAGCTTGGCCTCCGTGTCAACAGGAGTAGCAGCGGGCTTGCAGGTAAGCATGTCGGCGCGCTCAAGAAGCTCATGGGCGTACTTCTGTTGATGAAGGAAAAACCCGTCGGAGCGCCGAATGACCTCAATGCCGAGAAAGTAATGGAGCGGCCCCAAATCCTTCAAGGCAAACCCGGTGCATAGACGAGCAGTGAGCTGGTCAAGGAGCTGTACCGAAGAAGCCGTGAAGATGATGTCATCAACATAGAGCAGGATATAAGCGGTCGCCCGTCCATGATGGTACATGAACAGAGAGGCGTCGGAGCAAGTAGCTCGGAAGCCTAGCTGCTGAAGGAAGGTGGCGATGCACTGGTACCAAGCTCTCGGCGCCTGCTTTAGTCCATAGAGGGACCGAGAGAGCAGGCACATGTGATCAGGATGATCGACATCGACGAAAACGGTGGGTTGCTGGCAATACACCTGTTCAGCAAGATGGTCGTGAAGGAATGCGTTCGAGACGTCCAGCTGATGAACCGACCAGGCACGTGACACCGCAAGCTGAAGGACGGTGCGGATCATGCCGGGCTTGACGACCGGAGCAAAGGTGTCAGTGAAGTCAACTCCGGCGCGCTGCCGGAAGCCACGAACCACCCAGCGATCTTTGTAACGCTCAAGGGTGCCGTCGGGACGCGTCTTGTGCTGGAAGACCCACTTCCCGCTAATGATGTTGGCGTGGCGGGGAGGTGGGACGAGCTGTTAGGTGCGATTGCGTTGCAATGCATCGAACTCGTCCTTCATGGCAGCAAACCAGTTGGGGCCGCAGAGAGCGGCCCGGACGGATGATGGAACCGGCAACGGTGAAGAGGTCGAGGCCGCACATAAATACTCCTCCGATGGATAACGCGTGCTGGGCCAAAGGGCACCTATACGCGATCGCATGGTGATGTGGAGCGGCTGGGCGTCATCGCCGGGCACAGCAGAGGCCGCAGGTGGGAGGACCGGCAGGGCGATGGTCGAGGCCGCGGGTGGCAGACCCGCAGGCAGGTCCGTAGTGACCGCGGAGGGCGCGACAGTGGAGAGGCCCGGGCCAGTCACGGGCAAGGCCACATGAGGCGGGCCCGGGGTGGCTGCGGATGGACCCGCAGGTGGTGGGCCTGGGGTAGCCGCAGACGAGGCCGCAGGTGGCGATCCCGTGGCGGCTGAGGACGAGGCCGCGGGTGGCGATCCTGGGGCGGCTAAGGCCACAGGGGGCCAAAGCGAGCCGGACGAGGAAGCCGAAGTGCCCCATGCAGAGGCGCGGGATCCCGAGGCCGGAGAGGAGTCCGAATTCGCAGAGTTTCCTTGTAACGCCCTCAATGCGGCTATATCTCCCACGTGTCGAAGCACGACTTAGAGGCATAACCGCATTGAAAGCAATGTCGCAAGTGAGGTAATCTTCACACAACCCATGTAATACATAAGGGAAAGAGATACATAGTTGGCTTACAATCGCCACTTCACACAATTACATGAATAAAGCATTACATCATCTAGATACAAACAAGGTCCGACTACGGAACCAAAATAAAAGAAGAACCCCAAATGCGACAAAGGTCCTCGATCGACCCCAACTGGGCTCCACTACTGATCAACTAGAACGAAACAACACAAAGGGCAAGATCTTCATCGGGCTCCTCCTTGAGCTTGGTTGCATCACCTTTCGTAACATAGGCACCGCAAACTGGTTTTGAAGTATCCGTGAGCCACGGGACTCAGCAATCTCGCACCCGCGAGATCAAGACTATTTAAGCTTATGGGTAAGGTAAAGACATGAGGTGGAGCTGCAGCAAGCGACTAGCATATATGGTGGCTAACATACGCAAATGAGAGCGAGAAGAGAAGGCAAAGCACGGTCGACAAAAGTATGATCAAGAAGTGATCCTATAGCAACCTACGTCAAGCATAACTCCAACACCGTGTTCACTTCCCGGACTCCACCGGAAAGAGACCATCACGGTTACACACACGGTTGATGTATTTTAATTAAGGTCAACTTCAGGTCTTCTACAACCGGACGTTAACAAATTCCCATCTGCCACATAACCGCGGGCACGGCTTTCGAAAGTTTATACCCTGCAGGGGTGTCCCAACTTAGCCCATGACAAGCTCTCACGGTCAATGGAGGAATAGACCTCCACCCGAGACACTCCGATCAGTCTCGGAATCCCGGTACAACAAGACATTTTGACAGGGTAAAACTAAACTAGCAACACCGCCCGAATGTGCCGACAAATCCCGATAGGAGCTGCACATATCTCTTTCTCAGGGAACACTCAGATGAGACTAGCTACGAGTAAAACCAACCTCAAGTTTCCCGAGGTGGCCCATGCAGTAGCTCGGTTCGGACCAACACTCGAGGAGCACCGCCCGGGTGGGTTAAAATAAAGATGACCCTTGAGTCTGCAGAACCCAAGGGAAGGTGGTAGGTTGTTAGTGCAAATGGTAAAACCAATGTTGGGCATTGCCGAGGAGCTTTACTTAAGGCGAATCGTCAAGGGGTTCCCATTATAGCCCAACCGTAAGGAACGCAAAATCCGGGAACATAACACCGATATGACGGAAACTAGGGCGGCAAGAGTGGAACAAAACACCAGGCATAAGGCCGAGCCTTCCACCCTTTACCAAGTATATAGATGCATTAATTAAATAAGAGATATTGTGATATCCCAACAAGTAAACATGTTCCAACCAGGAACAACATCTTCATGTTCCAACAAGGAATAGACTTCAATCTTCACCTGCAACTAACAACGCTATAAGAGGGGCTGAGCAAAGCGGTAACATAGCCAAACAACGGTTTGCATAGGAAAGGTGTCAAAGGTTAGGGGTTTGACATGGCAATTTGGGAGGCTGACAAGCAAATGGTAGGCATCGCAGCATTGGCATAGCAAAAGAGCGAGCAAACTAGCAAGCGAAGATAGAAGTGATTCCGAGGGTATGATCATCTTGCCTGCAAGGTTCTCAGAGTTGTCGAAGGCTTGATCCTCGTAGGCGTTCTCAACAGGTTCCTCGTTCACGTACTCGTCTCCGCCTCTACCCAAAGCAAGAACACAAGCAACGGAACCACAATCAAACAAGGAACAATGCACAAGCAATATGATGCAATACATGACATGCTATGCGAGATGTGATATGCAATGCATATGTATGCTCGGAAGGAAAATGATGAACAAGGCATCAACTCGGCAAACCAAGTATGCCACTGGAAAGATGAGATGATTTCGTTGAAATCGATATAAAGATCACCGAATCGGATGCACGGTTTGCAAATGACAAGCAAAACAAGAATGACGCAAATCTGCGTTTAACAGCCCGATGCTACTTAGCACGCAACAAGAAACTATGCTACAGCACCCCAACATAAAAACAAAGCATATGGCAGCGAACTACAGGAGATGCTTAACAAAAGAGTAACACTGAGCTACGGCTAAATCACATCATAACATGTTCAAACAAGCATGGTGAAAGTGCTAAAATATCGTGTTCACAGACTTAGTGAAATTACTAACATGCCAGAATTAACATCGAGGAAGGCATGTTTAGAGCAAGCAAACAACATGCTACAGGAACTTATAATAGCAAAACAAGGCATGACATGATTCTACTCAAAGCATATATCAATAGTCCCTTCCTGACCATAAGCCAAAAAGGACCTTAAGAAATGATGGCACCCATGTAAACATAGCAAGTTTTATTACAGATTTCAGACTTAGCAGAAAAACTGGGCTTGGCAAAAACAGTTAACGAGTAGGCATGTTCGTGAGCTCGATGCACTCACTACAGAGCAATACATGGCATGGCAAGGCAACCAACAGTAAGAAGGCATGATTATGAAGCTAAGCATGGCAAGAGCAAGGTCATAGCATACACGGATCAACTACAACGACCTCGTGAAAATTGAATCTCATGCAAACAATCTGCCAGGAAACATTTCAAGCAAAAGTAGAGCACGAAAATGACATGCTAGACTACTCCATAAATACCAAAAAAGGCATGGATGGATAGAGCACATCCATATGTTCAAAACACCCTTACTGAACATGCTCAAAAAGGCCATAGATCTCTCTGTAACAACATGAACATATGGCATAAAAATAACAGCAGGACAAGACTTAGTGAAATCACTAAGTTCCTGAAATCAGCAACATCATCATCCCTACTTTGCATGCTTGTTCTAGTCAACACATAACTCACAAAAATACATGGCAAACACCCCTGGAAAGATGGCATGGCAATGTTCAACTCACATGTAGGACTCAAGTTCATAAGGTGCACACATAATTCATGGCAAAAATGACAAAAGAGCTCGAGCTGATAAGATTCTGAAACTAACGATCTGAAGCCTTCTTCCAACAGCATTTCGGGCATCAAGATGAGCTCAAATGCAAATGATGCAATGGAACTAAATGATGTACTCTTCGGGACGAACAATTTGACATAATATACGCCCAAAACGGAGCCACGGGTGCGGAGATGTGATGCTATGAAAATGCAAGAAAATGCAAAAATCTCAGGGACTTAGCAGTTTCGGGGTCAACCTTCGGGATGCACGGAAATCGATGCAGGGGCGCGAGCTCGCCGGAGCTTTTCGCCGGAGATGGCGGGGAAGGTCGGAGGAGGTCGGGCCGGCGGATCCGTCCGCCCGACCGATCTGGCCGCTGGCGGGCGCGGGCGGCGCGGGCTGAGGCAAGGAGGCGCGGCAGCGCCAGCAGACGGCGGCGGCGGACTCACGGAGCCTCCCGACGGGTAACGGCGCGCGTGGCTGAGAGTGGCGGGGCGGCGGAGATGCGGCGGCGCTGGCGGCATGTGGACGCTGGCGGGGTTGAGCGGCGGCGCGACGCCGGCGGCGGAGCCGGGCGGCGCAGGCGGAGCCGGCTGGCATGGCGGCGGCGCATGGCCGGCAGGCCTCGCTGGGCCCCGGCGGGCCGACGCTGGTGGCGGCGCGGGAAGTGGGCGCGGGCGGCGGCGAATCCGGAGGCGACACGTGGCGGCGGAGCTGAGGTGGCAAGCCGGGATTGGCCGGGTGATGTGGCCGGCGGACATGTCCGGCGCGGACGGACGTGTCCGGCGGCGCGAGGGGAGTGGGCTAGGGTTTGGACTGCGCGAAAATGGAATGGGGGGGGTGTATAAATAGGCATAGAGGGAGCTAGGAGAGTCCAAATGAGGAGCGGTTTTCGGCCACGCGATCGTGATCGAACGACCAAGAGCATGGAGGGGAGTTTGGTGGGTTTTGGGCCACTTTGGAAGGGGTGTTGGGCTGGAAACAAAATAGGGCTTTGCGGTTACCCGGT
The DNA here is from genome assembly GCA_021437245.1 of Aegilops speltoides. Taxonomy (NCBI): domain Eukaryota; kingdom Viridiplantae; phylum Streptophyta; class Magnoliopsida; order Poales; family Poaceae; genus Aegilops; species Aegilops speltoides. The sequence continues at coordinate 421,146,541 of CM038146.1, forward strand.
TAACCATTGGAGTATCGAACGACCTCCAAATGGCACGAAACTTGACAGCGGTTCACGGTGCTATACCAAGGCGCGCTGGCAAACCTCGGCCATTCCGAGAAAGTTTAACACCCGCCACAACAGAGAGAAGAAGGGGACGCCGGGGAACATAGGAGTGCCGGATTGCAAAACGGACAACGGAGAAAATGCTCGGATGCATGAGACGAACATGTATGCAAATGGGATGCACATGATGACATGATAAAATGCAAATGATGACATGGCAAAGTGCAACACGCAAGAAAATGACAAGGCAACGACGGCGAATGACTGGCGGACACCTGGCGCATCGGATCCGGGGCGTTACATTCCTGGTGTCCAGACATCCGAGGCACTCTGTACGCCTACAGAGTTGCCAAGATCGGATAGGACCAGGCCGGGGCGTCCGCCACGAGGGGGCGGCGGCGCAGTAGGAGGCCCGTCGAGGAGAGGCAGGGTTGACAAAGTCGGTGCATCCAAGGGAGGTACCTGCTAAAACAGAAACACTTTTTCGTCAAAGTAAACATGCCTCGATGTGATAACCCGATGAGAGACGGGGTCGTAGCACCGGTAGCCCTTTGTGTTGGAGGGGTACCCAAGGAAGATGCAAGTGAGGGATCGCGGAGCAAGCTTATGGGGGGCGGTGGAGGCGGTGCTAGGGTAGCAGAGGCATCCAAAGATGTGAAGATCATCGTATGATGGAGGAGTCCCATAGAGAAACTGATGCGGTGCATAGTTCCAGCGAACGCAACATGGTCGGATGTTAACAAGAAGAGTCGCGGTGGCGAGTGCATCGGGCCAAAACCGAGGCGGGATGTTGGCATGAAATAGGAGGGTACAGACGCAATCGTTAAGAGTGCGGAGTACACTTCTGCCCGCCCATTTTGCTGCGAGGTGTAAGGACATGTTAGACGAAAAACAGTACCATTGTGGCGAGGAGGTTGTGAAAGGCAAGACTATCGAACTCTTTCCCATTGTCTGTTTGAAACGCAAGAATGGGTCGACCAAAGTGCGTAGAGACAAAGGAGTAGAAAGATGTAAGTGTTGAAAGAACATCCGATTTCTGCCGAAGAGGGAAAGTCCACACAAAATGCGTAAAATTGTCTAAGATGACAAGATAATAAAGATAGCCGGAGTTGCTCGCAATGGGCGATGTCCAAACATCGCAATGTATCAACTGAAACGGATAAGCCGCAATAGTGGTAGAGTTGCTAAAGGGTAGATGCACGTGTTTGCCAACACGGCAAGTGTCGGAGTAAATGACCACGGGTAGCCTAGCCGGCTCCCCCTGGTTCTTGAAAAAATAATAAAGTTGGTTCTTGAGAAGGAGAGAGAGGTGGGACTGGGGCGAGCGCGCGTGCGTCAGCCGCTCTCCCCCTTCCCCTACTTATAGCCTCGCGCGACGAAGCCTAGGAGGCGAGGTGTGGGGGGACATGGGATTAACTACGGCCACTCCCCCACGTCCCGCGATTACCGCGCCATAACGGCGTGCGGAAACCACCGCCGGAAGGCGAGCAGCCAGGTCGGGCCACAAAGGATCCTCGCTTGGGCCGAGGCGTGGTAGTGGCGGGCCCAGGTCTGCAGTAGCGTCCCGTCAGGCGCGTGGGCTGGCAGGCCCCTCTAGTCAGAGGGCGCCATGTGGCGCATGAGCGGCAGGCGGTCAGCTTGGCTAGCGCGCCAACTCATTCCCGCCTTCGGATTTCGAAGGAGACTTCGCCGAGAAGGCAATCATAAAGTGATGTCGGCTCCTAGCTGCCGGCTCTTCAGGATAGGAAGCTGATTGAGCTTCTAGTTCCCTTCGCAGCCACGAAGCACAACTAGCTTCGGGGACTACTGTCGGAGTAATGACCACGGGTAGCCTAGCCGGCTCCCCCTGGTTCTTGAAAAAATAATAAGGCTGATCGAACCATCAAGCATCCAAGACGCAGGGCCGCCTTCCCCTGGCCGGCTACCCCCTCGGCCGGCTACCGGGGCAGCCCGGCCAAGAGCCCTTCTAAAGAAAGCCGCGAGAGGGACGACTCCAGAAAGACGGCCACCACATGGCCGACTCCAGAAAGCCGGCCACCACACGGCCGACTCCAAGAAGCCGGCCCCCAACAGGCGGCCCAGATCGGGCCCTCAAAGTTTGTTCCAGCATAATGACGACGAGACAGGACGTGGTAATAGTGAAATACGCCGCCCCCGAATCCCAGGGTTCGCATGGCTACAGTGCGCCGTATGGGGCTGCCATGACCCGACCGACGTGGCACTGTTGCCATGCTGACCGTGACATCACCCACGAAAGACTGACGGTACGGCTCACAGGTGGCGGGCCCCTTTGGCCAGAGGGACATCCGAAGGCGGCCGCACGCCTCCTAGTCGGCCAGGAATGAAGCCGGCTCTCCCCAGCCGGCTTGTTCCCTCCCTCGAAGAATGAGCCTCATTAAGGAGACAAGACGAGGTGAGGCTACAGTGAGCGCCTGCAAGGCGGCGGCACTATAGCCACGCTTACCTCGACCAAGCCCTCGTCATCAAGGGTGAGGCAACAGTAACCAGCCCCCGACAAGACCCCCAAGCGGTGGGGCCTACCTGTCTGCCAGGAAGCCGGCAGTCGGTGGGACCCACCAGTCGGCGGGCCCTAGTTGTCGGCAGAGAAGCCGGCCAGCATAGACACTGACGGCTGGGCCCAGGCCCAGCCGGATTACCATTGTACCCCCGGGGGGTAGGCCTATATAAACCCCCCGGGGCACCCATGCAAAGGATTGGACCTTGATAGTTTTAGACACAACTTTGAGAGGAGAAGAGAGCTAGCATTGCCTCTTCTTCCTCCTCTTGCCAAACAGCTCAAGGAGCCTCTTGTAGCTACTTGTTGATCTAGTGATCATGCGGAGACCCCGCATAGCAGGACTAGGGGTGTTATCTCCACGGAGAGCCCCGAACCTGGGTAAGATTCGTCGGCGTGCATGTCTTCGCCTTGTCCCGTTTCCAGGCACTGACGACGTCTTATTGGCTCCCACAATGATAAGCCACCCGTTGGCATATGTCGCACTAACTACCCGACAGCAAGCATGACAAGTATGGTCATCGACCTTATTACAAGTGAAAGAAAAACTACGAAGAATATGACAGAGCGTGGCATGATTGGGGTGACCCAAACGAGCGTGCCAGAGGTCCACACCGGCGGAGAGGGCGACGGGGGCGGTGCCGGTGGAGGATGGTGGGTGGACCGGGTAGAGCTCATCCGGGCTGTCATATCGGTGAAGAACCATCTGGGAACGGGTGTCCTTCACAGAAAAACCACAACCGTCAAATTCAACCGTAATTGGATTTTCACGAGTAAGACGGCGAACAGATACAAGATTTTTGATTAACTCAGGAGAAACTACAATGTCAGACATATTGATAGGTGTACTAGTAGACGGAAAAGAAGTAGAACCAATATGTGTGATGGGAAGGGAAGAACCATCGCCAAGAGTAATGTGAGTGGCTGTGTTGGTGGGAAAGAAAGATGTTAAGTTCCCCGGGTTGGAGGACATGTGTCTGATAGCCCCGGAGTCCATGAACCAGTCGCCGCCACCGGTGTAAGTGTTGGGGGTGGGGGCGGACTGCAGCGCAACTAGGAGGGATGGATCCCAAGGTAGCAAGGCGGTTGCCGCGTTGTAGTAGCTGGCACCAGGGTGCGGCGGTGGAAGGGCCAGCAACGGCGGGTATGCCGGCTAGGCGCCGGGCTGCTGGAACGCCGCAAAGGCCGTAGGTGGATGCGGGATGGCGGTGTAGGCCTGGTGCTGCGCCGGCCGGCGACCTAGGATGCTGGGAGCGGTGGGTCGGGGGACTGGCATAGAATATGCGTGGACGACGCCGGTCCAAGGATTGTGCCCGTAAGCCCACGGCGCCACGGGCTACTGCTGCTGCTAACCACGGGGTGGCCCGGCGGGGTTGGCTGCCCACTACTGGCCCTTGCGCCCTCCCTTGATGCGGCAGCCGCCGCGCTCGTTGGAGGCAGCGGGCGACGGTGCCCCCTGTTGAGGGAACGGGAAGGGCAGCGGGACATGCTGGGGCGGCGGGAAGGGAGCCGCCGGCTGCTGTGGGGGAGCCGCGCCGCGGGACGTGCCGACGGTGAGGGCGGTGTGAGCCGCCCGCGCCCTCATCTTCTTCATCCTGCATTCCTCCAAATGCAGGTAGGCAATGACCTTGGGAAAGGTCGGGTTGGGGATGAGCGTGAGGTTGGCAGCCGCGTGGGTGAACTCCTCGTTGAGGCCGGCAACGAGGGTGCTAAGGAGGAGGTCGTTGGAGACTTTCTCGTCGATGTCACGGAGCTCATCGCAGAGTCGCTTTAGGCGCATGCAAAATTCATCCACGGAGGAATTATTTTGGTGGCACCCAAAGAACTCTTGCTGAAGGAAGACGAGCCGTTGGAGCCGATTGTCGGTGAAGAGGCCGTTGAGCTTCGTCCAGATGGCGTGTGCATCATCGTCATCCTGCACCACCGTGTAAAACAGGTCCTTGGAGATGGTGAGGAAGAACCAGCGAATGATCGTTGCCTCAACGGCTGACCACTCGGCGTCGAACGCCATGGTGGCGGCGTCAACGGTGCCATCGATGTGCTCCTAGAGATGAAACTCACGAAAAACAAGGTGAAAATAAGTCTTCCATGCATAGTAAGATGAGTCCTCCTGGGAGAGACGGATGGGCACACGGGCGAGGATGTCGACGTTGTGGATGATGTCGGCGGGATGGGGGCAGGGCCGGCGAAGGGGTTGGAGGGTTGGGTGGTGCCGGACATGGGATAGGAGGAGGAGGAGGCGTCGGCAAGTGGATCATAGGAGGCGAACGACATGGCGATGGGTTCGGGTGGAGACGGAGAGGGAGCGGCGACTGCTAGAGAGGGCGGCAGCCGGGAGGGATGCGGCGGAAGAGGGGACTGTGGCGGCAGGGAGGCGGCGGCGGCAAGAAGGCGGCGGCGGCTCAGGTGCGGTGGCGGCGGCAGAAGCGTTAGGAATGGAACGCGGTGTCTGATACCATGTGGATTGTACGAGATCGTATGCCGTAGCATATATGGGGTACAAAGGGCAAGGATATCTCAACCGTATCCACTATACAAGGAAAGGATCGGGAGATATCCGTAGACTAGGAAAACAATAAAATAGAATCCTAGCTGCCTAAGTACATGCGATCATGAGTATCTCAACACGCGCAGTTCCGGGACATCGGCCACTCCACTCCCCAGATCTCCCGCCTCGTTGCCCTACTCCCTGTCATCTTTCTCCAACCCGCCTGAATCTCCTTGTTTGGCTCCTATGACAAGGTAAAACCTGCCCTCAAAAGGAAGCACTACATCCTCAACCACAGCTTAGAGAAGGTGGTCAAGCCCAATATTGAGTCCTTGCAGTAGTGCAGCCTAAGTGCTTGTGAAATTGCTAAGCTCCATTGGGGCGTCGAGAGACTGCTCATTATGGAGCCAGACCATGTGAAAGAAATGGTGGCATGTGCGAAGAAGCTCGGTGTGAGGCGTTATTCAGGGATGTTCAAGAATGCTTTGGAGACCGTCTGCAACAACAGGCCCAAGAATATTACTTCGAAAATGGCCTGCTTGGAGAGGGATCTTGGGCGCTCCAAAGCTGTGCTGGCGGGGGCAAGTATCAGGGGCGCGTTTGGTTGCCCGCATGCAGCCCAACTAGGCCCGCGCGGGATGTGCGTGGCCTATTTAGTTGTCTGGGCAGCATGCATTTTGTGGCCCGCACAAAACTTAAAGCAGGCTTGAGCCTGGCCTGGCGGAAACTACCGAATCGGCAGTTTCTCGCGAGCCTAGCTCGGCGCGGCCACGCGTGCGAGGGGGTTGCACGTCTCGGGTAGCGTGGGAGACGGACGAGATGGCTCAAAACTCCCCCACACTCTCCTGTCACCGCCTAGCCCGCACTGTTCCCACCGCTCCCTCTCTGCCTCACCGCGTCTCCCTCTCCTCTCCTATGATGGCTTCGCCACGCCCATCACCGATCCGTCCTCTGACCCTCGTCGACCAGCGCATCGCCAGCATCCAGGAGTGTTGGCTGGCCGGGCTCCAGAACTCGGGCAGGAACCTGGCGTCGGTGCTGCGAGTGCCGTCCCTCATCTGCTGTCAGCCACCACAAGGGCCGGCCAATGCGGTGCCAGCCGTTCGTGCTCCGCCGCCGGTTCTGGACCTTGTGCTCCTGGGCTCGACGCCAGGGCCGTCCACTGAGCCGCTGCTTCTTGGGACCCCATTGGGCAGGGGGGTTTCTTGACCCTGTTCCAAGGGTTTTCTCCTGTCGGCGCGTCCTCCTCCTCGACCTTCGGCGTGGCCATGAGCACGGGACTGGTGCTGTAGGCCGTCGCCAGGGTCGGCTCCTCTGCTCTTCCACCTCTCTCCTTCTTGCCGGGGTTTTCACCCCGGCCTCGGTTCGCCGCGACTGTGCAAGCTCCGGTGTGTCAAACCCCCCAATGCTTGCTCGTAGATGTAGATTAGGGGTTTATTTCTTAGGCATGTGCTAGTAGTTAGTCGATTCGATCGGATTAGATAGGATTGAAGTAGATCCAATTGGATGCGATCCCAATCAAATCTAATCCGACCGATCTGTTCTTGTGTGCTACAGTGTGTGTCCTAGGATAATGTTCTAGTGCTTTCCTAGGATTTGTGTTAATGCTATGATCCATGTTCATGCTACAATCCCCAATGCTAGTGTGCTTTGCTAGGATCTGTGCTCATGGTAAGGTCTTGCTAGGATCTATGTTCATGCAAATGGCATGTTCATGTTCTAGCTAGGATCATGTTCATGTTGTTTTTCATGTTGCATGCTCTAGATTGTTATAAATGTTGAAGCTAGGGTTTGTGTTGCATGCTCTAGATTGTTATACGTGCATGTAGTAGGACCATTTTAGGATGCTGCCAAATGTGCATGGGTGCACATGGGTGCTATTGATGAGTGGCACTTGTTGTTGCTCTTTTTAGATGTTTCCATGCTTAGTATAGTGTAGTGATGAGTGGCAGTTGTAGAAAACCAGATGCCACTGGTCAGTGGAATTTGCTCATGGAAACTACCACTAATCGGTGGCGCTTGCTCATGGGCAACTACCACTGATCCGTGGCACTTGCTGCTGGACAAGTACCCTGATCAGTGGCATTTGCCCAAGAGCAAGTGCCATTGATAAGTGGCATTTGGCAAAGAGTTTGTGCACTGATCAGTGGCATTTGCTCTTGGGCAAATGTCTCTAATCAGTGGCATTTGACAAAAAGTTTGTGCACTGATCAGTGGCATTTGCTCTTGGGCAAATGTCTCTGATCAGTGCTATTTGTTATAGTGCTAGTGCAACTGATCTATGGCATTTGATAAGTGGCATTTGTCAAAGAGTTTGTGCACTAATACCTGTCATCTTACCTGACAAGATATTGAAGAGTGAATGGGATGTGGCGGGTGGAGGAGCTTAGGTGGTGGCCGGAGCTGAGGGCGCCGAGGATTTCATCCCCACGAACAGGTGGCTCAGGATGGTGGACCTGTCTGGCAGGATTGCCTTCATGAACCTGCCTCGCTCAAGGGGATGATCTTTGAGGCAGCGCCACGAGGAGAGGGCCCGGGAGCCGCTGCGCTTCTACCAACAGATCAAGGACAACGAGGACCTCGCCATGCTCATTGTCCCTCGCAAGTTCATGGAGGTGATGAACACCTGATTGGTCATCAAGCGACTCCCGCGCGTGGTCAGGCTGTCGACGAACAAGCGGTGTGTGTTCTGGGTGCAGGTCTAGAATTTCAAGGGGCACATGGTGCTCGGCCGGGGCTGGAACTAGTTCTGCTGCTGCCACCGGATCATCCCCGACAACCTCGTCGTTGTGCGCATCTCAGGGCTCGGCCTCAAGGTCCAAATCTACAACCACGACTCCTCGATCATGTGCAGGTTTCGTTGCAGTAGGCACAACTATGTTGGTGGCATTGAGCATGCAGTGTAGTTACCTTTTATGGTGCTAGTGTTGAACTTTTATCGTGTGGCTAGACTTATGGTACTTGTGCTGGGAACTTGTTAATATTTTGGCCAAGAGCAGCACCCTGGCGTGGAGCAGGGAAGGAGGATGTCCCAGCTGTTAATCTAAGTAGTTTGATGTCATATCTTTGCTTGCTTTGTTTGATCTCATATGTGCTTGCTGTTGTGCTGATCATGTGGTGGTAAGGCCACATTTGAACAGGGTGAGCAAAACACAAACGATGTTTGCAACCAAACAGCTTAAGTTTGCATCTGCTCACACCCAGAGCACAAAACGGCAAACAAACAGGAGGGGGTAAGTGCCTCTTCATGCGATGCAGGCAACCAAACAGGTTGCATCTGCTGCATATGAGGCTGCATATGAAGAACTAGGCTGCCTGGAGATGGACATGCAATGCAACTAATGTTGCAAACTGGAACCAAACACGCCCCAGGTGCTCCAAGGCTTGTGGTATGATAACCCACAAGTGTAGGGGATCACAACAGCTTTCGAGGGTAGAGTATTCAACCCAAATTTATTGATTCGACACAAGGGGAGCCAAAGAATATTCTTAAGTATTAGTTGTTGAGTTGTCAATTCAACCACACCTGGATAACTTAGTATCTGCAGCAAAGTATTTAGTAGCAAAGTAGTATGATAGTAATGGTAACCGTGGCAAAAGTAAAGATAATAGTTTGTAGGAATTGTAATAGTAGCAACGGAAAAGTAAATAAGCGAAGCACAATATGTGAAAAGCTCGTAGGCATTGGATCAGTGATGGATGATTATGTCGAATGCGATTACTCATATAATAGCTATAACATAGGGTGACACAGAACTAGCTCCAGTTCATCAATATAATGTAGGCATGTATTCCGAATATAGTCATACGTGCTTATGGAAAAGAACTTGCATGGCATCTTTTGTCCTACCCTCCCGTGGCAGCGGGGTCCTAATGGAAACTAAGGGATATTAAGGCCTCCTTTTAATTAATAGAGTACCGGAACAAAGCATTAGCACATATTGAATACATGAACTACTCAAACTACGGTCATCACAGAGAAGTATCCCGATTATTGTCACTTCGGGGTTGTCGGATCATAACACACATAATAGGTGACTATAGACTTGCGCAAAAAAATGAATGAAATTTAGAATCTTAACTAGCAAGATGCTCGTTCGTTGCACGGAACATGAAGATGCATTTGTATGAGAAGTTTATCTTGTGGGTGGAAAGATGATATTTTAATGTAACAGTTGGCTTTGGTTTTTATAAGAGTAGAGAGTAGAGAAATCCTGAAAAAAAATGATATGTTAATGCAATTGCCGGTTGGCTTTGGTTTAAAAATTTACAGCCCATTTCTTACAACTTATAGCCCGTTTTCTGGGGAAGCCCATTTCTTATCCCTCCTCGTCTTGAAAGATTTGCAGCCCAACAGGGCTGAGAGAAGCAAGTAGGCCTCGGTTTTGGTATTCGCCAAAAAAAAGAACTAGGCTAGCCAATTTCAGAAAGAAAAAAATATATCAACTGGGCTGGTCATGTGCTTCATAAAAGCGTAAGCGTGGGCTAGACGGGCCACAACCCCCACACAACGCGCAGTTGAGCTCCGTCTCTGAAACTGAAAAACAACTGGGCGAGCTACTGGGTCCCTGGTGTTATCCGCTCCTTGTGTAATTTTTCTTGTTTATTGACTACATTGACAATGGCGTGGAACCTAGCTGTCAAACAATTGGGAGGAAGTATTTTTTTTTGGCTTGTAATAATGAGGCACCTGCTTGCGAAATGCAATGACCCTGGTGGGTCCCTACTGTCAGCCTCTCCATGTACAGTCATCTCCTGATTCCTCTTGGTTGTTGATCATGTTGACAACGCCAGACGGTGGCGGGCACAGCGAGCAAACCAAGGCGGAGAATGACGACAAGGCCTCGGATGGGAACAAACAGCAGCCATGGAAGATGCAGCAGTGTAGTGGCAGGTGGAGGGGAGTACGAGGGCAGCAACATGCAAGTCAAGCATACAAATGGTACAAAAAGCCCAAGGATTAATTGTTCACCAAATTTTTAGACAAAACCCAGATTGAACATGACAGTAACATCTAACCCAACCACTCTTTTTTGCAGTCACAAACAAATGGATCGGTCTGATCCATAAAATCAACATCCTGTGCAAAAAAAATTATTTCAGGATGTCTACAACTTGTTGTAAATAGAAGCCGAGCACGTTTAGAAGCCCATTTGTCCACCTGAAACTTCTTTTTTTGCTGTTCAACATGTTCGTCTGTGAGAAATCTCTTGCTGTAAAAATTAAGCCTCATGGACAATAGTAACCTCGCATTCAACAGGAAGAATGTGACAAAGCTTCTGTTTGCCTGGTCGGATGCATATCGTCCCATCGTTATTGTCCTCAAACGAATGTCATGAGAACCGAGAAAATCCTTGTGCTTATTACGCCAATGATTGGTTATATGTTTTTGTCCATGTGGTTTTGCCTAAGTAAACATGAAGATTGAAAACAGTTAAGGTCTGAAAAAAGAGTATGTCGAAAGAACGACAGCTGAACAGTTAATTCTAGTACAATATATACGGGCTTTCAATGTGCATGAAATCATCACCTCTATGTATAAATTCTCCAGAGATCGAAAGCATCGCAGCAAGCCGATAATTATGTCCAGATCAAAACTATACATTCTGATATATATTATCGTGACAGAATCTAGCAGCATTGATAGGCTATCAATGGACGAACTCTTCATTGAGCATATAACATAATATTAGTACCCGAAGTGTACTCCAAGATGATATAAAACTTATGCGCATAAATGAAAAATGCAGCATATGATTACAAATGTGTAGATGATAATATACGGTACCTGAAAAGGTGAGGAGCCAAACACCAACTCCTTGTCATTATTAAACGGGTCACGAATTACACCCAAGGTCTCCAGTTTGGGCGCAGAGATGACAGTTATTTCTGAAGGTATATAACAATTATGAAGGAGCAACCTTTCATGTGAAGGGGCATCTTCGATGATGAGCTGTTGTCCTTCAAAACAAATTCCAATGCTTTTAAGGTGAGGTGACTTTATTTGGAGACAACTGATACCGATTTCTATTCCCAAAACAATCAGCAAGCGCTCCAGGGCAGGGCAACTAGAGTGGATGATGCTGTGCAGTGAGGCCTCCGACAGATAAACCACCACAAGCAAAAGTTTTTTTAGCAGTGGGAGTTGAAGCATTTGTACCAGATCGTCTGGTAGATGGCACCGGTCGAAGATGGCGGTGTGGAGAGAGGAGGAAAACCGCGAGATGGACAATGGTGGTGTGGGCACGAATTCTTGGTATGTTCGTGGTATGAAACTTTCATGGTAATGGTAGAACTCAAACTGCTGGAGTTTTCTGAATTCAGGGGATGTCAGCCAAGCATCCACCTTGCCGGGTATGGACAACAGGTAGCTTGTCGGGATGCAGAGGCATTGAACGGGGCCCTGCTGGTGAGAAGAGACGATGGCTCTAATGAGTCCAAATTCAGGAAGGACAGATATCTGACGACAGTCGAGATTGAGGGGCGCGGTGCGCCATAGAGGGCGCCACTGAGTTGAGAGGAATTGTGTGCGGCAGCAATCCTTGGCGGGGAGAAGCGAGATGATCTCCTCAAGGATGACGTCCGGGAGATCGCTGATGCGGTCCACCGGGGATTCTACTGGTTCCTCAGATCCGGGTGGGGGGCTCTCGCTTCTTCTCCCAGCTACGGTCTTGGGATCTACAACCAGCGTCGCCCCAAGGGAGCCTCATCTTCTTGGCGCTGGGGCCAGCCGACTCCATTTTCCTTGTGGGCGTCGCGCCGAACTCACAGGTTTGAGCAGAGTAGCCAGAGACAAGCCTAGTGGCAGTGTGAGTGGGGAAGAAGGAGGGCTGGGGATTTTTGTAGGAGTGGAAGAAGAGGAGCAAGCGTTTTCTGTACGAGTGAGGAAGAAGGTGAGTGGGGTTTTCTGGATGAGTGAGGAAGATTGGGGAGCGGGGGGAATTGGGTGGGGAGACGGAAGCGGGAGAGCGAGTTGTTCGTGTTTATAAGGCCCGCTGCACTAACTACTCGTTTTTTCTCAAGAACCGCTCTCTTCTTTTGCGTTGCTGCATGACTGGCCATGCATGCAGGATGCATGTGCCCGCCGGCCACTGCATGCGCATGGTTTGTTACTAGGCCTATTTAATAGGGTGGTTATGGAGTAAATTAAGGAGATTTATTTTCTCTGTGTGCATCCACCAAATTAGAGGATGCGGTATCTTCGATCTGAACACTCACATTAAACTAACATTAGGAAGAACAAAAGTTCAGCATGTCTATGCATCTCAATGATTCACCATACTATAACCAATATACAAAACTGTGAGAAGGTGTGGAAATAAAGAAAATCGACCGATGCTTCTCTGAGCAAAGGGCCTCCCTGCGCACGCATTAATTTCCCGGGCATGCTTGTTTCTTCTCAATGTTGCGAGCACTTTGAGCATGTTGGCAACTCCACATCTATCTAGCTGCCTCATCTTGCAATTGATGCTTACACATTTGAAGCAAACACATGAGGCAATAGAGATGACTCAACATGGGTCCATATAGTGCAGCTCCCCTGATATCCTATTCATTGTCCTGAATATGAAAAGATAGGAAAACAGCAGCTATACTTAAACGGTGTTGCAAAACAGTAGCACATATCAATAGCTCGGCATGACAAAACACGATCATCTAGACGAAGGGGGTACTGATCTACCTGAGGAAGATTACATATAATTTCATAAGTCCTTGGTTGATTTCCACCTTCGGCTGCACTGCTTGTTTGCTCCTCCAGACATGACAGGATCGTTCCGCACTGCATTCAGCAAGTCAACGTACGAATAAGCTAATTTCATCTTGCGGTGGTCATTGTACCTAGTTACGAATGTAGGAATACCTGGAGCACCATGAGGTTAGCTGACAGCAGGTAGATGCAGCCATATAAATTTTGTGCGGTGCTACCAAAATTGAGGTTTGTATCCCTTCCCGTTATGACAATTCTTCTTGAAGTTGGTAGAATGTGACGGCTTGTTCTTTGCATCAAACTTTCCTTTCCCCTGAGATTTGTTGTGGGGCTGGTTGGGCTGGTAGTTCTTCTCGTGTACCATGTGGGCACTAGAAGCTCCCACGGCGACCTGAGCATGTGTGTCTTTTGCTCTCGTCTTCTCCTCAAAATCAAGAGTGCTAATGAGATCCAAAACAGAAAACTCATGTCTCTTGTTTTTCAGAGAAGTAGCAAAATCGTTCCACGAAGGTGGAAGCTTGGCAATGATGGTCCCAACCAACAAATTTGTCCGCAACACACACTTAAAGTACTCAAGTTCCTTAGAGAGTGATTGTATTTCATGAGTCTACTGAATAACAGCGCTCATCGGTCATCTTGTAGTCACAGAATTGCTCCATGACGCATAACTCGTTGCCTACCGAGGGCCCAAAGCGTGGCCTCGAGCGCAGCCCACATGTCTTTGCCGCTATCAAACAACATATACGAATCCACAATGGAATCGTCAAGAACACTCAGCAGGGCGGCTTTGAAGAGGGTATCCATGTTCTGAAAAGCTTCCTGCTGTGTAGGATTAAGATCGCCCTCAGGCTTACCCTTAGTGGCGTCATAGCAGCACATGATCTGAAACCAATATACTGCTCTTGTGCGCCACCTTTTATATTGCACCCCCTTAAAAGTAGGCAGCTTCAAAAGCGCAACAAAACCACTCGGAGTAAATTGCCTGTGATCAGGTTTTTGGATGGATTGTTGAATATATGAGCAATTTAGTATGAGATTTAATCCGAATCAGTAGTAAATAGATCATGACGACAATTGCAAACATCAAAGTAATGATGCGAACTAAACCGGAGGATGAATCACATCTTGACAAATGAGCAGAACTGATGTGGCTGATGTTGTCACTCATGTCGTTGATGAAGAGGTTACCGAGGTCGGGGAAGAAGGTTGTCGTTGAGGAAGTCGTCGTTGGCAGCAGTCACAGGAGTGTGCTCCCCAAAAACCTGATCGCCCCCCTCCCGTATAGGATCACGAAAGGCGGGGTTCGGAGGACTGTTGTCCCTTCTCGCTATGCACGCCGGAAGGAGGGCTGGAGAAGAATTGCGTGGCGACGCTAAGATCTGGAACGGTGTGAAACCATATGATACAACGGCGGCTAGGGTAGATCATGTCAGGTCGGAGTATAATAGTAGGCCTTTGGCCCCCAAACCCCACGTCCAAGTCAATAATAGCTCAAAAAAAGTCAATAATAGCCCCACCAAGGTTTGTCTCAAAAAAAACCCGGAGTAATTAAGGCGTCCGTTAGCCCCTTTAGTATAAATACAATATCATTAAGAATGGCCCCACCTTTTGTCTCACAAAGTAGAGTATGTTGGAGTACAACCGGCTACACGTTTACAATCCGCTTCTCTTCTCTCTCCTCTTCTCTCTCCTTCAACTAAGCACAAATACTATATTTAAATCCTTATAGCTTGTTTATGTCATCTAATTATAGTAGTACTTGCTCTAAAAGTTAGTATCCACTGTGTAGTCTGAAATGTCGGGCGTGCAGCGGGCGGTGCCCTCGGTCGGCGTGCCGCTTCAACGGAGGAAGCAGTGAGAGGTCACGTCGCCCTGACTTGCCATCAATGTGGAGCGGCGGGCTCAGCTAGCGTGGGGCGGGAAGCGCGCGCGGGAGGGGGGAGGGGTTTTTGTTGGGCCAAGAAGGTAAGAAGCCAATTTGGGATCGGTCCGGATGGGGAAATATCATGTGCTCCCATACTCTACATATGACACTAGTGTATGTTACCACTCCCTCCTTTCCGGTTTATAGAGATGTTTAGAGTAACATAGTAATATGTTACAGTACAAGTTACTCCCCACTATGACCAGCCTTGGCCTCTCCCAGTGCTCCACCATGTATAGCTGCTAAGCCTGCCATGTAGGCATAAAATATGATGTGGCACCAATAAACCAAGCACCTATGCATTGAACACTTGAGTTACTAAGCCATTTAATGCACTTAGCACCTCATCTAAAGAGCATTAATAGTATAGTTAGCTGCTGGCTATAAGCCTATAGCCCATCTTATAGTCAACATGTACTAGAAAGTGCCTAGGAGCACGTGCTAGAGCTGGCTCTTCACGAAGAGCCCGCTTACCTTCTCTCTCTTCTTCTCTTTCCTCCAACTAAGCAGAAATATACTACTGTTTATTCCTTATAGCCCGCTGACTCAGCTCTATTGTACTTGCTCTAAGCACATCTAAGCACTTGCTAGCACCCCCTTGACCGTGGACCTTGACGGTGTACGTCACCTTGTGTCTCATAATTTTCCTCATCATCATTTGAGTCCTAGAAGATCTCACCCACATCATCATTAGCATGCAGCCGCCTTGATAGACAACGTGCGCAGAAGGAGTAGAGGCGACTGGGGACGCACCACCACCACGTCATGGGCACTCCGTATGTGCTCGTGTGCGTGCAGCGTGCGTGTTTTTCCATCGGTGCTAGCTCTAAGGCCGAGGCTGCGGTCATCTTCGTCTCCGACTAGTAGTTGAGCAACGACGGCAAAGAGGTGCTACAAGAGATGCATATGCGCCATTATGTGCGAGCTTTGCCGTAGCACGACGAACCGGATGTCGCCGTGGATGGCGCACGCCTCCATGCAACCGAGTGTGTGCGCATGCATGTGTTATTCACGTGCATTCTGCGGCCGAGCATGTGTGCATGCACGTCTTGTGTACGTGTGTTGTGTGCTCCATGCTGTGCGCGTATGTGCATGACGTGGATCAAATGGAGTTAGTGCGTTCGCCTGTGTACATATTTTAGAGTGTAGATTCACTCATTTTGTTTCGTATGTAGTCCCTCATTGAAATATCTAAAAAGACTTATATTTGGGAACGGAGGGAGTATAAAACATCTTCAACTTAGCATCCTGATGTACCCTTTCTAGTGGTTAGCAAAAAGTTCATGTTCTTTTAGTTGTTTATAGGTGGGCAGGCGGCAAAAAACAGGGGAAAATGCGCAAGGTTCCTTGCAGACGCTCCACCGCGAGGTTCCTTTCTCCTCCTCGGTCATCGGGAATCTATGCTCTACAACTCTTTTCTTTTATGTGAGATTTGTTCATCCTTTTCCCAACACGCAAGACATCTAGCATCAAGGTGCATGTGTCATGCAAGAAGGAGATAATCAGATAAGCAGCGCATGAGTCGTGGGGGGGGGGGGAAGCGGGGGGAAACCCTTTTCCGTAAGTGAGTCGTGCACTTCGATGGCACCTACGCAATATTTTTTCTCCTTGATGGCACGTGAATGGCACGTGAATAGTGCACGTACTCAACGACGGAGCACGGGATGGTAGCAATGACATGGTCAGCCCATTTTTGGAGAGAGTACGTACTACTAGTAAATAACTTTGATGTGTCCCGTCAACTCGCAGAACGACGAGAAGCTTGATTACGCCTTCTCCTCACCAACGCGTGCGCGGTGGCTCGTAGCACGAGGAGAAACTTTTGCTTACAAGCGGTGGACGTGCAACCGTTCATTTGGTGTCAGATTGCCAGAAGCACTACTGTAGAACCATCGACTTCCGGAAGAGGCGAAGAGCCAAGTGCAAGGTCACCTACTAACCTTAGGCTAGGCATAGTGGGGGTAAAATAAGTAGAGGTACGTCCTTTTTTTATTCTAGAAACAACCACACGCGAATATCAAGGTGCTAGTTACGTAGAACAAATTTCCAGTAGTCCGTGCTCAACACTCCTCTATCTCTCTTCTCAGCCAGCCAGCGGACGCGCGGAGCCCATCGTCTGCTTGCTCACATGCGCCCCACATGTCGGTGAAAACGCAAGAGGACCCATCGAACACGCACATCTTTCACCTCGGCGTGCTTTGGTGATGAAAAACAAATCAAGAAAGATCTTGGTGGCGCTTTTGGAATTACTCAAGAGTAGTAAGATTCTATTTACGTTTAACCCAAGATGCACATCTCGTGGCTTCAACTTATCAACTACCACTCTATTTTCTTTCATGACATGACCTGGATGCTGGATGTCCCACGTGTCGGCAAAAGGAGGAAGAACCCGACCAAATCTTCAGTTGTGCTCTCGGATTAGACTAGTTGTGCTAACTTAAAAAAATTATTGTGTACTCCCTCCGTTCCAAAATACTTGACTTCCATTTGTCCAAAAATGGATGTGCCTATATACTAAAACATGTCTAGATACATATATATTTTGACAAATACTACCTCTATCCGGGTTTATTGGTCCCCATTATATTTCGTGCCAAATTTTGACCATAGGTTAAACTAACAAAATGTTTATGCATGTCACCAAACATTATATTTTTGAAAACTATGTTCAAATACGAATCCAATGAGATAATTTTTCTTGACATGCATTAACATTTTGTTAGTTAAATCTTTAGTCAAAATTTGACACAAACTACAAAGGGGACCTATAAACCAGGACGGAGGTAGTAGAACGGAGGGAGTAGAATGGATGCAAGTTTTTGTATTGGGAAGAAGGGTACATCCATATATTGATAGAGCGTTGGAGTTGGCCTTACAAGTGGGACCGCAGTTGAGGAAACCGACTATCGGCAAACCCCCACCTCGCCCGTCGCGCGATGGCTGAGTTAGAGAAACAATGAGGTTGAAGAGATTGCTCTAGCACAGACTCCAAGAAATATGGTGTCAGATGGAAGTCGTGCTGGTGGCGTGTGCCGTACTCCTGGACGTGAATGCTTGTTCTAGCCCATGCCACCCTACTACTCCTACTACTTACTATATAGTACTACTAGTATTGAGGATTCGAGGTGCTGGTTACGTAGTACAATATGGCTACAGTAAAAACACCCGCACGACGCGCGAAGCATGTGAAGCTAGTACAAATAGTGTACTACTATTGTTGATGATTGGCCTCATCCGATAACCTGTTGCAATGCATGTACAATTATGTATTCGGAAAATATTTTTTTGCCTCGTCGCACCACTCACTCACAGAAGCAACTCGAAAGCCATGCATAAATTTAGTAAGTTTATCACAGGCATATCATTTTATTACATACAACAGGTCATCAACCCACATCGACAACGAGGATACATTATAAATACTAAAGTTTTCACCACACAACAAATAACAAGCAATGAAATGAACTTCAACTCAACCATTCCTCGGCGTTGGAGACGCTTGCTTTGAACCACAAGTGATTTTCTGGGACGGGGCATCTATTGTCAATCTCAACACCAACGCAGGACTGATTATCTAGGCTGAAGCGGCCTACTATATCAGTACCAGGGTAGGGAACCACGCTAATGTCCGAGGTATAGACACAGTTGCTTCTCATAAATGGTGCTAGTAAGGTTGTGTCAACAGCAGTTGGATCGCCTTTCACCATCATCGGATAGTTTTGTCCAAGGAAGAGCGAGTTTTCTCCAAGACTATCAATTCTGTACCAGGGAGAAGGTGTTGGCGCTAGCACACTAGTATCCATCCCTAATACCATGCAACGGGTGTCGGAATAGGTCCGGAGAGTGCGACCATGGGAGACTAAACCTGCTTCCTTAGCAGTAACATCATCAGTGGGCTGTATACACACGAGAAGAGGTGATCCATCAGAATTAGTTGCCAGGCGCCAACGAGTATATGGGCGCTGCTCGTCCTCATGCTCGTGATCATCACCATTGTCATCTCCCCCTTGGTTATAAAAATTTTCAAGTATAGGTGGTGGAATTTTCACAGGACCTTGGAAACACAATAAGAAGGTTAATTAGTAAAGGGAAACTTGCTAACCCGCATGCATGTGGATGAAACAATTATAATTACGGTGGAAGACAAACGTACCGAAATCATAACGATTCCATGCCAAAACAGTGCCACGAGTGGTGGCACCAAACACAAGGCCCTCGTATTCAATTGCATCACCGTACTCATCCGTGTACAAAAACTAATTTTTGAGCAATGTCCATCGAGTCAAACCAGCAATGATGACAACAAGCTTGTCGAAGATAGCAACAACTTCATAGTTGTTGTAATTCCAAGAGCGGGTGGGAACTCGAGAAATTGCTATCTTCCGTGAGAAGACATCACCATGATTGTATTTGAGCGCATGTACAATACTGGTGTCCTCAACCTCCGGGCGTCTGCTGAGATTTTTGGAAGTGGAACCCGGTCACGAGTGTACACATTCACAAGTTCCCACTCGCAGTTGGACCCAATGTAAACAACCCAATCTCCATTTGCGCCTGCCCAGGCCTTGCCCTCAAGCGATGGCATCTTAACATCATACGTATCATTATCAAGCGGCATCAACTTGCATAGGGCGAGGCCTCCATCGTGACGGCGCCGGTCATCAGGGTCACGGTGAAGAAGATAGGGGAGATCAAACCGTTCCTTGACTCTTGGGTTCCTTGTAATGATGTTATTAGTTCAGTCAACAATGGGCTTGAACGAACCTGCCATGCTAGCCGAGGTGATGACGTCGCACCGATCAATGAGTTCCTCCACCACGCCATCTTTCAGATCGGGCCAAGAATAACGGGGTCATTTCCGTCCTGTTCCCTCCATGGAGAAGACGATCGAACAATGGCAGAAGAAAGTGTGAAGGGCTGAAGGAAAATGGAGGAGGGAGATGAAGAGCGTGCGACAGTAGTTCCAAATCGAGAGGGAGGCGAAGCGTCGGTGGATGGTTGCCAGTTTGCCACGGTTCACGAAGGGGCGCCCCAGCCTACACGTCAGTTCGGAAATACTCCTACTACTCGTCGTCGTCTCACTAATATGTTGGAACGAGACCACATGTCAACGAAACAAGGTGTGTAATTTCTCGTGCAAAATGCGATCTGGCCGCGTTGGTCCGAGGTGCCGCATTAGTGTTTTTTTTGAAAGTTTGCCGCATTAGTTATCGACCTTTATTTTTTTAACATGCAATCTGAATGGATAGCTCCTATGGTCATCACACGTGAGCGGATATGGTGATGGTTGATTCGCCCCGAGCAACTTTACTCTGGGAATATGGGAGTACCAGCCGATTCAAGGAACAGAGAAATGATGGTTGCTTCGTCCGAGCAACTTACTGTGGCGAAGGTGCGGCTCTGTGATTTGACAGCTCACTAGTCATTACTACTGCGGCGCAACGACCAGGGTGAATCTTTCCCTAAAGTTGTGTTGTGTACTCAATATTGCTGCATGGCAGGTGGAGCCGGATGAAGGATGTCCTACATGTCGGCGAAACGAAGTTGAATTGTTTCTGGCATTGCTATCAATCCTTCAGGATTTGTTTATATGTACGCATAATTTTGATGAAATTGTACTGTGATGCTATGAAGGTTTCAACTCTGGTTCCCACAGGAAAAAAAGGTTTCAACTTAGGATTCACGTGTCTTGCCTCGAGATTATCTCGTTACAACATTCCATCAAATACAAATGAAACTACCATGGCTAATGCATCTCAATGGTTCGCAGATCAGCGCCAATATTCACATCACAACTGAAGACAAAGTTGTGAGAAGGTGTACAAATAAAGAAAAAAATTATAATTGATCGATGATGTTGGTAGGCATGGCTCCATTTCCTTGGCACAGTGTTCATTGCTTGGCAGCTAGTTTCACCCAGCTCTGTAGCCAAAAAAGAGGTGTATGAAGGACACCACAATCCGATCATTTTGTGCAGCTCCACTAAAATCGGGTGGACCATCCCTATTTGCAAAGATATCCCATCAGTGTGATTACAATAATAGTGGAACTAGATGATGAAACATGACACACATAAATAGAAGCCGATCACCTCTACGATCTCTCTTTAGGACTAACTTCTTGTCGGAGAAGATTAGGCACGGAGTTGGATGAGGAGGATAGCAAAACCAATCTCCCTTTCCGCAGTCCCACAGAAATGTAAAAATGTTGCCTGTGTGACATTTTGGCGGAACTACACAGAACACACTTCAGAAAAGTGATTTGTGCAGTTCACCAAAAGGTCGCAATAGCAACGAGGTGAAAATGGATAGCCCTGTTTGCAAAAGGAGGTCGAAAGGAAACAATTACTACCCAATAACACGAATTGAAGACACATACGCCGACAAAAAAGAAGCATGTTCCATGTAAAAAGGGAAAGATATCACATGGTGGTTTATCAAAAATGGTTTGAGGACGAGATTGCAAGATGGAAAGTACGCCGGCCGAGATACGATTTAAGCAAACAACTAAAGAAGATCCACATGCAGCAACGTGGGAAGATGGGCAGTGGAGCAAGGCCGGAGGAAGCTGTACCTGAGGGTCGTCGGGATGTTACTAGGAGGGCGCCGACAGCCAGGATCTAACCATACTGCGGCAGCGAGCAAGTGGCGAAGGCCCTACCGCGCCGGAGCTTGGTCTGAGAGAACGGCAGGTACCGCAGATCGGGACAAGCTGCCTCAACACCGTCGAACGGAGAGACGATGCACATCCTCCCTTTTCGCCGCCGGACGGGATGCGGCCGGATCACTGACCAACGCTGAGAGAGAGAGGCCACAGCGGCCTTGTGTGAGATTGTGTGACGAGACTCACGAGAGACAAACCCATTTTTCCATTTTCCCCATGGCAATCTTTTTATATTCTAGGCGTGGTACCCGACCCTCCTTCGAGTAAACAACCGCTACACGCGTCAAATTATCACGTGGGCTGCCTTTTCGTACAGAAACGAACTCCATCGTGTACCCGCGCGGGTGTGGCCAGGAACGAGACGTGAGTACGTGTGTCCTGCATGCACTTCTTCTTTAGGTGCAGGTACGTACGTGGGTGGGTGTGAGAGAGATGGTTTGTGCGAAACAGAGGCAATGTGTTGATGATATCTCAATCAGAAAAACGTAACATATGCAATGTGTGTGAAACGGAGCCATGGACGTGAGATATCGATAGAATTGAAAACATGGATGAAGTGTGTGGCTGTGCGATCGATAAAGAGTGCCATCGAATTTGTGTTTTCCCACGTCAAAGATACAGGGCGGCTGGCCTACTAGAATTTGAGAGGGCAGAGGTGCAGTTCTTCTCCGTGGCATGGATACCTACCTACAACGTTCGACTATCTGTGTGTGTGTGGGGGGGTAGAGACCGGTCAACTAGTATATGTCTCGGGAAGGAGAGAGACCTAGCTATGTATTGAGGGAGATCGATCGACATCCATGGATATGTGTAGCAGAGGAATAAGGTTGGGAAAAAGACAAAGGTAGAGCGTCGGAGGGTTGGTGGTGGAGTGGCGTCTCACAAATGGTGGGAGAGGCCTGCTAGACAAACGGAGGGTATGAGTGCAATATCAATAAGACAGGGCGGGGGATGTCTGTCTGTCTATGCACGTGCGTGTGAGAGACGGGCCGGGAGGTATTCAAGGATGATGAGGGGAGAAGATATGGTTGTGGTAAGCATGCGTAACTACATAGGAAGATCAACCGTCATGTGTCCGAGAAAAGGAGAGACATAACTAGCAAGGTAAGTGTATCGGTGCTTGGTGAAAACGAATTATAATCGACCTGGCTATATGTAGGGAGATCAGTTCATATACACGCCTGCATGTGCTAGAAGCAAATAAGGTCCGGAGAGGCAGACAGGGGGAGAGAATGTGGCTAGGAGGTGGTGCGAGAGGCCTACCATGTCGAGGGGGGAGGAGTGTGTGAGCATGTGACTAATGAAAAGAGGGGCGGGAGTGTGCACCTGCGTGGAATCGTATTGGACATATGGGGGCATGGACGGTGAGAAGAGAAGAGGGGAAGTATATATGTGTTTGTTGTAGGCACACTTGGCTAGAGAGGTATATCGACCGGTGTGTGCCAGAAAGAAGGAGCCGGGGGCCTACACACACCGCTGGTGGACGACCTAAGAGAAATAATGAACGTGCGTGATGGAGGGGGCGCTAAGGGTGTGTGAGGGGGGGGGGCGTGTGCATGCACGATAGAAAGTTAGCGCTAGCTAGCTACAAATAGAAGAGGATCGTGAAGGTGTAGAAGACGAACAAAGATCATAATTCATTATAAAAAGGTGGATACAGATATTTGAAGAAGATATCATAATGTACAACATTGATTATAATTTGGGCTAATGTGTGGCTTTTGCAACTCAGGTCTAAATACTTGTCATAATGTAGGGGGCGGTGCACTATACTTTGTGTGATAAACACGGTGTACGTATGGAACATGGTTTAGATTATGAATATATAGTTAGTACATCAAATGTACTATTATCTAGAATCAACATCAAGTGTATTCAAAAAATAGAATTCGAGTTCATGTAGTACACAAAGTTCATATCTATCTCTATAGTAATCATGTGGTGTGTTATTAAGGTAATACACGAATGATGGTTGAAGTTGGCAACAATCATGATTGTAGATTCTTATTGAAATAGAGAAATGAATTCAAATTTAGTTCGAATTGCAGCGGTAGTATAGACATTTGGAATGCACTAAAATGTTGGTATGAGTAGGTTACATGCATTATACAGCAAGCGAAAAAAATTAATCGGACATAACATGGATTCATACTCCCTCCTTCCATCTATATAGGGCGTAATGAGATTTTTAAGACCGCCTTTGACTATTGACAAGATTAATAGTACATGACATGCACAATGTGAAAATTATATCATTGAAAGAACCTTTCACGGACGAAGTTAACGGTGTGCTTTGTGTAAGTTGCATGTCATATATCATTGCTCTAATATTTGGTCAAAGTTAGCATCAAAAAATGCATTAGGCCCTATATAGATGGAAGGAGGGAGTAGCTTTGAATAGCATTTGTATAGTAAAACGGGGCAAGACTCTCTCTTTGTGTGGTGTGAATAGTTTTATTTTTTTCGTTTTCTTTTTTGGTTGAGGGAAGTGCGAATTGATTTGGTACGTACAAGTACAATATTACTACACGTTAGGCTTGTCCCTAAAATTCAACCCGCCTCTTGTTATATCCCGAAAATTCAGATATCGTGCTCCGAAAACTGGCGCCTTCACAACCCGTGCCTTGTTATCCCGAAATTACAACGCGCGCGAAAACTCCCTGCAGCTGCCAAATCCCGACACACGAAATCCCCCTTCTAACCCTGAGCCGAAAGGGCCGCTAGTTCAAATCGGTGGGGGGTACTTTTGTAACACACCCTACATTTTGGACAAGCGCGTCCCTAAGTCATGCTTCACCCCCTCCCATCGCCCCCTTTTTGCCATTCGAAATCCCAGGCCACCATAACCTCTCCGCTCCAGCCGCGAAACCCCACCCTCCTCCGTCCGCCACACCACCGCTGCCCAGCCGGAGCCTCTTCCCCGATGACGTCGTCCACCGCAACAGCTCGACGTCCCTCGTCCACCTCCCCGGATGAGGATCCATCATCCATCTCGCCGTCCCGCCGGTTCAGCCGCCCCGTCCTCCACCTCCAAGGAGCTGCTCCGATGATCGCCCTGTCTATCGCGGCTGCTCCATCCCCATAGCGCCGCCTTAACCTGCTCCACCGGAACCGTAGCATCCTCACCGACTCCTCGGACGAAGCCGAGGCCTACTCGGCACCACCAAAGAGGTTCTACACTCATCGCATCACACCTTCTCCTTAACTCGACCTCCCGGCACCGACGGTGCTCCATCCCGCACCCCCATGGAGCGGCTACCTTAAAGTCGGCGCCGCGGGCGACATCTCCACGGCGGCTCTCCCCTAGTGCGAGGCCCCTTCAGCGGCTGCGTCCATACCAGCTGGATCGGCTACTGCTGCTCCGGCTCTCGCTCGCTCGTGCTGCTGCTGCTGCTGCTGCGGCTCTCGCTCGATCGCTCGCTTGCCCAGCTGCTGTTGCTGCTCTCCCCCTCGCTCGTGCTACTGCTCTGCTCCGATTAAGCCACACTTCAGTCGACTGAATCGACTTTTGTGTCAGTCGATTTTCAGGGCTTGGGGGGCCTCGCCGGAGTTAAGGAAGAACCACCCGCAGCGGGGACAGGGGCTCGCCGGAGAGGTACCCCACTATCTATCTTAGGGTTCAAGGTGGGGGGGTGTCGGTGTCAAAACCGGCGGATCTCGGGTAGGGGGTCCCGAACTGTGCGTCTAGGCGGATGGTAACAAGAGACGAGGGACACGATGTTTTTACCCAGGTTCGGGCCCTCTCGATGGAGGTAAAACCCACGCCCCTGCTTGATTAATATTGATGATATGGGTAGTACAAGAGTGGATCTACCACGAGATCAAGGAGGCTAAACCCTAGAAGCTAGCCTATGGTATGATTGTTGTAATGTATGTTGTCCTACGGACTAAAGCCCTCCGGTTTATATAGACATCGGGGAAGGCTAGGGTTACACAGAGTCGGTTACAATGGTAGGAGATCTACATATCCATATTGCCAAGCTTGCCTTCCACGCCAAGGAAAGTCCCATCCGGACACGGGACGGAGTCTTCAATCTTGTATCTTCGTAGTCTTGGAGTCCGGCGGATATTGATAGTCCGGCTGTCCGGACAGCCCCTAGTCCAGGACTCCCTCAGTAGCCCCTGAACCAGGCTTCAATGACGATTAGTCCGGCGCGCATAATGTTCGGCATTGCAAGGCGGGTTCCTCCCTTGAATAATCCAGAGAAGATCATGAACACCAGGATAGTGTCCGGCTTTGCAAAATAAATTCCACATTCCACCGTAGAGAGAATAAAATGCACACTTAGTTCAATCCACTGACGTATTATGCGACGTGACATCACACCGCTACCAAGCCTTTGTTTCAATCGTTTTTTACCATACCACCTCAGCACGTTTAGCGAAGCGGTTTCCTTGGCACGTCTTGTCGAAGCAGAGATCGTGTTCCCCTTATTCCGGGATTCTCATCAATACGTGCGTGGGTAACCCAACCGCACCATTGATGGTGGCGCTTGGGAGATAAGCGAGTTTTACCAGGCTGGTGGGGGACGCATAGTTTTGTCCGCCTATATATAAGGGATAAGGATTCACCTTCTCACCTACGCCTTCTTCCTCCTTTGCTTATCCATCCCCGCGAACTCAAGCTTTAACGCCAGAGCTCGTGCATCTCGCCTCGACCTTCTCCGAATATGTCCGGAGCGGGAGGTAAATGGTTGGCCTCCACCACTAAGGAGGAGGACATCACCAAGCTGCGCAGCGCCGGATACCTTTCCGGCGATATCGCGCATCGGCTGCCCGACGAGGGGCAGCTCATCCCTACCCAGGCCTCATGAGAGGTCGTCTTCCTCCCCACTTCCTCCGCTGGATTGGGCTTTCCGCTCCATCCATTTGTCAGGGGCTCATGTTTTACTACGGCCTGGATTTCCACGATCCGGCGCGAACTTCATCCTCAACATCTCGGCGTTTATCGTGGGTGTGCGAGGCCTTCCTCTCGCATCCAGCCCCACTTCGCCCGTGGCTCAAGACCTACAACGTCAAGCGAAGGTTGTGAAGGAACGCATAAGCGGAATCGCAGGGCGCCATGTTGGGCAAATTGCCCAACGTCCCTTGGCTCGAAGGGACCTTCGTGGACTCCGTCAAGGGGTGGCAATCGGGGTGGTTCTACATCACCGAGCCGCGCAAACCCACATGGGCGGCGGCCCCCGAGTTTAGATCTGGCATCCCCATGCATCTCACCTCCTGGAAAGAGAAGGGCTTGCAGTGGGGCAATCCGTTGGAGGTGATGGGACTCCGAGCATGTATCAAGAAGATGGTGAGCAATAGGCTCAGGCTCGTCGACGTGGTCCAAGTCATGCTCATCCGGCGGATCCTCCCATGCCAAGAACGGGCATTCAATTTGTGGGAGTTCAATCGGAACAGCACCAGCGCTAAGCGGGCTCTTCGATACAACATCTGAAAGGCGCTGGAGGGTGCTGTTCAAGGGCGCCAAGCCCGCGTCCATGATCAAGACCGCGGATTCAGCTCGCAGTATCCAACTGATGAGGTAAGTGATTCAACCCATTTACGGGACACTTGTGATAATTAGATTGACTCTAGTGAGGTTTCATTCTGCCTCTTCCTTTGACAGGAATGGATGGAGAAGGCCAAGCTGCTTATCAGCCCGGCTCCCATGCCAGAAGACCCAGTGGATGCCCGCTTAGCAGGGCTGCTGGTTCCGGCACCGCATGTGGTGCCGGAGAAGAAGGCCAAGAAGGTGGCCGCGGGGACTCGAAAGAGTTCCCATAATCAAAGGCGTCGACGACGACGAGGACTCCTCCCCGAAGACGAGGAGGAGGAGTATTCTCTCCGGAGGAGGAGAGAAGAAGAGGAAGGCTTCCCCAATTGGGGAGGCGAAGGGTCAAGAGGGGAGAACTATCCCCGGACAGTTTCGCCAACACCAATGTTGGCGAGGATGAGTGGCCTCCAAGGGCCAGGCGTCCGGCAAGATCGTAAGTATCCGGATCCTTGATGTGTAATTTCTTTTATGTCGCGTAGTGTCCTTCTAAGGCCGCGTTACATGCGTAGTCCGCCGATGATGATCTTCCCGCTTCATCAAGCGGGTCATTGGCCCGTCGGATGTGGACTCACTTCCGACCGCCACTACCCCCCGTGGCGAAGACGCCGAGGTGGGATCCCAGAGAGGGACCCATCAGGAGGAGGCTCCGGAGGCGCCGTCAGGCAGCCTCCCGGACTTTGTGTCGGACTCTACATCGGAACCCGCAGTGGTTCAGAGTCCGCAAGCGGCCCTTCAAAGGAGGGCAGATCATGACGCCGGCGGCCTCCGTCAACCGAGGCGCCGGATAACTGGAGGCGCTTAAAGGCGCTTCCATCGAGGAAGAACACCGCACTATCATGAGTGCGGTGATTGAGAAGGTCCATCTCGCTAAGAGCGGGCTGACCGAAGCCTGCAGCAGCCTTCTAACAGGCTTTGAGGTAAGAAGTTGAAATTATGTAATGTAATACCACATAGACAGTAGCCCCTGATGCTCAGTTCGGTGTTCAGAAAGAAAAGACGGACTGAGGATCGAACAAGATATGTGCAGGGTTGCTAAAAATATGTCAATATGGGTTTGCAGGCTGCGCTGCTGGCCTCTGCCGCATTAACGGCGGAGGTCGATGTGCTGAAGAAGGATCTCGAGCGGTCTGAGCAAGAGCTCGGCCATGCCAAGAGGCAGCTCGAGGAAAAAGAAGGTGAGTAATACCACTTTGAATTAGTACCTTACAGAAAAGGATTTCGGTTGCAATAAAATTAACAAGGATAATGCGGGTATTGCAGGGGCCACTAACGAGGTGACAGCCCTGAAGGAGGCTGTGTCCGTGGCCGAACGCAGTGCGGCCGCGGAACGGGCCGAGCGAGAAAAACAAGAGGCACGGGTGGCGGAAGTTCGGCAAGAGCTCCAGGCTCTCATGGAAAAGCATGAGAGTTTGGGCGTGACTCAAGACTCGAGAGTCCGAGCTTGCCTCGGCTCTCGAAAGTGCCAAGTCCGCCAAGGCCGAGGCCCGTAAGGCCCTTCAGGAGGTTGAAGATATAAAGAAGATAGCGGCGGGTAAGGCATTTTTCATGCAAAGCAGGCATGTTAATGTGAACTACCTAACACTTACCCGCATTCGAGCTCTCGAGGCGTTTGAAGATCTGCTGCGTAGAAAGGCGTCGATGCCGCCGCATTCTATCGTGGCGAGGAGGGAGCTCGACGGAGAAGGTCTTCGGTCTCGATCGTTGAGGCCGGCCATCCAGTGCCCCAAGCGACCAGTGAAGCGGTTGGTCGAACTCCACAAGGTAGCCGAGGAGGCCATGAAGGGCCTCATAGTCCGGTGTGGCTGGACAGGCCATGCACAGGAGCTACTTTGGCCTCGCGGCGGTGGCTGGTGGATGCATGCCCCCGGTGGAGGTCATCAAGCGCTCCGCTTTGTATTGAAGGCGCTGTCGGGCCCTTGCCCGCACAAAGGTGCTGGGGCAAGTTGGATACGGAGAAGCTTCTCACGGATCCACCGCCACCGGCGAGGAGTATCGCACACGGAGAAGTATTATAAAATTGTCTGAAGGAGCCTGCGATATTGCGGATGAGTGCTCTCGAAATGTAATCTTTGAGTGAACTCGCTATGTATTTATCTGGCGCTGAAAACTTCGTTCATATGCGCCATGAGCAACGCTTGTTTAATTTAAAATATTACCTTCATGCGTCCGTTTATAAAATCGAGAGATGGCAAGTCATTGGCTTCAGCCCCCAAGCCGCGAGTGCTGGGGTGTTCGGGATAAACATGAGCACTCTTGTTCCCATTGTTGGGTCCATCGAGGGAGGCGCTCAACACAGCGAACAAGGCAACCAGACTTATAATGCTTGAACACTCTCACTTAGCCATAGAATTCTATAATTTTAAATTTCGGCGAAGCCCCTGGTATTCGGAAGACCGAATCCGGGGCGCTATCCACGCCTTCGTCGGACATTATCCGAACTTCGCTCAAGCGGCGTGAGTCTTTAGGACCGAAAAAACCTCTCGAACAGCGACCATCTCTCGCCTTATCATGCCGTCGGTTTTAGCTTTCTCCGAGGCGTTAGCCCGGCTCAATCGGGCGCAATCGCAGTGGTTCTCCAGTGCTACCTTAGCCGACCAGGCGGGCGTAAGGCACCAAAACATGGGAGCCGGGCAAACCCAACTATTGACCCAAGACATGATTCGGAGCCGATTCATATAATGCTATAAGTTCGGGGTGCCGCACTTGTGAAAGTGTTCGGACTTAATCACACCATAATTTGGGGAACAGAAGCCCCTGGCGTATTCAGCCGTACCAAAATATACGGGTGCAAGATGTCATGTAATGAACATATATATAAAAGATAATGCCATTGCAATAAAAAGGTGATGCATTATTTATGAAAGAAAGTCTGCTAGTAGAGCGGACTGATACAAATAGTGCGGTAAGCAAGGGATTTGGACTAAATAAACATGTCCCCCTCCAGGGATGAGCTGCAGACTTGGTGTATATAATCGAATTTAATGCTCGTAATTGAGACCTCCTGGATGTTCGTCGCGGCCTTCTTTAGTCCCTGACTGTTGCATCGTGAGTTCGGCAGGTTCGCCGCCGGACAAGGCTTCTGGTTAACAGAGTCCTGCGCACATAAAAGAAGAATAAAAAAAGAAAGGGGGGCACACTTGCGAGCCTCCGGTGTGGTCGAACCGTACTCTGGGTCTGTTGCGATCGTGCCCCCTCCCTTGTGCCCATGGTATCTCCAAGGCGTAATGATGTACGCGGAGTGTTATTCTTGCGATCATGCGAGGCGAGGTTGGGGCCGCATTACTCGTGTGCTCGATCGCGCCAGTGGTCTTGGTTGGCATTGCTCGGGCGCTTTGTTGTATCCGGCCGCTTAACGGCGGACTAGAGAATGCCTTAGAAGGCTGCTCAGATTTCGCCGCGAGAGCGTGTATATTCCTCCGTTCGGAGGGAGCGTTCCGTATTCCCATTGACCGTGATGACTCCACGAGGGCCTGGCATCTTGAGCTTTAGGTATGCATAATGCGGCACCGCGTTGAATTTTGCAAACACGGTTCGTCCGAGCAGGGCATGATAGCCGCTGCGAAACGGGACTATGTCGAAGATTAACTCTTCGCTCCGGAAATTATTCGGGGATCCGAAGACCACTTCCAGTGTGGTGAGCACTGTCTAGATTGGCTTCCACTCTGGTATGACACCTTTAAAGGCTGTCTTTGTAGGTTTAATCCTTGATGGGTCTATGCCCATTTTGCGCACTGTATCCTGATAAAGCAGGTTCAGGCTGCTACCGCCATCCATCAGGACTCTCGTGAGGTGGAACCCATCGACGATTGGGTCTAAAACCAATGCGGCGAATCCGCCATGGTGTATGCTGGTCGGATGGTCTCTTCGATCGAAAGTGATCGGACAAGAGGACCATGGGTTGAACTTTGGGGCGACTGGCTCCATCGCATAGACGTCCCGTAGTGCGCGTTTCCTCTCCCTCTTGGGTATGTGGGTCGCGTATATCATATTCACCGTCTGCACTTGCGGGGGAAAACCCTTCTGTCCTCTGTTGTTCGGCGGCCGGGTCTCTTCCTCGTCATCGCTGTTTAGCCCCTTGTCATTGTTTTCGGCAATTAACTTGCTGGCTTGCTTGAACACCCAGCAATCTCTATTGATGTGGTTAGCTGGCTTTTCAGAGGTGCCATGTATCTGGCATAAGCGGTCGAGTATTCGGTCCAGATTGGACGGACCCGGAGTGGTTCTTTTAAATGGCTTCTTCCACGACGGGTTTAGAGCCTCGAATCCGGCATTGACGGCCGTATCCTCCTTATCGTCGCCGTTAATGTGGCGCTTGTTTTTGTTTCGTCGTGACCTGCCGTTGTTGTCCTTGGTATCCGGACTGCCAGAGTTTTTACGGAGATTGTTGCTGCGGGCTAGCCAGGTGTCCTCTCCCGCGCAAAAGCGGGTCATTAACGATGTGAGGGCTGCCATGGATTTCGGCTTTTCCTGCCCCAGGTGTCGGGCTAGCCATTCATCCCGGATGTTATGTTTGAAGGCCGCAAGGGCCTCTGCATCTGGACAATCTACGATTTGATTTTTCTTCGTCAAGAACCGTGTCCAGAATTGTCTGGCCGATTTGTCTGGCTGCTGAATAATGTGGCTTAGGTCGTCGGCGTCTGGTGGTCGCACATATGTGCCTTGGAAGTTATCAAGGAATGCGGCCTCCAGGTCTTCCCAACACCCAATTGACTCTGTGGGCAAGCTGTTAAGCCAATGCCGAGCTGGTCCTTTAAGCTTGAGTGGGAGGTATTTGATGGCGTGGAGATCGTCGCCGCGGGCCATATGGATGTGGAGAAGATAGTCTTCGATCCAAACCGCGGGGTCTGTTGTGCCATCGTAAGATTCGATGTTCTGGGTTTAAACCCTTCGGGATCGATGATCCATTACTTCGTCGATGAAGCATAAGCGGGTGTCGGCGCCCAGTATTGAGCGATATCGCGACGCAGCTCAAGAGAGCGCTGTCTGCTGTGTTCGCCCGGCTGGGGTTATTGTATCCGCACGACGGTATTAAATGCGTGGGTCGAGGGCGCCCACGTGATCCATAGATGGATCTGGATTGCCTTGCTTTGTCCTCAATATGTCTCGCAAGTCCGCGCGTTCCCTCTTGGCCGTACTTTTGGAGTGGTGCCGGGTATGGTCTTGGTGGGGGGCCGGATGCCTCTTTGTCACGACCACGGGGTGGTCGGTCAGCCATATCGTGCGCTGGTGATGGAGGTACGTATGCTTCCTCCTCTAATCGGGGAGCAGTTTGCGTCTTGGATAACTTTTGGAGGGACGTTCGAGTTTATACTCTTCGGCCGCGAGGACCTCGATCCATCGATCGGCCAAGCAGGTCTGATCAGCTTGAAGCTGCCGCTGCTTTTTCTTTAGGCTGTTTGCTGTGGCGATAAGCCCACGCTTGAAGCGCTCTTGTTCGACGGGATCCTCGGGCACAGCGAATTCATCATCGTTGAGGCTTGCCGTCTTGGAGGGAGGCATATAGTTATGATCCTCAACCTCTTCGTCCGCCACCCCTCATGAGGGCTTGCTTCGCATCCTCTGCGCTGAGTCTTCTTTGGGGGATTGTCTTCGGTGCTCTCTCGAGTGTTATTATCTCTGTGCGGAATCTCCATTCTTGTTGTGGCGGGATTTAGAGCGGCGCCGCTGACGCCGGCGTTTGGGCTGCTTCTTTAAAGAGTCTGCCTCTGCTGCTTCTTCGCCATCCCCGTCTTTTGGGGTGTCCACCATATATATGTCGTATGACGAGGTGGTCTTCCAGTGCCCTGTGGGCGCTGGTTCTGATAAATCTCCGCATCGTCGTCCATAGCGTCGATGTCTTGAGTCGTAGTCTAGCATGTCGGTTAGATAAATCGGCGGTGGCTACAAAGTGGGTGGTGGGTGGGCTCTGAATTTCTTCGTCGTCCGTATCCCAATCATCCCGCCATAATCCGCCAGGACTCTCGATAACGAGAGATGCTTTAGTGAATTCAAGATATCGCCGAAAGGCGAGCATTGAAGATGTCCGCAGCGGTGAATTCCATAACCGCGCCCAATCCGGATCGATTGGTAGGGCGCGGGAGGTTTGAGTCCGCAAGAACCGGCGCTCGGAATCACACGAGTTTCGCGGGGACAAGATTGGTGTTGGCTCCATCGCCGTGGATGTTGAAGCCCCTGTGGCGGCGTCTATCCACCGCCCTCGATCTGGGTGATTGGCTCGGGCTAATGGCGAAGCAGATCCGTGTCTGCGCCACCAAGGCACTGTTCGCGGCATAGCTAGATCATGCCCATCGTCCACAGTCTTGGCGCTCGGCGTGGCTTGAGTCCGTCGAAGATCAAGTCTCCGCGACATCGGCCGTGAAGTTTATGCTTCAAATCGACCGACGGCCGGGCGTAGCTTCGATCTGCTCGGATGGCCAAGTGAATTGGCCCGCAGGCGAAGCCGCCGAATCTGAAGATCTGTCCGGGAGAAAAATCTTACCTGGACAGCGTTGCTGGTTGAAGATGCCATCAAGCCTATCGGTGGCGATACGGAGGAACTCTCAATGAAAGCACCAATGTCGGTGTCAAAACCGGCGGATCTCGGTAGGGGTCTGAAGCTGTGCGTCTAGGCGGATGGTAGCAAGAGACGAGGGACACGATGTTTTTACCTGTGTTGGGCCCTCTCGATGGAGGTAAAACCCTACGCCCTGCTTGATTAATATTGATGATATGGGTAGTACAAGAGTGGATCTACCACAAGATCAAGGAGGCTAAACCCTAGAAGCTAGCCTATGGTATTATTGTTGTAATGTATGTTGTCCTACGGACTAAAGCCCTCCGGTGTATATAGACACCGGGGGAGGCTAGGGTTACACAGAGTCGGTTACAATGGTAGGAGATCTACATATCCGTATTGCCAAGCTTGCCTTCCACACCAAGGAAAGTCCCATCCGGACACGGGAGGGAGTCTTCAATCTTTTATCTTCGTAGTCTTGGAGTCCGGCGGATATTGATAGTCCGGCTGTCCGGACACCCCCTAGTCCAGGACTCCCTCAGGGGGCCTAGAGGGCTGGCCGGGGCTACGGTGGCGAGTTGTTTCGGGGCGGCGAGGCGGCGCTGGGGCCGGCGGTTCGGCCGGTGGTGGCTGGCGGCTCAGGGGTGTGCAGGTTGAAGATGAACTGCAGGCCCTCCCTAAACTACATGTCAAGTGCCTCTCTGCTACCATTGCGTTCAGGGCCGATAAAGAGTATTCAGATTCCTGAAGAAATTTCAGTTTCGACGAGTTAAGTTCGTGAGTCAACAGTTTTTACCTCATCTGTTGTAGTCGGTGGTTTTTGGTGATGTTAATTTTACGTCCATTTTTCATCATCTATTGGAGATGCTATTAGAATCCCACTTGAGATTGACGATGGTTGTCTTGTGCTGCTTCAGCCTTGACGTCTTACGGCTCACCAGAGCTGCTCCAACGACAGAACGATCCATCACAACAGAGCAGTGCCCTGGACGCCGTCTACAGATTCCTCAGATCTTCCTCCACACCTTCGACAGCCACATCTGCCTCAACTGCTTCAGCGACCAACCCAATGATGCTGAGGTTGACACGTCTATGGCAAAGAGGTTGTACACTTGTTGCGTCACTTATTACTATACATTCACGTCCATCCATTAGGGCTATTTTGGTTCAACGGAAAAACATAGCAATAGGGAATTTTTCAATGGCACTCTACTATTCAATTATTCATGCATTTTGTTGAAAGGAATGAAGCAAAACATCCACCTGGACCTACTTTTCAAAATCCTATGCATGAAAACAAAACCAAGTGCATTAGTGCAAGAATAACATTCTAACTGTACACGCTTTCATATGGTTTCTCTTTATCTTGGCCATGTTTCTTTGCATTCCTCTGCTCTTCCAATTCCTGTAAACCAAACACCCAAGTTGACAGAAATCCTGTGTTTACAAATACTCTGTTTACCATGTGCATTTTTCTATCCTATTCCGGTGTTTTTCCTATCCCTGCATTTTAAGAATCATGCAAGCCAAATGAGCCCTTACAGAATTACTTGATTCACAGTGCGTGTCGAAGGGAACTTTGTGTGGTTTGTCCTGCTCCTGCCGCGACGTCGTCCACCTCACCTGAGCTACTCCATCGACATAAGCATCCACCAAACCAGACATCACGACTCCTGACCGTCTTTTGCCGCCTCAGATCTCCTTCCCTGCTGCCGGCACGCACCCCAACGGCATCACCATCATCGACTCAATAGATGAACCTGAGGAGTACACGGGTCCACAAGAGAGGTCGCACTCTTTTGTTTCTGCTAATGTTATGCATTGCTTAAACTTACCTGCTACTTTATCGTCCTGTTCAGCTCTTGGACTCCCAACTCAAGTCCAAATTCATGTTCAAACTTGAGTTCTAAATTAGTTGTGGGGCACATATCGAGGCAGCAATGAATAGTATGTCTGTCTAATATCTGGTTCACCTAGGGTATGCCTATGTTGTTCATCTTGGGTGGGAAACAAATAGTAAAGCAATAATCATATGTCTTTTTATTAATTTAAAGCAATCATCAGCCTGCTATCATTATTTTTGGATTCATCCACTGGTTGTTACCATCACTCTAAATTTCTGCATGCTCTCCTTACATAATCTCACCATATTTTTTCGTATGCATGTCAGATATTCTACACAGTCATGCTGAACATGTAGAGAAAAAGAGAAGAGTTTTACGCGGCAATACAATGTCATGCAGACATCGCTCCATGGTGGGTTCAATGGCAAACCCTCCCCACCCCTCTCCAGATTGTAATCCAGAAGAAGATATCTGTTTTGAGGCGGATTCAGACACCGCTGACCACTCCTATTTACCCCTCAAGGTGTTTGCTCTACCTTGGCATGATGATGTTAGTCATATCATGCATATGTTGCCTTGCAGTGCCTACTTTTGACATCATATATGTCATCTGCTTAGTTTAGACATGTTCTGTAATGCCACCTGTTTAGTTTCTATATCATATATGGGAATTATGCAGTCTCGTGTATTTTAGCCAGCCATAATATATGTGAAATGTGCAATGCCATCCTGTTTAACCAGGAATCATATATTTGAATGATATCTTGCCCATCCTTTTCTTCATTACATTTCCATTTGTCGACAATGTTTGTACATTAAACTACTCTTCCTGTGAATCAGCCATTTGGGTGGGAGATGGAAAAATCTGGAGTGAAAACAAGGCCTTCAGAGTAGACAGTGCTACCTGTCAAAGCAGATCTCTTGTTGGGTCCCGATAGCTCCTCAGAGATGGATTCAGAGACAGATGACCAGTCCTATTCCCCTACTGAGGTGTATGTTCTAACTTGGCATGGTTATACTGCTCATATCATGCATACGGTGTCTTGCATTGCATAGTTTAGACATCATATACACAATATTCAACACCATGTTCTTAGTTCAGACATCATATCGAATGCCCTCTGTTTAGCATATAAATCACATATGTGAATTAAATGATGCGATCTTGATTACTTAGATAACATGTAGGTGAATTATGTCATGCGATCCTGTTTATTTATTCATCATATCTTTGAATTATGTTATGCTATGCTATCCAGTTTAGATAGACATCATATATGTGAAATTATGTCATGCTATCCGTTTTAGTTAAACAATATACATGTCAACTATTTCATGGCCTCTTTTTTCCACACTATATATTGCATATGTCTCTCATACAATGTCTGTACATTCAACTATGTTTCCTGTTTATCAGCCATTTGAATTGGAGCGGGTGATGCCAGTATCTAGCGGAATAAAAACATGGTCTTCAAATAAAACAGTGCTACCTATTGGTGGAGATAGCACCCTGGTTGTACATGCACAAGAACCAGCCCTACCACCCATAACCCAAACTCTCACAGATTGTACCCCTATTGCGATGGACGGAGAACCAGCTTCACCCAATCTAACCCCAACCCCAACCGATAGTAACCCAGTTCCTGTTGACAAAACACCATCTCCACCATAGAGCTCCCAAACAAGAGCAGTTAGTAAGGCATCTCCAGTGCCCAAAGGGCCAGTACTATCACGGCGAACCCCAACTCCACCAGTTAGTACGCCTATTCCTGTGGAGTAAGCACAACCAGCCAGTCGTAGTTTAGCATCTATGGCATTTGATGTTGTTAAATCGTATGTGCGTATCTTCTCATCTTGGAAATATTATACTGAAGATGAAGGAAAATGCGATTCAGTGTGTTTGTCCGGGAGTTATGTGTAAGTAATGTTATTCATGGCAATTACTTTGCTTCGTCCCATACATCCTACCTCCATGATGGTTATAATACAGCAAATTTTCCCATTTTCTCTATAGAGAAGGACCGATTTGGAAACTCGGGATGAGGTAACCTGTGCTAATACCTCTGCTATCTTCAAGAATGCTTGGTGGCGATGTCGAATTACTCGAAGAAAAAGTACTTCACCGCAAAGAAACTCATCAAATTCCCTTACGTTCTCCCTGAGACACATTTCTTGGATGATGATCGGAATGCCTTGTTACATCTTGGTCCCGAACCAAGAATGTGGTAAGGTCTATGAGCTCATTTTCTATTTTTAAGTATTATATTCTTGCGTCTTACTGTACTCTGTTCATGTAGAACAAGTGCGTAAACCTGAAGAACAACTGTTCTAATTTAAGATTCCATTGCTATCATAGTTCAAAAAAGCGCTAGGCGTTAATTGTGCGTTTTGCCACCGCCTTAGACTTTACTGACCAAAGTGCATGCTTATGCGCAGTTATGCACAGATTAAGCATAGTTATGCACAATGCGTTTTGCCAACGCCTAGAGCCTAGGCGCGCCTTTTTTAACTATGATTGCTTTGCTCTTGTATCATTGTATTTACTCATACAAACTTATTTTTAAATTGAAGGATCCAATCGAAACTCCAATGGCACGGCAGGTATGTTCAAGCATGTTTCTTTAACAGGTTTGCTCTTATCAATAGCTCTTTGGATTTCAATTTCAATTGTGTATGCAGTTGACTTTCATATCATGCACATTACTAGCATCACAACAGAGCCAATAGTGTTGTTGTACATGTAGACCCGTGGTACCCATCTGAAATCTTGTTGTGCCGTGTAGTTTCCCACGCTTTGTATTCTTTCACTGCTGCTTTGTCTTGAACTGATATGATTTGAACCGTGTCTCTATTTTGATTTGGCAAGACAATGCAGTGACCATAGGACATAGATATATGTTTGTTTGATGCTTCTTTTATGTACTAGTACTTGGCAATAGAAGACTTGG
Organism: Aegilops speltoides; assembly: GCA_021437245.1. Classification (NCBI taxonomy): domain Eukaryota; kingdom Viridiplantae; phylum Streptophyta; class Magnoliopsida; order Poales; family Poaceae; genus Aegilops; species Aegilops speltoides. Next base: position 421,184,705 of record CM038146.1, read on the forward strand.
TAGTTTATTCTTGTCCACCTTACTAATGAACTGGTTCACCAAAATGAGTTTCATATACTAGTACATGCTAAACTTGTTATGTGTCTGCTTGTTTCTTCTTTTAGAATCTCGATGAATATTGGGGAAGAGTGCCTTATTAAGCAATGGTAAAGGAAGTAATGCAGATAAGGTTCAGGATAGTGACACATCCTTGTTGGTTTCCAACAAAGCTGATAAAACAGCTAAGGAAGACTATCTTGAAGACAGCGAGACAACCCCAAAGTCCTGTCTTGGTTTAGTGTTCGAGTTACTGGCCACTACCGCATGCACAAGCTATTCAATCTCACTGTCTGAATCTGTTCGGTTTCTTGAGTCTCAAGTACAAGCTAAAAGACATCGATCAGCTGTGCTGCGACAAGAAGTGGAAGGACTGCGGAAGTCCCTGGAGCATTCAGATGCATACTTTCTGGTGCAACAGCAAGCGTTGGAGGATTTTAGCACCAAACAGGACAAAGCTAATCAGCTTGCTAAGCTTATTGCTAGTATGGTGGATACCCAGGATAACGTTTCTTGAGCTCTTCTGAAGTTGCTTCAGTTATGCTCTTGTTTTGCTGCCGCGTTTATTTGCACTGGTGGCCAATTTTGACGGCCAGTGTATGTAATATGCTGCTTTGTTCCCTATATTTGCACTGGTGGCGAACTTTGATGCCCAGTGGATGTAATATGTGTAATAGCGGTAATAGGCTAGCCTTAATTGCTTGCTTATTTATTTCCTTATTGTCTTGTTTAGTTGTTTGCTTGTAGTCACTGTAGTTCTTTTTCTGTGTTTTTCTAGTGGCCACAATAGCCTATTTTTGGTAACTAGGCCAAAATAATACTGGCAACACACGGACTGTTGTAACCATGGGCCTCCTGCAGGCCGTATGATCCATGGGCCTTCGTTCGGTCGTAGTTGCATTGGCCTTCTATACGGGCCGTAGGATCCATCGGCCTTCTATACGGGCCTTAGGGATCAATGGGCCTTCTACGGGCCGTAGGGTCCATGGGCCTTCTACGGGCCGTACTATCCATGGGCCTCATACGGGCCGTAGGATCCATGGGCCTTCTACGGGGCGTATCATCATTTCGCCAATCATGGACCGTACTATTCATGGACCATAACGGGTCGTTAATAGGCCGTATTTGATAACTCTATGAAAATAGCCTAACGGGTTTTTTTACATGAAAACGGCCCAACGTATTAACGGCCCGCAAATGGGCCGACTGTAACGACGGGCTGAATTTGGCCCACACGCAGAAAATGACAGTAACGGGCCGTATGTAACCGAATGCTGCAAATGAGCCCAAGAATCAATGGACCCTGAGAAGGCCGAAAGATAACTTGGGCTAGAAACGGCCCAATGGAATAATGGGCCGTTAATGGGTATAAAGTGATACACTATTCATTACAGGCCAGTTTCACCATGGGCCGTTAATGGGCCAAGAGTTACAAAGGTCCTCATATGGGCCGAAAGAAGTCATGGGCCACACATGGGCCAGAAGTTAAAATGGGCTGAATCATATTGGACGGCCCAGATGACGCTACTGGGCCTAATTCGGATAGGGCGTAAAGGGCCCTGGGTTAGCGGGCTGTAAATGGGCTATATGCGAACAGGCCGTTAACAGGCTTTCCATGGGCCGGCTCGCCACCTTTTGACCAAGTCAAATGGGCCGGCCTTTTCACAGGAATGGGCCTTTGTTGGGCCGTGCCACGTGTCGTCGTATCATAGGCGCCTTCGGTCCAATGAGCGGATGACATCTGTCCCAACGGCGAGCCGACACGTGTTTCCTCCAGCCAATGATGATTTTACACGTCGAAAATCCCCATTGGTCAGGGCTATTAATGGGTTATCTGATCCAAAACCCGACCCGATAGCTTAACGGCGTTCCGTTATGGTGGATGCCATGTGTCGGTCACCCTTGACGAAAGCAGTTCTGTGACGCACGATTTATCGTCATGGAAGTGGACACTTCCGTGATCATAATTTTGGTAATGTCATGGAACACTTCTACGACATCACAGGTATGACTATCTTGATTCTGTCATAAATTTGTCATGGATGTACATGCATGACAAAAAACACGACCTACTGTGACAAACACGTATCATCACGGAAGTGTATTTTTTTTGTAGTGTCACCTGGTCCCCAGTTCTCCCATTCTCCCCTCACTCCCACCATCCAGATCGGGATCGGGGCGACCACGCCCCCGACCCCGTCGACGCCGACGCCACCGCCCCGGATCGCCGTCGCTTAGAGCCACCTCGCCGGACGCCATCACCGGACTGCCTCCCCGTCGTCCTCTCCATCGCCTACTCATCCCAGTCGTCGCTCGCGTCGTCCCCGTCGTCCTCCCCACGCCTCGTTGCCAAAACCCCTACGGCCACCGTGAGCCTCTCCTCTCCTCCTCTCTCCCTCGCGCCTGGCTACGCCTCTGCACGCTCACCCGCGCGTGGCGCGGTGTCGCTTCGGCCACTGCCTTGCCGCACCGCTCGGAGCCGCCCGAGCTCTGCACCGTTACCCGCCTCCTTCCCATCACCGCGGCCGCCCGCCCTTGCTGCCGCGACGGCCGCCGTTGCAGCCGCTTCGGTTCGCCGTCGTCGGGCCACTTCGCCTGGCCCGCTTGTGACTCCCACAATGGTTGTCGCCGCTCGCCGACCCACCTCCTTTTGCCGGCGCCATCTGTGGCCGGGCTCGCCGTGCCCGCCACCGCTCGCTCACCGGCCGGCCCGTACTGGCCTCACCCACGCTGGCCTGGTGACCTGCCAGGTCCACCGCCCTCCGTGACCACAGGCATGTGCTTTCGCTCAGTTGTGCCCAATGCCAACACCGCGTTACTGTTAAGGCGACCCATGCACCAACCCACTATGTCCCTTGGGGCCTATGACATAGGGGCCCCACTCCCCAGAACATTTTTATATAAAAAAATAATTTAAAAATAATAATAACGAAAATAAAAATATTAATTAATTAAAGAATTAATTAACTTAATTAATCCTGATTAGCTTAACCTAATCACTTAGGTTAGTTAATTAATCTGTTAGGTTAGTTAACAATCAATGACAGCTGGGACCCACACGTTAGTTTGACCCAGTCAACGCTCTGTTGACTGTTGACATCATGCTGACATCATGATGATGTCAACATACACTATTCTGGATAATGTTGATGTAAAATAATTAAATAAATTCTAAAAATGATTAAATCTTTTAAAATTAATATAAAATAAACCATAGCCCGGATGGAAAAACTTTATACATGGAAGTTGCTCGGAACGATGAGACGAATCCAGTTACGCAGCCCATTCGTCCGCCATGCGTCCCTAGCATAGTGAACCTGCAACATTTCACCTCTGGTTCATCTGTCCGAAAACACGAACACCGGGGATACTTTCCCGGATGTTTCCCCCTTTCGCCGGTATCACCTACTACCGTGTTAAGGTACACCCAACACCGCTCGTTGTCATGTCATGCGTCATCATTGCTAGTTTATCATCATTAACCCTACATTCTTGCCAGTCTGCCTTGCTATACTATCGGGCCTTGATCACTCGGGAGGTGATCACGGGTATATACTATACATACATACATACATACTATACAGATGGTGACTAAAGTCGTGTCAGCTCGCAGAGTACCCACGAGTGATTCACGGATTGGGGGCTGAAAGGACATTTGTCCCGACGGCCCTCTGTGTGGATCTTTGTGGCAGAGCGGCAGGGCAGGTTGAGACCACCTAGGTGAGAGGTGGGCCTGTCCCTGGTCGGCGTTCGCGGTTACTTCATAATAATACGCTTAACGAGATCTTGGTATTTGATCTGAGTCTGGCCAATGGCCTATACGCACTAACCAACTACGCGGGAACAGTTATGGGCACTCGACGTCGTGGTATCAGCCGAAGCCTTCTTGACGTCGGCGATCGAGCGGCGACGCCGGATTGACCGAACGCCTGCTCTTGTATTAGGGAGGCTAGGTGCGCTTCCGGCCGCCTCATAGCGTCTTGGTGTGCAATGGGCGATGTTCCCTGACCCTGCGCGCATAGGATTTAGACCGGCGGTGACCTCTGTTGTGCCTAGGTGGGGCTGCGGCGTGTTGATCTTCCGAGGCGGGCATGACCCAGGAAAGTGTGTCCGGCCAAAGGGGATCGAGCGTGTTGGGTTATGTGGTGCACCCCTGTAGGGAAGTTTATCTATTCGAATAGCCGTGTCCCTCAGTAAAAGGACGACCCAGAGTTGTACATTGACCTTATGACAACTAGAACCGGATACTTAATAAAACACACCCAGAAAAGTTCCAGAGATATCATGGTGATCGCTTTCCCATAGGGCGACGAGGGGAGGATCGCCGGGTAGGATTATGCTATGCAATGCTACTTGGAGGACTTCAATCTTCTCTCTTCTACATGCTCCAAGATGGAGGCTGCCAGAAGCGTAGTCTTCGATAGGACTAGCTATCCCCCTCTTATTCTGGCATTCTGCAGTTCAGTCCATCGATATTGCCTCTTTACACATATACCCATGCATATGTAGTGTAGATCCTTGCTTGCGAGTACTTTGGATGAGTACTCACGGTTGCCTTGCTCCCTCTTTTTCCCCCTTTTCCTCTTCTTCCCGGATGCCGCAACCAGACATTGGAGCCTTGGAGCCAGACGCCACCGTCGACGACGACTCCTACTACACAGGAGGTGCCTACTACTACGTGCAGGCTACTGACGACGACCAGGAGTAGTTTAGGAGGATCCCAGGCAGGAGGCCTGCGCCTCTTTTGATCTATATCCCAGTTTGTGCTAGCCATCTTATGACAACTTGTTTAACTTATGCCTGTACTCAGATATTATTGCTTCCGCTGACTCATTTATGTTCGAGCACTTGTATTCGAGCCCTCGAGGCCCCTGGCTTGTAATATGATGCTTGTATGACTTATTTTACTTTTAGAGTTGTGTTGTGATATCTTCTCGTGAGTCCCTGATCTTGATCGTACACGTTTGCGAGCATGATTAGTGTACGATTGAATCAAGGGCGTCACAACTCATAAGGAAGGCAACCAAAGAACACCCCATGCTTCAAATTTGTCACACACCGTTCACCATACGTGCATGCTATAGGACCTGCCAACTTTAACACAAGTATTTCTCAATTTCATAATTACCCAACTAGCATGACTCTAACATTACCACATTTATATCTCAAAACAGTTATCAAGTATCAATTTGATCATAGTGTTCAATGTACTACCATGCTGTTCTAAAAGACTCTCAAAATAATATAAGTGAAGTATGAGAGTTCATCTATTTCTTCAAAATAAAACCACCGCCGTTCTCTAAAAAGATATAAGTGAAGCACTAAAGCAAAAGACAAACTACTCCAAAAGATATAAGTGAAGATCAATGAGTAGTCGAATAATTATGCAACTATGTGAAGACTCTCTAACATTTAAGAATTTCAGATCTTGGTATTTTATTCAAACATCAAGCAAAACAAAACAATATGACATTTCAAGGATAGCACACATCATGTGAAGAAGCAAAAACTTAGGTTCAACCGATACTAACTGATAATTGTTGAAGAAGAAAGGTGGGATGCCTACCGGGGCATCCCCGAGCTTGGATGCTTGAGACTTCTTGAAATATTAATTAGGGATGCCTTGGGCATCCCCCAAGCTTGAGCTTTTTTGTCTCCTTAATTCCTTTTATATCACGGCTTCCCTACATCTTAAAAGCTTCATCCACACAAAACTCAACAAGAACTCGTGAGATAAGTTAGTATAAATCAACGCAATAAGCTTATCATTCTCTATTGTAACAAACCGCTAAAATTATTATTCAACATTGCATACTAAATGCCTCCGCTACTCTTATCCTCAAATAGAATCATTAAACAAGCAAACATATGCAAACAATGCAAACAAAACAACAATCTGCCAAAACAGTACAGTCTGTAAAGAATACGAGATTCATCATACTTCCCTGACACCAAAAATTATGAGAAAAATACTACACTGTAGAAAATTTATCAGAGCTTATTTTTCAAAAAAAAAATCAATAATTTATCATATTCTGACTTTTCTAGGGAATTTTTGCAACATCGATAACTTTCTGTTTCGAAACAACAACATGTATACTTGCAAAATAAGCATGGTAAAGGCTATCCTTGACATTTTTATTGAAAATACAGATACAAAACATTATTATAAATAACAGCAAGAAAATATTAACAAAATAAAATGACGCTCCAAGCAAAACACATATCACGTGGTGAATAAAAATATAGCTCCAAGTAAAGTTACCGATGAACAAAGACGAAAGAGGGGATGCCATCCGGGGCATCCCCAAGCTTAGGCTCTTGGTTGTCCTTGAATATTACCTTGGGGTGCCTTGGGCATCCCAAAGCTTAGGCTATTGCCACTCCTTATTCCATAGTCCATTGAATCTTTACCCAAAACTTGAAAACTTCACAACACAAAACTCAACAGAAAACTCGTAAGCTCCGTTAGTATAAGAAAATAAATCACCACTTAGGTACTATTGTGAACTCATTCTTAATTCATATTGGTGTAATAACTCCTGTATTCCAACTTCTCTATGGTTCATACCGTCCGATACTACTCATAGATTCATCAAAATAAGCAAACAACACATAGAAAACATAATCTGTCAAAAACATAACAGTCTGTAGTAATCTGTATCATTCGAATACTTCTGTAACTCAAAATATTCTACCAAATTAGGAAAACCAGAGCAATTTGTGTACCCAACCCAGAGCAAAAATAATCATATCAAAAGTATGTTTTTGTGAATTATCAAAACTAATTTACTGGGTGCAAAAGTATCTGATTTTCAGCAGGATCAACAAAACCATCACCGTAAGCTATCCTAATGGTATTACTTGGCACTTTATTGAAACAAAAGCAATAAAACATGATTAATACAGTAGCATAATCATGTGAACACAAAAAAACAGTAGGGGTAATGTCATGCCCAAGATACGACCCTATCCTAAAGGAACTCGAAGGTCCCACCAAGGATAGAAGCACATCTTGAAGACGCTTTTGCAAGGTGGATATCATTACATCAACATTACATAATAGATGGGGATACATACATAAGGCATACAATGCCACACGAATACAACAATACATCATACATAAGATCAACATCTGAACTACGGATGAAACACAAACAGAACCTCAAACGACATCCACCCTGCTAGCCCAGGCTGCCGACCTGGAACCTATCCCCTGATCAAAGAAGAAGCAGAAGAAGAACTCCAAAACAAGCAAACATCGCTCTCGCGTCATGATCATCGCATAAACCTGTACCTGCAACTGTTGTTGTAGCAATCTGTGAGCCACGAGGACTAAGCAATCCCATTACAATGGGTATCAAGACTAGCAAAGCTTAATGGATAAGGAAGGGGTAAAGTGGTGAGGTTGCAGCAGCGACTAAGCATGATATGGTGGCTAACATACGCAAGTGAGAGCGAGAAGAGAAACAAAGGAACGGTCGTGAAGCTAGCAATGATCAAGAGGTGATCCTGAACTCCTACTTACGTCAAACATAACCCAAAGACCGTGTTCACTTTCTGGACTCCGCCGAGAAGAGACCATCACGGCTACACACGCGGTTGATGCGTTTTAATTTGGAACTGGTGTCAAGTTATCTACAACCGGACATTAACAAATTCCCATCTGCCACATAACCGCGGGCACGGCTTTTGAAAGATAATACCCTGCAGGGGTGTCCCAACTTAGCCCATGATAAGCTCTTACGATCAACGAATGATATACCTTCTCCCAGGAAGACCCGATCAGTCTCGGAATCCCGGTTTACAAGACCTTTCGACAATGGTAAAACAAGACCAGCAAAGCCGCCTGATGTGCCGACAAATCCCGATAGGAGCTGCACATATCTCGTTCTCAGGGCAACATCGGATGAGACTAGCTACGAGTAAAACCAGACTTCGAGTTTCCCCGAGGTGGCCCTTGCAGCAGCTCGATTCGAACAACACTCGAAGGAGCACCGGCGTGGGGCTAAAATAAAGATGACCCTCGGGCTCCGGAAACCCAAGGGAAAAAGGGCTAGGTGAGGCAAATGGTAAAACCAAGGTTGGGCCTTGCTGGAGGAGTTTTATTCAAAACGAACTATCAAGGGGGTCCCATAAATCACCCGACCGCGTAAGGAACGCAAAATCCGGGAACATAACACCGGTATGAAGGAAACTAGGGCGGCAAGAGTGGAACTAAACACCAGGCATAAGGCCGAGCCTTCCACCCTTTACCAAGTATATAGATGCATTAATTAAATAAGAGATATTGTGATATCCCAACAACATCCTGTCCACCATGGAGCAATCTTCAACTTCACCTACAACTAACAACACTATAAGAGGGGTTGAGCAAAGCGGTAACATAGCCAAACAACGGTTTGCTAGGAAGGGTGTCAAAGGTTAGAGGTTCATGGCAATTTGGGAGGCTTGAAGAACAAGTGATAGGTAGCGCAGCATAGCGAAAGAACGAAGCAACTAGCATAGCAATGATAGTAGTGAGATCCAGGGTAGCGGTCATCTTGCCTGAAATCCCGCAATGAAGAAGAACGAGTCCATGAAGAAGATGAAGCCACGAAGACGAACTAAGCATAGACGAACGAATCCTCACGATCGCAACGAAACGGGAACTATCGAGAAGAAGCACGCAACATGGTAAACACACCACACATAGACAAGATATGATGCACAACAAGCATGATGCATGACAAAGCTACATGAGGCTACTTATGGCAAGAGATGATGCAAACAAGAGCAACACATCAAGGCAAGTTTAAATGAGGCCGGGAACAACATATAACAATTCCGGTAAGTCCTCATATGCAAATTTCGAAATTGGTACAGATCTGAATAAACCTTATGTTCAAGTTGTTAAACAGCAAGTTAAAATGCACCAGGATGATCTACACGAGATTCTAGTCAAGTTACATATAAAGTTCATTTAATTTGGAGCTACGGCCTAGAAGGTATGAGCAAAACGAGTCAAACATGGCATTGATGCAAAATGCATCCAAACATCAAACAAACACCTCAAAACAAGGATGCAACATGGTAATATGAAACTACATGCAAAATCAAGCAAGTTTCATATAGAGCACACTCAAAACGGAGCAACGGTTCAACACATACACTCTATACAAGCTATAACAACAATCTGACCATAACAGCAACTAGGCATATTGCAAGCATCAAAACAATATGCTACAGCACCCCAACATAATAACAAAAGGCATGGGCATGAAGTACAGGTAAAGCATGACAAAAAATTAACACTGAGCTATCTCCAGAAACTACTAGAACATGCTCAAACACACATGGCAAGATTGCATATATTAACAGTTTCAGACTTATCAGGAAATAACATCAGGTTGCAATGTTTAGAGCTATCAAACAACATGTTACAGGAACTTATCATGGCAAACAAAGGCATGGCACGAATCTACTAATTGCATATAACAAAAGTCCCTTACTGACCATGAGCCAAAAAGGATCAGAGGATATGATGTCACCCATGTAAACATGGCAAGTTATATAACAGATTCATACATGGCAGAAACAGCAATAAGTAGGCATGTTGGTGAGCTTGAACCACTCACCACAGGGCACTACATGGCATGGCAAGGCAACCAACAGTAAGAAGACATGTTTATGGAGCTAAGCATGGCAATAACAAGTTCATATGGTGCTTGGATTACTAGCAACAATCATGGCAACATTGAACTGAATGTTACAGGCTGACAGCAACATTATTTAGCAAGTTTGGAGCAAGATAACAACATGCTACAGCAGGCTATAAATGCAACAAAGGGCATGGATGGATAGAGCATGACATTTATAACAAAACATCCTTAGTGAACATCTCCAGATTATGCATAGAATGACTTGTAGCAGCAGGCTTACATAGCAACAAAATATAATAGAATCAGTCAGGAAAACAGCAACAGCAAGTACCCTACTTAATAAGCTTGATGCACTCACCACACAACTCACAAAAATACATGGATGGCACGCCTGGAAAGATGGCATATCATAGATCAAAACACATATAGACATCAACCTCATAGGATGCACACATCAAACATGGCAAAAATGACAAATGAGCAAGTTATAACAGTTTTAGCAAATTAACATCAATTAGCACTCTTGCAACGATGATTCAGGCATCAAGATGAACTCAAATGAACATGATGCAATGGAATGAATTGAAGTACTGGTTGAGGCAAACAATTTGACATATTACACGCAAGCAACGGAGTAGTATGCAGCAAGTTATAATGCGACGGACATGGCATGATAATGTAAATAATTTCAGGATAGTGATTTTCGGGGTCGACCTTCGTGGACTGGATCTGGATCCGGATCGGGAGCGGATCGAGGCGGGGCCGGGCTCGCCGGAGCAGGGCGCCGAAGTGGAAGGAGACAACGGGGCGATGGGATCGGCGGCGGGGCGAGGCGAGGAGGCGCGTGGTGGCGGCTGGCGGCGCCGGGCGCCACGGGTATGAGGCGGCGGCGGCGGCGAAGGTCCGGCGACGGCGGCGGCATGTGGCGGGGCCCGCGGAGGCGACGGGCGAGGGCGGCGCGACGGCGCCGATCGCCGGGCGGCGGCGGAGGCGGGCGACGCGGTGGCGCTGGGACCGCTGCTGGGCGGCGGCGACAGCGCCCGGCGGGCGGCGGATCTCGGCCGCTGGGCCCAGATGGGCTCATGGGCGGCGGGAGGAGGGCGGCGGCGCGCCACATGGCGGCCTCCGATTGGCGCGGGGAGAGGCGGCGGACATGTCCGGCCGGGGTCGACGCGTCCGGCGGCGGAGAGGGAAAAACTAGGGTTTCGGGGGGAGAATTCATCCGTGAATTTCGGGGGAGGGGCATATTTATGTATAGAGGGAGCTAGGAGACTCCAAATGAGGTGCGGTTTTCGCCCACACGATCGTGATCGAACGACCGAGAGCATGGAGGGGAGTTAGATGGGTTTTGGGCCAGTTTGAAAGGGGTGTTGGGCTGCACACAAAAGAGGCCTTTACGGTTACCCGGTTAACCGTTGGAGTATCAAACGACCTCCAAATGGCACGAAACTTGACAGGCGGTCTACCGGTGCTATATCAAGGCTGCTTGGCAAACCTCGGTCCATTCCGAGAAAGTTTAACACCCGCACACGAAAAGAGGCAAAAGGGGGCGCCAGATGACATAGGAGTGCCGGATTGCAAAACGGACAACGGGGAAGATGCTCGGATGCATGAGACGAACACGTATGCAATGCAATGCACATGACGACATGATAAAATGCAACACGCAAGCAAATGACAAGGCAACAATGGCGAATAACTAGCGGACACCTGGCGCAACGAATTCGGGGCGTTACAACTCTCCTCTACTAACAAGAGATCTCATCCTGAGATCTTAGAACCGAGACAGAAGGGAAAAGGGATGAGGTGAAACAAAAACTCAAGAGAAGAAACAAAGAATCGAGAGCATTCGATAAGAAGAGAGGAACGACGAGAATGACGAGAACCAAATGCTCATGGAAACAAGATAGACTCTGAAACCACTCCGGTTAAAACGAGATAAGAAACGAATAAGACTGAAAGGATTTAGTAAGCACTCCGGCTGAAACATGGAGGAATAGAACACGAGCTTGAGAGGATGGAATGATACTTGATGAAGACACGACACAAAACCTCCGGAAAGAATTGAAAGAGTTGAATGAAAAGAACGGAGAAGAAAATGACAACTTGTGCCACGAATGAAATTGAAAGCATCTTTAGAAGGAAGGTTTAACAGAGTTGTTGGGAAAATCAACAACGAAAAGAATAAGCTTCTTGTGGACTTATAGGTAACATCTCAAGATCATAAGGTGATAACCGGCCACAAATGGAAATGATTGGATAGCTTAGAAGAACAAAGAAATGCAAAACTCCACTTGAAAAGAATATGGAGAATTAATTGCACTTCGAGACCTGAGAAGAAAAGATACTTGAGCTCCTCCAAAGAATCTTGATGAACTCTTGAGGAATGAATAAATCATGAAGAACCACCATGAAGAACTCCGGTGACAAAAGATGACGAGAGAAAATGAAGGATGAAAGAATAAGATGAGCCTTTCGATGATTTAGATGGGGGTTTCGATGACATGGCCGAGGAAATTTGAACTCCGGAAAAGAAAATATGAAAACACTTGGAACTAGAATTTATTCATCAAGAACAAACTCCAAAGGAAGGGATTACTCACTTGGATGAAATAAGAATAAGATTTATTGTATGCTTATCCTTCATCAAATTAAATTGATGACAAGCAATGGATTTCGCATACTACTTATTCTTCTTGAGAAGGATTAGGGGAACATAGCACAAAACTTGAGAAAGTCTTGATGAACCACCGGTAGGATTGGAAAGAACGAATGAATAGATATGATAATCAAGCAAAAAGAATCTTGAACGAACCACCGTAAGAATTCGGAAATGACTGACGAAAGAGAATGAATCACCGGGAAGAATTATAAGAACAAATAAGCTAGAGGGGATTTAGATGCAAAAGAACAAAGAGATCACGAAGCATCGCGATAAATGGATAACGACAGATGAAATGTGAGGACAAAGAATTCTTCTGGGACGATGGCCTCCGGTGAAAAGAAACGGGAAAACAACTTCTGACATGCTCCGGATGGGTAAGCAAAGGAATATCTGACAAACGGAATAATATGAGAGGATAACATGAAGCTAGAACAACAAAACTTCGAGAGAACGGACAAGATTTAGAAGAAACTCTTCTTCGGTCTTCAAATCATGACGAGAAATACCACCAAAATTTCTGAGATACACCGGGAGAATGAAAAGCGAAGAGGTTGAGCCAACAATGAAATGATTTGAAATCGATCTTGGAAAAGCATGTGACTGATGGAATCCATTCTTACGTCACATTTGAAAAGAATTGAGAATAACTCAGAGGAAATTAGAAGAGTCAGGTAAGATCCTGGGAAAAGACCTGTGGGTTAGGGCCCACTAAAAGAAAACACCGTTGGAAAGGATTGTTGAAGAGATAGATGATGCACCGGAATGATTTAAATATTTGAATGAGGTGACAACCTCGAATTAATTCGAACACACACGAGTCTCCTGAGATGACTTCTGCACTCCGGAACGATTGAATGGCAAGAGGCGAACGAGCAAAGAAAGTACTCGAGGAAAGGGATATGATCAACCCGAAAAACTTGAATTGAGTCCACCGTAGAAGACAAACAGATGAAGAATGTCAAACAAAAGAGAAATCACCGGTTGAAACAATTGACAAAAGACTGAAGAGGCTCCTCTAGAATGAAATTGATGCTCGAAAGAGACTCAGGCTCCAGGAAGAAGAGGGTGGGAGGGCGGGAAAACACAGGCAGCTTGAATGGGGAATCGACGAGTAACTTGAAGAGAAGAACACCGGTTAAAATTATTGAGGACAGAAAGCAAAGGCTTCGCACGAGTAGGATGGATACTCGATTACGGACTCCGGTTCTGAGAAGAAGAAGGGTGGGCGGGTGGGAAAATAAAGCAACTGAGGATTGGACTTGGCAAAGATGAAGAGACTCGAGTCGACTTGACGAGAGATGCACCGGACAAAAGAGGATGGACAATGAACGAAAACTAACCGCGTGATCCTAAAGAAAAATTTGAAGGAGAAGAGGAGTAGTTCAAAACACCTACGTCAAGGTTCCTTACCAGAGCGACGAAGGGGCGGAGAAGTAAAAGAATTCCCACTCTCCGATATAACTAGACTCCAAAAACAGTTTTCTTCTAGACTCGACATCGGCCAAACTACACGATCAATCAAGGGAGCTCCTAGGGTCGGTCGAGGCTCTGATACCAACTTGTCACGCCCAAGATGCGACCCTATCCTAAAGGAACTCGAAGGTCCCACCAAGGATAGAAGCACATCTTGAAGACGCTTTTGCAAGCTGGATATCATTACATCAACATTACATAATAGATGGGGATACATACATAAGGCATACAATGCCACACGAATACAATAATACATCATACATAAGATCAACATCCGAACTACGGATGAAACAGAAACAGAAACTCAAACGACATCCACCCTTCTAGCCCAGGCTGCCGACCTGGAACCTATCCCCTGATCGAAGCAGAAGCAGAAGAACAACTCCAAAACAAGCAAATATCGCTCTCGCGTCATGATCGTCGCATAAACCTGTACCTACAACTGTTGTTGTAGCTATCTGTGAGCCACGAGGACTCAGCAATCCCATTACCATGGGTATCAAGACTAGCAAAGCTTAATGGGTAAGGAAGGGGTAAAGTGGTGTGGTTGCAGCAGCGACTAAGCATGATATGGTGGCTAACATACGCAAGTGAGAGCGAGAAGAGAAACAAAGGAACGGTCGTGAAGCTAGCAATGATCAAGAGGTGATCCTGAACTCCTACTTAAGTCAAACATAACCCAAAGACCATGTTCACTTCCCGGACTCCGCCGAGAAGAGACAATCACGGCTACACACGCGGTTGATGCGTTTTAATTCGGATCTAGTGTCAAGTTATCTACAACCGGACATTAACAAATTCCCATCTGCCACATAACCGCGGGCATGGCTTTCAAAAGATAATACCCTGCAGGGGTGTCCCAACTTAGCCCATGATAAGCTCTCGTGATCAACGAAGGATATACCTTCTCCCAGGAAGACCCGATCAGTCTCGGAATCCCGGTTTACAAGACTTTTCGACAATGGTAAAACAAGACCAGCAAAGCCGCCCGATGTGCCAACAAATCCCGATAGGAGCTGCACATATCTCGTTCTCAGGGCAACATCGGATGAGACTAGCTACGAGTAAAACCAGACTTCGAGTTTCCCCGAGGTGTCCCCGCAGGCAGCTTAGTTCGGACCAACACTCGAAGGAGCACTGGCCCGGGGGGGGGGGGCTAAAATAAAGATGACCCTCGGGCTCCAGAAACCCAAGGGAAAAAGGGCTAGGTGAGGCAAATGGTAAAACCAAGGTTGGGCCTTGCTGGAGGAGTTTTATTCAAAGCGAACTGTCAAGGGGGTCCCATAAATCACCCGACCGCGTAAGGAACGCAAAATCTGGGAACATAACACCGGTATGACGGAAACTAGGGTGGCAAGAGTGGAACAAAACACCAGGCATAAGGCCGAGCCTTCCACCCTTTACCAAGTATATAGATGCATTAATTAAATAAGAGATATTGTGATATGCCAACAACATCTTGTCCACCATGGAGCAATCTTCAACTTCACCTGCAACTAACAACGCTATAAGAGGGGCTGAGCAAAGCGGTAACATAGCCAAACAACGGTTTGCTAGGAAGGGTGTCAAAGGTTAGAGGTTCATGGCAATTTGGGAGGCTTGAAGAACAAGTGATAGGTAGCGCAGCATAGCGAAAGAAAGAAGCAACTAGCATAGCAATTATAGTAGTGAGATCCAGGGTAGCGGTCATCTTGCTTGAAATCCTGCAAGGAATAAGAACGAGTCCATGAAGAAGATGAAGCCACGAAGACGAACCAAGCGTAGATGAACGAATCCTCACGATCGCAACGAAACGGGAACTATCGAGAAGAAGCACGCAACATGGTAAACACACCACACATAGACAAGACATGATGCACAACAAGCATGATGCATGACAAAGCTACATGAGGCTACTCATGGCAAGAGATGATGCAAACAAGAGCAACACATCAAGGCAAGTTTAAATGAGGCCGGGAACAACATATAACAATTCCGGTAAGTCCTCATATGCAAATTTCGAAATTGGTCCAGCTCTGAATAAACCTTATGTTCAAGTTGTTAAACAGCAAGTTAAAATGCACCAAGATGATCTACACGAGATTCTAGTCAACTTACATATAAAGTTCGTTTAATTCGGAGCTACGGCCTAGAAGGTATGAGCAAAACGAGTCAAACATGGCATTGATGCAAAATGCATCCAAACATCAAACAAACACCTCAAAACAAGGATGCAACATGGTAATATTAAACTACATGCAAAATCAAGCAAGTTTCATATAGAGCACACTCAAAACGGAGCAACGGTTCAACACATACACTATACAAGCTATAACAACAATCTGACCATAACAGCAACTAGGCATATTGCAAGCATCAAAACAATATGCTACAGCACACCAACATAATAACAAAAGGCATGGTCATGAAGTACAGGTAAAGCATGACAAAAGATGAACACTGAGCTATCTCCAGAAACTACTAGAACATGCTCAAACACACATGGCAAGATTGCATATATTAACAGTTTCAGACTTATCAGGAAATAACATCAGGTTGCAATGTTTAGAGCTATCAAACAAGATGTTACAGGAACTTATCATGGCAAACAAAGGCATGTCACGAATCTACTAATTGCATATAACAAAAGTCCCTTACTGACCATGAGCCAAAAAGGATCAGAGGATATGATGTCACCCATGTAAACATGGCAAGTTATATGACAGATTCATACATGGCAGAAACAGCAATAAGTAGGCATGTTGGTGAGCTTGAACCACTCACCACAGGGCACTACATGGCATGGCAAGGAAACCAACAGTAAGAAGACATGTTTATGGAGCTAAGCATGGCAATAACAAGTTCATAGGGTGCATGGATCACTAGCAACAATCATGGCAACATTGAACTTAATGTTACAGGCTGACAGCAACATTATTTAGCAAGTTTGGAGCAAGATAACAACATTCTACAGCAGGCTATAAATGCAACCAAGGGCATGGATGGATAAAGCATGACATGTATAACAAAACATCCTTAGTGAGCATCTCCAGATTATGCATAGAATGACTTGTAGCAGCAGGTTTACATAGCAACAAAATATAACAGAATCAGTCAGGAAAACAACAACAGCAAGCACCCTACTTAACAAGCTTGATGCACTCACCGCACAACTCACAAAAATACATGGATGGCACCCCTAGAAAGATGGCATATCATAGATCAAAACACATGTAGACATCAACCTCATAGGATGCACACATCAAACATGGCAAAAATGACAAATGAGCAAGTTATAACAGTTTCAGCAGATTAACATCAATTAGCACTCTTGCAACGATGATTCAGGCATCAAGATGAACTCAAATGAACATGATGCAATGGAATGAAATAAATTACTCGTTGAGGCAAACAATTTGACATATTACACGCACGAAACGGAGCAGTATGCTGCAAGTTATGATGCGATGAACATGGCATGATAATGTAAATAATTTTGGGACAGTGATTTTCGGGGTCAACCTTCGTGGACTGGATCTGGATCCGGATCGGGCGCGGATCGAGGCGTTGCCGGGCTCGCCAGAGCAGGGCGCCGGAGTGGAAGGAGACGACGAGGCGATGGGATCGGCGGCGAGGCGAGATGAGGAGGCGCGCTGGGGTGGCGGGCGGCGGCGGGCGGCCATGGGCGCGAGGAGGGCGCGGCGGCGGCGAAGGTCCGGCGACGGCGGCATGATGGTGGGGCCACGGAGGCGACGGCAAGGGCGGCGCGGCGGCGCCGGGCGCCGGGCGGCGGGCGGACGCGGCGCAGGCGGCGGCGGGGTCCGCCATGGGCGGCGGCGGCGAGGCGCCTAGCGGGCGGCAGATCTGAGGCCCATGATCCGGATGGGCTCCATGGTCGTGGCGAGGGTGGCGGCGGCGCGCCACATGGCGGCCTCTGATTGGCGCGGGGAGCAGCGGCAGACATGTTCGGCTGGGGTGGACGCGTCCGGCGGCGGAGAGGGAAAAACTAGGGTTTCGGGGGGGGGAGAATTCATCCGCGAATTTCGGGGGGAGGGGCATATTTATAGATAGAGGGAGCTAGGAGACTCCAAATGAGGTGCGGTTTTCGCCCACACGATCGTGATCGAACGACCGAGAGCATGGAGGGGAGTTAGATGGGTTTTGGGCCAGTTTGAAAGGGGTGTTGGGCTGCACACAAAACAGGCCTTTACAGTTTCCCGGTTAACCGTTGGAGTATCAAACGACCTCCAAATGGCACGAAACTTGACAGTCGGTCTACCGGTACAATACCAAGGCCGCTTGGCAAACCTCGGTCCATTCCGAGAAAGTTTAACACCCGCACACAAAAAGAGGCAAAAGGGGGCGCCGGATGACATAGGAGTGCCGGATTGCAAAATGGACAATGGGGAAAATGCTCGGATGCATGAGACGAACACGTATGCAATGCAATGCACATGACGACATGATAAAATGCAACACGCAAGCAAATGACAAGGCAACAATGGCAAATAACTGGCGGACACCTGGCTCAACGAATCCGGGGCATTACAACTCTCCTCTACTAACAAGAGATCTCGTCCCGAGATCTTAGAACCGAGACAGAAGGGAAAAGGGATGAGGTGAAACAAAAACTCAAGAGAAGAAACAAAGAATCGAGAGCATTCGAGAAGAAGAGAGGAATGACGAGAATGACAAGAACCAAATGCTCATGGAAACAAGATAGACTCTGAAACCACTCCGGTTAAAACGAGATAAGAAACGAATAAGACTGAAAGGATTTAGTAAGCACTCCGGCTAAAACATGGAGGAATAGAACACGAGCTTGAGAGGATGGAATGATACTTGATGAAGACACGACACAAAACCTCCGGAAAGAATTGAAAGAGTTGAATGAAAAGAACGGAGAAGAAAATGCAACTTGTGCCACGAATGAAATTGAAAGCATCTTTAGAAGGAAGGTTTACCGGAGTTGTTGAGAAAATCAACAACGAAAAGAATAAGCTTGTTGTGGACTTATAGGTAACATCTCAAGATCATAAGGTGATAACCGGCCACAAATGGAAATGATTGGATAGCTTAGAAGAATGAAGAAATGAAAAACTCCACTTGAAAAGAATACGGAGAATTAATTGCACTTCGAGACGTGAGAAGAAAAGATACTTGAGCTCCTCCAAAGAATGTTGATGGACTCTTGAGGAATGAATTAAATCATGAAGAACCACCATGAAGAACTCCGGTGACAAAAGATGACGAGATAAAATGAAGGGTGAAAGAATAAGATGAGCCTTGTGATGATTTAGATGGGGGTTTCGACGACATGGCCGAGGAAATTTGAACTCCAGAAAAGAAAAGATGAAAACACTTGGAACTAGAATTTATTCATCAAGAACAAACTCCGAAGGAAGGGATTACTCACTTGGATGAAATAATAATAAGATTTATTGTATGCTTATCCTTCATCAAATTAAATTGATGACAAGCAATGGATTTCGCATACTACTTATTCTTCTTGAAAAGGATTAGGGGAACATAGCACAAAACTTGAGAAAGTCTTCATGAACCACTGGTAGGATTGGAAAGAACGAATGAATAGATATGATAATCACGCAAAAAGAATCTTGAACGAACCACCGTAAGAATTCGGAAATGACTGACGAAAGAGAATGAATCACCGGGAAGAATTATAAGAACAAATAAGCTAGAGGGGATTTAGATGCAAAAGAACGAAGAGATCACGAAGCATCGCGATAAATTGATAACGGCATATGAAATGTGAGGACGAAGAATTCTTCTGGGACGATGGCCTCCGGTGAAAAGAAACGGGAAAACAACTTCTGACATGCTCCGGATGGGTAAGCAAAGGAATATCTGACAAACGGAATAATATGAGAGGATAACATGAAGCTAGAACCACAAAACTTTGAGAGAACGGACAAGATTTAGAAGGAACTCTTCTTCGGTCTTCAAATGATGACGAGAAATACCACCAAAATTTCTGAGATGCACCGGGAGAATGAAAAGCGAAGAGGTTGAGCCAACAATGAAATGATTTGAAATCGATCTTGGAAAAGCATGTGACTGATGGAATCCATTCTTACGTCACATTTGAAAAGAATTGAGAATAACTCCGAGGGAATTAGAAGAGTCAGGTAAGATCCTGGGAAAAGACATGTGGGTTAGGGCCCACTAAAAGAAAACACCATTGGAAAGGATTGTTGAAGAGATAGATGATGCACCGGAATGATTGAAATATTTGAATGACGTGAAAACCTCGAATTAATTCAAAAATAGACGAATCTCCTGAGATGACTTCTGCACTCCGGAACGATTGAATGGCAAGAGGCGAACGAGCAAAGAAAGCACTTCGAGGAAAGGGATATGATCAACCAAAAAAACTTGAATTGAGTCCACTGGAGAAGACAAAGAGATGAAGAATGTCAAACAGAAGAGAAATCACCGATTGAAACAATTGACAAAAGACTGAAGAGGCTCCGCTAGAATGAAATTGATGCTCGAAAGAGACTCAGGCTCCAGGAAGAAGAGGGTGGGAGGGCGGGAAAACACAGGCAGCTTGAACGGGGAATCGACGAGTAACTTGAAGAGAAGAACACCGGTTAAAATTATTGAGGAGAGAAAGCAAAGGCTTCGCACGAGTAGGATGGATACTCGATTACGGACTCCGGTTCGAGAAGAAGAAGGGTGGGCAGGTGGGAAAAGAAAGCAACTGAGGATTGGACTTGGCAAAGATGAAGAGACTCGAGTCGACTAGACGAGAGATGCACCGGACAAAAGAGGATGGACAAATGACGAGAGATGCACCGCTAGAATGAAATTGATGCTCGAAGGAGACTCAGGCTCTGGGAAGAAGAGGGTGGGAGGGCGGGAAAACACAGGCAGCTTGAACGGGGAATCGACGAGTAACTTGAAGAGAAGAACACCGGTTAAAATTATTGAGGAGAGAAAGCAAAGGCTTCGAGTAGGATGGATAGTCGATTACGGACTCCGGTTCTGAGAAGAAGAAGGGTGGGCGGGTGGGAAAAGAAAGCAACTGAGGATTGGACTTGGCAAAGATGAAGAGACTCGAGTCGACTAGACGAGAGATGCACCGGACAAAAGAGGATGGACAATGAACGAAAACTAACCGCGTGATCCTAAAGAAAAATTTGAACGAGAAGAGGAGTAGTTCAAAACACCTACGTCAAGATTCCTTACCAGAGCGACGAAGGGGCAGAGAAGTAAAAAGAATTCCTACTCTCCGATATAACTAGACTCCAAAAACAGTTTTCTTCTAGGCTCGACATCGGCCAAACTACACGATCAATCAAGGGGGTTCCTAGGGTCGGTCGAGGCTCTGATACCAACTTGTCACGCCCAAGATGCGACCCTATCCTAAAGGAACTCGAAGGTCCCACCAAGGATAGAAGCACATCTTGAAGACGCTTTTGCAAGGTGGATATCATTACATCAACATTACATAATAGGTGGGGATACATACATAAGGCATACAATGCCACACGAATACAACAATACATCATACATAAGATCAACATCCGAACTACGGATGAAACACAAACAGAAACTCAAATGACATCCACCCTGCTAGCCCAGGCTGCCGACCAGGAACCTATCCCCTGATCGAAGAAGAACTCCAAAACAAGCAAACATCGCTCTCGCGTCATGATCATCGCATAAACCTATACCTGCAACTGTTGTTGTAGCAATCTGTGAGCCACGAGGACTCAGCAATCCCATTACCATGGGTATCAAGACTAGCAAAGCTTAATGGGTAAGGAAGGGGTAAAGTGATGAGGTTGCAGCAGCGACTAAGCATGATATGGTGGCTAACATACGCAAGTGAGAGCGAGAAGAGAAACAAAGGAACGGTCGTGAAGCTAGCAATGATCAAGAGGTGATCCTGAACTCCTACTTACGTCAAACATAACCCAAAGACCGTGTTCACTTCCCGGACTCCGCCGAGAAGAGACCATCACGGCTACACATGCGGTTGATGCGTTTTAATTCAGAACTGGTGCCAAGTTATCTACAACCGGACATTAACAAATTCCCATCTGCCACATAACCGCGGGCACGGATTTCGAAAGATAATACCCTGCATGGGTGTCCCAACTTAGCCCATGATAAGCTCTCGCGATCAACGACGGATATACCTTCTCCCAGGAAGACCCGATCAGTCTCGGAATCCCGGTTTACAAGACTTTTCGACAATGGTAAAACAAGACCAGCAAAGCCGCCCGATGTGCCGACAAATCCCGATAGGAGCTGCACATATCTCATTCTCAGGGCAACATCGGATGAGACTAGATACGAGTAAAACCAGACTTGAGTTTCCCGAGGTGGCCCTTGAGTAGCTCGATTCGGACCAACACTCGAAGGAGCACCGCCGGGGGCTAAAATAAAGATGACACTCGAGCTCCGAAACCCAAGGGAAAAAGGGCTAGGTGAGGCAAATGGTAAAACCAAGGTTGGGCCTTCTTTGGAGGAGTTTTATTCAAAGCGAACTGTCAAGGGGTCCCATAAATCACCCGACAGCGTAAGGAGCATAAAATCCAGGAACATAACACGGTATGGCGGAAACTAGGGCCGCAAGAGTGGAACAAAACACCAGGCATAAGGCCGAGCCTTCCACCCTTTACCAAGTATATAGATGCATTAATTAAATAAGAGATATTGTGATATCCCAACAACATCCTGTCCACCATGGAGCAATCTTCAACTTCACCTGCAACTAACAACGCTATAAGAGGGGCTGAGCAAAGCGGTAACATAGCCAAACAACGGTTTGCTTGGAAGGGTGTCAAAGGTTAGAGGTTCATGGCAATTTGGGAGGCTTGAAGAACAAGTGATAGGTAGCGCAGCATAGCGAAAGAACGAAGCAACTAGCATAGAAATGATAGTAGTGAGATCCAGGGTAGCGGTCATCTTGCCTGAAATCCCGCAAGGAAGAAGAACGAGTCCATGAAGAAGATGAAGCCACGAAGACAAACCAAGCGTGAGCGAGCGAATCCTCACGATCATAGCGAAGCGGGAACTATCGAGAAGATGCACGCAACATGGTAAACACACCACACATAGACAAGACATGATGCACAACAAGCATGATGCATGACAAAGCTACATGAGGCTACTCATGGCAAGAGATGATGCAAACAAGAGCAACACATCAAGGCAAGTTTAAATGAGGCCGGGAACAACATATAACAATTCCGGTAAGTCCTCATATGCAAATTTCGAAATTGGTCCAGCTCTGAATAAACCTTATGTTCAAGTTGTTAAACAGCAAGTTAAAATGCACCAAGATGATCTACACGAGATTCTAGTCAAGTTACATATAAGTTCATTTACTTCGGAGCTACGGCCTAGAAGGTATGAGCAAAACGAGTCAAACATGGCATTGATGCAAAATGCATCCAAACATCAAACAAACACCTCAAAACAAGGATGCAACATGGTAATATGAAACTACATGCAAAATCAAGCAAGTTTCATATAGAGCACACTCAAAACGGAGCAACGGTAACACATACACTCTATACAAGCTATAACAACAATCTGACCATAACAGCAACTAGGCATATTGCAAGCATCAAAACAATATGCTACAGCACCCCAACATAATAACAAAAGGCATGGGCATGAAGTACAGGTAAAGCATGACAAAATATGAACACTGAGCTATCTCCAGAAACTACTAGAACATGCTCAAACACACATGGCAAGATTGCATATATTAACAGTTTCAGACTTATCAGGAAATAACATCAGGTTGCAATGTTTAGAGGTATCAAACAACATGTTACAGGAACTTCTCATGTCAAACAAAGGCATGGCATGAATCTACTAATTGCATATAACAAAAGTCCCTTACTGACCATGAGCCAAAAAGGATCAGAGGATATGATGGCACCCATGTAAACATGGCAAGTTATATGACAGATTCATACATGACAGAAACAGCAATAAGTAGGCATGTTGGTGAGCTTGAACCACTCACCACAGGGCAATACATGGCATGGCAAGGCAACCAACAGTAAGAAGACATGTTTATGGAGCTAAGCATGGCAAGAACAAGTTCATAGGGTGCATGGATCACTAGCAGCAATCATGGCAACATTGAACTTAATGTTACAGGCTGACAGCAACATTATTTAGCAAGTTTGGAGCAAGATAACAACATGCTACAGCAGGCTATAAATGCAACCAAGGGCATGGATAGATAGAGCATGACATGTATAACAAAACATCCTTAGTGAACATCTCCAGATTATGCATAGAATGACTTGTACAGCAGGTTTATATAGCAACAAAATATAACAGAATCAGTCAGGAAAACAGCAACAGCAAGTACCCTACTTAACAAGCTTGATTCACTCACCACACAACTCACAAAAATACATGGAGGGCACCCCTGGAAATATGGCATATCATAGATCAAAACACATGTAGACATCAACCTCATAGGATGCACACATCCAACATGGCAAAAATGACAAATGAGCAAGTTATAACAGTTTCAGCAGATTAACATCAATTAGCACTCTTGCAACGATGATTCAGGCATCAAGATGAACTCAAATTAAGATGATGCAATGGAATGAAATGATGTACTCGTTGAGACAAACAATTTGACATATTACACGCACGAAACGGAGCAGTATGCAGTAAGTCATGATGCGATGAACATGGCATGATGATGTAAATAATTTCGGGACTTAGTGATTTTCGGGGTCAACCTTCGTGGACTGGATCTGGATCCGGATCGGGCGCGGATCGAGGCGGGGCCGGGCTCGCCGGAGCAGGGCTTCGGAGTGGAAGGAGACGACGGGGCGATGGGATCGGCGGGCGAGGCGAGCGTCTTGAGGTGGTGGCGTGGCGCCGGGCGCCACGGGCGCGGAGAAGCGGGCGGCGGCGACGAAGGTCCGGCGGCGGCATGATGGCGAAACCCATGAGGCGGCGGTGGGCGGCGGCGGCGGCTTGGCGCGGGCGCGGCGGAGGCGGCGGACACGGGCAGGCGGCGGCGTGTGGGGTCCGGCCATGGGCAGCGGCATGGCGCTGGCGGCGGCGCGGGATCTGGCCATGGCCCGGATGGGCTCATGGGCGGGCGGCGCGCCACATGGCGGTCTCCGATTGGCGCGGGGAGCGGCGGCGGACATGTCCGGCCGGGGTGGACGCGTCCGGCGGCGGAGAGGGAAAAACTAGGGTTTCGGGGGGGAGAATTCATCCGCGGATTTCGGGGGGAGGGCCATATTTATAGATAGAGGGAGCTAGGAGACTCCAAATGAGGTGCGGTTTTCGCCCACATGATCGTGATCAAACGACCGAGAGCATGGAGGGGAGTTAGATGGGTTTTGGGCCAGTTTGAAAGGGGTGTTGGGCTGCACACAAAAGAGGCATTTACGGTTACCCGGTTAACTGTTGGAGTATCAAACGACCTCCAAATGGCATGAAGCTTGACAGGCGGTCTACTGGTGCTTTACCAAGGCTGCTTGGCAAACCTCGGTCCATTCTGAGAAAGTTTAACGCCCGCACACGAAAAGAGGCAAAAGGGGGCGCCGGATGACATAGGAGTGCCGTATTGCAAAACGGACAACGGGGAAAATGCTCGGATGCATGAGACGAACTCGTATGCAATGCAATGCACATGACGACATGATAAAATGCAACACGCAAGCAAATGACAAGGCAACAACGGCGAATAACTGGCGGACACCTGGCGCAACGAATCCGGGGCGTTACAGGTAAATATTAGGTTGTCTCCCAACAAGCGCTTTTTCTTTAATGCCTTTTAGCTAGGCATGATGAATTCAATTATGCTCGCATAAAAGATAAGAATTGAAACATAAAGAGAGCATCATGAAGCATATTTCTAACACATATAAGTCTAACCCACTTCCTATGCATAGGTATTTTGTGAGCAAACAACTTATGGGAACAATAATCAACTAGCATAGGGAGGCAAAACAAGCATAACTTTAAAACTTTAAGGACATAGAGAGGAAAATTGATATCACTGCAACTCCTACAAGCATATATTCCTCCCTCATAATTATTTTCAGTAGCATCATGAATGAATTCAACAATATAACCAGCACATAAAGCATTCTCTTCATGATCTACTTGCATAAAAATTTTACTACTCTCCACATAAGCAAGTTTATTCTTTATGGCATAAGTATCATCACAATAATCATCATAAATAGGAGGCATGCTTTTATCATAATAAATTTGCTCATAAAAACTCGGGGGACAAAAAATATCATCTTCATCAAACATAGCTTCCCCAAGATTGTGCCTATGCATATCATTAGCATCATGGATATTCAAGGAATTCATACTAACAACATTGCAATCATGTTCATCATACAAAGATCTAGTACCTAACATTTTAATGCATTCTTCTTCTAGCAATTGAGCACAATTTTACTTTCCATCAATCTCACGAAAGATATTAAAAAGATGAAGCGTATGAGGCAAACTCAATTCCATTTTTGTAGTTTTATTTTATAAACTAAAGTGATAAAACAAGAAACAAAAATATTCGATTGCAAGATCTAAAGATATACCTTCAAGAACTCACCTCCCCGGCAATAGTGCCAGAAAAGAGCTTGGTGTCTACTACGCAACCTTCTTCTTGTAGACGTTGTTGGGCCTCCAAGTGCAGAGGTTTGTAGGACAGTAGCAAATTTCTCTCAAGTATATGACCTAAGGTTTATCAATCCGTGGGAGGCGTAGGATGAAGATGGTCTCTCTCAAACAACCCTGCAACCAAATAACAAAGAGTCTCTTGTGTCCCCAACACACCCAATACAATGGTAAATTGTATAGGTGCACTAGTTCGGGAAGAGATGGTGATAAAAGTGCAATATGGATGGTAGATATAGGTTTTTGTAATATGAAATTATAAAAACAGCAAGGTAACTAATGATAAAAGTGAGCACAAACGGTATTCCAATGCTAGGAAACAAGGCCTAGGGTTCATACCTTCACTAGTGCAAGTTCTCTCAACAATATTAACATAACTGGATCATATAACTATCCCTCAACATGCAACAAAGAGTCACTCCAAAGTCACTAATAGCGGAGAACAAACGAAGAGATTATTGTAGGGTACGAAACCACCTCAAAGTTATCCTTTCTGATCGATCTATTCAAGAGTCCGTAGTAAAATAACACGAAGCTATTCTTTCCGTTCAATCTATCCTAGAGTTTGTACTAGAATAACACCTTTAGACACATATCAACCAAAACCCTAATGACACCTAGATACTCCAATGTCACCTCAAGTATCCGTGGGTATGATTATACGATATGCATCACAAATATCGGATTCATCTATTCAACCAACACAAAGAACTTCAAAGAGTGCCCCAAAGTTTCTACCGAAGAGTCAAGACGAAAACGTGTGCCAACCCCTATGCATAAGTTCACAAGGTCACTGGACCCGCAAGTTGATCACCAAAACGTACATCAAGTAGATCACGTGAATATACCATTGTCACCACAGATAAGCATATGCAAGACATACATCAAGTGTTCTCAAATCCTTAAAGACTCAATCCGATAAGATAACTTCAAAGGGAAAACTCAATCCATTACAAGAGAGTAGAGGGGGAGAAACATCATAAGATCCAACTATAATAACAAAGCTCGCGATACATCAAGATCGTGCCGAATCAAGAACACGAGAGAGAGAGAGAGAGAGAGAGAGAGAGAGAGAGAGATCAAACACATAGTTACTAGTACATACCCTCAGCCCTGAGGGTGAACTACTCCCTCCTCATCATGGAGAGCGTCGGGGTGATGAAGATGGCCACCGGTGATGGGTTCCCCCTTGGTGTCGAGCAGGCTCGAGAGGTTTTGGTGGCTCTGAGAGGTTTGCACCGGCGGAACTCCCGATCTATGGTGCTCCTGGATGTTTTCGGGGTATATGGATATATATAGGCAAAAGAAGTCGGTCAGGGGAGCCATGAGGGGCCCACGAGGGTGGGGGCGCGCCCAAGGGGTAGGGCGCGCCCTGGACCCTCGTGGCCTCCTTGATGCTTCCCTGACGTCTACTCCAAGTCTCCTGGATTGCGTTTGTTCCAAAAATAACTCTCCCGAAGGTTTCATTCCGTCTGGACTCCGTTTGATATTCCTTTTCTTCGAAACACTAAAATAGGCAAAAAAAACAATATGGGTTGGGCCTCCGGTTAATAGGTTAGTCCCAAAAATAATATAAAAGTGTATAGTAAAGCCCATTAAACATCTAAAACAGATAACATAATAGCATGGAACAATAAAAAATTATAGATACGTTGGAGATGTATCAGTTGTTTTAACCTTCAACAAGGACTGGCCATAGTCAAACTCGATTCAATTAAAGTTGGAGAAACACACACCCGCTAGCCACCTTTATGGAAAACTAGTTGCATGTCTGTCGGTGGAATCGGTCTCATGAACATGGTCATGTAAGGTTGGTCCGGGCCGCTTCATCCAACAATACAACCGAATCAAAATAAGACATTGGTGGTAAGCAGTATGACGATCACCGCCCGCAACTCTTTGTGTCCTACTCGTGCATATCATCTACGCATAGACCTGGCTCGAATGCCATTGTTGGGAAATGTAGCATGCAATTTCAAAAAAATCCTACGCTCACGCAAGATCTATCTAGGAGATGCATAGCAACGAGAGGGGGAGAGTGTTTCCACGTACCCTCGTAGACTGAAAGCAGAAGCGTTTGTTAACGTGGTTGATGTAGTCGAACTTCTTCTCGTTCCGACCGATCAAGCGCCGAACGTACAACACCTCCGAGTTCTACACACGTTCAACTCGATGACATCTCTTGAACTCTTGATCTAGCAAAGGGTCTATGGAGAGTTGCGTCAGCACGACAGCGTGGTGACAATGATGGTGAAGTGATCCACACAGGGCTTCACCTAAGAACTATGTGAATATGACCGGAGGCGTAAACTATGGAGGAGGGCACCACACACGGCTAGGAATCAATGATGTGTGTTCTAGAGGTGCCCCCCATATATATATATAGGTTAGAGGGGAGGAGAGGTAGCCAAGGGGGCGCCCCAAGTAGGAGGAATCCTACTTGGCCGCCTCCCCAATTCGCCCTCCCCTTCCATAAGTGCCAGAGGAGGAAGGAATGAGGAGGGGGAGAGAAGGAATGGGGAGGCCGAATCCCTCCCCTTCATTCTCTCTTCCCCCTTTCCTTTCCCCCAATTCGGCCTACATGGGGGTGCACTAGCCCCTTAAGGGCTGGTCTGTCCCCATCTTGGCCCATTAGCCCCATGTAGTTTGCCGGATTTGCCCGGAACCCCTTCCGGTGACCTGATACGTACCTGGTATCCCCGAAACACTTCCGGTGTCCGAATACGATCGTCCTATATATGAATCTTTACCTCTCGACCATTTCGAGACTCCTCGTCATGTCTGTGATCTCATCCGGGACTTCGAACAACACTCGGTCACCACATCACATAACTCATATAATACAAATCGTCATCGAACGTTAAGCGTGCGGACCCTATGGGTTCGAGAACTATGTAGACATGAGTGAGACACCTCTCCGGTCAATAACCAATAGCGGAACCTGGATGCTCATATTGGCTCCCACATATTCTACGAAGATCTTTATTGGTCGAACCATTATGACAACATATGTTATTCCCTTTGTCATCGATATGTTACTTGCCCAAGATTCGATCGTCGGTATCTTCATACCTAGTTCAATCTCATTACTGGCAAGTCTCTTTACTCGTTCCGTAATGCATCATCCTGCAACTAACTCATTAGTCACTTTGCTTGCAAGGCTTCTTATGATGTGCATTACCGAGAGGGCCCAGAGATACCTCTCCGATACTCGGAGTGACAAATTCTAATCTCAATCTATGCCAACCCAAAAAACACCTTCAGAGATACCTGTAGAGCATCTTTATAATCACCCATTTATGTTGTGACGTTTGATAGCACACAAGGCATTCCTCCGGTATCCGGGAGTTGCATAATCTCATAGTTGGAGGAATATGTATTTGACATGAAGAAAGCAGTAGCAATAAAACTGAACGATCATTATGCTAAGCTAACGGATGGGTCTTGTCCATCACATCATTATCCTAATGATGTGATCCCATTCATCAAATGACAACACATGTCTATGGGTAGGAAACTTAACCATCTTTGATTAACGAGCTAGTCAATTAGAGGCATACTAGGGACACAGTGTTTTGTCTATGTATCCACACATGTATCAAGTTTCCGGTGGATAAAATTCTAGCATGAATAATAAACATTTATCATGAATAACGAAATATAAAACAACAACTTTATTATTGCCTCTAGGGCATATTTCCTTCACCACGTCCACCGCAGCTCCAGCTCGCCCCATGGCATCGTTGCACCGCCATCTAACGCCCACACGCCATCCCACAAGCACGAGTCATGCCGCTGGGGCCCATGGCATCCAAACGCCATCGCCTGATGACGATGTCCCACATCAGCGTCACATCGGCTGCCGGATGGTTTGACATGATCAAGAAACTTTTATCTTTTAAACTCTTGCATGTAAAGGGTGTCATGGCCTCCTCATAACAAGTTTTCTAAGAAGGGATTGCTGTTTAGCATGTTTGAGCACGAAAGTAAATAGTGATGCTATCATTTTTGTATTCTTTATTATCAGTTCCTCACTCCATAAACGTGTGGTCATGTTTACCAAGCGAGGCCTAAGCTTTGGGAGGGGTGATATGTTCATCTTTATCAATGATATTTACACATCATTTCTCAATTTGGATGTATTTTTCCCTTCAATGGATAATCCTGAAGTGCAAGGAATTGTCGTAGCACTTTCCAAATATAGGGGTGATAAGTATGGAGTGTAGAACCCACAAGGAGCTAAAAGGTAGGATTGGTATTCTTCCAGGTCCTATCTTCCACTCATAAAACCTATTTGATAAAACCAAGAAATAAATCTACTTTGCAAGTATAAAGAGATAGCTTTGCAAGGTAATAAAGAACTTAGAAATAAAAGTGAGTTGTTGCTTTGTAAATGAACAATAAATAAAAGGATTTTCCCTAGGCGGTTGGATATGAAACTAAAGTGATAATCTATTCAGTTTTTTATGTGAGTGAGGTCTACGCTAACATGTAGCAAAATTCATCGACCACAAGTACTTACTATTGGAATTGTGGCAAGTATCCACAAACTCTAAAGATTCATTAAGGTAAAACCCCATCATAGCATTAATATGCAAGGTCCCTTTAATCCCATATGCAACAACTAGTGAAATGGGGTTTAGGTTTCTATCACTCCCGCAATCCATCATAAACAAATTTATCACATATTGCAATACCCTATTGCGTGATTCCCACAGGTGTGCGCAAACGGTGGGCACCATAGGACAGCACAATAATAACATACAAGTCAAACAACCATAGCATATCACAACTAACCCATAGGACAAAAAGAAACTACTCTGACATAATAGATATGCAACATTGGATAATAATTTATAACATTTAAAACCATGTTCAAGTAAGAGATTATTTATCGGTTTGTGAGGGAGTGCTCTGCTGAATAGAGAAGGAGGGAGGTGTTGATGAAGTTGCTGAAGTTGATGAAGAAGATGACGGCGATGATGGTTCCCTCAGTGTCGTTCTGGCGCGACCGGAAGAGAGGGAGGAGGGCGAGAAGCCCTCCAAAATTGGATCTCTCTTCTCTCTGTTTTTCTCTGTTTCGGTACTTTTATGAGCGCGGTCACCACAGGTTTTATAGACGGATATCCAAACTCCGACTGATTTGAAAATTGAAGGGGATTTTTATTATTTTAATAGATTTCCTACGGTAGAGTTCCAACCAACTTAAGGAGAGGCCACAAGGGCACCCCGCGTGGCCAGGAGTGGGCACGCCATAGGCTGTCTGGAGCCCTCGTGACTCCCTCAGCTTCCATCGTCTAGCTACGGGAGTCTTTTATTCCATAAAAAGTTTCAACTCATTCCAGCTCCATGATTTTTCACCTACCCCCCTCCAAACAATAGCAAACAAGCACTACCCTTTGGCACTGAGCTAACAGGTTGGTATAAATAAAAAATAATATAAAATTGTTGCCAAAAATATGTAAAAATGGTATAGATACATTTCAAATGTATCAGCGTCCCCAATCTTAATCCCTGCTCGCCCTCAAGTAGGATTATGCTTTCACTATGCAGAGAAGGCATAAACGGATGCTTTCACTGATGGACCAGTAGGGCGGACCGGTCAGTGGTAGTACAATAACACAGATTGCTGGCATGACAGTGTTGATAGGTTATGGAGACCGTTGTGCACTACAGTACACGTTGCTCCACCATAGGGACCACTCAGTGATGACCCAGCTGCACCATATACAGCACACACACACACACACACACACACACACACACACACACACACATTGCATATCATATATAACTGACAAAAAGATATAACAGATAGACATTCCTGCATTATACTCATTTCCTATCATCAGTCACATGAATCAATATCATCACATACATTTGTACATCAATGAACATAACATATAAGTTACGTTTATGCTTTTTCGCAAGCAATGATTTTTGAAGATTTAACGAGAAGATAAATCTTGTGATTTTCAATAAGAACATAAAATTATCATATGGATCGAAGACTTGAGACTTGATAACAATGTGTATGCTATCCAACGGCGACAAAGAGATATATATATAACTAAACAAGTTATGTGCACCCATGACAAATAGGTTTGATGGTTTGGTGTCTCATATTCATATACGGAATATTCATTTAGTGAGAGGCGACGTTTCCATCAATAATGACATGACTGTGATGACTTCGTCAATCTTCAGATCCGTCGGCTCAGTCTCTTGGAAGTGCTCATATGGATAAAGTGTCTGTGCATGCATCCATAGTCCATCCTTCCCATTTTTTCAAAAAACAATTAGATGCTTTTGCAAAAAGGATTTTCCATTCACTAGATTACTAGAGACTACGATAAATCCAAACAGCAGATTGTATATATTTACCTTAATAGAGAAATTAATGAAAACTAGTTTCCCTACAAATCCTTTTAAAAACTTGTTAGCCAAAAGGGCGTTGCTCAACACTGGTCAGCTAGCCAGGGCTTCGGCTGGTCACCACAGAGCCGCTCGATCTGAACGTGCATAGCCGTCAAATCTGTACCCGACTCCCCTTTCGTCATCCTCCGTCAAGGGGGAAAAAGAGAAAAAGAGAGTGCCGCCCCCACTCGTGGGATCCCGCACGTCGTTGGCCCCACTACCCTTGTTTGGACCACCGCTGCTCTGCTCGTCGCCTTGTTGTCGTCAGCGCTCGCAGCCTCACCATCGCCGACGAAGCAAACACCACCGCCTTTGTTGCCTCCTGCATTCTTGCTGGCTCCACACATGTAGTAGCGTATATCGCGGTTGCAGCTCCGGTGACGATGGTCCCCGGCCACATCACCCATCGACGAGCTCGCAATGTACCCTCGCCTTGGTTGCCGGTCGTAGAAAAAATGCTAGCCGGCTGTAGCAAAAATGCTAGCTGGTGATAGCCAAAATGCTTGTCGGTTACAACAAAAATGTCTCACCATTGCTAACCCTAGAAGTCGCCCCCTTCCCGCAAAATTGCACGTAGGTTGTAGCTTTTGTCACGCCGGTTATAGCATCTTGTCTGGCCCCCTTGTCGGCAGCACCTTGCTCAAGCATCGGCAGTTGCCGGTCGCAACAAAAAAAGATTGCCGGTCATAGCAAAAGAACTTATCGGTTCCAGCATCCGAGGAACCCGGTCCCAAAATCCCTCGGCCCTTGCTTGTTTCTTCTCCCGATATCGTAGCTCTCGTTCCAGCAAAAAAATACGCCCATTGTAGCACTGTTGTGTTGCTTGTTGCAGCTTTTCTAGGTGGCAGATGCAGCACCCACTTCTCTGGTTTCAAGCAAAAAATTTGTACCGGTCATAGCATTTTGTGTGATGGTTGCAACTCCCACCAACCGCGGTTGCAGCTCCTATAGCTGCCGGTTGTAGCATCCCCATGATGAGAGAACCACTTCCTAGCTTCCGCCAGTTGTAGCAACTACCTTGTAGCCGCTACCCCCTCGCCCAGGTCGCTCACGGCATCTGGTCACGATTCACAACGCTGCCTCACCTAGTCCCCATGAACAACGACAGTCGAGCGCCCCTGCAGAAAACACATCAGAGCATGGGGGTGGAGGGAGAGTTGGGCAACGACTCCGGTGGCCACAACAGGGAAGAGTTTTGGCGTGAGCCGCAACAGAGTAGGAGCCCTCCCTGTATGAGATGGGAAAGGAAGAACATGACGAGAGAGAGATCGGGACGAAGACGACTAAGAAAGAGATAAGGTTGGCCCGCAGGAACACATGTTGCATTTTTGTTGGTTCCTTTAGTCACGTGCCGAGGCGACCAGCCCTCTAGCGAGGCCTGGCAGGAATCATTTTTTTAACAATACAAATGCATACGCTTATACAAATGCACATGCATTCACCTCTATGTATGCACGCATGCACACCCTACTCTTATGTGCACCTTAAAAAGACTGAGCTGACACATCATCTTGAGATTGACGAAATCGACCCAAACGCCTTCGTAGTCGATGGGAACAACTCCGAACGCACATCGTCGGAAAGCTTGAAATAAATCAAAAAAAATACGAGCACGGATAAGTCTAAGACTTGAATCCTGATGAACCGGAGATACCACTGTTCTCCCAACCAACCACCACAAATTGATTCCCGGCAGGAATCATTTACCTAGCCAAAAACTCACGTCAAATTCTGGATACCCAGACAACCGGTCAGAGAGTGACGCAACGAAGGTCCATGTTGCCCATGCGTTTCTTCAGACCCTTCGAAATCCGGCGCTACTTATGACAGATTGGGAACTCCGCACGAACAAACAACATACTTATGCATGGCCATCGCCTTGAAGGTTAGCCAGGTTCGTTTCTTGACCATTTCCCCCACAAATGCTCGAGCGCTGACAAACTTCAAGCCCCATTCGTACTGAAGTCTTGTCTTCTCACAGGGAAGGCTCCAAGGGGACAGCTCGTTGTCATCGGGATGCACGTTCACGTTATGTTTCATGCTGCCGGAAGAACAGATAATTGCACGACCGGTTCGTCATCCGACTGTCATCCATGGACGAAGAATCTTTCTTCGTAGGTCGTGTTTCCTCCTGGCGAGATCCCTCTATATAAATACCACAGACGACATGCGTATTCTTCACTCGTCAGACGTGCATTGCTACCTACACTGGCTAGCCATCTTCCGCTGGTGGTTGCTCGATCGATCTGTCCGGCAATGGCAATCAGTAAGATACATTCAGTTTGGTTACTGTGTGTGGCCTTAGCGTTTGGTGTCGCAGCATCTGCCGTCCCTCCTCATGGTTCAGGAAGGGTGCGCCGTCACTACGATTTCTACGTGAGTGTCCATATGTGCCATGCATTTTACTGTACTTCCCGTAAGATGTGCTAGTAGCCAGGTGTCTGCAAAAATTACTTGATAGATATGCATTCATGACAAAACGGCTGCTGCCATTGTTGCAGATAAGGGAGGCCAACTACACCAGGCTCTGCAGCGAGAAGACCATCCTCACCGTCAACGGCGAGTTCCCCGGCCCCACCATCTTCGCGCGCAAGGGCGACGTCATCCTCGTAAACGTCCACAACCAAGGCCACCAAAACGTCACCATCCACTGGTAATTTTTATCGTCTCAGAACTTGTGCTTGTTTCACGCCATGACGCCATTGGCATGAAGCTCTGCACACAACGACACTAGCTAATTCTCTGTGCATTGTGCATGGCGCAGGCACGGCGTCGACCAGCCGCGGAACCCATGGTCGGACGGGCCGGCGTACATAACGCAGTGCCCTATCCAGCCCGGCAACACATTCACCTACCGGATCATCTTCTCCGAGGAGGAAGGCACGCTGTGGTGGCACGCGCACAGTGACTTCGACCGCGCCACCGTGCACGGCGCCATCGTCATCCACCCCAGGCGCGGCACCGCCTATCCCTTCCCGAAGCCGCACCGGGAGATTCCCATCATCCTCGGTACGCGCGCTCAAACGCCGATGCTCCTTGGGTCAAAAATTTCAACAAAATTTCTGTAATTTTTTTGCAATTTCGTATATTTCAGTGGGGTGCAAAATATTTTTAACCCTGAAATTTCAAGATAGATTCAAGCTGATTTCAAAATAAATTTAAATTATGTTAGAATTCTCTAAAATAGAGTGAAATTTAAAATCATAAAACCCGAAATAACAGGACCGAAATTATTTTGTTTTCGAAATTAAGAACCTTCCTTCTTGAACTCCGATCGCGTGCTTGGGACCTGGGGTAAGCTTGAATATGTGAACATTTTTGCATGCAGGGGAGTGGTGGAACCGCGACGTTGGGCAAATGCTCGCCGAAGCCCTCAGCAGCGGCGGCGACTTCCAGCCGTCGGACGCCAACACCATCAACGGCCAGCCCGGCGACCTGTTCCCATGCTCCAGTGACACCACCTTCAAGCTCCCCGTCGAGCACGGCAAGACCTACATGCTCCGCATCATCAACGCGGCGCTCACCAACGAGTTCTTCTTCGCCATCGCCGGGCATCGCCTCACGGTGGTCGGCACCGACGCCGCCTACACGAAGCAGTTCATAGTCGACCACGTCTTCATCGGGCCGGGCCAGACCAAGACTGTGCTGCTCAACGCCGACGGTGGCCGCTCAAACCACACAAGGTACTACATGGCGGCAAGGCCGTACGCGACCAACCCGCTCGCCCGCTTCGATAACAGCACGACCACCGCCGTCCTGGAGTACATCGATGCGCCGCAGGCCACGGCGATGTCGGGCATCCCCGTCCTGCCCACCATCAACGACAGCACGGCGGCGGAGGCGTACTCAATGCAGCTCAGGTCCCTCGCCAGCGAGGAGCACCCGGTGGACGTGCCCCGGCTCGTCGACGAGCACATGCTCATCACCATCGCGGTCAACGAGATCCCCTGCACGCCAGGCAAGCTGTGCAAGGGCCCCCGCAACAACAGCCTCGCCGCGAGCCTCAACAACGTCAGCTTCGAGATGCCCAGCACGGCCATTCTGGGAGCCTACTACAGCTCGGTGCTACTAGGCATCGCGAAGACAAACTTCCCCGACAACCCGGCGGTGGCTTTCAACTACACCTCCGACGACCTCCCTCTAGACCTCAGGTTCACGGCGCGCGGCACGAGGGTGAAGGTGCTGGAGTACGGCACCGTGGTGGAGGTGGTGTTCCAGGACACGGCCATCCTCGGCAGCGAGAGCCACCCCATGCACCTGCACGGGTACAGCTTCTACGTGGTAGGGAGAGGGGCTGGTAACTTTGACAGGTACAAGGACCCGGCCACGTACAACTTGGACGACCCGCCGTACCAGAACACGGTCTCTGTGCCCAAGGCTGGCTGGGCCGCAATCCGGTTCCGGGCGGCGAATCCAGGTCAGTGCTTATTAAGCTATCTCTTTCAACATTTTCTCTATGGCTCTTTGTGAGGGTTTTTTCTAACTTCACCTTCGTGTTCCTATGGTTGTTAATTTAGGTGTATGGTTCATGCATTGCCATTTTGAGCGACACATGGTGTGGGGGATGGAGACCGTGTTTATCGTGAAGAACGGCAAGGCAGAAGAAGCTAAGATCATGCCACCACCTCCAAATATGCCAAAGTGTTGATGGAGTCCATTATCTCCTATAGAACGAGACAAGACCTAATACCCTGATTCAAATTAACTGACGGTTTCCAATCAAATACGTTTAATTAGAGAAAATGAAGTGAACTCCTATAGATATCTGGCCATTAGTTGGAGTGAGTGTTCATTCTCACCCACTTTGGTATGACCCGAACAATCTGGAATCACATCCATCTTGTACCCTTCAGAGAAATTTCAATTAACACGTGCATTGTTTCATTGAACCAACTTTTACCTCCTGATATGATCAAGTTCCAACAACTACCTTGAGATGTGTTGAATTCCCTCCAGATGCCACAACAGATGCAGAAGCATGATACCTGCCAGGATGTAGTCATTTGTTGCAGCATTTTCGGAAACAAAATGCAGTGACAAACGTAAATACGCTCGATATATATGCCCGGATGTATTCGTTGACAAGCCCGGTACTAAATGTATACAAATTGTATAAATTTTTGTATCTATGATGGGTCACCCGCCGGAATGTATATGCCGTACGTCAAACTCCGTCCTGGGCTCACACCCCCGCTCCATCCTGGGCTCACACCCCCGCTCCATCCTGGGCGGCTGCATCTCCTTTTTTAGCCTTCGAAAAAAATAAGTGTGCGACTTGAGGATTCAAACTCAGAACCTGGTCGTTTAGTTGCAAACGCAGCAACCAACCAGGACACCTTAACTGATGTGCCAACGTGCTTCTTCCTATCTTTATGTTCTGTCAAATGTAACGCTAAAAACTCCCCCCTGGCTTTCTTTTTTTCGATTTTGTTTGTTCAGTTTTTCTTTCGTTTTTTTGTTATTGTTTACTTTACTTTTTTCTTTTCCTTTCTTTAAATATTTTGTTTTCTAAATCGTGAACTTATCAATTCATGTTCATTTTTTCAAATCTGTCAACATTTTCTTAAATTCGGCAACTTTTTAAAATTAGTGAACTTTTTTTTCAAATCCAGCAAATTTTTCTTAAATTTGTGAACTATTTTTCAAATCCATGAACTATTTTCAATTTTTACATTTTTTTAAATATGATAGTTTTTTCAAAATTGATGAACTTTATAAAATTCGTAATTTTTTTAAAATTTTGGAACTTTCCAAAATATTGAATTTTTTGAAATTAGTAAATTTATTTTTGAGTTTCATGATTTTTTTTATAGTTCATGTTTTTTTTCAAATTCATCAACTCTTTCCAAATTTGCGGACTTTTCCAAATTCATGAACTTTTTCTCAAATTCACAAACTTTTTCAATTTTGCAAACTTATTTCATTTTTATGTGATTTTTTTAATTCACGGACATTTTTTCAAATTCACCGCCTCGGATTTGCTCAAATTTGCCAACAGAGGGAGGGAGAGTCATAATTTGCTT
This sequence comes from Aegilops speltoides, assembly GCA_021437245.1. Lineage (NCBI taxonomy): Eukaryota > Viridiplantae > Streptophyta > Magnoliopsida > Poales > Poaceae > Aegilops > Aegilops speltoides. Next base: position 421,223,599 of record CM038146.1, read on the forward strand.
TGGGAAAGGCGATCTCTCGGTGTTCCGCTGTCTAGCTTGGAAAGGGTGCGTACCGTAAATGGCTTTTCTCCCGTAGAAACTACCGATCTGCGTAGCATTAGTTGACACGTCTTGTCTTGGCCGGACAGAGCACCACTGTACTATGTACAAAAACTGACTAATAAAGAAGTCAATGAGCAATAGTACTACACTTTAGTCTTCCCATCTTCAAAGAAGACAGCGTGCAACGGGTTAAAAATTTTGTTTGACGTTACTAAAGCATGGCCAAACTAACTAAACAAGCTCATGCCTTTCACTCTCGCAAAACCTGCCAACGCATTTGCATCGTTCGTCTAGAATGATTGAGACTAGCAGATGAATTCCAGCCGGCCGATGTCTACATTGTTCGTGATCGGAGTTCAGAGGAGGACTCTGTTGCTGACACCTACCTACTCAAGCGGCATACCTCCCTCGGCACCTTTTCCAAATTTTAGCAACTCTTTTCTAATGCTGAAACCGCGTTCCTTCGCGTACTAGTTATAGAACATATAAGCCTCTCCTAATGACTTGAATGTCTTTGATATTACCTTCCACTGCCTGTCCAATGAGTCTTGCTGATGTTCATCAAATCCGATGTCAAAATTAAACTCATCATCAACAACATGGTCATCCTTCCAGCTAGGACCATCAACATCTTCCTGCAAGATAAGGCATATAACCATGTATGTCAGTCAGTTATTATATTAATATTTAATATTTTCATATATAAATTTTCAAAACTTACTTTGCTCGAGCTCTCATCATGAGATGCATAAACGTCGCATTGGTCACTTTCATCATCGACAATATTCCTCTCTTATTCCCTATCTGCGCACATTTAAAAAAAGAGATGCAAGTAGTCATGCAGTTATTATGTTATTTCCTATCCTACATATTTGTAAATTTACCTGGAATGCGCTTTCAACATATGAATCATCTATATCCATATCATCATCGTCATGTACCTGCATGATTTTAAAAAAAAAAATACATGTAAGCATCCGTGCGGTTGTTCGTTTTTCATGTTTGTCAACGTTCGCCACACTTACGTTTTCATTGTAAGATTTATCCAAACTCATATAGTTCTCCTCAGCAGGTTGATCCATATTCATTGACAAGGATCCATTCCCGTCGCCGTAATCATCGCCGTCATAATCAATCTCGTCCTCCATCTATACACACTAGTCGAATGCCCGTGCGTTGCCACGGAATAACAAAAAGATATACATTGAGGAAAAAGATGTAAAAAAAAGGTGTGTCAAACAACCTATAATGATTCTATCACGTTTATGTTCTCCTTCATAGTCCTTGTGTCTCCTTGACTACCCTATCCTTACAAGATAAAAATACAACTTTCAAAGTTTGGGGATCTCACCTCACTATCACTTGGGCCCGTTTTAAAATGTTAGGAAATACATAAATAATCCTCAGTTGTCATTAGAGATGATGGCTTATTGAATGTATGAATTACGAATGCAACGTTCTGACCTACTGTGAAAGATGATGTCGTATTAAACTTATTCATAATCAATGAAAGATGCACTTAGTGCAATAATCTTTTGAGTGCAAGTCTCCATACAAAATACAATTCAAAATACAAATCGTAGTAGCCTGTATTCATTGTGGAATAGAATATTGTATACAAATGGTACTTACATGAGAGGACGAAGAAATGAACAAAATGCATTGCTTACGCATCTTCCTACAGGGGAAGCTCCGTCACAGAATTGAATCTAATGCTGTAAAATCGTAATGTTCATACAATAAACCAATCAGCTTAAACTAAAGTCCCTTTAAAAGTGGTTGTGTGCTAGAAGATCAGACCTTGGAAATATATATTTTTGGCTCTAATCCAATCGCATGACAATGACTGTCCAAATGGATAAATAATAATGAGGTTAACAATCGCAAAACTAATTATAGTCCAAACCAATAGACTATATAATGATCACATCTCTCTACTAACATAATATAACACCAAAAAAAATCAATATGTAGCAAAATTGGATCATAATGAAGTACTACTTTGTACAAAATGACAGATCAAATAATAGGCAATATAACATTACTTCATTGAACTATAAGTGTACATCACCCTTATTACTCCTATACTGAGAAAAAACATTCGGATGCAAATGCCCCTTCTATAAATTGATAAATGTGAGATTTCCTCACCTTCAGATGTGCGAATTGCTTTCTCACCGATATGTCTTCTGGCCACTGCATTAAAGTTGCATGGCTCAGATTTGAGAGTTTTGTCAAATATCATATCCGTATGGTCCTCTAGTACAGTAGCGTCCCTTTGTTGTCCCTAGCTTCCTAGTCCCCAACATAGAGTTCAGTGTATCATCAGAAAATTCAGCTACAATAGTATACAACATACATGCGTGTAAGGTATCATACAGATTCTGACTAAAAGATTCAGATTGTATACTTCTAATTAACTAAGGAGTATTTACCTATAGGAGAAAATGAAGTAATATAAGAAGCACATTTTCTTTACTAATTTGCAAATCTTCATAAAAGAAAGAGAAAACGATTAATAAAAAATAATGCAAATCGGAAGCATACCATGGTGAAATGGTTGTTCAATCCAACAACTATCACAGATGATAGTTTTTTTCTCCCACTGACCTCTCACATTCTTGACATGCCAGTTGATGTTTTAAATAAGATCATATTACTATATTGTGATAGCAGTATGAGGAAACTGAAATACAACAAAGGTCCATCGCTGAAACGCTATCACAGCCGATCTGGGCAAAGATTCCGAACATGTTATTTTTATGAACTTCTAATTTTCCAAACACATAGAAACACTGAATTATAAGCTTAAAGATTTATAATCCATGCATAAAAGCTCTGGATTCATGACGCTATTCGGTTTACCACTTGGGCATATATTAGTTACCAAATTTGCAGGAGAAAAATTGCAACCTTTTCAACTCACTACAAGCTGAGATCATAATTGATAGACGTATACTCCTACATGACATGAGTATAACAACCAGGTCTAGTACATGACCTACTATTACCACACAAAAACTATTGAGTATCGAATGAGGCCTATCGATTATTTTGAAACTACACGAGGGAGGCTGCTGACTTTTCAATATGATGAATTATGACAGATCCGAATCAACTGTATCCACGCTATTTCAATACGAACCAACACAAGTTACACAACTGTGCAGTCGCATGCCATGTCAAGAAATTTAAAAGGCACATGCATATACTAACTTTGTAATACTGTGGTGGCAATGTAATTAAGAACTTATAAATATAAAACAAAAAAAGAAACACCCACAAATCATGTCAAGATGGAAGGAAACAATCACACTTGCTTTCCGAATACAGCAGATACCAAAATACGACCATAATACTGTTTTCCTAAGAACTAATCTGATTTCACATATGGTTTCTATCCATGTCCAACCCTCAGCTAATAAATCATATGCATTATCTTCTCAAATGAAAGCATGTCATTAAGGGAAGTCACCTGGAAAGTAGAAAGATGTTCGCCTATGATGCAATAGCACAAGGTATATATGTTGCATAAAGTAGCCCTCACTCACGTGGCTTGACCATAGAGCTCAATCCTCAGATCCAACACCACACTCTCGACGGCCAAGGGGTGGTCTTGCTGCGCATTGGTCGTGTGAAAATGTGCACTTAAACCAAAAGAAATGGAAGAATAAATAATTGGTGAATATTAAAGATGCATTAACCTTCTACAAAACTCAGGTCCAAAGGGTAGGTTGTACATGAAAAAACAGCTCATAGACATGGTGAGCGGCCCCTTCTTTACCACAGCCAAGTGTTGGCGAGGGGCTTCACTGATGTTGTTGAGTCACAAACATGGCATATTTTACTCCATATATTGTTGCAAGTTCTCAGATCTAAATAAATGAGGTTAGGTGATGAGCTCACCATCCCAGCTATATGGTTTGTGTTCCTTTCGATTCTACCTTTGCTATCTAACCCAGTATCAAGCAAGTAAGTTGTTGACATATCCAGGCCATTCAAATCAAGCAGCCTCCCAATTTCTTGGTCATGTATTCCAATCACTCCTCCTCTGATCTCACCACGAGGATCCATCCTCTTGTTCTCTGCAACCATGGCCAGCTGGTTCGCCTTCATAGCTTCATTTTGGTATGCGGCATCACATTAAACAACAATGAAATAATAAATATCCTAAACTGACCAACACGAGATGAATTAGTTTAACGCTCCGACGCTAACACAAAGTCAACCAAACAGACTATTAGGACACGTGCATCCCCTATTGTTTTCAAAATTAGATATGAAGAGGCAAGATGATACCCGATTTGGCGCTGGAAATCTTCTTAACCCAGTATTCAGAGCAGTCATGGTAGGTTCATGGTGTCATCCTTTGTCTGCATCCATGAGTGGGGAGTTCCGGCGAGCACCCTACACACACTGCTAAGACCCAAGAGTGTGCCTCTCCCCACCTTCACCGTTGTAGCTCGCGTACCTCTCCTCCTCATCTCTGGTCTCCGTCGGCTCCTCCGCCATTGTAGCTCACGCACCTCTTCCCCTCCTCCTAGACCCCCGTCGCCGCATCCACCGCCGTGGCTCGAACCACCACGAAAGCCTCCCCACCGTCGCATTGGCCCATAGACATACCATGGCCGCTCGTGGGCATGGTGAAATCTCCATGGGTGGGGCGACACAAATTTGATGGGAGTAGGGAGAAGCGCCAGTGTGGTCGTCCGAGAGGGGACCGTCCACTGGAGAGGGAGGCATCGGGTGGTTGAGGAAGAGGGCCTCGTCCGGAGGACATGGAGAAGGATGCGGTGGGGTGGTTCGTGTTCAGGGGTGAGATCTGAGGACGGAGATAGGCAGGCCGGGGGAGGAGGTGGAGAACATGCACCGTGGGGTTCTTTCGCTTTTGTTGTTTAAAAAAAATTCTCGTCGTCCACGAACGTCGTCTGTTCCCTGCGGTTTTTTTTTTGTTGCGGGTTCGTTCGAGGGAGTGGGGAGATCCAACGAGGTTGAATCATCACGACGTTGGATTATGTTTTAATAGTAGAGATATAGGGCTTACTCGAGCTCATCCTCCAAAGTGACTTTCTGCCTTCTCCATGAGCTTTTTCGTCTGTGTAACCAAAAAATGCATTCACAAATTAGGATTAGAGTAAGGCAAAAATAGGTGTCATGTAAAAGAACCACAGTAATGCTACCTTTCATAGATGCTGCCCTTGGTTACAACTTCTGGTTTCTCGCTTTTGTTCTACATAGAGATATAAAACTGTTAGAGATGATGGGGAGACCATAATTGTTCAAACAAACATTCAATTAGATTGATTTGTGTATAGAAAGCCAGAGATCTGAGGGACTGAGGGGGGGGGGTGTCTATACAAAGCCACAGATCTGAAGGATTGCAGAGTTTGATCGTGGAAACTCCTACAAGAGTTTGCGCACATGCAGATTTTTCTTTGCTATAACTTTGCCAACTAATAGAGGAACTTCTCGATCTCCCTAACCTGAATATCTTGCAAACACAGAGTTCAACTCACAAAAGAAAATCGTATCAAGAATTATACTGGGTAGGTAGTAACAAAAATAGACTCGAAAACACACCAAACGGAAAAAAGAGGCGCCGGTTTAAAGAAGCCATTGAAACGAGGCTGCATATAGCTCAACACAACGCTTTGCAAACCTAGATCAATATTGACATTTCCTGGGCATGTACCTCTTTACTGAGCACCAATGAATCCTGCTAAATTGGAAAATACAGATATGTATTACTATACATTGCTACAAAGTCAGAGATACTATCCCTTACTGTACAAACTTATGTTGTCAGGCAAACATATTAACATGGGCATGGAAACCCGTGAACCAAATTTAATAATACATACATACACATTTTCTTTGTCTTGAATTTCTAGTGTCAACAAGATAACCGTACCCTGGTTCATCGTCTGAACCACGCCATGGGATCCGCTCATCCATGCTATCATCAAGCACAAGAAAATAGACCTTGAAGCTAGACAAACAACTATAATCTCTGTTCACAAGAAACAAAGTTGAAGCTGCATAAATATCAACTACCTTAGAAAAGCAATTTCGATGATTTAAAACAATTACTCGGAATAATAGTGGAAAGACAAAATTATCCAATCAGTTCACAAACCAAGCACATAGGCAAAATATTACTCACATTTAGACATCGGCAACTCAACAATCCACGTATTGACCATAATTAGACTAAGGTTACCCTTCCTTGCCATTGGAACATTAATGGATCAGAAAATTTTAGCTTTTGATACACATAAAGATTACCTAGAATCATCTTCCACGAAGCTAAATCCATCATCCCAGATTCATTCCCGTGCTAGCTTCATGCAAAGAAAAAACCACAAGCGCAGACATCAAAACGCACGCTCACCAAACCGGTGAATGAATGGCAATAAGAGACATCAACTGGGGAGAGAGAAGCTCACCTGAGAGAATACACAAATGATTGGGCAACTGCTGCAGGTCGACGAACACCATCATCGCGGCTGATAGGGGCCATGAAGAGGAGTAGCTTGGGCAGGGCGGGCGGGGAGGAGGGACGGCAGCTGCTCGGTCGCCAGCGGCTGCAGCAGAGGCCCGGCGGCCCGGCTCGCAGGGGGGCGACGGGGCGCAGATGCGGGGATGGTTACGGCGACGGCTGCTCGAGATCGTGCGGGAAGGAGAGTCTCGAGAAGTTCTGCGACGGATCACCCTAGGATTTAGATGACGGAGTCGGAGGAGGGAACCGGAACCTGCGGTCTCAACGCTGGGTAACACGGGACGGGAGCTCGAGGGGAGGGGAGGACGGCTTTGCTATCGTGCATGTCGTGCGTGTGGTTGGATCGCTTTTGCAGTTGTTTTTTCCCGATATTTGTTGCGATGGATTATTTTCTTTTTTTTCATGCTAGCAGTAGTTTTTCTTTTTTTTTAATCGTGCGTACGAAGGGTGGAGGGAGACGTGGATCGATAGAGGGAGACGTTCGATGGGCATGGAAACCCGTGAACCAAATTTAATAATACATACATACACATTTTCTTTGTCTTGAATTTCTAGTGTCAACAAGATAACCGTACCCTGGTTCATCGTCTGAACCACGCCATGGGATCCGCTCATCCATGCTATCATCAAGCACAAGAAAATAGACCTTGAAGCTAGACAAACAACTATAATCTCTGTTCACAAGAAACAAAGTTGAAGCTGCATAAATATCAACTACCTTAGAAAAGCAATTTCGATGATTTAAAACTATTACTCGGAATAATAGTGGAAAGACGAAATTATCCAATCAGTTCACAAACCAAGCACATAGGCAAAATATTACTCACATTCAGACATCGGCAACTCAACAGTCCACGTATTGACCATAATTAGACTAAGGTTACCCTTCCTTGCCATTGGAACAGTAATGGATCAGAAAATTTTAGCTTTTGATACACATAAAGATTACCTAGAATCATCTTCCACGAAGCTAAATCCATCATCCCAGATTCATTCCCCATGCTAGCTTCATGCAAAGAAAAAACCACAAGCGCAGACATCAAAACGCACGCTCACCAAACCGGTGAATGAATGGCAATAAGAGACATCAACTGGGGAGAGAGAAGCTCACCTGAGAGAATACACAAATGATTGGGCAACTGCTGCAGGTCGACGAACACCATCATCGCGGCTGATAGGGGCCATGAAGAGGAGTAGCTTGGGCAGGGCGGGCGGGGAGGAGGGACGGCAGCTGCTCGGTCGCCAGCGGCTGCAGCAGAGGCCCGGCGGCCCGGCTCGCAGGGGGGCGACTGTTGGGGAACGTAGTAATTTCAAAAATTTTCCTACGCACACGCAAGATCATGGTGATGTATAGCAACGAGAGGGGAGAGTGTTGTCTACGTACCCTCGTAGACCCAAGCGGAAGCGATCACTGGCGTAGAGGAAGTAGTCGACGTTCTCCTCGTGATCCGACCGATCCGGCGCCGTTACTCGGCGCCCGAGTTCTTGACACACGTACAGCTCGATGGCGTCCCTCGTACTCGATCCAGCCGAGTGTCGAGGGAGAGTCCCGTCAAGACGACGGCGTGGTGACGATCTTGATGTTTCACCGGCGAGGCTTCGCCTAAGCTTTGACAGTATAACCGAGGTGGAATATGGTGGAGGGGCACCGCACGGCTAAGGAACGATCCAAAGATCAAACTTGTGTGTTCTAGGGTGCCCCTGCCCCGTATATAAAGGAGGGGGGGGGCGGCCGGCCTAGCTAGAGCGCGGGAGGAGTCCTACTCCTACTGGGAGTAGGACTCCCCCTTCCTAGTTGGATTAGGTTTGGGGGAGGGAGAGAGAGGAGGCGCCCCCCTCCTTGTCCTATTCGGACTGGGGGAGAGGGCGCTGCCACCTCCTGGCCGGCCCTCCTCTTCTCCTCGAGGCCCACCGAGGCCCATTTACCTCCCGGGGTTCCGTAACCTCCGGTTTCAGGTAAATTCCGTTTCGCCGGAACCATTCGAACTCCAAACATAGGCTTCAATATATCAATCTTTATGTCTCGACCATTCCGAGACTCCTCGTCATGTCCGTGATCACATCCGGGACTCGAACTTCTTCGGTACATCAAAATACATAAACTCATAATAAGCATCATCGAAACCTTAAGCGTGCGGACCCTACGGTTCGAGAACAATGTAGACATGACCGAGACACGTCTCCGGACAATAACCAACAGCGGGACCTGGATGCCCATATTGGTTCCTACATATTCTACGAAGATCTTTATCGGTCGGACCGCATAACAACATCGTTGTTCCCTTTGTCATCGGTATGTTACTTGCCCGAGATTCGATCGTCGATATCAATACCTAGTTCAATCTCGTTACCGGCAAGTCTCTTTACTCGTTCCGTAATACATCATCTCACAACTAACTCATTAGTTGTAGTGCTTGCAAGGCTTCGATGATGTGCATTACCGAGAGGGCCAGAGATACCTCTCCGACAATCGGAGTGACAAAACCTAATCTCAAATCGCCAACCCAACATCGCCTTTGGAGACACTGTAGTACTCCTTTATGATCACCCGATTCGTTGTGACGTTTGGTAGCACCAAAGTGTTCCTCCGTAAGCGGAGTTGCATAATCTCATAGTTACAGGAACATGTATAAGTCATGGATAAAAGCAGTAGCAACATACTAAACGATCGTGTGCTAAGCTAATGGAATGGGTCATGTCAATCAGATCATTCTACTAATGATGTGACCTTGTTAATCAAATAACAACTCTTTGTTCATGGTCAGGAAACATAACCATCTTTGATTAACAAGCTAGTCTAGTAGAGGCATACTAGTGACATCTTGTTTGTTTATACATTCACACATGTATCATGTTTCCGGTTAATACAATTCTAGCATGAATGATAAACATTTATCATGAAATAAGGAAATAAATAATAACTTTATTATTGCCTCTAGGGCATATTTCCTTCAGCGACGGGGCGCAGATGCGGGGATGGTTACGGCGACGGCTGCTCGAGATCGTGCGGGAAGGAGTCTCGAGAAGTTCTGCGACGGATCACCCTAGGATTTAGATGACGGAGTCGGAGGAGGGAACCGGAACCTGCGGTCTCAACGCTGGGTAACACGGGACGGGAGCTCGAGGGGAGGGGAGGACGGCTTTGCTATCGTGCATGTCGTGCGTGTGGTTGGATCGCTTTGCAGTTGTTTTTTCCCGATATTTGTTGCGATGGATTATTTTCTTTTTTTTTCATGCTAGCAGTAGTTTTTCTTTTTTTTTAATCGTGCGTACGAAGGGTGGAGGGAGACGTGGATCGATAGAGGGGGAGTCGAACCATCCGGAGGTTGAACCATCACGACGTTCGATTCTCCTTTAATAGTAAAGACTAGTTGAATGCCCGTGCGTTGCCATGGGAATACGAAATATGATGTGAAAAATTACTCGACAGTGGACATTTTATATGAGTGCTTTTTATGGAGTACATTTCAACAACAGAACAATGTCAAAGTTAATTGGAAATCTATGAACATGGTCTTATTTTCTAGCCAACACATTGTAGACTTTGATCAGATTTTTCATTTGCTGAAATTTTATTTGGAGAGAACATGATGAAAAATGTAAACAACGGAGCACGATGTGACGCATTGGTAGGGGACCAACCCCATGAAACTGAGAGCTTCGGATCCACCATTTGTACATTGCCATCAGCTCTCACTTATTGATCTTTGACACATAGTTTTAAAAAAACACATTGCATGACTAAGTTTTCAAGCTCCGCGCGGCAACCAGGGCTTCACTGAAAAAGCACCATTCAGCACTGACGGCTTGATCGAAGAAGAACCCTTTTGTGCCGCCCTAGACTTAAGTTTTATAATTTTTGGCTCTTCAATTTTCTGTTTGTTTCCCTGTGATTCTTTAGTCAATTCGAACTCTTGTTGGTAGGTTGTATAGAACTTGCTGAGTTTTTTATCTCTTCCAATAACATCACCTTGGGACTCTTGTTGGTAGGTTCTTTTTGATGGTCAATAATATCCATATCTTTCATGGACACGTTCTGAAAAACTGAAATATATATACAAATACGATTTAAATATAGTACTATCATTTATTATTTTTCTTTGCAGGGAGTACTATCATATATTCATATACAACATGCAAACTAAAAAAGGTTAAAAAGACAGACATCTAGAATATGCAAAACGAGATGTGTTCTAGTCTAGCCAAGATATTTGGTATCCCGGACGGACTGTCCAAATACCTCAGTTCTTATGCTATAATATACAGAGAATGGCGTTTTGGCTCTCGGCCCCCATGGAGGCCTTTAAAAAAAATCAAAATTCAAAAATTTCAGTTCTAAACTTTTTCAAACAAGTAAACAATGATGTGAGGCGTATGTGTGTAAAATTCAAGGATGAAATACGTTGAAATGCGACATGTACAAAAAAGAACAAATTCATGATCTGGAAGGATGAATCGTATCATGTGTTAAAAACCACAAATTTGTATTTTTTGCACAGCCCACATTTCAACGTATTTTGTCCTCAAAATTTACACACTTGTGCACTATGCCTTCATCTATTTTTATAATTTTTTCAGAATCTGTTTGAATGTAAAAATATGATTTATTTTTTTTTAAGAATTTTGAATTTTTCATTTGAAGGTCTCCATGGAGCTCGGCCTCCAAAAGCAATTTCGCATAATGTACACTAATATACTCCATAAATAAAAACAATTATAGAGGTCTGGGACAAAAACAATTCTGCTACAGCCAGCACTCACAGTCTCTTTTCTCCTCGCTGCTCAACCCTTTCCCATTCAGCTAGCCACCAGCCCATGACTAGGGCTGGAAAAAAAACTCGAAGCTCGCGAGCTAAATGAGTAGCTTGTGACTCGGCTTGAATTGACTCGAACTCGAAGAATAATGAGTTGAGCCAAGCTTTAGTTTAAGATCGTTTATAGAACGAGTTAATCTAGCCGATCTCACGAGTACTCGCATAACTCGTTAGGCTCGGTACAAAAGATCAGCCAAGCACCTTGCGCCCCAGGCGCACAACACAACGCCTAGACGTTCAACGAAATTACAATTGTTTGGTCATGTGTATCTTACTAACTTGTTGATCATTGTGGTCATGTACAATTGTTTATGGTCAATGGTCATGTACATGGTACTGACTTGATGGTACTGACAACTGGAAGTTAAGCTCGCACATGCTTACAATAGTTTGTGAACATTGTAGATGTTCAATATATACATTTCACATTCCCAAGTAATCATTTATATCATATTCATAAGCTTTTATGTTCATATCATTAACGAGCTTAAAAAGCTAAACGAGTCAGCTCGCGAGTTATACGAGTCGAGCCAATCTTGCATTCGATCTCGTTATAGTAATGAGTCGAGTCGAGCTAGCTCGTTAACAAAATAAGCTTTAGCGAGTCGAGTTCGGCTCGAATTCCAGCCCTACCCATGACCCACCCTGCTCCTCTGTGCAGCCGCCGGCGCTTCATGGCGCACGGCACCCATCCCGGCCCAACCTCCCACCCCGTGCATCTGTACCGTCCCTACAGCCTACCTGCGTCGTCGCGAGCCTCCCACACCGCGCCCCCGTCACTCCCTGCTGTCCAGCAATATCAGGGGGGCAGGCAGATGCGTGTGCGGCAGCGGCATCCACCGCGCGGCGCTCCCTGCCCCGCGCCCCCGCCGCGATGACGCCACGTCGGTCCGAATCATCGGGTGGTAACGCCCGGCGACTGGCGCGCGCCGTGCAGCGCGAGGTGGGCTCGATCTGCATCCACCGGCGGGATCAAGCTCCTCATTTTGGAGACCCTGCCGCAATTTGTGCTCGGCCGGATGGGCGGAGATCGACGAGGAGTGGATTTCATGGTGCAGCACGACGCCGACGGCTTCTCTTCGCCACCGAGCTCTACTCCCCTCCCTATGCGTAAGGATCAGGGTGCCCACAGATCTTACCTTGTCACGGCCGGCTCTCGTCTCTCCGTCCGCGTCCTGCATTGGTAGCTCTGTTGGATTGGCACCGCCGGTGAAATTCGATCTCAGAGGTAAGCAAAAATCTGGAGGTAGATTGAATCTATCTTATATATACACAGTTTGAAGGATAGCTAGATGAGTAGTAATCGGTATACGGTTATGATTAAGTTGTTTATTTTGTGAGATGATGATAAAACCTTTCTTGGGTTGTCTGGATACGGAGTTTTTGCCAGTTCTGTTTCCCATAAACTCGTTTAAAGGTCTAACCAACTAAAATGAGTTAGCGTACCAAAAATATAGCTTAACAGTACGTCACACAAATTTATGCACTAAACTAGCAACTACTTAGTGAGTCAATAGATAATTTCTTCATCCCATTTCAACGAGTAACCTACTTAGTGAGTAACCTACAGTGAGTCAAACCAACCTCTTCAACGCCGGCGAGGAGGGGAGATGGATCCATTTCGGCCGGGGACGAAGGCACCCATGGCGTGATGATGATGGTCGGCGGAGGCAGGCGTTCACGGCGTGATGATGATGGCCAGCAGAGGCCTGGTACCAAGCCGTCCACGGCGACGAAGATTCACGGGTGGGCGGCGATCCGGGCGACGGCTGCAGCGACGATCACAACTAGGGTTTCGCATGTGGGCGGCGACAGGGCACGCACGTCGTGTTGTTTCAGCGGCGACCAGGTGCAACGTGGAGGGCGACGGGGATGCCGGAGAGGAATGCGGCGACTGGAAGGACCGTCACCGCAGGTCACAAGCCGATCTGTTTTTTTTTTCACATGTACCAACGCGGTGTACAACAACACGGGCGGGCATACGGTGATGGCATACGGTGTACGCTGGTTAGCGTACGGGCGACGGGTACGGCGTACACGGGAGGGCGTATGGCGACACGGGCAGGCATACGGCGACGGGCGGGTATGCTATATCCCGTGTGATAGGCCATACTACCCAATATACTTTTTGAGGGGTTGTACCGAAGCGGGACTCGACGGCGGGAGGCGTCAAAATGTTTCTTCTTTTTGCGGCGCCGTGCTCGCCGGCAGGGACACGGCCGGGCATGGAGCTGGCGTTCGCGTACGTATGGAGGACGTACGGTGGTGCTTCTGCTTGGTAGAGGCATGCATGGCATGCATCTCGGCGGCGACGAGGAAACCATGCATGACTCGTACGGAGTAGAAGATGGATGAACGTCGATCGGCGGGCGACGACGGTGAGCTTGGAAACGTCGTCGGTGCTACGTATGACAGATTGATGACGTTGTGGTCGTCGTCGACGGTGACGTTGGTGAGAAATAAGTGAGGGGGAGAATGACGTAACGTGTCACTCTCCATGTCGCCCATGCGTTTCTTCAGACCCTTACGGTGCTACTTATGACAGATTAGGAGCTCGTTGTCATCGGGATGCACGTTGGCGTTATATATATATATATATATATGTTTCATGCTGCCGGAAGAGCAGAATCTGAATTGCGCGACCGGTTCGTCATCCCAACTGTCATCCATGGTCGAGACCCCTTTGTATAAATACCACCAATGGCAGGCATGCATATTCTTCACTCGTCTCAAGTGCTTTGCTACCTACCTACACTAGCTAGCTAGCCATCTCCCGCTGGTGGTTGCTTGCTCGATCGATCCCTAGTCCGGCAATGGCAATGGCAATCAGCAAAATACATTTAGTTTGGTCACTATGTGTGGGTGTGGCTTTCACGTTTGCCGTCGCAGCAGCTGCTCAAGGTTCTGGTTCAGGCAGGGTGCGCCGCCATTACGATTTCTTCGTAAGTCTTCATATCAACTCTCATGCATGCACGAATGGACTGATATGCTACTAGCTAGCTAGTGGTCTGCAGAATTTACTTACTTGAAGTAGATGTTGTATGCATGACAAACGGCGGCTGCCATTGTTGCAGATAAGGGAGGCCAACTACACCAGGCTCTGCAGCGAGAAGTCCATCCTCACTGTGAACGGCGAATTCCCCGGCCCGACCATCTTCGCACGCAAGGGCGACGTGGTCCTCGTCAACGTCCACAACCAAGGTGACCAAAATGTCACCATCCACTGGTAATTTTTCGAACTGTACTACTTGTTTCACGACATGGCATTGGCATGAAGCTCTGCCCAGAACTGTACTTCATCATCAACGCCTCTTCTGCGACGTCTTTTCCGAGTCAGGCTAGCTCCTGCTGTCCATTCGCCGATCCTCTAGGCGTCATGGGTGGAGAGTGCGTTGATCTAGTTTGTTTAGGTTTTGTCGTGCTCTGAGGTGTTCAGTTCGGAGGGACGCGGCATGTGTGCTCTGTGTCCATCCTCTTTGCTATTTTTGGCTTGAGTTTGGGCCGGGCGAGTTGTTTGCCGGTGTTGCCACAGACTCACGGTGGATGTGGGTGCTAACCTCTCGGTGTAGCACGTTGCCGAAAGACGTTGTATCAGCCGTCTTGACTCTTCTTCTATCAATATGATACGCATGCTTGTGCGTATTCGAGAAAAAAAAGAATGACACTAGCTAATTCTCTGTGCATGGCCGGTGCAGGCACGGCGTGGACCAGCCGCGGAACCCATGGTCGGACGGGCCAGCGTACATAACGCAGTGCCCCATCCAGCCCGGCAACACATTCACCTATCGGATCATCTTTTCCGAGGAGGAGGGCACGCTGTGGTGGCACGCGCACAGCGACTTCGACCGCGCCACCGTGCATGGCGCGATCGTCATCCACCCCAGGCACGGCGCCTCCTACCCCTTCCCGAAGCCGCACCGGGAGATACCCATCATCCTCGGTACCCACGCTCAAACGCCGGGGCTCCTTGGGTTAAAATTTTCAGCGAAACTTCATCTGTTTTTTTTTTAATTTCACATATATCGGTGGGGTCTAAAATATTTTTAACCCCAAAATTTCGAGGTAGATTCAAGCTGATTTCAAAATAAATTTAAATTATGTTAGAATTCATTAAAACTAAGTAAAATTTAAAATCTGCAATAATATACTTTTTTTAAATTTAGCATACTTCAGTGTGGTCTGAAATTATTTTGTTTTCGAAATTAACCCTTTCCTGAAATCCGATCGCACGCGTGCTCGGACCTGGGGTGAGGCTTGACTGTGTGAACATTTTTGTGTGCAGGGGAGTGGTGGAACCGCGACGTCGGGCAAATGGTCGCTGAAGCCCTGAGCAGTGGCGGCGACTTCCAGCAGTCGGACGCCAACACCATAAACGGCCAGCCCGGCGACCTGTTCCCGTGCTCCAGTGACACCACCTTCAAACTGGCCGTCGAGCATGGCAAGACCTACATGCTCCGCATCATCAACGCAGCGCTCACCAACGAGTTCTTCTTCGCCATCGCCGGGCACCGCCTCACGGTGGTCGGCACCGACGCCGCCTACACCAAGCCGTTCACAGTCGATCACGTCTTCATCGGGACGGGCCAGACGAAGACCGTGCTGCTCAACGCTGACCGTGGCCGCTCGAACCACACGAGGTACTACATGGCGGCGAGGCCGTACGCGACCAACCCGCTAGCCCGCTTCGACAACAGCACGACCACCGCCGTCCTAGAGTACATTGACGCGCCGCAGGCCACGGCGATGTCGGACATCCCCGTCCTGCCGGCCATCAACGACAGCACGGCGGCGGAGGCGTACTCGGTGCAGCTCAAGTCCCTCGCCAGCGAGGAGCACCCGGTGGACGTGCCCCAGCACGTCGACGAGCACATGCTCATCACCATCGCGGTCAACGAGATCCCCTGCACGCCCGGCAAGCTGTGCAAGGGCCCCCGCAACAACAGCCTCGCGGCGAGCCTCAACAACGTCAGCTTCGAGATGCCCAGCACCGCCATCCTCGGAGCCTACTACAGCTCGGTGCTACTGGGCGTCGCCAAGACGGACTTCCCCGACAACCCGGCGATGGCTTTCAACTACACCTCCGACGACCTCCCTCTAGACCTCAGGTTCACGGCGCGCGGCACGAGGGTGAAGGTGCTGGAGTACGGCACCGTGGTGGAGGTGGTGTTCCAAGACACGGCCATCCTTGGCAGCGAGAGCCACCCCATGCACCTGCACGGGTACAGCTTCTACGTGGTAGGAAGAGGGGCTGGTAACTTTGACACGCACAAGGACCCGGCCACGTACAACTTGGACGACCCGCCGTACCAGAACACGGTCTCCGTGCCCAGGGCTGGCTGGGCCGCAATCCGCTTCCGGGCGGCGAATCCAGGTGAGTGCTTATTAAGCCATTTCTTTCAGCCCTTTTGTGGCTTTTGTGAGTTTTTTTTTCTTATTAACTTCACCTTTGTGTTCCTTGGTTGTTTAGGTGTATGGTTCATGCATTGCCATTTCGAGCGTCACATGGTATGGGGGATGGAAACCGTGTTTATTGTGAAGAATGGCAAGGCTGAGGAAGCTAAGATATTGCCGCCACCTCCAAATATGCCCAAGTGCTGATGGAGTCCATTATCTCCTGTAGAACGAGACAAGAAGTCAAAATGTCACCACTGAAGAAATAGTTTACCTAATACCTTTATTCAAGTTAACTAACAGTTTTCAACCAAAGACGCTTAATTAGAAGAAAAAAAAATGTGGTGAATCACCCTTAGATATGTGTTGAAAGACATCTACATTGTACCCTTCAGGATGTGTTGAATTTCATATAAATTTAAATCCGTGATTTCTTTTCAAAATCAATGAACTTCTTAAAAAACATGAATATCTTTTCAAAATCTATGAACTTTTTCAAAATTTTGATTTTTTTTAAATTAGTGAACTTATTTTTAAATTCCAAACACTTCTTTGTAGAATTCATTAACTTCTTCAAATTCATCATTGGTTTCCAAATTTGTGTAGTTTTCCAAAATTCTTAAACTTTTTCTTAAATTCACAAAAAATAGTTTTGCAAACTTATCGCTTTTTTTTGTGATCATTTGTGAATTCGAACATTTCTGTGGGACCTGCAAGCTTTTTCAAATTCTATGAACTTTTATTGAATTAGTGAACCTTTTTTCAAATTTGCGTCTTCTTTCAAAATCAGGACCTTTTGTCAAATTTGGAAAGCCCTTTTCATATCTATGTTTCTAAAATTCAATGGTCAAATGTTTATTGAGCGAAACAACCTAGTGGAGGAAACCGTGTTTTTTTAGGCAACAAGGAAACAGTTATGTAACCAGAAACAAAGAAAACTCTAGGAAATGCACATTGTTATTGACATCCGCCAAATGACCCCAATTTTTTCATTGGTTTGGATGACCAATTCAAGGCACCATGCCAAGTTCTTTTGGATTTATATAAATTTTCCATTTTCCGGAGTTTCTTGGTCAAAAAGTATGATAAATGGCCGGACGTGTCGCAACTTGGATACGATGTCGGAAATCGTTCAAACCTAGCATAGATGCCTACCATGGGCATTCCCACCTTGCAAAAGCTGAGGTCATTTCAAAAATGTCAAAAAATAGTCCATGTTCACGGAGGGTGACCATGGTTCAAAAAGTCAACATGCTCATCGAAGGCTCCGTATGAGGGCATGTTGTTTCTCGACATCCATGAAATGACCTCAATTCTTCTCATGGCCTTGTATGAGTAGTTCAAGGCATCATGCCAAGTTGTTCGGGTTTTCGAGAAGTTTTGCATTTTCTGGAGTATTTCGGTGAAAAAAGGCCGATAAATGGTTGGACATGTCGCAAGGTGCATACGGTGTCGGAAGTAGTTCAAACTTGGCATGAATGCCTACCATGGGCATGCCCACCTGGTGACAAAAGTTAGGGTCATTTCAAGAATGTCAAAAATAAAAAACACCATGTCCAACGTAGGGTGTCCTGATAGGCCACGTTTGACAACCATCCCTTTATAATCGCCTTTGTATCAAGGTATAATGAAAGACTATTCATTCTCATAACTTTATCTCTCAACTTTCACTTCTAAGCATCAACGAAGGAGAGAGGGAGAGAGAGTTATGATTTGCTTTGCCAAAGGCGATCTCTCAGTGTTCCGCTGTCTACCTTGGAAAGAGAACGTACGTACCGTAAATGGCTTTTCTCCCGTAGAAACCACCGATCTGCGTAGTATTAGTTGGCACGTCTGGTCTTGGCCGGATAGAACACCCTACTATGTACCAAAAACTGACTAATCAAGGAAGTCAATGAGCACTGGCAATACGCATTAGTCTTCCGATCTTCAGTGAAGACAGCGTGCAACAGGTCAAAAACTTTGTTTGACGTTTGCTGAAGCATGGCCAAACTAACTAGGTAAATAGGCTCCTGCTTAACACTCTCGCAAAACCTGCCAACGGATTGGCACCGTTCGTCTAGAATGGCGGCGCCATGACTGAGACTAGTAGATGAATTCCAGCCGGCCGATGCCTACATTGTTCTTGTTCTTGATCGGAATTCACAGGAGGACTCTGTTGCCGAGTTGCTGCATATTAGTACAATTCAGAAGAGGACACTGTTGGTGTTGGCATCACAGAGCCACAGGCGTGCCTGCACTGTATATCGTCATCGGCTAGGATTAGGATGGCCTGCCAGCTTAGCTAGTTTGAACATGTGTCTGTCACCAAGTGCGTGTTTGTTTAACTAACTCCAAGCCGATGGAATTTGTTTCTCCACACCAATCGAACATTTGTGGTGTGTATCCCCCAGTAGAGGACTAGTGCTTCTCTGAACCCAAACTAAAACTATTTGTGTGCGGCGGCAGCGTGTATGTGCATCTCCAACGCCGTTCATTAACACGGACATCCCAAACGTCCGTGGACAGCGGTGACACAGAGCCGACCATCCAACCCAGTGCATCAAATATCCACCTTTTGAAAAAAAATGGAATAAGACTAAAACAATATATGTCATGCAGCTTCACTTTGAATCATTCATCGATAACAATTCAGCTATACATTTAACAGTTTTGCTAAGTCTCAGTCGACTTAGACTTCGTTATGTCTCAATTGATGCTATATTCCTTTGATCTTGCATGGAGATTCGTACATGAAATTTCTTTTCTGTTTTTTTCTTTTTCTATCTTATATTATATCACTTGACTGAGACTCGGTTAAGTCTTAGTCGACCGAGACCTAGCCACACCCTACATTTGAATCCTAATAAAAGCGGCGGACGTTCAAGTTTTTCAAATCCATTCATCAAAAATTCAATCATGTTCCTCGAAAGCGGCCTTCATCTCAAGTGTTTTCTCCTCGAGCTTGACCTTCTTCATCAAGACATGTTGTTGTCCCAGATGAGATGCCTCTTGAGCTTCATCCAACAATGGATTAATGTGAAGGGCTTGCCCTCCGTCCTATGGTACATCGCGGCAGCGTGTCCAGGCTATACAGTGATGTGATCATCAAATTGCAACATTAAGTGAATCAATGAACTGACCAACACCTAGAGCAGCAAGAAGTAAAAGCTTACGATCTCTACGATTGGTGCACCAATTGGCCTCATTCTTTCCACTTCCGCAATCACAACGCAATGCTTCATCATGGAGTTTGAAATGGCGTACCAACAATGCAGTGGCGACTTCGCATCGCTAGCATGGATCACATCGAAATAGTAGGGCAAGTAGTGCTTGTACTCATGAAATCAAGAATTTACATGTTGCCAAAATATGGTGCTCTTCTGCTTTCCTGCCTACAAACCCAGCAACTGTGGCCAACCACGTGTCGCACAACATGCATCCTCCGTCACAAAGTACCCCACCACTGTCACGCATCCACATGTCGCCATTCTGCCCGACAGGCAGGCCTCACCTGACGGTTTTGGCTGTTTTCACGACCGAATTCGAGTATCAGTGCTTCGTGTTACGCATTAGGCGCAATTCATGTAGTTTTTTGTGCCCTCGCTTAAATCTGGTATCAAGTTATTATTCTAACCCTAATTATGATGGTTTTACGTAAATAACTCTTGGCCTGACATGCATGCATGGTTTTGCCGTTGGTTTCTTGCGCAAGTAAAGGCAAGGACATTCACGTCGGCGTTGAATGCTTGGCTTCTCGAAAGAAAAAGAACCCACAGGTTTTGATCAGGTCCCCACGTGCCCGCTTCAAGCCTCGACTTTTCTCATCAATGAGTAGTGCTAACTCTTGGCCCGTTCAAGTTTAGTGTGCTTAAAACGACCTCGTCCTAGCTTAGTTGCCGCGAAGGCTTCCACTCCCGGGGCCGGCTGCTCGGGCGTTGTGGTTGTCGCTGTCATCGCCGAAGAAAATGAAACGTGGAAGACTCGACCAACTAATTGTATGATGAAGGGAAATAATCTGAAACTAATTGAAGCTGGGGCAGGCATGCATGCATCGCCCGACGTCTCGACCGGCTCATCGCTAGCCCCTATAAATACTCTCGTGGAGCTGCCTCCAACGGCCATCGCACACACATATTGGTTGTATTCCCAACTCTAGCTAGCTTAACCAACAGGCGGTCTAAATCGTAACGACGTTGGCATGGCGATCAGTGCAGCTATGCTTTGGTTACTCGGTACTGTGGTGTTAACAACGTTGTCGTCCGCAGTCACCCCGGCCGAGGGCTCCAAGAATCACCACTACGATTTCGTTGTAAGTCTACCTGCAGTCCTGCACTCCATAAGCATTCACGTAGGATGCATTTTCGTTGTATGTGCTTGGGTCCATTTTCGTTATATATATACAAAAAGTGTATCAATCATGTTCGTCTAGCAATCTCAGTAGAGTAGCAACACTTATCTTGGGATAGAGGGAGTATGCGTCTTACTATGAAATTTCATGGGTTTCACAAACGCAGTCATGAGAACTACTCTCTCCGTTCCATAATATAAGAACGTTTTTGACACCAGACGGAGGGAATAGCTACTAACTAGCTAGTGACCAGAGCAGCAATGAGCCAATGACACGGCACCCTGTTAACTTTCTGTTCTTCAACAACACCTGAAAAGTCAAAATTACACTGTTCTTACCAAATCAACTTCCCTTACAGTGATAGCTACGGTAATACCTGCATACACGAAATGAACTAACGCCATTCTTCTTGCAGATAAAACAGACTAACTACACAAGGCTGTGTCACGAGAAAACCGTGCTCACCGTGAACGGCCAGTTCCCCGGTCCGACCATCTACGCGCGCAAGGGCGACATCGTCGTCGTCAACGTCATCAACCAAGGCAACAAAACATCACCATCCACTGGTAAGTTTGATTCCACCGCGCCGTTCACGTAACAAAACCTCTCTTCTTTGCCTGCCCAGCTGGTTAACCTTCTGACGTGATTCATGGGCAACCTCCTTGTGTGTAGGCATGGTGTGGACCAGCCAAGGAACCCGTGGTCCGACGGGCCGGAGTACATAACGCAGTGTCCCATCCAGCCCGGCGCCAACCTCACCTACACAGTCATCTTGTCTGAAGAAGAGGGCACGCTCTGGTGGCACGCGCACAGCGACTTTGACCGCACCACCGTTCATGGCGCCATCGTCATTCACCCCAAGAAGGGTACCACCTTTCCCTTCAAGAAGCCGCACAAGGAGATACCCGTCATCCTCGGTATGGATATATCTTCAACTTATTTGATGTATGAGCCATGTTTTTTTTTTGAAAGAAAAATGTATGAATCATGTTGTGTGCACCATGTGGTATTAATATGCGAGATGTTGATTCACAGGTGAGTGGTGGAACGTAGATGTGAACCGTCTGCTCCAGGAGGCCAAACGGACTGGTGGCGAGGTCAATATTTCCGATGCGAACACCATCAACGGTCAGCCGGGAGACCTGTTCGCGTGCTCCAAGGACGGCACCTTCAAGCTACACGTGGAGAGTGGCAAGACGTACATGCTCCGGATCATCAACGCGGCACTGGCCAACGAGCTCTTCTTCGGCGTTGCAGGGCACCGTCTCACCGTGGTTGGCACAGACGCGCGCTACACCAGGCCGTTCACCGTCGACTATATCATGATCTCGCCGGGCCAAACCGTGGACGCGCTCTTGGAGGCCGACCGCGCCACGAACGGTTCGTCCAATTGCCGGTACTACATGGCGGCACAGACGTTCGCGTCGAACACCGGCATCGACTTCAATAACAGCACCGCCACGGCCATCATGGAGTACACGGACGCGCCGTGTGCCGCTCGCATGGGCACGCCGGACTTCCCCAACCTTCCAGCCGTCAATGACACCGAGGCAGCGACGGCGTACACGGATCAGCTCCGGTCATTGGCCAGCAAGGACCACCCGCAGACGTGCCGGCCCATGTCGACGAGCACATGCTCATCACCATCGCCGTCAACGTGCTCCCATGCACGGGCAACATGACCTGCGATGGTCCACTCAGCAGCCGCTTCGCCGCTAGCCTCAACAACGTAAGCTTCCAGACCCCCTCTGTCGACGTCCTCGATGCCTACTACGGCTCCGTCCGCGGCGTGTACGAGGCAAACTTCCCCGACAAACCGCCCTTCTTCTTCAACTTCACCGATAACAACGTCCCCACGGAGCGCTGGTTCACTAAGCGCGGCACCAAGGTGAAGGTGCTGGGGTATGGAGCCGTGGTGGAGGTGGTTTTCCAAGACACGGCCATCCTAGGCGCCGAGACACATCCGATGCACCTGCATGGGTTCGCCTTCTACGTTGTGGGAAGAGGGTTCGGAAACTTCGACAAGCAGAAGGATCCGGCCACGTACAACTTGATCGACCCGCCTTACCAGAACACTGTCTCTGTGCCGAAGGCTGGTTGGGCCGCAGTTCGCTTCCGTGCTGCAAATCCCGGTGAGTGCTTTAGACATAATTTTGGTTATGAACCTCCTTGTCACTTAGTTGAAAATGAAATGAATGGTTTATAACTTTGGCCCTCGTTTTGCTACGCTAGGTGTGTGGTTTATGCACTGTCACTTCGATCGTCATCAGGTCTGGGGGATGGACACTGTGTTCATTGTAAAGGATGGCAAGACCCCCGAAGCTAAAATGATGCGCCGTCCGGCCGGCATGCCTAGGTGCTAACTTGCGTGATTATAAGTGTTGAAATATATTGCGCACCTTCCTCCATTAGTTTGGACTTTTGGATCAACTGACTGATGCATGAATTCAATATGGTATCCGAGCCAAGAGATTTTGAGTTCAAGGCCCTACCAACGCGGTATTAAATAAAAACGATTCTACGACAATCAAGAATATAATTATTGTTTGGTTAATTGATGAATTTATTTTGCGTTTTTTTAAGAATATATATCTGAAAGACTAAATAGGTCTGTTAAATTTATATTCGGCTGAATAGGAGAAGATCTTTTTGTCGTTCTACTACTATGATGTAAATTCTGATCTGTATTCAGTTCTTAAAATTAAACAAGTACTCCTAGTGTTTATGGATATTTGCATGTCTTGTTATTTTACAGGAAAAAAAATGTCACAGCTCATTTTCAGTGCACGTGTGCTGCAACACGTTTTAGTCAGGCAAACAAGCTTTTGTCTGGCAGCTTTCATGATCTCTTTCACACTTTCCCGTTAAAAAGTACTTCCTCCGTATCAAAATATAAGACGTTTTTATAGGCTAAACGTCCACTTATTCCCAGCCGTATGCAGAAGAAAATATCGTAGAATGAATCCATGGACTTTTGAGTTGACTCGCCGAATATATTATTTTGGAAACCGCACTCATATATTAATTAATTAAAACGAATGGTCATACAATCATTCGTTACAGTTCTTGCCACGCAGGGCTGAACACTATTAAATAAAATACCATCAGACCTATTAATAAAACTTTACAATCTTATGTGCCACCATATTCGCCTTTCTATTTATCTTGGTGATTTTTAAAATACTCATCATCTTGGAGACACTCAATGTTTCCTTCTTCAAATCAACAAGTTTTGACCTGTCCAGATTATCATTTGCAAAAACGGAAGCCACAAAGGAGCAATCAGTTTCCAAAATTATGGGCTTGTGAAGAGCGATACCAATATAAAGGCCTGAGATGGTCGCTCGAAGTTCCGCTCTAAAACAAGTACCAATATAATCCCACGAGGAAATAAGAACTTCTCCGTAATGAACCACCCCTACGCTCGCGTTGCTAATGGCCTCCACAAAACTTCGATCAACATTAATCTTGAGGAATTCGTTAGGTGGGAGGCAGCTAAGGAACACAACTCCTTTCCACATTACTAATGGATTGTAATCCATCGACCGCACCCTTACCTTTATTACTTACCTCTACCTTCATGTTTGCATGACAAGACGAGAAGGATGCCCAATAATTTTGAATAAAACTCACTGAGGCCGAGCTAGATTCATTTTTTTAACCAAAGGTCAAGTCATTCCTCAAATGCCAGGCTCTCCAGAACATGAATATTGTTTGCTCACGCATAGGCAAACTTAACTGATCCAACACAATAAGCAACCAGTCCATCCTTGAGCAGTTTAAAATATCTTCTGCCAGTAAATTCCATACCTCCCTCAAACCCATACGAAGCGCACGGACCTTGGGACAGCAAACCAAAGCATGAAGAACACATTCATCTTCAACACCACAGATTAAACACGTACCTAGGTTAGCTTGGTGGTGTTTTGTTGGAAATATGCCCTAGAGGCAATAATAAAAGTATTATTATATTTCAATGTTCATGATAATTGTCTTTTGTTCATGCTATAACTGTGTTATCCGGAAATCGTAATACACGTGTGAACACTTAGACCACAATATGTCCCTAGTGAGCCTCTAGTTGACTAGCTCGTTGTGATCAATAGATAGTCATGGTTTCCTGACTATGGACATTAGATGTCGTTGATAACGGGATCACATCATTAGGAGAATGATGTGATGGACAAGACCCAATCATAAGCATAGCATAAAAGATCGTATAGTTCGTTTGCTAGAAGCTTTGCCAATGTCAAGTATCTCTTCCTTCGACCATGAGATCGTGTAACTCCGGTTACCGTAGGAGTGCCTTGGGTGTATCAAAGCGTCACAACGTAATCGGGTGACTATAAAGGTGCATTACAGGTATCTCCGAAAGTATCTGTTGGGTTGACACGGATCGAGGCGGGATTTGTCACTCCGTATGACGGAGAGGTATCTCTGGGCCCACTCGGTAATGCATCATCATAATGAGCTCAAAGTGACCAAGGTGTTGGCCGGGATCATGCATTACTGACGAGTAAAGTGACTTGCGTGCTTGAGACTGAACGAGGTATTGGGATACCGACGATCGAGTCTCGGGCAAGTAACGCATCGATTGACAAAGGGAATTGCATACGAGGTTTGATAGAATCCTCGACATCGTGGTTTAACCGATGAAATCATCGAGGAGCATGTGGGAGCCAACATGGGTATCAGACCCGCTGTTGGTTATTGCCCGAGAGTCGTCTCGGTCATGTCTGCGTGTCTCCGAACCCGTAGGGTCTACACACTTAAGGTTCGGTGGCGCTAGGGTTAGTAGGAAGACTAGTATGTGAATACGAATGTTGTTGAGTCCGGATGAGATCCCGGACGTCACGAGGAGTTCGGAAGGGTCCGGAGGTAAAGAATAATATATAGGAAGTGGTGTTTGACCATCGGGAAAGTTTGGGGTTTCGGTGAAATCTGGGACCACCGGAAGGGTCGAGGTCCACCGGTGGGGCCACCCATCCGGAGGGCCCCATGGGCCAAAGGGGAAGGAACCAGCCCACAAGGGGCTGTTGCGCCCCTAGGGCCCACCCCGCGCCTAGGGTTGAAACCCTAGGGGGGGCGCCCCCGGCTTGGCAGGGGCACTCCACCCCTTGCCGCCGCCCCGGAGATTGGATCTCCAGGGCCGCCACTGGGGCCTATATAAAGGGGGAGGGGCTGCTGTACACAACTCCCAAGGCGCAGCCCTCCCTCCCAACACATCTCCTCCTCCGTAAGAGCTCGTGAAGCCCAGCCGAGTATCGCTTCTCCATCATCACCACGCCGCCGTCGTCTTTGCCGGTGGAGCTGTCTTCCTCAACCTCTCCTTCCCCTTGCTGGATCAAGAAGGAGGAGGCGTCGCTCGTCCCGTCACGTGTGTTGAACGCGGAGGTGCTGTCCGTTCAGCACTTGGCATCGGTGATCTGAATCACGTTCGAGTACGACTCCATCATCACCTTGCAAGCTTCGCACGCGATCTACAAGTGGTATGTAGATGTTATCTCTCTCCCGTTACTCGTTGCTTAGATGAACTCATAGATGGATCTTGGTGAAGCCGTAGGAAAAATTTTAATTTTCTGCAACGTTCCCCAACAGTGGCATCATGAGCTAGGTGTATGCGTAGTTCTCTATTGCACGAGTAGAACACAATTTGTTGTGGGCGTTGATCTTGTCATCTTACTTGCCCCTACTAGTCTTTTCTTGCTCAACGGTATTGTGGGATGAAGCGGCCGGACCAACCTTACGTGACGCTTACGTGAGACCGGTTCCACCGACTGACATGCACTAGTTGCATAAGGTGGCTGGCGGGTGTCTGTCTCTCCCACTTTAGTTGGAGCGGATTCGATGAACAGGGCCCTTATGAAGGGTAAATAGAAGTTGACAAAATCACGTTGTGGTGATTCGTAGGTAAGAAAACGTTCTTGCTAGAACCCAATCGCAGCCACGTAAAAGATGCAACAACAACTAGAGGACGTCTAACTTGTTTTTGCAGCGATTGATCATGTGATGTGATATGGCGAAGTTGTGATGAATGATGAATTGTGATGTATGAGATCATGTTCTTGTAATAGGATTCACGACTTGCATGTCGATGAGTATGACAACGGCAGGAGCCATAGGAGTTGTCTTTATTTTTTGTATGACCTGCGTGTCATTGAAGAACGCCATGTAAACTACTTTACTTCATTACTAAACGCGTTAGTCATAGAAGTAGAAGTAGTCGTTGGCATGACAACTTCATGAAGACACGATGATGGAGATCATGATGATGGAGATCATGGTGTCAAGCCGGTGACAAGATGATCATGGAGCCCGAAGATGGAGATCAATGGAGCTTGATGATATTGGCCATATCATGTCACAACTATATAATTGCATGTGATGTTTATTATGTTTATACATCTTGTTTACTTAGGACGACGGTAGTAAATAAGATGATCCTTACAAAATTTCAAGAAGTGTTCTCCCTAACGTGCACCGTTGCTACGGTTCGTCGTTTCTAAGCACCACGTGATGATCGGGTGTGATGGATCCTTACGTTCACATACAACGGGTGTAAGACAGATTTACAGCGAAAACACTTAGGGTTAACTTGACGAGCCTAGCATGTACAGACATGGCCTCGGAACACGGAGACCGAAGGTCGAACACGAGTCGTATGGAAGATACGATCAACATGAAGATGTTCACCGACGATGACTAGTCCGTCTCACGTGATGATCGGACACGGGCTAGTCGACTCGGATCGTGTAACACTTAGATGACTAGAGGGATGTCTAATCTAAGTGGGAGTTCATAATTTTGATTAGAACTTTATTATCATGAACTTAGTCTAAAACCTTTGCAAATATGTCTTGTAGATCAATGGCCAACGCTAATGTCAACATGAACTTCACGCGTTCCTAGAGAAAACCAAGCTGAAAGATGATGGCAGCAACTATACGGATGGGTCCGAACACGAGATCATCCTCATAGCTGCCAAGAAACAATATGTCCTAGAAGCACCGTTAGGTGACCCACCTGTTCTCCCAGCGCTGCAAGACGATTTGAACGTCTGGCAGACTCGTTCTGATGATTACTCCCTCGTTCAGTGCGGCAT
Source organism: Aegilops speltoides (assembly GCA_021437245.1). Taxonomy (NCBI): domain Eukaryota; kingdom Viridiplantae; phylum Streptophyta; class Magnoliopsida; order Poales; family Poaceae; genus Aegilops; species Aegilops speltoides. The sequence goes on from CM038146.1 coordinate 421,251,777, forward strand.
GCTCTACAGCTTAGAACCGGGGCTCCAAAAGCGTTTTGAGCATCACGGAGCATATGAGATGTTCGAAGAGCTGAAACTAGTTTTCCAAGCTCATGCCCGGTCGAGAGATATGATGTCTCGACAAGTTCTACAGATTGTAAGATGGAGGAAAACAGTTACGTCGGTGAGCACATCACGAAGATGTGCAGGTTGCACAACCGTATGACCCAGCTGAACATTAACCTCCCAGATGAGGCGGTCATTGAGAATCCTCCGATCGCTTCCACCAAGCTACAAGAGCTTTGTGATGAACTACAACATGCGGGGATGGTGAAGACCATTCTGAAGTGTACTCAATCTTTGAAGTCGCAGAGGCTGAAATCAAAAGGAACATCAAGTGTTGATGGTCAATAAGACCACTAAGTTCAAGAAGGGCAAGGGAAGAAGAACTTCAAGAAGGACGGCAAAGATGTTGCCGCGCCCGTAAGCTTGTTGCGGGAAGAAGTCAAAGAATGGACCCAAGCACGAGATCGAGTGCTTTTATTGCAAGGGAAGGGTCTTTGAAGCGGAACTGCCCCAAATACTTAGCGGATAAGAAGGCCGGCAACACCAAAGGTATATTTGATATACATGTAATTGATGTGTACCTTACCGATTACTCGTAGTAACTCACGGTATTTGATACGGTGCCGTTGCTCATATTTGTAACTCACAGCAGGAGCTGCGGAATAAACGGAGACTGGCGAAGGACGAGGTGACGATGCACGTCGGGAATGGTTCCAGAGTCGATGTGATCGCCGTCGGCACGCTGCCTCTACATTTACCTACGGGATTAGTTTTGAACCTTAATAATTGTTATTTAGTGCCAAGTTTGAGCATGAACATTGTATCTGGATCTCGTTTGATACGAGATGGCTACTCATTTAAGTCTGAGAATAATGGTTGTTCGATTTATATGAGAGATATGTTTTATGGTCATGCTCCGATGGTCAATGGTTTATTCTTAATGAATCTCGAGCGTAATATTACACATGTTCATAGTGTGGATGCCAAAAGATGTAAAGTTGATAACGATAGTCCCACATACTTGTGGCATCGCCGCCTTGGTCACATTGGTGTCAAGCGCATGAAGAAGCTCCATGCAGATGGACTTTTAGAGTCTCTTGATTATGAATCGTTTGACACATGCGAACCATGCCTCTTAGGCAAATGACCAAGACTCCGTTCTCCGGAACAATGGAGCGAGCAACCAACTTGTTGGAAATCATACATACCGATGTGTGCGGTCCAATGAGCGTTGAGGCTCATGGAGGATATCGTTATGTTCTCACTCTCACCGATGACTTGAGTAGATATGGGTATGTCTACTTAATGAAACACAAGTCCGAGACCTTTGAAAAGTTCAAGGAATTTCAGAATGAGGTGGAGAATCAACGTGACCGAAAGATAAAGTTCCTACGATCAGATCGTGGAGGAGAATACTTAAGTCACGAATTTGGCACACACTTAAAGAAATGTGGAATCGTTTCACAACTCACGCCGCTGGAACACCTCAAATAAACGGTGTGTCCGAACGTCAGAATCGCACTCTATTGGATATGGTGCGGTCTATGATGTCTCTTACCGATTTACCGCTGTCATTTTGGGGATACGCTCTAGAGACAGCTACATTCACTTTAAATAGGGCACCGTCTAAATCCGTGGAGACGACACCGTATGAATTATGGTTTGGGAAGAAACCTAAGTTGTCATTTCTGAAAGTTTGGGGATGCGATGCTTATGTCAAGAAACTTCAACCTGAAAAGCTCGAACCCAAGTCGGAAAAATGCGTATTCATAGGATACCCTAAGGAAACTGTTGGGTATACCTTCTACTTAAGATCCGAAGGAAAAGTCTTTGTTGTTAAGAACGGATGCTTTCTAGAGAAAGAGTTTCTCTCGAAAGAAGTAAGTGGGAGGAAAGTAGAACTTCGATGAAGTACTACCTCTCGAGCGGGAAAGTGGTGCGGCGCAGAAACCGTTCTGTAATGCCCACACCAACTAAAGAGGAAATCATTGATGATGATCAAGATACTTGGATCAAGTTACTCTTGAACTTGAAGGTCCACGAGGACACGTTCCGCACTGCAGTGGTACGGCAACCTGTCATGGAAATCATGTTGCTAGACAACAATGAACCTTGAACTATGAAGAAGCAATGGCGGGCCCAGATTCCAACAAATGGCTTGAGGCCATGAAATCCGAGATAGAATCCATGTATGAAAACAAAGTATGGACTTTGACAGACTTGCCCGATGATCGGCGAGCGATAGAAAATAAATGGATTTTTAAGAAGAAGACGGACGCGGATGGTAATGTTACCATCTATAAAGCTCGACTTGTCGCTAAGGGTTATCGACAAGTTCAAGGGATTGACTACTGACGAGACATTCTCTCCGTAGCGAAGCTTAAGTCCGTCCGAATCATGTTAGCAATTGCCGCATACTATGATTATGAGATATGGCGATGGACGTCAAAACGGCATTCCTTAACGGACATCTTAAGGAAGAGCTGTATATGATGCAGCGGAAGGTTTTGTCGATCCTCGAACGCTAACAAAGTATGCAAGCTCCAGCGATCCATTTATGGACTGGTGCAAGCATCTCGGAGTTGGAACATTCGCTTTGATGAGATGATCAAAGCGTTTGGGTTTATCTTGAGACTTATGGAGAAGCTGCGTTTACAAGAAAGTGAGTGGGAGCTCAGTAGCATTTCTCCTATTATATGTAGATGACATACTCTTGATGGGAAATGATACAAAACTTCGGACAGCATAAAGGCCTACTTGAATAAGTGTTTTTCAATGAAGGACCTTGGAGAAGCTGCTTATATATTAGGCATCAAGATCTATAGGGATAGATCGAGGCGCCTCATAGGTCTTTCACAAAGCATATACCTTGATAAGATTTTGAAGAGGTTCAAAATGGATCAGTCCAAGAAAGGGTTCTTGCCTATGTTACAAGGTGTGAAATTGAGCTTAGCTCGACCACCGACCACGGCAAAAGATAAAGAAGAGATGAGTGTCATCCCTATGCTTCAGCCATAGGATCTATTATGTATGCCATGCTTGTGTGTACTGGACCGATGTAAACCTGGCCGTAAGTTTGGTTGCAAGATACCAAAGTAATCCCGCAAGGAACACCGGACAGCGGTCAAGAATATCTGAAGTACGAAAAGGACAAAGGACATGTTTCTCGTTTATGGAGGAGACGAAGAGCTCGTCAGTAAAGGGTTACGTCGACGCTAAGCCGACTCAGATCTGGATGACTCAAGTCACAAACCGGATACGTGTATATGTTGAATGGTGGAGCGATGGCTGGTGCGGCTGCAAGCGAGCGTCGTGGCGGGATCTACGTGTGAAGCGGAGTACATGGCAGCCTCGGAGGCAGCGCATGAAGCGATTTGGGTGAAGGAGTTCATCACCGACCTAGGAGTCATACCCAATGCGTCGGGGCCGATCAAACTCTTCTGTGACAACACCTGGAGCTATTGCCCTTGCCAAGGAGCCCAGGTTTCACAAGAAGACCGAGCACATCAAGCGTCGTTTCAACTCCATCCGTGAAAATGTCCAAGATGGAGACATAGAGATTTGCAAAGTGCACACGGATCTGAATGTCGCAGATCCGTTGACTAAACCTCTCTCGCGTGCAAAACATGATCAACACCGAACTCTATGGGTGTTCGATTCATCACAATGTAACGGAGTAGTGACTCTAGTGCAAGTGGGAGACTGTTGGAAATATGCCCTAGAGGCAATAATAAAAGTATTATTATATTTCAATGTTCATGATAATTGTCTTTTGTTCATGCTATAAGCGTGTTATCCGGAAATCGTAATACACGTGTGAACACTTAGACCACAATATGTCCCTAGTGAGCCTCTAGTTGACTAGCTCGTTGTGATCAATAGATAGTCATGGTTTCCTGACTATGGACATTAGATGTCGTTGATAACGGGATCACATCATTAGGAGAATGATGTGATGGACAAGACCCAATCATAAGCATAGCATAAAAGATCGTATAGTTCGTTTGCTAGAAGCTTTGCCAATGTCAAGTATCTCTTCCTTCGACCATGAGATCGTGTAACTCCCGGTTACCGTAGGAGTGCCTTGGGTGTATCAAACGTCACAACGTAACTGGGTGACTATAAAGGTGCATTACGGTATCTCCGAAAGTATCTCATTGGGTTGACACGGACCGAGGCGGGATTTGTCACTCCGTATGACGAAGAGGTATCTCTGGGCCCACTCGGTAATGCATCATCATAATGAGCTCAAAGTGACCAAGGTGTTGGCCACGGGATCATGCATTACGGTACGAGTAAAGTGACTTGCCGGTAACGAGACTGAACGAGGTATTGGGATACCGACGATCGAGTCTCGGGCAAGTAACGCATCGATTGACAAAGGAATTGCATACGAGGTTTGATAGAATCCTCGACATCGTGGTTTAACCGATGAAATCATCGAGGAGCATGTGGGAGCCAACATGGGTATCCGGACCCGCTGTTGGTTATTGCCCGAGAGTCGTCTCGGTCATGTCTGCGTGTCTCCCGAACCCGTGAGGGTCTACACACTTAAGGTTCGGTGGCGCTAGGGTTAGTAGGAAGACTAGTATGTGAATACGAATGTTGTTGAGTCCGGATGAGATCCGGACGTCACGAGGAGTTCGGAAGGGTCCGGAGGTAAAGAATAATATATAGGAAGTGGTGTTTCGCCATCGGGAAAGTTTGGGGTTTCGGTAAAATCTGGGACCACCGGAAGGGTCCTGGGGTCCACCGGTGGGGCCACCCATCCGGAGGGCCCCATGGGCCAAGGGGAAGGAACCAGCCCACAAGGGGCTGGTGCGCCTCTAGGCCCACCCCGCGCCTAGGGTTGAAACCCTAGGGGTGGGGCGCCCACCGGCTTGGGGGCACTCCACCCCCTGGCGCGCCCCCACGGAGATTGGATCTCGGGGCCGCCACAGGGGCCTATATAAAGGGGGAGGGGGCTGCTGTACACAACTCCCAAGGCGCAGCCCTCCCTCCCAACACATCTCCTCCTCCGTAAGAGCTCGTGAAGCCTCGCCGAATCTCGCTTCTCCATCATCACCACGCCGTCGTGCTGCCGGTGGAGCTGTCTTCCTCAACCTCTCCTTCCCCCTTGCTGGATCAAGAAGGAGGAGACGTCGCTCGTCCCGTACGTGTGTTGAACGCGGAGGTGCTGTCCGTTCAGCACTTGGCATCGGTGATCTGAATCACATTCGAGTACGACTCCATCATCACCTTGCAAGCTTCCGCACGCGATCTACAAGTGGTATGTAGATGTTATCTCTCTCCCGTTACTCGTTGCTTAGATGAACTCATAGATGGATCTTGGTGAAGCCGTAGGAAAAATTTTAATTTTCTGCAACGTTCCCCAACATGTTTTACTCTACAACCGGACTTGGCAAATCAGACCCCTCAAACGCCCGAGGACACGCCCGCGGATAGCGACCCGACATGCCTCAAAAAATGCATTCCACATTCGGATACCTCAATTTAGAAATCTCAAATCCATATTATTACATGCAATGTGAAACCTAATCTAAACGGAACTCGACTGGTGCCGCTCCCTGCTTGCCCGGCTCCGCCCTAGCCATGTCCGGCGGCCAACTGCGCTCCTCAGAATGTTGGTCTAGTCGCCGGCAAGGTAGAGTAGGGCATGGGACACGAGTCGACTCATTGGACTCAATGCATCGCCATCTCCGATGCCCTACTCTTCCTCGTCGGAGCCCGGAACCCGTTGGGTGCCGGTGGATGCCAGATCGATGACGGATCCATCCGGGGACGAGCCGCCGACGTCCACCATGATGCGGTTGTGTGTCCCAGACTGATGCCCCGTACGGGGCGCCAGAGAATGCGACTCCGCCTTGCCGACGTACGCCACTGCGAGGGCTGCCGCCGCCTCCCGCGCCCGGTGCCTTGCGCGGCTGGCACGCCATGCCATGACCTCGTGGGACGATGGTGCGTCCCGAATGTCAGCGCGCCAATGAAGGTGTTTCGCGTCCACTAGCGCATTCGGACGCCAGACGTACTGCACGGCCTCCGGCGAGGCAGCTACAGCTGGCCTAGCACCAGATCCATGTGCCATTTGGGCGGACGCAATGGATTCTGTACAGATGGAGTCCGAGCACAGCCGTGCGCGGGCCTCCTGCCAGGCGCGGCCGAACGCAAGCCGGACAATCATCTCCTCCTCGGGGCGGCGTGGGATGAGCTCGGGGTCGACGAATCTGGTGGTGAAGGACTCGGACCCGCTGCCCGCTATGCCGGAGACGACCGGAAGGAGCCGGAGAAGAGTTTGGGTGGCAGAGGGGAGTGGGGGGAGGGGAGTGAAGTGTCTAGTGTTTGGTCCAGCGAGCTGATGGGGAGGAATTTATGTGGGGTCGGGTGGTGGGCCGGGTCTGACGTGGCGGGCATGCGCGGGAGCCGCCATATTTGGGCTCGATATGGGGGGTGCCGGTCAGCCCGGGCGTTTGAGGGCCGTTTGAGGGGCCTGTCTGGGTTAAAAAATCAAGACCGGGCAGCCCGCCCGGGCGTATGAGGCGGGTTTCAGGCGCCCGGTTGTAGATGCTCTTAACTTCTACAGCCAGGCTGTTAGGCGCAGCCCTCCAAGCAAAGATTGTAATCTTCTGAGGGACATTAGCCTTCCAAATAATATCCCAGAGCCTCCTTTCCTCATTTATGGCTATACTAGACTTCCCCACTACAATGTCCATCGAAAATAATCTATTTTTCTCATGGTGCCAGGTGATGAAATAACCCTCACCCAAGTTCAGAATATGCAACTTTGAAATTTCCTCAGCGTCATAGATGCCGGATCAAATTCTCATCTTATCTCCTTGAGCCACTCATGAATAAATCAGCCACCCATTTGACCCTAGTTCTGGTCCTCTTAGCAGATATTTTTAGGCCAGAATCCCTGGGAAGCCAATTATCCCTCCAAGTATTTATACTAGAACCATCGACGACTCTCCAGATGATACCCCTTTTCAACAACTCGAGTCCATGCAAAATACCTTACCAAGTAATAAATGATGTTGCTTGATGGAAGACAGTATCAATAAGATGCCCATGAGGGTAATATTTAGCTTTCATCACCTTTGGACACAAAGAGTCCGGAAAAACCAATAATAGCCAAGCATGTTTGGCCAAAAGTGCTTGATCCAGTCTGAAACCCACTTAAGAGCTTTATCTTTTGTATATTGAAATTTGCCAGCCTTCTTACGACCTTCTAGTACCGGCAAGCCAAAATATTTATCCTCAAACCCATCACTCGTGATTTTAAGGATAACCAGGATAGACACCTGTATCTCAATAGAACACTTTTTGCCAAATAAAATGGAACACTTGTCCGGACTTAATAATTGGCATGTACCCTTCTCATAAGCCGTCAAAATATCCTTAATGGCCAAAGCTTTCTCCAGAGAACCCTTAAAAAATAGGAGACTAACATCAACAAATAATAAATGAGATATACCCGATGCATGTCTGTTTAGCCGGAAATCTTGGATAACCCCTCTTGCCGATGCATCATTGGGTCACAACGAGAGGACCTTAGCCACAAAGAGGAATAAGTACAGAGGTAATGGATCCCCTTGCCTCAGACCACGTGAAGAATGAAAATACTCTAGTAACTGGCCATTAAAACGCACAAAGAATTTCATTGAGGTAACACAGGTCATAATCCATTTAATCCAGATTGGATCAAAACATATGATCGGAGCATACCTTCCAGGAACTTCTAGTCGACACGGTCATATGCTTTAGCTAGGTCCAACTTATATGCATAGTATTTGCCACAAGAATTTTTCAATGTATTCAACGAGTGCGTGCATTCAAAGGCGAGAAGAGCATTATCTGAAATTATTCTTCCAGGGATAAAAGCACTTTGGGTAATAGAGATCATACCATCCAACAGAGGTCTTAATCTGTTGACAAGGTACTTGGAGATAATTTTGTATATGACATTGCATAGGCTAATAGGTCCAAAATCTTTTATTGATTGGGGATTCTTAATTTTAGGAATAAGAACAATAGTTGTGTCATTTATCCCCTTTGGCATACTTCCCTAAATAAAGAACTGTCGGACAGCACGAACAATGTCCACCTTGAGTAAACCCCAATTTCTTTGAAAAATCCCAGCTGGAAACCCATCTGGCCCCGGGGCCTTCAACGACCCAAGTTGAAAGAGATCATCGCTAATTTATTGTTTAGAAAAAGGTCTGCAGAGATCTTTATTCATATCCTCATTTACCACCGGTTTCACAAGCGAAATAATACGAGATGGATTGATCATAGTGTCGCACGAATAAAGGTCCTTGAAAAACAAATTTGTGATACCTTGAATTTTCTCAAAATCCTTTGAGAGAGACCCATCATTTCTTATGATAGCAGAAATATTGTTCTTCTTAGATCTCCATGTGGCCTTTCTATGATTTTTTGTGTGTTTCTATCCACTCATTTCATTTTGTTCAAACATGATCTCTGCTTCCACATGATTTCTTCCTTGATCAGAAGCTTGTCCATCACTGCAAGGATTTTCTTCCTCTCCACACTTGCATTAAGATCATTTATTTTGAATAACACATTTAATCTTGTACAAGCATATTCAAGCTTTTTAGGCAGATATCTAATATGAACCTTACTCCACCCATGAAGAGACTTCATCATCTTGTCCAGATTATTTGCCACATCTCCCAGATCATTCACGAGCGAGCAATTATTCCAACACGGTTCGATCTGATCTTTCAGTGTTGCATCCTCTCTTTCCCAATATTCTTCATATTTTAACTGTTTAATAAATTTTCCGGAGCAAGGAGCCCCCAACGTTTCAATAAGAATAGGACAATGATCTGACCTGGATCTGACAATATGTGAGACCTTACAGTCAGGAGAAATAGATGACCATTGTGGGCACGCCACCGCTCAGTCAAGTCGCACCTTCAAATTTTTATTGACATCCTGCTTATTATTGCAAGTCCAAGGAACTTCATAAAAGCCCAAGTCGAATAAATTGCACTCAGATCGAATCTCACAAAAAATAGCCATAAGTTCGAAGACCGCTTGATCCGAGAGAAGTGCTCATTCTGCCACATTGCCTCATTAAAATCTCCATCCATAAAACCATAGACCAGACCCAAGCGGTTTAATTCGCCTTAGAAGATCCCACATAACATACCTTTGATTCGCCTTTGGTTCCCCATACACAAAAGTGTTCTCCACTTAGTGCTAGCACCATTGCAGATGTACATGTGAATAAAATGATCTCCATATTTGTTCAATTCCAAAGTATAAAAGTCATCCCAAAAGACCGCTAATCCACGTGCTTTGCCTGAAACAAAAATAGTAAACACATTTTTCATAGTCAAATGATAACGCAAACTCTCAATATACTCTTTGTTTTGCCTTGTTTCAGAAGAAAAAAAGGATAAAAGTTGGGTCGATGTGTCTTGTGAGACACACCAGTTCTTGAACTGTCCGAGGTTGACCCAAACCTCGGCTGTTCCAGCAAATCGCCAGTAGCTTCCTTGGTATTATCTCCTACATCTTTTCTATCCCCTACAGATTCTTTCCTCCTGTCCTAGACCTCTTCCTCACCCTCATCTACTTCTTCAGTTACATGAACAATAGATCCATCTATGCCTACTACAATTTCAACTCTATCACCACACACTCTTTTACAAATTTTTTAATCAACATTTTTGGTGTTGCTAAATGTGCGTACCGCACATGGCTCCGCCACGTCACGAGCTTGATTAAGCTCGTATGTCGTCGGGTGTGCTTCCATTCAGGCACACACACTCTTTTACATAACACACTCATATTCTTTTTTTTACGAAATAACACACTCGTATCCATAGCACCCCTAAACTATAGACTTTTCGTACTAGTGTTGTTCACGATGACAACGCCCCTCCAGCAGCGGACGCCTATATGGAGGACAACCACCGCCGCTCCGGGGACCGCAAGGGCAAGGTCCTGACGCGGAAATGGTGAAATCTGATGCCCCTCCGTTTATTTCTACCCCTCCATTCCTAAATATAAGCCTTCTTTAGATATGATATACATAGACATATTTTAAAATATAGATTCATTTATTTTGCTTTGTATGTACTACTGGAAGAAGAAAGGAAAACCTGAAACGAAAGTTTATGTAACGATGACAAACATGGGCGTGCGTGTGTGGCGTGGATGTGGTAGAGCGGTGCCGCCCACGCAGAGTTGTTCGGTGCTGTCGCTCACGGATGGGTGGGCGTGAAGAAGGCCTGCCGCTTTGAACATTTTGTCTTGTTCTATCCAGCCGAATCTCCTGAGCCCCGCCCGCGGGTGTGTGTGGCCGTAACCTCGTAGGACGGGCCACCCAAGTGAACATGTGTAGAAATGGCTGTGTGTATACGTGACAACAACTGACAACTACCCGTGCCGTCTCGCTTTGCTATGCTTGGCAAAGGAGCCGATCAATACAGGGAAAACGCATGTTCAAAAGAATACTGGGAAAACGCTAGTCTATGAGCCAACAAAAAACTAGTCTGCGTACTAGCATTAGCAGACTCTTTATAACCCACACATTCACTAACTATGGTCACAGTAAGAAAAATAAGAGCATCTTCAATCACCATCATATAAAGCAGACACACTATTTACGTCCGGACTCGTCTGCGAACATGGATGTAAGAGTCATTCGACCTTTTCCCCTAAACCTTGTCACCCGAAAAAAAAGAACTTATCCCCTAAACGTCTACACTTATTTTTTTTAATCCGTAACACTCAAAATACTTATAGAAAAAGCAAAATTCATCCATAAATAACATGCAAATATCCCTAATACAACACATGAAACACTCAATATATTCCTTACGCCTTCTCTTTCCTCCTTCACAAGAAAAGATCTCACGCTTTCCTTCTCCCGCGGCATCGCCACCGGTCCGCCTCATCTTCAATAGCCTTTGGGCCATGGAGGTGCAGAGGACCTCGCCCCCCCCCTCCCCCGGTTGTCGGGAGGGGCCCTGTTCTCGTTCTTGTTAGGTTTGGTGTCTTGGTTGGGGCTATGTGGCGGCGGCGATGTCCCTCAATAGGAATAATGTCTCCCACGTGCTATCCCCGTCTCGATGGTGCGTCTAGCTTCTTCGGAGGGTGTGCTGAGGTGTGTTTCCGTTGGATCTTAGGGGATCCGGTAGGTGTTGTTTTTCGGTGGGTCTGTTTGGAACCGGTTTTCGTTTGGATGTTTACACATTTCATCCTTCCCATCTACTTTCTTCATCGGCGATGGTTGCTACTCTGGTGCACCGGTCCTATGGGGTCTTAGCACGACGACTTCCCTGACTGTCTAGTGCAACAAGGTTTGCCCGGCTTCGGCGAGGGAGGGGTGATGACGGCGACGCGCCTTTTGAGTCACCCCAATGCTTGTAGTCATGCTAGGTGGTCCACGAACCTGGTTGTATTTTTTATTACCTCTAACGTTCTTTGTACTGTCATGATTGAAGATGAATACATTGAAATTTTCTCAGGAAAAAAAGAGATAACTGGATGTTCAGCAAAAAAAATCGAACTCATCGACTCCAAAATCAATTGATACTAGAGTCGGAATTCACACATGTCGATCCACACACTATGCCCCTTGAGTTTCATCCAACAATATATTAACGTAAATGGCCCGCCCTCGGTTCTGTGATACAACATGGCAGCACGCCTGGGCTATACAATTTGATGATTACCAAGTTGCAACATTGAGTGAATCAATGAATTGACTAACATGTAGGGCAACAAGAAGCAAAACTTACTATCTCCATGACTGACGCACCCGGTGGGTGTCGGTGTCAAAACTGGCAGATCTCGAGTAGGAGATCCCGAACTGTGTATCTAAGGATCGAAGATAACAAGGAGGCAGGGGACACGATGTTTACCCAGGTTCGGGCCCTCTTAATGGAGGTAATACCCTACTTCCTACTTGATTGACTTTGATGAGTATAGGGGTTACAAGAGTTGATCTACCTCGAGATCGTGCTAAACCCTAGATGTCTAGCCCATATGATTATGATCGCCTCTATGGACTAAACCCTTCAGTTTATATAGACACCGGAGGGATCTAGGGTTGTACAGAGTCAGTTACAGAGAAAGGAAGATACATGATCCGAACGCCAAGCTTGCCATCCACGCAAAGGAGAGTCTCATCCAGACACGGGGAAGGTTCTTCTATCTCGTATCTTCACGGCCCATCAGTCCGGCCCATATGACATAGCCCGGACGCTCGAGGACCCCTTAGTCTAGGACTCCCTCAATAGCCCCTGAACCAGGCTTCAATGACGATGTATCCGGCGCTGATACGTCTCCATCGTATCTTGAAAGCACAAGTGCTCCCTAGGTGGTTTTGGTAATTAATGTCAACATATCTCTTGTTGGACTAACACTTTTATCTAGCATGTTTCAGATAAGTTCAACAATGGAGTGGCATGGACTAAAGGATGTGGGAACTCCTTCAAGATGCTAAGGACAAAGGATTGGCTCAAGATTCAAGCTCAAGACTCTTTATTTTATATTTTAGTGATCCAAGATCACATTGAGTCTATAGGAAAAGCCAATACTATGAAGAAGGGATGAGGTGTTGCCTAATGAGTTTCTTGCTCCACAGTGCTTAGTGATATGCTCCAAAACCCTCAACTACTTTCCCACTTCCACACATATGACCTAAACCTAAAGTCAAACTCGGCCCCACCGATTCTTTCTATCCGGCGCCACCGAGTTCAGATGTCATAGCCACTGCCACAAACCCTAGACAAATCGGTCTCACCGATAGGGATCTCGGTCTCACCGAGATGGGATTGTAATCTCTCTGTGTATGTCCATTACCAAAATCGGTCTCACCGAGTTTGAGCAATCGGTACTACCGAGATTACAATGCAAACTCGCTGGTTAACTTATTACCAAAATCGGTCCCACCGAGTTTGAGTAATCGGTCCCACCGAGTTTGCCTGACCAACTCTCTGGTTAGCTAACTACCAAAATCGGTCTCACCGAGTTTGTGTAATTGGTCTCACCGAGATTACATTATGCCCTAACCCTAACCATATCGGTCCTACCGAGTTGCATGTCGGTCCCACTGAAAATCCTAACGGTCACTAGATTTGCTAAATCGGTCCGACCGAGTTTGTTGATTCGGTCCCACCAAGTTTGGTAAATTGTGTGTAACGGTTAGATTTTGTGTGGAGGCTATATATACCCCTCCACCTCCTCTTCATTCGTGGAGAGAGCCATCAGAACGTGCCTACACTTCCAGCATACATTTTCTGAGAGAGAACTACCTACTCATGTGTTGAGACCAATATATTCCATTCCTACCATATGAATCTTTATCTCTAGCCTTCCCCAAGTTGCTTTCCACTCAAATATTCTTTCCACCAGATCCAAATCCTATGAGAGAGAGTTGAGTGTTGGGGAGACTATCATTTGAAGAACAAGAGCAAGGAGTTCATCGTCAACGCACCATTTGTTACTTCTTGGAGAGTGGTGTCTCCTAGATTGGCTAGGTGTCACTTGGGAGCCTCCGACAAGATTGTGGAGTTGAACCAAGGAGTTTGTAAGGGCAAGGAGATCGCCTACTTCGTGAAGATCTACCGCAAGTGAGGCAAGTCCTTCGTGGGCGACGGCCATGGCGGGATCGACAAGGTTGCTTCTTCGTGGACCTTCGTGGGTGGAGCCCTTTGTGGACTCCCGCAACCATTACCCTTCGTGGGTTGAAGTCTCCATCAACGTGGATGTACGATAGCACCACCTATCGGAACCACGACAAAAACATCTGTGTCTCCAATTGCATTTGAATCCTCCAAAACCCTTCCCTTTACATTCTTGCAAGTTGCATGCTTTACTTTCTTCTGCTCATATACTCTTTGCATGCTTGCTTGTTATGTATTGCGAATGTTAAACTTGTGCCTAAACTCCACTTAAACTTAAAGAAGTTAAAAACTGCAACTTTGACACTTAGTGTCTAATCACCCGCCCCCCTCTAGACACCTCTTCTCAAAGTCCTACATATCTATAATTTTTTATTGTTCCGTGCTATTATATTACCCGTTTTGGATGTTTATGGGCTTTACTTTACACTTTTATATCATTTTTGGGACTAACTTACTAACCAGAGGCCCAACCCGAATTGCTGTTTTTTTGCCTATTTCAGTGTTTCGAAGAAAAGGAATATCAAACGGAATGAAACCTTCGGGAGCGATCTTTTTGGAACAAACACAATCCAGGAGACTTGGAGTGGACGTCAAGCAGCAGACGAGGAAGCCACGAGGCAGGAGGGCGCGCCCCCACCCTCATGGGCCCCTCGTGGCTCAACCGACCTACTTCTTCCTCCTATATATATCCACGTACCCCAAGAACATCGAGGAGCACCACGAAAAACTATTTCCACCGCCGCAACTTTCTGTATCCACGAGAACCCATCTTGGAGCCTTTGTCGGCGCTCTGCCGGAGGGGGAATCGACTGAGGGAGTCCTGGATTAGGGGATATCCGGACAGCCGGACTATATACTTTGGCCGAACTGTTGGACCGTGAAGATACAAGACTCAAGACTTCGTCCCGTGTCCGGATGGGACTCTCCTTTGCGTGGAAGACAAGCTTGGCGATCCGGATGATAGATTTCCTTCTTTATAACCGACTCTGTGTAAACAGTAGCCCTCTCCGGTGTCTATATAAACCGGAGGGTTTAGTCCTTAGAGACACAATCATCATAGGCTAGCTTCTAGGGTTTAGCCTCTACGATCTCGTGGTAGATCAACTCTTGTAATACTCATATCATCAATATCAATCAAGCAGGAAGTAGGGTTTTACCTCCAGCAAGAGGGCCCAAACCTAGGAAAAACATCGTGTCCCTTGCCTCCTATTACCATTAGCCTTAGACGCATAGATCGAGACCCCCTACCCGAGATCCACCGGTTTTGACACCGACATTGGTGCTTTCATTGAGAGTTCCTCTGTGTCGTCGCTGCAAGGCTTGATGGCTCCTTCAATCGTCAACAACAACATGGTCTAGGGTGAGACCTTTCTCCCCAGACAGATCTTCGTGTTCGGTGGCTTCGCACTGTGGGCCAATTCGCTTGGCCATCTGGAGCAGATCGACAGCTATGCCCCTGGCCATCAGGTCAGGTTCGAAAACTTGAACTACATGGCCGATATCCGTGGAGACTTGATCTTCAACGGATTCAGGCCTGCGCCAGGAGCGCCGGACAGTCATGATGAGCACGGCTTAGACCTGCTGTCGGACAATGCTCGGTGAAAGATCGAGGATGTCGCCTAGAGGGGGGGTGAATAGGCGTTTTAAAATAATTACGGTAGAGGCTTGAACAAATGCGGAATAAACCTAGCGGTTAATTTGTCAAGCACAAAACCTACAACAACTAGGCTCACCTATGTGCACCAACAACTTATGCTAAGCAACTATGTGATAGCAAGATATATGACAAAGAACAATATGGCTACCCCAAAGTAAAGTGCATAAGTAAAGGGCTCGGGTAAGAGATAACCGAGGCACGCAGAGACGACGATGTATCCCGAAGTTCACACCCTTGCGGATGCTAATCTCCGTTTGGAGCGGTGTGGAGGCACAATGCTCCCCAAGAAGCCACTAGGGCCACCGTAATCTCCTCACGCCCTCGCACAATGCAAGATGCCGTGATTCCACTAAGGGACCCTTGAGGGCGGTCACCGAACCTTTAAAAATGGCGAGCCTTGGGGGCGGTCACCGAACCCGTACACTTTGGCAACCCTTGGGGGCGGTCACCGGTACCCGTCAAATTGCTCGAGGCGATCTCCACAACCTAATTGGAGACCCGACGCTTGCCGGAGCTTTACACCACAATGATTGAGCTCCGAACACCACCAACTGTCTAGGGTGCCCAAGCACCCAAGAGGAACAAGCTCAAGGGTACCAAGCACCCAAGAGTAATAAGCTTCTCAAACTTCACTTCCACGTATCACCGTGGAGAACTCAAACCGATGCACCAAATGCAATGGCAAGGGCACACGGAGTGCCCAAGTCCTTCTCTCCCAAATCCCACCGAAGCAACTAATGCTAGGGAGGAAAATGAGAGGAAGAACGAAGAAGAGAACACAAAGAACTCCAAGATCTAGATCCAAAGGGTTCCCCTCACATAGAGGAGAAAGTGATTGGTGGAAATGTGGATCTAGATCTCCTCTCTCTTTTCCCCCCAAAACTAGCAAGAATCCATGGAGGGATTGAGAGTTAGCAACCTCGAAGAAGGTCAACAATGGGGGAAGAACACGAGCTTAAGAGATAGGGTTCATTGGGGAAGAAGACCCCCTTTTATAGGACCTCCCGAATCCAACGTTATGTGCTCAGGTCGTGCACAAGCGGTACTACCGCTTGGAGGAGCGGTACTACCGCTTAGCATGGTCAAAACAGCCCAACGAGAGAGAAAACACGAGTTTTTGGTCCCGGGCGGAAATAGCCACGGAAGTAGCCGCGGTAGTACTGCTCCAAGCGGTAGTACCGCTCCCAAGAGCGGCAGTAAATAATTACTTCCGCTCTTGTCCGCGGTAGTACCGCTGCAGCCTTTTCAGAACACCAAAACTGCCACAACTTTTGCAAACGGACTCCGAATTCGATGAAACCAAGTTTGTTGGAAAGCTAGCGACAAGGGCTAACACAATCTTGAAAGAAATATCAATAAGAAGCAAATTAGAAAAGGCCCATAAGAAAATGGTGAGAACCCTTCCTCGGATAAGACCGGTAAAACCTCCAACACCGAAAACATCATAGTAGACGCATGCGAACTCCGTTTTCGATGAACTCAAGCTTGTCATCAAGATGACCATAAGCTATAAGACTCACTAAGAGAACCAAACAAGAACCAAGAAACATGATGCAAGGATGCAATGGTTTGAGCTCTCTACTAACGATACGATCAAGCTACCAACTTGAGAGCCCCCCTTGATAGTACGGCAAACGATCCTATAACCCGGTCTCCCAACTACCACCATGAGACCGGTAAAATATAAAACCTATCAAGGGAAAACCATTGCCTTGCACATGGTCCACCTGAGCTAGATGATGACGATCTTGACTCCCTCAAGTTGGACCACCTTTCTTGATTGCGTTGGCTCGATGAAGACTAGATGATTGCTCCCCCATAGTCCACTATGGGTGAGCCACTCTTGGGCACATCTTCACAAGTCCATTGATACCATAATGGATGGCAAGATTCAAGCACTTGATCTCTTCGTGATGCTCCACTTGAACTTGCACATGGCAATCTTTATGACGATCACCACTTGATGCCATCCTTTCCATGGGTTGTATGATATCTTCCTATTGACGCAAGCCCATGGACACGTACCTAACCCCACATAGAACTCTCACATAGACCATGGGTTAGTACACAAAGTGCAATGGACAATGCTTACCATAGCATGGGATCACTTGATCCCTCTCGGTACATCTTCTACGCTTTGTGAGTTGATCAACTTGATTCACTCTTGACTTAGTCTTGATCAACCTTGAATCTTTCCAACTCTCTTCATTTGTATGATGTCTTGAAGGTAAACATGAATGATCACACAATCTTCTTCTTCAAGACATGCTTTCAATAAGCTCAACACTCACATGACCAATCTTTGGATAATTCCTTAATAGCACCTTGGTCAACTCATAAACACCTTGAAACCAACACATGGACTTCAAGAAAAGCTTATGGACAAATCCTTAAAATATAACTCAAGACAACCATTAGTCCATAGAGATTGTCATCAATTACCAAAACCAAACATGGGGGCACCGCATGTTCTTTCAATCTCCCCCATTTTGGTAATTGATGACAATCACTTTCAAGAGAGTTTATATAAGGAATTATGCATCACCATGCAATGCAACAACCAATGATGCATGATAAAGGGATGCAAATGCTTAGGAACCAAAACCAAAGCAAGGAGAAAACTCTGAAGACTTCTCCACACAAATGCTTAGGAACCTGATGCATGATAGAGGGATGCAAATGCTTAGGAACCAAAACCAAAGCAAGGAGAAAACTCTGAAGACTTCTCCAAACAAATGCTTAGGAACCAAAACCAAAACAAGGAGAAAACTCTGAAGACTTCTCCACAAAACTCTCTGAAACTCCTCCCCCATTGGCATCGATTGCCAAAATGGGTGAAAATCTTAGAAGGCCAATATAAAGAGTGTATCTCTCAAAAATAGAGTGGAATGCGATACACATATCCAATGGTAAATACTTGGAGAAAGACAAACTATATTGAGGCCCAAAGATTGCAAAAGAATGATATGCCACAAAGACATAACAAAGAGAGAAACAAGAAATCGAGCAATCAAAAGATACCAGTTGAAGCAAGCAATCAAAGGATATCAATTGAACCAACTAGACCAAAGATCCTATGAGCCACATGAATGAAGGATATTATGAAATGAGCAAAGGAGTGTTCTAAAGAAACTAGAGAAGCTCCCCATGATTTGTGCACACATAAGAATATTTGTATTTGGATACAAAGTGCACAAAATAGGATCATAGCTCCCCCAAAATCAATAGAAACTTAAAAAAAGTGCAAGTGAGCATATAGGAAATAAAGCCTAGCACTTGCAACAAACAAATGGTTGAGCAATCATGTAAAAGAGGCAAATAAGAATAGGCTCAACCAAAATGATGTGTGTGAGTCATGGCAAAGCACTTGAGAAGACTAAAATAAGGATGAGCATTAAGCATCAACATAGTCTTGGAAAAATGAGATACACGGTGCATGACATGTCCTCTCCACACACACCCAACTAGCAAATGGGTTCACAAGCTCACTAAAATGATAACAACAAAGCTTGCGAACACCCATGGTGAAGATATACGATGAGAGGCTCATCAAGACGAGGGATACCAATTAAGATGGCGAAAGCCTCGTAAAGATAAGCAAGAGGAAAATAAACTTCACCACACAAGAGTGCGTCAAGATGCAACGATAGAGGACACGCACTCAAGGCAAAAGCTTTCACGGAGCCACCAAAGAAATAACAAGAGAAAGACAAGGTGGACATGAAAGAAAGGATATCAACTAGAGATGTAATTTATCTCAAGTGTATAAGGTTCTAGGTAGACGAAATCATGAGATATATATCTACAAAGAAGGATGTACACCCGAAATAATTACAACACGAAGGAACAAGATATCCACAAGGAAGTCATAAATATACCAATAAGATATTTGCTTGAAAGCATAGCACTTGGCTAGATATGGTCTTATTGTATATAAATGAAGTCCAATCACACAACCATCAAAGACATCACAACTAGCAACAAGAGATCATCGTTGGGATGCTTTGAGAAAGGAAACAAGTATCACAAGATATGAAATGAATATCATGCCAAGATGCAACCTACACAAGGTTGAATGCAAGAGAGGAAAGCATGAATAGATACTTGTTACCGAGATATCATTGGAAGGATGTAGTAGATACCAATTGAAGGTAGATAGTAGTTCATTGATCATCCTAGCTTGACTCCAATAAGCACATGGTGACAACACTTTCCTTGTGAGTGAGCTGAGCATCCAATGCATCTCCAAATGTTCCTAGAAGAACAACACAAACTAAACGGTACCCAAACTCATCGGGACCAAATAGTTAGAAACACCAATACATAGGACAAACTCCACATAAATATGTGCATATAGATATGAAAATGAATTTCATGCACATCTCATCCAAATTGAGACTAGGTGGAGTTTCCCTTATATATTGAGTTAACGAAAGAAATCAAGCCAAATAAAATACATGAAGTAAACATGCATGCTCAAGACTTTCAAAAACCCGAAACCAAAAGACAAAGAAATGCCAAGTGAAAAGGATACCAAATGGAGAAATCATCACTTGGAAGATATCATTAAAGATACATCAAGGAATGAGATATCCTTTGATACACACTAAATTAAAGATGTCAAACTCCCAAAGAGAGGATGATTCCAAACAAACCAAGCTCTCAACAAAGTTTCATGATGGCACAAGGTACCAAAGAAAACGGCTTGCCTTCCACCAACACACACTTGATAAGGATCACAAGAAGAGTGTTCTAAAGAAAATAGGATAGCTCCCCCACGAGTTGTGCACTATAGAGAATTTGCTTTTGAATACAAAATGCACAAGGTGGGATCACCACTTTCACTATATCTAGAAAACACTAGACAAGAACAAGAAATTAACAAGATCCACAAGTGGTATGGAAGACAACGGGAGTTGACACAAACCTTGGCAAGAGAAAAGGCAAATAAAAACAGAAGCCAATGTAAAGATGATCAATAAATTCTACCACACATAAGTGACTACCAATTGTCAAAAGACAAGAAGTATTTGGAAATAATTCCCGGTGGTAGATAACAAGGATATACAACATCATTTTCACAACAAACACAAGCAAATTGCCACTTGTAGAGCTAACATGTCACCTAGGAACAATATGATTTACAATATCAATTCTAGGAGACAATATATCAAATGTACACATTTTCTAGGCTTGTAGTATGCACATAGCATATTACTCCCCCATAATGTGATACCAATAAGAACTTAACAAGAGGCAATAAGAGGATCCAACATGAGATAATCAATGGAATTTTTAGAATTTGAATTTCTCATGAGAGATATACCACCTAGCGACTAGATAATCTTGTAATAACAATACTAGATGGTATTCCTCATGTACACACATTTATAGGATTGTGAGGTGCACAAAGCACATCACTCCCCCAAACTGGGATGTTCCATTGATCTCTCACACGAGCCAACTAGGATACAAATAAGCAAAAAGGCTCAACGCACAACGCACACGTACATGATGTGCAAACCAACACACACATACTTGACTGCTCAAGATAAGCAAGTTGGAAGCGCAACATATACATACACATGCAAGGAACAAAACCAAAACATGCAAGGGGGCAAGTAAATTTCAAGGTAAACAATTTAAGTACAAGTTACCGCAAGGAGGCACATTGGATATAAGATAGAAACTTGATAATCCAATTGACTTGGCTTGAGACAAAGAGAATGATGAAGTCCCCTTAATTCTTCATAATGTAGCTAAGTCTCCAATGCCCTCCAACAACACCTATTGATCAAGTTTGAGCTAGTTGGTCCCCAACCAAGTTGGGTCCTAAGAGGTTAGTCACAATAGGCTTGGCTACCCAAATGGTTCTTTGCTTCAAACCACTTTGAGTACCAACAAACTTGGCAACCACATTGCCAACCTTATCCTTCCCAAGAGAATAGACATCATCTATAATAATTGGGTTGGATAAGTTACAACTAGTGCATGAAGAAGTGAGGTGACCTTTCTCACGACATAGGTAGCAACGTCTACTCTTCTCTTTCTTCTTACTTGATTTCTCAACTTGAGAAGCATTAGCTTGAGTCTTCTTGGGAAGAGGCCGTTCTTCAACTTGAAGTTGAGCATGAGAATGCACTTGTAGCCGCTTCCCTTGCTGCTTGTCACTAAAGGCCTTCTTCTTCAATGGGCAAGATCTAACATGATGCCCTTCAATTTTGCACTTGAAGCAAATAATCTTGGCCGAACTCTTAACTTGTTTTTGGCCCTTCTTGTTGATGCTCTTGGACTTCTTCTTCTTATTGGAGTTGAATCCAAGTCCACCTTTGTCATTGGGGGATTTTTGCACAGTCAAGATATTGTTGAGTTTGGCCTTCCCTTCATGACACTTTTCCAAGTCTTTCTTCAAAGAAGTGACTTGGGCCTTGAGCTCTTTGATTTCCTCTACATGGTTAGTCTCAACACAAGTACTAGAGGAAGTATAAGCTTAATTGTTAGAGCAACAAGGCAAGGAAAGCAATTCATCACAAGATGTACCAACATTGTGAGTAGATGAATTACAAGGACTAGCATATGGCAATATAGCATTTTGACTAGATGTAGTGCTAGTATCCACATGAGGCTCACTAGATGTTACCTTAGCAAGCATGGCCTCATGAGCTATCTTTAGCACATTATGGGATACTAGAAGATTATCATGAGAGTTTGAGAGCTTTTCTTGGCTTTCTTCCAATTTCCCATATTTGCTAGATAGCAACTCAAGTTGAGCCCGTAGCTCAACATTCTCCTTCAATATGGATGCTTCACAAGAGATAGAGTTAGTAGCACAAGCATCATCATTAGCAACAAGAAGAGAAGACAACTTGGCAAGCTCTTTTGAATATGAAGCTTTAAGTTGAGCATGAGACTCGGTGAGTTTGATGAGCTCACTCTTAATGACCCTTGAGCCATTTTCGAGGTGCTCAAAGTCCTCAAGGAGTTTAGCATGTGCAACTTGAAGCTCCTAATTTTTAGTTTCAAAATCATTGGCCACCTCAAGAGATCTATCATGAGATTCCCTCACTCTAGATAGTTCTAGAGTAAAAGTCTCCTCAAGAGATTCGGAGGTGGTTTGTTCATGTTCAAGAGCTTGAGATAGCTCCGCGATCTCATTTGCGTAATCACGCCCATGAGCTTCCATTTTCTCAATGGTGACCTCATGCTCCTCTAGATGAGATTCCAACTCCTTAATATATTTCTTGCCCTCAATGGCAATGGACAAAATTTCCATGAAGTTGGAATGGGCAATTTTATTTTTATGAAGAGCTCTAAAAACCATTTCCCCCTTAATTTTTAAGGAGGCAACATTATCATTCTCTTCATCATAATCAACATCATTATCATTCTTGCCATCATCAATATCATCACAAGATATATTGGGATTCAAAGTGGGAGATACCTTTGAAGCCTTAGCCATAAGGCAAAAAGCAATCGATGATGATGTAGGATCCCTTGAAGCACCGTTCAAGACCACATCTTGTTCCATGGAGTGTTGGGTTTCCTCTACATTGTTAGCACAACAACTCGAGGAAATAGATACATTTTTATCATGGCAACAAGACATAGCAAGCATATCATCATGAGATTTGAGCAAGCAATTTCTACATGATATTCAAGGACTACGAACACGAGCATGTGAAACATGTAAGGTGCTTGAAGTGTTAAAATCCAAAGAAGGACCATTGCAATAAGATAGTGATGAAGAATCACCAAGAACAAGCACACTATCATCATTGCAATGACCACCACCACTCACCCTAGCATTACCTTGTGGAAAACCACATGTAGGTGAAGTAGAAGAAGTTGAGAAGGCAACACAGCCGGAGGTGGAGGGATAACAATCATCCCCACAAATCTTGGACACATCATATTTATCTTGAAGCTTTGTCCACAACTCATGAGCATCCCGGAACGGCATGAGTTGAAATATAACTACATTTCTCAAAGCATCTAAAAGCACATTAGAAGCTTGAGCATTGAGATAAGAGTTTTTCTCATCCTCTAAAGATAATCTTTGGGGATCCTTTGGAGGAGAAAAACCCATATCTACAATTCGCTCTAAATTTGGGTCCATGACCCTAAAGAGATTAAGCATGCGAATTACCCAAATATCAAAATTTGTGCCATCGAATCTAAGAGTGTTAGAGAATCCTAATCCCCTAGTCGACATCTTTACTCTCTAGGCGGTTAAGCCTAACAAAGAGAGACGAGGCTCTGATACCAATTGAAAGATCGAGGATGTCGCCTAGAGGGAGGGGTGAATAGGCGTTTTAAAATAATTACGGTAGAGGCTTGAACAAATGCAGAATAAACCTAGCAGTTAATTTGTCAAGCACAAAACCTACAACAACTAGGCTCACCTATGTGCACCAACAACTTATGTTAAGCAAGATAAGCAACTATGTGATAGCAAGATATATGACAAAGAACAATATGGCTACCCCAAAGTAAAGTGCATAAGTAAAGGGCTCGGGTAAGAGATAACCGAGGCACGCAGAGACGACGATGTATCCCGAAGTTCACACCCTTGCGGATGCTAATCTCCGTTTGGAGCGGTGTGGAGGCACAATGCTCCCCAAGAAGCCACTAGGGCCACCGTAATCTCCTCACGCCCTCGCACAATGCAAGATGCCGTGATTCCACTAAGGGACCCTTGAGGGCGGTCACCGAACCTTTAAAAATGGCGAGCCTTGGGGGCGGTCACCGAACCCGTACACTTTGGCAACCCTTGGGGGCGGTCACCGGTACCCGTCAAATTGCTCGGGGCGATCTCCACAACCTAATTGGAGACCCCGACGCTTGCCCGGAGCTTTACACCACAATGATTGAGCTCCAAACACCACCAACTGTCTAGGGTGCCCAAGCACCCAAGAGGAACAAGCTCAAGGGTACCAAGCACCCAAGAGTAATAAGCTTCTCAAACTTCACTTCCACGTATCACCGTGGAGAACTCAAACCGATGCACCAAATGCAATGGCAAGGGCACACGGAGTGCCCAAGTCCTTCTCTCCCAAATCCCACCGAAGCAACTAATGCTAGGGAGGAAAATGAGAGGAAGAACGAAGAAGAGAACACAAAGAACTCCAAGATCTAGATCCAAAGGGTTCCCCTCACAAAGAGGAGAAAGTGATTGGTGGAAATGTGGATCTAGATCTCCTCTCTCTTTTCCCCAAAAACTAGCAAGAATCCATGGAGGGATTGAGAGTTAGCAAGCTCGAAGAAGGCAACAATGGGGGAAGAACACGAGCTTAAGAGATAGGGTTCATTGGGGAAGAAGACCCCCTTTTATAGGACCTCCCGAATCCAACCGTTATGTGCTCAGGTCGTGCACAAGCGGTACTACCGCTTGGAGGAGCGGTACTACCGCTTAGGATGGTCAAAACAGCCCAACGAGAGAGAAACCACGAGTTTTTGGTCCGGAGCAGAAGTAGCCACGGAAGTAGCCGCGGTAGTACTGCTCCAAGCGGTAGTACCGCTCCCAAGAGCGGTAGTAAAAAATTACTCCGCTCCTGTCCACGGTAGTACCGCTGCAGCCTTTTCAGAACACCAAAACTGCCACAACTTTTGCACACGGGCTCCAAATTCGATGAAACCAAGTTTGTTGGAAAGCTAGGGACAATGGCTAACACAATCTTGAAAGAAATATCAATAAGAAGCAAATTAGAAAAGGCCCATAAGAAAATGGTGAGAACCCTTCCTCGGATAAGACCGGTAAAACCTCCAACACCGAAAACATCATAGTAGACGCATGCGAACTCCGTTTTCGATGAACTCAAGCTTGTCATCAAGATGACCATAAGCTATAAGACTCACAAAGAGAACCAAATAAGAACCAAGAAACATGATGCAAGGATGCAATGGTTTGAGCTCTCTACTAACGATATGATCAAGCTACCAACTTGAGAGCCCCCCTTGATAGTACGGCAAACGATCCTATAACCCGGTCTCCCAACTACCACCATGAGACCGGTAAAATAGAAAACCTATCAAGGGAAAACCTTTGCCTTGCACATGGTCCACCTGAGCTAGATGATGACGATCTTGACTCCCTCAAGTTGGACCACCTTTCTTGATTGCGTTGGCTCGATGAAGACTAGATGATTGCTCCCCCATAGTCCACTATGGGTGAGCCATTCTTGGGCACATCTTCACAAGTCCATTGACACCATAATGGATGGCAAGATTCAAGCACTTGATCTCTTCGTGATGCTCCACTTGAACTTGCACATGGCAATCTTGATGACGATCACCACTTGATGTCATCCTTTCCATGGGTTGTATGATATCTTCCTCTTGACGCAAGCCCATGGACACGTACCTAACCCCACATAGAACTCTCACATAGACAATGGGTTAGTACACAAAGTGCAATGGACAATGCTTACCATACCATGGGATCACTTGATCCCTCTTGGTACATCTTCTACGCTTTGTGAGTTGATCAACTTGATTCACTCTTGACTTAGTCTTGATCAACCTTGAATCTTTCCAACTCTCTTCATTTGGATGATGTCTGGAAGGTAAACATGAATGATCACACAATCTTCTTCTTCAAGACATGCTTTCAATAAGCTCAACACTCACATGACCAATCTTTGGATAATTCCTTAATAGCACCTTGGTCAACTCATAAACTCCTTGAAACCAACACATGGACTTCAAGAAAAGCTTATGGACAAATCCTTAAAATATAACTCAAGACAACCATTAGTCCATAGAGATTATCATCAATTACCAAAACCAAACATGGGGGCACCGCATGTTCTTTCACTCGGGATATCGCCCCTGCAGGAGCCCCGGACCTAAATTCGGGGCAGATTGCGTCGCCCGAGGACGGGTGGATGGAGCCCGCCCCGGAGGCCGCACACTCATCGGCGGTAGAGCCGAACACAGACTTCACCCCCAAGGAAGCCTGTGACTCCGGACCCCCGGACTCGTATTCGGCTGTAGGTTCCAGTCCGCGCACCCCCGAGCCCGCCGAATCTGGTTGGGCTCCGGTAATGGAGTTCACCGCTGTGGATATCTTCCAGCACTCGCCCCTTGGCGACATGCTGAACTCACTAAAGTCTCTCTCTTTGTGAGAAGACTCTTGGCCGAACTATGTCCGGCTCGAGTGGGAAGCAGGCGACGAGGGAATTCGTTGCCCACCCACCACCCACTACATTGCCACGGTCGATGATTTGACCGACATGCTTGATTTCGAATCTGAAGATATCGACGGTATGGACGACGATGTAGGAGAAGAATAGGAACCACCGTCCAAGGGGCGGTGGACAGCCACCTCCTCATATGATATTAAGAAACAGTAAAAGGGAGCTAGCTACGCCCTCTCACAGCGATTGTATGTCATAGCCGTCGGATCGCACTAATAAACGACTTAGATCTCCTGGTCGTGGTTCTGATCACTTCTAGCCAGTTGTCAACGTATCAGCCTCGTGATCCGCTTGGCCCACGGTAGCCGGGCCGCTACTCTGCAGACCAACTATGGTGGCCTGTGGTTAGTCCGTGGTGGGCTGCTCTGAAAAAGAAAAGGTCCATGATGGGCGATGCCTCATTTTCCCACGATGCGTCTGATACGGTGGCGGCGGCTGTGGGAAGGAGGAGATTCGATAGAGCACCGTGACCAAAGAGGACGACAGCGCACCGGCGGCGAGTTGGCTTTCAGCGCTACTCCACCATCCTTCTCTTTCCTGCTCCGCTTTCTCCCTGCTGTGGCGACAGCGCTCTAGGCAATCATGGTGTGTTATCCAGTGAGGTCCACGACGTTCAGGCTTGACCGCCGACGAACTGGAAGGCTGGGCTACGCTCCCGCCACTTCCGCCCGTGTTATTAGTGGCCTGAGTACTTTTCCAAGCGACTTCACCAATTTCGAAGGTATTCCTGTGAAAGCTGCTGGCGTCCCACCTTGCTCCCTGAATGCCCTTCGTCTCACAAAGTCCATGCCATCGTCAATGCAGAGATTAGACGATCCTGCTGTTCCTTTATCCTCTTGACAGCCCTTATCTTATTTGCAATCTACGGTGTTAATGTTGATTTTTAAATTTGTACCAGATTCTTTGACTTTGGACATCAATCCTGGAGGCTGAAATCTTAGTTGTTTGCTTGCCGCAATGTCATAGCTAGGAAGCTTAATTTGCAAGATCGGGAAGTTCACAGTTCCATAAATGATACTCATGCATTAGCTCTATTGGTTATATGCAAATTTACAAACAGATTACGTGTGCCCATTTGTTTTGTTAAACCGCGCCCTTGAAACCCTTTGTTACTACTTACTTTAGCAAGCTCTATGTAAGTTCGGAAGTTCGTTGCAAAGTGTCAGCCTACTACTATGTTCTATATTTGGTTGTTTCTTTACTTCTGGATTATTTTATGTAATTGCTCCTTGGTTACTGTAGTGATTATTGATCACATGTAAATTTGAAGTTTTGCAATTTTAAACACTCATATTTTCTAGATATTTGTACTCTGCAAATTCCAGCAGGTATTTCTATGATTCTTCATTTTCTATTCAAATGGATGGGCGCGGCAACGCGCGCCTTTATGATCTAGTATATATGGTGGACACTCTGAAAGAAACCAATGGTGATGAGGCAATGGAGGATAATCCCTCAAGGAAGAAGGCAAAGTATGAACCTCATCAACGCCGCCCTAAGCCCCGCCACAACAATAACGGCACAGCAGTCAAAAACAATCCAGATGGTGCCAAAGATGAATACAATCCCGATCATCCTGCCTTCGAGAAGGCCGGAAAGGCGATGGACAAATACTTGGAGAAGGACAACTACATGCCCCCCTCCGAAGACGAGGTGAGCCTTGGCGATGATGAATTCGGCGTGCCTGAGGACCCCGTGGAGCAGGAGCGCTTCAAGCGCCGGCTTATGGCCACTGCGAGGAGCCTGCAAAAGAAGCAACAGCAACTCAAAGCTGACCAAGATTTGCTCACTGACAGATGGACCAAGGTCCTGGCCACCGAGGAATACGGACTCGACCGCCCCGCCAAAGAGCACACACGGCACAATTCGCTACCTCAACCTAAGAAGGAGAACCTAAAGCCCACACCCCGACGCCAATATACCACGATCTGGGACAATATGCAGGAAACGTGAGGCAGCATCCTCAAACCTCGATGCAATCGTCATAAGCGTCAAGTCAAGGAAGTTGGTGCCGAATTCAGCGGCCCCTAGTCCAGTCAGCGAGAAAAGAACAGCTCAAGCCCATCCGGCCCAAGCAGCATACTCGATCAACCATGTGAAATTCATGGTACCCCTAGAAGGGCGGCCAAGCATACCAATAGAGAATGCCGGATCCTCAAAACAAAATGGCCGGTCGCACGCCGGAAACAATGAAGGGAGGTTTCAAACAACGAAAGACCGATCAAACATGGCGAGGTCAAAGGAAGATCCCCCACAGTACAAAAATACGGCCGATCATCTGTGATCACATCGACCGTCCAGACAACATCAACCATAGCAATTTAATTGCACTCACTATTGACCCAATAGTTTGTGGGCTCCATCTCACACGAGCCCCCACGGGCATAAAACTATCAATAACATCCTCTAAAAGACGCCAGGTGCAAAGGCCAAGTTTTAAAGGCCCACCACACTAGTGCTTGTCTTCGGATCACCAAACAAATACCACACCAAAGAATAAGTCTTCGGCATTGTCCCCTTATACGGTAACTACCACATACTATTGGGACAAACCACATTGGCTGGATTCAACGGGGTACAACATTAGGTCAGTCCCGCGTGACAGAGTCACAATTATGGGCAAGGCCGAACCCCACCCTCAGAGTGGAAATCATACCGCTGCTGGAATAGCGAGTCATGCCTGTTTATCAAATTCTGAGTCGGCAGCCAACTACCCGGACACCAACTAAGGAGTCCAAGTTACTTTATGGCATGATAGCCTGGTTCAGCCAGGCTCCGATCAGGCACTCGCGGTTCAACCACAACATCACATGCAGCTGCCTTTAAGCATTTTGTCTTTATAGACTGACTTTGGAGCAGAACAGGACTAGCAACGTGGAATCAGCTCGGACGCACAAGGCGGGAACACACAAGTAAATCCCCCCCCAAAGGAGACAGTCTGGATACACTTCGGATCCACACACAGCCTCCTCTAGTCCGGCCACGGCAGGTTCCGCCAAAACAACTCTTTTAATAATCATAAACCGTACTCATATGCATAGACATGTCACTCTACTATAATGCGTAGACTTAAATAACACTTACCGGACATCATTCTTAATTGACGACCTTTTTGTCATAAACGGCACTCGTACATCGTGTTGTGCCCCACTATGCCAGGGGCTTCATAATACTCATAATATGGCAACAAAGTCCGGTCACCTTTTCGGTCGCTCGGCACCCCGAACTTATAACACTATGTGCATCAGCTATGAATCATGTCTTGGGTCATTAGTTGGGTTTGCCTGGCTCCCATGTTTTGGTACCTTACGTTCCGCTCTATCGGCGAAGGTAGCGCTGGGAGAACTACTGCGATTGTGTACCGGTTCTTCCGGACAAGCACCTCAGTAGAGAAAGCCGAAAACTGACTGTAATGATACAGCGAGAGCTGGTCAGCTGTTCGAGAGGTTGTAAAATCTTTAAAGATTTATTCCGCATAATGCCATTATAAATGCGAAGTGCGATGGATCGGTCTTTTGATCAGGCGCCAATAGAGCCCCCAGTGCGGTCTTTCGAACACCAGGGGCTGCGCCCACCATACTCGAATTCCTATGGCTAAGTGAGAGTGATAAAGCCCTATAGTCTGATTGCCTAGTTCGCGGTGATGAACACCTCCTTCAAGGACCCGAAAATGGGATAAAGAGTGTTGGTATGTCCTAACACCCCGTATTTTTACGTGGGGCGAATTTAATCGCCAACTCTCAAGATTTATATATACTAAAACGGCCGCACAGGAAGGAAAAATGTTCATATAACAGGCAATAAATAATAACAGTGCCATTATCCCGCATTACAAAGGACGGCATAACTATCTTCAGGGAAATATAGTGTCTTTGGTACACTGATCCGCCACAAGACGGGCTCCTTTCAGGACACCTTCATAGTATAACTCGGGCTTGCGATGCTCCTTACCCTCCGGTGGTCCTCACCATCGACTTCTCAAGCATCAAGCTTCCCCAGTGCACCTTCAAGACGGCAAACGCCATGCGTGCACCCTCTATGCAAACCGACCGCTTAATGACATCGAGCCGAGGACAAGCACCATCAATCCGCTTCACGAGTCCGAAGTAACTGCTTGGAATTGGCTCCGCGGTCCACAGCCGTACAACCAAGTCCTTCATGGCTAGTTCGGCCGCCTGGTGCAATTCAACTAGCTGCTTCAGCTGATCGATAAAAGGCACCGGATAATTCGGCGCCAAATACTGCGACCAGAAATGCTTCTCCGCAGACTTCTTCTCCTCAGTCCGGTAGAATTGGGCAGCATCTGATATGTTGCGTGGCAGGTCCGCAAACGCCCCTGGAGAAACAAGAATTCAGCTTGTCGCTTAGAGTTCCTCCCATTACTACGTAAAAATGGCCTTGAGTACAAAAGGCCTTACCAGCCGCAACCTTCCGTGCCTCCTGAATGTCCTTCAGAGCACCTCGGGCTTCTTCCCGAGCATCATCTGCGGCCTGGAGAGCTTGGGCGAGTTCGGATTCTTTCCGGCTAGACTCTGCTCCAAAGTCTCGTTTTTCTTCACGGCCTCCTGGAGCTCTTGCTCAGCTTCAATGACCCTGGCCTCGTGCTTCTCACGAAGAGCCTGCTCGGTGGCGGCCTTCTCGTTGGCTTCGGCCACAGCCTTCTTCAGTGCCTCAATTTCGGCACTCGCTCCTAGAGCATACAATACAAATATCTTCATCGGGCACAACTTCTAATTCGTGCTCAAACTTAGCAAAAGGTTTCGACATACCTTGCTTGTCCTCCAACTGCTTCTTCACGCGGCCAAGTTCCTCTTCGGCCCGTTCCAGACTCTGCTTTAGTCCGGACACCTCTACATTATGAGCGGCGGTCGTCTCTGCAGACGCCTGTTTTCAAACAAAGGGATACACGTCATTAACTGAGTCTCCTGCAAAACAGAAAATTTGATCCCCTGTCCGGCTTTCTCTCTCTTTCACCGGACAGTGCATCATGGGCTACTACTCATACTATGACAATCTCCCAAAGGTTTCTAAAAAAACATACCTCAAAGCCTTTTATAAGGCTAAGGCAGGATTCATTCAGTCTGCTCTCAGCGAACTGAATCTTTTCAATCACCGCACCCATGAGGGTACGATGTTCATCGATGATGGACGTGCACCTTAGCGTTGTCGATAGGCCACCCGGCAACTCTGCTTGGACAGAGGTTGCTGGCGGAGTGGGCAAGCCTCCCCCCATCAAAGGTGGCTGCTCGCCCGATCCTGGAGCTTTAAAGGTCTCCAGGACCGTGTTCGGCAGCGGTCCGAACCCAAGATCGCCCCTGCCGTTGACACGCATGGGAGCCGTTGCTCCCGTGTATCCGGCCCCAGAGATATGCCCTCCCTGGTCCGGGTCCCGCTGAGACGACACCTCGGTGTCGTGCCTAGGCTTCGGGGAAGGGGCCTCAGGAGGCGTCTCACTCTTCAGGGCATCTGAGCTCAGCGAATCCTCCAACGAGGACTGTCCGGCGTGGGACCTCGCCAAGCTGCACAAAGTATGGCGACAGTTAAAATACTACATCCTAATGACCCCGGGCACGTAGGTGTGTGCGGGTTTCGTATACTCACAATTTTACAGGGCTGGGCCTCGATCCACACTGGCTGCTATCAGCCGTGGTGGACGCCTCAGGGAGGGAACCTTTCCCCCTCTTTGGCGATTCGGCCTCCAGGGATGAGGAAGCCATCCTTTTCTTCCCTCCCCCTGCGGGGGACTCGTCTTCTTCCTCCTCCTCTTCATCTTCGGAGGAGGGATGGTCGCTGGAGTCTTCGAATTTTGTGTTCGAAGCATCGCGACGATGGAGGCCACTCCGGGTCTTCTTGACCTTCTTGGAGGCCTCTTTCTTCGGCGCCTCGTAAGGCGCTGGGACCAGCATCTTCGTCAGAAGAGGTCCGGCCGGTACCTCCGGCAGTGGGGCCGGACAGTGTATCCGCTCCACCTTTTTCGTCCATTCCTGGGATTATTATAGAAAGCATGATAAGAGCGTCTCCCTCGGGACATGCCGGCTAAAACACGGATGTACAAAGCACAACAATGACTTACTGGACTTGCTGAGCGGGATAGTTGATACCCGTGGTCCTCGCGGGAGCCCGGCCATGGTTTGCCAGACTTGAAGAGCACCTTCCAGATGTTCTTGTGGGAGGAGCCATAGAGCTCCCTTAGGGTCTGGTGCTCGGTTGGGTCGTATTCCCACAAATTGCAGGCTCGACGCTGGCAAGGGAGAATCAGGCGAACTAACATCACCTGGACTACGTTGACGAGTTTGACATCCTTGTCGACCACGCTCTGGACGCGCGTTTGGAGCACTGACAGCTCGTCGGATGAGGACCAGTTCAGGCCCTTCTCGGGCCAGGACGTGAGCCATAGTGGGGCTCCGGATATGAATTCGGGAGCAGCGGCCCACTTTTTACCACGCGGTTCGGTAACATAGAACCACTATTGCTGCCACTCCTTGACAGAATCATTGAAGACGCCCGTCGTCCATACGACCTTGGGCATCTTGCTCACCATGGCACCGCCGCATTCGGCTTGCTCGCCATTCACCACCTTGGTCTTCACGTTGAAGATTTTCAGCCATAAGACGAAGTGGGGCGAAATACGGAGAAGAGCCTCACACACGACGATGAACGTCAAGATGTTAAGGAAAGAATTAGGAGGACATATCATGAAAATCAATCCCGTAATAATACATGATGCCGCGAACAAATGGGTGAAGGGGAAACCCGAGCCCGCGGACAAAATGAGGAAGAAACATGACCCTCTTATGGGGCTCCGGAGTGGGGACGATCTGTCCTGCCGGTGGAAGACGATGGTCGATTTTCTTGGCCAGGTACCCGGCCTCTCGGAGCTTTTTGATATCCCTCTCCCGGACGGTAGAGGCCATCCATTTGCCTCCTACTCCAGATCCAGACATCTTCGGAGGACCTCTCTTCAGTGGAAAAGAAGAGTGCTTGGGCGCTAGGGCTCGAGCAGAGGGGAATGGACTAGCGGAAGGGAAAGGCGTGGGTAAAGAGGAAGAGACCTTATCTCTTTATAGAGGCGGTAAAAGCTTTTGCACCTCCCCACTTGCCTGGTGGAACCCGCTCGTTCCCCACTCACCGCAATTAGCGGTGTGGTTGGGCTACCCGTGCCCGTATTGATGAAAGCCCCGCAATAAGGGGAGCACGATCGCTACTTCGACGAAATCGCCTCACAATATGTGCGGTGTTTGGTAGTAGAGACGATTCCATAATGACTCGTCCATAGTGCTATGTCATGCTATCCAAAGATGTCAGCAAATTATGTTTATGGAATATCGTTCTCTCCATGATGGCATGTGAAGATCATCTTGTGGATCCGGACACGACTCAAGTGTTCGGTAATTACTTTGGAGTATTCGGAGATGGAACCCGCCTTGCAATGCCGAAGACAAACTGTGCGCCGGACTCATCATCATTGAAGCCTGGTTCAGGGGCTACTGAGGGAGTCCTGGATTAGGGGATATCCAAATAGCCGGACTATATACTTTGGCCAGACTATTGGACCGTGAAGATACAAGACTCAAGACTTCGTCCCGTGTCCGGGTGGGACTCTCCTTTGCGTGGAAGACAAGCTTGGCGATCCGGATGATAGATTTCTTTCTTTGTAACCAACTCTGTGTAAACCCTAGCCCTCTCCGGTGTCTATATAAACCGGAGGGTTTAGTCCTTAGAGACACAATCATAATCATCATAGGCTAGCTTCT
The DNA here is from genome assembly GCA_021437245.1 of Aegilops speltoides. Classification (NCBI taxonomy): domain Eukaryota; kingdom Viridiplantae; phylum Streptophyta; class Magnoliopsida; order Poales; family Poaceae; genus Aegilops; species Aegilops speltoides. The sequence goes on from CM038146.1 coordinate 421,286,092, forward strand.
AGGGTTTAGCCTCTACGATCTCGTGGTAGATCAACTCTTGTAATACTCATATCATCAATATCAATCAAGCAGGAACTAGGGTTTTACCTCCATCAAGAGGGCCCGGACCTGGGTAAAACATCGTGTCCCTTCCCTCCTGTTACCATTAGCCTTAGACGCACAGATCGGGACCCCCTACCCGAGATTCACCGGTTTTGACTCCGACATCGACCACGGAGGGCCTCTACATCATCTCCAAGGCCTCTCCGATGAGTTGTGAGTAGTTTACCACAGACCTTTGGGTCCATTGTTATTATCTAGATGGCTTCTTCTCTCTCTCTCTCTCTCTCTGAATCTCAATACAAAGTTCTCCTCGATCTTCTTGGAGATCTATTCGATGTAACTCTTTTTGCGGTGTGTTTGTCGAGATTCGATGAATTGTGGGTTTATGATCAAGTTTATCTATGAGAAATATTTGAATCTCCTCTGAATTCTTTTATGTGTGATTAGTTATCTTTGCAAGTCTCTTCGAATTATCAGTTTGGTTTGGCCTACTAGATTGATCTTTCTTGCAATGGGAGAAGTGCTTAGCTTTGGGTTCAATCTTGCGGTGTCCTTTCCCAGTGACAACAGGGGCAGCAAGGCAAGTATTGTATTGTTGCCATTGAGGATAAAAAGATGGGGTTTATATCATATTGCTTGAGTTTATCCCTCTACATCATGTCATCTTGAAGAATGCGTTACTCTGTTCTTATGAACTTAATACTCTAGATGCAGGGAGGAGTCGGTCAATGTGTGGAGTAATAGTAGTAGATGCAGCATTGTTTCGATCTACTTGTTGCGGATGTGATGCCTATATACATGATCATGCCTAGATATTCTCATAACTATGCACTTTTCTATCAATTGCTCGATAGTAATTTGTTCACCCACCGTAATACTTATGCTATCTTGAGAGAAGCCACTAGGGAAACCTATGGCTCCCGGGTCTATATTTTATCATATAAGTTTTAAATCTACCTTTTATTTGCATCTTTACTTTCCAATCTATATCATAAAAATACCAAAAATATTTATCTTATCATATTATCTCTATCAGATCTCACTTTCGCAAGTTACCATGAAGGGATTGACAACCCCTTTATCGCGTTGGTTGCGAGGTTCTTGTTTGTTTGTGTAGGTACGAGGGACTTTTGAGGAGCCTCCTACTGGATTGATACCTTGGTTCTCAAAAGCTGAGGGAAATACTTACGCTACTTTGCTGCATCACCCTTTCCTCTTCAAGGGAAAACCAATGCAGTGCCCAAGAGGTAGCAAGAAGGTTTCTGGCGCTGTTGCCGGGGAGGTCTTCGCTCAAGTCAAGACATACCAAGTACCCATCACAAACTCATCTCCCTCGCCTTACATTATTTGCCATTTGCCTCTCGTTTTCCTCCCCCCCCCCCCACTTCAACCTTGCAGTTTTATTTGCCCTCTCTTTCCCGTTCTCCTCTCTTTTTCGCTTGCCTCTTGTGTGCTTGTGTGTTGGATTGCTTTTCACGATGGCTCAAGATAATACCAAATTGTGTGATTTTTCCAATACCAATAATAATGATTTCCTTAGCACTCCGATTGCTCCTCTTAATAATGCTGAATCTTGTGAAATCAATGTTGCTTTGTTGAATCTTGTTATGAAAGATCGATTCTCCGGCCTTCCTAGTGAAGATGCCGCTACTCATCTAAACAACTTTGTTGATTTGTGTGATATGCAAAATAAGAAAGATACCGATAATGATATTGTTAAATTGAAGTTATTTCTGTTTTCACTGAGAGATCGTGCTAAAACTTGGGTTTCGTCTTTGCCTAAAAATAGTATTGATTCTTGGAATAAGTGCAAAGATGCTTTTATCTCTAAGTTTTTTTTGTCCCGCTAAGATCATCTCTCTTAGAAACGATATTATGAATTTTAAACAACTTGATCATGAGCATGTTGCCCAATCTTGGAAAAGAATGAAATTAATGATTCGCAATTGCCCTACACATGGTTTGAATTTATGGATGATCATACAAAAAAATTATGCCGGATTGAATTTTGCTTCTAGAAATCTTTTAGATTCGACCGTAGGAGGCATTTTTATGGAAATCACTTTAGGCGAAGCTACTAAACTCCTTGATAATATTATGGTTAATTACTATCAATGGCACACCGAAAGATCTACTAGTAAAAAAGTTCATGCGATAGAAGAGATTAATGTATTGAGTGGAAAGATGGATGAACTTATGAAATTTTTACTACTAAGAGTGCTCCTATTGATCCCAATGATATGCCTTTGTCTACTTTGATTGAGAATAATAATGAATCTATGGATGTAAATTTTGTTGGTAGGAATAATTTTGGTAACAACGCGTATAGAGGAAACTTTAATCCTAGGCCGTTTCCTAGTAATTCCTCTAATAATTATGGTAATTCCTACAACAACTCTTATGGAAATTTTAATAAGATGCCCTCTGATTTTGAGAATAGTGTTAAAGAATTTATGATCTCTCAAAAGAATTTCAATGCTTTGCTTGAAGAAAAGTTGCTTAAAGTTGATGAATTGGCTAGGAACGTTGATAGACTTTCTCTTGATGTTGATTCTTTGAAACTTTGATCTATTCCACCTAAGCATGATATCAATGAGTCTCTCAAAGCCATGATAATTTCCATTGATAAGTGCAAAGAAAGAACCTCTAGGATGCGTGCTAAGAAAGATTGCTTTGTAAGAGCGTGTTCTTCTAGTTTGAATGAAAATAATGATGAAGTTCTAAAAGTTATTGATGTGCCCCCTATTAAATCTTTCTTTTGCAATATTAATCTTGATAATGATGTGACTAGAGATAAGTCAACTTTAGTTAAAAGGTGTCCCAATGATTCAGAGTTTTTAGATCTTGATGCTAAATTTGGTAAAAGTGGGATTGGAGAGGTCAAAACTTTAAATAGCATTGAACCCACTATTATGGATTTCAAGGAATTTAATCATGATAATTGTTCTTTAATAGATTGTATTTCCTTGTTGCAATCTGTGTTGAATTCTCCTCATCCTTATAGCCAAAATAAAGCTTTTACCAAACATATTATTGATGCTTTGATGCAATCTTATGAGGAAAAACTTGAATTGGAAGTTTCTATACCTAGAAAACTTTATGATGAGTGGGAACCTACTATTAAAATTAAAATTAAAGATCATGAATGCTATGCTTTGTGTGATTTGGGTGCTAGTGTTTCCACGATTCTGAAAACTTTATTTGATGTGCTAGGTTTCCATGAATTTGATGATTGCTCTTTAAACTTGCACCTTGTGGATTACACTATTAAGAAACCTATGAGAAGGATTAATGATGTTATTATTGTTGCAAATAGGAATTATGTGCCCGTAGATTTTATCGTTCTTGGTATAGATTGCAATCTTTCATGTCCTATTGTTCTTGGTAGACCTTTCCTTAGAACGATTGGTGCAATTATTGATATGAAGGAAGGGAATATTACATTCCAATTTCCATTAAGGAAAGTCATGGAACACTTCCCTAGAAAGAAAGTCAAATTACCTTATGAATCTATTATGCGAGCCACTTATGAATTGAATGCCAAAGATGGCAATGCTTAGATCTATTCTCGCTTTTATGCCTAGCTAGGGGCGTTAAACGATAGCGCTTGTTGGGAAGCAACCCAATTTTATTTTTGTTTCTTGCTTTTTGATTCTGTTTAGTAATAAATATTTCATCTAGCATCTGTTTAGATGTGGTTCTATGTTTTAATTAGTGTTTGTGCCAAGTAGAACCTATAGGATAACCTAAGGTGATAGTTAATTTGATTCTGCTGAAAAACAGAAACTTTTGCGCGCACGAGAATAATTTTAATAAATCACATAAACGTGCTTTTGAGTTGATTATTTTTGAAGTAGATCAATATACAAATTTCCTCGGACTTCCTATTTTGGTAGGAGTTTTAGAGTTCCAGAAGTATTCGGAAGTTACAGATTGCTACAGACTGCTCTGTTTTTGATAGATTCTGTTTTTCGTGTGTTGTTTGCTTATTTTGATGCATCTATGGCTAGTATCGGGGGTACGAACTATAGAGAAGTTGGAAAACAGTAGGTTTAACACCAATATAAATAAATAATGAGTTCATTATAGTACCTTATGTGATGGTTTTTCTTTCTTGCACTAACGGAGCTTATGAGATTTCCTGTTGAGTTTTGTGTTGTGAAGTTTTCAAGTTTTGGGTAAAGATTTGATGGACTATGGAATAAGGAGTGGCAAGAGCCTAAGCTTGGGGATTCCCATGGCACCCCAATATAATCCAAGGATAACCAAAAGCCTAAGCTTGGGGATGCCCCGGAAGGCATCCCCTCTTTCGTCTTCGTTTATCGGTAACTTTACTTGGAGCTATATTTTTATTCACCACATGATATGTGTTTTGCTTGGAGCGTCTTGTATGATATGATTCTTTGATTTTTATTTTACCGCAATCATCCTTGCTGTACACACCATTTTGGAGAGACACACATGATTTGGAATTTATTAGAATACTCTATGTGCTTTACTTATATCTTTTGAGCTAGATAATTTTGCTCTAGTACTTCACTTATATCTTTTAGAGTACGGCAGTGGCTTTATTTTGTAGAAATTGTTGACCTCTCATGCTTCACTTATATCATTTTGAGAGTCTTTTATAACAGCATGGTATTTGCTATGGTTATAAAATTGGTCCTAGAATGATGGGCATCCAAGTTGGGTATAATAAAAACTATCATAGGAAGTGAATTGGATGCTATGATTGCTTGATAATTGTTTTGAGATATAGAGGTGGTGATATTAGAGTCATGCTAGTTGGGTAATTGTGAATTTAAAGAATACTTGTGTTGAAGTTCGCAAGTCCCGTAGCATGCACGTATGGTAAAAGTTGTGTAACAAATTTGTTGCATGGGGTGCTCTTTTGATTGCCTTCCTTATGTGTGGAGGTCGGGATCGCGCGATGGTTAAATCCTACCAACCCTTACCCTAGGAGCATGCGTAGTAGTACTTTGCTTCGAGGGCTAATAAAACTTTTGCAGTAAGTATATGAGTTCTTTATGACTAATGTGAGTCCATGGTTTATACGCACTCTTACCTTTCCATCATTGCTAGCCTCTTCAGTACCGTGCATTGCCCTTTCTCACCTTGAGAGTTGGTGCAAACTTTGCCGGTGCATCAAAACCCCGTGATACGATACGCTCTATCACACATAAACCTCCTTATATGTTCCTCAAAACAGCCACCATACCTACCTATTATGGCATTTCTATAGCCATTCCGAGATATATTTCCATGCAAGTTTCCACCGTTCCGTTTATCATGACATGCATCATCATTGTCATATTGCCTTGCATGATCATGTAGTTGACATCGTATTTGTGGCAAAGCCACCATGGATAATTTTTCATACATTTCACTCTTGATTCATTGCCCATCCCGGTACACCGCCGGAGGCATTCATATAGAGTCATATCTTGTTCTAGTATCGAGTTGTAATTCTTGAGTTGTAATAAAATAGAAGTGTGATGATCATCATTATTAGAGCATCGTCCCTTAAAAAATAAAGAAAGGCCAATAATAATAATAATAATGCCAAATAAAAAAAGAAAGGCCCAAAAAAAGGGAGAAACAAAAAAGGGGACAATGTTACTATCTTTTTCTACACTTGTGCTTCAAAGTAGCACCATGTTCTTCATATAGAGAGTCTCATATGTTGTCACTTTCATATACTAGTGGGAATTTTTCATTATAGAACTTGGCTTGTGTATTCCAACGATGGGCTTCCTCAAAATGCCCTAGGTCTTCGTGAGCAAGCAAGTTGGGTGCACACTCACTAGTTTCTTTTGTTGAGCTTTCATACATTTATAGCTCTAGTGCATCCGTTGCATGGCAATCCCTACTCCTCACGTTGACATCAATTGATGGGCATCTCCATAGCATGTTGATTAGCCTCGTCAACGTGAGACCTTCTCCTTTTTTGTCTTCTCCACACAACCTCCATCATCATATTCTATTCCACCCATAGTGCTATATCCATGGCTCACGCTCATGTATTGCGTGAGAGTTGAAAAAGCTGAAGCGCGTTAAAAAGTATGAACCAATTGCTTGGCTGAAACCGGGGTTGTTCTTGATGGGAGTATTTTCGTGTGATGAAAATGAAGCATAGCCTAACTATATGATTTTGTAGGGAGGCACCTTCTAATGCGATGTTATTTTGAGAAGACATGATTGATTTATTAGTATGCTTGAAGTATTATTATTTCTTATGCCAATATGAACTTTTATTTTGAATCATTTGGATCTGAACATTCATGCCACAATAAAGAAAATTACATTGAGAATTATGCTAGGTAGCATTCCACATCAAAAATTCTGTTTTTATCATTTACGTACTCGAGGACGAGCAGGAATTAAGCTTGGGGGTGCTTGATACGTCTCCAAAGTATCTATAATTTTTTACTATTCCATGCTATTATATTACCCATTTTGGATGTTTATGGGCTTTACTTTACACTTTTATATCATTTTTGGGACTAACCTACTAACCGGAGGCCCAGCCCGAATTGCTGTTTTTTTTGCCTATTTCAGTGTTTCGAAGAAAAGGAATATCAAATGGAGTCCAAACGGAATGAAACCTTCAGGAGCGAGCTTTTTGGAACAAACGCAATCCAGGAGACTTGGAGTGGATGTCAAGCAGCAGACGCAGAAGCCATGAGGCAGGAGGGCGCGCCCTAGGGGGGTGGGCATGCCCCCCACGCTTGTGGGCCCCTCGTGGCTCAACTGACCTACTTCTTCCTCCTATGTATATCCACGTACCCCGAGAACATCCAGGAGCACCATGAAAAACTATTTCCACCGCCACAACCTTCTATATCCACAAGATCCCATCTTGGAGCCTTCGTCGACGCTCCGTCGGAGGAGGAATCGACCATGGACGGCCTCTACATCATCTCCAAGGCCTCTCCGGTGAGTTGTGAGTAGTTTACCACAGACCTTCGGGTCCATAGTTATTAGCTAGATGGCTTCTTCTCTCTCTCTGAATCTCAATACAAAGTTCTCTTCAATCTTCTTGGAGATCTATTTCATGTAACTCTTTTTGCAGTGTGTTTGTCGAGATCCGATGAATTGTGGGTTTATGATCAAGTTTATCTATGAGAAATATTTGAATCTCCTCTGAATTCTTTTATGTGTGATTAGTTATCTTTGCAAGTCTCTTCGAATTATCAGTTTGGTTTGGCCTACTAGATTGCTCTTTCTTGCAATGGGACAAGTGCTTAGCTTTGGGTTCAATCTTGTGGTGTCCTTTACCAATGACAGCAGGGGCAGCAAGGCATGCATTGTATTGTTGCCATCGAGGATAAAAAGATGGGGATTATATCATATTACTTGAGTTTATCCCTCTACATCATGTCATCTTGCTTAATGTGTTACTTTGTTCTTATGAACTTAATACTCTAGATGCAGGCAGGAGTCGGTCGATGTGTGGAGTAATAGTAGTAGATGCAGCATCGTTTTGGTCTACTTGTTGCGGACGTGGTTCCTATATACATGATCATGCCTAGATATTCTCATAACTATGCACTTTTCTATCAATTGCTCGACAGTAATTTGTTCGCTCACCGCAATAGTTATGTTATCTTGAGAGAAGCCACTAGTGAAACCTATGGGTCCCGGGTCTATCTTTTATCATATAAGTTTCCAATCTACCTTTTATTTGCATCTTTACTTCCCAATCTATATCATAAAAATACCAAAAATATTTATCTTATCATATTATCTCTATCAGATCTCACTTTTGCAAGTTACCATGAAGGATTGACAACCCCTTTATCGCGTTGGTTGCAAGGTTCTTGTTTGTTTTTGTATGTACGAGGGACTTTTGAGGAGCCTCCTACTGGATTGATAACTTGGTTCCCAAAAACTAAGGGAAATACTTACGCTACTTTGCTGCATCACCCTTTCCTGTTCAAGGGAAAACCAACGCAGTGCTCAAGAGGTAGCAGGCGTGCAGATTGTCTTCGGCATTGCAAGGCGGGTTCCCCTTTCCAAATACTCCAAAGAAGTTTTCCGCACACAAGAGTTGTGTCCGGCTTTGCTTAATATGTACAACCCTAAGCTGTAAAAAGCAACAATACTTAAAATAAGTCACGTCCACGGGCCACTTTTCTGGCGAGACGTTATGTTCTGGCCTTATTATTATTATGAACCATTTTACAGCCTCATTTCGCATTTCGAGGCACGGCCAATGACACGTTTTGTCAAAGCATAGATCATGTCCCCTTATTACGGGATTCTCATTAATAGGGGTTTTGGGTAATCCAACCGTGTTGTTTAGACGTCCCCTTGGGAATAGGCGAGATTTAAGGCTTATGAGGGGGCGCTTGATATTCGCTGCTTCTATAAGAGGACAAATACCCCTCTGTCCACCTCATGCCTTCTTGTTCCTCTGCCCTTCAATCCTCCGAGCTCCATCGCCCAAGTTACCAACTTTCCTTCCGCCCCAACTTCTCTAGCAATGACCAGATCTGGCTTTAGGGCAAGTGGATGGCCTCCTCCGTAACGGAGAAGAACATCCAGGATCTGCGGGAGGTGAGGTACTTGACGACGGAGATAAAACACTGGCTTCCAACCCCAGGGCAGTTCATCCCCACCCCGAAGCCCGGTGAAAGGGTGGTTTTTATCCCTCACTTCCTCCGAGGACTCAGGTTCGCCCTTCACCCCTTTGTCTGAGGTCTCATGTAGTTCTATGGGCTGGATTTCCATGATTTGGCCCCGAATTCCTTCCTCCACATCTCAGTGTTTATCGCTGTGTGTGAGGCATTCCTCCGCGTCCCTCCACATTTTGGCTTATGGCTCAAGGTTTTTAATGTGAAGCTGAAGATGGTTGAAGGCCAACACGCCGAGTGCAGCGGCCCCATGGTGAGCAAGCTCAACCATGTTACCTGGCCCAAAGGGAGATTTGTAGATACTGTCAAGGTGTGGCAGTAGGAGTGGTTCTATATTACCGAACCCCACGGCACCAAGTGGGCGGCTGCTCCTGCCTTTAGATCTTGACCTCCACTGCGGCTCCCATCCTGGACCAACAAGGGCCTAGATTGGGGGTCCCTTGACGAAGTGTCGATGCTGCAGAAGCGTATCAAGAGCATGATAAACAAGGGCATCATGCTTGCTGATGTGATTCAGGTGATGCTAATCCGCCGAGCTCTCCCTTGCCAACGATGGCCTCTCAAAATGTGGGAGTTCAATCCAGAGGGGTCATGGACTCTGCAGCACTTCTATGGCATGAAGCACAAAGGGATCTGGAAGCTGCTCTTTAAGAAGCAGAAGACGTGGCCACGGACGTCCGATGACACAGGCCTCGACTGCAACAAACCGGCATCCCCAGTAAGTGTCATATTTCCGAACACTACTTAGCTTGTCAGTCTTAGGGAGGGCCCCTGAAAATTCCATCTCCTGAACAGGACTGGATAAAGAAGGCCGAGCGGATTAAGTGTCCGCCCCGCTCCCCAAAAACCCAGCTGACCCTCTGTTAATGAAGATGCTGGTCCCGGCGCCCTACCAGGCGCAGGCAAAGAAGGACAAGAAGAAGAAGACCAAGGAGGCCGATGGCGACCTCCATCCCGAAGAAACTTCGGGCACCGTGTCCGGAGGAACCGAAACTCCATCCTCTCGTGAGGAAGACGATGACGAGGACGAGGAGGAGGAGGAGAAGGAGGCAGCAAACCCTCCTCCCAAAGGGAAAAAGAGAGCGGCCTCCATAGATCCGGAGGAGGGGGCCTCCAAGAGGGGAAGGATATCCCTTTCTAATGACTCGGATTCGGGCACCGAGTCCGTTCCCAAGAACCGCCCCCACACCAAGCCCCTTGCCAAATCGTGAGTGCCTTTAGACGCCTCGTATACATCTAATCTTTTTTATAGATTATAAGATCAATATCCAATTTCATATACCAGTCCGGCTCCCGACATTCCTCAAGAATCATCGTCATCGGGGGACCTTTTGCTGGAGAAGATGGAGAGCGACATGCCTCCACAAGCTTCCCCGCCTCCTAGGGCGGACGATCCCGAGGTGTCATCCATAGGGATTTCTCCGGGCTCCGGAGAAGTGCGGGAGAGGACCAATGCGGCACCGGAAGCTGTCGAGAACATGGGGGCGCAATCCCCATGTAGACCGGCCATGGGGGTCCTGGGTCATCCGACCTTCAGCCGGATACTGTTCCGGAGACCAAAACGGTTCCGGAATCGGATTGGCATCCCCCTCTGCAAGAGGGGGAAATGGTGACCTCTATGAATGCAGAGGCGCCGAACAATATGATGGATGCACTGGAAGGCGCATCCGTCTTAGAGGAGCACCGTACCTTGATGGGTACGGTGGTTGAAAAAGTTCAGTCCGCTAAGAGTGGACTGGATGAAGCCTTCACAAGCCTACTAACAGGCTTCGAGGAATGCGATGTAATGTCTTTTAGCCGCTTTCCATGAAAAATCCGCTTATATATAGATAGTAGCCCATGAGACTCTGTTTGGCCAATGAAGGAGGGCGAACAGAGGGTCTACAGGTATCTATAGTAAATAACATACTTAGCCTTTTGATAAAAATCAGGCTTCACTGCTAGCGGCGACCGCTCATGCCGCCGAAGTTTCCGAACTGAAGCGAAAACTGCAGCTGGTTGATGAGGACAATATCCGGATGAACAAGCCGCTAGACGAAGCGCAAGGTATGTTTCAAGTGATCTATATTCCATTGAATTAGTTTGCAAATGCTTAAGTGAAGCTCACGCACTGCTATATGAATTGCAGATGGCGCTGCTGAGGTCGAGACCCTCAGGAGTGACCTTGCCCACGCGAAGGAGCAGGCAAGGATGAGCGATGCGGCCGCTGAGAAGGCAGCTGCCGATTTGAAGGATGAACAGGCCCGCCAGTTCGAGGAGTGTGTATCCAATATTGAGCAAGAGCTCAAGGACGCAACTCGCAAGCGCGAGCTCCTCTAGGAGGGGAATAAAGCGAAGGCGGCCGAACTCGCCAAGGCCCTTCAGGACGCCCAAGAGGCGAGGTCCAAATCCCGAGCGGCTCGCGAGGAGCTCCGACAGGCCGGACAGATAGCGGCTGGTAAGCCCTTTCTTTTAGAGTCTAAGTTTGGCGATGAGAGGTATGCCTTACTTAATTGACTATGCAGTTCTCCAGACTCCTTTGTGGATCTACCGAAGAGCACAGCTGATGCAGCGCAATTCTACCGGGCCCAGGAGGGGCATGCGACGGAGAAGCTGTTCTGGTCGCAATATGCGATGCAGGAGCGTTCAACGCTGTTGAACGACCAAATGGCGCAGTGGGCCGAGTTGCACAAGATGTCACGAGCGGCCATGAAGGAGGTTATGCTCCGACTGTGGCCGGCTGAACCTGTTCCGAGCAGTTATTTTGGCCTAGTGTGGCGACTCATCGAGGTCGTGCCCCGAATTGATGCCATCAAACGGTCGGTGTGTATAGAAGGTGCACAGAGGGCCTTCGCCCGTGTCAAGGTGCACTGAGCCAAGATGAAAGTCGCCGTTGTCGCGGTGGAGGTCCTCCAAAAGGCAAGGACCACCGCACGCTGGAGCGTTATTTAAACGACGTCCTAGAGGGTGCTCGTTTGATAGAGGGTCAATGTTCGAAGGACATTATATTCAAATGAATGAGTCCGAATGACCCGGTCGTGTGTATTATAGATATTAAGGCTTTGTAATATATTTGTGCCATTATCTGAAGTTGCTTTCCTCTTGTTCGGCCGTTTTTTGTATGCCTGAGAGTTTTCCAGTCGTAGGCTTCGACCCCCACGTAGATGCTACGGGGGTGTTCGGAATAGCACATGAACACTCTTGACCCAACATCTCGGTCCATGATGGAGGTGTTAGTGCGGCGAACCAGGCAATCAGACTATACGGCTTTACCGCTCTCACTTAGCCATAGGAGTTTGACAATGGGGCTATAAAATATCCCCTAATACGTATGTGACTATCCGAATGCGGATGTGTTACGTATATGACTGGAAAAACAGTCCTTCGTTTAATACGGAAAAAAATCTTGAAAGATTTAGTAAGTCACCGAACGGCTGACCAGCTCTCGCCGCATCATGACAGTCAGTTTTCGGTTTTCTCTACTGAGGTGCTTGACCGGATGAACCAGAAACACAATCACAGTAGTTCTCCCTTTACTACCTTAGACGAACAAGCGGAATGTAAGGTAGCAAACACAGGAGCCGGGCAACCCAACTATTGACCAAAGACATGATTCGGAGCCGATGCATATAATGCCAAGCTTGGGACACCGAAGTGTGCTACAAAGTTGTTCGGGCTTTTGTTTAGAGGCACATATGTGTCTGTATAGAGCCCCTGGCATGTCGAGGTATGTGAGACAACTAGAGAGACGGAGTACAATTTTATAAATAAAGTTGATACCAAAAAATTGTCCCTACTAGGATATGATTGATACGTCAAGACGTGATCTTACAGAGGGTACCATAAGTACCAAAATCATTTTACATGCCGGGGGTCTAATAATAAGGAGAAAAGCTCAGTATAGGCCCTTTAAATAAAGTTTGGTCCAAAGAGTCCTTTGGATGTCCTGCCGCACGTCTATGCCGCTTTCGCCTTGTAGAGAGGGGTTCCTTAAAGGGAACGGTCTTCTGTTTCCCGCACGGAACCGGTCTCGAAGTGAGTCCTTGTAAGTCCGTGGGATATATGGGCTCGAATGTACCTGTGGTAGAAAAGTAGGTGAAGAAGAGTGGAAGGTCGTACAGGGTCGAGCCGTACTGTAGACCTGCCCGTGTTGTGCCTCCGTTGATGCCCAAGGTATCTTGAGTGCATAATGATGCATGCACGGTACAAAGTCCGCGGGTGTGCGCGGCGATTGACGAGGCGAAACTGCTAGTCTAGCTCTGGAAGTACCGAGCCGCTAGCTTGCGGGGCTGACCGGACTCTTTTAACAAAGTCCGGCAGCTTGTTGGCCGATGAGGTGTGCGGCTTAAGTGGGTCGCTCTGTACTTCGGCTGTGAGAGCCGCGGTGTTCTCCTCAGTGCGGAGGGAGCGTTCTGTATTTCCATTGACTGTTATGACGCCACGTGGACTGGGCATCTTGAGCTTTAAATAAGCATAGTGTGGCACCACGTTGAATCGAGCAAAAGCAGTTTGTCTGAGCAGTGCGTGATAACCACTTCGGAAGGGTGCGATATCGAAGATCAAGTCTTCACTGCGGAAGTTGTTGGGCAAGCCGAAGACAACCTCCAATGTTATTGAGCCCGAGCAACAGGCCTTTACGCGGGTTATTACTCCTTTAAAGATAGTTTTAGTGGGCTTGATCCTTGATGGATTGGTACGTCTCCAACGTATCTATAATTTATGAAGTATGCTATTATATTATCCATCATATATGTTTTATATGCATTTATATGCTATTTTATATGATTTTTGGGACTAACCTATTAACATAGAGCCCAGTGCCAGTTTCTGTTTTTTCCTTGTTTTGAGTTTTACAGAAAAGGAATACCAAACGAAGTCCAATTGACGTGCCAATTTTTGATGATTTTTATGGACCAAAAGAAGCCCCTGGAGTAAAAGAGTTGGGCCAGAAGAGTCCCAGTCTGTCCACGAGGGTGGGGGGCGCGCCCACCCCCCTGGGCATGGGCCCTATCTCATGGACGATTCAGAGACCCCCCCCCCCCTGACGTGAGACCGACGCCAAAAATTCCTATAAATACAAAAACCTCCAGAAAATAGCCTAGATCGGAAGTTCCACCGCCGCAAGCCTCTGTAGCCACGAGAAATCAATCTAGGCCCTCTCTGGCACCCTGCCGGAGGGGGCCATCATCACCGGAGGCCATGGAGGAGGATCCCGAAGGGGCCATCATCGCCATCAAGGCCAAGGACCAGAGGGAGAACCTCTCCCCATCCAGGGCGGAGGCCATGGAGGAGGAAGCACAAGGGGGAGGACCTCTCCTCCTCTCTCTTGGTGGCGCCGGAGTGCCATCGGGAGGGGAATCATCGCCGCGGTGATCGTCGTCATCACCATCACCATCATCATCACCATCCTCATCTCTTTTACGCGGTCCACTCTCCTACACCCCGCTGTAATCCCTACTTGAACATGGTGCTTTATGCCACATATTATGATCCAATGATGTGTTGCCATCCTATGATGTTTTGGGTAGATATCTTTTGTCTTTGGGTTGATTGATGATCTAGAGTGGTACGAGTTGTATATTTTATTTTGGTGCTGTCCTATTGTGCCCTCCATGTCGCGCAAGCGTGAGGGATTCCCGTTGTAGGGTGTTGCAATACTTTCACGATTCGCTTATAGTGGGTTGCTTGAGTGATAGAAGCATAAACCCGAGTAAGGGGGTTGTGGCGTATGGGATAAAGGGGACTTGATGCTTTAATGCTATGGTTGGGTTTTACCTTAATGATCTTTAGTAGTTGTGGATGCTTGCTAGAGTTCCAATCATAAGTGCATATGATCCAAGAAGATAAAGTATGTTAGCTTATGCCTCTCCCTCATATGAAATTGCAATGACGACTACCGGTCTTGTTAACAATTGCCTAGGATAATTCCGCACACCAATCCATCATTATTCCACACTCGCTATTTATAATATTTAGTAATATATTATAACTTTATGATAACAGCACCTACTTTTATATTTTAGCTCTCCGATATCATGCAAATTTGTCCTCTTCATACCCACAACGTAGTTTTATTTCTCATATCTAGTTGGAAGCAAACATTCGGTGTACGTAGAGTCGTATCAGTGGCAGATAGGATGTGAGAGAATATTGATCTTACCTTTAGATCCTTGTGGGTTCGACACTCCATACTTATCACTTCCACCTTTGGAAATTGCTACGATGATTCCCTGCACTTGGGGATTATCAAGCTCTTTTCTGGCGCCGTTGCCGGGGTGCAATAGCATGGGGTTGATATTCTCGTGTGTGCTTGTTTGCTTTCTTCACTAAGTAGATTTTGTTGTTCCTTTTTGTTTTTGTTTAGTTGTGGGTGAACATGAAAAAATTAAAGAGTGAAAATACAAAAAAAATACTTGCCTCTCATGCCTAAAAAAGTTTTTCAAAAAGAGAAGTGATTGGAAAGTTATGCATTGAAGAAGTGAGGGTCAACCTTGAGCACTTGTGTTCATGCTCACGGAAACAATGTAGAATGTTTCATGGAAGTTTCTCCGTAAATAATTATCCCCTTGTATATATCCATTGTATTATAAAAATAATGTGCCAAGCTTTGGTTTTAGGATGATTAGATTGCTTGTTTACTATGTGCAGAACAAAAACAGAAACTTTGGTTGTAGCGCGCGATTTTACATTTTTTTTACTGGAAGGTCAAATGGGTCTGAAACTTTTTGCACATTACCTATGTACAAATTTTTCAAATTTTAATATTTATTTCATAATTTTTGGAGTTACAGAAGTTTACTAAACTTCCAGATTACTACAGACAGTCATGTTTTTGACAGATTCTGTTTTTCGCGTGTTGTTTGCTTATTTTGATGAATCTATGGCTAGTATCGGGGGGTATGAACCATAGAGAAGTTGGAATACAGTAGGTTTAACACCAATATAAATAAATAATGAGTTCATTACAATACCTTAAAGTGGTAGTTTGCTTTATTACACTAACGGGTCTCACAAAGTTTTTGTTAAAGTTTTGTGTGGATGAAGTGTTCGAAGATCGAGGAGATATCAATATGAGAAGAATAAAGAGAGGCAAGAGTTCAAGCTTGGGGATGCCCAAGGTACCCCAAGTAAAAATTTCAAAGGATACTCAAGCATCTAAGCTTGGGGATGCCCCGGTTGGCATCCCATCTTTCTTCTTCAACAAATATCGGTATATCTCGGTTTTTGTTTTTTTCACATGATTTGTGTCCTTTGTGTTTTTTTTCTTTAAGAACCATGCTAGTATGAGTTATACCTTCATTGATTTATAGAATACTTCATGTGCTTCACTTATATCTTTTAAGTATGATCTTATAGAATTGCTCTTTGTGCTTCACTTAAATCTTTTGAGTATGGTTTTATAGAATGCTTCATGTGCTTCACTTACATATTTTGAGCTTGGATATTGGTTAGTCTATATTAATTGTAGAATTCTCCATGAACTTCACTTATATCTTTTGGAGTATGAATAATACTATCATCTAAAGTGGGGTTGGAAGAGTGTCAACTTTAGGAATTAGTGATCCCACTATTCCGAATGAGAAGAATTTTGCTTATGTGGAGAGTAGAAAATTTTCTATGCTTGTAGATCATGAAAAGAATGTTTTATGTGATGGTTATATTGTTGAATTCATTCATTATGCTACTGAAAATTATTATGAGGGAGTAATTTATGCTTGTAGGAGTTGCAATAATACCAAGTTTCCTCTCTATGTGCTTACAGTTTTGAAGTTATACTTGTTTTGCCTTCCTATGCTAGTTGATTCTTATTCATATAAATTATGTGCTCACAAAGTCACTAGGCATAGGAAGTAGGTTAGATTTAAATGTGCTAGTCATATTCTTTATGATGCTCTCTCTATGTTTCAATTCTTTTCTTTTATGTGAGCATCGTTGAAATCATCATGCCTAGCTCAAAGGCATTAAAGAAAAGCGCTTGTTGGGAGACAACCCAATATCTACCCTTGCCGTCTTTGTGTGTTTACATGATTAATATACTATAGTAATCATGTTTTATAGCTTTCGTTTCAATAAATTGCCAAGTAAGACTTTTGGGAAGACTTGGGTGAAAGTTAATATGATCTTGCTGTAAAAAACAAAAACTTTGCGCTCACGGGATTAGATGCCATTTTTTACAGAAGAGTGCTTTTCAGTTGATTCTTTTTGAAGAAGATTAATAGACAAATTCCTCACATCCACCAGTTTATTTCATAATTTTTGGAGTAGCAGAAGTATGGTTGTTGTTTAGATCATTACGGACTGTTCTGTTTCTGACAGATTCTGTTTTCATTGCATAGTTTGCTTGTTTTCTAATTTCTATGGCTTATATTTCTCAATATAAATTGTAGAAATGATATGGTACAGTAGTATTGTGTGAGAACAATTATGAACCTTGTATTTGACATTATCAAAGTGAATGGTTTACTCTTTATCATACTAACCTATCTTGGGTGAGATATTGATATGAGGAGAATAAGGAGAGGAAAGACCCTAAGCTTGGGGATGCCCAAGGCACCCCAAGGTAATATTCAAGGAAGACTCAAGCACCTAAGCTTGGGGATGCCCCGGAAGGCATCCCCTCTTTCGTCTTCAAAACTATCGCTATACTTTACTCGGAGCTATATTTTTATTCGTCACATGACATGTGTTTTGCTTGGAGCGTATTTTCAATTTTACTTGCTGTTTGAATAAAATCATTGGATCTGAAATCTTGAATAAAAAATAATCCTCCCATGGCTAGTTAATTATTTGACTACTCAGTGTTCTTCACTTATATCTTTTTGGAGTAGTTTGTCATTTACTCACGCGCTTCACGTACATCCTATGAGTAAATGGTTGAATGAACTGAATATCATAAATCTGAATTTATATACTACCTCTCTCTCAGTTTACAGGGTGTGCGCGTACCCCTAGGTCGTCAATTTGACCAACCTAATACGAGTCATATATTATAAAAAATATACCAATATAAACTTCAGATGTTCTATTTTCCAATGATATAATTTTTGTGTTATATAGTTTATATTAGGGTGATAAAATTGACAACCTAGGTATACGCGTAGGACTTGTAAATTGAAACGGAGGTAGTATGTTTCATATGCTTATACCATGGGGAGTAATGACTTCACACAGAATAAGTATAGGTAGTAAACTTACTGAAAGTTAGCAAACGCAGAATTGGTCACTTGAACAATTCATGAAAGAATATTGAAGGAAGAGAGATTTCACATATAAATATACTATCTTGGACATCTTTTATAATTGTGAGCACTCATTAAAATATGACATGCTAAAAGGTTGATGTTGGACAAGGAGGACAACTTAATGGGATATGTTTTCCTATATACGAAATGTTATATTGTCTTGGATCATTCAACATGTTGAGCTTGCCTTTCCCTCTCATGCTAGCCGAATTCTTTGCACTAAGTAGAAATACTAAGTGTGCTTCCAAACATCCCTTAAACTAGTTTTGCCATGAGAGTCCGCCATACGTACCTATGGATAGAGTAAGATCCTTCAAGTAAGTTGTCATCGGTGCATGCAATAAAAATTACTCTCTAAATATGTATGATCTATTAGTGCAAAGAAAATAAGCTTTATACGAACTTGTGATAGGGAAGAAATACAAGTGACGGATTGCATAATAAAGGTCTCTATCACAAGAGGCAATATAAAGTGACGTTCTTTTGCATTAAGATTTTGTGCATCCAACCTAAAATCACATGACAACCTCTGCTTCCCTCTGCGAAGGGCCTATCTTTTACTTTTATCTTCTACCCTTATACAAGAGTCGTGGTGATCATCACCTTTCCTTTTTACACTTTTTCCTTTGGCAAGCACTTTGTGTTGGAGCGATCCGGATATATATATATATCTACTTGGATGTAGGTTTTCATAAAGTATTATTGTTGACATTACCCTTGAGGTAAAAGGTTGGGAGGCAAAACTATAAGCCCCTATCTTTCTCTGTGTCTGATTAAAACTTTGAACCCATAAATATCACATGAGTGTTAGCAATTATGAAAGACTATATGATAGTTGAGTACGTGGAATTTGCTAAACCAAAGCTCTTACATAGACCCTTCCTGAAAATAAGATGAATTGCAATTTTTGTATGACTAATAGCACTGTTTGTTAGTTTTCAAGAAAGTTTATGATCTATACTTTAACATGTGAATAGCTTGTTACTTGATCATGAAAAGTTCTATGAGATGAGCTACTGTTATGACATATAATGATGCTAAAGATGATTGAAATTATCATTGATCAAACTTGTGCACCTGCTAGCATTCACACTTCATAAATTATTTCTTTTATCATTTACCTACTCGAGGACGAGCATGAATTAAGCTTGGGGATGCTGATACGTCTCCAACGTATCTATAATTTATGAAGTATTCATGCTATTATATTATCCATCGTAGATGTTTTATATACATTTATATGTTGTTTTATATGATTTTTGGGACTAACCTATTAACCTAGAGCCCAACGCCAGTTTCTGTTTTTTACTTGTTTTTGAGTTTTACAGAAAAGGAATACCAAACGGAGTCCAATTGGCGTGCCAATTTTTGATGATTTCTTATGAACCAAAAAAAGCCCCTGGAGTAAAAGAGTTGGGGCAAAAGTGTCACGCCCCGAGACCGGGCCTAGGCGAGACAGCCGCCGCGCGCCTATAGACCAGAGGCCTATAGTCATGCAAGGCGTGATAAAGCAGGCATAAACCAACAGTGGATCACAAAAGCTCATATATTTACTTTACAAGTTCCCTTGCATTTACAAAATGGCTTGAATAGATTATTTTCTAGTCGCCTTCCCACCCACTGGTCCAGCCTAGTCTTGGAAGACTACATCTTCTGGGCATACTTAAGTTACATCGACTGCATCTAAAAAACAGAGGAGACAAGGGTGAGCCAGCAAGCAGGTACTTCACTATTCAACAAAGGCAATGGTATGATGATGTAGATCAACATACGAACTGAATCCAGAGGATAAACAAGGTAATAATCATTGGAACATGTTTTACTGAAGATGTGAAAAAGGAATAGCATCGAAAACGGATAAGGAAATTATTGGTATCACATATGACCGCAAGCTTCCCAACCTGAGAGTCACATGGGTGAAATTTCACACTTTTACGCTCTTAAGAGGGGTACTCCGACGCCGACAGCCTCGACTAGAACCACACAGGTTCCAGAAGAGCGGAGCTCTAGTACCCACTAAGACTCGGACACTGGACCTACTGATGTCGGTCGCTCCTACGGATCCATCACCGACACGTTCCCGAACAAGGTCCGTCCTTAGCGGAGAACTCAGACAGTCCTGTACCTGAACTGTGACCGGTACAATACGTTTGCCGTCCTGACACCAATATAGCAAGGATATGCGACTAAATCAAAGATGGGATCACTGGATTATTAGTCAAGACAACAAACTCATGCCTCTACATGAGTTCCTCAAATATCAGACTGGTTCCATCAACAAATGGATTATCAAGGACAACTTGTCCTTCAACAAATGTAATATCGCGGACAACTTGTCCTTCTCAAATAGCACAGGAATCAACGGAGGATAAATAAGATTTGAGAGTGCAGCAATGTATAATCATACAATCGAAGATAAAGGATTTAAGAGTTAGCAAAGCAACTACTTGCCTCGGATAATATGATTTCTCCTTTAGAATAATATTCTGCTAGAAGATGAAACTCCATCATCTTTGTATAAAATCTGACGAACACGCATATACTAATATTCTTCTGATGTATGGCTCCGTTCTTCCCTCCAGCAGCATCTACACGATCTATATATCTTCAAATATGGACGCATGCATACTTGTATTCTTCGTCTCTCTTCTCTTCGCTCTCTCCGCTGGTATGCTCTATTTCTCTCATGCTCTCTCTTAGTATCTTTTCTTCGCTCTATTTCTCTCATGCTCTCACTCTTGGTGATGAGGATGTGCAAAACGAGTAGCAGCAGCTATTTATAGATGGTGAGCCCAGAGTGAACTCAGCCGAGCTGTTCTTGAAGCACACGATCATCTGGACTCTACCTATTACGTGGCATGCATGCCATGGTCTACGTGGAGAACCTGGTAAAAGATCAAGCCGCAATGGCCTTTGACCCTTGCCCCTTGACCCTTCGAACTGCTGCCCCTTTTGCTTGTGCAAAAGCCAAACAAACCTGACCACTATACAAAACCTCCACGTAGCAATTTCTTTGTCCTAAATATCTAAGGGTGCTGCCAGCACAACCTAGCTTCATCTAGTACCAGGCCACGTTGGCCCTCTCATGCAGAGGATTTTACTTAGCTTGTAAGGATAGTACATACGTGTGCATTCTCATCATTACATGCATGCACATCTTCTAGTATTTGGCCATCTTCTCATTACTAGCTAGCCTGTACTAGCCACTAATTTGTAGTATTAATTTGCATGCTAATGCCATGACGTGAGTGCATGGATGCTAGTCTATGTGCACATATACATATTTACTTAGTGTGTAATTATATCCATCTAATATTTTATGCATGCAAAAATTGCAGTTCTATTTTAATCGCTTGAATCAATAATCTAGCATATCCTATTTGCTCAAATATTTTATGTTTAAACAGATAATAGAAATTTAATTACTCATCTAATTAATATAAACCAAAAAAATTTGGGTTATTACAAAAAGAGTCTTGGGCTGTCCACGAGGGTGGGGGGCGCGCCCACCCCCCTGGGCGTGGGCCCCTATCTCGTGGACGATTCGGAGACCCCCCCGACATGAGACCGACGCCAAAAATTCCTATAAATACAGAAACCTCCAGAAAATAACCTAGATCGGAAGTTCCGCCGCCGCAAGCCTCTGTAGCCACGAGAAATCAATCTAGGCCCTCTCTGGCACCCTGCAGGAAGGGGCCATCATCATCGGAGGCCATGGAGGAGGATCCCAGTGGGGCCATCATCGCCATGAAGGCCAAGGACCAGAGGGAGAACCTCTCCCCATCCAGGGGGGAGGCCATGGAGGAGGAAGCACAAGGGGAGGACCTCTCCTCCTCTCTCTCGGTGGCGCCGGAGTGCCATCGGGAGGGGAATCATCGCCGCGGTGATCATCTTCATCAACATCACCATCCTCATCTCTTTTACTCGGTCCACTCTCCCGCACCCCACTGTAATCCCTAGTTGAACATGGTGCTCCGAATCTAAGGCCGGAGCTATAGTTGAGGCCGCAAACCCTTGGAAGATCAAGTCTCCTCGAATGTCAGTGACGTAGTTTAGGTTTCCAAAACTGATCTGATGACCAAGGGCATAGCTATCGATCTGCTCCAGATGGCCAATCGAATTGGCACGCAGTACGAAGCCATCGAATATGAAGATTTGGACGGGGAGAAAAATCTCCTTCAGGGCGGTGTTGTTGTGGATGGTTGATGGAGCCATTGAGCCTTCTGGTGACGACACAGTGGAACTCTCAATGAAAGCACCAATGTCGGTGTCAAAACCGGCAGATCTCGGGTAGGGGGCCCCAAACTGCGTCTAAGGATCGAAGGTAACAAGGAGGTAGGGGACACGATGTTTACCGAGGTTCGGGCCCTCTTAATGGAGGTCATACCCTACTTCCTGCTTGATTGACTTTGATGAGTATAGGGGTTACAAGAGTTGATCTACCTCGAGATCATAGTGGCTAAACCCTAGATGTCTAGCCCGTATGATTGTGATCGCCTCTATGGACTAAACCCTCCGGTTTATATAGACACCGGAGGGATCTAGGGTTGTATAGAGTCGGTTACAGAGAAAGGAAGATACATGATCCGAACGCCAAGCTTGCCATCCACGCAAAGGAGAGTCCCATCCGGACACGGGGAAGGTTCTTCTATCTTGTATCTTCACGGCCCATCAGTCCAGCCCATATCACATAGCCCGAATGCCCGAGGACCCCTTAGTGCAGGACTCCCTCAGTGGGCTTCTCTCCGATTGTGTAACTACACTGGGATACTTCACGACGGAGTTGAAGATGGTGTACCATCGATGGGCTAGCAACTTTGCATTGCGTTTCATGGATCACGTCCAAGTCGTAGGAGCGCGAAGTGCTTTTGCACATGAAACCAAGAATGCATGTTTTGCCAAAAGGTCGGGCCCCATGTCTCATGCCTACAAAGTCCATAGATAGGACTAAACACACATTGCACATCAGCTCATCGTCCATCACCAAGTACCCCACCATCGTGCTTACTCTAGGAAACAGCGAGAAGGTCAAAACAAAGCTCAGTGGCATTTGATCGAACACCTGTTGGGCGTAGTGTCCGCCATGGCGGACATCATCGGCAGGGGCAGAGGGTAGCTGGCTGCAGACAAATCCAGGGTGCACGGCGGCATAGTCTAACGTGGGCAGGCACGTGGGTTGAGTTACGGGCCCGACAATGCCTGGGCAGCGGCTAGAGAGGTACAATGGTGGTAGCGGGCGAGGAGGGTGCACATGCTGAGAAAGGGGGAAGCACGGGCAGAGTGGAAGAAATGTGGTCCAAGAGGGGATTTGAGTGGGGCTAGGGGTACCGGAGTCCTACGTGGTGAGGTCCGGACGCCCGCAAACCCCTCCCCCAGTTTGTGTATGATTTGCGTGAATACGTACATGCATCCACGTCTGTGGGCAAATACCGACACATTTTGGATTTCAAACTACCTTTGGACAGCTTTGTCCGGACATGTGCAGACGGTTCGAGGGGTGGCATTGGAGATGCCCTGAGAACTATCAACAGATTTTCTTCACTAAAACCGATTCTTAGTCTTTAAATCAACATAACAAAACTGCACAAGCTAGTTTTAACCTCTCTCGCTCGCACAACTCCTCGACACTTTTCTCATTGTTGCTGGAGAAGGACGAGGCGGAGTGATACGTCTCCAACGTATCTATAATTTTTTATTGTTCCATGCTATTATATTACCCGTTTTAGATGTTTATGGGCTTTACTTTACACTTTTATATCATCTTTGGGACTAACCTACTAACCGGAGGCCCAACCCGAATTGCTGTTTTTTGCCTATTTCAGTGTTTCGAAGAAAAGGAATATCAAATGGAGTCCAAACGGAATGAAACCGTCGGGAGCGATCTTTTTGGAACAAACGCAACCCAGGAGACTTGGAGTGGACGTCAAGAAGAAGCCGAGGCTGCCACGAGGGTGCCCGGCGCGCCCCCACCCTCATGGGCCCCTTGAGGCTCCCCTGACCGACCTCCTTCACCTATATATACCTACATACCCTGAAAACATCCAGGAGCACCACGAAACCCTATTTCCACCGCCGCAACCTTCTGTATCTGCGAGATCCCATCTTGGAGCCTTCGTCGGCGCTCCGCCGGAGGGGGAATCGACCATGGAGGGCTTCTACATCAACACCATAGCCTCTCCGATGAGTTATGAGTAGTTTACCACAGACCTTCGGGTCCATAGTTATTAGCTAGATGGCTTCTTCTCTCTCTTTGAATCTCAATACAAAATTCTCCTTGATCTTCTTGGAGATCTATTCGATGTAACTCTTTTTGCGGTGTGTTTGTCGAGATCCAATGAATTGTGGGTTTACGATCAAGTTTATCTATGAGAAATATTTGAATCTCCTCTGAATTCTTTTATGTATGATTGGTTATCTTTTTAAGTCTCTTCGAATTATTAGTTTGGTTTGGCCTACTAGATTGATCTTTATTGCAATGGGAGAAGTGATTAGTTTTGGGTTCAATCTTGCGGTGTCCTTTCCTAGTGACAGCAGGGGCAGCAAGGCACGTATTGTATTGTTGCCATCGAGGATAAAAAGATGGGGTTTATATCATATTGCTTGAGTTTATCCCTCTACATCATGTCATCTTGCCTAATGCATGCGTTGCTCTGTTCTTATGAACTTAATACTCTAAATGCATGCTGGATAGTGGTCGATGTGTGGACTAATAGTAGTAGATGCATGCAGGAGTCAGTCTACTTCTCACGGACGTGATGCCTATATACATGATCATGCCTAGATATTCTCATAACTATGCACTTTTCTATCAATTGCTCGACAGTAATTTATTCACCCACCGTAATACTTATGCTATCTTGAGAGAAGCCACTAGTGAAACCTATGGCCCCCGGGTCTATCTTTTATCATAAAAGTTTCCAATCTACTTTATTTTGCAATCTTTACTTTCCAATCTATATCATAAAAATACCAAAAATATTTATCTTATCTTATTATCTCTATCAGATCTCACTTTTGCAAGTTAACATGAAGGGATTGACAACCCCTTTATCGTGTTGGTTGTGAGGTTCTTGTTTGTTTGTGTAGGTATGAGGGACTTGTGAGGAGCCTCCTAATGGATTGATACCTTGGTTCTCAAAAACTGAGGGAAATACTTACACTACTTTGCTGCATCACCCTTTCCTCTTCAAGGGAAAACCAGCGCACTGCTCAAGAGGTAGCAAGAAGGATTTCTTGCACCGTTGCCAGGAAGGTCTTCGCTCAAGTCAAGACATACCAAGTATCCATCACAAACTCATCTCCCTCGCATTACATCATTTGCAATTTTCCTCTCGTTTTTCTCTCCCCCACTTCACCCTTACCATTTTATTCGCCCTCTCTTTCCCATTCGCCCTCTCTTTTTCGCTTGTTCCTCGTACTTTCTGCCGCTATATCTGAAACAGGGGAGGTTATCGTTGATAAGAACAATAGTAATAACATGGGAAACTTTGATGCTTTTGACGATCCTGTTGAAGAACCACCTATCTTACATACTAAAAAGTTTCCAATCGGTAGTGGTAATATTATTGAAAAAGGGGTTATTCAAGATTTCTTTACTTGTGGCGGTGCTTTACTCGCTATGGGTAGATCTATTCTTCATAGAACTAGTAGTCTTGCGGATGCTATATCCTTGCTTATAGTTGAACTTGAAAGACAGTTTATGCATATGCATCCTTGCATACAAAGGATTTTCCTAGAATTTTCCAATACTGAGCATTCTTCTATTAAGCGTGCAGCTACTATCTTTTTGGCTCATGAGTTCAGATTTATAATAAAAGAAGCCAAAGAAATTTTTGCGCACTATAGGGTGGACGCTGGCCGTCCTCCATAGAGGCAATCCTCTTCGATCAAGAGGACATAATGCGTTTTCAACCTTTAGATTATGTTGATTTTAATGAAAACCTTAGAAAAAAGGTTCCTACCAATGTTATAGTTGATAGAATTTCCTAACTTAATAATGATTTATCTATTCAAAACAATGAGTTAGGATATTCTCTTGAGTATAGGCTCATGACCTTCTGCCAAAAGAATGCTTATAATGACGAATTAGTTGTGCAATATGAAGGGCCAAAGGAGGAACCCATACCTCCCGAGATTGATCTTGGGGACTTCTGTCCCATTAATTTAGCCCTTTTGATTACTTTTGCTTGCCACAAAGAAAACTTGCTGCTGAACATAGGGAAAATGAGATGAGTTTTTGTTATCTATCTTATTATTACGGCAATACTTAGATCTATTCTCGCTTTTATGCCTAGCTAGGGGCGTTAAACGATAGCGCTTGTTGGGAGGCAACCCAATTTTATTTTTATTCCTTGCTTTTTGCTTATGTTTATTAATAAATAATTCATATAGACTCTGTTTAGATGTGGTTTTATGTTTTAATTAGTGTTTGTGCCAAGTAGAACCTATAGGATAACCTACGCTAATAGTTAATTTGATCTTGCTGAAAAACAGAAACTTTTGCACGCATGAGAATAATTTTAGTAAATTATAGAAAAGTTATTTTGAGTTGATTCTTTTTGTAGTAGATCAATAGACAAATTTCCCAGGACTTCCTATTTTGGTATGATTTTTAGAGTTCCAGAAGTATTAGAAAGTTACAGATTGCTACAGACTATTCTGTTTTTGACAGATTCTGTTTTTCGTGTGTTGTTTGCTTATTTTGATGAATATATGGCTAGTATCGGGGGGTATGAACCATAGAGAAGTTGGAATACAGTAGGTTTAACACCAATATAAATAAAGAATGAGTTCATTACAGTACCTTAAGTTGTGGTTTTTCTTTCTTGCACTAACGGAGCTTATGAGATTTCCTGTTGAGTTTTGTGTTGTGAAGTTTTCAAGTTTTGGGTAAAGATTTGATGGACTATGGAATAAGGAGTGGCAAGAGCCTAAGCTTTGGGATGCCCATGGGACCCCAAGATAATTCAAGGACAACCAAAAGCCTAAGCTTGGGGATGCCCCGGAAGGCATCCCCTCTTTCGTCTTCGTCTATCGGTAACTTTACTTGGAGCTATATTTTTATTCACCACATGATATGTGTTTTGCTTGGAGCATCTTGTATGATATGAGTCTTTCTTTTTAGTTTACCACAATCATCCTTGTTGTACACACCTTTTGTGAGAGACACACATGATTCGGAAATTATTAGAATACTCTATGTGCTTCACTTATATCTTTTGAGCTAGAAAAATTTGCTCTAGTGCTTCACTTATATCTTTTTAGAGCACGGCGGTGGTTTTATTTTGTAGAAATTACTGATCTCTCATGCTTCACTTATATTATTTTGAGAGTCTTTTAGAACAGCATGGTATTTGCTATGGTTATAAAATTGGTCCTAAAATGATGGGCATCCAAGTTGGGTATAATAAAAACTATCATAGAAAGTGAATTGGATGCTATGATGAATTTGATGCTTGATAATTGTTTTGAGATATGAGGATGGTAATATTAGAGTCATGCTAGTTGGGTAATTGTGAATTTAAGGAATACTTGTGTTAAAGTTTGTGATTCCCGTAGCATGCACATATGGTGAACCGTTATGTGATGAAGTTGGAGCATGATTTATTTATTGATTGTCTTCCTTATGTGTGGAGGTCAGGATCATGCGATGGTTAACTCCTACCAACCCTTCCCCTAGGAGCATGCGTGTAGTACTTTGTTTTGATTACTTGTAGATTTTTGCAATAAGTATATGAGTTCTTTATGACTAATGTTGAGTCCATGGATTATACGCACTCTCACCCTTCCACCAATGCTAGCCTCTCTTGTGCCGCGCAACTTTCGCCGGTACCATACACCCACCATATACCTTCCTCAAAGCAGCCACCATACCTACCTATTATGGCATTTCCATAGCCATTCCGAGATATATTGCCATGCAACTTTCCACCATTCCGTTTATTATGACACGCTCCATCATTGTCATATTGCTTTTGCATGATCATGTAGTTGACATCGTATTTGTGGCAAAGCCACCTTGATAATTCTTTCATACATGTCACTCTTGATTCATTGCATATCCCGGTACACCGCTGGAGGCATCCACATAGAGTCATATTTTGTTCTAAGTATCGAGTTGTAATTCTTGAGTTGTAAGTAAATAAAAGTGTGATGATCTTCATTATTAGAGCATTGTCCCGAGTGAGGAAAGGATGGTGGAGACTATGATTCCCCCACAAGTCGGGTTGAGATTCCGAACTTTTTTTTTAAAAAAAAAGAGAAATGCCAAATAAAAAATGAGAGAAAAAGAGACAAGGGATAATGTTACTATCCTTTTACCACACTTGTGCTTCAAAGTAGCACCATGATCTTCATGATAGAGAGTCTCCTATGTTGTCACTTTTATATACTAGTGGGAATTTTACATTATAGAACTTGGCTTGTATATTCCAATGATGGGCTTCCTCAAAATGCCCTAGGTCTTCGTGAGCAAGCAAGTTGGATGCATACCCACTTAGTTTCTTTTTGAGCTTTCATACACTTATAGCTCTAGTGCATCCGTTGCATGGCAATCCC
Organism: Aegilops speltoides; assembly: GCA_021437245.1. Taxonomy (NCBI): domain Eukaryota; kingdom Viridiplantae; phylum Streptophyta; class Magnoliopsida; order Poales; family Poaceae; genus Aegilops; species Aegilops speltoides. The sequence continues at coordinate 421,314,548 of CM038146.1, forward strand.
TACTCACTCACATTGATATCTATTAACGGGCATCTCCATAGCCCATTGATACACCTAGTTGATGTGAGACTATCTTCTCCTTTTTTTTGTCTTCTCCACAACCACCATTCTATTCCACATAAAGTGCTATGTCCATGGCTCACGCTCATGTATTGAGTGAAGATTGAAAAACTTTGAAAATACTACAGTATGAAACAATTGCTTGGCTAAAACCGGGGTTGTGCATGATTTAAATATTTTTTGTGATGAAGATAGAGCATAGTCAGACTATATGATTTTGTAGGGATTGAAGGAAATATGCCCTAGAGGCAATAATAAAGTTATTATTTATTTCCTTATTTCATGATAAATTTTATTATTCATGCTAGAATTGTATTAACCGGAAACATAATACATGTGTGAATACATAGACAAACATAGTGTCACTAGTATGCCTCTACTTGACTAGCTCGTTTATCAGAGATGGTTATGTTTCCTAGCCATGGACAAAAGAGTTGTCATTTGATTAATTGGATCACATCATTAGGAGAATGATGTGACTGACTTGACCCATTCCGTTAGCTTAGCACTTGATCGTTTAGTATGTTGCTATTGCTTTCTTCATGACTTATACATGTTCCTGTAACTATGAGATTATGCAACTCCCGTTTACCGGAGGAACACTTTGGGTACTACCAAACATCACAACGTAACTGGGTGATTATAAAGGAGTACTACAGGTGTCTCCGAAGGTACATGTTGAGTTGGCGTATTTCGAGATTAGGTTTTGTCACTCCGATTGTCGGAGAGGTATCTCTGGGCCCTCTCGGTAATGCACATCATTATAAGCCTTGCAAGCAATGTGACCAATGAGTTGGTTACAGGATGATGCATTGTAGAACGAGTAAAGAGACTTGCCGGTGACGAGATTGAACTAGGTATTGGATACCGACGATCGAATCTCGGGCAAGTAACATACCGATGACAAAGGGAACAACGTATGTTGTTATGCGGTTTGACCGATAAAGATCTTCGTAGAATATGTAGGAGCCAATATGGGCATCCAGGTCCCTCTATTGGTTATTGACCAAGAATAGTTCTAGGTCATGTCTACATAGTTCTCGAACCCGTAGGGTCCGCACGCTTAAGGTTTCGATGACAGTTATATTATGAGTTTATGAGTTTTGATGTACCAAAGGAGTTCGGAGTCCCGGATGAGATTGGGGACATGACGAGGAGTCTCGAAATGGTCGAGACATAAAGATCGATATATTGGACGACTATATTCGGAGTTCGAAAGGTTCCGAGTGATTCGGTATTTTTGGAGTACCGGAGAGTTACGGAATTCGCCGGGAGAAGTATTGGGCCTTATTGGGCCCTCAAGGGAAAGAGAGAGGGCTGCCTAGGGCAGGCCGCGCCCCCATGGCCTTGTCCGAATTGGACTAGGGAGGGCCGCCCCTCCTTCCTTCCCTTCTCTCTTCCCTTCCTTGTCTCCTACTCCTAATACATGGAAGGACTCCTAGTTGGACTAGGAAAGGGGGAATCCTACTCCCGGTGGGAGTAGGACTCCCCTAGGGCGCGAGGGCCGGCCCTCCCCTCCTCCACTCCTTTATATACGGGGGTAGGGGCACCCCATGGACACACAAGTTGATCTACGGATTGTTCCTTAGCCGTGTGCGGTGCCCCCTTCCACCATATTCCAACTCGGTCATATCGTCGCAGAGTTTAGGCAAAGCCTTGCGTCGGTAGAACAACATCATTGTCACCACGCCGTCGTGCTGACAGAACTCATCTCCGGAGCCTTTGCTGGATCGGAGGGCCGGAGATCGTCATCGAGCTGAACGTGTGCTGAACTCGGAGGCTCCGTACGTTCGGTGCTTGGATCGGTCGGATCGTGAAGACGTACAACTACATCAACCGCGTTGTGCTAACGCTTCCGCTTACGGTCTACGAGGGTACGTGGACGAACACTCTCCCCTCTCGTTGCTATATCATCAGCATGATCTTGCGTGTGCGTAGGAAATTTTTTGAAATTACTACGTTCCCCAACAGTGGTATCAGAGCCTAGGTTTTATGCATTGATGTTATATGCACGAGTAGAACACAAGTGAGTTGTGGACGATATAAGTCATACTGCCTACCAGCATGTCATACTTTGGTTCAGCGGTATTGTTGGATGAAGCGGCCCGGACCGACATTACGCGTACGCTTACGCGAGACTGGTTCTACCGACGTGCTTTGCACACAGGTGGCTGGCGGGTGTCAGTTTCTCCAACTTTAGTTGAACCGAGTGTGGCTACGCCCGGTCCTTGCGAAGGTTAAAACGGAGTCTATTTGATAAACTATCGTTGTGGTTTTGATGCGTAGGTGAGAACAGTTCTTGCTAAGCCCATAGCAGCCACATAAAATTTGCAACAACAAAGTAGAGGACGTCTAACTTGTTTTTGCAGGGCATGTTGTGATGTGATATGGTCAAGACGTGATGAGATATAAGTTGTTGTATGAGATGATCATGTTTTGATGAAGTTATCGGCAACTGGCAGAAGCTCTATGGTTGTCTCTTTGTTGCATAAGATGCAAGTGCCAAATAATTGCTTTACTTTATCGCTATGCGATAGCAATAGTTGCAAGAGCAATAGTTGGCGAGACGACCATGTGACGACACATTGATATAGATCAAGATGATGAAGATCATGGTGTCGTGCCGGTGACGATAGAGATCATGACAGTACTTTGGAGATGGAGATCAAAGGCGCAAGAGGATCATGGCCATATCATGTCACATATTTTGATTGCATATGATGTTTATCTGTTATACATCTTATTATGTTTTGTTTGACGGTAGCATTTTAAGATGATCTCTCACTAATTATCAAGAAGTGTTCTCCCTGAGTATGCACCGTTGCGAAAGTTCTTCGTGCTTAGACACCACGTGATGATTGGGTGTGATAGGCTCTACGTTCAAATACAACGGGTGCAAAACAGTTGCACACGCGGAATAGTCAGGTTATACTTGACGAGCCTAGCATATGCAGATATGGCCTCGGAACACGAAGACCGAAAGGTCGAGCGTGAATCATATAGTAGATATGATCAACATAGTGATGTTCACCATTGAAACTACTCCATCTCACGTGATGATCGGACATGGTTTAGTTGATTTGGATCACGTGATCACTTAGATGACTAGAGAGATGTCTGTCTAAGTGGGAGTTCTTAAGTAATATGATTAATTGAACTTAAATTTATCATGAACTTAGTCCTGGTAGTATTTTGCAAATTATGTTGTAGATCAATAGCTCGCGTTGTTGCTTTCATATGTTTATTTTGATATGTTCCTAGAGAAAATTGTGTTGAAAAATGTTAGTAGCAATGATGCGGATTGGATCCGTGATGTGAAGTTTATCCTCATTACTGCACAGAAGAATTATGTTCTTGATGCACCGCTAGGTGAAAGACCTATTGCAAGAGTAGATGCAGACGTTATGAACGTTTGGCTAGCTCAATATGATGACTACTTGATAGTTTAGTGCACCATGCTTAACAGCTTAGAATCGGGACATCAAAGACGTTTTGAACGTCATGGACCATATGAGATGTTCCATGAGTTGAAGTTAATATTTCAAGCAAATACCCGAGTTGAGAGATATGAATTCTCCAACAAGTTCTATAGCTAAAAAGATGGAGGAGAATCGCTCAACTAGTGAGCATGTACTCATATTGTCTGGGTACTTCAATCGCTTGAATCAAGTGGGAGTTAATCTTCCAGATAAGATAGTGATTGACAGAATTCTCTAGTCACCATCACTAAAGTTACTAGAACTTCGTGATGAACTATAGTATGCAAGGGATGACGAAAACGATTCCCGAGCTCTTCGTGATGTTGAAATCGACGAAGGTAGAAATCAAGAAAGAACATCAAGTGTTGATGGTTAACAAGACCACTAGTTTCAAGAAAAAGGGCAAAGGGATAGAAGGGAACTTCAAAAGAACGGCATGCAAGTTGCTGCTCAAGTGAAGAAGCCCAAGTCTGGACCTAAGCCTGAGACTAAGTGCTTCTACTGCAAAGGGAATGGTCACTGGAAGCGGAAATGCCCTGAATATTTGGTGGATAAGAAGGATGGCAAAGTGAACAAGGGTATATTTGATATACAAGTTATTGATGTGTGCCTTACTAGTGTTTATAGTATCCCCGAGTATTTGATACTTGTTAGGTTGCTAAGATTAGTAACTCAAACAGGAGTTACGAATAAATAGAGACTAGTTGAAGGGAAGTGACGATGAGTGTTGGAAGTAGTTCCAAGATTGATATGATCATCATCGCACACTCCCTATACTTTCGGGATTAGTGTTAAACCTAAATAAATGTTATTTGGCGCTTATGTTGAGCATGAATATGATTTGATCATGTTTATTGCAATACGGTTATTCATTTAAAGTCGAGAATAATTGTTGTTCATTTACATGAATAAGACCTTCAATGGTCATACACCCAATAAACATAATTTGTTGGATCTCGATCGTAGTGATACACATATTCATAATATTGATGCCAAAAGATGCAAAGTTAATAATGATAGTGCAACTTATTTGTGGCAATCGCCGTTTGGGTCATATCGATTGTAAAGCGCATGAAGAAACTCCATAAAGATGGATTTTCGAATCACTTGGTTATGAATCATTTGATGCTTGCGAACCGTGCCTTTTGGGCAAGATGACTAAAACTCCGTTCTCCGGAACAATGGAACAAGCTACTGACTTATTGAAAATAATACATACCGATGTATGAAATCCAATGAGTGTTGATGCTCGTGGCAAGTATCGTTATTTTCTGACCTTCACAAGATGATTTGAGCAGATATGGGTATATCTACTTGATGAAACATAAGTCTGAAATAGTTGAAAGGTTCAAAGAATTTCAGAGTGAAGTGGAAAAATCATCGTAACAAGAAAATAAAGTTTTTGCGATCTGATTGCGGAGACGAATATTTGAGTTATGAGTTTGGTCTTCAATTAAAACAGTGTGGAATAGTTTCACAGCTCACGCCACCTGGAACACCACAACGTTATGGTGTGTCCGAATGTCGTAACCACACTTTATTGGATATGGTGCGATCTATGATGTCTCTTATTGATTTACCATTGTCATTTTGGGGTTATGCATTAGAGACAGCTGCATTCACGTTAAAAGGGCACCACCTAAATCTGTTGAGACGACATCATATGAACTGTGGTTTAACAAGAAACCCAAGTTGTCGTTTCTTAAAGTTTGGGGCTGCGATGCTTATGTGAAAAAGTTTCATCCTGACAAGCTCGAACCCAAATCGAAGAAGTGCGTCTTCATAGAATACCCAAAGGAAATTGTTGGGTACACCTTCTATCACAGATCCGAAGGCAAGATATTCGTTGCTAAAAATGGATCCTTTCTAGAGAAGGAGTTTCTCTCGAAAGAAGTGAGTGGGAGGAAAGTAGAGCTTGATAAGGTAATTTGTACCTTCTCCCGAATTGGAAAGTAGTTCATCACGGAAATCAGTTCTAGTGATTCCTACACCAATTAGTGAGGAAGCTAATGATGATGATCATGAAACTTCAGATCAAGTTACTACAAAACCTCGTAGGTCTTCCAAAGTATAGTCCGCACCAGAGTAGTACGGTAATACTGTTCTGGAAGTCATGTTACTAGACCATGATGAACCTACGAATTATGTGGAAGTGATGATGAGCCCAGATTCCGCGAAATGGCTTGAGGCCATAAAATCTGAGATATGATCCATGTATGAGAACAAAGTATGGACTTTGATTGACTTGCTCGATGATCAGCAAGCCATGTTAAATAAATGGATCTTCAAGAGCAAGACGGACACTGATAGTAATGTTACTATCCACTAAGCTTGACTTGTTGCAAAAGTTTTTCAACAAGTTCAAGGGGTTGAATACGATGAGATTTTCTCACTCGTATCGATGCTTAAGTCTGTCCGAATCATGTTAGCAATTGCCCCATTTTATGAAATCTGGCAAATGGATGTCAAAACTACATTCCTTAATGGATTCATTAAAGAAGAGTTGTAGATGATGCAACCAGAAGGTTTTGTCAATCCTAAAGATGCTAACAAAGTGTGCAAGCTCCAAACAATCCATCTATGGACTGGTGCGAGCATCTCGAGTTGGAATATACGCTTTGATAAGTTGATCAAAGCATATTGTTTTATCTGCACTTGCGGTGAAGCCTCAGATTTACAAGAAAGTGAGTGGGAGCACTACAACATTTCTGATAAGTATATGTGAATGACATATTGTTGATCGGAAATAATGTAGAATTATTCTGCAAAGCATGAAAGGATACTTGAATAAGAGTTTTTCAAAGAAAGACCTCAGTGAAGCTGCTTACATATTGAGCATCAAGATCTATTGAGATAGATCAAGACGCTTGATAAGATTTTTAATGAGTACATACCTTGACAAGATTTTGAAGTAGTTCAAAATGGAACAGTCAAAGAAAGAGTTCTTGACTGTGTTGCAAAGGTATGAAATTGAGTAAGACTCAAATCCCGACCACGCAGAAAATAGAAAGAGAATGAAAGTCATTCCCTATGCCTCACCATAGGTTCTATAAAGTATGCTATGCTATGTACTGCACCTATTGTATACCTTGCTCTGATTTGACAAGGAGTACAATAGTGATCTAGGAGTAGATCATCGACATTGGTCAAGAATATCCTTAGTGAGGACTAAGGAAATATTTCTCGATTATGGAGGTGATAAAAGAGCCCGTCGTAAAAGTTACCTCGATGCAAGCTTTACACCGATCCAGATGACTCTAAGTCTCAATCTGATACATATTGAAAGTGGGAGCGATTAGCTAGAGTAGCTCCGCAAGAGCATTGTAGACATAGAATATTTGCAAAATACATACGGCTCAATGTGACAGACCCGTTGACTAAGCTTCTCTCACGAGCAAAACATGATCACACCTTAGTACTCTTTGGGTGTTAATCACATAGCGATGTGAACTAGATTATTGACTCTAGTAAACCCTTTGGGTGTTGGTCACATGATGATGTGAACTATGGGTGTTAATCATATCTGAGATATGAATATTGGTGTTAAATCACATGGCGATGTGAACTAGATTATTGACTCTAGTGCAAGTGGGAGACTGAAGAAAATATGCCCTAGAGGCAATAATAAAGTTATTTTTTATTTCCTTATTTCATGATAAATGTTTATTATTCATGCTATAATTGTATTAACCGGAAACATAATACATGTGTGAATACATAGACAAACATAGTGTCACTAGTATGCCTCTACTTGACTAGCTCGTTTATCAGAGATGGTTATGTTTCCTAGACATGGACGAAAGAGTTGTCATTTGATTAACGGGATCACATCATTAGGAGAATGATGTGATTGACTTGACCCATTCCGTTAGCTTAGCACTTGATCGTTTAGTATGTTGCTATTGCTTTCTTCATGACTTATACATGTTCCTGTAACTATGAGATTATGCAACTCCTTTACGGAGGAACACTTTGGTACTACCAAACGTCACAACGAATCGGGTGATTATAAAGGAGTACTACAGGTGTCTCCGAAGGTACATGTTGAGTTGGCGATTTCGAGATTAGGTTTTGTCACTCCGATTGTCGGAGAGCTATCTCGGGCCTGTCGGTAATGCACATCATTATAAGCCTTGCAAGCAATGTGACCAATGAGTTGGTTACGGATGATGCATTACGTGAGCGAGTAAAGAGACTTGCGGTGACGAGATTGAACTAGGTATTGGATACCGACGATCGAATCTCGGGCAAGTAACATACCGATGACAAAGGGAACAACGTATGTTGTTATGCGGTTTGACCGATAAAGATCTTCGTAGAATATGTAGGAGCCAATATGGGCATCCAGGTCCCGCTATTGGTTATTGACCGAGAATAGTTCTAGGTCATGTCTACATAGTTCTCGAACCCGTAGGGTCCGCACGGTTAAGGTTTCGATGACAGTTATATTATGAGTTTATGAGTTTTGATGTACCGAAGGAGTTCGGAGTCCCGAATGAGATCGGGGACATGACGAGGAGTCTCAAAATGGTCGAGATGTAAAGATCGATATATTGGACGACTATATTCGGAGTTCGGAAAGGTTCCGAGTGATTCGGGTATTTTTCGGAGTACCGGAGAGTTACGGGAATTCGCCGGGGAGAAGTATTGAGCCTTATTGGGCCATGCGGGAAAGAGAGAGGGGCTGCCTAGGGCAGGCCGCGCGCCCCCCCATGGCCTAGTCCGAATTGGACTAGGGGGAGGGGCCGCACCCCCTCCTTCCTTCCCTTCTCTCTTCCCTTTCCTTGTCTCCTACTCCTAATACATGGAAGGACTCTTAGTTTCACTAGGAAAGGGGGAATCCTACTCCCGGTGGGAGTAGGACTCCCCTAGGGCCCGCCATAGAAGAGGGCCGGCCCTCCCCTCCTCCACTCCTTTATATACGGGGGTAGGGGCACCCCATGGACACACAAGTTGATCTACGGATCGTTCCTTAGCCGTGTGCGGTGCCCCCTTCCACCATATTCCACCTCGGTCATATCGTCGCAGAGTTAGGCGAAGCCCTGCGTCGGTAGAACATCATCATCGTCACCACGCCGTCGTCTTGGAACTCATCTCCGGAGCCTTTGCTGGATCGGAGGGCGGAGATCGCCATCGAGCTGAACGTGTGCTGAACTCGGAGGCTCCGTGACGTTCGGTGCTTGGATCGGTCGGATCGTGAAGACGACGACTACATCAACGCGTTGCAGTTAACGCTCGCTTACGGTCTCACGAGGGTACGTGGACGAACACTCTCCCCTCTCGTTGCTATATCATCACCATGATCTTGCGTGTGCGTAGGAATTTTTTTGAAATTACTACGTTCCCCAACAGGGATAACTTTCTTTTGCCATGTTATTTTGAGAAGACACGATTACCTTGATTAGTACGCTTGAAGTATTACTATTTCTTATGTCAATATGAAGTTTTGTCTTGAATCATTTGGATATGAACATTCATGCCACAATAAAGAAAATTATATTTGAGAAATATGCTAGGTAGCATTCCACATCAAAAATTCTGTTTTTACCATTTACCTACTCGAGGACGAGCAGGAATTAAGCTTGGGGATGATTGATACGTCTCCAATGTATCTATAAATTTTGATTCTTCCATGCTATTATATTACCTGTTTTGAATGTTTATGGGCTTTACTTTACACATTTATATCATTTTTGGGACTATCCTACTAACCGGAGGCCCAGCCCGAATTGCTGTTTTTTGCCTATTTCACTGTTTCGAAGAAAAGGAATATCAAACGGTGTCCAAATGGAATGAAACCTTCGGGAGCGATCTTTTTGGAACAAACGCAACCCAGAAGACTTGGAGTGGACGTCAAGAAGCAGACGAGGCGGGCACGAGGGTGCCAGGCTTACCATAGGGGGGTGGGCGCGCCCCCCACCCTCGTGGGCCCTCGAGGCTCCCCTGACCGACCTCCTTCGCCTATATATATACCTCCATACCCTGAAAACATCCAGGAGCACCACGAAACCCTATTTCCACCGCCGCAACCTTCTGTATCCGCGAGATCCCATCTTGGAGCCTTCGCCGGCGCTCCACCGGAGGGGGAATCGACCACGGAGGGCTTCTACATCAACACCATAGCCTCTCCGATGAGTTGTGAGTAGTTTACCACAGACCTTCGGGTCCATAGTTATTAGCTAGATCGCTTCTTCTCTCTCTTTGAATCTCAATACAAAGTTCTCCTTGATCTTCTTGGAGATCTATTCAATGTAACTCTTTTTGCGGTGTGTTTGTCGAGATCCGATGAATTGTGGGTTTATGATCAAGTTTATCTATGAGAAATATTTAAATCTCCTCTGAATTCTTTTATGTATGATTGGTTAACTTTGCAAGTCTCTTCGAATTATAGTTTGGTTTGGCCTACTAGATTGATCTTTATTGCAATGGGAGAAGTGCTTATCTTTGGGTTCAATCTTGCGGTGTCCTTTCCCAAAGGATGCGAGGGGCAGCAAGGCACGATTGTATTGTTGCCATCGAGGATAAAAAGATGGGGTTTATATCATATTGCTTGAGTTTATCCCTCTACGTCATGTCATCTTGCCTAATGTGTTACTCTGTTCTTATGAACTTAATACTCTAGATGCATGCTGGATAGTGGTCGATGTGTGAAGTAATAGTAGTATATGCAGGCAGGAGTCGGTCTACTTGTCGCGGACGTGATGCCTATATACATGATCATGCATAGATATTCTCATAACTATGCACTTTTCTATCAATTGCTCGACAGTAATTTGTTCACCCACTGTAATACTTATGCTATCTTGGGAGAAGCCCCTAGTGAAACCTATGCCCTCGGGTCTATCTTTTATCATATAAGTTTCCAATCTAATTTATTTTGCAATCTTTACTTTCCAATCTATATCATAAAAATACCAAAAATATTTATCTTATCTTATTATCTCTATCAGATCTCACTTTTGCAAGTTACCGTGAAGGGATTGACAACCCCTTTATCGCGTTGGTTGCGAGGTTCTTGTTTGTTTGTGTAGGTACGAGGGACTTGTGAGGAGCCTCCTACTGTATTGATACCTTGGTTCTCAAAAACTGAGGGAAATACTTGCGCTACTTTGCTGCATCACCCTTTCCTCTTCAAGGGAAAACCAACACAGTGCTCAAGAGGTAGCATGGAGCAGCCTGCTCCAGGGTTCAACATGACGGAGGCGGAGGCAAAGTTTGTCATCGCCCAAGCCGCGAAGATGGCAGGGCAGTAGGCATCCTGAAGTCCATCCAGATGAAGCCTATGTGGAGGCCAACCGACAGTTCCTCCGGTAGGAGCTGGCAGCGTCCAACGCGCTCTTCGTTTAACTCGACGCGGAGATAGAGGAGGTGGAGGCCAGAGTGGAGCAGCCGAGGAAGCCGAAGCTGCAGCTACCGCCATGTACCCAGAGTCGGGCACAGAGATAGTGCACATCTTCGATGAGGAGTAGCTAGATCATCTACGTGGTACGTAGGTTATTTTATTTGCATGCTTTTGTATGGATTTGGGAATCTAGTGTGAAATGTCCGGATGTAGTTGTGCTAATTTCAGGCGCGTACTAGGCGCCGGCAGGCCGGCCTAAACACTCCGCCGGTCACGTCCTAGCCACATGAACTAACTTATTCAAACCATTTGATTTGGCTAGTCTTTCTGAAGGAAATATGCCCTAGAGGCAATAATAAAGTTATTATTTATTTCCTTATTTCATGATAAATGTTTATTATTCATGCTAGAATTGTATTAACCAGAAACATAATACATGTCTGAATACATAGACAAACAGAGTGTCACTAGTATGCCTCTTCTTGACTAGCTCGTTAATTAAAGATGGTTATCTTTCCTAACCATAGACACGAGTTGTCATTTGATTAATGGGATCACATCATTAGGAGAATGATGTGATTGACTTGACCCATTCCCTTAGCTTAGCACTTGATCGTTTAGTATGTTGCTATTGCTTTCTTCATGACTTATACATGTTCCTATGACTATCATATTATTCAACTCCCGTTTACAGGAGGAACACTTTGTGTGCTACCAAACGTCACAACGTAACTGGGAGATTATAAAGGTGCTCTACAGGTGTCTCCGAAGGTACATGTTGGGTTGGCGTAATTCGAGATTAGGTTTTGTCACTCCGATTGTTGGAGAGGTATCTCTGGGCCCTCTCGGTAATGCACATCACTATAAGCCTTGCAAGCATTGTAACTAATGAGTTAGTTACGGGATGAAGTATTACGGAACGAGTAAAGAGACTTGTCGGTAACGAGATTGAACTAGGTATTGGATACCGACGATCGAATCTCGGGCAAGTAACATACCGATGACAAAAGGGAACAACGTATGTTGTTATGCGGTTTGACCGATAAAGATCTTCATAGAATATGTAGGAGCCAATATGAACATCCAGGTTCCACTATTGGTTATTGACCGGAAATAGTTCTAGGTCATGTCTACATAGTTCTCGAACCCGTAGGGTCCGCACGCTTAAGGTTTCGATGACAATTTTATTATGAGTTTACGAGTTTTGATGTACCGAAGGAGTTTGGAGTCCCGGATGAGATCGGGGACATGACGAGGAGTCTCGAAATGGTCGAGACATAAAGATCGATATATTGGACGACTATATTCGGAGTTTGGAAAGGTTCCGAGTGATTCGGGTATTTATCGGAGTACCGGAGAGTTACGGGAATTCGCCGGGGAGAAGTATTGGGCCTTATTGGGCCATACGGGAAAGAGAGAGGGGCTGCCTAGGGCAGGCCGCGCGCCCCCCCATGGCCTAGTCCGAATTGGACTAGGGGGAAGGGCCGCACCCCCTCCTTCCTTCCCTTCTCTCTTCCCCTTCCTTGTCTCCTACTCCAAATACATGGAAGGACTCCTAGTTGGACTAGGAAAGGGGGAATCCTACTCCCGGTGGGAGTAGGACTCCCCTAGGGTGCGCCATAGAGAGGGCCGGCCCTCCCCTCCTCCACTCCTCCAGTACGACGGCAGGGGGCACCCCATAGACACACAAGTTGATCTACGGATCGTTCCTTAGCCGTGTGCGGTGCCCCCCTCCACCATATTCCACCTCGGTCATATCGTCGCGGAGTTTAGGCGAAGCCCTGCGCCGGTAGAACATCGTCATCGTCACCACGCCGTCATACTGACGAAACTCATCCCCGACACTTCGCTGGATTGGAGCCCGGGGGACGTCATCGAGCTGTACGTGTGCTGAACACGGAGGTGCCGTACGTTCGGTGCTTGGATCGGTCGATTCGTGAAGACGTACGACTACATCAACCGCGCTGTCATAACGCTTCCGCTTAACGGTCTACGAGGGTACGTAGACAACACTCTCCCCTCTCGTTGCTATGCCATCACCATGATCTTGCGTGTGCGTAGAAATTTTTTTGAAATTACTACATTCCCCAACAGTGGCATCCGAGCCCAGGTTTTATGCGTTGATGTTGAAGGAAATATGCCCTAGAGGCAATAATAAAGTTATTATTTATTTCCTCATATCATGATAAATGTTTATTATTCATGCTAGAATTGTATTAACCGGAAACATGATACATGTGTGAATACATAGACAAACATATAGTCACTAGTATGCCTCTACTTGACTAGCTCATTAATCAAAGATAGTTATGTTTCCTAACCATAGACATGTGTTGTCATTTGATTAATGGGATCACATCATTAGGAGAATCATGTGATTGACATGACCCATTCCGTTAGCTTAGCACTTGATCGTTTAGTATTCTGCTATTGCTTTCTTCATGACTTATACATGTTCCTATAACTATGAGAATTATGCAACTCCTGTTTACCGGAGGAACACTTTGGGTACTACCAAACGTCACAACGTAACTAGGTGATTATAAAGGAGTACTACAGGTGTCTCCAAAGGTACATGTTGAGTTGGCGAATTTCGAGATTAGGTTTTGTCACTCCGATTGTTGGAGAGGTATCTCTGGGCCCTCTCGGTAATACTCATCACTTAAGCCTTGCAAGCATTATAACTAATGAGTTAGTTATGAGATGACGTATTACAGAACGAGTAAAAAGACTTGCCGGTAACGAGATTGAACTAGGTATTGGATACCGACGATCAAATCTCGGGCAAGTAACATACCGATGACAAAGGGAACAACGTATGTTGTTATGCGGTTTGACCGATAAAGATCTTTGTCGGTGTCAAAACCGGCAGATCTCGGGTAGGGGGTCCCGAACTGTGCGTCTAGGCGGATGGTAACAGGAGACAAGGGACACGATGTTTTACCCAGGTTCGGGCCCTCTTGATGGAGGTAAAACCCTACGTCCTGCTTGATTAATATTGATGATATGGGTAGTACAAGAGTGGATCTACCACGAGATCAAGGAGGCTAAACCCTAAAGCTAGCCTATGGAATGATTGTTGTAATGTATGTTGTCTCCTACGGAATAAAGCCCTCCAGTTTATATAGACACCGGAGAAGGCTAGGGTTACACAGAGTCGGTTACAATATTAGGAGATCTACATATCCGTATCGCCAAGCTTGCCTTCCACGCCAAGGAAAGTCCCATCCGGACACGGGACGGAGTCTTCAATCTTGTATCTTCGTAGTCTTGGAGTCCAGTGGACGATGATAGTATCTGTTGTTCGGACACCCCTAGTCCAGACTCCTCGGTAGCCCTCGAACCAGGCTTCAATGACGATAAGTCCGACGCGATAATGTTCGGCATTGCAAGGCGGGTTCCTCCCTTGAATAATCCAGAGAAGATCATGAACACCAGGATAGTGTCCGGCTCGCAAAATAAATTCCACATTCCACCGTAGAGAGAATAAAATGTACACAAGTCCAATCTGGCGACGATTACGCGGCATGACATCACACCGCTACCAAGCCTTTACTTGAATCGTTTTTATTATACCACCTCAAAGACGCTTAGCTTAAGCGGTTTCTTGGCACGTCGTCAAGCGAGATCGTGTTCCCCTTATTCCGGATTCTCATCAGTACGGACGTGGGTAACCCAACCGCGCCATTGATGGTGGCGCTTGGGAGATAAGCGACTTTTACCAGGCTGGTGGGGGGCGCATAGTCTTTGCCCGCGTATATATAAGGGATAAGGATTCACCTTTTCACCTCCGCCTTCTTCCTCCTTTGCTTATCCACCTCCGCGCACTCAAGCTCCAACGCCCAAGCTCGCGCATCTCGTCTCAACCTTCCCCGACCATGTCTGGAGGGGGAGGCAAATGGTTGGCTTCCACCGTCAAGGAGGAGCACATCACCAAGCTGCGCAGCGTCGGATACCTTTCCGGCGATATCGCGCACCGGCTACCCGACGTGGGGCAGCTCATCCCTACCCCTGGGCCACACGAGAGGGTCGTTTTCCTTCCCCACTTCCTCCGCGGACTGGGCTTTCCACCCCTTTGTCCGGGGGCTCATGTTCTACTACGGCCTGGATTTCCACGATCTGGCGCCGAACTTCATCCTCAACATCTCGGCGTTCATCGTCGTGTGTGAGGCCCTCCTCTGCATCCGGCCCCACTTCGGCTTGTGGCTCAAGACCTTCAACGTCAAGCCGAAGGTAGTGAAGGGCACGCAGGCGAAGTGCGGAGGCGCCATGTTGGGCAAGATGCCCAACCTCTGGTTGAAGGGCCTTCGTGGACTCCGTCAAGGGGTGGCAATCGGGGTGGTTCTATATCACCGAGCCGCGCGACCCTAAGTGGGCGGCGGCCCCCGAGTTTAGATCTGGTATCACTACACAGCTCACCTCCTGGAAAGAGAAGGGTTTGCTGTGGGGCAATCCGAAGGAGCTGACGGGACTCGAGCTCAGTATCCGTAAGTGGTGGACAAGAAGCTCAGGCTCGTTGACGTGGTCCAAGTCATGCTCGTCCGCCGGATCCTCCCATGCCAAAAACGGGCATTCAATCTGTGGGAGTTCGATCCGGAACAGCACCAGGCGCTAAGCGGGCTCTTCGACACGACGTACAAAGGCGCCTGGAGGGTGCTGTTCAAGGGCGCCGAAGCCCCCGCATCCGCAACAGAGGATCGCGAATTTCGCTCGCAGCATCTAGCTGACGAGGTAAGTGATTTAACCCCTTTACGGGACACTTGTTGTAAATAGATTGATTCTAAGAGGGTTTCAATCTCCCTTTTCCTTTGACAGGAATGGATGAAGAAGGCCGAGCAGCTCGTCTGCCCGGCTCCCATGCCAGAAGACCCAGTGGATGCCCGTTTAGTGGGGCTGCTGGTTCCGGCACCGCACGTGGTGCCGGAGAAGAAGGCCAAGAAGGTGGCCACGGGGACTCGAAAGAGTTCCCGTAATCAGGCATCCAACAACGAGGCGGACTCCTCCCCCAAAGACGAGGAGGGGGAAGAAGACTCTCTCCCGAAGGAGGGAGAGAGGAAGAGGAAGGCTTCCCCCAACAGGGGAGGCTGAAGGGTCCAAGTGTTGGAAATATGCCCTAGAGGCAATAATAGAAGTATTATTATATTTCATTGTTCATGATAATTGTCTTTTGTTCATGCTATAACTGTATTATCCGGAAATCGTAATACATGTGTGAACACATAGACCACAATATGTCCCTAGTGAGCCTCTAGTTGACTAGCTTGTTGTGATCAACAGATAGTCATGGTTTCCTGACTATGGACATTGGATGTCGTTGATAACGGGATCACATCATTAGGAGAATGATGTGATGGACAAGACCCAATCCTAAGCATAGCACAAAGATCGTGTAGTTTGTTTGCTAGAGCTTTGCCAATGTCAAGTATCTCTTCCTTCGACCATGAGATCGTGTAACTCCCGGATACTATAGGAGTGCCTTGGGTGTATCAAACGTCACAACGAATCGGGTGACTATAAAGGTGCATTACGGTATCTCCGAAAGTGTCATTGGGTTGACACGGATCGAGATCGGATTTGTCACTCCGCATGACGGAGAGGTATCTCTGGGCCCACTCGGTAATGCATCATCATAATGAGCTCAAGGTGACCAAGGTGTTGGCCACGGATCATGCATTACGATGCGAGTAAAGTGACTTGCCGTAACGAGACTGAACAAGGTATTGGGATACCGACGATCGAGTCTCGGGCAAGTAACGTACCGATTGACAAAGGGAATTGTATACGGGATTTGATCGAATCCTCGACATCGTGGTTCAACCGATGAAATCATCGAGGAGCATGTGGGAGCCAACATGGGTATCCAGATCCCGCTGTTGGTTATTGCCCGAGAGTCGTCTCGGTCATGTCTGCATGTCTTCCGAACCCGTAGGGTCTACACACTTAAGGTTCGGTGACACTAGGGTTAGTAGGAAGACTAGTATGTGACTACCGAATGTTGTTCGGAGTCCCGGATGAGATCCCGGACGTCACGAGGAGTTCCGGAATGGTCCGGAGGTGAAGTTTATATATGGGAAGTTGTCATACGGACACCGGAAAGTTTCGGGGGTCTATCGATAATGTACCGGGGCCACCGGAGGGGTTCCGAGGGTCCACCGGGAGGGGCCACCCCTTCCGGAGGGCCACATGGGCGCGAAGGGAGGAGCCAGCCCCGGAGGGCTGGGCGCGCCCCACCTTGGGCCCATGCGCCTAGGGTTGGGGAAACCCCAGGGGGCGCCTGCTTGGGGGCAAGCCTCCTCCTGGCCGCCGCCCCCTCTAGATCCCATCTAGAGGGGCCGCCCCTGCCCCTTCCCCTATAAATAGAGGGGTGGGGAGGCTGCTGTACCCATCTCTAAGGCGCAGCCCCTCCCCTCCCCAACACCTCTCCTCCTCCGTAAGCGCTTGGCGAAGCCCTGTCGGAGTACTGCTGCACCAACACCACCACGCCGTTGTGCTTCCGTTGGAGCGAGCTTCCTCAACCTCTCCTTCCCCCTTGCTGGATCAAGAAGGAGGAGACGTCTCCCGTCCCGTACGTGTGTTGAACGCGGAGGTGCTGTCCGTTCAGCACTTGGACATCGGTGATTCGAATCACGTCGAGTACGACTCCATCATCACCATCACCTTGCAGGCTTCCGCACGCGATCTACAAGTGGTATGTAGATGCAAACTCTCTCCCATGACTCGTTGCTTAGATGAACTCATAGATGGATCTTGGTGAAACAGTAGGAAAATTTTTAATTTTCTGGAACGTTCCCCAACAGTGGCATCATGAGCTAGGTCTATGCGTAGTTCTCTAATGCACGAGTAGAACACAATTTGTTGTGGGCGTGGATCTTGTCAACTTGCTTGCCTCTACTAGTCTTTTCTTGCTTCAGCGGTATTGTGGGATGAAGCGCCCGACCAACCTTACACGACGCTTACGTGAGACCGGTTCCACCGATTGACATGCACTAGTTGCATAAGGTGGCTGGCGGTGTCTGCTCTCCCACTTTAGTTGGAGCGGATTCGATGAAAAGGGCCCTTATGAAGGGTAAATAGAAGTTGACAAAATCATGTTGTGGTTATTCGAGGTAAGAAAACGTTCTTGCTAGAACCCAATCGCAGCCACGTAAAAGATGCAACAACAATTAGAGGACGCCTAACTTGTTTTTGCAGCGATTGATCATGTGATGTGATATGGCCAGAAGTTGTGATGAATGATGAATTGTGATGTATGAGATCATGTTCTTGTAATAGGATTCACGACTTGCATGTCGATGAGTATGACAACCGGCAGGAGCCATAGGAGTTGTCTTTATTTTTTGTATGACCTGCGTGTCATTGAAGAACGCCATGTAAACTACTTTACTTTATTGCTAAACGCGTTAGCCATAGAAGTAGAAGTAGTCGTTGGCGTGACAACTTCATGAAGACACGATGATGGAGATCATGATGATGGAGATCATGGTGTCAAGCCGGTGACAAGATGATCATGGAGCCCTGAAGATGGAGATCAATGGAGCTATATGATATTGGCCATATCATGTCACAACTATATAATTGCATGTGATGTTTATTATGTTTTGCATCTTGTTTACTTAGGACGACGGTAGTAAATAAGATGATCCTTACAAAAATTTCAAGAAGTGTTCTCCCTAACGTGCACCGTTGCTACGGTTCGTCGCTTCTAAGCACCACGTGATGATCGGGTGTGATGGATTCTTACGCTCACATACAACGGGTGTAAGACAGTTTTACTGGCGAAAACACTTAGGGTTAACTTGACGAGCCTAGCATGTACGACATGGCCTCGAACACGGAGACCGAAGGTTGAACACGAGTCGTATGGAAGATACGATCAACATGAAGATGTTCACCGACGATGACTAGTCCGTCTCACGTGATGATCGGACACGGCTAGTCGACTCGGATCGTGTAACACTTAGATGACTAGAGGGATGTCTAATCTAAGTGGGAGTTCATAATTTGATTAGAACTTTATTATCATGAACTTAGTCTAAAACCTTTGCAAATATGTCTTGTAGATCAAATGGCCAACGCTAATGTCAACATGAACTTCAACGCTTCCTAGAGAAAACCAAGCTAAAAGATGATGGCAAGAACTATACGGATCGGGTCCTAACCCGAGGATCATCCTCATAGCTGCCAGAAGCAATATGTCCTAGAAGGACCACTAGGTGACGCCTCGCCCCAGAGAACCAAGACATTATGAACGCTTGGCAAGCTCGGCCGATGATTACTCCCTCGCTCGATGTGGCATGCTTTACAGCTTAGAACCGGGCTCCAAAAGCGTTTTGAGCATCACGGAGCATATGAGATGTTCAAGAGCTGAAACTAGTTTTCCAAGCTCATGCCCGGTCGAGAGATATGATGTCTTCGACAAGTTCTATAGTTGTAAGATGGAGGAAAACAGTTTGTCGGTGAGCACATCCTCAAGATGTTTGGGTTGCACAACCGTATGACCCAAATTGAACATTAACCTCCCGGATGAGGCGGTCATCGACAGAATCCTCGATCGCTCCCACCAAGCTACAAGAGCTTTGTGATGAACTACAACATGCAGGGATGGTGAAGACCATTCTGAAGTGTTCTCGATGTCAAGTCAGCAGAGGCTGAAATCAAGAAAGAACATCAAGTGTTGATGGTCAATAAGACCACTAAGTTCAAAAAGGGCAAGGGTAAAAGAACTTCAAGAAGGACGGCAAAGATGTTGCCGCCCTGTAAGCCGATTACTGGAAGAAGTCAAAGAATGGACCCAAGCACGAGATCGAGTGCTTTTATTGCAAGGAAGGGTCACGAAGCGGAACTGCCCCAAATACTTAGCGGATAAGAAGGCCGCAACACCAAAGGTATATTTGATATACATGTAATTGATGTGTACCTTACCAAGACTCGTAGTAACTCCCGGTATTTGATACCGTGCCGTTGCTCATATTTGTAACTCACAAGCAGGAGTTGCGGAATAAACGGAGATCGGCGAAGGACGAGGTGACGATCGCGCGTCGGGAATGGTTCCAGAGTCGATGTGATCGCCGTCGGCACGCTGCCTCTACATTTACCCACGGGATTAGTTTTGAACATTAATAATTGTTATTTAGTGCCAAGTTTGAGCATGAACATTGTATCTGGATCTCGTTTAATACGAGATGGCTACTCATTTAAGTCTGAGAATAATGGTTGTTCGATTTATATGAGAGATATGTTTTATGGTCATGCTCCGATGGTCAATGGTTTATTCTTAATGAATCTCGAGCGTAATATTACACATGTTAATAGTGTGGATGCCAAAAGATGTAAAGTTGACAATGATAGTCCCACATACTTGTAGCACTACCGCCTTGGTCACATTGGTGTCAAGCGCATGAAGAAGCTCCATGCTGATGGACTTTTAGAGTCTCTTGATTATGAATCATTTGACACATGCGAACCATGCCTCATGGGCAAAATGACCAAGACTCCGTTCTCCGGAACAATGGAGCGAGCAACCAACTTGTTGGAAATCATACATACCGATGTGTGCGGTCCAATGAGCGTCGAGGCTCGCGGAGGATATCGTTATGTTCTCACACTCACTGATGACTTGAGTAGATATGGGTATGTCTACTTAATGAAACACAAGTCTGAGACCTTTGAAAAGTTCAAGGAATTTCAGAGTGAGGTAGAGAATCAACGTGACCGAAAGATAAAGTTCCTTCGATCAGATCGTGGAGGAGAATACTTAAGTCACGAATTTGGTACACACTTAAGTAAATGTGGAATCGTTTCACAACTCACGCCGCCTGGAACACCTCAGCGTAACGGTGTGTCCGAACATCGTAATCGCAGTCTATTGGATATGGTGCGGTCTATGATGTCTCTTACCGATTTACCGCTATCATTTTGGGGATACGCTCTAGAGACAGCTACATTCACTTTAAATAGGGAACCGTCTAAATCCGTTGAGACGACACCGTATGAATTATGGTTTGGGAAGAAACCTAAGGTGTCGTTTCTAAAAGTTTGGGGATGCGATGCTTATGTCAAGAAACTTCAACCTGAAAAGCTCGAACCCAAGTCGGAAAAATGCGTCTTCATACGATACCCTAAGGAAGCTGTCGGGTATACCTTCTACTTAAGATCCGAAGGCAAGATCTTTGTTGCCAAGAACGGATGCTTTCGAAAAGAGTTTCTCTCGAAAGAAGTAAGTGGGAGGAAAGTAGAACTCGATGAAGTACTACCTCTCGAACGGGAAAGTGGTGCAGCAGAAACCGTTCTGTGATGCCCACACCAACCAAGAGGAAAACAATGATGATGATCAAGGTACTTCGGATCAAGTTGCTCTTGAACTTCAGAGGTCCACAAGGACACGTTCCGCACTGCAGTGGTACAGCAACCCTGTCCCGGAAATCATGTTGTTAGACAACGGTGAACCTTGAACTATGAAGAAGCGATGGCGGGCCCAGATTCCAACAAATGGCTTGAAGCCATGAAATCCGAGATAGAATCCATGTATGAAAACAAAGTATGGACTTTGACAGACTTGCCGATGATCGGCGAGCGATAGAAAACAAATGGATTTTAAGAAGAAGACGGACGGATGGTAATGTTACCATCTATAAGGCTCGACTTGTCGCTAAGGGTTATCGACAAGTTCAAGGGATTGACTACGACGAGACATTCTCTCCGTAGCGAAGCTGAAGTCCGTCCAATCATGTTAGCAATTGCCGCATACTATGATTATGAGATATGGCGATGGACGTCAAAACGGCATTCCTTAACGGACATCTTAAGGAAGAGCTGTATATGATGCAGCCGAAGGTTTTGTCGATCCTAAGAACGCTAACAAAGTATGCAAGCTCCAATGATCCATTTATGGGCTGGTGCAAGCATCTCGAGTTGGAACATTCGCTTTGATGAGATGATCAAAGCGTTTAGTTTATGCACTTATGGAGAAGCTGCGTTTACAAGAAAGTGAGTGGGAGCTCAGAGCATTTCTCATATTATATGTAGATGACATACTCTTGATGGGAAATGATATAGAACTTCTGGACAGCATTAAGGCCTACTTGAATAAGTGTTTTTCAATGAAGGACCTTGGAGAAGCTGCTTATATATTAGGCATCAAGATCTATAGAGATAGATCGAGATGCCTCATAGGTCTTTCACAAAGCACATACCTTGATAAGATTTTGAAGAGGTTCAAAATGGATCAGTCCAAGAAAGGGTTCTTGCCTATGTTACAAGGTGTGAGATTGAGCTCAGCTCCACCTGACCACGGCAAAAGATAAAGAAGAGATGAGTGTCATCCCTATGCTTCAGCCATAGGATCTATTATGTATGCCATGTTGTGTACTGGACCGATGTAAACCTTGCCGTAAGTTTGGTAGCAAGATACCAAAGTAATCCCGCAAGGAACACCGGACAGCGGTCAAGAATATCTGAAGTACCGAAAAGGACAAAGGACATGTTTCTCATTTATGGAGGAGACGAAGAGCTCGTCGTAAAGGGTTACGTCGACGCTAGCTTCGACATAGATCTGGATGACTCTAAGTCACAAACCGGATACGTGTATATGTTGAATGGTGGAGCAGTAAGCTGGTGCAGTTGCAAGCAGAGCGTCGTGGCGGGATCTACGTGTGAAGCGGAGTACATGGCAGCCTCGGAGGCAGCGCATGAAGCAATCTAGGTGAAGGAGTTCATCACCGACCTAGGAGTCATACCCAATGCGTGGGGCCGATCAAACTCTTCGTGACAACTTGGAGCTATTGCCCTTGCCAAGGAGCCAGTGTTTCACAAGAAGACCGAGCACATCAGCGTCGCTTCAACTCCATCCATGAAAATGTTCAAGATGGAGACATAGATATTTGCAAAGTACATACGGATCTGAATGTCGCAGATCCGCTGACTAAACCTCTCTCGTGAGCAAAACATGATCAACACGTAACTCTATGGGTGTTCGATTCATCACAATGTAACTAGATTGGTGACTCTAGTGCAAGTGGGAGACTGTTGGAAATATGCCCTAGAGGCAATAATAAAAGTATTATTATATTTCATTGTTCATGATAATTGTCTTTTGTTCATGCTATAAGCGTATTATCCGAAATCATAATACACGTGTGAACACATAGACCACAATATGTCCCTAGTGAGCCTCTAGTTGACTAGCTTGTTGTGATCAACAGATAGTCATGGTTTCTGACTATGGACATTGGATGTCGTTGATAACGGGATCACATCATTAGGAGAATGATGTGATGGACAAGACCCAATCCTAAGCATAGCACAAAGATCGTGTAGTTCGCTTGCTAGAGCTTTGCCAATGTCAAGTATCTCTTCCTTCGACCATGAGATCGTAACTCCGGATACCGTAGGAGTGCCTTGGGTGTATCAAATGTCACAACGAATCGGGTGACTATAAAGGTGCATTACAGGTATCTCCGAAAGTGTCTCATTGGGTTGACACGGATCGAGATCGGATTTGTCACTCCGTATGACGGAGAGGTATCTCTGGGCCCACTCGGTAATGCATCATCATAATGAGCTCAAGGTGACCAAGGTGTTGGCCACGGATCATGCATTACGATGACGAGTAAAGTGACTTGCCGTAACGAGACTGAACAAGGTATTGGGATACCGACGATCGAAGTCTCGGGCAAGTAACGCATCGATTGACAAAGGAATTGTATACGAGGTTTGATCGAATCCTCGACATCGTGGTTCAACCGATGAAATCATCGAGGAGCATGTGGGAGCCAACATGGGTATCTAGATCCCGCTGTTGGTTATTGCCCGAGAGTCGTTTGGTCATGTTCAGATGTCTCCCGAACCCGTAGGGTCTACACACTTAAGGTTCGGTGGACGCTAGGGTTAGTAGGAAGACTAGTATGTGACTACCGAATGTTGTTCGAGTCCGGATGAGATCCCTGACGTCACGAGGAGTTCCGGAATGGTCCGGAGGTGAAGTTTATATATGGGAAGTTGTCATACGGACACCGGAAAGTTTCGGGTCTATCGGTAATGTCTGGGGCCACCGGAGGGGTTCCGGGTCCACCGGAGGGGCCACCTCCGGAGGGCCACATGGGCCATGAAGGGAGGGAGCCAGCCTGGAGGGCTGGGGGCGCCCCACCTTGGGCCCATGCGCCTAGGGTTGGGGGAAACCCCGAGGGGCGCCTTGCTTGGGGGCAAGCCTCCCTCCTCGCCGCCCCCTCTAGATCCCATCTAGAGGGGCGGCCCCTGCCCCTTCCCCTATAAATAGAGGGGGGGGGAGGGCTGCTGTACCCATCTCTAAGGCGCAGCCCTCCCTCCCAACACCTCTCCTCCTCCGAAGCGCTTGGCGAAGCCACTGCCGAGTATCTTCTTGCACCAACACCACCACGCCCGTCGGCTTTGCCGTTGGAGCGAAGCTTCCTCAACCTCTCCTTCCCCTGCTGGATCAAGAAGGAGGAGACGTCTCTCGTCCCGCACGTGTTGAACGCGGAGGTGCTGTCCGCTCAGCACTTGGACATCGGTGATTCAATCACGTCGAGTACGACTCCATCATCACCATCACCTTGCAAGCTTCCGCACGCGATCTACAAGTGGTATGTAGATGCAAAATCTCTCCCATGACTCGTTGCTTAGATGAACTCATAGATGGATCTTGGTGAAACCGTAGGAAAAAATTTAATTTTCTGCCACGTTCCCCAACACCAAGAGGGGGAGAACTATTCCCCCGGACAGCTCCGCCAACACCAACGTTGGCGAGGAGGAGTGGCCTTCAAGGGCCAGGCCTCCGGCGAGATCGTAAGTATCCGGATCCCTGATATGCAATTTCTTTCGTGTCACATAGTGATCTACTAATGCCGCATAATGTTCGCTGTCCGGCCGATGATGATCTCCCCGCTTCATCGAGCGGGTCGTTGGGCCCCGCCGGATGTGGATTCACTTCCGACGCCTCTACCTTCGCCGCCGATGAGGACGCCGAGGTGGGATCGAAAAAGGACCCATCGGGAGGAGGCTCGAGGCGCCGCAAGGCAGCCTCCGGACTTTGCGTCGGACTCTCACGCCGAACTCGTCGTGGTTCCAGAGTCCGCAGTGCCCCTTCAAAGAAGGGCAAGACGTGGACGCCGGGCGGCCTCCGCCCAACCGAGGCGCGGACAACTTGCTAGAGGCGCCAAAGGCGCTTCCATCGAGGAAGAACACCGCCTTTGTTATGAGTGCGGTGATTCAAGGTCCAGCTAGCCAAGAGCAGGTGACCGAAGCTCGCGATAGCCTTTTTAACAAAGCTTTGAGGTAAGAAGTTAAAATTGTGTAACGTAATACCGCATAGACAAGAGCTCTCGATGGTTGGTTCGGTGTTGGAAAGAAAAGCCGGACTAAGGATCTAAAAAGATATTCGCAGGTTGCTAATAAATTATGTCAATATGGGTTTGCGGTGCAGTGTCAGGCTTGACCTCTGCCGCACTGCCTACGGAGGTTGGTACATTAAAGCAAGATCTCGAGCGGTCCGAGCGAGAGCTCGGCAATGTCAAGAGGCAGCACGAGGACAAAGAAGGTGAGTAGCACCACTTTGAATTGTTACCTTACAGAAAAGGATTTTGGTCGCAATAAAATTAACAAGGATAATATGGGTATTGCGGGGCCACAAACGAGGTGGCAGCCCCTGGAGGAGGCTGTGTCATGTCGAACGCAAAGGCAGCCGCTGAACAGGCATAGCGAGAAAAGCAGGAGGCACAGGTGGCGGAAGTGCGGCAAGAGCTCCAGGCTCTCATGGAGAAGCATGAGAGCTTGGAGCGCGACTCCAAGACTCGAGAGTCCGAGCTTGCCACGGCTCTCGAAAGTGCCAAGTCCACCAAGGCCGAGGCCCGTGAGGCCCTTCAGGAGGTTGAAGATGTAAAGAAGATAGCGGCGGGTAAGGCATTTTTCATGCAAAGCAAGCATGTTAATGTAAACTACCCGACACTTACCCGCATTCGAGCTCTCTGGCGTTTGCAGATCTGCAGTAGTGTGTCCGATGCCGCCAGATTCTACCGTGGCGAGGAGGGAGCTCAACGGAGAAGGTCTTCGGTCTCAAGACGCTGAGGCCGGCCATCCGTGCCCCAAGCGACCAGGTGAAGCAACTGGTTGAACTCCACAAGGTAGCCGAGGAGGCCATGAAGGGCCTTATAGTCCGGGTGTGGCTCGACGAAGCCATGCCCGGGAGCTACTTGACCTCGGCGGCGGCTGGTGGATGCGTGCCCTCGGGTGGAGGTCATCAAGCGCCTCACTTTGTATTGAAGGTGCTCGTTGGGCCCTTGCCCGCACAAAGGTGCACTGGGGCAGGCTGGATGCGGAGAAGCTTCTTACTAACCCGCCGCCACCGGGCAAGGAGTATCGTACGCCCAAAATGTATTATAAAACTGTCCTGAAGGGAGCCCGCGATATTGCGGACGAATGCCCTAGAGATGTAATTTTTGAGTAAACTCGCTATGTATTATCCTGTGCACTGAAAACTTTGTTCATGTGCGCTTTGAGCAACTCTTTTTTAATTTAAAATATTACCTTCAGGCGGCCGCTTATAAAATCGAGAGATGGCAAGTCGTTGGCTTCAGCCCCCAAGCCGCAAGTCTTTGGGGTGTTCGGATAACTTGAGCGCTCTTGTTCCCATTTTGGGTCCATCTAGGGAGGCGCTCAACACAATGAACAAGGCAACCGGACTTATAGTGCTTGAACACTCTCACTTAGCCATAGAATTCTATAATTTTCAATTTCGGCGAAGCCCCTAGTATTCGGAAGACCGAATTCGGGGCGCTATCCACGCCTTCGTCGGACATTATCTGGAACTTCACTCGAAGCGGCGTGAGTCTTTAAGGACCCGAAAAGACCTCTCGAACAGCGACCAGTCTCTTGCCTTATCATACTAGTCAGTTTTAGCTTTCTCCACTGAGGCGCTCGCCCGGCTCAACCGGGGCGCAATCGCAGTGGTTCTCCCAGTGCCACCTTAGCCGACAGAACGGAACGTAAGGCACCAAAACGTGGGAGCCGGGCAAACCCAACTATTGACCCAAGACATGATTCGAAGCCGATTCATATAATGCTATAAGTTCGGGGTGCCGCACTTGTGAAAATGTTCGAACTTATCACACCATAATGTGGGGAACATAAGCCCCTGGTGTATTAGGCCGTATCAAAATATACGGGTGCAAGATGTCATGTAATAAACATACATATGTAATAACATGCGAAAAAATGCTGCATCATTTATTAAGGAGGTCTGCTATGAGCGCGGACCGATACAGATAGTGCGGTAAGCAAGGGTTTTGGACTAATTAAACATGTCCCCCTCTAGGGATGGGCTGCGGACTTGGTGTATATAATCAAATTTAATGCTCGTAATTGAGACCACCTAAGTGTTCGTCGCCGCATTCTTTACTCCCCGGCTGTTGCATCATGAGTTCGGCAGGTTCACCGGCGGATAGGGCCTCTGGCTAATGGAGTCCTGTGTACATAAAGAAGGAAAATAATAATAAGAAAGAGTGACACACTTGCGAGCCCCTGGTGTGGTCGAGCCGCACTCTGGGTCCATTGTGGTCGTGCCCCTTCCCCTACGCCCATGGTATCTTCAAAGCGTAATGATGTACGCGGAGGGTTGTTCTTGCAATCATGCGAGGGCGGGGGTTAGGGCCGCATTGCTACGCGTGCTCGGGTCGTGCCAGGTGGTCTTGGTTGGTGTTGCTTCGGGCGCGTTTTGCTATATCCGGCCGTTTAACGGCCGGACTCGAAAATTGCCTTAAAAGGCTGCTCTGTACTTCTTCCGCGAGAGCGCCAGATGTTCCTCCGCTCGAGGGAGCGTTCCGTATTTCCGCTGACCGTGATGACTCCACGAGGGCCCGCATCTTGAGCTTGAGGTATGCATAATGCGGCACCACGCTGAACTTTGCAAACGCGGTTCGTCCGAAAGCAGAGCGTGATAGCCGCCACGAAATGGGACTATGTCAAGATTAACTCCTCGCCCGGAAGTTATCCGGGATCCAAGACCACTTCGGTGTGGTCGAGCTGCATAATTGGCCTCCACACCGGTATGACGCCTTTAAAGGTTGTCTTTGTAGGTTTAATCCTTGAGGGTCTATGCCCATCTTGCGCGATGTATCCCGATAAAGCAGGTTCAGCACGCCGCCGTCCATCAGGACTCTCGTGAGGTGAAATCCATCGACGATTGGGTCTAAAACCAATGCGGCGAATCCGCCGTGGCGGATGCTGGTCAGATGGTCTCTTCGATTGAAAGTGATCGGACAAGAGGACCATGGATTGAACTTCGGGGCAACTGGCTCCATTGCATATATGTCCCTTAGTGCACGCTTCCGCTCCCTCTTGGGTATATGGGTTGCGTAGATCATGTTCACCGTCCGCACTTGTGGGGGGAAACCCTTCTGTCCTCTATTGTTCGGTGGTCGGGTCTCTTCCTCGTCGTCGCTGCTTAGGCCCTTGTCGTTGTTTTCGCAATTAACTTGCTCGCCTTCTTGAACACCCAGCAATCTCTGTTGGTGTGATTAGCTGGCTTTTCGAGGTGCCATGTATCCGCATAAGCGGTCGAGTATTCGGTCCAAATTGACGGACCGAGTGGTTCTTTGAATGGCTTCTTCCGCCGACGGGTTTAGAGCCTCGAATCCGCGTTGACCGCCAGATCCTCCTTGTCGCCGCGTTAAGCACGGCGTTTATTTTGCTTCGACGTGACTGCCGTTAGGTCCTTAGTATCCGGACTGCCAGAATTTTCTCGAGGTTGTTGCTGCGAGCTAGCCAGCTATCCTCTCCGCCAAAAGCGGTCATTAATGATGTGAGGGCTGCCATGGATTTCGCTTTTCTGTCCGGTGCCGGGCTATGTAACGCCTCGGATAATTAGGCTACAAGATAAAACTCTTCTAATGATGCCATGTCATACGTGTTCTTGTTGCTAATCAAGTGGTAGTTCAAATCCTTGCAAATTCAAAATATGAATTAGTGACAAACACCCTAAGTTTTCAAAAGTCAAAGCGAAAATGTTCGGGGGTTGCCAAATATTGCAATGGTAATTATGGTGAAGTAAACACATTTTTAGAAAATGCCTAAATGCCCTAAAACTAAATAAAACGGAAAGGGAAAATAAATAAAAGAAAGAAATTACAAAAAAACAAAAAAAGGGGGGAAGCCCCCTGGACCAGGCAGCCCAACCCACCCGCACGGCCACCGCCCAACCCCTCGGCGGCAGCCAGCTGGCAGGCCAGCCTGCCCAGCTCCCGACCACCGCCCCTTTCCTGTTCCCCGACCCAGGTCGGAACAGGGCGCGTCCCAGCCGAACCCCCCTCGTCGGCGATGAGACGAGGGGATAAGGTCGCCACGCCGCGCCTCCTCGGTTCCTCCTCCCACTCGCCCCCACCCTCGCCTCGGTCCCTGCGCTCCCCCTCCAGATCCACCGCACCTCGCCCCCTCGTTCCCCACCGCAACCGAGCGCCACCATGGCCTCGCCGCCGTAGTACTCGCGGCCACCGTGACCTCCACGCCCTTCCGACGCGTCCGCACGCTCCGCCTTCCTCGACTACGCCTCCACGTCAGGACGCAGGACGCCGAGCACCATCGAACGCTGCCCCAACCTCGTCTTCTTCCTCGGATCCCCGACGCATCTCCGACGAGCGCCGTTGACTCTCCGGATACTAAACTCCCAAGGGCCATCTTGCGTGCCGAACGGTGAGCTTCTCCTCCCCCTGCTGCTCTTCGTTGGCCCCCCTAGCGCTCTGTAGCCAGCCGCCGCCATTGCCGAGGCTCTGGTCGCCGTGGCGTACCTCGCCGCCAGGCACGCACCGCCACACGACGCCCGAACTCGTCGTTGCACTCTGGGGTTCCTAGGAGCCCAACGCGCCGCCAGCATAGCTTTTCCGTGTTTACTAAGCGCGCTTCTCGTCGGGACCCGACAGCGCCGCCGCTGCCGCGCCGCCGCTTCTTCCGGTGACCAAATGGTCACGGGCCAAGTCCTTCTTATGCTCAGTAGCGCGCAGTCCACCTAGCCTTCCCATTCGCCCGAAGCGCGTTGTGTCGCCATCTTCGCCCACGCCAATCGCATCACGCGCTGCGTCGTTGGCGACCATTCCGCCACCCACGCCATGCTCCCCTCCATCGGACGCGGCGCGAAGAGGCTGTTCAGAGCTCGCCGCGCCGATTTGGTGCCTCAGAAGCGCGGTTCCGCCAACTCCGCAAGGCCGCCTCTGTTGGGTCGTCGGAGTCGCTCGGCACGATGCCCGCCGACGTGGCTAGGCGGGCCCCACCGGTCGCCGTCAGGCCTGGGGCCCTAATCGCCACGCTGACCAAGTCAACACGACGTGGCAGCTATCGCCATCGACATGCGGGCCCCATCCCATAAAACAAATAAAACAAATAGATAAACGGCTAATTAATTAAATTAATAAATTAAAACCTAATCTCTCACTGACTACTGGGCCCTACCTGCTAATTAACCCATTTAATTAGTTTCAAAACTCTGTTAATGCCCCTGAGAATGACATGTGGGTCCAACTGGACCCACCTGTTTGGTTTGACTGGTCAACCGACTAGTTGACCTGCTGACATCACTCTGATGTCATGCTTGCGCCATCGCATAATCGCTCGATAATGTTGGCTTTAGATAAATAATTAAAATCAGAAAATGATTTAAATCTTTAGAAAATCATATCTTTTAATCCATAACTCGGATGAAAATACTTTCTACATGAAAGTTGCTTAGAACGACGAGACGAATCCGGTTACGCCGCCCGTTCGTCCGCCACACACCCCTAGCATACCGAACATGCAACTTTCCCCCTCCGGTTCACCGGTCCAAAAACGCGGAACACCGGGAATACTTTCCCGGATGTTTTCCCCCTTCGTCGGTATCACCTACTACCGCGATTGGGCACACCTAGCATCGTTACTTGTCTTGTCATGCATCGATATGCATCTGTTTGCATGGTATTCATTGTTTCTTCCCCCCTCTTCTCTCCGATAGACTACGAGACCGACTGCTGCCGCTTAGTACGACTCACGGAGTTGACGACCCTCTCTCTTGCCAGAGCAACCAGCAAGCCCCCCTTGATCACCAGATATCGCCTATTCTTCTCTATACCGCTTGCATTAGAGTAGTGTAGCATGTTACCGCTTTCCGTTAATCCTATTACGATGCATAGCCCGACATTGTTGCTCTGATCATTGATACCTTACCCGCAATCCTAAATGCTTAGTATAGGATGCTAGTTTATCATCATTGGCCCTACATTCTTGTCGACCGCCTTGCTATACTATCGGGCCGTGATCACTTGGGAGGTGATCACGGGTATATATTATATATACATACATACTATGAGATGGTGACTAAAGTCGGGTCCGCTCGGAGAGTACCCATGAGTGATTCACAGATTAGGGGCTGAAAGGACCTTTGTCCCGACGGCCCTCTGTGTGGATCTTTGTGGCGGAGCGACAGGCAGAGTTGAGACCACCTAGGCGAGAGGTGGGCCTAGCCTGGTCGGCGTCATGATTGCTTCATAATAACACGCTTAACGAGACCTTGGTATTTGATCCGAGTCCGCCATTTGGTCTATACGCACTAACCATCTACGGGAGTAGTTATGGGTATCCCGCGTCGTGGTATCGGCCAAGCCTTCGTGACGCCAAGAATCGAGCGGGCGCCACGGATTGGATCGAACGCCACTAGGCTAGGTTCTGCTCGCCGCCCACGCAACATGCTTGGTGTGCTCAGGCGATGGGCCTGCACCCTGCGCGCTTAGGTTTAGACCGGCGTGCTGACCTCTCTGTTGTGCCTAGGTGGGGCTGCGACGTGTTGATCTTCCGAGGCCGGGCATGACCCAGGAAAGTGTGTCCGGCCAAATAGGATCGAGCGTGTTGGGTTATGTGGTGCACCCCTGCAGGGAAGTTAATATATTCGAATAGCCGTGTCCCTCGGTAAAAGGACGACCCAGAGTTGTACCTTGACCTTATGACAACTAGAACCGGATACTTAATAAAATACACCCAGATAAGTTCCACAGACAACCCGGTGATCGCTTTTCCACAAGGCGACGAGGGGACGATCGCCGGGTAGGATTATGCTATGCTATGCTACTTGGAGATGCTACTTGGATGCTACTTGGTGATGCTACTTGGAGGACTTCAGTCTACTCTCTTCTACATGCTGCAAGACGGAGGCTGCCAGAAGCGTAGTCTTGACAGATTAGCTATCCCCTCTTATTCTCGCATTCTCGCATTCGGTCCACCTATATGGCCCTTTACACATATACCCATGCATATGTAGTGTAGATCCTTGCTTGCAGTACTTTTGATGAGTACTCACGGTTGCTTTCTCCTCCTTTTCCCCCTTTCCTTTCTTTTCGGTTGTCGCAACCAGATCGGAGCCCAGAGCGACGCCACCGTCGATGACGACTACTACACTGGAGGTGCCAACTACTACGTGCAGCCCGCTGACGACGACCAGGAGTAGTTTAGGAGGATCCCAGGCAGGAGGCCTGCGCCTCTTTCGATCTGTACCCCCAGTTTTTGCTAGCCTTCTTAAGGCAAACTTGTTTCACTTATGTATGTACTCAGATATTATTGCTTCCGCTGACTCGTCTATGATCGAGCACTTGTATTCGAGCCCTCGAGGCCCCTGGCTTGTATTATGGATGCTTGTATGACTTATTTATGTTTTAGAGTTGTGTTGTGATATCTTCCCATGAGTCCCTGATCTTGATCGTACACGTTTGCGTGCATGATTAGTGTACGATTGAATCGGGGGCGTCACAAGTTGGTATCAGAGCCGACTGCCTGTAGGAATCCCCCTTCCACACTCCTTGGCCGAAGTCGAGTCTAGTCACTACAAAACTTTTACTAACTTGGCTGTGTGCCTTACGGGCCCACGCCGCCATTGGGTGGTACTAGGATCTTTTACTCCTCGACCTTTACTCTGGGACTCTGAACTCTCTTCTACTCGGGTTAAACGAATTTACTAACTCTAACATTAGGTTCCCGTTAGCATGTTCACCCCAAAGTTGGATAAGCCATAGTTATTCTGTAGGATAGTATTTTGAATAGTACCCACATTGTCATTTGACTCCATTGAAACATCTTTGTTTTCAGATGGAACCCACGAGGCAGGTCGTGCGCCACACGACGCCATTGGTGCCTCAGATCACCGCTGTGCTAGCTGAGATGATGACCTATCCGGGTTATCGCTGGCACCTCGAGTACACCGCCTATGAGGAGTACCAAGACTTTAACCAGAGCAATGCATGCCATCGCCCACCTCTACTCTCGGAGTATGACTCCACTACTGCGTCTGCACACCGCCATGGTGTTGGAGTGACCATCAAGATGGCGATTCACGATGCTGCCTTATGCTGCTCGACACGTCTTCGTGGAGAGTATCAGCGTTGGACACTTCCCCTTTCAGCACATTGCTATCGCATCCGATGTTGGTGCGGAGGATACTACATCGCTGCCTACTCCACCGCCACTCGAGAGCCCTTCCACCATCGAGACCGGTTACGCATGTCGATGGGTTGGACCGAGCTAACCGAGCTTTCGCCACGAAGTTGTACACCACTTGTCAAGACCTTTACAGTGGCTCGACGCTGTTGCACCCTTTGTTCTATCTAGACAGCTACCGCTCTCGCGATCTACCCAGCCAGACCGTGATGCCCGATGGTGTCGGTTGGCGAGGTGGAGGCTACTCTCCGACTTGGTCCTCTTCGCCACTGAAGGCCGGGTTCTACACGGTGTATCCGCGGCCCCGGGCGGCCGACGTGACTATCCGTTGCCTCACTACCGGTTGTTGTCTACGACTACCTCCACAATACCTCCTAGGACTGATGTAGTCTTGCTTATTAGTATTAGATGCATTCGCGCGAGAGCTGCGTGCCGCCTATGATGTCTTAGTCTAGGTATTGAACTCTGTGTACCGCACACTATGCATGATCCCTTTGTAAGATATGCCGCTACCATGAAGTATCTATCGTCGCTTTCATTATGCATGTTTCATCATGAATGATTCTTGTCCTTGCAAATTTCTCAATTGCTGAACTACCCTGTTATATATTAGCGGGATGGTTAGACCAGCTGGTCGTGGTCGTGGTGGCGACTTACCACCCCACCGAGTACATGGCTGGTATGATCCAACAGCTTGAGATGAATCGCCGGTTCATGGAGAATGTGATGGCTCGCCTCGCCCCAATATGAACGAGCAGCCAGCCCAAGTGACTCGCAGGATTTCATGCGCCTCAACCCACCGCTGCATCGCAGCTCAACTCAGCCTGGATGTCGATGATAGCTCGTGACATCACCTATGAGATGGAGTCTGCTGAAGTAGCCCCCGCCCGCTATGTCACCTTTGCTTCCTTCTTTTGAAGGGACCCGGCTCAATGGTGGGACAGCCACAGCGCATCGCCGATTGGGACAATCATCACCGCCGACTTTCAAGCTGCCTTCGTGCCCGCTTCATTCCTCGGGGATCATGGACAGAAGAAGCGTGAATTCCGCAACCTCACCGAGGCAACAAAACTGTGGAAGCTTATCGGTGGGAGTTTCGGACTTATCCCGCTATGTCAAGAAGACATTGCAACCGATGCTCGCAGACAGAGAAGTTCCGTGACGCCTTCGTCGACATCAAGCTCGCACTTTTAGTGCACGACTTTGCTGATTTCGCCACCTTGGTGAACAAGGCCATCAATGTCGAAACTGGTTTGCAGGAATGCCGAGCTCTCACAGCGATCCGCGACACGGCTCATCTTCGGCCCGCCCTCATGAAGCGCAAGATATGGATTCCCAACAAAGATGTACCAAATTAATGCACCTGCCCTAAGCCGGTCTTATGCTGCACCTCGCCGCGCCATCTTGCTCCAACTAGGCAACGAGGCTTCCACTCCACCACCCCAAGCTCCCTGCTCCTACCCCGAGAATGGTTTGTGCTTGGTGTGGTTAACGAGGCACCGTGCTAGGGAATGCAACCGAAATGAATCAATCGCCCTTCCAAAGAATCGCCGTGGAAACAGCCAGCCCCGCAACAACAATGCTAAGTCCTATGGTCGTGTTCATGCCAACCACGTTGATCCGAACGGCTCAAGACCAGCCTGCCATCGTGATGGGTACACTCGTAAATTCAAGACTCAGATCTGTTTTATTCGATACAGGTGCATCGCATTCATTCATGTCAGAAGATTTTGCATGCTTGCACGACATTAAATGTGAGGACATGAATGCTTCACTATTAGTACACACTCCTGCGGGCCAATGTCGAACCTCCATGATTTGCAACGACGTCCCTGTAGAAATCGAAGGACTGGAATTCCTTGTCTCTCCCATCGCATCAAGTCCTCAGAGCATTGATCTCATTCTCGGGAATGAATTGGTTAAAGGCGATCTTCGCTTCTATAGTTTGTGCCACTAAGACCGCCCATCTGCTACACCCTTACGATGAAATAATAAGCTACAATGCTAAATTCGGTTCGTAATGCCGAGGCAAGGCTCTATGCATTGAATGCATTGAACGCTGCACCACTCGAGGTCATTGAAAACATTCCCGTCGCGCATGAATTCCTAGACGTCTTTCCTGAAGAACTCCCAGGGATTCCCCCTGCTAGAGCTGTCGAATTCGTTATCGACTTGAAACCAGGCACCACTCCTATAGCTAAGCGACCCTACAAGATGCCGCCGCATGAACTCCTTGAGCTTAAGGAGGAAATCGATAAATCTCTTCGAAGTGGTTTCATTCGCCCAAGTTGCTCTCCTTGGGGAGCACCTTCTCTCTTTGTCAAGAAGAAAGATGGGACAAACCGATTGGTCCAAGACTACCGTCCTATAAACCAAGCTACCATTCAGAATAAGTATCCTCTTCCTCGGATCAATGATCTGTATGATCAACTGGCTGGTTAAATCGCTGTTCTCTAAACTCGACTTGAGGTTGGGTTACCACCAGATCCGTGTTCGTGAAGAGGATATCCCAAAGACCGCATTCGTGACTCGTTATGGTTCATACGAGTACACCGTCATGTCTTTCGGCTTAACCAATGCTCCAGCCACCTTCTCTCACCTAATGAACTATATATTCATGGATTACCTCGACAAGTTCGTCGTGGTTTATCTGGATGATATCCTGGTATTTTCCAAGAATAAAGAAGAACATGCTGAACATCTTCCTCTTGTGCTGGAAAAGCTATGAGAGCATCAGCTTTACGCCAAGTTCTCCAAATGTGAATTCTGGCTTCCCAAAGTAACCTATCTTGGGCATGTCATCTCTAAGGATGGTATTGCCGTCAACCCTGAGCGAGTTCAGGCTATTCTTGATTGGACTCCTCCGAAGAATGTTAAGCAAGTCAGAAGTTTTCTCGGTCTCGCCAGCTATTGAAGTCGATTCGTCGAGAACTTCTCCAAGATTGCCAGGCCTCTGACTAACCTATTGCATAAGGGCGTCAAGTTCCAATGGACAGATAAATGTGAGGAAAGTTTCCAGGCACTCAAAGACAAGTTGACTTCTACCCCAGTACTAGCTCCTCCTGATACTAAGAAGGACTTTGTCATTTACTGCGACGCTTCTCGTCAAGGGTTAGTGAGGGAGTCCTGGACTAGGGGGTGTCTGGACAGCCGGACTATCATTATCCGCTGGACTCCAAGACTACGAAGTTACAAGATTGAAGACTCCGGCTCGTGTACGGAAGGTACTTTCCTTGGCGTGGAAGGCAAGCTTGGCAATACGGATATGTAGATCTCCTACCATTGTAAACGACTCTGTGTAACCCTAGCCTCTCCGGTGTCTATATAAACCGGAGGGCTTTAGTCCGTAGGACAACATACATTACAACAATCATACCATAGGCTAGCTTCTAGGGTTTAGCCTCCTTGATCTCGTGGTAGATCCACTCTTGTACTACCCATATCATCAATATTAATCAAGCAGACGAGGGTTTTACCTCCATCGAGAGGGCCCGAACCGGGTAAAACATCGTGTCCTCGCCTCTGTTACCATCCGCCTAGACGCACAGATTCGGGACCCCTACCGAGATCCGCCGGTTTTGACACCGACATTGGTGCTTTCATTGAGAGTTCCTCCGTCGTCACCAATAGGCTTGATGGCATCTCCAACCAACAACACTGTCCAGGGTGAGACTTTTTTCCCCGGACAGATCTTTGAATTCGGCGGCTTTGCTGCGGGCAATTCACTTGGCCATCCGAGCAGATCGAATGCTACGCCCGCCGCCAGTCGATTCGAAGCTTAAACTTCACGGTCGATGTCCGCGGAGACTTGATCTTCGACGGACTCGAGCTACGCCTAAGCGCGCCAAGACTGCGGACGATGGGCACGATCTAGCTCTACCATCGGCGGTGCCTTGGTGGTCGACACAGATCCGCTTCGCCATTAGCCCGAGCCGATCGCTTCATTCGACGGCCCGGCGGATAGACGCCGCCTGGGCTTCAACATCCACGGCGATAGAGCGAACACTAACCTTGTCCTCGCGAACTCGTGACTCGAGGCGCCGACCTCGCCGACTCAACCTCCCGCGCCCCTACCAATCGATCCGGATTGGGCGTCGGCTATGGAATTCACCGCCGCGGACAACTTTTAGTACTCGCCTTTTGGCGATATCCTGAATTCACTAAAACATCTCTCGTTATCAGGAGGGTCCTGGCCGGACTATGGCCAGGATGGTTGGGGTTCGGACGACGAAGAAATTCAGATCCCACCCACCACCCACTTTGTAGCCACTGTCGACGATCTAACCGACATGCTAGACTACGACTCCGAAGACATCGACGCTATGGAAGACGATGCTGGAGACGAAGAAAAAACAGAGCTTATACAGCACGACAGGACCACCTCGTCGTATGAATATATATGGTGGATACCCCAAAGGGGAGCGATAACGAGGACCAACGGGCCGCGGCAGAAGATGACCCCGCCGATAAACGACCAAAACGACGGCGTAGACGCCGCCCTAAGTCCCGCCTCGACGACAACAACGCTCCCAAGGAGCCCGCGATACGGCAGGGCTCACAATCGGATGACGAACATGCAAATAAGCAACCGTCCGAACACGACGAGTCAGATAACCAATCCAAGCCCGGCAAAGACAACAGTCCAGACGACCGTATGCCGGACACATCGCCGGAGAGTAAGAACCTTCGGAAAAGACTCATCAGTACTGCAAGAAGCCTGAAGAAGGAAAATCGGAGGCTCAAAACAGCGGAAGACACACTCAAAATGAGACGGAGCAAAGTGCTCAAAACCGCAGATAAGTACGGCAATGGCCACCAATCAAAGAGCTACCTGAAGCGCAAGCTGCTACCAGAATTCGACGAGGAGGCCATAGAGCCTCCACCGACCAAAAATAAAGGGGCCGCCTGGTTGGATAGACGGCCAGATGACAGGCCAAATTATGAAAGCGGCGCCACACATAAACCCACCAACGAATTCGGAAGGATGGATGGCCCAGCCAGGTCCATTTACCGGCCAAAGGAGAAGGCCCCAAGAAGCAAGGCAACACGTCAAGTGTCCGATGATAGCGGCACACACAAATACAGGGGCGCTGCACACCCACTATGTTTCACCGATGAGGTTTGGACCATGAATTTCAAAGCAGGATTTAAACCCATCAACATAGAGGCCTACGATGGAACAACAGACCTTTGAGTCTGGATAGAAGATTATATACTACATATACATATGGCCGAGGAGACGATCTCCACGCCATAAAATATTTACCCTCAAGCTCAAAGGGCCAGCCCGTCATTGGCTTAAAAGCCTCCCGAAAAAATACTGCTGGAAGTTGGGAAGAGCTCGAGGACGCGGCGTTTAGAGCAAATTTTCAAGGGACTTATGTCCGCCTCCGGATGTAGATGATCTAAGTCATATAACTCAACAGCCCGGAGAGTCGCATGAAATTTCGAACAGGTTCCTTACCAAAAGAACCAAATAGTCGATCGTCCGGACACCAAGCCTTAGCAGCTTTCAAGCACAATGTCCGAGACGAATGGCTGCACAGCACCTCGGTCAAGAGAAACCGAGGACAATGTCCGCACTAACAAGCCTCATGACCCGCTTCATGCGGGAGAGGATAGCTAGTTAGCAAGATGCAGACCAACGACCCAAGTACATCCGAGATAAGAGATGGAACGGAAAATCACGGCAAGCGAAAAAGAGCAGCGCGGAATAAAGAGAAAAGCCCAAAGAGCACGGCAATAACGCCGGATTTAAAAGCTCATGACCCAATAATAAACACAGCCTCTAAAGGATGACAAGGATGAATTGTCCAACTTAAAGAAGATTTTGGGTCGGATATGTCAAATCCACAGACCCTAAGGCTCGCAAATCACACCCACAGGATTGTTGGGTTTTAAACAGTCCGCCAACTAAATGCCAAACATAAGGGGCTCGACGCGTCAAGCTTAAGAAGATAAACCCACCAGCAGAGCATCGAAAACATAAGACTTTCCCACAAGGGGTCAAAGCAAGAACTCACTTCATGTGATAATACGGAAAAGTAGTGCGGCACTTTCTAAAAGAGCTCAGCGGTCCAACCCAAGCAGACAATAGAGATTGGACATCAAAACCAATCACTTTTGACCACCGACTATTCTAGAAGCTGCTCAAATGCGGGACAGACTTCGATATTGAATCCCATAATAGACGGATTACAATTTACTCATGTCCTAATGGACGGAGGCAGCGACTTAAACTTGTCAGATTCAAAATAATCCGAGGATGGGGGTAAACCCCGCTAAAATCCGACACGTACCGCACTTCCTTCAAAGGAGTGACGCCAGCCCTTACGCCAAGTGCACGTGCTCCATATTACTAGAAGTCGTGTTCGATCGCCGACCAATTTCGGCGAGAAAATTAATTTTTCACATCGTCCCATTTGAAAGTGAATATTAAGCACTCTTGGGACGAAGGCATTTGTCCGCTTCAACGCTATACCGCATTACGCTGCCTCTTACACTCAAGATGCCCGGTCTGCGTGGCGCCATTTCGATCGAGGGTCACTTAAAGACCCGGACTCGGATAGACGAATCCGCCTCAAGAAAGTTAGGGGCTCCCTAGCCGCATACACCATTAGAGGGGCTGCAAGACTAAAACAATCAAGGGTTCATACAAACCCCGCTTTAATTATTTATATTTTTTGTTTTACACATATTTTTCGCACGATTTGTTTTCGAACTAAATGTTCCTCTCTTTTTACAGATGAACAAAGTGCACGCCCGTCCAGGATAAACGGCGCAACGGAGACACAGTACGACGCGCAAGAAGGACCCGCTAGAGGATTCTTTTCAGATTAAGACCTGCGTAAACCTTTTTATCGTCTCTTGTTGTTATTCTCCTTGGTTTCTTCCTATAACCAAAGCGGAGCCTAACGCCTTGGCATTGGCCGCGTCGAAGACCATGCCCGCACTCGGACACTAGGGGCTTAGGGCATCGTTACGCCCATTATTATAAAGACCGAACACCTTAGGGAGTGTTCGCGCCTCGAGTTAGGCATTATATGCATCAGCTCCAATCATGTCTTTGGTCAAATGTTGGGTTTGCCGGCCTCGTGTTTTGCTGCCTTACGTTCCGTATCATCGACTAACGCGCACCAGGAGAACTACTTGTGATTGTGCCCCGCCGGCCGGGCGAGCACCTCAAGAGAGAAAGCCAAAATCGATCATTATGATACTGAGAGACCTGGTCAACCACTCGATCGACCACCGAATGTTTAGAATTTCGCTGACGAAGGACCGCTTTCGGTCGGGCACTTACGCACTCGAATCCGGAGATGTGCGTGGCCATCGTGGGCTATATCGTAGCCCCACCCTCGAGCTCCATCGCTAAGTGAAAGTGATAAAGCATTATAGTCTGATTGCCTAGTTCGCCACGCTACCACCTCCTTAAACAGACCGAGACATCGGATTATGTGAAAACGCTATTTTGCGAACACCCCCGCACCTTGTGCGTGGGGGCTGAAGACGAAGACTGCCATCTTTCAAGTTATACAACAGTATACGTAAACGGCCACACAGGAGAAGTTTTATTACTTGGGACGCACAAGTATAAAAAGCAGTTATAACATAATCATCGATTTACAAGCTAATGCGCTCATTTGAATGTGACATTTTTCGAGCATCGCGACTTATTACACGAGCGCCACGATAACTTCCCCCAGTAGTGCTCGGCAGGAGCCGGTTTTCATCCGAACCTGGCGGCAACAGCGGTGGCATCCATCTTTGGACAATGCGCCTTCACACGTGCAGGAGCCATCGCGCCCTCGATGCAGGCCGACCGCTTCATCTCCTTTATATGCGGCACCGCTCCAAGGAATTGCTGCAGTAAGCCAAAGTAGCTCGTTGCCTTGGACCCCTCTGGCCATACATGGGCCACGATGTCAGTCATGGCAAGTCCGGACAATCTATTTAGCTCGGCCCATTCGGCCAGCCGGTCTGTTAATGGAAGTGAGCGATCCGGACTGTGGAATTGAGACCAATATAGCTCTTCCGTCGTGTGATCCTCTTGGCTCCGGAAGTGCTTGACGGCATCAGCCGCGCTCGCAGCCAAGTCCATGTACGGATCCTCCGGACTCCACAGCCGCTCAAATTGAGCATACTTTGCATCCATAAACCGGCGACACAGCAAAAAAGGCTTGCCAGCCACGATCTCTCCAGCCTGGCGCAGCTCCTCTTTCATAGCCTGCATTGCAGAGCGGGCATCCTTGGCTTCGGCGGTGGCCTTCTTCAGGTCTTCCCGCTCCGATAAGTGCTTCTTTTCAAAAGCCTCATTGCGGTCGGTAGCATCCTTTAATTTCATGGCCAATTGCCACCTCCGCCTCGCTAGGCAAAGGCGCAGCCTTTTCGCTTTCAACTCCTCGGCCTCCCTCGAGGCAGCGTCACTCCTTCGGGCTTGCTCCTTAGCTAGAGCAAGTTCGCCCAAGGCTCTCCTCCACAGCAAAGATCGTCTGCATTTAACAAAGATATAATTTATCAGAGGTGGGCTTTGACCCCCTTAATAAAGTGACTGCGGAGAACTCTTTTACCTTGCGACTCGTCAAGTCGCCTGTTGACAAGTGTGATGTCCTCATCTGCCAAGTCAAGTTGCCGAGTTAATTCGGCAAACCCACTAGTCCGGCTAGCCCCCGGACCATCCGCCACCTGCATGGGAATGACGGAATTAATTACTTTAGATTTCGATCCTCGGTACGCTGTCGTTTTCGACAACCTACCGAGTCTCAGGGGCTACTATCTATACAGGGCGCATTTTTATATGCAAAACTGTTAAAAGACAAAGGTGCGTCATTTTCAGATACCTCAAATCCCGCCAAAGAAACTCATGGCGGCATTACATAATCCGCTCTCGGCGGACGAAATCCTTCCAATCACCATACGATCAACGCACGGTGATCTTCGAAATGGATGCCCTCTCAAGCAGATTCTTCGATTCTCGGCGGACACTAGTAGGTGCCGAACTCTCCGCCCTCCGGACTCGGGGATACCCTCCGTGATGACACTTCGGTTCGCCGCCTCATCTGGCGGCGCTTACGGACGGAGGCATATCGCTTCCATCATCTCCTAAGAAGGTCCCTCAAGATGAACTCATCTCGAGAAGGCTGCAGATCCGAACTGCAAAATAAATATTTCGTTAACCATGTAAGCACCAATGAAGGTATTTTACTAATTAACTTCCTTTTTCATACTCACGGCTCGTTGAGGGCTGGTCCTTCGGCGATGATTGCGCTCGATTCTCTCCGGACGCCAGACTTCCAGTGAAGATCTCTTCCCACGCTTAGGGGCTTTGGCCTCCAGATCTTGAGGCGGTCCTCTTCTCCCCCGAAGGAGGGATTCTTGGTCCCCTCTTGATCGCCTTTGGGCTAAATATTAGCTCCTCTATTTTCCCCTGTCCCCTTTCGTGGGTGCAACCTCCAACATTCGACCAGCACGGGCTCCAGTCACGGTCTCGAGGGGGGCCGACACCCTATCGCCTTGATCGCGCCACCCATTCCTGTAAAGAACAAGGGGTCGAGGCGAACTCTAGAAAGGCATATAAATGTAATGTCCGGACTCGAGCTATTTACCGAGTATCCAGGCGACGCGCTTAGGCCTGCGGCCTCGGCTGAATCCGACACGCCACCGCGGTCCGAAGAACAGCTTGTACATCTCCACGGGTGTCGCGCCCAAAAGTGTTGGAGAATACGAGGTCCCTCGGATTAAACTCCCATAGACGGAGAGGACGGCGCTTGCGTGGCGGAAGATGCCCGATTAGCATAACTCGTGATCACCTTGATCAGGTCGATCTCCTCACTTGGAGGTCTCGAACTGCCTCAGCAGTGAGGGCACGCCCTGACGGCCCCGTTGAGCCTTGGTCGACCCACGACATCGGCTTGGCGTGGAGGTCCCGAGGCGGAATAAAGGCGGGCTTTTTGCCTGCTGCCCCTTGGAGCGGTGATGTAGAACCATTCCTGCTGCCACAGC
This sequence comes from Aegilops speltoides, assembly GCA_021437245.1. Lineage (NCBI taxonomy): Eukaryota > Viridiplantae > Streptophyta > Magnoliopsida > Poales > Poaceae > Aegilops > Aegilops speltoides. The sequence goes on from CM038146.1 coordinate 421,357,883, forward strand.
CCAAGTTCCTCTTGGAAGGAACCCTCGGGCCACGGGGCATCGACCTTTTTACTTATGGTCGCTCCGCCGCACTCCGCTTGACGCCCCCCGATCATCTTCGGCTCCACCTTGAAGGTCTTCAGCCATAGGCCAAAGTGGGGAACGACGCAGAGGAAGGCTTCGCAGACGATAATGAATGCGGAGATATGGAGGATGGACTCCGGAGCCAAGTCATGAAAGTCCAGCCCATAGTAGAATAGAAGCCCTCTCACGAAGGGATCCGTCGGGAAGCCTAAACCCCGACGGAGGTGGGATACGAAAACGACGTATTCACCGGGTTCGGGGGCAGGCACGGCCTGCCCTTGGGCAGGCAACCTGTGCGAAACCTCATAGGCCAGGTACTTGGCCTCACGCAACTTCAATATGTCCTCTTCCGTGACGGAGGAGGGCATCCACCGGCCCTGGAGGTCGGAGCCGACATGATTGAGGGGTCGCGCGCCAATCAAGCTGGGTGTTGGAACTGGGAGCGGAGAAGAGATTCGATGCGAGATTAAAGAACAAGGACAGGCCTTGGTCCTCTTATAAAGGGGAAGAAATACCAAGGGCCTTCTCCGTGACCGTTTGGGATTCCCCTTCGATAGAGGAGGCGTGGCGACGGGAACGGTTGGGTTAAACACGCACGTATTGATGAGGATCCCGGAATAAGGGGAACACGATCTCTGCTTCGACAAGACGTGCCAAGGAAACCTCTTCGCTAAACGTGCTGAGGTGGTATAGTAAAAAATGATTCAAACAAAGGCTTGGTTGCGGTGTGATGTCACGCCGCATAATACGTCAGCAGATTGAGCTAGTGTATATATTTTATTCTCTCTACGGTGGAATGTGGAAATTATTTTTGCAGAGCTGGACACTATCCTGGTGTTCATAATCTTCTCTGGATTATTCAAGGGAGGAACCCGCCTTGCAATGCCGAACATAATGCACGCCGGACTTATTGTCATTGAAGACTGGTTCTGGAGCTCTTGAGGAGTCCTGGACTAGGGGGTGTCCGGACAGCCGGACTATCATTATCCGCCGGACTCCAAGACTACGAAGATACAAGATTAAAGACTCCGGCTCGTGTCCGGAAGGTACTTTCCTTGGCGTGGAAGGCAAGCTTGGCAATACGGATATGTAGATCTCCTACCATTGTAACCGACTCTGGTAACCCTAGCCCTCCGGTGTCTATATAAACCGGATGGCTTTAGTCCGTAGGACAACATACATTACAACAATCATACCATAGGCTAGCTTCTAGGTTTAGCCTCCTTGATCTCGTGGTAGATCCACTCTTGTACTACCCATATCATCAATATTAATCAAGCAGGACATAGGGTTTTACCTCCATCGAGAGGGCCCAACTGGGTAAAAACATCGTGTCCCTTGTCTCCTGTTACCATCCGCCTAGACGCACAGCTCGGGACCCCTACCCGAGATCCGCCGGTTTTGACAACCGGCAGCTAGGCTGTGTCCTAATGCAAGACCGCAGTTATTGCTTATGCCTCTAGGCAATTGCGCCTCACGAAGAGAACTACCCAGTTCACGACCTCGAGCTTGTCATTGTCATTCATGCATCAAGAAGTGGCGACATTACCTTCTCGTAATCGCTGCAAGATCTTCACCGACCACCAAAGTCTGGCATCTGCTTACTCACCTGCACTGAACCTCCGTCACAGAGATGGATGGAGATTGTCGCATGACTTTGACTTGGGTATTTCCTATACACCGTGCAAGGCTAATGTAATGGTTGATGCCTTGAGCCACAAGTCTTCATCAAGCAACCACCTCCAGATTCACAAGGTTCAGCCTCACTTGTTGAAGAATTTCAAAGTCGAACCTCCATATTGTTCCTCCGTGCACTCGCCCTCCTAAGGAGTTTCGCAAGATGAACCTCCACGTTGTTCCCAGGGGTTCTCTCAATACCCTGGTTGCGAAACCAGATCTTGTGGACACCATCAAATGGATACATAAATGTGACAATGAAGTCCACAAGATTAAGCGCGACCTCAAAGAAGAAAAGCCCTCATTCTTCACTGTTGCTGATGATGGCGCCTTATTCTTCAAAGGTCGCCTAGTAGTTTCGAGTAAGAGGGAAAACCTGGATATGACTCAGAAGGTTATGAAAGAAGCTCATGATACGCCTCTATGTATCCATCCTGGTAGTACAAAGATGTACCAAGACATCCGCCGAGATTCCGTGGTCTAATATGAAGCAAGATATTGCTCGTTATGTTGCCGAGTGTGACGCTTGTCGTCAGATCAAAGCAGAGCATCAAAGGCCCGCTGAACTCGCAACCTATCTCTATTCCTCGAATGGAAATGGGACCATGTTGAAATGGACTTCGCCACCGATTCCCCAAATCGCAGAAAGGTAATGATGCTATTCTTGTCGCCATCGACCGGCTTTCTAAAGTTGCACATTTTCCGCTGTCAAGGAAACGATCACCGCTAGTCACCGCAAACCTCTACATGTACAGTAATTATCTCGCTTCACGGTATTCCATTGGTAATCAGTTCAGACCGTGGCAGCTTATTCACTTCAAGATTCTGGGCAAGTTTCCAAGAAGCTATGGGCACTCATCTGTCTTTCAGCACTGCTTTTCATCCTCAGTCGCAAGGGCAAGTTGAACGTGTCAACCAAGTTCTCGAAGACATGCTTCGAGCTTGTGTCATTTCCTTCGGCAAGAAATGGGAGGAATCTCTCCCGTATGCTGAGTTCTCTTATAATAATAGCTATCAAGCTAGTCTGAAGATGGCCCCCTTCAAAGTGTTATATGGACGAAAGTGCCGAACCCCTCTGAACTGGTCAGAAACTGGGGAACGTCCACTCTTCGGTCCGGATATTATCCAACATGCCGAGGATCAAGTCCGCATTATTCGCGAGAATCTCAAGACCGCCACCACGCCTAAAAGAGTAATTATGACCGTCACCATAAAGACATGGTCTATCAACTTCGCGAAAAGGCCTATCTTCGAAGTTACACCAATGAAGGGTGCTCACCGCCGGATCAAGGGCAAGCTAGCTCCTCGCTATATTGGCCCATTCACTATTCTCGAGGCGGAAAAGTGGCATATCAACTGGAGCTTCCGCCAACCTTTCTCAGTTTACGATGTGTTCCATGTATCACAGCTCATTTGTTGCTTCAAGGACCCGATCCGAGGTGGATCATGAAGTGCTCAATTGCAACAGATCTCTCCTATAAAGAGCATCCGTCCGCATTCTCGACAAGCTGAACGCCAAGACACGCCGTATATGCATCAAGTTCTCAAAGTCCAAAGTGGTCGCACCATTCTCAAGATGAAGCCACTTGGGAACGTGAGGATCGCTCGTGATGAATACCCGCAAGACTGCTTCCTTCTACCTCCTAAATCTCGGACGAGATTTCTTGTAGTGGAGGAGATTTGTAACGCCGGATAATTAGGCTACAAGAAAACTCTTCTAATGATGGCATGTCATACGTGTTATTATGCTAATCAAGTGGTAGTTCAAATCATTGCAAATTCAAAATATGAATTAGTGACAAACACCCTAAGTTTTCAAAAGTCAAAGCTTAAAATGTTCGGGGTTGCCAAATATTGCAATGGTAATTATGGTGAAGTAAACACATTTTTAGAAAATGCCTAAATGCCCTAAAACTAAATAAAACAGAGAGGGAAAATAAATAAAAGAAAGAAATTACAAAACACAAAAAAGGGGGAAGCCACTGACCAGCAGCCCAACCCACCAAGACGGCCACCGCCTAACCCCCGGGCTCAGCTCACTGGCCGACCCACTGCCCAGCTCCCAGATCTGCCCCTTCCCTCGTTCTCGACCCGGTCGAACAGGCGCTGCTCACCAACCCTCGCCGGCGATGAGACGAGGGATAAGGTCGCACACGCCTCCTCCTTCCTCCTCCCACTCGCCCCACCTCGCCGTCCTCGCGGCCCTCTAGATCCACCGCACTCGCCTCATTCCCACCGCAACCGAAGGCCACCATGGCTCGCCGCCAGAGTACTCGCGCCACCGCGACCTCCACGCTTCTTCCGACGCGCGACGCTCCGCTTTTCTCGATTACGCCCACGCTCAAGACGCAGGACGCCGAGCACCATCGAATGTCGCTTCAACTCGTCTTCTTCTCGGATCCTCGACGATCTTCGACGAGCGCCACGACTCTCCGGCCATTAAACTCCTAAGGGCTATCTTATGCGCCGCACGGTGAGCTTCTCCTCCCCGCTGCGCTTCGCTGCTTCTAGCGCTCAGAGAAGCCGCCGCCATTGCCGAGGCTCGTCGCCACGGCGCATTCGCTCGCCGGGCCACGATCGCCACACGCGACGCTCAACTCGCCGTTGCACTTCTGGGTTCCTAGGAGCCCAACGCGCCAAGAATAGCCTTCCTGCGTTTACTAGCTGCTCGTCGGGGACTGACAGATCCGCCGCACGCCGCTGCCGGCGCGCTTCTTCCGCGACTAAATGTTCACGGGCCAAGTCCTTTGTGCTCAAAGACGTCAGCAGTCCACCCTAGCCTTCCCATTCGCCTGGCGCCAGTGTCACCATCTTCGCCCGCCAACGAACTGCAGCCCGCAAGGCTGTCGCCGGCTACTATTCCAGCCACCCACGCCGCCGTGTTTCTCCATCGGACGCGGCGCCAAGAGGCCGTTCCAGAGCTCGGCAGCGCTCGATGGTGCCTCAGAGCGTTCCGCCAACTCCGCGAGGGGCCGCTCAAGGTCGCCGGAGTCGCCCGCACCGCCCGCCGACGGGCTAGGCGGGCCTCACCTCGGTCGCCGTCAGGCCTGGGGCCCTAATCGCCACGCTGACCTAGTCAATCTTCGCTAACGTGGCAGCCATCGCCATCGATATGCGGCCCCATCCCATAAAACAAATAAAACAAATAGATAAACTGCTAATTAATTAAATTAATAAATTAAAACCTAATCTCTCACCGACCACTGGCCCTACCGCTAATTAACCCATTTAATTAGTTTCAAAACTCAATGCCTCGACAATGACATGTGGGTCCCATCAACCCCACTGTTCTGGTTTGATCGTCAACCGACCAGTTGACCACCGACATCACTGATGTCATGCTTACGCCATCGACATCGCTCGATAATGTTGGCTTTAGATAAATAATTAAAATCGTAAAATGATTTAAATCTTTAGAAAATCATATCTTTTAATCCGTGAACTCTGATGAAAATACTTTCTACATGAAAGTTGCTTAGAACGACGAGACTAATCCAAGCACGCCACCCGCTCGTCCGCCACACACCCCTAGCATACCGAACACGCATCTTTCCTCCGGTTCACCGTCCAAAACGTGGAACACCGAATACTTTCCTGATGTTTTCCCCTTCGTCGGATCACCTACTACCGCGATTGGGCACACCTAGCATCGTTATTTGTCTTGTCATGCATCGATATGCATCTGTTTGCATGGTATTCATTGTTTCTTCCCCTCTTCTCTCCGATAGACTACGAGACCGACGCCACGCTTAGTACGACGACTCACGGAGTTGACGATCCTCTCTCTTGCCGAGAGCAACCAGCAAGCCCCCTTGATCACCAGATATCGCCTATTCTTCTCTATACCGCTTGCATTAGAGTAGTGTAGCATGTTACCTTCTGTTAATCCTATTCGATGCATAGCCCGACATTGTTGCTACATACTATTGATACCTTACCGCAATCCTAAATGCTTAGTATAGGATGCTAGTTTATCATCATTGGCCCAACATTCTTGTCACCGCCTTGCTATATTTATCGGGCCGTGATCACTTGGGAGGTGATCACGTATATATTATACATACATACATACATACTATACGATGGTGACTAAATCGGTCCGCCAAGAGTACCCGAAAGTGATTCACTTGATTGGGGCTGAAAGGACCTTGTCCCGACGGCCCTCTATGTGGATCTTTGTGGCGGAGCGACAGGCAAGTTGAGACCACCTAGGCGAGAGGTGGGCCTAGCCTCGTCGGGCCCGCGTTGCTTCATAATAACACGCTTAACGAGACCTTGGTATTTGATCTGAGTCCGCCATTTGGTCTATATGCACTAACCATCTACGGGAGTAGTTATGGGTATCCCGCCGTGGTATCACCGAAACCTTCGTGGACGCCAAGAATCGAGCAGCGCACGGATTGGATCGAACGCCACTAGGCTAGGTCGCTTCCGCCGCCCACGCAACGCACGTGTGTGCTCAGGCGATGGGCCTGCACTGCGCGCTTAGGTTTAGACCGCGTCGACCTCTCTCTCAGCAGCCTAGGTGGGCTGCGACGTGTTGATCTTCCGAGGCCGGGCATGACCCAGAAAGTGTGTCCGCCAAATAGGATCGAGCGTGTTGGGTTATGTGGTGCACCGCAGGAAGTTAATCTATTCGAATAGCCGTGTCCTCTAAAAGGACGCACCAGAGTTGTACCTTGACCTTATGACAACTAGAACCGGATTATTAATAAAATACACCTAGATAAGTTCCATGACAACCCGGTGATCGCCTCACAGGCTACGAGGGAGGATCGCCGGTAGGATTATGCTATGCGATGCTACTTGGAGATGCTACTTGAGATGCTACTTGGCGATGCTACTTGGAGGACTTCAGCCTACTCTCTTCTACATGCTACAAGACGGAGGTCGCCAGGCGTAGTCTTCAACAGATTAGCTATCCCCTTATTCTCGCATTCTCAGCTCACCCACCGATATGGCCCTTTACACATATACCCATGCATATGTAGTGTAGATCCTTACTATGTAGTACATTGATGAGTACTCACGGTTGCTTTCTCCCCTTCCCCCCTTTCCTTTCTTTTCTCGTTGTCGCAACTGATGTTGGAGCCAGAGCTGTGACGCCACCGCCGATGACGACTACTACATCGAGGTGCTTACTACTACGCAGCAGCCCACCGACGATTTACACTGTGAGTAGTTTAGAGGATCCTGCAGAGGCCGGGCGCTTCTTTTCGATCTGCACTCTCAGCTTTGTGCTAGCCTTCTTAAGGCAAACTTGTTTCACTTATGTCTCTGATTTCAGATATTGTTGCTTCTCGCCGACTCGCCTATGATCGAGCACTTGTATTCGAGCCCTCGAGGCCCCCGGCTTGTATTATGGATGCTTTATGACTTATTTATGTTTTAGAGTTGTGTTGTGATATCTTCCGTGAGTCCTGTGATCTTGATCGTACACGCTTATGCATGATTAGTGTACGATTGAATCGGGGCGCCATGTGCCAGCCACTAAATCGCGGATGTTATGTTTGAAGGCTGCGAGGGCCTCTCGATCCGGACAATGACGATTTGGTTTTTTCTTGTCAAGAACCGTCCGTAATTGTCCGCCGATTCGTCCGTCAGCTGAATTATGTGGCTTAGGTCATCGACGCTCGTGGCCGCACATACGCGTCTCTCGAAGTTGTCGAGGAATGCGGCTTCCGTGTCTTCCCAACACCCAATTGACTCTCGCGGGCAAGCTGTTAAGCCAATGCCGAGCTGGTCCTTAAGCTTTGAGTGGGAGATACTTGATGGCATGGAGATTGCCGCCATGGGCCATATGGATGTGAAGGAGATAATCTTCGATCCAAACCGCTGGGTCCGTTGTTCCATCGAGGATTCGGCGTTTACGGGTTTAAACCCCTTCGTGGATTTGATGATCCATTACTTCGCTGCTGAAGCATAGCGGGTGCGGCGCGCCTATATTGAGCAATATCACGACGTAGCTCGAGTGAGCGCGGTATCGCTGTGTTCGCCCGGCCAAGTTATTGTATCCGCGCGACAAGATTCGTCGCTGGTCGTGGGCGCCTCGTGATCCGTAGATGGATCTGGATTGCCTTGCTTTGTCCTCCAATACGCCTCGCAAGTCCGCGCGCTCCTCTGGCTTTCAGACTTTTAGAGCGATGCCGGGTACGGTCTTGGTGGAGGGCCCGATGCTCTTCCGCCGCGACCACGGGTGGTCGGTCGGCCGATCGCGGCCGGTGATGAAGGTATGTGTGCTTCCTCCTCTAACCGGGAGCAACTTGCGCCTTGGGTAGCTTTTGAGGGCGCTCGAGTTTAAACTTCGCCGCGAGGACCTCGGTCCATCGATCGCCCAGCAGGTCCCGATCAGCTTGAAGTCATGCATCGCTTTTAGGCTATTTGCGTGGCGATAAGCCCGCGCTTAAAACGCTCTTGTTCGGACGGATCTCGGCACGCATTTAATTCGCTGTCGCTGAGGCTTGCCTCGCTCTTCGGAGGGAGGTATATAGTTATAATCCTCAACCTCTTCGCTTGCCGCCTCTCGTGAGGGCTTGCTTCGTCAGATCCTCCCGCTACTGAGTCTTGGCCGAGAGGATTTCTTCGCACTCTCGGGGTATTATTATCTCTCGTGCCGGAATTCCATTCTTGCTGGGCGGGATTTAGAGCGACGCCGCTAACGCCGGGCGCTTGGGTTGTTTTTTAGGAATCAGCTTCCATCGCTTCTTAGCCGCCCCCGCCTTTTTGGGGTGTCCACCATGTATATGTCGATGATGAGGTGGTCTTCCAAAGGCTCAGACGCGCTGATTCTCGTTTCATCTCCCAGATCGCCGCCCATAGCGCCGATGTCTTCGAGTCGTAGTCTAGCATGCCTGTTAGATCGCCGACATGGCTACAAAGTGGGTGGTGGGTGGGTTCTGAATTTCTTCGTCCGTCCATATCCCAACCATCTCGGCCGAATCCGCCAGACTCTCCTGGATAGCTAGAGATGCTTTAGCGAATTTAGGATGTCGCCAAAGGGCGAGTGTTGGAAGATGTCCGCGGCGGTGAATTCCATAACCGGCACCCAATTAGATTCGATTGGCATGGGCATGGGAGGTCCGGAGTCCGGCAAGGAGTCCGGCACCTCGAAGTCACGAGTTTCGCGAGGGACAAGGCAAGTGTTCGGCTCCATCACCGTAGAAGTTGCAACCCCCGAGGTGGTGTCCAACCACCGGTCCTCGACCTGGGCGATCGGCTCTGGACTAAGGGCCGGAGCGGATTCTTGTGCGGCCACCAAGGCACTGTTTGGCGGCAGAGCTAGATCATGCCCATCGTAATAGTGCGGCGCGCTTGGCTATGGCTCGAGCCCGTCGAAGATCAAGTCCCCGCGGGTGTCGGTGAAGTTTAGGCTTCCTAATCTGACCGACGGCCAGGGCGAGCTTTCGATCCGCTCCAGATGGCCAAGTGAATTAGCCTCAAGGCGGTCCGCCAATACGAAGATCTATTCGGGAGAAAAGTCTCACCTCGACAGCGTTGTTGATTGAAGACGCCATCGAGCCTATCGGTGATTTATACGCAGGAACTCTCAATGAAAGCACCAATGTCGGTGTCAACACCGCGGATCTCGGTAGGGGTCCCGAATCAAGCGCCTAGGCGGATGGTAACAGAGACAAGGGACACGATATGTTTTACCTGTGTTCGGCCCTCTTGATGGAGGTAAAACCCCACATCCTGCTTGATTAATATTGATGATATGGGTAGTACAAGAGTGGATCTACCACGAGATCAAGGAGGCTAAACCCTAAAGCTAGCCTATGGGATGATTGTTGTAATGTATGTTGTCTCCTACGGACTAAAGCCCTCCAGTTTATATAGACACCAGAGAAGGCTAGGGTTACATAGAGTCGGTTACAATGGTAGGAGATCTACATATCCGTATCGCCAAGCTTGCCTTCCACACCAAGGAAATTCCCATCCGGACACGGGACGGAATCTTGAATCTTGTATCTTCGTAGTCTTGGAGTTCGGCGGACGATGATAGTCCGGCTGTCCGGACATCCCCTAGTCCAGGACTCCCTCAATCTTTGTATAATATGTAGGAACCAATATGGGCATCCAGGTCCCGCTATTGGTTATTGACCGAGAATAGTTTTAGGTCATGTCTACATAGTTCTCGAACCCGTAGGGTCCGCACGCTTAACGTTTCGATGACAGTTTTATTATGAGTTTATAAGTTTTGATGTATCAAGTTTGTTCGAGTCCGGATGTGATCACGACATGACGAGGAGTCTTGGAATGGTTGAGACATAAAGATTGATATATTGAAGCCTATGTTTGGACATCGGAATGGTTCCGTGAAATCGCATTTTATCGGAGTAACGGAGGTTACCTGAACCCCGGGGTTAATGGGCCTACATGGGCCACGAGGGAGAAGAGGAAGGAGCCGAGGGGGGCCGCGTGCCCTCCCCCTCCTAGTCCGAATAGGACAGGAGGGGGGCGGCGCCTTCCTTCCCTCTTCCTCCTCTTCCCCTACTCCTACTCCTACTTGGAAAGAGGGAGTCCTACTCATGGTGGGAGTAGGACTCCCCCTTGGCGCGCCTTCAGGCCGCCGCCTCCTCCCCTTGGCTCCTTTATATACGGGCGGGGCACCCCAAAGACACACAAGTTGATCTACGGATCGCTCCTTAGCTGCGTGTGCGGTGCCCCTTCCACCATATTCCACCTCGGTCATATCGTCATGAGTTTAGGCGAAGCCCGCGCCAAGAGAACATCATCATCGCCACCATGCCGTTGCGGTCGACGGAACTCATCTCCCGAGCCTTTGCTGGATCGGAGGCCGGAGATCGCCATCGAGCTGAACGCGGTGCTGAACTCGAGGCCCCTGACGCTCGGTGCTTGATCGATCGATCGTGAAGACGACGACTACATCAACCGCTAAGCAGTTAACGCTTCCGCCACGGTCTACGAGGGTGCGTGGACGAACACACTCCTCTCTGCTATGCCATCACCATGATCTTGCGTGCATAGGAAAATTTTGAAATTACTACGCTCCCCAACAATGGCATCCGAGCCCAGGTTTTATGCGCTGATGTTATATGCACGAGTAGAACACAAGTGAGTTGTGGGCGATATAAGTCATATCGCTTACCAAAGATGTCATACTTTGGTCGGGCGGTATTGTGAGATGAAGCGCCCGACCGACATTACGCCAGACGCTTACGCGAGACTGGTTTCACTGCTACGAGCACTCGTGCTTAAAGGTGATCTGGCGGGTGTCTGCCTCTCACTTTAGCTGAATCAAGTGTGGCTACGCCCGTCCTTATGAAGGTTAAAACAGCACCAACTTGACGAACTATCGCTGTGGTTTTTGATGCGAGGTAAGAACAAAGTAGAGGACGCCTAACTTGTTTTTGCAGGCATGTTGTGATGTGATATGGTCAAGACGTGATGCTATATTTTATTGTATGAGATGATCATGTTTTGTAACCGGTTATCGGCAATCGGCTGGAGCCATATGGTTGTCGCTTATTGTATGAAATGCAACGCTCTGTAATTGCTTTTACTTTATCACTAAGCGCTAGCGAAAGTCGAGAAGCAATAGATGGCGAACGACAACGATGCTACGATGGAGATCAAGGTGTCGCTACCGATGACGATGGTGATCATGACGGTGCTTCAAGATGGAGATCACAAGCACAAGATGATGATGGCCATATCATATCACTTATATTGATTGCATGTGATGTTTATCCTTTATGCATCTTATCTTGCTTTGATTGACGGTAGCATTTTAAGATGATCTCTCACTAATTATCAAGAAGTGTTCTCCCGAGTATGCACCGCTATAAAGTTCTTCGTGCCGAGACACCACGTGATGATCGGGTGTGATAGGCTCTACGCTCAAATACAACGGTGCAAAACAGTTGCACACGCGAATACTCAAAGTTATACTTGATGAGCCTAGCATATACAGATATGGCCTCTAACACGGAGACCGAAAGGTCGAGCGTGAATCATATAGTAGATATGATCAACATAGTGATGTTCACCATTGAAACTACTCCATCTCACATGATGATCGGACATGGTTTAGTTGATTTGGATCACGTGATCACTTAGATGACTAGAGAGATGTCTGCCTAAGTGGGAGTTCTTAAGTAATATGATTAATTGAACTTAAATTTATCATGAACTTAGTACCGATAGTATCTTGCTTGTCTATGTTTGTTTGTAGATAGATGGATCGCCGTTGTTCCGTTGAATTTTAATGCGCTCCTTGAGAAAGCAAAGTTGAAAGATGATGGTAGCAATTACACGGATCGGGTCCGTAACTCGAGGATTATCCTCATTGTTGCACGTAAAAGTTACGCCCCGAAGCACCGCTGGGTGCCAGCTCGCCGCCGATGCAACCGACGACGCTAAGAACATCTCGCAGAGCAAAGTCGATGACTACTCTATAGTTCAAGGTGCCATGCTTTAAGGCTTAGAACCGGCCTTCAACGACATTTTGAACGTCATGGAGCATATGAGATGTTCCAGAGTTGAAGTTAATATTTCAAGCAAATGCCCGGATTGAGAGATATGAAGTCTCCAATAAGTTCTATAGCTGCAAGATGGAGGAGAATAGTTTCACAAGGAACACATACTCAAAATGTCCGGGTATAATAATCACTTGATTCAATTGGGAGTTAATCTTCCGATGATAGTGTCATTGATGTAATTCTCCAATCATCGCCACCAAGCTACAAGAGCTTCGTGATGAACTATAATATGCAAGGGATGAACAAGACTATTCCCGAGCTCTTCCCAATGCCGAAAGTCTGGAGGTAGAAATCAAGAAGGAGCATCAAGTGTTGATGGTTAACAAAACCACCAGTTTCAAGAAGAAGGGCAAAGGGAAGAAGAAGGAACTTCAAAAAGAACGGCAAGCAAGTTGTCGCTCAAGAGAAGAAACCCAAGTCCGACCTAAGCCCGAGATCGAGTGCTTCTACCGCAAGCGATCGACATCGAAGCGGAACTGCCCCAAGTATTTGGCGGATAAGAAGGATGGCAAAGTGAACAAAGGTATATGTGATATACATGCTATTGATGTGTACCTTACTAATGCTCGCAGAGCACTGGTATTTGATATCGGTTCTGCTAATATTTGCAACTCAAACAGGACTACGGATTGCGAAGATTAGCTAAGGACGAGGTGACGGCGCGCTGGGAAATGGTTCCAAAGTCGATGTGATCGCGGTCGGCACGCTACCTCTACATCTACCATCGGGATTAGTATTAGACCTAAATAATTGTTATTTGGTGCCGCGTTGAGCATGAACATTATATCCGGATCTTGTTTGATGCGAGACGGTTATTCATTTAAATCGAGAATAATGGTTGTTCTATTTATATGAGTAATATCTTTTATGGTCATGCACCCTTGAAGAGTGGTCTATTTTTATTGAATCTCGATAGTAGTGATACACATATTCATAGTGTTGAAACCAAAAGATGCAGAGTTGATAATGATAGTGCAACTTATTTGTGGTAATCGCCGCTTGGGTCATATCGGTGTAAAGCGATGAAGAAACTCCATACCGATGGGCTTTTGGAATCACTTGATTATGAATCACTTGGTACTTATGAACCGTGCCTTATGGGCAAGATGACTAAAACACCGCTCTCCGGAACTATGGAGAGAGCAACAGATTTGTTGGAAATCATACATACAGATGTATGTGGTCCAATGAATGTTGAGGCTCGTATGGATATCGTTATTTTCTCACCTTCACAGATGATTTAAGCAGATATGGGTATATCTACTTAATGAAACACAAGTCCAAACATTTGAAAAGTTCAAAGAATTTCAGAGTGAAGTGGAAAATCATCGTAACAAGAAAATAAAGTTTCTATGATCCGATCGTGGAGGAGAATATTTGAGTTACGAGTTTGGTCTACACTTGAAACAATGCGGATAGTCTCGCAACTCACGCCACCCGAACACCACAACGAAATGGTGTGTCCGAACGTCAGAATCGTGATTTTTACTTGATATGGTGTGATCTATGATGTCTCTTACCGATTTACCGCTATCGCTTTGGGGTTATGCTTTAGAGACGGCGCGATTCACGCTAAATAGGGCACCATCAAAATCCGCTGAGACGACGCCTTATGAACTGTGGTTTGGCAAGAAACCAAAGTTGTCGCTTTCTTAAAGTTTGGGGCTGCGATGCTTATGTGAAGAAACTTCAACCGATAAGCTCGAACCCAAATCGGAAAATGTGTCTTCATAGGATACCCAAAGGAGACTATTGGGTACACCTTCTATCACAGATCCGAGGGCAAGATTTTCTGTTAAATTCAGATCCTTTCTAGAGAAGGAGTTTCTCTCAAAGAAGTGAGTGGGAGGAAAGTAGAACTTGATGAGATAATCAGATCTACTCCTTATTGAAAGTAGTTCATCACAAGAACCGGTTCGTGACAACTACACCAATCAATGAGGAAGCTAATGATATTGATCATGAAACTTCAGATCAAGTTTCTATCGAACCTCGTGAGGTCTACCAGAGTAAGATCCGCACTGAGTGGTACGGTAATCCTATTTCGAAGTCATGTTGCTTGACCATGATGAACCTACGAACTATGAGGAAGCGATGATGAGCCCAGATTCGCAAAATGGCTAGAGGCCATGAAATCTGAGATGGGATCCATGTATGAAAACAAAGTATGGACTTTGGTTGACTTGCCCGATGATCGGCAAGCCATTGAGAATAAATGGATCTTTAAGAAGAAGACCGACAATCGATGGTAATATAATCGTCTATAAAACTCGACTTGTTGCGAAAGGTTTTCGACAAGTTCAAGGGGTTGACTATCGCCGGTGTCAAACCGCGGATCTCGGTAGGGGGTCCCGAATCTGCAAGCGCCTAGGCGGATGGTAACAGGAGACGAGGGACACGATGTTTTTACCTGTGTTCGGGCCCTCTCGATGGAGGTAAAACCCCACGCCCCGCTTGATTAATATTGATGATATGGGTAGTACAAGAGTGGATCTACCACGAGATCAAGGAGGCTAAACCCTAGAAGCTAGCCTATGGTATGATTGTTGTAATGTATGTTGTCCCACGGACTAAAGCCCTCCGGCTTATATAGACACCGGGGAGGCTAGGGTTACACAGTAGTCGGTTACAATGGTAGGAGATCTACATATCCGATTGCCAAGCTTGTCTTCCACACCAAGGAAAGTACCATCCGGACACGAGCCGGAGTCTTCAATCTTTATCTTCGTAGTCTTGGAGTCCGTGGATAATGATAGTCCGCTGTCCGGACACCCCTAGTCCAGACCCTCAAGAGCTCCTTTAACCAGGCTTCAATGACGATAAGTCCAAGCGTGGTTCATAGTCTTCGCGTTGCAAGGCGGGTTCTCCTTCAATTCCATGTACCAAATTAATAGTGTCCGCTTCATCTCGAACATCGTGTTCTCGGCTTCTACGCCAAATAATGGCCCTCTTCCACGCGTCGCATCTAATGCGAAAAGCCGTGGTGTCTTTTGCATTTCACCCCTAATTGTGCGAGCCGTCCGCCTGCCAAAAAGAGGCAAGAATCCAGATCCAAACCGCACCATCTTCCTCCCAAGAATATTCCATCAAGCGCTTTGACCTAGAAATCCATTCCATCATGGATCGCCGACGCGCTCTTTCTTCACGTGCTCCCAGCCCACCGCCAGGAATTGGAGGAGGTGCTCTATTTCGCACAACGAGCTAGTGAAGCTCCAAACGGAGGGATTTCTCCTCCGCCTCATGGTCCCAAATCGGCCGGACTGGTTACTTATCAAGGTGGGAGGCAAGCGGAGGACACCCCGCCCCAATAAGGGGGAGCGAGTATGCTTTGTCCCCTATCCGATAAGGGGCTCGGATTTCCAATACATCCGCTCCTCCGCTGGCCTCAAGTTCTACGGACTCCAGCTCCACCACCTCACGCCCGCCTGTCCCTACATATCAAGGGCTACGAGCTCTATGTGAGCTATTCCCGGGCATCGAGCCCCATTTTGTATTGTGGAAGAGGTTGTTTTTCCTCGCACTCGCTCTCATGAGGGGCCCATATATCAAGTGGGCGGCGCCAAATATGGCGATCGCCGACCGGATACCTATCCGCACTCCTAAGAAGGCGTCCAAGACCGGCCCTGAGTGGTTTATATAGGAGACGCCCGCTGCTGCACTCCAGTCCGGATCGGCCTCCGGAGTTTAGTGCTGCTCCCTTGAAGAAACGCCTCAGCCTAGCGCTCATGAGCCCCCATTGAGGAAGACAAGAGCGCCCATTATTTGATGGGCCGGATAAGATTAATGGCTCATTCTCGCTTGACCATGATCGAGTCATGGCGACATGCATCGCGAGGGTGCAGCCACTACAATCTGAGGCCACCCCATGTGGGATTTCAACGGGAAGACGATGTTACTCGGCACGGCCAAGAAGGGTCGGATTCAACCGAGGATCCGTAAAGATCCCGTCCGCTTGTACAAGGGGAGAAGGAGGACTTCCTTCGACGAACCTTTGAATGGGTTTTCCATGATCAACCCTAGAGGATGGGTAAGTGAACACCTTGAAGGGCTCTACCCATGCTTTCAAGTTTAAGCTTTTACATTATGTCTTCGGCGCAGATCTACGCCGGACCGTGGAGGACATGGTGAGTCCTGCTCCGCAACCCGAGGATCCAGAGGGTCTCGATCCGCCTCCAAGAGGACCCGACATCAAGGTGGAGCTGATCGACGGGTGTATCACCAGCTCATCATAGACAATGCTCGTCGCCATCACGGCGGACTACCCCGGACTAAGTCCGCTTCCCTGTGTGACCGCGATCAAGTCCGGACACCGCTATCTCTTCCCCGCCCATTTCGACCTTCGCGAACGATGGTATTTTGCAGAAGCGCCTTTACGGCAGAAGCCGAGGTCGCGGCGGCCGACCAACAGAGGCCAGTCCCAACCAAGAAAGGAAGAGGAGCGCAATGCGACGGAAACGCCGCCGCAAAGGTATAGCTCAGATTTGAATTTTCAGAGCAACGCTCCGAGGAAACGCATGAGAGCTCATGATCCTTGTAGGAGAAAAAGCGCCGTCAGATCATGAAAGCACAGGAATTGCCGATCCGACCAACACCGGCCAGCTCCAAATACCGCCTAGAGGGGGAGGCAAGCGAAGACGCGAGCCGGATCCTTCTCCAACGGAGGATACCGACAGATCGCTCGCCACCAACTCGAGGTGGAGAGCGCCATGAACCATAGGCGCCACGACAAGATTTCATGAAGCGTGCTTTTCCCCGAGGCATTGGATGCCTTTAACGCAGGGACGCCAGATCTCCGTGCCGCCAAGATGGTTTTACCAGAGCCACGGAGCAAGATGTGAAAGACACACGGTGAGGGAATTTCAATGGTTATATACCAAGAGTCCCCGAGACTTAAAGTAGTTTATGCAAACTGATTTAAGGATCATTTGAAAATGCAGCACTTACCGAGAAGAACGCCTACTGTCCCGGAGCCGCAAGATTGCAAGGCCCAACCGAGGTCAGATTGTTGCCGCAGGAGGAGATGCAAAGACCCTCCGGTAACACATTTTTATTAATAAACATAATACTGTGCGGCGACGCGCAAGTCTAATAATGACACTACAGTACCGCCGGACAAGATCCGGACAGCAAGATTGCCGCGCCAAACTAATGGTCGGCGAGAGTGTGCTGAATAGGGTTCAGCAGAAAGGAACAAGCTCCAGGATGCCAACGCCAAGCTCGGAGAAGAGCCGAAGGCGCTCAGCCGAGCTGTCCGCCCGTTAAGGAGAATCAGCGGCTTTGCCGCTGCATTTATAGTAAGTGCTTGAGCGGACTCTTGTGAAAAGAAGAGTTCGGCGAGGAAGTATTTTGACATGATTTGTCTTGTAGGTATACTCACGGGCGCCCCGCAGAGGAGATGCCCATATCAACGGGTGATCAACTTCCCGAACTGTTGCAACTACTCGAACGAAGTTCGGCAGTAATGAGCGGCGCTGCTCAGCTTTATGGCCAGCCTCACCCTACCCGAGGTCCTCGGGAGCTTATGGAGAAGCTGCAGGAGTGCGGCAGGCCTGCTTGTGGAAGATTTCGCTTGCCGCCAAGGTGCTGTGGAGGCTTGGGCCATGGTGAAGACGCGGTACAAGAAGGCGGATCCCAACCACATGGTCAAGTTGGACCGGTGGGGCCCGATGGGAAGGAGATCCCCGTGAGTTTAGTGTACACCAAGTAGAGTTGGCTGCTAAATTTTCCCAACGGATCAGTAAACTAGACAGCCTATTAGACGGGATTGAGGAGGAATACAATCAAGAATTTGACAATGTATGTTATCCTTGAAGTGAAATGTGAAATGCCTTCTAGCCGGATTGTAGATCGCTTGTCTTTGCCGACCTTTTCGCTTCAACCTCGGGACCCTAGAGTCCGGAGTGTGTCCGAATACCTCTTTGGTTGAGAAACAACCGTGGTATGCATGGAGACCAAAGTGAGGGGTCATTAGTGCTTTATCGCATAAGTGCCCAACTAGTTATGTTATATTACATGGTTAGTAAGAAACATCTTCCGTGGAGAATAGTTCCGTTAAGGGTTCCTTTCGCTGGGAGGCATGCCCTAAAGTGCATGTCCGGACTGCAAAGAGAGCAGTAAAACATCTGGGGGTAGATGGATGAAATAGTTAAAAAGTCATCTTTTAAATCACCGACCGAATATTCCCTTAAGAACGCTTAGCTTTCGGCTTCACCCACCGAGGTACACATCCGCCGACCCGCAAGAATAATCGCAGAGGTGCTCCTTTACCTCCTAGCCGAACAATCGGGAACGAGGGGTAAGCACAGAGCCGTGCAACCCAGCTTGGCCAAAACTTAAGTCATATCGATGCATATAATGGTGAGTAAAAGGTACATGTGGAAGCTTGACACATGTGCTGGGTATGAAACCCGTATAGTTGAGCTACTGTAAAAGAAGCCCCCGGGAATAATGAGTGCGGGTGGCACATCATGCGATGTAAAGAGTGCGGAAATAGGCTCGTAAGGGCTTTCAAATAAAAAGGATAAAAGAGAAATAAAAGACAACAAGTGAAAAGTTTTGGATCGGGGAAGGGACTAACTCTTAGTCCGGCGCTAGGCATAGAATCGCCGAAGGCGGGCTGCGCTCCATGGGTTCGCTCGAGTCGGTTATCCGACGATTTCGCAGACGGTATGCTCACGGTCAAGATTTGATCGACAATGAAGGGGCCTCCCATTTGGGCTTGAGCTTGTCCTTTTCTTGTCCGGCAAAGCGAGAACTAGTTCACCAACGCTAAAGTCTTGGCCCGCATTTCTCGCTTTGATATCTTCGGCTCGCTGCCGATAGAATGCGGAACGAGCCTTTGCGACGCCACGCTCTTCCTCCAATGTGTCCAGCTGTCCCGCCGATCGAGCTCGGCTTTCTTTCCTCATACATGCGCACTCGAGGTGAGTCATGAATAATGTCACAGGCAAGACCGCCTCTGCGCCAGATACCATAAAAATGGTGTGAATCCTGTAGTACGGTTAGGCGTTGTCCGCAGCCCTGTGAGTACGGAGTCGAGGTCCTCACCCATTGTGTGTCGGATTTAGTAAGTGACCTCACTAACTCGGGTTTAATGCCGCCATTATTAGACCATTTGCTCTTTCAACTTGACCGCTGGTTTGAGGGTGATAAACTCAAGCATAGTCGAGCTTGATGCCCATTGTCGGTGTCAAACCGCGGATCTCGGTATGGGGTCCCGAAATGCGCCTAGGCAGATGGTAACAAGAGACGAGGGACACAATGTTCTTACCTGTGTTCGGGCCCTCTTGATGGAGGTAAAACCCCACGCCCCGCTTGATTAATATTGATGATATGGGTAGTACAAGAGTAGATCTACCACGAGATCAAGGAGGCTAAACCCTAGAAGCTAGCCTATGGTATGATTGTTGAGATGTATGTTCGTATACGGACTAAGACCCTCCAGCTTTATATAGACACCGGAGAGGGCTAGGGTTACACAGTAGTCGGTTACAATGGTAGGAGATCTACATATCCGATTGCCAAGCTTGCCTTCCACGCCAAGGAAAGTACCTTCCAAACACGAGCCGAGTCTTCAATCTTCTATCTTCGTAGTCTTGGAGTCCGCGGATATTGATAGTCCGCTGTCCGGACACCCCTCAGTCCAGACTCCTCAAGAGTCTCCTCGAACCAGTCTTCAATGACGATAAGTCCGCATGCATAATGTTCGGCATTGCAAGGCGGGTTCCTCCCTTGAATAATCCGGAGAAGATAATGAACACCGTGATAGTGTCCGCTCGCAAAAATAATTTCCACATTCCACAAGAGAGAGAATGAAATATATACACTAGCTCAATCTGCCGACGATTATGCGGCGTGACATCACACCGTAGCCAAGCCCTCGCTTGAATCGCTTTTTTTACTATTCCACCTCAAAGACATTTAGCTAAGCGGTTTTTGGCACGCCTTGTCGGGTAGATCGTGTTCCCTTATTCCGGATTCTCATCAATACGTGTGTGGGTAACCCAACCGCGCCATTGATGGTGGCGCTTGGGAGATAAGCGAGTTTTACCAGGCTGGTGGGGGGGACGCATAGTTTTGTCCGCCTATATATAAGGGATAAGGATTCACCTTCTCACCTACGCCTTCTTCCTCCTTTGCTCATCCATCCCTGCGAACTCAAGCTCCAACGCCCAAGCTCGCACATCTCGCCTCAACCTTCTCCGAATATGTCCGGAGCGGGAGGTAAATGGTTAGCCTCCACCGCTAAGGAGGAGGACATCACCAAGCTGCGCGACGCCGGATATCTTTCCAGCGATATTGCACATCGGCCGCCCGACGAGGGCAGCTCATCCCTACCCCGGGCCTCACGAGGGTCGTCTTCCTCCCCACTTCCTCCGCTGGATCGGGCTTTCCGCCCATCCGCTTGTCCGGGGCTCATGTTTTACTACGGCCCGGATTTCCACGATCCGCGCCAACTTCATCCTCAACATATCGGCGTTTATCGTCAGGTGCAGGCCTTTCTCGCATCCAGCCCCACTTCGCCTGCGGGCTCAAGACCTTCAACGCTGTCAAGGTTGTGAAGGGACGCAAGCGAATGCGGAGGCGCTTATGTTGGGCAATCGCCCAACGCCCCTTGGCTAGAAGGGACCTTCGTGGACTCCGCCAAGGTGGCAATCGGGTGGTTCTACATCACCGAGCCGCGAAGCCCACATGGGCGGCGGCCCCGAGTTTAGATCTCGAATCCCCACGCAGCTCACCTCCCGGAAAGAGAAGGGCTTGCAATGGGGCAGTCCGGAGGTGACGGACTCGAGCCCCGCATCAAGAAGATGGTGAGCAATAGGCTCCCGCCGCCGACGTGGTCCAAGTCATGCTCCTCCGGCGGATTCTCCCATGCCAAGAACAGCATTCAATTTGTGGAGTTCAACTGAACAGCACCAGACATTGAACGGGCTCTTCGATACAACACACGAAGGTGCCCGAGGGTGCTGCTCAAGGGCGCCAAGCCCCGCATCCATGGCCAAGACCAAGGATTCAGCTCAGAGTCTCCGAATCGACGAGGTAAGTGATTCAACCCCATTATGGGACACTTGTGGTAATTAGATTGACTCTAGTGAGGTTTTAATCGCCTCTTCCTTTTGACAGAATGGATGGAGAAGGCTGTTGCTCATCAGCCCGGCCCCATGCCGAAGAACCAAGTGGACGCCCGCTTAGCAGGAGTTGTTGGTTCCGCACCGCACGTGGTGCCGAGAAGAAGGCCAAGAAGGTGGCCACGGGACTCAAAGAGTTCCTCAGAATCAAAGGCCCGACGACACGAGGACTCCTCCTCAAGACGAGGAGGAGGAGTACTCTCCCCGAGGAGGAGAGAAGAAGAGGAAGGCCTCCCCAATCGGGCGGTCAAGGGTCCAAGAGGGGGAGAACTATCCTCGGACAGTTTCGCCAACATTAGCGCTGGCGAGGGTGAGTGGCCTCCAAGGGCCAAGCGTCCGCCGGATCGTAAGTATTCGGGATCATCTATATGCCGCACTTTCATGTCATGAAGTATCCTTCTAACGCCGCATCTCGCCTCAGTAGTCCGCCAAGGATGATCTTCCCGACTCGATGAGCGGGTCGTTAGCCTCGTCGGAAGTAAATTTTGTCCCGACCGCCTCTACCCCGCACCCCGACGAGGACGCTGAGGTGGGATCCCAAGAGGGGACCCATCAGGAGGAGGCTCCAGAGGCGTCGTCAGGCGACCTCCCGGACTTTGTGCCGGACTCTACATCGGAACCCGTAGTGGTTCCAGAGTCCGCAAGCGCCCTTCAAAGAAGGGCAGGACCGAGACGCCGTGGCTTCCGGCCCAACCGAGGCGCCGGATAACCTGCTGGAGGCGCTTAAAGGCGCCCATCGAAGAACACCGCACTCTCATGAGTGCGGTGATTGAGAAGGTCCACCGCCAAGAGCGGGCTGACCGAAGCTCGCAGCAGCCTTTCTAATGTGCTTTGAGGTAAGAAGTTAAAATTATGTAGTGTAATACCGCATAGACAAGAGTTCTCGATGCTTAGTTCGTGTTCGGAAGGAAAAGCCGGACTAAGGATCTAACAAGATATACGCAGGGTTGCTAAAAATATGTCAATATGGGTTTGCAGTGTTGCGCTGCCGACCTCTCGCCGCATTAACGGCGGAGGTCGAGGTGTCAAGAAGAATCTCGAGCTGTCCGAGCAAGAGCTCGCCATGCGAAGAAGCAGCTCGAGGAGAAAGAAGGTGAGTAACACCTCTTTGAATAAGTACCTTATGTAAAAGGATTTTGGTTGCAAATAAATTTAATAAGGATAAATGTGTATTGCAGGGCCACTAATGAGGTGGCAGCTCGAAGGATGCCGTGTCCGCGGCTGAACGCAATGCGCCACGAACGGGCCGAGCGAGAAAAGCAAGAGGCACCGTGGCGGAGTTCGCAAGAGCTCCAAGCTCTCATGGAAAAGCATGAGAGTTTGGAGCGTGACTCAAGACTCGAGAGTCCGAGCTTGCCTCGCCTCAAAGTGCCAAGTCCGCCAAGGCCGAGGCCCGTAAGGCCCTTCAGAGGTTGAGGACATAAAGAAGATAGCTGCGGTAAGGCATTTTTCATGCAAAAGTGCATGTTAATGTGAATTACCGGATACTTACCCAAATTCGAGCCTTCTGTGGGCATTTGTAGATCTGCCAGAAAGGCGCCTCGATGCCGCCGATTCTATCGTGGCGAGGAGGGAGCTCGACGAAGATGGTCTTCGGTCTCAAGATTCGAGGCCGCCATCCGGTGCCTTTCAAGCGACCAACCAAGCAGCCTGGTCGAACTCCACAAGGTAGCCGAGGAGGCCATGAAGGGTCTCATAGTCCGGTCAGGGCTCGACAGCCATGCCCGACAGCTACTTTGGCCTCGCGGCGCGCTCGTTGATGCGCGCCCTGTGCTTGATGTAGTCAAGCGCTCACCAGTATCGAAGGCGCTGCCGGGCCCTTGCCCGCATAAAGGTGCAATGGGGCAAGCTGGATGCGGAGAAGCTTCACGGATCCACCGCCGCCGGCAAGGAGCATCGCACGCCGGAGCGGTATTATAAGATTGTCTCAAGGAGCTCGCGATATTGCGTATGAGTGCTCCCAAATGTAATTTTTGAGTAAACTCGCTGTATGGTTTATCCCGCGGCGCTGAAAACTTCTTTCATATGCGCCATGAGCAACGCTTGTTTAATTTAAAATATTACATTCAGGCGGCCGCTTGTTAAATCTCGAGAGATGGCAAGTCGCTGGCTTCAGCCCCAAGCCACGAGTGCCGGGCGTTCGGTGATAAACTTGAGCACTCTTGTTCCCATTTTTGGGTCCATCTAGGAGGCGCCAACACGCACGTAACAAGGCGACCGGACTTATAATGCTTGAACACTCTCACTTAGCCATAGAATTCTATAATTTTAAATTTCGCGAAGCCCCGGTATTCGAAGAACGAATCCGGGCGCTATCCACGCCTTCGCTTGACATCATCCGAACTTCGTCAAGCGCATGAGTCTTTAAGGACCCGAAGAACCTCTCGAACAGCGACCAGTCTCTCGCCTTATCATGCCGCATAGTTTTATCTTTCTCCATCGAGGCGTTAACCCTGCTCAACCGGGCACAATCGCAGTGGTTCTCCCAAAGGCTACCTTAGCCGACGGAACGGAACGTAAGGCACCAAAACATGGGAGCCGGGCAAACCCAACTATTGACCCAAGACATGATTCGGAGCCGATTCATATAATGCTATAAGTTTGGGGTGCCGCACTTGTGAAAGTGTTTGGACTTAATCACACCATAATTTGGGGAACAGAAGCCCCTGGCGTATTCGGCCATACCAAACTATACGGGTGCAAGATGTCATGTAATGAACATATATAAAAGATGACGCAATTGCAATAAAAAGGTGCTGCGTTATTTTAAGAAGAAAGTCTGATAGTAGATCGGACTGATACAAATAGTGCGGTAAGCAAGGGATTTGACTAAATAAACATGTCCTCTCCGTGGATGGGCTGCGACTTGGTGTATATAATTGAATTTAATGCTCGTAATTGAGACCACCTGAATGTTCGTCGCGGCCTTCTTTGGTCCTTGACTGTTGTATCGTGAGTTTGGCAGGTTCGCCACCGGACAAGGCTTCTGGTTAATAGAGTCCTGTGTACATAAAAGAAGAAAAATAAAAAGAAAAAGAAGGGGGGCACTCATGTGAGCCCCTGGTGTGGTCGAGCCGCACTCTAGGTCCATTCTGGTCGTGCCCCTTGCCCTGCGCCCATGGTATCTCCAAGGTGTAATGATGCACGCGGAGTGTTATTCTTGCGATCATGCGCGGGCGAGGGTTGGGGCCGCATTGCTACGCTGCGGCTCGATCGCGCCAGTGGTCTTGGTTGGCATTGCTCGGCGCGCTTTGATGTGTCCGCCTTTAACCGCCGGACTTGAGAATTGCCTTAGAAGGCTGCTCGCACTTCGCCATGAGGGCGGCCAGATGTTCCTCCGCTCGAGGGAGCATTCCATATTTCCATTGACCGTGATGACTCCACGAGGGCCTCGCATCTTGAGCTTTAGGTATGCATAACGCGGCACGCGCTGAATTTTGCAAATGTGGTTCGTCCGAGCGAGAGCATGATAGCCGCTAAACGGGACTATGTCGAAGATTAACTCTTCGCTCGAAATTATCCGGGATCCAAGACCACTTCAGCAGGACCGAGCTTGTACAATTGGCCTCCACTCGAATGACACCTTTAAAGGTTGTCTTTGTAGGTTTAATCCTTGATGGGTCTATGCCCATTTTGCGCATCGATCCCGATAAAGCAGGTTCAGCGCTACCGCCATCCATCAGACTCTTGTGAGGTGAAATGCATCGATTTAATCGGTCTAAAACCAATGCGCGAATCCGCCATGGCGTATGTTGGTCGGATGGTCTCTTCGATCGAAAGTGATCGGACAAGAGGACCATGGATTGAACTTTGGGGCGATCGCTCCATCGCATAGACGCCCCGTGAGTGCGCGCTTCCTCTCCTCTTGGGTAATGGGTTGCGATATCATATTCACCGTCCGCACTTGTGGGGAAAACCCTTCATCCTCTATTGTTCGGGCGGGTCTCTTCCTCGTCGCCGCTATTTAGCCCCTTGTCATTGTTTTCGATAATTAACTTGCCGGCCTGCTTGAACACCCAACAATCTCTATTGGTGTAGTTAGCTGGTTTTTCAGAGGTGCCATGTATCCGCATAAGCGGTCGAGTATTCGGTCCAAATTGACGGACCCGGAGTGGTTCTTTTAAATGGCTTCTTCCACGACCGGTTTGAGCTCGAATCCGCATTGATCGCCAGATCCTCCTTATCATCGCCAGCACGCGGCGCTTTGTTTTGATTCGATGTGACTCGCCGTTGTTGTCCTTAGTATCCGGACCGCCAGAATTTTTACGAGATTGTTGCTTCGGCCAGCTAGTTGTCCTCTCCCGCACAAAAGCGGTCATTAACGGCGTGAGGGCTGCCATGGATTTCGCTTTTTCCGCCCCTGTGCGGGCTAGCCATTCGTCCCGGATGTTATGTTTGAAGGCTGCAAGGGCCTCCGTGATCCGGACAATGACGATTTGGTTTTTTCTTTGTCAAGAACCGTGGTCCGTAATTGTCCGCCGATTCGTCTGGCTGCTGAATGATGTGGCTTAGGTCATCGGCGCTCGTGGTCGCATATATGTGCCTTGGAAGTTATCAAGGAACGCGCCTCCGTGTCTTCCCAACACCCAATTGACTCTGCGGGCAAGCTGTTAAGCCAATGCCGAGCTGGTCCTTAAGCTTGAGGAGAGATATTTGATGGCATGCGATCATCGCCGGGCCATGTGAATGTGGAGAAGATAGTCTTCGATCCGCATCGCAGGTCTGTTGTGCCATCGTAAGATTCGGCGTTTACGTTTAAACCCTTCAGGGATCTGATGATCCATTACTTCGTCAGTGAAGCATAACGGATGTGCGGCGCCCCTGTATTGAGCAATATCACGACGCAGCTCAAGAGAGCGATGTGTGCTATGTTCGGCCCGGCCGGTGTTGTGTCCGGCGTGACGGTATTCGTCGTGGGTCGTAGGGCGCCCACGTGATCCGTAGATGGATCTGGATTGCCTTGCCTTGTCCTCCAATATGTCTCGCAAGTCCGGCGCGCTCCTCTTGGCTTCAGACTTTTGGAGCGATGCCGGGTACGTTCTTGGTGGGGGCTCGATGCTCTTCGTCACGACCACGGGTGGTCGGTCACCATATCGTATGCCGGTGAAGAAGGTATGTATGCTTCCTCCTCTAATCGGGGAGCAGCTTATGCCTTGGGTAACTTTTGAGGACGCTCGAAGTTTATACTTTTCGCCGCGAGGACCTCGGTCCATCGATCGCCAGCAGGTCCCGATCAGCTTGAAGTCAGAGCTGCTTTTTCTTTAGGCTGTTTGTGGCGATAAGCCGCGCTTGAAGCGCCTTGTTCGACGGGATCTCGTGTACGATTTAATTCGTCATCGCTGAGGCTTGCTTCGCCTTCGAGGGAGGCATATAGTTATCATCCTCAACCCTTCGCCCGCCGCCTCTCGTGGGGGCTTGCTTTCCATCCTCCCGCGCTGAGTCGCAGAGGGGATTGTCTTCGCGCCTCGAGTGTTATTGTCTCCGCGCCGAATCTCCATTCTTGCCGTGGCGGATTTAGAGCGGCGCCACGACGCCGGCTTGGGCTGCTTCTTTAAAGAGTCTCGCCTCGCCGCTTCTTCGCCTCCCTTCTTTTGGGGTATCCACCATGTATACGCTATATGACGAGGTGGCCTTCCAAGGCCCTCGAGGCGCTGGTTCTCGTTCGCCTCCGCATCGCCGCCCATAGCGCCGATGTCTTCGGAGTCGTAGTCTAGCGGTCGGTTAAATCTTCGACAGGGCTACAAAGTGGGTGGTGGGTGGGCTCAATTTCTTCGCCGTCTGTGAGCCTCCAACCACCCCGCCATAGTCCGCCAGACTCTCCGAGAAGCAGAGATGCTTTAACGAAGTTTAGGATATCGCGAAAAGGCGAGTGTTGGAATATGTCCGCGTGGTGAATTTATAACCGCGCCCAACCGGATTGATCGACACGGGCGCTGGAGGTTCGAGTCCGTGAGGAGTCCGCACTCGGAATCACGGGTCTCGCAGGGACAAGGTCGTGTTCGCCCATCGCCGTGGATGTTGAAGCCCCGGCGGCGCTCTATCCACCGACCTCGATCTGGGTGATCGGCCCGACTAATGGCCGGCGGGTCCGAAAAGCGCCACCAAGGTACCGTCCGGCGGCAGAGCTAGATCGCGCCCATCGCCACAAAGGCGGCGCGCTTGGTCGTGGCTCGAGTCCGCTAAAGATCAAGTCTCCGCGAGATTGGCCGTGAAGTTTAAGCTTCAATCGACTCGACGCCTGGGGCGAAGCTTGATCTGCTCCAGATGGCCAAGAGAGTTGCCCGCAGCGCAAAGGCGCCAATATGAAGATCCGTCCGGGAGAAAAGTTCACCTCGAACAGCGCTGTTGGTTGAAGATGCCATCAAGCCTATCGGTGACGACACGAGGAACTCTCAATGAAAGCACCAATGTAGGTGTCAAACCAGCGGATCTCGGTAGGGGGTCCCTAACTGCAAGCGCCTAGGCGGATGGTAACAAGAGACGAGGGACACAATGTTTTTACCCAGGTTTGGGCCCTCTTGATGGAGGTAAAACCCTACGTCCTGCTTGATTAATATTGATGATATGGGTAGTACAAGAGTAGATCTACCACGAGATCAAGGAGGCTAAACCCTAGAAGCTAGCCTATGGTATGATTGTTGAGATGTATGTTCGTGCTACGGACTAAGACCCTCCGGTTTATATAGACACCGGAGAGGGCTAGGGTTACACAGAGTCGGTTACAATGGTAGGAGATCTACATATCCGTATTGCCAAGCTTGCCTTCCACGCCAAGGAAAGTACCTTCCGGACACGAGCCGGAGTCTTCAATCTTCTATCTTCGTAGTCTTGGAGTCCGGCGGATATTGATAGTCCGGCTGTCCAGACACCCCCTAGTCCAGGACTCCCTCACCCATATTTTTGCACCATGACTTAACCTCGTCGGCTGTGAAGTTTGTGCCATTGTCGGTGATGATGCTGTGGGGGACTCCGTAACGGTGTACCACCCCTGATATAAAGTCTATCACAGGTCCGGACTCTGCCATTTTAACTGGTTTGGCCTCTATCCATTTGGTGAATTTATCAACCATGACCAATAGGTACCTTTGCTTGTGGGCTCCCCCTTTAAGGGGTCCGACCATGTCAAGCCCCCAGACCACGAATGGCCAGGTAATGGGTATGGTTTTGAGGGCGGTGGGTGGCATATGGCTCGATTAGCAAAGAGTCGACAACCAACGATCGCCGACCAAGTCTCGTAAGCGTCCGCCCGAGCCGTCGGCCAATAAAATCCTATACGGAATGCCTTTCCTACAAGGGCCCGGCTGCTGCTCGGTGTCCGCTTAATCCGCATGAATTTCAGCCAGAGGTTTCGCCTTCCTCTTCGGAGATACACCTTTGAAGGACTCCGTTGTACTTTTCTTATAAAGTTCTCCTCATGGACCTTGTAGGCTTTTGATCACGGACTATGCAAATGGGCCTCGCTTTTGGTTCGGTAGTTCCCGCCAAGCAAGTAGGCTAGGAAAGGTTCTGTCCACACGGCGACATCGCCATTATGACGTATGAGGGTGTTATGTCATCTCGCCAATCATCGATTGATGCGGTTTTTCCGTTTATCGCTACCGACTCTCTTCCCATAGTACGGATGGCTTGAAGAGCCTTCCAGAAGATATTTGAGGACAGATCACGTTTTCGCACCGATGCGCGCTGTAACGCCGCCGCTTGGTTATTATCTCTGCTATGTGATGGAATTCAAGTCCTTCAAACCGAAATGACATTTTAGGACAGCGCTATGATATGCTGCCATTTTCGGATCCTGGCGCCAAAGTCTCCATTTATTTGGGATATTGCAAGGTTTGAATCCTCACACCTCTAGGCATTGAATGCCCATGGAGACCGCCATCCGGAGACCATGTAACAGGCCTCAGATTCGGCTGCATTGTTGGAGTCCGTGTACATTATTTGAAGTACATATCGATCAGATCTCCGGTTGGGGACGCCAAGACGACGCTAGCCCCATCCGCCAACATTTTGGAGCCGTCGAAATGCATAGTCCAATTGAGTATGCGCCGCACTTTTTAGGGAGTTCGGCTTCATCCATTCGCCATTTAAGTCACCAAAACTTGTGACTTTATAGCTCGCCGAGGTTTGTAAGTTATGTCGAATGGTAAGAGCTCAATGGCCCATTTTGCAATCCCGCCTGCTGCGCCACGGTTATTTATAATGTCATTGAGTGGTACTTCAGAGGCCATCGTTATCGAACACTCTTGAAAGTAGTGTCGGAGTTTCCGGACGCCATGAACACCGTGATATGTTATCTTCGATATTGCGGGTAACGGATTTGTAAGGGGTTAACACGGTGGATACATAATACATCGGTTTTGAAGAGGGAATTTATGCCCTTTCGCTCACTGCTCGACGACGAGGATCGCGCTTACAACTTGATGTGTTGCTGCGATGTATAACAACATTGGTTCGCCCAGAGTGGGCGCAGCCAGACCAGATTTGTTGCCAAGATGGCCTTTATTTCTTCGAGTCCCAAGAAGGCGCATCCGCCCACTCAAAGTGTTCGTGCTACCGAGGAGGCGATAAGGGCAACGCCTTTTCTCCTAGACGGGAGATAAGCGCTTAAGGCTGCCACGCATCCCGTTAATTTTTGTATTTGTTTGAGGTCCTTTGAATATCCAACCGTGATGAGCTCGGATTTTGGCCGGATTTGCTTCAATTCCTCTACCGGATACAATGAAGCCCAGCAGCCTTTTCCGCCGACACGCAAAACGCATTTTTCGGATTCAGCTTGATGTCATATGCTCGAGGTTTTCGAATGTGAGCCTCAAATCGCCTACTAGAGTTTCGACGAGTTTTGTTTTGACGACCACGCCGCTCACGATGCCTCGATCATTTTTGCCGATCCGGTGGCGGATATGTTTGAATCATGTGCCGATATGTTGCGCCGCATTTTTAAGTCCGAAGGGCATCGTGTTGAAGCGTAATGGTCCATATGGAGTAATGAATGCCGCTATGCTTGGTTCGCTCCGCCATCTTGATTTGATGATAGCCGAGTATGCGCCCGTGAAGCACAACGAATCGTGTTCTTTGTGGCATCGATAATTTGATCGATCGCGGGAGAGGAAGGGATCCTTCGGCAAGCCTTATTGAGGTCTTTAAAATCGATACGAGGCGCCGTGATTTATCCTTCTTGGTACCATCACCAGATTTGCTAGCCATCCGGATGTTTGATATCTTTAATGAATCCGCCCAATAGTTTGCTAGCTCTTCTCCCATTGCTCGCCTTTTGGGTTCGCAAAATCGCCAAGAGCCTGCTTGATGGCTTAAACTTTTAGGATGTTTAGGCTGTGTTCTCGCCAACCGCGTGGGATTCCGGCATGTCCGAAGGATGCCAAGCTTAAGATATCCCAATTTTCTCGAAGGAATTCGCGGCGCGGCGCCTACTTGGGGTTCAATTGTGCCCCAATGGAGGTCGTTTTGTTGGATCCGCTGGATGGACCTCGAATTTTGTTATTTCGCTCGCTGGTTTGAAGGAGGTGGACTTGGATCTTTTATCAAGTATCACATCGCCCCTCGTTTCACCGTGAGAGCGCAAAGACGGTGAGTTCTTCTGCCGCTAAGGCTTCGGATAGTGCCTCGAGGGCTAGTGCGGCTGTCTTGTTTTCGGCGCGGAGTGCTATGTCCGGATCACTAGCGAGAGTGATTATTCCGCTGGGCCCAGGCATTTTAAGCTTCATGTACCCGTAATGGGGTATTGCTTGAAAAATTGTGAATGCCTGTAACGCCCTCGATGCGGCTATATCTCCCACGTGTCGAAGCACGACTTAGAGGCATAACCGCATTGAAAGCAATGTCGCAAGTGAGGTAATCTTCACACAACCCATGTAATACATAAGGGAAAGAGATACATAGTTGGCTTACAATCGCCACTTCACACAAATACATGAATAAAGCATTACATCATCCAGATACAATCAAGGTCCGACTACGGAACCAAAATAAAAGAAGAACCCCAAATGCATAAAGATCCCCGATCGACCCTAACCGGGCACCACTATCGATCAACTAGAACGAAACAACACAAAGGCATCGAGCTCCTCCTTGAGCTTGGTTGCGCCACCGCCGGTAACATAGGCACCGCAAACTGGTTTTGAAATATCCGTGAGCCACGAGGACTCAAAGAATCCCATTACCATGGGTATCAAGACTAGCAAAGCTTAATGGGAAAGGAAAGGGTAAAGTGGTGAGGTTGCAAAGAAATGCTAAGCATGTATGGTGGCTAACATACGCAAAGAAGAGCGAGAAGAGAACAAGCGGAACGGTCGTGAAGCTAGCAATGATCAAGAGGTGATCCGAACACCTACTTACGCCAAACATAACCCGTAAACCGTGTTCACTTCCTGACCACCGAGAAGAGACCATCACGGCTACACACTCGGTTGATGCGCTTTAATTCGGATCAAGTGTCAAGTTATCTACAACCGACATTAACAAATTCCCATCTCGCCACATAACCGCGGCACGGCTCTTGAAAGTTTATACCCGCAGGGTGTCCCAACTTAGCCCATGACAAGCTCTCGCGATCATCGAAGGAATAGACCTTCTCCCAGAAGACCCGATCAGCCTCGGAATCCCAGACATCAAGACATTTCGACAATGGTAAAACAAGACCAGCAAAGCCGCCCGATGCAACCGACAATCCCGATAGGAGCTGCACATATCTCGCTCTCGTGGCAACACCGGATAAGTCAAGTTCTGAGTAAAACCAGCCTCGAGTTGCCACGAGGTGGCCCCAAGAAGTTGCTTGGTTCGGACCAACACTTAGACAAGCACCGCCCGGGGCTAAATAAAGATGACCCTTGGGTTGGCGTACCCAAGGAAAGGGATAGGTGGTGGTGAGGCAAATAGTAAAACCAAGGTTGGGCCTTTGCCGACAAGTTTTATTCAAAGCGAACCGTCAAGGGGTCCCATAAATCACCCGATCGCAGTAAGGAACGCAAAATCCGGGAACATAACACCGTATGACGGAAACTAGGTGGCAAGAGGAACAAAACACTGCATAAGGCCGAGCCTTCCACCCTTTACCAAGTATATAGATGCATTAATAATATAAGAGATATTGTGATATCCCAACATAACCCTGCCCACCATGGAGCAATCTTCAACTTCACCGCAACTAGCAACGCTTATAAGAGGGCTGAGCAAAGCGGTAACATAGCCAAACAACGGTTTGCTAGGAATGGTGTCAAAGGTTAGAGGTTCATGGCAATTTGGGATGGCTTGATAAACAGTAATAGGTAGCGCAAAGATAGCGATAGAACGAAGCAACTAGCATAGCAATGAAAGTAGTGAGATCCGTAGTAGCGGTCATCTTGCCCGAAATCCCGCAAGGAAGAAGAACGAGTCCATGAAGAAGACAAACGGACGTAGTCGAACGAATCCTCACAACTCCGGAACGAAACCGAAGCTAACGAGAGAAGCAAACCGGAAAGAAGCAAACAACATGGTAAACACACAAGCATAATCATGGCATGATGCACAATCCAGTATGATGCATGTCCGATTTAATGAGGCATGGCATGGCAAAGTGCAACAAACAATACTACAAGTTAAGTGGAGCTCAATATGCAAGGAGTTGCATATTGACGAAACATCCGAGTTATTTAGTTCGCTCACGTTTAGGTACACAACAATGTTAAATGTTGTTAAACATGGCAAGGGGTGAGGCATATGGAAACTAACTATTTAAGCAAGTTTAAATGAGGCCGGAAGAATAAACAACAATTCCGGAAAATCCTCATGTGCATATTTTAGATTCGGTACTGTTCTGCCCTAAACACCATTTTAATGTTGTTAAACAAGAAAATAAAGTGGACCATGTTAAGCTAGGCATTTTTCCACCCCATTTACATATAAGGTTTATTAAATTTGGAGCTACGGTTATTTAGTTATGAATTAAATCATTTTAACATGGCATTTAAGCAAATTTAAACAAACAACATTTTAAACATTTTTAACATGGATGAAAGGGGCATATTATTAAACTAGACGAAAAACTAAGCATTTTATATGTTTAAATCATTTTAAACCGATGCACCATTTGTGAGTTATTAAATGCATGATCATGAAGGGTTTTTCTGTAAAACAATAATTCACCGGATAATGTTAAAATCGCAGTAGCAGGAAAAAAACAGAACGGGCTGAAACTAGCTGGCCCGTTAGTGCACTGGGGAATGGATCTAGGGCTGCTCACCCTTGGGCTCTTGGCCCGGTCGGTGGAGAGGAAGCCGGCTGGGGAGAGCGGAGCTAGCTGGGCCGAGGCGAAGCCGGCCCAGGCGCGTGCGGTCGTGGCCTTGGCGCGGTCAACGCCGAAGGGGGCGCCGCCTCCCGCCCCGAAGCGGACGAGGACATGGCGGCGGGCTTGACTCCGGCGACGGCTCGAGGCGATGGCGAGGCTCACGAGGTCGGGGACGGGTCGCAGGGGCCCGGATCTGGCGGCTCCCGGCCGGATCCAGTGAAGACGGTGCCGACGGCGAGCTGGTGGGCGAGGGCGGCAGATCCCTGGGCAGAGAGGGAGCTCGTGAGGAGAGGAAGGAGAGAAAGGAAGGGGGATGGCGCGGGCGGTGACCTGGGAGATCCGACGGGACTCCACCGACGGGTCATGCGGACGGCGGAGGCGGCGCCCGGTGGTTCGCCGCCGCCAAGGCGGCGAGGGAGATCGGGCCCGCCCGATCCCGGCGAGGGAGATGCGAGGCGGCGAGGGAGTGAGGCCGGGGCGGCGGGAGGCTGGCTGGCTGGGGGGGCCTGTTCGGCCCGGGGCGGGTCATGGATGGCCTCATGGCGCTGGGAGAACAGGGGACGTGGCGGGCCACATGGCGGCTCGCGGGTTTGTCTTGAGGAGGCTGCACGGCGACGGCTGGCTAATGGGCGCCGCCAAGTGGCGCGGTGAGGTGGAGGGCGGAAAACAGGGAGGAGGTGGATGGATCCGCTGGTGGCGCGTTTACGAGGGGCATGCGCGGCCGAGGGTAGGGAAGGCTAGGGGCACCCAAAATGGCAAGGGCTTCTTAAATAGGCAGGGTCTAGGGTTTGAGGGTTTGAGGGTTTTGGGGCCTCGGATCGACATCGGACGGCCCGACAGAGGGGGGAACTAGGTGGGCAAGTGGGCTGTGTGAGAGAGAGGCTTGGGCCG
This sequence comes from Aegilops speltoides, assembly GCA_021437245.1. Lineage (NCBI taxonomy): Eukaryota > Viridiplantae > Streptophyta > Magnoliopsida > Poales > Poaceae > Aegilops > Aegilops speltoides. The sequence goes on from CM038146.1 coordinate 421,392,427, forward strand.
AGAGGAGAGAAGAGAAAGTAGCAGCCGGTGGCAGTTTCGGAGACCGAAACGTCCGACGATTAAACCGACTATATCGCGGTTATAAATATAACGGTTGGGCAGTCAAACGGACTCCGAATGCGATGAAACTTGGCAGGCGGTCTATCTACACTATAATAAGACCACACGTCAACTCTCATCCCATTCCGAGAACATTTTTATGCCACTTATAAAATAATATTTTGAGGTGCAGCGCAAGCGCGTAGAGTGTCCGCTCGAACGGACAACGGAGAGAACCGACGGAACCCGAACGGATGCAAGTTTTGAAAAACATGCAGATGAAATGCAGATGATGACATGAGACGAGATGCATAACAAAAACAAAATGCAAAACAACAGACAGAAACCCAACCACGGAGGAAAAAAATATAACGCACCTCCGGAAAAGGCAAGAGTTGGAGTTACGAATATGGAAAGTTACATCTGGGGCGTTACAACATTCCACCACTACGAGAGGATCTCGTCCCGAGATCTAGGATGGCACCGGAGGGAAAAGGAAGAGGAGAGGTAAAACAAAGTTGCTTCTTTGACGAACGAGTGAAAACATGAACCTTGAGAGGTTGAGCAATTTAAAAGAAAGAGTATAACAGAGATGAACGAGATTGCAAAACAATCCGTTAGAAAAGAGGAACAAGGAGTATTACGAGAATTTGAAGGTTGAAAGACAAGGAAATAAGAGCTTCACTTAACTAAAAGAATATGACCACCTCGGTATAATGAGATAGCCAAGGAACAAGAATGACAGAATTTGGAAAGACCTAGAGAAAAGAGAAGAAAACTTGATGAGATGAAAAGATATTGAAGAGATAATACAACACTCCGGTTAAATGGATAAGCAAGAAAAGAACATGATCCTCACAATTCGCGATGATGAGTGAAAAGAGCAACATCACAATAACTTCGGAAGAAAGAATAGAAGATAAATCATTGGAATAACAGAATGGAGAGGAAAATGCCAACTTCTGCCACAAATGAACTTGGAAAGCATCCTTGCAAAGAAGAATCGAACGGAGTTGTTGGAAAAACCAACAACGAAAGGAATAAACTTGTAGTGGGCTTATGGAAACAGCTCAACACTTGAGGTGAAATTCTGCCACTAACGAAAACAAATGATTGGATTGCTATCAACAAGGAGACGAGAAACTTATTTCACCGGGAGGACAAATGAAGAACTTGGGTCATTTATAAGCAGCATAAATGGCAACAATCCTTAGGGAAGGCTTTAGGTGAAAATACCCCAAAATAACTCCAACAAAGAGATTGATGGATTTAAAATACCTCATTCTTGACAACATGTGAATCATGGAACATGAAGGGAAATTGTTAAGAATGACATAACACCACCTCGAATGATACGGTTGAAAGAATTGCATTTCGAAATGCAAGACAAAGAATACTTGAGCTTCTCAAAACAAAACATGTGTTGAGCACCATGTTTATTTTAGAGTATAGCTTGGCGGATCATAACTTCGAGAGAAAACTTGAAGAACAATTGAAGAATGAAAAGAATCCTTGACGAACCATCATGTAGAACCTCCATGAAGAACTCCGGTAATAAAAGGATGATGAAAAGAAAGAGAAGTTGAAAACACAAGGTGAAGCCTTGCAATGATTTAGATGGAGCTTCGCGACGAGATAATGTGAAAAAACTTGGAACTCCGGAAAAAAGAAGGATGAGCAATTGAAACCAAGAATTTTAAGGGCCTCCGGAATAAAGAATTAATCACTTGGATGAACCAGAATAAGAATTATGTTATGCTTATCCTTCACCAATTAAATTGATGACAATCAACGGATTTGGCATACTACTTATTCTCGTAGAAAGGATTAAAAGAGATATATCCAAAACTTGAGAAGGTCTTCAACGAACCACCGGTAGGATTGGAAAGAACGAATGAATTAAATGATAACGAAAGAGGTGAAATCTTGAACGAACCACCGTAAGAATTGAAAATGAATGTAGCAAAGGCACAATTCACCGGGAAGAATTGGAAAATGAATAAAGATACTTGAGGGGATTTAGATACAAGTGGATGAAGAGATCATGAGCTGATTAGAGGATATTTGAACGATGCACCGGTAAGATAGGAGAATGATAACTGACAGCTTAGAATGAATAAACCTGAATTGATGGACTCCGGATGACAAACTGAGAAGACTCTTGAATATCTCCTGATGGGTGAAAAAGATTCTCACAATCGAAAACAATTATGAGAGGATGACAACAAGCTAGCACCATGAATATTCAAGAGAATGGACCAAGATTTAAGAGAAATCCTTCTTCGGTCTTCAAATGATGAGAATTGCAACGAGAAACACCATCAAGAATTATTGAGGCACACCGGAAGAATCCAAAGCGAAGAGGTTGAGCCAACTATGAAAAGAATTTGAAAGATCTTGGAGAAAAGCATTTGACTGATGAAAATTCATTCTTACACCAATCTTGGAAAAGAATTTAAGAATAACTCCGGAATAATTAGAAGAGTCAGGTAAGATCCTGGGAAAAGACCTGTGGGTTAGGGCCCACTCAAAAGAAAACACCGTTGAAAATGATTTTAAAGAGAGATTGCACCGGTTGAATTAAATGGCTTGAATGAGATAACAATCTCCAAATGGCTTGAACGGATTAAGAATGGAAACACAAATCTTGTGAGATATCTTCACCTCTCTGTAACAAATGAATAGCGAGAAGTGAATGATTGAGAGGTGCACTGGCATGAGAAAGCATTTGACACGAGGAAAGGAATATGATCAACACTGAAAGCTTGAATTGGATCCACCGGAGAAGAAACAACAAAGAAGGATGATGAACTTGAAGCTGTTGAGCATCTTCATGGGAAATCACCGGATAAAACATTGATTGAAAAGAATGAAGAGACTTCACATGAATAAATGGATACTTGATTAAGAAATCTGTGTCCTTGAAGAAAAAGGGTGGGAGGGCGGGAAAACAAAGACAACTTGGGATGGATGAAACAAACACTCTTGAGAAAACTTAGATTTGATCTTGCGAATGGGAAAAATGATGGGATCCACTTGAAGAGAAGCACACCGGTTGGAAATGAGTTGACATGACAAAATCAATGATCAAAAGGATTAGTATTCACATAGCAATATGAGAACACCATTTAGGAAAGGTATGGATTCAACATTTGACATCGAAGCAACTCGAATACCACAATAAACAAAAAAAAGGATTTGGCTTGCAGAATAAGCCGGAACAAACATATGATAGAGATTTACCCAATCCCGTATCATGCGTCTGTTGGAAAGATATTCTAGGAGCTACTTGAATTCCCACCTATAAACTCCCGAAACTTTCTGGTTATGCAATCTGGTGTTGGGGATACAGGGGAAGCAATATATCTCACCCAAACTAACAATCCCTACATCCACTTGATCCATCCGTCAACACATAACCAAGAAACCTTCGAAATCGTGGTACCTCAACCTTCAAAAGCATCCGTTATATGAGTCATGGCAATACTCCCGTACTCACCTCAAGATTGGGTTAGCGGGTTATCTCACCAACAATCGCATAAAAGAGATTTTCGATGTCGGCGCATTTAAACTCGTATTCCGAATCGCAACGATAAAATTATGACGACAACACCTCGAGCCCAACTCCCGGACACCTCCACTAAAAAACCCTGCCGACGGGAGGCACCAAGACAATGTTGTCATCATAAAACCATCGGAACGATTCTAAGATACCCGCGTGATCCTAAAAAAAATTTAGTGAAATTTGAGAAGAGAAGAGTCAAAACTCTACGTCAGGATGCCTTACCAGAGCGATGAAAAGACCGGGAGAAAAAGAATTCCTAACTCTCGATATATATAATCCTAAATGACTCAAAACATTTTTCTAGACACAACTCGCCGCTAAAAACGATCAAGCGGTGGGGCTCCTAAGGTCGGGAAGGCTCGATTACCAACTTGTAACGCCTCGATGCGGCTATATCTCCCACGTGTCGAAGCACGACTTAGAGGCATAACCGCATTGAAAGCAATGTCGCAAGTGAGGTAATCTTCACACAACCCATGTAATACATAAGGGAAAGAGATACATAGTTGGCTTACAATCGCCACTTCACACAAATACATGAATAAAGCATTACATCATCCAGATACAATCAAGGTCCGACTACGGAACCAAAATAAAAGAAGAACCCCAAATGCGACAAAGATCCCCGATCGACCCCAACTGGGCACCACTACTGATCAACTAGAACGAAACAACACAAAGGCATCGAGCTCCTCCTTGAGCTTGGTTGCGTCACCTGCTCGGTAACATAGGCACCTGCAAACTGGTTTTGGAAATATCTCGTGAGCCACGAGGACTCAGCAATCCCATTACCATGGGTATCAAGACTAGCAAAGCTTAATGGGAAAGGAAAGGGTAAAGTGGTGAGGTTGCAGCAGCGGCTAAGCATGTATGGTGGCTAACATACGCAAAGAAGAGCGAGAAGAGAACAAGCGGAACGGTCGTGAAGCTAGCAATGATCAAGAGGTGATCCCGAACACCTACTTACGCCAAACATAACCCGAAACCGTGTTCACTTCCGGACCACGAGAAGAGACCATCATGGCTACACACTCGGTTGATGCGTTTTAATTCGGATCAAGTGTCAAGTTATCTACAACCGACATTAACAAATTCCCATCTGCCACATAACCGTGGGCACGGCTCGAAAGTTTATACCGCAGGGTGTCCCAACTTAGCCCATGACAAGCTCTCGCGATCATCGAAGGAATAGACCTTCTCCCAGAAGACCCGATCAGCCTCGGAATCCCGTACATCAAGACATTTCGACAATGGTAAAACAAGACCAGCAAAGCCGCCCGATGCGCCGACAATCCCGATAGGAGCTGCACATATCTCGTTCTCGTGGCAACACCGGATAAGTCAAGTTACGAGTAAAACCAGCCTCGAGTTGCCACGAGGTGGCCCCGCAAGTTGCTTCGGTTCGGACCAACACTTAGACAAGCATCGCCCGGGGGCTAAAATAAAGATGACCCTTGGGTTGGCTGACCCAAGGGAAAGGGATAGGTGGTGGTGAGGCAAATGGTAAAACCAAGGTTGGGCCTTGCTGGACAAGTTTTATTCAAAGCGAACTGTCAAGGGAGTCCCATAAATCACCCGATCACGTAAGGAACGCAAAATCCGGGAACATAACACTGGTATGACGGAAACTAGGGCGGCAAGAGTGGAACAAAACACCAGGCATAAGGCCGAGCCTTCCACCCTTTACCAAGTATATAGATGCATTAATAATATAAGAGATATTGTGATATCCCAACATAACCTCGTCCACCATGGAGCAATCTTCAACTTCACCGCAACTAGCAACGCTATAAGAGGGGCTGAGTAAAGCGGTAACATAGCCAAACAACGGTTTGCTAGGAATGGTGTCAAAGGTTAGAGGTTCATGGCAATTTGGGATGGCTTGATAAATGTGTAATAGGTAGCGCAAAGATAGCGATAGAACGAAGCAACTAGCATAGCAATGAAAGTAGTGAGATCCAGGGTAGCGGTCATCTTGCCTGAAATCCCGCAAGGAAGAAGAACGAGTCCATGAAGAAGACAAACGGACGTAGTCGAACGAATCCTCACAACTCCGGAACGAAACCGAAGCTAACGAGAGAAGCAAACCGGAAAGAAGCAAACAACATGGTAAACACACAAGCATAATCATGGCATGATGCACAATCCAGTATGATGCATGTCCGGTTTAATGAGGCATGGCATGGCAAAGTGCAACAAACAATACTACAAGTTAAGTGGAGCTCAATATGCAACGAGTTGCATATTGATGAAACACCACATCCGAGTTATTTAGTTCGCTCACGTTTAGGTACACAACAATGTTAAATGTTGTTAAACATGGCAAGGGGTGAGGCATATGGAAACTAACTATTTAAGCAAGTTTAAATGAGGCCGGAAGAATAAACAACAATTCCGGAAAATCCTCATGTGCATATTTTAGATTCGGTACTGTTCTGCCCTAAACACCATTTTAATGTTGTTAAACAAGAAAATAAAGTGGACCATGTTAAGCTAGGCATTTTTCCACCCCATTTACATATAAAGTTTATTAAATTTGGAGCTACGGTTATTTAGTTATGAATTAAATCATTTTAACATGGCATTTAAGCAAATTTAAACAAACAACATTTTAAACATTTTTAACATGGATGAAAGGGCATATTATTAAACTAGACGAAAAACTAAGCATTTTATATGTTTAAATCATTTTAAACCGATGCACCATTTGTGAGTTATTAAATGCATGATCATGAAGGGTTTTTCAGAAACAATAATTCACCGGATAATGTTAAAATCGCGCAGAGAGTGAAAAAAACAGAACGGGCTGAAACTAGCTGGCCCGTTAGTGCACCGGGAATGGATCTGGGGCTGCTCACCCTTGGGCTCTTGGCCCGGTCGGTGGAGAGGAAGCCGGGGGGGTGAAGTGAGCTAGCCGGGCCGAGGCGGCTGCCCAGCGCTGCGGCGTCGGGCCTTTGGCGCGGTCAACGCCGAAGCGGAGGCCATCCCGCTCCCGAGCGGGACGAGGACATGGCGGCGGCGGGGCTTGACTCCGGCGCCGGCTCGAGGCGACGGCGAGGCTCACGAGGTCGGGGACGGGTCGCAGGGGCCCGGATCTGGCGGCTCCCGGCCGGATCCGGTGAAGACGGTGCCGACGGCGAGCTGGTGGGCGAGGGCGGCGGATCCCTGGGCAGAGAGGGAGCTCGTGAGGAGAGGAAGGAGAGAAAGGAAGGGGGATGGCGCGGGCGGTGACCTGGGAGATCCGACGGGACTCCAGCCGACGGGGTCGCGGACGGCGGGAGGCGGCGCTCCGGTGGTCTGCCGCCAACAAGGGCGGGCGAGGGAGATTGGGCCCCGCCCGATCCCGACAAGGGAGGAGATGCGAGGCGGCGAGGGAGCGAGCGCCGGGCGCTGGCCGGGAGGCGCGAAGTTGGCGGGGCCTGTTCGGCCAGCGGCGGTCATGGATGGGCTCATGGAGGCGCGGGAGAACAGGGGACATGGCGAGCCACATGGCGGCTCGCGGTTTGTCATGGGAGGTCGCGGCGACGGCTGGCTAATGGGGTGCTGCCAAGTGGCGCGGGTGAGGTGGAGGGCGCCGAAAAACAGGGGGAGGTGGATGGATCTGGCTGCTGGCGCGGTTTACGAGGGGGATGCGGCGGCTGAGGGTAGGGGAAGGCTAGGGGCACCCAAAAATGGCAAGGGGGCTTCTTAAATAGGCAGGGGTCTAGGGTTTGAGGGTTTGGAGGGGTTTTTCGGGGCCTCAGATCGACATCGGACGGCTCCGGACAGAGGGGGGAACTAGGTGGGCAAGTGGGCTGTGTGAGAGAGAGGCTTGGGCCGAGAGGAGAGAAGAGAAGTGCAGCCCGGCGGCAGTTTCGGAGACCGAAACGTCCGACGATTAAACCGACTATATCGCGGTTATAAATATAACGGTTGGGCAGTCAAACGGACTCCGAATGCGACGAAACTTGGCAGGCGGTCTATCTACACTATAATAAGACCACACGTCAACTCTCATCCCATTCGGAGGTGCCGCGGGCGCGTGCGAGAGTGTCTGGCTCAGAACGGACAACGGAGAGAACCGACGGAACCCAAATGGATGCAAGTTTTGAAAAACATGCAGATGAAATGCAGATGATGACATGAGACGAGATGCATAACAAAAACAAAATGCAAAACAACAGACAGAAACCCAACCACGGAGGAAAAAAATATAACGCGCCTCCGGAAAAGGCAAGAGTTGGAGTTACGAATATGGAAAGTTACATCTGGGGCGTTACAATGCCTCTCGTCCTAATATGGCGTGATACCCACTGCTGAACGAGGCCACCTGGACGTTACTTCTTCGGATCTGTAATTGTCCGGAGAGCCGAACACCACATCGAGTGTGATTTTTTCGGTGCAGCGCGCTTCCCGGCTAGGGATTATTCCTCTAAAGGTTGTGCTGCTTCGCTCAATACGGCTCCGATCGATTTCCATTTTTCGCAGAGTTTCCTCATAAATGAGGTTTAGTCCGCTGCCGCCATCCATGAGGACTTTTGTCACCGAAAGTCGCCCACTATGGGACTAAGTACCGGCGGCCGGGCTCGTTGTTCGAATGTGGGCTCGTCACCGGCATTGAAGGTAATAGTCGTGTCGCCCATGGATTTGTTGCTACTTGGTAGACTTGGCGAGTTCACGGATTGTTCGTTTTTGCATATTATTTGATGCGAAAGTCTCGAAGACTGTTGATACCATGCTGGTATTGTTGGAGTGGTTTCCCGGAGCTAGAAGCTCTTCGCCACTTTTGGCCACCTACCGTAATATCCAACATGCTCTAAGGCTATGTGTTGGGACGGCTCCCTCTGTACTATGAAGCTTACAGGGTCCATTGAGCCATCCCTCCAGTACGGTTCCATTTCCCTTATTGGGTTTTTGTTTTTTCGTTTGTGCATCTGGGGCCTGAGTGAAAGGCGCCCTTTTACTGCGGACTGGGCTTGGGGCCAGATTATCCCAAAATTGATTTTCGGTTTTCCGGAAACTCTCCATCGCACAGTACTTTCGTACAATGGATGCCAGATCGGTGAAGCGCGTGATTTTGCGATGATCAATGGCGTTTAGTATTCCCTTGTCCGTGCAGTTATTGCAAAAGATTGATATTGCGTTTTCCTCTCGGCAGTCCTTTATCCCGTCCATAACCGGGAGGAATCGCCCAAGAGTGATGTAATCGCTTTGAGAGGCTCTTGCCGATTAGAGATAGATCGATATGTCCGGGTGGGTGGGTGGAATAAAATCCGGATCCCCGCCTGCCTTGAGGCTCAAAGGCCAAGGGGTTTCCAATTCCGAAGTTTGGTTTCTTTGGGCACAATCCAATGAGTCCGGGCGATGCATGATTTTAAGTTCAATGCTCGATCGAAGTCCATCCTCCGGGGAATCCGCATGGAGGGTTCGGGAATCCGGACACGAATTGTTTTCAACATGTAAAGAGTTGTCGTGTTGCTCCTCTACCACCGTGGACGTGGTGGGTGGCCCGGGAGAGTTAATCTCTCGGATCGGTTTTAAGCCCAATCTGGTTGTAGTCCGTAGTGACTCCCCGAGGCGGCGATGCGATCCAAGAGCTCGTTAATGCACGAGAGCTCTATTGATCCAACTGCTCGGCAGCTTTAGGGCGACGCGAAGATTGCTTCCGACGACTTGAGAAGTCATTGCGAAGCGGCGGCGGACAAAGCGGTCATAAGGAAACCACCAAGCCGGATAGTTTGGCGGCGGCCAAGGCCCTCCGGCTGAAAAACACCGCCTTTGAAGACGGGTGGAGGCATCCGCTCTATTGGTGACGACACGCAGGAACTCTCAATGAAAGCACCAATGTCGGTGTCAAAACGGCGGATCTCGGTAGGGGGTCCCGAATCATGCGTCTAGGCGGATGGTAACAGGAGAAGAGGGACACGATGTTTTTACCTGTGTTCGGGCCCTCTCGATGGAGGTAAAACCTACGCCCCGCTTGATTAATATTGATGATATGGGTAGTACAAGAGTGGATCTACCACGAGATCAAGGAGGCTAAACCCTAGAAGCTAGCCTATGGTATGATTGTTGTAATGTATGTTGTCCTACGGACTAAAGCCCTCCGGTTTATATAGACACCGGCGGAGGCTAGGGTTACACAGAGTTGGTTACAATGGTAGGAGATCTACATATCCGTATTGCCAAGCTTGTCTTCCACGCCAAGGAAAGTACCATCCGGACACGAGCCGGAGTCTTCAATCTTGTATCTTCGTAGTCTTGGAGTCCGGCGGATAATGATAGTCCGGCTGTCCGGACACCCCCTAGTCCAGGACTCCCTCAACTACGATGAGACTTTCTCACCCGTAGCGATGCTTAAGTCTGTCTGAATCATGTTAGCTATTGCTGCATTTCATGATTATGAAATTTGGCAAATGGATGTCAAGACTGCATTCTTGAATGGATTTCTAGAAGAGTTGTATATGATGCAGCCGGAAGGTTTTGTTGATCCAAAAGGTGCTAACAAAGTATGCAAGCTCCAGCGTTCCATTTATGGACTGGTGCAAGCATCTCGGAGTTGGAATAAACGCTTTGATAATGTGATCAAAGCATATGGTTTTATATGCACTTTTGGAGAAGCCTCAGATTTACAAGAAAGTGAGTGGGAGCTCAGAGCATTTCTAGTTTTATATGTAGATGACATATTATTAATTGGAAATGATATAGAATTTCTGGATAGCATAAAGGGATACTTGAATAAAAGTTTTTCAATGAAAGACCTCGTGAAGCTGCTTATATATTGGGCATCAAGATCTATAGAGATAGATCAAGACGCTTAATAGGACTTTCACAAAGCACATACCTTGACAAAATTTTGAAAAGTTCAAAATTGATCGTGCAAAGAAAGGATTCTTGCCTGTGCTACAAGGTGTGAAGTTGAGTCAAACTCAATGCCCGATCACAAAGCAGAAGATAGAGAGAAAATGAAAGATGTTCCTATGCTTCAGCCATAGGCTCTATCATGTATGCAATGTTGTGTACCAGACTGACGATGCTTAGAAATAAGCTTGGCAGAAGGTACCAAAGTAATCCAGAGTGGATCATCGGACAACGGTCAAGAACATCCCGAAATACCGAAAAGGACTAAGGATATGTTTCTCGATATGGAGGTGACAAAGAGCTAGTCGTAAAAGGTTACGCCGATGTAAGCTTTGACATCGATCCGGACGATTCTAAATCGCAAACCGAATACGTGTTTATATTAAACGGTGGAGCTGTAAGTTGGTGCAGTTCTAAACAAAGCGCGTGGCGGGATCTACATGTGAAGCGGAGTACATAGCTGCTTCAAGCGGCGAATGAAGGAGTCGGATGAAGGAGTTCATTTCCGATCTAGGTGTCATACCTAGTGCATCGGGACCAATAAAGATCTTCTCGTGACAATATTGGTGCAATTGCCTTAGCAAAGGAATCCAGATTTCACAAGAGGACCAAGCACATCAAGAGACGCTTCAATTCCATTCGGGACCAAGTCCAAGTGGGAGACATAGAGATTTGCAAGATACATACGGATCTGAATGTTGCGAACCTGATTGACTAAGCCTCTCTCAAAGCAAAACATGATCAACACCAAGACTCCATGGGTGTTAGAATCATTACTATGTAATCTAGATTATTGACTCTAGTGCAAGTGGGAGACTGAAGGAAATATGCCCTAGAGGCAATAATAAAGTTATTATTTATTTCCTCATATCATGATAAATGTTTATTATTCATGCTAGAATTGTATTAACCGGAAACATGATACATGTGTGAATACATAGACAAACATATAGTCACTAGTATGCCTCTACTTGACTAGCTCATTAATCAAAGATGGTTATGTTTCCTAACCATAGACATGTGTTGTCATTTGATTAATGGGATCACATCATTAGGAGAATGATGTGATTGACATGACCCATCCCGTTAGCTTAGCACTTGATCGCTTAGTATTCTCGCTATTGCTTTCTTCATGACTTATACATGTTCATGTAACTATGAGAATTATGCAACTCCGTTTACCGGAGGAACACTTTGGTACTACCAAACGTCACAACGAATCGGGTGATTATAAAGGAGTACTACAGGTGTCTCCAAAGGTACATGTTGAGTTGGCGATTTCGAGATTAGGTTTTGTCACTCCGATTGTCGGAGAGGTATCTCTGGCCCTCTCGGTAATATTCATCACTTAAGCCTTGCAAGCATTATAACTAATGAGTTAGTTATGAGATGACGACATGTAAGCGAGTAAAAAGACTTGCCGTAACGAGATTGAACTAGGTATTGATACCAACGATCAAATCTCGGGCAAGTAACATACCGATGACAAAGGGAACAACGATGTTGTTATGCGGTTTGACCGATAAAGATCTTTGTAGAATATGTAGGAACCAATATGGGCATCCAGGTCCCGCTATTGGTTATTGACCGAGAATAGTTTTAGGTCATGTCTACATAGTTCTCGAACCCGTAGGGTCCGCACGCTTAACGCTTCGATGACAGCTTTATTATGAGTTTATAAGTTTTGATGTACGAAGTTTGTTTGGAGTCCGGATGTGATCACGGACATGACGAGGAGTCTCGAATGGTCGAGACATAAAGATTGATATATTGGAAGCCTATGTTTGGACATCGGAATGGTTCCGGGTGAAATCGGCATTTTACCGGAGTACCGGGAGGTTACCGGACCCCCCCGGGGGGTTAATGGGCCTACATGGGCCACGAGGGAGAAGATGGAAGGAGCCAGGAGGAGGCCACGCGCCCCTCCCCCTCCTAGTCCGAATAGGACAAGGGAAGGGGGGCGGCGCCCCCCCTTTCCTTCCCCTCTTCCTCCTCTTTCCCTACTCCTACTCCTACTTGAAAGAGGGAGTCCTACTCCGGTGGGAGTAGGACTCCCCCCTGGCGCGCCCTCTAGGCGGCCGCCTCCTCCCCTTGGCTCCTTTATATACGGGCGGGGCACCCCAAAGACACACAAGTTGATCTACGGATCGTTCCTTAGCCGTGCGGTGCCCCTTCCACCATATTCCACCTCGGTCATATCGTCATGAGTTTAGGTGAAGCCTGCGCCGTAGAACATCATCATCGCTACCACGCCGTCATGCCGACGGAACTCATCTCCGGAGCCTTTGCTGGACCGGAGGGCCGAGATCGCCATCGAGCTGAGCGTGTTGAACTCGGAGGCCCCGTGACGCTCGGTGCTTGGATCGGTCGGATCGTGAAGACATATGACTACATCAACCGTTGCAGTTAACGCTCGCCACGGCTCACGAGGGTACGTGGACGAACACTCTCCCCTCTCGTTGCTATGCCATCACCTTGATCTTGCGTGTGTGTAGGAAAATTTTGAAATTACTACGTTCCCCAACAGATGTTATATGCACGAGTAGAACACAAGTGAGTTGTGGGCGATACAAGTCATACTGCTTACCAGCATCTCATACTTTGGTTCGGCGGTATTGTTGGATGAAGCGGCCTGGACCGACATTACGCGTACGCTTACGCGAGATTGGTTTTACCGCTGTGCTTTGCACACAGGTGACTAGCGGGTGTCAGTTTCTCCAACTTTAGTTGAACCGAGTGTGGCTACGCCCGGTCCTTGCGAAGGTTAAAACAGCACTAACTTGACGAACTATCGTTGTGGTTTTGATGCGTAGGTAAGAATGGTTCTTGCTAAGCCCGTAGCATCCACGTAAACTTGCAACAACAAACTAGAGGACGTCTACCTTGTTTTTGCAGGGCATGTTGTGATGTGATATGGTCAAGACGTGATGCTGTATTTTATTGTATGAGATGATCATGTTTTGTAACCGAAGTTATCGGCAACTGGCAGGAGCCATATGGTTGTCGCTTTATTGTATGAAATACAAACGCCCTGTAATTGCTTTACTTTATCTCTAAGCGGTAGCGATAGTCGAGAAGCAATAGATGGCGTAACGACAACGATGCTACGATGGAGATCAAGGTGTCGCTACCGGTGACGATGGTGATCACGACGGTGCTTCGAGATGGAGATCACAAGCACAAGATGATGATGGCCATATCATATCACTTATATTGATTGCATGTGATGTTTATCCTTTATGCATCTTATCTTGCTTTGATTGACGGTAGCATTTTAAGATGATCTCTCACTAATTATCAAGAAGTGTTCTCCCGAGTATGCACCGCTGCCAAAGTTTGTCGTGCCTGCACACCACGTGATGATCGGGTGTGATAAGCTCTACGTCCATCTACAACGGGTGCAAGCCAGTTTTGCACACGCAGAATACTCAAAGTTAAACTTGACGAGCCTAGCATATGCAGATATGGCCTCGAACACGGAGACCGAAGGTCGAGCGTGAATCATATAGTAGATATGATCAACATAGTGATGTTCACCATTGAAAACTACTCCATCTCATGTGATGATCGGTTATGGTTTAGTTGATATGGATCACGTAATCACTTAGAGGACTAGAGGGATGTCTATCTAAGTGGGAGTTCTTTAGTAATATGATTAATTGAACTTAAATTTATCATGAACTTAGTCCTGGTAGTATTTTGCTAATTATGTTGTAAGATCAATAGCTTGCGTTGTTGCTTTCATATGTTTATTTTGATATGTTTCTAGAGAAAATTGTGTTGAAAAATGTTAGTAGAAATGATACGGATTTGATCCGCGATCTGGGGTTTATCCTCATTGCTGCACAGAAGAATTATGTCCTTAATGCACCGCTAGGTGACAGACCTATTGCAGGAGCAGATGCAGACATTATGAACGTTTGGCTAGCTCAATATGATGACTACTTGATAGTTTAGTGCACCATGCTTAACGGCTTAGAATCGGGACTTCAAAGACGTTTTGAACGTCATGGACCATATGAGATGTTCCAGGAATTGAAGTTAATATTTCAAGCAAATACCCGAGTTGAGAGATATGAAGTCTCCAACAAGTTCTATAGCTAAAAGATGGAGGAGAATCGCTCAACTAGTGAGCAAGTGCTCAGATTGTCTGGGTACTACAATCGCTTGAATCAAGTGGGAGTTAATCTTCCAGATAAGATAGTGATTGACAGAATTCTCTAGTCACCATCACTAAGTTACTAGAACTTCGTGATGAACTATAGTATGCAAGGGATGACGAAAACGATTCCCGAGCTCTTCGTGATGTTGAAATCAACGAAGGTAGAATCAAGAAAGAGCATCAAGTGTTGATGATTGACAAGACCACTAATTTCAAGAGAAGGGCAAAGGGAAAGAAAGGGAACTTCAAGCGGAAAGACAAGCAGGTTGTCACTCCTGCAAAGAAGCCCAAAGCTGGACCATAGCCTGAAACTGAGTGTTTGCACTGCAAAGGAAATGGTCAATGGAAGCGGAAATGCCCCGAATATTTGGTGGATAAGAAGGATGGCAAAGTGAACAAGGGTATATTTGATATACAGATTATTGATGTGTGCCTTACTAGTGTTTATAGTAGCCCCTGAGTATTTGATACTTGTTCGGTTGCTAAGATTAGTAAATCGAAACAGGAGTTACATAATAAACAGAGACTAGTTGAGGGGAAGTGACGATGAGTGTTGGAAATAGTTCCAAGATTGATATGATCATCATCACACACTCCCTATATTTTTTAGATTAGTGTTAAAGCTAAATAAATGTTATTTAGCGTTTGCGTTGAGCATGAATATGATTTGATCATGTTTGTTGTGATACGGTTATTCATTTGAATTTAAAGAATAATTGCTATTCTGTTTACATGAATAAGACCTTTGATGGTTATACACCCAATAAAAATAGTTTGTTGGATCTCGATCGTAGTGATACACATATTCATAATATTGATGCCAAAAGATGCAAAGTTAATAATGATAGTGCAACTTATTTGTGGCACTGCCATTTGGGTCATATCGGTGTAAAGCGCATGAAGAAACTCCATAAAGATGGATTTTTGGAATCACTTGGTTATGAATCATTTGATGCTTGCGAACCGTGCCTTTGGGTGAGATGACTAAAACTCCGTTCTTCGGAACAATGGAACGAGTAACAAACTTGTTGGAAAAAAATACATACTGATGTATGCAGTCCAATGAGTGTTGATGCTCGTGGCAAGTATCATTATTTTCTAACCTTCACAAGATGATTTGAGCAGATATGGGTATATCTACTTGATGAAACATAAGCCTGAAATAGTTGAAAGGTTCAAAGAATTTCAGAGTGAAGTGGAAAAATCATCGTAACAAGAAAATAAAATTTCGCGATCCGATCATGAGACGAATATTTGAGTTACGAGTTTGGTCTTCAATTAAAACAATGTGGAATAGTTTCACAGCTCACGCCACCTGGAACACCACAACGTTAGGGTGTGTCCAAACGTCGTAATCGTACTTTACTAGATATGGTGCGATCTATGATGTCTCTTACTGATTTACCGCTATCATTTTGGGGTTATGCATTAAAGACAGCTGCATTCACGTTAAAAGGGCACCATCTAAGTCCATTGAGACGACACAATCTGAACTGTGGTTTGGCAAGAAACCAAAGTTGTCGTTTCTTAAAGTTTGAGGTTGTGATGCTTGTATGAAAAAGTTTCATCCTGATAAGCTCAAACCCAAATCGGAGAAATATGTCTTCATAGGATACCCAAAGGAGACTGTTGGGTACACCTTCTATCACAGATCCAAGGCAAGACATTCGTTGTTAAAATGGATCCTTTCTAGAGAAGGAGTTTCTCTCGAAAGAAGTGAGTGGGAGGAAAGTAGAACTTGATGAGGTAACAGATACCAGCTCCCTTATTGGAAAGTAGTTCATCACGTAAATCGGTTCTGTGACACCTACACCAATTAGTGAGGAAGTTAATGATGATGATCATGAAACTTCAGATCAAGTTGTTCTTGAACTCAGAGATCAACCAGAGTAAGATCCGCACTGAGTGGTACGGTAATCCTATTCGGAAGTCATGTTACTAGACCATGATGAACCTACAAACTATGAGGAAGCGATGATGAGCCCAGATTCAGAAATGGCTTGAGGCCATAAAATCGAGATATGATCCATGTATGAGAACAAAGTATGGACTTTGATTGACTTGCTCGATGATCGCAAGCCATGTTAATTAAATGGATTTTTAAGAGGAAGACGGACGCTGATAGTATTGTTACTATCTACAAAGCTAGAATTGTCGCAAAAGGTTTTCGACAAGTTCAAAGTGTTGACTGCGATGAGAGTTTCTCACTCGTATCTATGCTTAAGTCTGTCCAAATCATGTTAGCAATTGCCGCATTTTATGAAATCTGGCAAATGGATAAACAAAACTGCATTCCTTAATGGAGTTATTAAAGAAGAATTGTATGTGATGCAACCAAGAGGTTTTGTCAATCCTAAAGGTGTTAACAAAATGTGCAAGCTCCAGCGATCCATCTATGGACTGGTGCAAACATCTCGGAGTTGGAATATACGCTTTGATAAGTTGATCAAAGCATATAGTTTTATACAGACTTGCGGTGAAGCCTGTATTTACAAGAAAGTGAGTGGGAGCACTACAACATTTCTGATAAGTATATGTGAATGACATATTGTTGATCGGAAGTAATGTAGAATTATTCTGCAAAGCATAAAGGAGTATTTGAAAGGAGTTTTTCGAAGAAGGACCTCGGTAAAGCTGCTTACATATTGAGCATCAAGATCTATAGAGATAGATCAAGACGCTTGATAAGTTTTTTCAATGAGTACACACCTTGAAAAGATTTTGAAGTAGTTCAAAATGGAACAGTCAAATAAAGAGTTTCTTGCCTGTGTTACAAGGTGTGAAATTGAGTAAGACTCAAATCCTGACCACAGCAGAAAATAGAAAGAGAGTGAATGTCATTCCCTATGCTTCAGTCATAGGTTCTATAAAAGTATGCCATGCTATGGACCATACCTATTGTATACTCTGCCCTGGTTTGGCAAGGAGTACAATAGTGATCTAGGAGTAGATCATCGACATTGGTCAAAATTATCCTTAGTGGAATAAGGATATGTTTCTCGATTATGGAGGTGACAAAAGGTCCATCGTAAAGGGTTACGTCGATACAAGTTTTGGCACTGATCCAGATGACTCTAAGTCTTAATCTGGATACATATTGAAAGTGGGAGCAATTAGCTAGAGTAGCTCCGTGCAGAGCATTGTAGACATAGAATATTTGCAAAATACATACGGCTCTGAATGTGACAGACCCGTTGACTAAACTTCTCTCACAAGCAAAACATGATCATACCTTAGTACTCTTTGGGTGTTAATCACATAGCAATGTGAACTAGATTATTGACTCTAGTAAACCCTTTGGGTGTTGATCACATGACGATGTGAACTATGGGTGTTAATCACATGGTGATGTGAACTATTGGTGTTAAATCACATGGTGATGTGAACTAGATTATTGACTCTAGTGCAAGTGGGAGACTGAAGGAAATATGCCCTAGAGGCAATAATAAAGTTATTATTTATTTCCTTATTTCATGATAAATGTTTATTATTCATGCTAGAATTGTATTAACCGGAAACATAATACATGTGTGAATACATAGACAAACAGAGTGTCACTAGTATGCCTCTTCTTGACTAGCTCGTTAATTAAAGATGGTTATGTTTCCTAACCATAGACATGAGTTGTCATTTGATTAATGGGATCACATCATTAGGAGAATGATGTGATTGACTTGACCCATTCCGTTAGCTTAGCACTTGATCGTTTAGTATGTTGCTATTGCTTTCTTCATGACTTATACATGTTCCTATGACTATGAGATTATGCAACTCCCGTTTACCGGAGGAACACTTTGTGTGCTACCAAACGTCACAACATAACTGGGTGATTATAAAGGTGCTCTACAGGTGTCTCCGAAGGTACATGTTGGGTTGGCGTAATTCGAGATTAGGTTTTGTCACTCCGATTGTCGGAGAGGTATCTCTGGGCCCTCTCGGTAATGCACATCACTATAAGCCTTGCAAGCATTGTAACTAATGAGTTAGTTACGGGATGAAGTATTACGGAACGAGTAAAGAGACTTGCTGGTAACGAGATTGAACTAGGTATTGGATACCGACGATCGAATCTCGGGCAAGTAACATACCGATGACAAAAGGGAACAATGTATGTTGTTATGCGGTTTGACCGATAAAGATCTTCGTAGAATATGTAGGAGCCAATATGAACATCCAGGTTCCACTATTGGTTATTGACCGGAAATAGTTCTAGGTCATGTCTACATAGTTCTCGAACCCGTAGGGTCCGCACGCTTAAGGTTTCGATGACCGTTTTATTATGAGTTTACGAGTTTTGATGTAACGAAGGAGTTTGGAGTCCCGGATGAGATCAGGGACATGACGAGGAGTCTCGAAATGGTCGAGATGTAAAGATCGATATATTGGACGACTATATTCGGAGTTCGGAAAGGTTCCGAGTGATTCGGGTATTTATCGGAGTACCGAAGAGTTACGGGAATTCGCCGGGGAGAAGTATTGGGCCTTATTGGGCCATACGGGAAAGAGAGAGGGGCTACCTAGGGCAGGCCGCGCCCCCCCTGGCCTAGTCTGAATTGGACTAGGGGGGCGCACCCCCTCCTTCCTTCCCTTCTCCCTTCCCCTTCCTTGTCTCCTACTCCTAATACATCGAAGGACTCCTAGTTGGACTAGGAAAGGGGGAATCCTACTCCCGGTGGGAGTAGGACTCCCCTAGGCGCGCCATAGAGAGGGCCGGCCCTCCCCTCCTCCACTCCTTTATATACGGGGGCAGGGGCACCCCATAGACACACAAGTTGATCTACGGATCGTTCCTTAGCCGTGTGCGGTGCCCTCCTCCACCATATTCCACCTCGGTCATATCGTCATGAGTTTAGGCGAAGCCTCGCGCGATAGAACATCATCATCGTCACCACGCCGTCGTGCTAACGAAACTCATCCCCGACGCTTCGCTAGATTGGAGCCCGGGGGACGTCATCGAGCTGGACGTGTGCTGAACACGGAGGTGCCGTACGTTCGGTGCTTGGATCGGTCGATTCGTGAAGATGTACGACTACATCAACCGCGTTGTCATAACGCTTCCGCTTAACGGTCTACGATGGTACGTAGACAACACTCTCCCCTCTCGTTGCTATGCCATCACCATGATCTTGCGTGTGCGTAGGAATTTTTTTGAAATTACTACGTTCCCCAACACTTTCGTCTATCTCATACCAGGGACATTTCGCACGGCACGCAACATTTACCCGTGAAAAAAAGATAGAGAGAGCAGCGCCCCACTCATCCTCGGTTGCTCGTGTTTGCCGACTGCCCACTGGTGCCCTTGTCCGGTCACGGCAGCACACCGCAACAGATAACCGTCATCATAGACGCGAGGCCGCCATCGTCCCGTGCTCGCTGACCGCTCGTGACACTGGTGCTCGTCCTCCGCTGGCCGCGGCTGGGCACCACAAACAGGTCGTCATTGTCGTTGTGGGTACGAGCGAGGACATCATCGCCGCGGCCATGGATGCGTCCGTCCACGAGGTCATTGTCGTCCTTCCATGGCTCCAAGTTCGTTGTGGCCGTCGTAGGGTCGTCAAGCACAGTAGTAGCAAAACCGGCGGCTAGTTGTAGCATCCCGTGGTGCTTGTCGTAGCATCTATGGTGGGCATCAGGTCTCCGTTGTAGGGTCGCCAGAAACGGTCATAGCAAACCCGATGGCCGGTTGCAGCTTCACCATGCCCGTTTGTAGCTTTTGCCAATAAGGCCGTAGCACGGGTAGCCGCTGGTTGTAGCTCTGTTTACTTTTGGTTGCAGCTTTTGCCAACACGATCGTAGCACGTGTCGTTGCTGGTTGCAGCTCCGTCAGGGCACGGTTGTAGCACAAGTCACCGCCGGTTGCACGAGTCGTAGTAGGGGTCACCGTGGCTCGTTTGCAGCTTCCCAGATGGTTGTTTCCAACACCTTCGATTAGGGGTTGTAGCTTTTCACCCAGTCGGTTGCAGCCTCCTGGTCGCCATGGCCCTGTTGCGGCTTCCCAGACGGCCGTTTCCAGCACCTCCGATTGGGGCTTGTAGCTTTTCGCCCAGTCGGTTCCAGCACCTCCGGCCGGGGGTTGCAGCTTTTAGCCCAGGCCAGTTGCTGCGTTTTGCGACGACCAAAGGACAAGGAAGGTGACTGCCATGGCGGCGTGGAAATTTGAGAGAGATGGTGAGGGAGGTATGGAGCAGAGACGAATATGAAGAAGAATGGTTGTTAGAGAAAAAGGAGGAAGAAGATAAGAGCATCTCCAACAGCCGCCCAACGCGCGACACGCTAAAAACCTATTTGCAGCGCGCGGATCGCATGTTTTAGTGCGGCGCGGTGTGCTTGCTCCACCAGCCGCTGCAAATTTTAGCACACGCGAGCCGCTGCAAATTTTAGCACGCGCGAGCCGCTCCAGCAGGCACGCTAAAATGCAGCGCGCGCTCTCGCACAAACAACATTTGCACTCCATACTAAAGCATATGCATAGAAAAAAGATACATACATATTTCACAATGCGTACATAGTTCATCATAGCATAGATAGATTAAAACACTAGTCCAGCACGATAAAAAAACTAGTGCAACTAGATAAAAACTACGGTGCAACTAGAACCTACTCCGAGTCGTCATCATCATTCTCGCTGGTGTTGTCCGAGGTAGAGAGCCACACGTCATCCCAACAATCATCGTCTAACGAGAAGAACGACTTCCCACCCGCGTTAACGAGATCGCACTGCGATATGGCCAGTGCCTTTCGCCGACGCCTGTCCGCCCGCTTCGCACGATGCCTTGCCGTCCTCTCCGCCCAGAAGGCATTCTCGTTGGCGACGTCCTCCGGGTGGCGCTGGCGCCACTCGACCACGGATCGCTCGTCCTCCTCGGCGATGAGGAGGCGACGCTACCGCCGATGGTGTTCCTCACGGTCATGGTCTGTTATAAGACGAGGCGGAGGGGTGGCGGCCTGCGCCTGCTCGCGCGTGTAGACGTCGTGGAAGTTCATCTGCACACGAGGCCTTTTCAGGCGCCACGCCGCCGCGTCGTACGCACGGGCGGCCTCGTGCACGGTCTCGAACGTGCCGAGGCCGAGGCGGACGTCGCCGGACCGGATCTCAGCGTAGAAGGCGCCGGAGGGGCGCTCGCAGACACCGCGGGAGCCCGAAGATCCCCGGTGGCGCAACGGCATGATGGCGGGCCGGGGAAGCGGCAGAGGAAGCGGGGAAAGCGCGTGTAGCAGTGTGGATAGAGGTGGGAGGCCGCGTGGCGAGCGCCGCAATTTATAGGCGCACTGGAAGCGGTGCGCCAAATCTAGCTCGCGACCGCCCGCTTTCTCCCCCGCGTGCTAGTTTCCCGCCTCTGCTGGAGCGCGTGAAAATGTCCCGCGCGGCTAAAATGACAGTTTACCACGCGCGCGCGTTTTGGCGCCGCTGTTGGAGATGCTCTAAGGAAGCAGCTAGCGATGCGGGGGGTCTCAAGCAGTTAGATATGGCTGGGTCCAACCAACGTCGCTTTCAAAGTGTGAGTCCGTGGGATCACAGAAATGTCGTCGCGATGACCGTAAATTTCGGCCGGTCACGGATAGAAATATTTTCTAATTTAAGGAGTCTTGGTCATCGTTCACTCAACGACGCCCGGTAGATGCTCTAAAGCCATTATTTATAAGGAAAATATAACAATACTTGCTCTAATATCGTATGGTATACTCATCAAGAACTAATCAGTGCACCATGACAAAAGGCATAGCAATCAAAACCCTTGCCTACTCCTCTTTCTCGCCGGTGTTGGGCTCTACCAATCATGTGCTGCTACGTTTAAACCGCACTTGCACGACGGCACGAGTCCGTCAGGTGTTGTGCCTTCGTTGGTAAGTCTAGCACCTGCACCGAAATATCTCGCCACCGGCCGATCCGGGCCGTCCGTGGCCCGATCCCACGGCCCCGAGGCGCCCAAACTACATTCCAACGGAGTCACATTACTGTTCTGGAAAGGCTGATGATACGCTTCCCATTCCCATCCCGACCGCTTCCTCGCCCTCCTCCTCCCACTGCCACCCACCGCCGCCCGACGCGCCGCGGACCCGCTCGCCACCTCCGCGCTCCCGCCGCCGGAGAGGGCGCTGCTGCCTAGGCCCGCCGCGCGCCTCCCCACCCCCACCCCCTCCACGCGCGCGCGCCTCGCCCCCCCCCTGGCTTCAAGCGTCGCCGCGCAGCCGCCCCCGACCGGCGCTTCGATCGGGAGTTCAGACTCGTGGCATGCAGGTGAGAACCCCCCGACGCGTCCTGCTGAAAGACGAATCGAATCGAAACATTTCGGTTCGTCGTTGAAAATCGGGGTTTCTTGTCGAAAGTCTTGTGCTTTTTTTCTATTAGAAAAGTTCTGAAATATTCTAATCTAAAGGGGAAGTTCCTGTTTAAAAGTCCGAGGGCGGCGGTGCCGGGGTGCCGGCCAGGCGGAGAAGTCGCTGGGGGTGCTGCCGGGGCTGCGGGGAAGGATGAGCAGGAGGTGTTAGGTTAGAAGTTGGGGAAGACGAATGGGGGGCTGCCGGCGTTTTTGGTGAGGTCAGAAGATAGGGCGTATACCAGAACTGTTGTCGCATAGCCCGTAGGCGCAACCCTCCTCCTCCGCTGTCCTCTGGACTGTGGACTGGCGTGGAGCCAAGATCTGTCCGGGTTTGGATTGATTCGCCATTGGACTGTCCGAGCTCATATTCAAGTATACATATGTTGGTGCCTGTTACCCTGAACTAGCCTCTTATTTTCAGAAGAAATTGAGGGTTTAACTGAACCTCGAGTCGGCCCCGCTTTCGGAACTAGGTTGGTGTTGCGCACACGCACACCATGCTGTTGTGTGCTATTGCAGGTAGTGTTGAATCTCGTGGCTTTGAAACATAAGCATATTTAGGGTGGGGGGAGGAAAAAGTCATTGGAACATTACAGAAGAAAGAACTAGTCAGCCTGGTGAACCTCAAACTTTACTACACATAAAATGTTTGTTTGGTGCAGAATATGCTGATTTGTATGTGAGACATGTTGTGGGTTTGATGAGGACCTTGTTATTTAAGTTAGTGACCTTTTGTAGGTCAAGATAATAGCCTTTGAATTTAGAACAAAAAACTATTTCAGTCGTTGCTAACTTGTTCTGTATATGCCACAGGTGACACTGTTTGAAGCCCTCTGTCTCTTGACTTGAAAATAACAAGTTATCGACGCTACGAGTAAGCTTTATTTGTCGAACAAAAATAAGCTAGTAGTATTTGCACGTGATTGGGCAAATTAGTCAAGACGGGCGCTCTTTGCTGCGTGGCCGCTAGGCCACATGGGACAAAGTCTAATCCTGCTAGCAGAGACTGTTCCATGGATCCTACAGAGCCTCGTTGGCGGATGAATTCGAGCTTCTCTCCTCCGTCGCGGGGATGGGACTGCATGTACTCATCAGACGGATTGCCTCATAGGACTCCTGATGCTCCACATGATCATCCACCTTATGTGTCATCACTATCATCACATAGTAAAGGAAGTAGAAGTGCATTTGGCAGTGACCAGTACCTGAATCACCACCACTCTGTATCTGATGGAGCACTTTCTTATTTTGGTAGTCCTGTTGACAGCCTTCAGGCTCCACGCTGGACACCCTCTCTGCAAAGATTTGATCTTGGCGAGTTCTCTACACCTGGAGGAGGTATATATATATACTTGTTCCTGATTACATACTGTGGATGCTGTCTTGCCATGTTTGTATTTGTGTAATATGCATATCTCTTCACAGTATAATGTATGGAGGCTGTCACTGAAAAAATTAACATGATAGTAACTGCATCGTAAACACATTTGGAAGCATTTTTTGCATTATGTTGTAACATAGGCTTGTTTTGGTGTTGGTAGGAAAGAAATTTGCTGAATTGCCTGGCTTTCCTTGCAAATAGTACTTGAAACATGGCTTGTGAATCACTGTCTTAACAGTCTATAAGTGCTATATGTAGCGCCATTTGGATGGTCTAATTATTTCCGAAAAGATCCTGCTACACTCTTGATGTCTTCCCAAGTTCTTAACGTTTTTGTGGGATATTGTGTCTTGTCCCGTTCATACATGGAATGCTTCATTAAACAGTACAAAGTCTTATGTATCAAAGGTGCTAAGTAAGTATTATGTCTGGTTTGTCTAGCACAAATTTTCAACAAGATCTGAACCCAAAGAATATTATTCCCATGTCAAGGTGAGATGAGTATTGGCATGAAGGAAGTAAATCTGTACCCGTATTCAGATGAATACAAGTTTATTGAAGAATTGCATAGTAAGAAACTTGGTAAACACATGCCCTAATTGGATGAAATACAAGTTCCATTGACGAATTACATTTTGATGTGATTCAGGGGCACATTATGAGAGCTGGTTTTGCAGATTTAGTTACTTGGTTTCTAATTGTATCAGTTTTCATACAGCACCATTTACTTTGTCAATTGGTTTCATTGGAAATTTTGGCAAAAAATATTAACCGTATACATGGGCATCAGCGCTCAGTGGTACACGTTAGAAACAGCTACCCCTGCAACACCTGAAATCTTCTTTCTTCCATGTTCATGATTACTGATCAGTCATTACTATAGTGCCAGTGTTCCTTTGTTAGCTTCCTGTTTAATTAACCGTTTCTCTACTCTTTGCGACCAGGACCGAAACCTGAAAGTTCCGATCTCCAATCCAGCGAGGTAGGCTCCATTTTATTTTCGTTTACTTAATCCCCCTAGTTCTCTGTCAGATAACATGCTTTTAACCAAAATAAACATATAGGCGTGTCCTCTGTATCATAGTGCTGATTTTTATTTTTTTTGTTCATCGTGTGCTGCAGAGACATTTAACCGCTGTGAGCAGTTTCAGTTCTGCATCCCCATTCTCGGAAACAAGTCAGCTGGCATCTTCTGGTAAACGACCAGCTTCACATCTACCTCGCAATCATCTGGGAAGGCGATCCTTTATGTCAACACCAGTCTACCCGCTAGTCTTCCGCAATCCAGTGTCAGAAGCAGAAGCCTCAGGGGTGGCTGAGGCTAGTAATGCTGGGCGTACCACACCGAGTGATGACAGCCTGGCTTCTCCTGTGTGGAGGCGCAGTTTGGCAAGTCCTGAGCTCAAGTTCCATGACACACTGAGTGAACTTCGGAAGATGGAGGCTTCTCCTGAGCCGAACACGAGCTCTAGGAGGGAAGGATTCAGATGGAGCAGTGCTAGCAGCTATGATTTTGGATATGATGGTGATGCCATTGACATTTCAGACCATATCAGTATTGACTCCCAAAGATCCCCAACAAGTTCAACGAGTTTCCTGAAATGTGGCTTATGCGAGAGATTCCTCAGGCAGAAGTCGCCATGGAGCTCAAACCGGATAGTTCGAAATACCAATATGCCAGTAGCAGCAGTCCTCCCATGCCGACACGTCTTCCATGCAGACTGCCTGGAGGAAAGTACTCCGAAGAGCGAAGCCCATGAACCACCTTGCCCGCTGTGCACGCGAGCTCCCGATAGTGAAGGATGTGTATCATTCTCGGAGCCACTTCACGCCGCGCTCAGATCCGCTCGCAGGAATCATGGCATTCGTTTTTCTTCTGGTGATGCGGGTGGTAGCAGCAGCAGCGCGAACCCTTCTCGCAACGACCACGTGTTGAAGAGAAATCAGTCTGCGCTCGCGCCAGCGCGCAGCGGCTCGCTGTTCCGGAACCGTTTCAAGAAGCAGTTCCCCTTCAAGGGGAGGCTCGGGAAGGACCTCTTTGGTGGCAGGGTTTTCAGGAAGGTCGGCTCGTCGTCGTCTTCGGGGGCCCAAAGGGACGACGGTCGTCAGCCACCAGCAACTAATAAGCCTGACCGATCCATGGAGTAAGTAAAGCTAGAGCGAAGGCGCGCCTCTATATTGTTCGCCGCCGTTACTCTACCCTTGTACCGTGTCCAAATCCGTAGTAGATGTATCCATAAACTTGAAATGCGGTGCCAGTGCGCTGCGAGTACTCGTCCAGGACGGAGCTTGTTTGTTTTGTTTGGACGGTGCCTGCCTCTGGATGTGGCACCATGAGTGCGTGAACTAACTGTGCTGTGCTTTCATCATGACTCGTTTTGCCGCCTGTTGTTTTGTTTGGAGCATGCTATATTGAAAACCGGCAGGTCCGGCTCTGGAGTATTGACAGACGAGAACAGTTATCGTTTGCCATTGTTGTGCTTTGTTTCCCGTGGCCGTGGGTGTCCATGTTTAATATCTGGTGCACATGCATTCCATCGTTGAACGGTTTACATCTTTGTGGCAAGTTGGTGGTGGCATCAAGTTCTGGGGTGAAAACCCGAAGTCTGGCTTTCATTGGTTGTACCGAACGTAGAGTCTGCTCGGACTCCCTTCCCTGGGTGAAAATCCATGATCTGATTCATATGGTTGGATCTGATGGCGATGGTGTTCTCCCTAGAGGTGTCACAGATTGGGATCTTCTAGTAATGGTGCTGCCTACGGCGATGGTAGTAAATGTTATGTTGCAACGGGTTGTTCGTCTCGCATTGACCTTTTCAGGTTGTTCTTTTTCCTTCTCAACGTGTGCAATCTTGATTACTTGAGTAGCTCTGGATATCCTGTTGTTGCAAAAGTAAGATTTAATTTGTATCAACTTTTGATATTAATATATCACCTTTTTATATAAAAATATTGGCTGTCCAAGACCACAATTTGACCTTAAAGACAGCGCGAGCGCGATGGTGCGAGGCTTACATGTGTTGGTTTGTTACAACTTTTTTTTGAGCATCAGTGCAGACACAAGTGCTCATATACACGCGCATACACTCATCCCTATGAACGCGCACACACACACCCTACCCCTATGAGCACCTCCGGAGACCGAGCGGATATCATCTTGAGATTTCTGAAATCACCAGAGGCGCCTCGTCATCGACGTGAAGGTCTCCTCCACTGAAAGCGCATCGCGGAAATTCTGAAATAAATCCAGGAATAATGCGAGCACCAGGATTTGAACCCTGGTGGGTTGGGGATACCACTGTCCACCTAACCAACTCAACCACAGGTTAATCCCCCCAAGAGATTTTCTACACCCAGGTTGCGAGTTTTTTTTTTTTTTGCGAATAATTCTTCCGATCTGTTGATAAGATATAACAGCGGCACACAGATTAGACTAAATGCACATTGGTTATATTCATATGGCTCTTTTTGATTTAAATTAAAATGAATTCATAGGATTTAGATCCTTGGTAATTTTCTCTATGTAGTCCGCTATGCATAATTTGAATCGTTGACATATTTCCACAAGGATTTCTTTGCACTCTGCTTTGGAGGAAAATTCCCATCCACTCAAATGTCTTGCTACAAAATCCTTTGTTTTTTCTGTCTTGTCAAACACTTTCCGAATTTATGGTTCTCTAATTCGAATAGAATTAAGAGGTTATCCTACTCCAATAGCCCAATCCCATATTCCCCATTCATGTGTTTTGAGGAACCTGCGAATCAAAGAGGCCCATGTTAGAGAGAGTAGAATTTCTAGAAGAATGAAAGAATACCACATGGTGCGTTTTCTAGCCTCCAAAAAAAAACATGGTGCGTTTTCTCAAAAAGAAGTGTCGGATTTTCCATCCTCCTAGTTGTGAGAACCAGTCCGCAACTAAGATAAACATTTTGTTAAGTTCTATGAAAAGTCAAGTCAAAAGAAGTTCAAAGATTTCACATCCTTTTTTGTTTTCGCCATGTAGCTTGAAAACATAAATATCACAAAAAAAGTGCCTAGAGGAAAATTCATAGGATATTTATAAAAAAATTCTAGTATCTGAAAAGTTCATAAAGTAATTTTGTTAACACTATTATTCTAGAAAAACAAGGGATTGTTTCCATTTATGAACAATTTTGTTAAAAAACTAAATGCACAAATTAAAAAAAAAGAACTTCTAGAAGAGTGAATACTATTTAACTACATAATCTTCACGAGTCATTTGTAAAAAAAACAATTTGAGGGGTTGTAAAAACTCGTTTTCAAGGACTAGATGAGAATCAAAGAGGCCCATGTTAAAGAAAGTAGAATCTATAGAAGAATGAAAGACTATCCCATGGTGCGTTTTGTCAAAAAGAAGCGTTGGCTTTTTCATCCTCCTAGTTATGAGAACCAGTCAACAACTAAGATAAACATTTTTTGTAAGTTGTATGAAAAGTCAAGTCAAAAGAAGTTCAAAGATTTCACACCCTTTTTGCTCTCGCCGTGTTGCTTGAAAAGATAAATGCCACAAAAAAGTGTGTGGACGCTAATTGGTGAATATTTATGCAAAAATCTAGCATCTGAAAAGTTCACGAAGTAATATTGTTAGCATTATTAAACTAGAACCATAAGAGATTTGCTTTTTTTCCCATTTGTGAACAACTTTGTGTTAAAAAATTGAATGCACAATTTTTTAAAATTAAAATAAAATAAAACAACAGAACATCCAAAAGAGCGAATACTATTTCACAACATAATCTTCACGGGTCATTTGTAAAAACTCATTTTCAAAGACTAGATGCCGATTTTGCAAAGAGATTTGTATTAAACTATAGCTAAATGGGAGAGTATTTGGAGAACCAACAGGGTAATGATGTTTATAAAAAAGAGAAAATTCGCCAAGTTTTGACATATAAAAACTTATAAAAAAAATAAGTAACAACATTTTCTTTCTCCCATAGAAAGAAAGAAGTGCTCCCAGGCGTCTAGGATTTCCTCGCCTTCCGCCAGCGCCTCTGCTTCATCTTTTGTGGCCTTAGGGCCATGAGGTTCGGTGGATCCCGAACTTTGTCAATGGAAGGGCTCATGCTTCATTTTTAGGTTTTTGCCTGAATCCGTTTTAGGGTTTGTGTCGTGCTTAGGAAGGCGAAGCAGCGATAGCTCTCTGAAGATGGAATAAGATTCTCCCCGCGTAGCCCTCGTCCCGGTGGTGCGCCCCGTGTCGTCGGAGGATGTATGGAGACGTGTCTCTGGCATCTCGTGGAATTCGGCCGGTATTTGTCTTCGGTGGACCTGTGTTGATCCGGTCTTCGTTCGTCTGCGCTCATGTGTCTACAAGTTGGATCATTCCGATCTATGTTTCTCTTCATCGACGGTGTTTGTTGTTTTTGATGTGCTGATCCATTGGGGTCTTAGCACGCCGACTTGTCGACTGTACTACAGTAAGTTTTGCCAGGATCTAGCGAGGGAGGGGTGATGACGGTGGCTCGACTTCGCCTCGCTTTAGTGCTTGTAGTCGCCGCTAGGTGGTCTACGGATATGGATGTATTTTTTTAATCTTTGATATTCTTTGTACTGTGTGGAATAGATGAAAAGTTTTTTTCCTGCAAAATAAAATAAAATAAATACCGCTAGTAGGAGTATTACAAAGTGAGCTTGGCAGAAAAGAAAGTGTGGATATTGCACCCCTCGCCTTCTCCCCGTCGGTCATCGGCCAGGCCGAAATTACACCACGCGGTCTGCGCCAGAATTCCCGTCATTTGCGAAACGAAAATGCTATCCAAGGACCAGACGCAGACTTTTTTTATTTTTTGATTTTTTGGAAGAAAACAACGAGATGGCAGTGGAGTTTATGAGCGAAGTGAGTTTCGTCGAAAGAAAGTGTCAGATCTCTCTCGCCCGTCCTTCCTTCCGGTTAAAACACACCACACCCGACCACGCCTTGGTCGCGATCTCCGTTCCCCCGTCCCCCACGCCCACCTCTCCCACCGTTCCGCCGAGCTCCTCCCTCCCGCCCGCCTCGATTCGGAGGAGGCCAAGGCGCCTAGGGCGGCGGCGCGCGGGCGGCCGGCCGGCGCCAGCGGGTCATGGAGGATCTGGGCATCGAGGCCAAGGAGGCCGCGGTGCGCGAGGTGGCCAAGCTGCTCCCGTCCCAGGACCTCCTCTCCTCCATCGCCTCCATCAAGGCCGACTACCTCTCGCGGCAGCAGGTGACGCCACGCGATCCCTCCCTCCCCCCTCCCCCGCCCTCGGACCCGCCGCGGGTCCGCTCCTTCGCTGGCGGGCGCGGCCAATTGTGGCGGAATCTCATCTCAAGTGGTGGGCGAGTAGATTCGGTGAAACCGTAGACGCTGGTAGGCATGCACCCCCCAAATTTCGCCCCGAATGGCTCCTGCATTCCGCTGAAAAAATCACTCGCTCCGAATGACCTTACAATGGAGCTGTTTGCCTCTGGCCCCGTGATTCTGCTGCGGTTGAGTTCGTGCTGGGATCGCAGAAGGATATTGTTCTCAGATTGTGACGATTAGATTTAATAGCTAAATTATGATCGATGACTAGCTATTTTATGCACAATTGCGCTTGCTTAAGGTGCGGGAATTGTTCGACGAGTCTCAGCACAAGCAAGCTGTTCGCGCGAACTGATGATGCTTGAGGAAATGCTTATATGATCTTTCAGGTTCAGCTGAGCCTGCATTTTTTGGATTTTGACCAAGTCTCGCATGATTTCTGCTAGTCCTTTTCGATAGTCAGAATTTTTCGGTAGCTGAAGCTGGGGCTGTGACTTGTAGCTTCAAGTCCTCATGGGTTATTTCTCTCTCGAAAAACAATAATTCTTCATGGGTTATCTGCATCTTCTGTGCGGATGCGCCGTTCCTGCTCCTACTACCAGTTGAGACGTAAGCAAGCCATAACTGTTAATATAGCTTGGGCACCAAGCTGTCAGTGCCTGAATTTGAGTTCACATTTCATTCAAAAGTATTTCTTATTTTTTGGTATAAATATGGCTATTTTTTACATGAAAGTAAAAATTAAGACGCCATGTGTCAAAAGAATACTGACATACAAAGATTACCATTGAGATATTATGAATATGTTTACTATTTGAATCATTTTATACGCCTCCTGATTGTCTGACTGTTTGTTACAAATTCTTTCAGACAAATGATACTCAACTCAGTTCAATGGTGGCAGAACAGGTACGATTTGATATCTACTATGATCTGCCAAACTTACTCATTTGAATACCATTATTGATCAGCTGGAGTCTGCCTAAGTTAGAGTTTCTGATCCAGTCATTTGCACCCTTCATGTCTGCCTGCTGGATGATAATTACCTTTTGTGAATATATTTCAAAATTGACAGGTCGAGCAAGCTCATGCTGGCATCGACGCTCTTGCGATATCCCAACAAACTATAAACAGTCTACGTGAGAACTTCATAGATATAGACAAGTAAGCTTGTTATCTTGGTTTCCACCTTTCCACATGCTTGTCACTTCTCAAGGCTGTATGTATGTTTTCCTTAATTTCTTACAGCTCTATTTATCATCAATGATGGCAGGTTGTGTCAGGAGTGTCAAACATTAATCGAGAATCACGACAGGATCAAGCTCCTTAGCAATGCAAGAAACAACCTGAACACAACTTTAAAGGTTTGATGATTGCTGACCTTAATTTAACAATAGCATTGTACTATGACTCTACTTGCTATGTGTTACGTATACTTTCTAACTTACCAATAGGTTGAGCTAACGAAGTTATTGAGCACAGAAAATTGATATATTGATTGTCAATGCGTGGTAGGATGTAGGAGGTATGATGTCCATTTCTGTTGAAGCAGCTGCAGCCCGTGACTCCTTGAGCGATGACAAAGAGTTGATTCACACTTACGAGGTTGTTTCTTCTTCTTTGGCTTGTCAATTAACACAACAATTGGATAACCATAATGGTTATGTTCTAGTCATCTGACTTCTCTATGATCTTGCCTGTGATGAAATTAGAGATTAACAGCTCTTGATGGAAAGAGGCGTTTTGCTTTAGCTGCTGCTGGATCTCATAAGGAAGAAGTTGGCCGATTGAGGTGGGACCCCCTCTCTTAATCTGTATAACTAGGTACCATTGATAATTATGCGACGTATCATCCCTAGTTTTCCTTTTACCGTTGCCTTTCTTGTTAGAATGAGGTAAGCATTTTTAACCGAGGTTTGGTTCATCCTAAGCTCAAATATCAAACATGGCAGTAGTGTTTAAAAGAAACTTCTACTGACTGCATATGCAACTGTAATAAACTAACACTGTTTATTTTTGAATTTCCGTCCATCTATAAAACATGTACTACTTCCGATCCATACTACTTGTCGGTTGTCGCTCAAATGGAAGACGTACTTTAGTGCTAGATACATCCGTTTGAGCGACAAGTAATATGGATCGGAGGGAGTAGCTTATTTATCATCAATCTTGTATGATACCATTGCAGAAGTCAAAGTACTATAACCGCTGATCTAGTAAAGACTAATAAGCACTAGTGTAAGAAAGCAAACTAATGACCCTCTATGGATCCACATTAGGACGACATGTTAGATTTATAAGATCAGCACAATGGGTCTTTTCTAAGACAGTTTGTATAAGTGAAATTGCCTGCAGTATGATAGTAAATGCTGTTATGATAAGCCATATATCTTATTTAAATCTTGCCTGTTGCCTGTATTGCAATGAAATTCATATGTGTAAATCACATGATGGTTCTTTTTCTTCCCACAGAGAATACTTTGAAGATGTTGATCGATCATGGGAAACATTTGAAAAGACATTATGGGGACATATTGCTAACTTCTTTAAACTTTCAAAAGAGAGGTACTGAGTTTTGTTATATGAACTTTGACTTTTTTATTAACATGGTAAATGACTGAATCGTCTTATAGTCTTAAGTACACATGTTATAAAAACTAGGCGATGTTTTGTTGGCATCCTTGTATTCTTGTTCCATCTTGAATTCTTCATATCTGCTTTGTGGAATGTACTAAATGAAGCTTGCAAGAGGCAGAATAGACCTGATGAAATGATAGCTTTAATTTTTTGAAAGATTAAGCAAGACAAAATTCAAATTGTAGTAAGGATGAGGCAAGTCTTGAAATCCTTGGTCTAACATGAAGCAAAGAATGTAGAGTTGGAGACACCAAGGCAATTCTATGTTTGAACCGCTGTTATCTTGACTGTTTAACTTTTACTGTTAAGCATGGGGCTGTCGCTCGGGGGTTTGCTGCAAATATGATAAGTATATAACTCTGGTGTATCATGGTACATCTTCTTGTGCTCTGCAAGACTATAACACATCATTTCAATAAAATGAGAGTTTTCTTAAACAAGTTCTGTTCATACTTTATCAATTTTTAATTGTATTTTTTTTCCAAAATATGGGCGATCAATATTCCGAAGTTGAACTAAGATGCATGTACATGCTCTAATTATTATTGAAGGCATACATGTGGAGTACACCCTAGTATTTATACTTTCTCTTTCTTTCCCTTTTGCAGCCCTCAGACGTTGGTCCGAGCTCTAAGGTATAGCTTATCCTTACCATGTACTTAAATTATTTTTAATACGTCAATGTTGAAGTGAGTGGTTGAATACTGTTTCCCCATCATTACTTTTAAGGAGGGACAATTTGCGCTTCTTATCAGTTCTGATCTGTGATCAGGGAAATAGTACTGGAAATATAACATTTTTTGGGGTCAGAAAAGGAGTTGTATTGTCTTTGTTTCCTGTTTATCTTTTAGTTCACACACATATATTACTGCACATGATCGTACAAACTCAAATTCTTATGTCAGGGTTGTTGAAATGCAAGAGATCATAGACCAACAAGTTGCAGAGGAAGCAGCTGAGGCTGAGGGTGCAGGCGCTATGGCGACAATAGCAAACCAACGTAGAACGACAAAGTACACTACTTTTCTTCTTCTATAGAACATCTTTCTGCACTTCCAGTTCCAGTAGGCAGTACAGTTTCATGTTTGAGTAGCAAAGTTATAACATCTTTTTGGACACTGCATCTTTTATTAGTCATCATGCCCTTTACTTTTGTGCTAGCTTAAATGCACATAAGATAGGAGTAGTACTTAGGCACTTCGTGTTCAGATAAGAAATCGCTCATCCATGAACTTGTGCCTGGATCCAATAGGCAGTATGATTTCATACAGTTTCATGTTTGAGTAGCAAAGTTATAACATCTTTTTGGACACTGCATCTTTTATTAGTCATCATGCCCTTTACTTTTGTGCTAGCTTAAATGTACATAAGATAGGAGTAGTACTTAGGCACTTCGTGTTCAGATAAGAAATCGCTCATCCATGAACTTGTGCCTGGATCCAGTAAATGAATTCACGATCTGCAAAGGGGGCAGGAAACATGTCAGCTGTTGTAGTATATTGTCCATATGGTCATTGTATGATGTACTGTTTCACATATACATATACTCCCTCTGTTCCTAAATGTAAGTCTTTTTAGAGATTCCACTACAAACTACATACAGATGTATATAGACATTTTTAGAGTGTGGATTCAATCATTTTGCTCCATATGTAGTCCATAGTGTAATCTCTAAAAAGACTTTTATTTAGGAACAGAGGGAGTAGTTAAAACTGCAGACTGGCTAGATTTGGGTTGACAGATCAATTAACTCAAGCTATCATATTATCTTTTGCACAACCTTGCCTATTTTCTTCTTTCTTGTAATGGTTATCTTCTGGAGCCATTGTGTGGGTGTAGTCGACTTGCTTGCTTTCTACAAGCTTGCTGAATCGCCTATATTGTATTGCTTTTCTGTCGTGTCCCACCACTTGGTCTAATGGTCTTATACAACTGTGCCTTTTCAGTCTATTGTTTGTTACTCCCTCCGTTCCGAATTACTTGTCGCACGTATGGATGTATCTAGATGTATTTTAGTTCTAGATACATCCATTTCAGCGACGAGTAATTTGGAACGGAGGGAGTAGATGTCTATTGATAAACCACTAACCAGAACATATGTGAGAACCTTGCAAAGTAGTACTTCTTTTGTGAGGTTATCTCCTATGGACTGATGACGATTTTGGTCCACTGTGGCAGAAAAGGTGCAGGGGCAGCATCTACCCCAAGAAATAGCACCCAAGAGAAATCAAAGACCCAGGGAAAGGGCTACAAGGATAAATGCTATGAGTGCATAGGGAAGGCTGTTGAGGCTCGCTTCGACAAATTGCTCACTGAGGTACACATTATGATCTTGGATTCAAGGCTTCATTGTGTGCTTATCACAGTCCATGCATTTGTAGCAGTTACTAATGTTTTGATCACGCAGCTTGTTTTCTCAGAAGATATGATGGAAGCTCTGGAGGAAGCTAAGGCAGTAAGTACTCTGACTTTTACACATGTTATAGTAAATCATAGCACAAAGAGAAGAAAAGTTTAAATGGTCCCCTCCTGAGAGTACAAACCGGACTTCTCAACTCCGTGTAATTGATCACCTGAGATGAGCGAGCTAGAATCACCCCCCCAGGTAGTCGGCTCAACATGGGTCAGTTTGGTACGACTTGTCTCCTAGCCAGTGGGGCAGCTACTCGACTCAAGGACCTAAGAACCTCAGCTCTCAAGTATCCTACTCATTTCCATTGTATGTTATGTTGAAAGAAGACTGGCGTGGCTGTTAAGAAATTTAACACAAAATATCTCAGTTCATTAGTAATCATGAATCATGTATTACTGTGTACGCTTTTTGGTTCCATAATTTAATGCTCGTTTGATGTAGATGACCTCAAATTTTGTTACTTATCTTGTCTACAAATATATCTTAATCCTACTTGTTCTATAAATTTAAATTGTGACCTGACAAAGAATGTCTGGTGTTTCTCTAGAAGAAAGTACGCTTGTCTGGATTTACCTAGTGATCTGACTGACATGGAATTCTGCTCCCAATGCAATACAGATTGGAGAAGAGCTTGGCGATATCTATGACTATGTTGCACCATGTTTTCCTCCTAGGTATGTCGATGGTATTACAAACGATAGTTATCCTTGGAAGATATGTCCAATACTATTTGTTCTATATGCACAAGAAATTAATATTCTGTCATAACGATTAAGAAGACAAAAATATGTTGGGGGCTCCTATCATGGGCCATACTATATGCCTTCTTAATTCAGTATATGGGGATGCTCTGTGTTCTATTCTAACTTTTCAATATACCAATTGCTTAAAAGTACATCCCTTTGGTGAGAAACATGATTTTTCAATATACCAATTGCTCCTATCATGGGCCATACTATATGCCTTCTTAATTCAGTATATGGGGATGCTCTGTGTTGTATTCTAACTTTTCAATATACCAATTGCTTAAAAGTACATCCCTTTGGTGAGAAACATGATTTTTCTTCTTCTATGAAATGTCGATGGCTGGGGTTTTCTACTTCGCCATTTTGACATGTAACTGCTAATATTTTCCATATCATCCACTAACTGCTTTGATTTTCTTATTTCTACAAGATATGAAATTTTCCAGCTCCTGGTAAATCTATATACTGAAAGGTTCATTCATATGCTAAGACTGCTCAGTGAAAGAGCAAATGATATTCAAAATATAAATATACTGAAGGTATGTGATATTTAAATTCATTGTGTTATTCTGCTATATTTTTTCTCCATGTGATGACCACTTGTCAGTATATTTTTTCCTGTTTGCTTTTATTTCGCTTGTAATGCAAGTGCATTAATTGACTGCTCACTGTAGGTAACAGGTTGGGTTGTGCAATATCAAGATAATCTTATTGGCCTTGGTGTGGACGAGTCTCTTGCCCAAGTTTGTTCAGAAAGTGGTGCGTTGGATCCCCTCATGAATATGTATGTAGAGCGTATGCAGGCAACAACTAAGGTACTAACTTTATCTCTTGAATTCATATTGACCTTTAATCATGATTATTCATACTCCTTTTTGCTTCTGTAGAAATGGTACACTAACATTTTGGAGGCTGATAAAACACAACCACCAAAGAGTACAGAGGATGGAAAACTATATACACCTGCAGCTGTAGATCTATTCAGAATATTGACAGAGCAAGTGCAGATAGTAAGAGAAAATAGCACAGATGTCATGCTATATCGTATTGCTCTCGCAGTTATTCAGGTACTTATCAAGTTGCCCTCAACATTATTTTAGTCTTAACTATTTTTGCTTTGCTTTGCTTTGTGCAATCTGAAATAA
This sequence comes from Aegilops speltoides, assembly GCA_021437245.1. NCBI lineage: Eukaryota > Viridiplantae > Streptophyta > Magnoliopsida > Poales > Poaceae > Aegilops > Aegilops speltoides. The sequence goes on from CM038146.1 coordinate 421,429,964, forward strand.
ATTACTGAAATGTTGCAACTCAATCTTCTTTTGATACCTTCACAGGTTATGCTTGATTTTCAAGCAGCTGAGAGGCAAAGCCTTGAGGAGCCAGCTTCTGATGTCGGTCTGGAAACTCTGTGCGCATTGGTCCGTAGTTTTCTTTCACTAGTATGTACATTTAGCTGTTCCATGTCAGTTCTTGCTACTCTTGTTTCTTATTATATGGTCCTTGTATTATTTGACCAGATTAACAACAACCTGCGTTGCTACGAACTTTCATCAGAGCTAAGTAGCAGCACATTGGAAGCGCTTCCTCCGAACTATGCTGAACAGGTACTAATGAGTCATCAAGCCTGGTCCTTAGACTCTTTCACATTTTCAAACTTGCTCTGGAGATGACTTCATGTGTTTTCAATCATTACATCATTAAACTCTCCCTGTTTCTTTTTACTGAAAATACTACCCAAGTATCCGTAGTATCTGTATCTGCATACCATAAGGTTCAGTTTCCTGGTAAGAACTAGTCTCCATGGCAAGGATCAAGGACATGAATAACCATTCTGACTATTTTAATTTAAAAATGGAGGTAGATGATTTATGTATGTTATATGGTATAGTTTATATAGCACATCAAAGTAATTTTCTCTAGTCTAAAATGCATGATGTTTAGGAAGTTGGTTATGTGTTACAAACTGAAGTCTTGTTGGGTCTTCGTAGCAGTTACCACCTTATTGGCGTCAAAGAGACGATTGCACAATCAACAGGGCCCAACTATGTCAAAAGTTGGGAGTATAAAGTCCTTGCTTAGTTTCTTGTTCTATGTGCATGATAATTAAAGCAACATGTTTTCAGCCTGGAGGTAGTATATTTTTAGCCTGGAGGTAGAATATTCTCATGGACCACAACTTGTGAAGTAGGACATATACTAAAAAAGGACAGACCCAGTGCATAGAAGCTCCCACACAAGGTGGGGTCTGGGGAGGGATTATAGGAACCTAGTCTTGCCCCTGTGAAGTGCAATGCAGAGAGGCTGGTTCGAACCCAGGACCTCTTGGCACAAGTGGGGAGGACTTCACCACTGCGCCAGGCCTGCCGAAGTAGGACATATACTCTAGTATAGATATAGTTTGTACATGCAGACTAAATATATGCATTGCTGGGAGAGCAAACTTCATGGGAGACGAACAGTTAAGACTTCATGGTATTTTCTGTGAGGCGCTAAGGCTGGAAAACTGGGAATGTGAAGCAAATTCAGAAGTTGATGACAGCATAGAGTTGAAAATATGTGTTATTATTGCAGTTTTTCTGTGTTTCTTTTAGCACATCTTAAGCATTTTTTTAGACTCTACATGTGAGTAAAATTATGTTTTGCAGGTTAATTTTGAAGACACTTGCAAAGGATTTCTTGAGGTTGCCAAGGTTTGTTCTACAATCTGCATGCATAAGTTACATTACATATGTATATGTAACATTAGTGTTAGGTTTGAGAAATGAAACTCAACCTGCTAATCAATGTGAAATTGATTCTTTAGGTGTCTGATGTTTACTTCTACACGGATGCATAGTTTTAGATAGCGGGCTATGCCTCTTAGCGGTGGACCTCTTCTAAACGGTATAGCGTGCTATAGCGCGCAATTTAAAACATGTGTTCATGTGTTTGGACCGAAGTACCTATAGCGCGCTATTTAAAACCATGCACGGATGTCTTAATTGCACACATTGCTACAGCGTATAACCAAGGAAGTTCGTAATAATGTTTGGTGTAAAAGTTTGCACAACCTGCTATCGGCTAGTTGAGATTTCGCTGTTGTGGTCCTGAAACCGAGATTCTTGCCTATACATGCTACCCTGTAGAAACTGAAACAGTCGGACACGAGTGGGAGGTAATGAAAAGAACCCTTGCCGAGTCACCTAGTTATGGTCCCAGGGCTTCCACATTACTTTGCCACAATTCTGGAAAAGCTGCTTAAATATTTATACGAGTACTAAAAGCAAGCACTGAACTGGTTAACTCTTGGTTATTGACACTGGTTTCTGGCCAATCCCTATCCAGTACTGCCCAAGAGATAGGTGGTAAGAGTGGTGGGCATGCATTGACTCAGTTGTCTTGCCCCATGTGCTGAGAACTGGCCAAGCTTGGCTGGTTCATCTTCCAAGCAATGTTATTTGATACAACTGCGTCTATAGACAACAAAAGGTCATTGCTGCTGTAACTAAAGTTACCGATTCTTCCAACAGGAGGCGGTCCTTCAAACTGTCAGTGTTATTTTCGAAGACCCAGGTGTGCAGGATCTTCTTGCGAAGGTTTACCAAAAAGGTAATTCCTTGGTATTGTTTGGGTAACAAATTTATCCTTTCCCCTTTGCCCTTTGTTTGAGTCATTTTCTTGATCATTTGGAATTTAAAGCACAAGCAGTTCCTCTACGTCTGTGAGAGTCTTACTTAGAAACCCAGAAAAGCGCTGGGACATTTCTTGTGTTTTTATGCTTACACAGTAACAATGGTGATATTTATCTTCAGATATTTTATCGACTGGTATTGATTTTTTGGCTATCGCTGTTGCTTCTATTCAATCACCATCTGTAGTTGGCAGCTGTGTGCAAGTAGTTGTTTACCTCTTCTACTTGTGGTTAACATATTTTAGGAATTCTCTCGCATAGTGCTTTTCTAAGGCTATTTTCAAGTGTTCCTTGAAGAGACAGATTGTTGTTTTCTAACAGTGGTTCATTTTTATCAGACTGGATGGATGGAATGGTGACCGAATATCTGGTCGCCACGTTTGCTGATTATTTTGGCGATGTGAAACTGTAAGTTTACACAATAAGTGTTATTGACCTATACCATGGCTATGAATGCAGAAAACTTTTCAAATTGGTTTGAAGACATAAAATTATGAAAAATTGCACATCTACCAAAATTTGTGCCATGACCTGAATTATATCACTAGATCCTGAAATCTTAACATAAATCATATTCATACATGTCCATCAAATTTGGGAACTCCAGTGCAAATTGATCAGTTCCAAAAATAGTACGTACTCCCTCCGTAAAGAAATATAAGAGCGTTTAGATCACTAAAGTAGTGATCTAAATGCTCTTATATTTCTTTACAGAGGGTGTACTAATCATTTTTATCTTTTTATTTTATAATAGATGCCATCTTATTTAGTAATATTCCTATAAGCCATACTGGGGATTATGGAAGGGGAGCCTTGGCGTAGTGGTAAAGCTACTGCCTTGTGACCATGAGGTCATGGGTTCAAGTCCTGGAAACAGCCTCTTACAAAAATGTAGGGAAAGGCTGCGTACTATAGACCCAAAGTGGTCGGACCCTTCCCCGGACCCTGCGCAAGCGGGAGCTACATGCACCGGGCAGCCCTCTCTCTGCCATCCTATTTAGTACTCCCTCTGTTTTTACTTAGTTCACGTATTAGATTTGACTGAAGTCAAACTTCGTAAAGTTTGATCGAGTTTGTAGAAAACAATATAAATATTTACCATATCAAATCTATATGATGTGAAAGTACAATTAATAATGAATCTGATGGTATTGATTTGTTATTCTATATGTTAATATTTTTGTTTAGAAACTTTGTCAAAGTTTACAAAGTTTGACTATATAATGTGAAAGTACAATTAATAATGAATCTGATGGTATTGATTTGTTATTCTATATGTTAATATTTTTGTTTAGAAACTTTGTCAAAGTTTACAAAGTTTGACTTTGACCAAAGCTAATACGCGAACTAAATAAAAACAGAGGGAGTAATATTCCTGTAAGCCATACTGGGGGTTATGGCATGCAAATGCTTGCTATCACTGATAAATGTGGTTCATCATATCTTTCTGCTTATAACTGTAAATGGGTTTATGTGTCTAGATATATTGAAGATAGATCGTTCCGAAGATTTGTGGAGTCTTGCCTAGAGGAAACAATTGTTGTATATGTTGACCATCTTCTCAGTCAGGTTTGCAGAACTCCCCTTGGTACTATTCAGATTAACTGTATACTTGTGATTTGGAGGGATGGTGGGAACATATATATGATGTAAAGTCATCACAAAGGGAGGACCCTTCCATGTTCTCTAGAATCATTCTGAAATGAGCTTTCTCTATTGTGTTCTTGGTTCAGACAGTATTTTTTACCGATTTCACTGATCATTTCACACTTCATTTCATCTTATCTCTTGCAATTGCTTGCACCTTTAGAAAAATTATATAAAAGAAGAAACGGTTGAGAGGATGAGGCTAGATGAAGAAGTGCTTATGGATTTCTTCAGAGAGCACACTAGTGTGACTGTAAGTATAATAACTGCTGGAAGTTTCGTACTATTTACAAGCTACAACTCCTTTGTTCAACAACATTATGTGGCAGTATGAATATTGAAAAGCATTTTCTGCAAGAGTAGGGTGCATTCATTTTGTGGTACAATACATCTTTTAGGTTAATGTATTTTTGCGTTCAAACACCTATCCTAGAATTCTAGTCCCACATTCTGGTTTGATTCTTCTATAATGTGGACCAGTTCTCTGACATGCTGTCTTTGCAACGTGGTTCAGAAAGTTGAAAACAGAGTACGAATTCTGGCTGATCTGAGGGAGCTTGCTTCAGCTGAGAGTCTGGATAGTTTCACTCTGATTTACACAAATATTCTGGAACATCAACCAGACTGCCCGGTAATTTCTTCCAAGCATTATAATTGCCCTTGTTTGATCACATACTATTACAGTTCATAAACTCTGTCGTCCCATTCATTTGTTTTGATGCTCTGCAATTTGGCTTGTCGGTTATGTAGTCGGAGGTTGTTGAGAAGCTCGTTGCACTGCGGGAAGGCATTCCACGGAAAGAAGCGAAGGAGGTAGGAACAAATTTTCTCACATCATAAGTATCTGGTGTGCAATTTGTTGATAGTCAAATTAGGTTTTCAGGAGAAATTTTGACAATTATGACGCCATTTATACATAAGTTCAGGTTTTCTTAAAGAAAACTTTTCCTGGTTTGCTGAAAAAATGGCTTACAGATTCTCGTATCCTACTCGCTTTTTAGGTCGTACAAGAATGCAAGGAGATATACGAAAACTCCCTCATAGATGGCAATCCTCCAAAGTCAGGGTTCGTGTTTGGTAAATTGAAGTGCCTAACAGTAAAGAAAGGCATATGGGGGAAGCTTGGACAGTGAGAATATGCTAGTACTGAACATAGTAAATGCACCCACAAAGACGGATTTGTTTTCTATTTTGCTCATTCTTTTGTTCATCTTTTAGGCCTATTGGCGTTTGTCTGCGAAGCATGAGAAGTTCTAGAATGTATTGTTTCTATTTGGTTAGCAGCAGGGAATTTTTGTGTAAAGATGGAACCCCAAACCCTTTATTATTTTCATTGCCCTTGAATAAAATGTCTAGTGATGTATATTGTTGAGTGACGTCAGCTGTGCATTATCATCCAAACTCCCAAGTAACTGAGCATGACGTCTCAAAGTTTTTTTTTTTCCTTCACGATCAACATGGTATCTCTGCTTTGCTGTTCTCTCTGTGCGCGAGATAGATGTGCCCCCTAATTGTAGAATACTCTCTCCGTTACAAAATAGATGACCCAATTTTATACTAACTTTAGAGATTGAGGGAGGGTTGCAGATTTCATTCACCAATGATAACATTCTTCCGTTACGTACTTTGACTTATAGTTGGACAATGAGGACCCAGTTGCAGAGAAGACTAGGCCTCTGTGCTTCACGCTTTCGCCTTCTTACCTCGAAGCCATGGCTGATCAGTGTAATGTTTCATACGAAGTTGTGCTTTAGCCAATTGCTGCTTCAGAAATTCAGAATACAGAAATCCCTTGCCTGCCTGAATCACCTCATCACTTCAGTAGAGTGTCAGATAAGGGAGGTAAAACCTTTGGACCGCTTTGGTGTTGTACAAAGCTGTGCGGCCGAGGATGGGAAGAAGTTTAAGTACATTTTTCTACAGAATTGGTCAGACCTAAAGATGTTAGACTTAGGACAGACCTAAACTTCAAATATTTTGAAATGGAGAACTCAGCTAGCTGAAAGCAGCATATCCCGGGGGATCGGGAGTACACAAATTGTCCGAGGTTTTACACAAGGGGCCCCAAGCAAGGAGGGTGTTCTTGAATAACTGTGAGGAAGATGGCAACCCCTCAACGAAGTGCATGGTGACATCTTGCCAAGCACCCTTGGGATTAGATGAAGGACGAGTCTGATATGTAGATTGAATTCCAGAGAATGTAGTCCTACTGTGGCGGCATAAAACTGGAAAAGCTTGTATTGGCCTCGTTTGCAAGCAAACATTACAGCCGATCCACCCTTGTTTAGTGATGTCATTGTGCAACAAAAATCCCTGGTCACTAGGACTTGCAGTGCTAACTACTCCCTCCGTTCACGAATATAAGATGTTTTGGATATTTCAGTATGGACTATATACTGACTGAAATGAGTGAACAAACACACTCAAACGTGTCTATACACTCCTAAGTAGATCTGATTCAGAAAAAAGTTAGAACATCTTATATCCGTAGCTGCCCTACACTGGATAATAATAATTGATCACTTGCTGCACCGACGCAGGTTGTACCACTGAAACAGCTTGCTATGGCCGTAGGTGCCTTGCACCGGATAAGCCATCAGCTGCCCTATCCTCTTGTCCTTACGTAAAAAATGATCTTGCAATCCAATTATGAAACATATTCAGGACGAGACACTTAGCCACTGCGTATGGGCGCCTCCAGATCTATTAGCAATCAGGCCACGGCGAACAGTGTCTCTGTTCGCCCCTAGCCAGGCCCCAGCGGTCCTATATCTATATGGGCAACGATGCTCGTCCTAAATTGGGCGGTCCTGCCGGTAGGTCGGACGACGAATTGGGGTACCAACCCGTGACGCTGACCGGGGACCGAGCAACCCCTATGACCCGGGCTTACCCAATCCAAGGAGGCAAAGAAAGGAAGGTGACATATTGTTTTCATCAAGCCAGGGTTCTTTCAACCCACAAGGATCTTTGTATTAGCTCCATTATTCCGCCATTTTACAGCTTACAAAGAAAAGGCACTTCAGCTTCCTCCTTGTCGACACAACGAACGAATAACTCAGCTGGGCTGGGCCGCGCCGCGCCCTACATGGTGCAAAAAGGATTCATATCCTACAAGGTATGTATCCTTTGAGCTTGCGATTCCGTTTGTGAGTCGGCGACAGCGGTGTCTTCGACGACAAAGCTCTCGATCTTGTGGAGCGACTGCAGAGCGACAAAGATGTCATGTTCAGGCACTTGTGGAATGGAAACAGAAAATTTTGTGTGGCACCCAAACGACTAGACGGCCATAGAAAGGGTTTCCTTTTTTAATACCTCGAGAGCAATATCAATTGGTGTCAGCTTAGAGACGTCGTCATGGCCCAGCTTAGATGCGATCTCTGCAAATGGTAAATGCAGATCTGTTATTCCTTGGAAGTCATATGCATATGTGATCGGATATTCGATAGATTGAAAGGCATGGGTTTGGTGTTTATTATGGAGATCATACCTTCGAGAGAAACTCTGACATCAGCATTTGCATACGCATCGCCCCTTTGCTCCGCGAGCGTGCTGAGTTTCGAAAAGGCCTAAAGATAGAAGGAATTCAGTCGGTCAGTCATACCACACTAACAGAGAATGCGGACAAATGTACACTAACACAACAGATAAAAACTTGGATTCCTGTGATACAACTTGTATATGGATCTTTATTGAAGTCCTCTGTTCCGAAACAGAATAGAAGAAAAACACAGAGCCTTGATTTTTTTTCACTACTAGCCCAAATTAATCTACCTTATTCATATCCATATTCTGATACGGCAAAAATTTAAAGATCAAGAAGTTACCATTGTGTATGGATCGCCGGATGGTTGATCTAGAAGAGGACGCGAGGCAGTCCCCACTTTAGCTATACGCCTTGCAAGAGCTTCCAACGGCACATCCAACCAAACAGATAGGCCCTTCTTCATATTTTTCCTGATAATACAAGAGATCACAACATTATCTATCAGCAAAAGAGAAGGGATAAACTATTCCACTAGGAGAAATAGGGTCAACTCAAAATACCAGTTAACTGGTCGGATAACAGCACCACCTCCAGTTGCAACAACTAATCGCCGCATTGAGGACAAATCCCTCAAGACGCTACTCTGGAAAGCATAAAAGAAGATAAAATTAACACTGAAGTTTCAAAAGGTAAAAATAAATAAACTCATATGTCAAAGCTTCCCATTCAGATCACTAGTAGCAAATGAAAGCTACAAATCAGAAGGATCAAGTTATTAACAGATAAATTGAGCAACCGTTACCTCATTATCCCTGAAGAAGGCTTCACTGTGAACCTTGAAAATTTGAGCAACTGAAGGCATGCCAACAGCTTGTTCGACCAATTTATCACTGTAAAAATTGCAGAGTAAAACAAACCTTGCCATTAATATCTATGAATCAGTACAAGCATCAAGATTGACTTTCCTTTTGCAAACTGCTATTGGTAGATTCATGAGAAAACACAAACCTATCGAAGAATGAATAACCCAAAACTTCAGCCAAGATCTTCCCCACCGTACTTTTGCCCGAACCCATCATACCTGCACACATGTATTCACTTATCAGTCACAAATACAGAACTTTAATCAGTGACTTGGCATTTTCAGTACTCATAATTTAGAAGGATCGAGAACTAACCAACTAGGTAAATGCACCGACCATTCAACTGGAAAAGAACCTCTTCTGATTTTCTCTGAAATCAAATTGGAAGCGTATTAGAATGGTGGCAAAATATACGCACACTCCAGCATCGAATCTGGTTCTGTTTTGTGTTTTCCCAGGAAATTCAGAATATTATTCAATACCTTCAACAAGAGGGCATCGTCAACGGAGTTATGCAAGTTCTCATGACCTGCAGAGGCACAAGATTAACGGAGAAAATGTCAATTCCACTGAATCTCGTCAACGCATAGATCACACGCCAAGTTTTTTTTTTTAACTGCTCTCTCATAAGGGCAAATCATATCATACACCTTCTCTCTTCCCCTTTCCTACTCTCCAGTAATCCCAATCGATTTGACATCCCATTCTTTCCTTCCTCCCAAACTCAACACCTCCCAACACACACACAGAAAAAACGCGCTAAAATTGGGCCCAGATGGCGTCAAACTTTCAGCCAAATCGTACTAATCTAACAAGCAGCACAAAAGGGGAAAAAGAAGGAGGATGTATCTACCTCCTCCGGACGATTTCTTGGCGCGGAGCGGGACGACGGGCTTGGCCCCGCGCGCCCGCACGGCGGCCGGCGACCCCACCAGATCACTGACCCGCAAGCTCACCATCCGAGCCCCGCTCTCGCCGCCGTACATCGCGCTCCGGCGGCGGCCGGAGCCGAACCCCGCGGCCCTCGACTGCAGCGCCAGCCCCACGCCCGCCTCCATTGCTCGCCGGCTGCTCTGCGGCGGCCACTACGCGGCGATGCGATCGGCTACGGCTCTCTCGCGCTTTCGGCAGGTGTCCGGTGGCTGCTGGGGGGCGGCGAGTGGTGGAATCGGAGCGGAAATGTGCGGGCTTGAAATAGCGGGGGTGCGCGTGCGCATCTGCCGGCAGCGCAGGACGCCCAGACGCTGCCGAGTAGTTGCGTAATCTGGACGTGAAATTACCGCGCTGCCCGTCGGCCTTTGACTCGGCATACCTATCGTCCCAGCCTGCCCCCTCTTGCTCTCTTCGGCTGTGTCATCGGTCAGGGGCATTTTGGTCAGAGAAATAACAAGTGGGGGGATCGAGCGGTGGATTTAGTAGGGAGATGACTCACCTACCGTGAGGTGCCACGACGGACTGACGGGGTTGGTGTGGAGCGCGGTATCTGGAGAGGATCGTGCCATGGACGGCTGTAGAATCGTAGAGGTGACGCCAGACCGTCCCTAGCCGTACATCTTTTCGCAGCCTGCGAGCAAATGCCTTCTTCTTCTTCCTTTTTGGGATATCCCAAATGTTCAATTAATTCAAATGATTTGAAGATTGCTGATCATGCCTGCCACGCGGTATATCCCAAATGTTTTGTGTGTGCAAATTTCATCCGTGGCAATGTATTTTAGGGCCCGTGCTCGACATCGGACAGGTGGAGGAGGCCCTAGTCGACTGCTTAAACATTGATTCTGCTACGCACAATAAAATGTCGTGTGCTATAATATATTTTCCCCATGTATGCAACATTGTTGTAAGATTTTTTTTTCTTCAAACTGCCCAAAAATGCTGATACATGCTACATTTTTTGATGTATAACAATAGACATTTAATGCTTGCTGCAAATAATTGAGAAAATCACTCATTTATGCAACACAGAATCCAATGCATGTAGCGCCGTGAAACAACTTTGCAACATGAACACAATCTTCACAATGGATGTTCGGGACATTGCAACATGTCACCCACATGTATGCAATAGAATACATACAAAACTTGCAACGTATCAAAACATCCAATTCCACATTTAGGGTGTGTTTGGTTGCAGTTACGAACTGGAATGTCACGGGTCCAACCCATTCCTGGGCCTCGTTCTCATGTTTAGTACATAGATGAACGGTGTGAGACCTCCAAAATGAGCGGAGGACGTGGAACCGGCTTTCTCCTCACACTCCCAGCCCCATCGCATCTCCTCCTTGTTGTGCCGCCACCACTCGTCCATCTCTATCCATCGATCTGCGTCTCGTCGTCCCTCCCCAATTCCTTCCCTTGAAGTCGCTAGACTCGTTCCTCTCTCGATCTGCAACACAACAGGGAAACATACCTCTCTCTCTCTCTCTCTCTCTCTCTCTCTCTCGCCACATGGCGGCGGCGAGATGAGCCAGGGCGGTGGGGGAAAGAGGAAGTTCATGGTTGTTGGGGCGCGCGATGTGCAGGGAAGTCGAGCGACGATGAGTAGGGAGGCTGGGCGGCAGCGGTGGGCATGGAGCGAACGAGCAATGGCGCTTGTAGCACAAGAAGGTGGCTAGCAGCAAAGAGGAGGATCAACAGCGGCAAGTAGCATTGCACTTTGTTGGATGCGAGACAAGCAACAACAACTGCTGAAAAATTGTTGTTGTACGAAACTATGAATGCATAGTGTAGTTCTTATTCTTCCCGTAAGGATGTTTTTTTTGCCCTCTACACAAATTGAATCATAGTATTGCAATGTCCTCTGTGCTGGTGATATACAAATGGAACCGTGAGGTGACCCAATCAATTTGATTTCATCATTCTTGTACAGGAGGTGAGGCGACCCAAATTCATTTAATTTCATCTGCCAACCAAACAGTAAAACGAATCCGTTCCATCCCACCTAATTGCATCTACCAAACACGGTAACGGAACCAACCTATTCCATTGGAATGGAACCATGACATTCCATTCCACCTGGTTCTCAAACCAAACACATCCTTAGAATGTCAAAATAGTTAACACTTTACAACCAAATTTTGGACCATTGACCTTGTTGCCTCAAGCTCAACGTGTTTGTCTAACCCGAGCCCCTCCATCGCCAGATATGGTGAGGCAGGGGCGCATCCCCCCTGCTCCCCTAGCATCCCTGAGCTTAGAGGCATGAAGGTCTTTAGACCGCTCCAACTTGAGGTCTTTGATGGCAAAAAATTCCCATACAAATAGGGGAAGAAGAGGAGTGGAAGACAGGTAGAGGAGGAATGACAAAGGAGGAATTTCATAAGAGAAGAAACTACCCAGGAGGAGCATCTCCCCGCCGAGGAGCGACGAAAAAGGAACCATAGTGAAAAGAAGATGATAGGGAAGGAAGCACTCGAAAAAGTTGTGTGAAGAGAAGACATTTGAGCACTGAGACACACGACGCAGCTTGTGCAAAGCAGGCACTTTCGGATACGGGGTGAAGGGGATTAGGGCATCTCGAACATAAACCCTCAAACCTTTCGAACCGAGCAGTTCAAATGTAGTTTGTCATCCAACACGGTACCCCATTGGTCCATGGGCCAGTCCGGTTGTCCGTTTTCCCGCAAACTAGATGCAAACCAGGGGGTCTTTGTGGGCATGCGTACTGTAGCCACGTACAACACCTGACACCCCGGTCCCACAAAATCCCTCTCAATCCAATAAACCTTCTACAGGCGAAGCAGTTGCCATACATTCATGCCGGTAAGCGGCGCTCCAAAGTGGACGCGACTCCACAACATTGATGCCTCTGACGCGACCGGATGAGCAAGCGGCGACGTTTCAATGCCAACACGGTGACCGGGAAGCCTACTCCGACCATTGCGACATATTGAAGCCGACTTCCCATCCCTTCGCCTGGTTGCATCTATTTAAGAAGAACTCTGGATATGGTGGTGTGAATTCTAACAATAAGAGAGGGGAAGGTACAAGTCCTAATCACGCGAGATGCGGGAGGGTGACAGGAGAAGATATACATGTTAAGCCCCTTTCGCAGTGGAGATAAAAACCCTACATCATGTTCTCCGAAAAGAGTTTCTTGCACATGGTGTCTGATTACAAATTATGTGAACTGGTAACTAGATGCTGAGGGGTGCTTATATAGAGTGCGCGACCCACCTCGTTCGCTATGTTACAGGTTAATGAAGATAATGAAAGATACACGCCCACTGCTACTGCTAACGGGCATCTTCAAGTGTAGATTAAATGCCAAGCCATCAAGTATACATTATTGTCCCAGTTAATGCTCTTGGCCATTGGAATGCTTCCATCCAAGTGATAGTACGTCTTTGCCATCCTAGTGAATCCCCATTCAGGTGACTCACCCGAGTGAACAAACGATGCTTCATGCCGATTGGTATTCCGGTACCCAGATCACATGGGCATGGGCCCCATGGGACTAAACCAGGTCTAGATCCTCATAAGCCTACTCAGTGGGAGATGACCTCGTCATTGGCCCCTGAATTCTCCAGGATGTTTTCGAGAATCAGATCTCGTAATCCATCGAATCTGAGTGGTTCTGCATGGAAAATGGCCTCCTCAATGCTTTTTGGCCGTTCCAAAAGAATTGTCTAGAGCATGATCCTGGTGGATTCTTGGAGTCAGCCTTTCGTGGTCCGAGTATTTCAAAACAGGTTCATTAGGAAAATTTTGGTGATACTGGAAATCATCTATCGAAAGAGGCTGACTAGTGATCCAATCAGGGATGTATCATGAAATTCTAGTGATAAACTTGGTGTTTGGATTAATAGTCTGGAGGAGATGCCAATAATTATCCAGGAGCAACACCAACTTTTATCAACTCCAATCCAAACTTGTGAATTCGACGCTTTGGAACCTAGAAGAAGGCCTAAACGGAGCCGCGGAGGGCATCAAATTCACCCTTTAAAAATGTCCCCTAGTGGACCAGTTCACTTGATTGGGTGGCTCACTGATTTCATGTGATGCGAGTGATCACATGATTTCTCTCGCATTTCTACGCAAAAAACACATATTGAGATGCTCTTTGTCGGAATGAAATTTCCATCTGATTGGATCACCTTGTGAAAAGCTATCTATGAGCGGATCAGAGGAAATTCTCTATTTTTATCCAAAGGTTTTATGCAGATTCATCGGGATTTGATGGGAAAATTCAGAAATAAGATTTTTTGATTCTCGCACTCAAATCTCGTGCACTATAGCACGCGTGATGATGAGCGCTGATGTCACCTCGGTTAGCGCAACCACTAACCCCATTTGCCATAATCGCAGTAGTTTGGAGAACCATTGATTTGAGCAATGAATGGTCAAGAATCCGTGTCTCTTGCAGCCTCCCTGCTATAAATAAAAGACAGAAGGGGTAAATCACAAATCTTGCTTCCTTCCCAAATATCTTACCGAAACCACCGCCACACCCCCATGTGATCCACTCGCAATTGCTCCTCCCGTCCGCTGCCACCGCCATGGCTAGGGACAAGACCTGCAATTTGGAGCTGAAGAAGGCAAAGAGAATGAAGAGGGAGAACTTGTCGTTGTTGTTCACTCCTCCCGGCTGGATCCGAGGTGACAGGCTGCCGTCTTTGGTGACCGAAGAAATGGTGCCCCGACTCATTGATGAGGGACTCGTGCTGGAGGAGGGTTGGAGGTTGCTGCTAGCCAGCGAGCTAGAACCAGTTCCAAAACAGATGAGCGGGAACTTCTCGTTTCCCATATCAAAAGAGGATTTTCTTTACCGCCACATCCTTCTTCAGGCCTTTCCTTATATTTTACAGGGCCCAACTTCACAATTTCCCCTCAAATTTTATTACCTATCTTTGTCTCTCTTTGCGAGAACTACATCCGAACCAACCCACACCGGGGATTCTTTAAGCATTTTTTTCTTTTGATCCCAAAATGTGAAGAAAGCATCCCAGAAGGGCCAAAAACCAATTTGATTCAACTGTGTGGTGGATTAGGAGTTTAATTGAAGAAATCTGGTACTTATCCTGAGTTGAAGTTTCCTATAACGATAAAGGGGATGCAGGGAACTTGGTTCTACTGAAAGTACATCGCCACATCTAAATATGTCACCGGCCTTCCTCCTTTTTCTCCGGAGCGTCTCCCAAATCCGCCCAAGAAAAACCTAAAACTCACCAAAGCATAAAATTAGATGTGGATATCACGATACTCATGTTAGTTGGGATAAAAAAGGAAAGGACTACAAGGAATCGATCACTTATAGGTTTGTATTAGTCATTGCATCCAACCGCTCCAAGATAGGGAAAGATGCATGTATACATAGCAGGGTATGAATGACTCGATCCGAGTGAACTCGAACCCAATCACCAAGGGCGAGGTCGAATCAAAGTTGATGCATATCACCATGGAACAAGACGAGATATGAGCTGGGAGTGTGCAGCCTTGCGATGCTAATAATCTCCCAGTCACGGTAAGCTTCTCCATTTTAATCATTAACTACAATCGGTTTGCAAAGTCGAATGGAAATCCTTAAAATGATCTTTCCAGTGAGGGCATGATCAATGCACCCACTGGGTGTAGCCTCCGAGACTCTAATTGATTATTGCATTCGGTTGGAGTCTCAAGAACAAGTATCTCTTAATCCTCATAGATCTAGATTGCACATTAGAACCATGGCTTCACTTGGTGGCTAGAGATCATGCACCCACTAGGTGTAGCCTCCGAGACTCTAATCGATTGCTGCATTCGGTTGGAGTCTCAAGAACAAGTATCTCTTAATCCTCATATATCTAGATTTCACATTAGAACCATGTCTTCACTTGGTTGGCTAGAGATCTGAGTGGATTGTTTTTAGATTTTTTTTCCAGTAGGGGCACGATCGGTTGGAGTCTCAAGAATAACTAGTTTTAAACTTCATGAATCTAGTTTATACATTAGACCATGGTTTTCACTCGGTTATTAAATGGTCTGAGTAGACATACTTCAACCTTCATGAGATGATTGTAGTTTTGAACATCCAAGTCTAACTTTGTCTTTGTTTTGCACAGAAAACATGTGAGCTTGGCTCCAAATATCTAGTTGGAGAAGATATGCCAAGAGCTTGGTGAGGAACAAGCCAAGTCAATTCGGCTCAAAAGAGAGAAAACTACTATGGGAGGTAACCTTTTGTCTTTTGATTCGATTAATCTTAGATTATGTTCCTTGTTTGATTCTAAAGGACACCAACTTCAACAAATGTGCATGCTGAAAATGTCCTTTTAAACAAATGACTAAGGAACTGTATTTCTCTAGAGACGGTAAAGAAAGCCTTGGAGGATAAAGACACGACACTTGTCGTGGCTTGGGAGGAAGTTAAAGAGAAAGCCAAGAGATTCGACGACAAGCTGGAGGAGCTTAGAGAGACCAAAGAAATGAATGATCACTATATGAAGGAAATTAAGGACACGAAGAAACAAATTGATACTCTTAAAGCATCTGGGCCCAATTGGCACATTAAGTACATGGAGATGTTTGACGTGATGGAGAATAACCAGATGCAACATGAGAAGGATCTTGGTGAGCTCAATCAAAATAAGGCTAAAGCTAAAGCTTTCCTTGTGAGCTAGCTAGACGTAGTTAATCAGAAGCTTGAAGGTAAAAACATGTAGTTTTCCCGAATGAATTTCACTATGATATAGTTATGATCCAAACCTCATCTCGCAGCATGTTCTAACTTCCTTTATGTGATATATTGTCATGATTCGAATGTGGAAGAATAGAAAGTGCAGAAGGAGATTGAAGCATACGGAATGAGCATCAAAGAAACTCCTGGGGCATCCACTCGACTTGCTGAGGTTGCAATCCAACTAGAAAAGCACGTTGAAGCGGCAAAAAGCATTGTAGCCCAAGTGAAGAAATCTATGAAAAACATCAATGCAGCCTTGCGCCCTGATGTCTAATACACAACTTATTCTTGTAGACTCGTGTTGCGCTTCCAAGCGCGGAGTTTTGTAGGACAACAACAAATTTCTCTCAAGTGGAATGACCTAATGTTTATCAATCTATGGGAGGCGTAGGATCAAGATAGTCTCTCTCAAACAACCCTGCAATCAAATGCAAGAAATCTCTTGTGTCCCCAACATGCCAAATCCAATGGTAAATTGTATAGGTGCACTAGTTCGGCAAGAGAGATGGTGATACAAGTGTATGGATAGTAAATATAAATTTTTGTAATCTAAAAATATAAAAATAGCAAGGTAGCAAGTGATAAAACGGAGCACAATCGGTATTGCAATGCTTAAAAATAAGGCCTAGGGTTCATACTTTCACTAGTGCAATCTCTCAACAATGCTAGCATAACTGAATCATATTCAGCGTGCGACAAAGAATCACTCCAAAGTTTCTATCGGAGAACATAGGACGAAAACGTGTATCAACCCCTATGCATAGATTACCCCAATGTCACCATGGGAATCCGCAAGTTGAATACCAAAACATACATCAAGTAACTCAATAGAATACCCCATTGTCACCACAGGTATCCACATGCAAGACATACATCAAGTGAACTCAAATCCAATATTCAATGCAACATAACGAAACCCCAGAGAGCAAGACTGAATTCATCACAACAAGATAGAGAGGGAGAAACACCAAATGACCCAACTATATTAACAAAGCTCGCAGTACATCAAGATCGTGCCAAATAAAGAACAAGAGAGAGAGAGAGATATCAAACACATAGCTACTGGTACTTACCCTCAGTCCCGAGGGTGAATGATACGTCTCCAACGTACCTATAATTTTTTTTGTTCCATGCTATTATAGTATCAATCTTGGATGTTTATTATGCAATTATATATCATTTATTGGGACTAGCCTATGAACCTAGTGCCTAGTGTCACTTTTTGTTTTTTGCTTTTCAGAAAATTGGTACCAAACGGATGCCGCTCCTTGTGGTAAACATAAAATACACCTGGGTTGGTCATGATGTAAACATAAAATAAAAGCCTGGGCTAGATGGGCAACCGCCCTCGCATAGCCCAGTTGATACTCTGCTCCATATAAGAAAAACTACGCGAGCTGCTAGGTCCCTGATGTAAGCCGCTCCTTGTGCAACTCTCTCGTTTATTTTTGACGATTCTTTTTTGGGACATAAGAGACTCCAAAGCTTTGAGAGAGTACCAGAAGAGCCACGAGGAGGTGACAAGGTACTTGGGTGCGGCCAGGGGGGTGGACGTGCCAAGATACGTTGGGGGGCCCTGTGGCCCCTCTTTGCGTGATTCCAACACTGAAAATTCTTATATATTAAAAAAGAAATTTAACCTAAAACTTCCGCTCCGCCGCCGCAAGCCTATGTGTACCAAAGTGATATCATCTGGAAGCCTTCTCTGGCACCCTGCCGGAGGGGGAAATCATCACTGGAGACCATCTACCATCTTCATCATCCCAGCGGCCACCATAACGAGGAAGGATTAGTTCACTTCTACTTGTGAGTTGCATTGGGATTTCCTCAAAGAGAGGATGATGTAGTATAGTAGAGATAAGTATTTCCCTCAGTTAAGAACCAAGCTTATCAATTCAGTAGGAGAACCATGCAAGACCTCATGAACAACACGTACACACAAAATAACAAGTACTTCCACCCAACGCAAACAAGGGGTTGTCAATGGATTAAATCTCGTAGTGATAGATAGCTAAACAAAAACACAAAATAAAATAAAGGTAAATAAATTGCAGCAAGGTATTTTTGGATTTTAATATATGATAAAAATAGACCCGAGGCCATAGTTTTCACTAGAGGCTTCTCTCTTAAACATAACATACGGTGGGTAAACAAATTACTGTTGGGCAATTCATAGAAAAGTGCATAGTTATGACAATATTCGAGGCAATGATCATGTATATAGGCATCACGTCTAAGACAAGTAAACCGACTCCTTCTTGCATCTACTACTATAACTCCACACATCAACTGCTATCCAACATGCATCTAAGTATTAAATTCATAAAGAAGAGAGTACTGCCTTAAGCAAGATGGCATGATGTAGACAAAATAAACCCAATTAATATGAATAAAACCCATATTTTTATCCTTGATGGCAATGATACAAATACGTGGCATATCCCTTTCTGCCACTAGGATGGAGCAATGCAAGATTGAACCCATCACAAAGCACCTCTCCCATTGCAAGATAAATCAATCTAGTTGGCCAAAGCAAACGATAGATCAGAGAGAAATACAAAGCTGTCACAATCATGCATAAAAGAGTTCAGAGAAGACTCAAATAATATTCATGAATAATCTGATCATAAACCCACAATTAATCGGAGCCCAACAAACACACCGCAGAAAAGGATTACATCAAATAGATCTCCAAGAACATCGAGGAGAACATTGTATTAAAGATCAAAGAAAGAGAAAAAGCCATCTAGGTACTAGCTATGGACTCGTAGGTCCATGGTAAACTACTCACACATCATCGGAAGGGCAACAAGGTTGATATAGAGGCCCTTCGTAATTGATTTCCCCTCCGGCAGAGTACAAGAAAAGGTCTCCAGATGGGATCTCCAAAGAACACAAACTTGCGGCGGCGGAAAAAGAATTTTGGGTGGCTCTCTGATGTATTGGGAATATTTGGGAATTTATAGTGCTAGAATTAGGTCAAGAGGTGCCACGAGGGTCCCACAAGCCTAGGGGCGCGTCCCCCCTAGGGCACGCCTGGCAGTCTTGCCGCTCCCTCGTGACTCTCCAGGTCTTCTCATGAAGCTTCTAGGGTCCCTTCTAGTCCAAAAAAGATCATCAAAAAGTTTCATAGTGTTTGGACTCCGTTTGGTACTGATTTTCTGAAAAGCCAAAACTAGCAAAAAATAGCAACCGGTGCCCAGTGTTTTTTGTAATGATATGGACTCGTAGGTCTGTGGTAAACTACTTATGCATCACCGGAAGGCAGCAAGGATGGTGTAGAAGCCCTTAATGATCGATTCCCCAAAGGCCTTCAGATGGGCTCGTGGAAGAATAGAAGCTTACATGGCGGAAAAAGTGTTTCGGGTGGCTCTTTGGTATATTGGGAATATTTGGGAATTTACAGAGGCGGAATTAGGCCAAAAGGCGCCATGAGGGGCCCACAAGCTCATGGGGCGCCCCCCTGGGACGCTCCTAGTGAGCTTGTCGCTCCCTTGTGACTCTTCTGGTCTTCTCCCGAACCTCCATGGGTCCCTTCTGGTCCAGAAAAAATTAATCCAAAGATTTTTGTCTGTTTGGACTCCGTTGATATTGATTTTCTGAAAATCCAAAAACAAACAAAAAACAGCAACTGGCACTAGGTTAATAGGTTAGCCCCAAAAATAATACAAAATAGCATATAAAACATCTAAGATTGATACTATAATAGCATGGAACAATCTAAAATTATAGATAAGTTGGAGATGTATCATGCGTCCCACCTATCAGGGAGACAAATCATTTTTTGCCCATAATAAGGAGGCACTTCCTTGTGTGCGATGATGTAGCTGTTGCGTCCTAGTTGTGAGGGGGTGGAAACATATTTTTTGCATAATAAGGAGACACTTCCTTGTGTGGGCGTGAGGTTGCCATTGCCATGACTCGACTGCAGTGTGAGGCTGCCAGCGCCAAAAAATAACAGGAGGTGTGGGTGAGTAGAGGGATGGCCCGGCCAGCGGTGGGAGTAGGGTGGGCGTTGAGGCCTGCATGACATCACAACTGGCCACGAGAGGGCAGGAGTAGGCGGTCTTGCCGGTGCTGGTTTGGGCGGCTGGAGTGAGGAGATCAGAGATTGAAGAAGCACCACGGCAGTTGGATTGACATCCAACGGTCATTGCCGCTAGAATCGTTTGACTACAGGTTGGCAAAGCCTTGCATACATGTCAACTTGGTAGGCCCACAAGTCAGCCTCCAAATCTGTGGCAAACAACATACAACCATTTGCTATTGTTTTCAATAATTTTTAGCCCATTTGGTAATGCTTAAGAAATTTATTGCAGCCCATGTTTTTTTTGTTAGCATTACAACACATATTCTGGCCAGGGTTAAAAATTCCAACAAAATTTTGCATATTTGGTGGGATCCGAACTGTTTTTAATTCCGAAATTTTGAGTCAGATTCAAACTAATTCAAAATAAAATTATATCAATTTAAAATACAATGAAATTATTCGGGCAATAAATTTCAATGGAATTTAAAATCTCAAAATATGAAATAACGAAATATGAAACTAATTTCTATTTTTCTATATTTTAAAAAAATTACAGCCCATTTCGTATTACTTATAGCCCATTTTCTAGGCAAGACGAATGCATCCCTCCTCGTCTTGAAAGATTTACAGCCCAGCAGGTCGGAGAAAAGCAAGTAGGCCTCGGTCAGGTATTCTTAAAAAAGATAAAGATGGGCTACCATTGTCACAAAGAAAAAACACATAGGTTGGTTATGTGGTAAACATAAAATAAAAGCCTCAGCTAGACGGGCAACAACCCCCGCACAACCCAGTTGATACTCTGCTCTATCTAAAAAAATTACGCGAGCTGCTGGGTCCTTGAAGTCAGCCGCTCCTTGTGCAATTCTCTCGTTTATTAACTACGTCGGCAATGTCATGGGACCCAGATGTTAGGAAATCATTACTAGGAAGCATTTTTTTGCTTGTAATGAGGAGGCACTTGCTTGCGTACGGCCATGGCCCTGTGGGTCCCCACTATCATCCTCTGCACATATAGTCATCTCCTGATTCCTGTTGTTTGCGACCATGTTGGCAACACCTGACGACACCGCGGCGAGCGCAACAAGGCAGAGGACGATGAAGAGGGCCTCACGGGCTCTATGGATGGTTAGGTAAAATGCACACTACTCATCCAGGAAGCCAGGATCATCGCCCCCCATGTCTCACATGGCATTGTTGTTTGCCTGCTCGCCGGCGATTTGTCCCTCAGTGAGCCAGTGCTCATTGAGGAGATGGAGGTTGTAGCATTGGTCCTCCTGCGCTTGTGTGTGTGACCTGGGAAGCGCTTCAGGCGAATCCCGACGGAGCGGGGCGCACGATAGTGCTACCGACCGCATGGGTGGCAACAGGCGGTCCCGACAGAGCTGGTTTGGGTGGCTAGAGGAAGAATATGGGATTAGAACGCACGACATGTGTTGTGTAGTAGCTAAAAAGGAATAAGAAGAGGGACTTGAACCCGGGCAGGCGACAACAAGATTTGTGATGTCCACCACCCCACCCAGAAGAGCACATCATAACTTCCCACTACAACGATGGAGAATTTATCTTATACATTTGTCCTTTATGAATATATGGTGATGTTCACTATGTTGACCACGAGTTGCTTAGTCTTGAACCTAGTGGGTACAGATGACAGGAGAGGAATAACAAGTTGGTAGAAAAAAATCTAAAAAAAATGCGAATTCACTTATATTCGAGCAGAGCGCATAACCAACAATGAAAGTTGCAATTGAATGAGGATATATGATGATACTTACTACACATGTAGGATCCCATTTCGAAGTGGGTCCATCACGTGAGCGTCAATCACTGGGTGGGCGCCTCTCTCCCAATAAATATGGGCTCTTTGTGTTGGGCTTCAATAAATGGGTGGGCCATGTTCCATACTCTTCGGCCATCAGAGTGTATGCACTAGTGCTTCCTCTCATTTCTAACTGCTCATTGAATTGACAAAAAGCATATTTTTTTATAGTGGGTAAAGCTTGATGATGTTGTGGCTCCACATGGGCACTTTACTAAATTTTATTCTTAAGACGCACGATGATTGATACGTCTCCAACGTATCTATAAATTTTGATTGTTCCATGCTATTATAGTATCAATCTTGGCTGTTTTATATGCAATTATATATCATTTTTTGGGAATAACCTATTAACTTAGTCCCCAATGTCAGTTGCTGTTTTTTTGCTTGTTTTTGGCTTTTCAGAAAATCAGTACTAAACAGAGTCCAAACACTACGAAGCTTTTTGATGGTTTTTTCTGGACCAGAAGGGACCCTAGAAGGTTCGGTAGAAGACCTGACGAGCCACGATGGAGCAACAAGCTCGGGAGGCGCGCCCCAGGCTTGTGGCCCCCTCATGGCACCTCTTGACCTAATTCCACCTTTATAAATCCCCAAATATTTCCAATACATCAGAGAGCCACCCAAAATACTTTTTCTGCCATCGCAAGTTTCTGCTCTTCTGAGATCCCATCTGGAGGCCTTCTCCAGTACTCTGCCGGAGGGGGAATCGGTCATGGAGGGCCTCTACATCAACCTTGTTGCCCTTCTGATGATGTGTGAGTAGTTTACCACAGACCTACGGGTCCATAGCTAGTAGTTATATGGCTTCTTCTTCTCTCTCTCTCTCTCTCTCTCTCTCTCTCTCTCTCTCTTTAATCTTCAATACAATATTCTCCGTGATGTTCTTGGAGATCTATTCAATGTAATCTTCTTTGGCGGTGTGTTTGTTGGGATCCGATGAATTATGGGTTTATGATCAGATTATTCATGAATATTATTTGAGTCTTTTTCGAATTCGTATATGCATGATTATTATAGCTTTGTATTTCTCTCTGATCTTTCCGTTTAGTTTGGCCAACTAGATTGATTTATCTTGCAATGGGAGAGGTGCTTTATAATGGGCTCAACCTTGTGGTGCTCAAACCCAGTGACAGAAGGGGACCTGACACGTATTTGTATTGTTTGCATTAAGGGGAAAACAACGGGGTTTATTCATATTGGTTGGATTTACTTTGTCTACATCATGTCGTCTTGCTTAAGGCGTTACTCTATTTTTTATGAACTTAATACTCTAGATGCATGCTGGATAGCGGTCGATGTGTGGAGTAATAGTAATAGATGCAGGAAGGAGTCGGTCTACTTGTCTCGGACGTGATGCCTATATACATGATCACTGCCATGGATATCGTCATAAATATGCGCTTTTCTATCAATTACCCAACAGCAATTTGTTTACCCATTGTATGCTTTTTGTTCGAGAGAGAAGTATCTAATGAAAACTATGGCCCCCCAGGTCTACCTTTATCATATATTAAAATTCAAAAATACCTTGATGCAATTTATTTACCGTTCTTTCATTTTGTGTTTTTGTTTATCTATCTACCATTATCATACTTGATCCTTGCAATTAACCACCAAGGGGATTGACAACCCCCTTGATCGCGTTGGGTGCAAGTATTTATTCTTGCATGTGTAGGTGTTGTTCACGAGGTCTTGCGTGGTTCTCCTATTGGATTGATAACCTTGGTTCTTAACTAAGGGAAATACTTATGGCACCGTTGCCGGGGAGACATCATCAAAACCTATCAAGTACCATCGCATAAACTTTCATCTCCTTGCATTTACTTTCATTTGCCATTTGCCTCTCATCTTCATATCCCCCACTTCTAAAACATTTTCACAAAAACACAAAAATATTTTTCATTTTCCTTTTTGCTTGTTTGCTTGTTTGCATACTTTTAGTCGCTACCATGTCTAAGTTTGTTATCCAAAAATATGAGGATGGTAAAGTTCCCAAAGTTGAAATTCCCACAAGTTTGGTTTCTAAATTTTTTGTTGCAGGAAGTGGGAACATCATAGGGAAAAGTGTTATTCAGGAATTCTTTAATTGCATGGGGTCATTGGTTTGTGATGACATTCCTATCCTAAAAAGAACTAAGAGTTACGCCGAACCTATTTCAGCACTTGTTCTTAATCTTGAGAGAAAATTTATGCGTACTCACCCCACTTTGTAGAGATTGTTCTATGAATTACCTGTTATAAATAACCCTAGGGCTAAAAATATATCTACTCTTGTCCTTATCAATGAATTTGATTATATAGTACGTGAGGCTAGGGAGATCTTTGATTTTTACAATATGAGCCATGAACGCCCCGTTACAGATGAAATCCTATACGATGAAGATTATCTGTTGAGATATTTGTTTCGTCATAATCATACTTTCGACGAAAATACCAAAAAGGAAGTTCCTCCCATGCAAATTATCCAACGAGTTTTCAATGGTATTAATCAACAATATTCTTGGATAGTAAAGGGGAACCAACAAAGGTTTGAGGAAGGTTGCTTTGACAATGCTAAAATTGTGGTTAATGATGTGTTCCCCATTGTTTTTGAACATCCTCCCGATGAACACGCACCCAATGATGCAAAAACTAAGGATGACAACACTTGAAACTATGCATTACGCATAGCTAGGGGCATAAAACAATAGCACTTGTTGGGAGGAACCAATAGTTATCTTTATTTTTCTTGTTTCTTTTCTGGTTTTGTGTGTGCACACAATTATGGTGCTGGTATGGTTGTGTTTTTGTGTTTAAATTAGTGTTGTGCCAAGTAAAGCCTTTGGGATGATTTGGTTGATAGTTTATTTGATTCTATGAAAAAATAGAAACTTTTGCGCCCAGTAGCAGAATTGTTTAAATTCACTGGAACGTTATAAAATTCTAATTGTTTTACACATGATTGATAAACAAAATTCCCATGTTTCCCTAATTTTTCAGAATTTTTGGAGTTACAGAATTATAGTCATTGTCCAGATCATTACACACTGTTCTGTTTTTGACAGATTCTATTTTCGTTGTATTGTTTGCTTGTTTTAATGAATCTATGGATTGAATTGGGGTGTATAATTCATGGTGAAGATAGAATACTGTAGGTATTATGCAATAATAAAATATGAATGGGTTTACAACAGTACCTAAATTTTATGATTTGCTTGTTATACTAACGGATCTCATGAGTTCTCTGTTGAGTTTTGTGTGCTGAAGTTTTCAAGTTTTAAGTGAGATCGCGATGGATGAAGGAATAAGGAGTGGCAAGACCCTAATCTTGGAGATGCGCAAGGCACCCAAGGCAATATTCAAGGACACCGAAGACTCTAAGCTTGGGGATGCCCGGGATGGCATCCCCTCTTTTTCTACCAACCATCGGTAAATTACTTGGAGCTATATTTTTATTCATCACATGATATGAGGTTAGTTTGGAGCGTCATGTATTATATGAGTGTTTGCTTTGTTTGATTTGTAGTTTGCCACAATCATATTTTCTGTACACGCCTTTTTGAGAGGGACACACATTATTCATGATTTATTAGAATACTCTACGTGCTTCACTTATATCTTTTGAGCTTGGCAGTTGCTCTAGTACTTCACTTATATCTTTTAGAGCACGATGATGGTTATATTTTAAAGAAATAGTTGCACTCTCACACTTCACTTATATAGTTTTGAGAGTTTGATAAATAGTAATGCAAATATGCACTGGTTGTGAAATTGGTCCTAATATGATAGATATTCAAGAGGGATATAATAAAAACTTTCATGTAGATCACTGAATATGATAAGTTTGATTCCTTGCAATAGTTTTGCAATATAAAGATTGTAATATGTGGGAGGTACTAGTGAATGATTATGGTTTAGTAAGAATATTGGTGTTAAGGTTTGTGATTCCCGAAGCATGCATGTATAGTCTCCTATTATGCTAAGAAGTTGGAGCACGATTTATTATTAAGTGTCTTCATTTGCGTGAAGGCCGGGAGCGCATGATGGTTAACTCCTACCAACCTCCCCAATAGGGGCATGCGTGGCGGTACTTTGCTTTGAGGGCTAATAAACTTTGGCAATAAGTATGTGAGTTCGTTATGGCTAATATGAGTCCACGGATTATACGCACTCTCACCTTTCCGCCATTTGCTAGCCTCTCTGGTACCATGCATTGACCTTTCTTACCTCGCGATGTGGTGCAAACTTTGCCGATGCATCCAAACCCCGTGATAATATACGCTTTACCACACATAAACCTCCTTATATCTTCCTCAAAACAACCACCATACCTACCAATCGTGGCACTTTTCATAAATATCCCGAGATATATTGCCATGCAACTTCCACCGTTCCGTTATTATGGCACACATCATTGTTGTCATATTGCTTTGCATGATCATATTGCTGACATAGTATTTGTGGCTCCGCCACCGTTCATCATTTTTTATAGATGTTACGCTAGATCATTTCACATCCTGGTACACTGTCAGAGACATTCATATAGAGCCATATTTTGTTCTAGTATCGAGTTGTAATTTTGAGTTGTAAGTAAATAGAAGTGTGCTGATCATCGTATTAATTATTAGAGCATTGTCCCAAGTGAGGAAAAAAAGGCCAAAAAGAGCCAAAAAAAGAGAGGCCAAAAAGAGCCCACCAAAAACGATGAAAATGAGAGAAAAAGAGAGAGGGGCAATGTTACTATCCTTTTCCACACTTGTGCTTCAAAGTAGACCATGTTTTCCATATAGAAAGTCTCCTATGTAGTCACTTTCATGTAACTAGTGGGAGTTTTTCATTATAGAACTTGGTTTGTATATTCCGATGATGGGCTTCCTCAAATGCCCAAGGTCTTCTAGAGCAGGCAAGTTGGAGCACACCCACTTAGTTTTAATATTTGAGATTTCATACACTTATAGCTCTTAGTGCATCTATTGCATGGCAATCCCTACTCCTTGCATTGACATCAATTGATTGGCATCTCCATAGCCTGTTGATTAGCCTCGTTGATGTGAGACTTCCTTCTTTTTTGTCTTCTCCATATCAATCTCTACCACCATACTCTATTCCACCCATAGTGTTATATCCACGGCTTGCACTCATGTATTGCGTGAGGATTGGAAGAGCTGAAGCACGTTAAAAAGTATGAACCAATTGCTTGGCTGACATCGGGGTAGTGCATGATTTATACTTTGTGTTAAGAAGATGGAGCGTGACAAGGCTATATGATTTAGTAGGGATAGCGCTCCTTAGCACTGATATTTTGAAAGGCGTGATTGTTTGTTGGTATGTCTGAGTATTGATGTATTTATGTCAAATTATAGACTATTGCTCTGAATCATTTGGATCTAAATATTCATATCATAAAAGAAAGATTACGTGATGAACATGTTAGGTACCATTCCACATCAAAAATTCAGTTTTTATCATTTACCTACTCAAGGACGAGCATCAATTAAGCTTGGGGATGTTTGATACGTCTCCAACGTATCTATAATTTTTGCTTGTTTCATGCTATTATAGTAT
Source organism: Aegilops speltoides (assembly GCA_021437245.1). NCBI lineage: Eukaryota > Viridiplantae > Streptophyta > Magnoliopsida > Poales > Poaceae > Aegilops > Aegilops speltoides. The sequence goes on from CM038146.1 coordinate 421,457,392, forward strand.
CAATCTTGGATGTTTATATGCAATTATATATCATTTTTTGGGACTAACATATTTACCTTGTGCCCAGTGCCAGTTGCTGTTTTTTGCTTGTCAGTAAATCAATACCAAATGGAGGCCAAATGCTACAAAACTTTTTGATGATTTTTTCTGGACCAGAAGGGACCCTAGAAGGTTCAGGAGAAGATCCGATGAGCCACGAGGGAGCGACAAGCTCGGGAGGCATGCCCTAGGGAGGTAGGCACCCCCCAGGCTTATGGGCCCCTCATGGCAACTCTTGACCTAATTCCACATATGTAAACTCCCATATATTCCCAATACATCATAGAGCCACCCAAAATAATCTTTTCAACGTCGCAAGTTTCTGTTCTTCCGAGATCCCATCTGGAGGCCTTCTCCGGTACTCTGCCAGAGGGGGAATGGATAATGGAGTGCCTTTACATCAACCTTGCCGCCCTTTCGATGAAGTGTGAGTAGTTTACCACAGACCTACGGGTCCACAGCTAGTAGCTAGATGGCGTCTTCTGTCTCTTTTATCTTCAATACAATGTTCTCCTCGATGTTCTTGGAGATCTATTCAATGTAATCCTTTTTGCGTTGTGTTTGTTGAGATTTGATGAATTGTGGGTTTATGATTAGTGTTATGACCGACATATAGGGGCTTAGCCCAGTTAGTTGTGGCCCAGTCTATCTTATCGTTATTAGGGGCTTACCCCAATTATCATTATTAGGGGCTTGGGAGTCAAGTAAACCTCTCTATATAAGGAGAGGAGATGTATCAATCTAATCAAGCAAAGAAGCAATCATATTTGCTCGGCTTCCTTAGGGAGCCGGGAGACTTAACCCTAGCCGCCTCCTCCCCTGCGCCATCTCCCTCTCAGCCGCCGCCTCCTCGCGCACGAGGTGCCTAGCCGTCGCCGGCCGCGAGTTCGTCCATGACCAGCTCCCTCCTTCCCCTACAATATCCGGCCTAGACCCGGTAGAACCGTAGCTTCTACTAGTTTGGTATCAGATAGCTCAGTTCCAATCATGTCTTTGCCGTCGCCCACCCCGTCACTTCCACTGCCGACCAGCACCACCGCGCCGCTGGCAATCTCCACCGCGCCGCTGCCCTCCCCATCCATGCCGCTGGTCGCATCCTCCAACGCCGCCACCGCCCAAATGCCGGCGCCCTCCACCGCACCACCAGCCGCCGCTTACACCCCGGAGGAGTTCACCATGGTCCTCAACAACCTCGTCGCAACCGTCCAGGGGATCCGGCTGTACCTGACCAGCCCCTACGAGCCGCCGCCGCCCCTGCCGTCGACCGCCGCCACCGGGCCACCGGCCCTACCGTGGTACTCGCCGCATCTAGGGGCCTCCGCGGTGTTCCTGGGACACAATTGCAGCTGCCGCTGCTGCCCGCCACCGCCCTGCAGTGGCAGCAGTGGCTGCTGCCATCCCCGTCCGCCGACGCGCCTCCAACGCCCATCGCCGCCCCCGTGCTGTCATGGCAGCCGCCGCACCAAGCAGCCTTCGCCGTGTTCGCCGGGCCATTGTAGCAGCCGCTGCAGCTGCCATCCATCGCCACCATCGCCCAGCCCTGGCTGCAGTGGCAGCCGCTCCTGGCGGCCTCCGCCGCGCCCCGCGCTCCACCACAGCAGCCGTTGTAGCTGCAGCAGCTACCGCTGGTCAGCTCCGGCCCTTCATCGACCGCGCCAGCGGGTGTTCCACTCCACTAAGTCCGGTTCCCGTCCTCGCCGTCCCTGCTACCGGCTTGGTTGACTGAGTCGTCGTCTCAGCCAGTCTACATGATGGCCTCGAGACAGCCACACGTGTCATCACAGCAGGCGCAGAATGGCGGATCCTTCAGTTCCGCGTGTCCCTACATTGGCCTCGACGCGACGCAGTTCCACGGCCCCCCTGTGATCATCGACCCAGCACCACTGCTCCGCACTGCTGAGCCGTACCCCCACGGTGATCATACCGAGACGGCGCCGTACCCCCACGGCGGTCACACTCAGACGGCGCCGCGCTTCGCCAAGCTCGCCTTCGCCACCTACGACGGCACCGAGGACCCCCTCAACTGTCTTAATCAGTGTGACCAGTTCTTCCAGGGGCAACGCGCGCTCGCGTCGGACTGCACCTGTCTCGCTTCATATCACCTCTGAGGCGTCGCACAGACTTGGTATTAGGCTCTCGAGCAGGACGAGGACGGCATGCCTCCATGGGAGCGTTTTTGTGAGCTCTACCTCCTTCACTTTGGACCGCCGATACGAGGGAGCCGGCTGGTGGAGTTGGGCCGTCTTCCCTTCACCTCTACGATGCAGGACTTCACCGACCGCTTTCAGGCCCTAGCGTGCCACGCGCCTTGCGTGACGGTCGCCAGCGGGCTGAGCTCTTCGTCGACGGTCTGCCGGATCATATCCGCGTGGACGTGGAGCTGCGGGGACCCAGGACCTCCAGATGGCCATGTATTACGCCCGTGCGTTCGAGCGTCGCGCGGTGGCCATCCAACAGGCGTCACCGTCCCGGGCCGCTGGGCCGCCACCCTGGCCGGATGTTCCCGCGCAGGGTAGGCCTGCTTAGGCTTCCGCGGCACCCCTCGCCGTTCCGCCGGCTCACACCGGCCGAGCAACTCGAGCATCGCCGCCAAGGTTGTGCTTCAACTGCGACGAGCCCTACGCGCCCGACCACGTCTGCCCGCGACTCTTCTACCTGGAGGCAGCGAACTACATTGAGGAGGACGCCGCTGCAGCTGGGCTCGGCGACCTGTCCGCCCTAGCTGCCGCGGAGGTGTTTGGTGATGGTTGATCACCTAGAGGAGATCCGCAAGCGCTTCCCCGCCTTCCAGCTCGAGGACGAGCTATTTGTGTAGGCGGGGAGAAATGTTATGACCGGCATATTAGGGGCTTAGCCCAGTTAGTTGTGGCCCAGTCTATCTTATCGTTATTAGGGGCTTAGCCCAATTATCGTTATATAGGGCCTTGGGAGTCAAGTAAACCTCTCTATATAAGGTGAGGAGATGTATCAATCTAATCAAGCAAAGAAGCAATGATATTTGCTTGGCTTCCTTAGGGAGCCGGGAGACCTAACCCTAGCTGCCTCCTCCCCTGCGCCATATCCCTCTCAGCCACCGCCTCCTCACGCACGACGGCGCCCAGCCGCCGTCGGCCGCGAGTTCGTCCACGACCAGCTCCCTCCTTCCCCTACAGTCTCTGGCCTAGACCCGCTAGAACCCTAGCTTCTACAAATCACATTATTCATGAATATTATTTGAGCCTTCTCTGAACTCTTTTATGCATGATTGTTATAGCTTTGTATTTCTCTCCAATCTATCTGTTTCGTTTGGCCAACTAGATTGATTTATCTTGCAATTGGAAAGGTGCTTTGTGATGGGTTCGATCTTGCATTGCTCAATCCCAATGACAGAAAGGGACATGACACATATTTGTATTGTTGCCATTAAGGATAAAAAGATGGGGTTTATTCATATTAATTGGGTTTACTTTATCTACATCATGTCATCTTGCTTAAGGCGTTACTCCGCTCTTTATGAACTTAATGCTCTATATGCATGCCGGATAGCAGTAGATGTGTGGAGTAATAATAGTCGATGCAGGAAGGAGTCAGTCTACTTGTCTCGGACGTGATGCCTATATACATGATCATTGCCTTGGACGTCATAACTATGCGCTTTCTTTTGCTTGCCCAACGGTAATTTGTTTACCCATTGTATGCTTTTTGTTTGAGAGAGAAGCCTCTAGTGAAAACTATGGCCCCCGAGTCTACCTTTATCATGTATTAAAACCCAAACACACATTGCTGCAATTTATTTACTGTTCTTTTATTTTGTGTTTTTGTTTATCTATCTACCATTATTGGACTTGATCCTTGCAATTAACCGCCGAGGGGATTGACAACCCCCTTGATCGCGTTGGGTGCAAGTATTTGTTCTTTTGTGTGTAGGTGTTGTTCACGAGGTCTTGCGTGATTCTCCTACTGGATTGATAACCTTGGTTCTTAATTGAGGAAAATACTATCTCTACTGTACTGCATCGTCCTCTCCTGTTTGAGGAAATCTCAACACAACTCACAAGTAGCAGTGATCAACTCGTTTGCCAAAGTTTCACATGGACCATAAAGCTTGAGCAACTTTTTAGCGTGGCTGTCATCATGCCATGTGCCACAACACTCCAAGTTCGACATTGCGATCAAACTCATAGGTTGGCAAATCATAGACAACATTCAGAACAAACTCATAAGATTACCAAATATAAGTCAACATGCATGCTTATGAATCTCAATGATTCATAAATTAGAGCAAATATTTACTCCACAACTAAAGACATACATAGAAAGATAAATCCCCACCATCATTGCCTCTCCCTTGCCTAACGACCAGTCGCATTGATGTGCGACTTTCTTAATTTTTGTCTTCTTATAAATCCCCACCATCATTATATTTGATCCTAAGTTTTAAGACCAAGCATTGTAAATTGAGCATTAAACAAAGTGCTAAGTAGTTGAAAAGGGTTCGTCATAGATTTGATTACTTGATTTAAACTCTAGGATGTGTCATGATAAGATATTTGAATATGATAAAGCCTTGAGTGATTGGTGACATGAATATGACATATGAGTATTGATTGGTATTACATGGAAACATTAATCCATGAAAATCAATAGTGATTTTTGTTTACACATTCTGATCTTACTTATTATCAAGTTATCAACTATAGATTATTGCTCTGAATCAATTTTATCTTGAGTTCACACCATGTTACCTCATTTGATCAAGATTATGTTGGGTAGCATTCAACATCAAAAATTATTTTTGCTTATCGTTTACCTACTCGAGGATGAGGATGAATTAAGCTTGGGGATGATGATACATCTCAAACATATCTATAATTTTGATTGTTTCATGCTATTATATTATCACTTTTATATACTTTTTATAGCAATTTATGTTGTTTTTCTAGACTAACCTATTAATTTAGTGCCCAATGCAAGTTCCTGTTTTAACTTGTTTTTGGTTTTGCAAGAAACCAATATTTACGAAGGTCAAAATCACTTGCAAATTTAATATGATTTTTTGGGGCAACAAGAAACCTAGACAACTTTGACAGAGATCAAGACAAGCAGTAGGGGCCCACACGACCCTCGGTGGGCGCCACCTAGCTGTGTGGGTCCCCACAACATCGCCTTACATCATTTCCACCGCCAGAATTCTCTATAAATAGCAAAAATCTCCACCAATTTTCAGGAGAATTCTATCGTCACCCCAAGGTCCTGTTTCACAAAGCTCCCATCTGGAGGCCTACTTCGGAGATCTGCTAGAGGGGAAGCCATTGCCGGAGCCATCTTCATCAACCTTTCTATCTCCATGGCCATGTGTGAGTAGTTCCATTAGGACCTTACGGTCCATAGTAGTAGCTAGATGGTTTCTATTTTTGGATGTTCGATATCATGTTCCCCTGAGCCTTCTCACATGAATTCGATGTAAACGGTGTTGTGTTTGTTGGGACATGATGAATTGACACTTTATGATCAGATTGTTCATTGAAATCAATTGAATCTTTCGAGGTTTTAATGTTGTATAATTAAATAGCTTTGCATGCTCTCTGATCTATCTATCTTCTTTGGCCAAGTTTGATGGGCTTTTGTTCAGAGGGAGTGGTACTTTCTAGTGGGTTCAATCTTGCAGTGCACTAACTCGATGATAATAAGGGCCAAGACATGTATTGTATTGTTGCTAGTAAGGATAAAACAACATGCTTTTTTTCATATTGATTGACTTCTTCCTGTTTACATTATCTCATCCTGCTTATTGCAAACTCTGTTTCTTGCAAACTTAATACCTTGAAATGCATGCTGGATAGCAGTTTTGGGGTGGAGTATTAGTAGTAGATGCAGTTGGATTAATTGTATACTTATCATGGATGTAATGCCTATATGAGATTATGCCACGAAAGATCATAATCATGAATATTGCAATTCGGTCAATTACCCAACTGTAATTTGTTTACCATATTACTTGCATCTTTCGAAAGAGATGCCACTAGTGAACTTATAGCCCCCTAAGTCTATTCTGTTGGGGAATGTAGTAATTTCAAAAAAATTCCTACGCACACGCAAGATCATGGTGATGCATAGCAACGAGAGGGGAGAGTGTTGTCCACGTACCCTCATAGACTGAAAGCGGAAGCGTTATGACAATGCGGTTGATGTAGTCGTACGTCTTCACGATCCGACCGATCCAAGTACCGAACGTACGGTGAAGGAAATATGCCCTAGAGGCAATAATAAAGTTATTATTTATTTCCTTATTTCATGATAAATGTTTATTATTCATGCTAGAATTGTATTAACCGGAAACATAATACATGTGTGAATACATAGACAAACATAGTGTCACTAGTATGCCTCTACTTGACTAGCTCGTTTATCAGAGATGGTTATGCTTCCTAGCCATGGACAAAAGATTTGTCATTTGATTAACGGGATCACATGATTAGGAGAATTATGTGATTGACTTGACCCATTCCATTAGCTTAGCACTTGATCGTTTAGTATGTTGCTATTGCTTTCTTCATGACTTATACATGTTCCTGTAACTATGAGATTATGCAACTCCCGTTTACCGGAGGAACACTTTGGTACTACCAAACGTCACAACGTAATCGGGTGATTATAAAGGAGTACTACAGTGTGTCTCGAAGGTACATGTTGAGTTGGCGTATTTCGAGATTAGGTTTTGTCACTCCGATTGTCGTAGAGGTATCTCTGGGCCCTCTCAGTAATGCACATCATTATAATCCTTGCAAGCAATGTGACCAATGAGTTGGTTACGGGATGATGCATTTTAGAACGAGTAAAGAGACTTGCCGGTGACGAGATTGAACTAGGTATTGGATACCGACGATCGAATCTCGGGCAAGTAACATACCGATGACAAAGGGAACAACGTATGTTGTTATGCGGTTTGACCGATAAAGATCTTCGTAGAATATGTAGGAGCCAATATGGGCATCCAGGTCCCGCTATTGGTTATTGACCAAGAATAGTTCTAGGTCATGTCTACATAGTTCTCGAACCCGTAGGGTCCGCACACTTCAGTTTTGATAGCGGTTATATTATGAGTTTATGAGTTTTGATGTACCGAAGGAGTTCGGAGTCCCGGATGAGATCGGGGACATGACGAGGAGTCTCGAAATGGTCGAGACGTAAAGATCGATATATTGGACGACTATATTCAGAGTTCGGAAAGGTTCCGAGTGATTTGGGTATTTTTGAGTACTGGGAGAGTTACGGAATTCGCCGGGAGAAGTATTGGGCCTTATTAGGCCAAGGGAAAGAGAGAGGGCTGCCTAGGGCAGGCGCGCGCGCCCATGGCCTAGTCCGAATTGGACTAGAGGAGGGCCGCACCCTCCTTCCTTCCCTTCTCTCTTCCCCTTCCTTGTCTCCTACTCCTAATACATGGAAGGACTCCTAGTTGGACTAGGAAAGGGGGAATCCTACTCTCGGTGGGAGTAGGACTCCCCTAGGGCGCGCCATTGAAGAGGGCCGGCCCTCCCCTCCTCCACTCCTTTATATACGGGGGCAGGGGGCACCCCATGGACACACAAGTTGATCTACGGATCGTTCCCTAACCGTGTGCGGTGCCCCCCTCCACCATATTCCACCTCGGTCATATCATCGCGGAGTTTAGGTGAAGCCCTGCGCCGGTAGAACATCATCATCGTCATCACGCCGTTGTGCTGACGGAACTCATCCCCGACGCTTTGCTGGATCGGAGCCCGGGGATCGTCATCGAGCTGAACGTGTGCTGAACTCGGAGGTGCCGTATGTTCGGTACTTGGATCGGTCGGATCGTGAAGATGTACGACTACATCAACCGCGTTGTCATAACGCTTCCGCTTACGGTCTACGAGGGTACATGGACATACACTCTCCCCTCTCGTTGCTATGTGAAAGTGCAACTAATCCCCGGGTGGTTTTGGTAATTAATAACAACATATATATCATTGAACTAATAGTTTCTTGAGAATCATTTCAGAAAGTTCAGTGATATGGGTATGGCAAGGAATGAAGAGTGGACCCCTCAAAATGCTAAGGCAAGCATTGGCAAAAGCTCAAGACTCCATTTTTGGTTTAGTGATCCAAGATCACATTGAGTCTATAGGAAAGCCAATACTATTAAAAGGGGATGAGGTTATGATAATGATCTGGTTGCTCAAAGTGCTTAGTGATACATCTCCTAAACTATCGCAACTCTCACTTCCATAATACACTCATAAGTAATCTCGGTCCCACCGATTTCCTAAACTCACCACACCGAGATGAACCACCTCACCACAAAGCCAAACCCTAGAAATCTCGGATTTTCCGATTCGAACTCGGTCTCACCGAAACTTGAGTTGCCAAGCTTCAGAACCTTCGTCATCAAATCGGTGTCACCGAGATGATGAAGTCGGTCTCACCGAGATTGGCAAACCCTAGTCTTTGGACGAATCGGACTCACCGAGATTGTATTTTCGGTCCCACGAAAATCCCAACGCTCACATGTTTTGAACTTTCGGTCTCACCGAGTTGTCAACTTCGGTCCGACCGAGGTTGGTCAAATGTGTGTAACAGTTGGATTTTGTGTGGAGGCTATAAATACCCTCCACCCCTCTTCATTCAGAGAGAGAGCCATCGAAAGAACTACCACTCCTACCGACATTTCGAGAAGAAAACTACCTACCCTTGTGTTGAGATCAAGTTGCTCCACTCCCACCATATGAAGCTTGATCTCTAGCCTTCCCAAGTTGCTTTCCACTCAATCCTTTCTTCCACCACAGCCAAATCAGTGAGGAGAGTTGAGTGTTGGGGAGATTATCATTTGAAGCACAAGAGCAAGGAGTTCATCATCATCAACACCATCTATTACCTTTTGGAGGGTGGTGCCTCCTAGATTGGTTAGGTGTCGCTTGGGAGCCTCCGTCGAGATGTGGAGTTGAACCAAGAAGTTTGTAAGGGCAAGGAGATCGCCTACTTCATGAAGATCTACCCGAGTAAGGCTAGTCCTCCTGGGCGTATGCCATGATGGCATAGACAAGGTTGCTTCTTCGTGGACCCTTCGTGGGTGGAGCCCTCCGTGGACTCTCGCAGCCGTTACCCTCCGTGGGTTGAAGTCTCCATCAACGTGGATTGACGATAGCACCACCTATCGGAACCACGAGAAAAATCTCCGTGTCTCCAAATTGCGTTTGCTCTTCTCCACCTCTCTTTACTACATGTGCAATTTACCTTCCGCTGCCTATACTCTAGAATTGCATGTGTAAGGTGATACTTGACTTGATCATCATTGTGAACTTGCCAAAAACTTGTCTTTATCAAAAGGCTGAATTTTTATATTGTCAAGTAGTCTAATCACCCCCCTCTAGACATACTTTCGATCCTACAAGTGGTATCGAGCTTTGGTCTCCATTGTATTGGTTTCCATTGCATTGACTCCATAAGCTTGGTTTCACAACCTAGGAGAGTATGGCGCCTAGTGAGGGTAATTTTCGAGAGGTCCTTACTTTGATGGTTCAAACTTTGCTAGTTGGAAGCATAAAATGAAAATGCATATTCTTGGACATAACCCTGCCGCATAGGGCATTATTTGTGTTGGTTTGCAAGGTGAGTTCTTCGAGGAAGGAAAAGTTCCGGATCGTGAAGCTACAGCGGATGAATTGCGGATGTTGCAAAACAATGCTCAAGCTTGTGACATTCTCTTCAATGCTTTGTGTCCCGAGGAATTCAACAAAATCAGCCGTCTTGAGAATGCAAAAGAGATTTGGGATACTTTGGTCGAAATGCACGAAGGTACCGAGTCCGTGAAGGAATCAAATCTAGATGTTCTTCAAGGTCAACTTGACAAGTTCAAGATGAAGGAAGGTGAAGGAGTCGCTGAAATGTACTCTAGGCTTGCTCTCATCACAAATGAGATTGCCGGCTTAGGAAGCGAAGAAATGACCGACCGATTCATCATCAAGAAGATTCTCAGAGCTTTGGATGGAAAGTATGACACCGTGTGCACTTTGATCCAAATGATGCCAAACTACAAGAATCTCAAGCCAACCGAAGTCATTGGAAGAATTGTCGCTCATGAGATGACACTTAAAGATAAGGAAGAACTTCACAACAAGTCAAGTGGTGCTTACAAAGCTACAATTGATGCTCCCACAACCTCAAGTGACAAGCTAGTTTCCAATGAAGAGATAAGCCTAATGGTGAAGAACTTCAACAAATCTCCAAGAAGAAGAAGCTCAAGAGAAGAGTCACCTCGGAAAGAGAGTAGGAGTAGAGATGATCGTTATGAACGAAGACCCTCTCGGAGAAGCAAGGATTCGGAGAGGAAAGACAAGTCATCAAGGAGCTACACAAGAAGAAAACATCAAGCTCATGTAGGTGAATGGGTCTCCGGCTCCGACTCGACAATCATTCCGAAAGAAGCTATCACTCCAACTCGACTACATCAAGATGAAGGTGTTGCGGTCTTGCTCTCGTGTCCTCCAACTCCAACTCCTATGACATATTTGATTCACCAAATGAGGGAATTGGAAGATGCTTCATGGCTAAAGGCCCCAAGGTATCACACCCTGAATTCTTTGACTTTGATAGTGATGAGGATGACTTGCTTGGTGAAGATGAGCTTTTACATGATAAATCTAGTGAGCCTAGTAATGATGAACATGCTAGTAGTCTTTATAGTCGAGAAGAGTCGAATGACAATGCTATGAAGGAGATTGAGCGTCTAACTAAAGAACTAAACACTCTTAAGTTAGCTCATGAAACAACTCAAGAAGATCATAGAGAGCTCCTAAGATCTCATGAGAAGCTACGCTTCGAGAAGCTCAATCTAGAGCAAGAACATGAGTTCCTAAAAGCAATCAATGACGATCTTCGAAAGAAGAGTTCTTCATATCTTGCCAAACGACTTCTCTTGTCTAACTTTTTGCCACCTATTAAAACTAAGCATGACAAGCATAAGAAAAATTCTTCGTCTAGCAGTAACAATAACCATGCTAAATCCAATATTGTTGCTCCTAGTAGTTCTCTTGATTCCACTAACAATGTTTCAAGCCAAGTTACACTTGAGCAAGAAAATAGTTTATTGAAAGGGATTATAGAGAAAGGTGTCTACAAGAGCCTTGCCGGAAGCAAGAACTTTGAGGAAATTGTTCGCAAGCAAGGAAGGCACCGGAAGAATCAAGGAATTGGTTTTGAGCGAAAGTTCAACGCCGAGGGTGTTGAATGGGAAGAAGGTCAATATCCCACTCCAAAGTTTGTTTCTCAAAAGGAGAAGTACGATCCTACTTCTTCCAATGTGGAACAAGCTCAAGATGATCTTCCACCACAAGACCACAAGCTAAAAGGCAAGGACAAGCTTCAAGAGGAGATTGATGCATTTATTGAAGCACCTAAAGCCATGGTCAAGTGGGTTCCCAAGGGAACGTCAAGTTCTACTTCGTCAAGCTCAACTACAACCCCAAGGATTCCCATCAAGATGATGTGGATCCCGAAGAAGAAGAACTAGAGAGTTCTTGAGGGTGACTCCGCCAACATACTTCAATCACATTCATTTTGGCAAGAACTTGTGCAATCAACTTCCACATCTTGCACTAGTTCATGGAGTCACAAACCCTCTTGTTGGTAAGTCAAGGGACAAGGTAATCATTGCTTTCATGGACATCATCTATTGTGTACTTCAACCTATGTCCATGGATATCCTTGTTTGTTCCTTGTGGGACTAACCCATGTAGGTATTGAAAGTGCCCGAATCCAAAGGATTGCTCCCAACTCTTGATGATCTTCATCAACATTGAGCATCCACATCTTCAACATCTACATGAAGTCTTCTACGACAACCCAAGGTTAGTTTGACCCTTTAAAAGGGTTCTCACATCCGTGGGGAGCTTTGCTCTAAAGAATTGAGCTAAAGCATCTTCAAATGATGTGAACACATCAATGCTTTATGTAAAAGTGGTAACCCCACTTGTGCTTAAACGATGAGTATGACCTATGATCAAATGTTCTCATTTGACTCCTAAGTCAATATACTCATATATAGATGACCTAGTCATCGACAAATTGTGTGATAGTAGCTAGAGTTTTGATTGTGCATGTTTGACACATATTTCATTTGCTATCTTATTGTGTCAGCATGTTGGATGCATGATTTTATCCATTCAAGGACATCCATTTGTTGCTTTGGTCGTTTTGATTTTTCGACCAAATGGATGGACAAGAATGCCTAAGTCCCTCCCTAGCTATCTATGCTTTCTTGTCTCAAATTCTATTCATGCTTATATCACAAACTTTGAACAAGTCATTTTCGGACACACCGAGTGAGGAGCACTCGGAGCCACCGATCCGTCAAAGGCTAAACTTCCAAAACCTTCTAAGTGATTTCGGTCGGACCAACCCACTCAAACTCGGTCAAACCGAAAGCACTTGGATTGATCTAGGTTTTCACCTCGGTGAAACCGAATTGTAATTTTCGGCGTGATCAAGTGTGTAATCGCCTGCGATTATCCATCTCGGTGCCACCGAGTTTTACAACTCGGTCCCACCGATGACTAAGGGGTATAAATACTCGAGGGGCGCGCGTTGATTCCTACTTCAAAACGCCTCGCCCCCCCCCTTTGCCGTCGCCGTGGTCTCCGGATCGTCTCCGTTGCCGTCAGGCGCCGCGCCGCAGTCTCCGCCGCCGTCAGCGGACATCTTCTCCGCGCCGTTGCGCAGAGAGGAACTCCACCAAGTTAGGGTGAGTTTCAATCCCACTCGTGCTCCCATCTCCGATTCAATGCACGATTGGTTTGCCTAGCATCTTGCCACGTTTGAGATCTTCCTTAACACAGATTAGTTCCTTTGAGCGAAATTGAGTAAAAGTTTTAGGGTTAGGTTTCGCCGAACACATCTCGGTGAGACCGATTTTACATTTTCGGTATGACCGATTTGGCCTCTGGCCATTGATTGCACTTTTCGGTCCAACCGAAGTTGTGCAAATCGGTGTGACGAAATGAGGATTTAGTGAAACCCTAGTGTTTTCGGCGGGATCGAAACCCATTTCGTCCAACCGAAAGTGGTGTGAATGGTTACATTTAGACACTTCGGATTCACGAATTTTAAACTCGGTTCGACCGAAATGTCTTCGTGAAAACCTAAAACTGAAATTTGAACTCATTTGTTTGCAAAATCTTCGCAGTTTGTGATAACTCTTCTACTCGCCTACACCTTATCTATTCACAGGTTGTCACCATGTCGATGCGGTGACAGCGAACAGTCGAGTCACCTATTGAAGAAATTCGAGGCGGGCACTAGTCCCGAGGCCAAGCAGCTTTTCAGATGATGGTGAGAGGAGCACACCAAGTGGTTTGCCTCCTGCAGCCACCAGGGCGAAAGAAGAAAAATTCGATGAAGAAGATTACGATTTCATTCTTTGAGGAAGAAGTCTCCTCCAAGCCAAAGAGAAAAGTTGTTGCCAAAGAGCATCAAGGGCAACAAACCAAGAAAGGCACCGATAAAGTGAAGAAGTCCTTTGTTGCCAAGAAGCTGAGTATGGAAGAGGAAACTACAAGCAAGGTGAAGAAAACTTCCAAGAGGAAGAGGATTGTGCATGATGAAGCAGCAGATGATGATGATGATGAGGAAGCACCCCAGCCTCCTCAAAAGCCTAAGCTCATGGGTGATGCCATCGTAGGCAGGAGCCCTTCTAAGTCCAAGCCTTCGCTCCGGCAAAGGCAGCTCAAGCCAAGCTTCTTTGCCAAGCCCAAGAAGACTGTCAGAACATTCCAGCTTCAGAGAAGAAGAAAGATAATGTGCCACCAGCTGTGTCAGATGATGAGGCACCTGTCTTGCTGAAACTTTGTCAGAAACTGCCACTCCACAATGATGCTCATCCTCAAGCTAAGAACATGAAGGAAAGAAAGGATAGAGGTCTCAGGCTATGGAGATAAGCTGATCCATATCTTTGTGAGGAGAAGAACTGCTGTTGATCCAAGATTCCACACCGAGAGCAGCAGGACTTCTATGAGATCAGGTTGATGGACAAGAAGCCCATTGTTGCGACACACTCGCTATGTTGATCGGGCATACATTGTGATGAAGAGCACAGAGACTTCTTTCCACATGTGCATGAGAGCTTCACTGCATGTGGTGTTGCAGATTTTATTGGTCAGAAGCTGATAGATTGGAATGATGAGATGATTATGCAATTCTATGCCACAGCTCATTTCTATCCAGATGGAAAGATCACATGGATGACTGAAGGCCAAAGATTCTCTTCTACTGTAGAAGAATGGGCAGAACTGCTGAATGCTCCAGTGCCAAGAGAAGACGATGTTGATGTCTATGGCATTCCCAAGAAGAACCATGAGTCTATGAGGAACATGTACAAAGAGGTACCAGCTAAGGATGTGGAAATCTGGAAGCTCGGCTCAGTGTATCATCTCCAGGCAGGTCTACCTACCACAAACACTATTCTGAGGCATACCTTGATGCCCAAGTCTGGAGATCATCGCATGATCAGAGGGTACTCGATCAACATGCTGCATATACTTGATGAGAAGGCACCTTTCAAGGTGATGGATTTGATAGTTGAGACTATCAAGAGGACTGCAGCAGACCAGAAGAGGTCGTGTGGATTTGCCCCGCACATTCAGATGCTTATCAATGCCAAGTTTGGCACGGGCACGTACTTGTTGGATAGACCACACTTGCCACTGCAGCCTGAACATGAGGACAATGAAGTTGTGATGGATGAGGAGGACCCAACGTCAGTTGAAGGTCAAGCAAAGGTTGAAGCTGCCAAGAAAGCCAAAGCTGAGAAGGAAGCAGCAGCAGCAGCAGCTAAACCCAAGAGTGTTGGAGAGCAGCTCCTTGAAGCTACCCAGAGGATTGAACAACGCCTGGCCAGCATTGTACAGTCTCAGGAGAGTCTTGAGAGGATTGTTGAAGACAAGATCCATGCTCGGATGTCAAGTCGATCAAGTGCAAGTAATCAACAAGCTTGAGGCAGATATTGAGGAAGCAAAGAGGAGAAGGAAGAGCTCATGTGTGAGATGCAGGATGACCTAGTCCAGATGATTATGAACAGCTGCTCCGGTTCCCACAAGACCCCGATCACTGCTATTCCAAAGGATGACACCAGGACTACAGCCTCAAGACCTCCCACAGCTCCATCGGTTCCAGCTCCAGCTCGGTGACCACTCCTCCAAAGAAGACAGACATCGGTGAAGCCTTCGCAGATGCTGCCATATCAACTCCATCAACCTGCACAGAGCCATGGCAGAGTCCCCAGTGACGCTTAGCCCTATACTTTTCGAACTTTTTGGTAACTTGTTGCCAAAGGGGGAGAAATTGTATAGATCATAGGACTTTGAGAGAGAGAGTGCTCGTTTTTGCTCTTTCGTTCATTTGCGGTTTCTTTGAGATACTTTTGCTTTTTGAGATATTCCGTGTGTTTGATACTACGTTTCATTCTACTTTGATGAGTGCTTGGTCGTACTATGCCTTAATATGTGCTTAATGCTTATCATATGCTATTCATATCTTGTATGACCATTTACTCATGTCTTGGTGATTGGGTGCATGCTATTTATTCTTATCATTTTGTGCGCTCCACCAAGATGTATGTGACATGGAAGAGTGACCCATGATCCTAATCGATTGTGCATTTGCATTCAAACGCAAATCTTAAATAATGCACAAATTTAGGGGGAGCTCTTGCTTATCACATACTTCTCAAAGCGACGATATTATTCAGTGATTATATCCTTTGTCGAAGCTTTGATCTATATGTTGTCATCAATTACCAAAAAGGGGGAGATTGAAAGTGCAACTAATCCCCGGGTGGTTTTGGTAATTAATAACAACATATATATCATTGAACTAATAGTTTCTTGAGAATCATTTGAGAAAGTTCAATGATATGGGTATGGCAAGGACTGAAGAGTGGACCCCTCAAAATGCTAAGGCAAGCATTGGCAAAAGCTCAAGACTCCATTTTGGTTTAGTGATCCAAGATCACATTGAGTCTATAGGAAAGCCAATACTATTAAAAGGGATGAGGTTATGATAATGATCTGGTTGCTCAAAGTGCTTAGTGATACATCTCCTAAACTATCAGCAACTCTCACTTCCATAATACACTCATAAGTAATCTCGGTCCCACCGATTTCCTAAACTCAGTCACACCGAGATGAACCACCTCAGCCACAAAGCCAAACCCTAGAAATATCGGATTTTCCGATTCTGAACTCGGTCTCACCGAAACTTGAGTTGCCAAGCTTCTATAACCTTCTGTCATCAAATCGGTGTCACCGAGATGATGAAGTCGGTCCCACCGAGATTGGCAAACCCTAGTCTTTGGACGAATCGGACTCACCGAGATTGTATTTTCGGTCCCACCGAAAATCCCAACGTTCACATGTTTTGAACTTTCGGTCTCACCGAGTTGTCAACTTCGGTCTGACCGAGATTGGTCAAATGTGTGTAACAGTTGGATTTTGTGTGGAGGCTATAAATACCCTCCACCCCTCTTCATTAGAGAGAGCCATCGAAAGAACTACCACTCCTACCTTACATTTCGAGAAGAAAACTACCTACCCTTGTGTTGAGATCAAGTTGCTCCACTCCCACCATATGAAGCTTGATCTCTAGCCTTCCCAAGTTGCTTTCCACTCAATCCTTTCTTCCACCACAACCAAATCAGTGAGGAGAGTTGAGTGTTGGGGAGATTATCATTTGAAGCACAAGAGCAAGGAGTTCATCATCACCAACACCATCTATTACCTTTTGGAGGGTGGTGCCTCCTAGATTGGTTAGGTGTCACTTGGGAGCCTCCGTCGAGATGTGGAGTTGAACCAAGAAGTTTGTAAGGGCAAGGAGATCGCCTACTTCGTGAAGATCTACCCCGAGTAAGGCTAGTCCTCCGTGGGCGTATGCCATGATGGCATAGACAAGGTTGCTTCTTCGTGGACCCTTCGTGGGTGGAGCCCTCCGTGGACTCTCGCTTGGCCGTTACCCTCGTGGGTTGAAGTCTCCATCAACGTGGATTGACGATAGCACCACCTATTGGAACCACGAGAAAAATCTCCGTGTCTCCAAATTGCGTTTGCTCTTCTCCACCTCTCTTTACTACATGTGCAATTTACCTTCCGCTGCCTATACTCTAGAATTGCATGTGTAAGGTGATACTTGACTTGATCATCATTGTGAACTTGCCAAAAACTTGTCTTTATCAAAAGGCTGAATTTTTATATTGTCAAGTAGTCTAATCACCCCCCCTCTAGACATACTTTCGATCCTACACTATGCCATCACCATGATCTTGCGTGTGCGTAAGAAAATTTTCGAAATTACTACGTTCCCCAACAGTGGCATCCGAGCCAGGTTTTTATGGTTTGATGTTTATGCACGAGTAGAACACAAGTGAGTTGTGGACGATATAAGTCATACTGCCTACCAGCATGTCATACTTTGGTTCGGCGGTATTGTTGGATGAAGCGGCCGGACCGACATTACGCGTGCGCAGACGCTACGAGAGATCGGTTCTACCGCCGTGCTTTGCACAATGTGGCTGGCGGTGTCGGTTTCTCCAACTTTAGTTGAACTAAGTATAGCTACGCCCGGTCCTTGCGAAGGTTAAACGAGTCTATTTGACAAACTATCGTTGTGGTTTTGATGCGAGGTAAGAATGGTTCTTGCTCAGCCCGTAGCAGCCACGTAAAACTTGCAACAACAAAGTAGAGGACGTCTAACTTGTTTTTGCGGGGCATGTTGTGATGTGATATGGTCAATACGTGATGAGATATAAGTTGTTGTATGAGATGATCATGTTTTGTTGAAGTTATCGGCGGCTGGCGAAGCCCTATGGTTGTCTCTTTGTTGCATAAGATGCAAGTGCCAAATAATTGCTTTACTTTATCGCTATGCGATAGCAATAGTTGCAAGAGCAATAGTTGGCGAGACGACCATGTGATGACACATTGATATTGATCAAGATGATGAAGATCATGGTGTCGGGCCGGTGACGATAAAGATCATGACAGTACTTTGGAGATGGAGATCAAAGGCGCAAGATGATCATGGCCATATCATGTCACATATTTTGATTGCATATGATGTTTATCTGTTATACATCTTATTCTTGCTTTGATTGATGGTAGCATTTTAAGATGATCTCTCACTAATTATCAAGAAGTGTTCTCCCTGAGTATGCACCGTTGCTAAAGTTCGTCGTGCCCAAACACCACGTGATGATCGGGTGTGATAAGCTCTACGTCCATCTACAACGGGTGCAAGCCAGTTTTGCACACGCGGAATACTCAGGTTAAACTTGACGAGCCTAGCATATGCAGATATGGCCTCGGAGCACGGAGACTGAAAGGTCGAGCGTGAATCATATAGTAATATGATCAACATAGTGATGTTCACCATTGAAAACTACTCCATCTCACGTGATGATTGGTTATGGTTTAGTTGATTTGGATCACGTGATCACTTAGATGACTAGAGAGATGTCTGTCTAAGTGGGAGTTCTTAAGTAATATGATTAATTGAACTTAAATTTATCATGAACTTAGTCCTGGTAGTATTTTGCAAATTATGTTGTAGATCAATAGCTCGCGTTGTTGCTTTCCTATGTTTTTTTGATATGTTCCTAGAGAAAACTATGTTGAAAAATGTTAGTAGCAATGATGCGGATTGGATCCGCGATCCGAGGTTTATCCTCATTCTTTGCCTGTAAGAATTATGTCCTTAATGCACCGCTAGGTGACGGACCTATTGCGAGGAGCGGAATATGCGGACGTTATGAGCGTTTGGCTAGCTCAAAAGGATGACTACTTGATAGTTTAGTGCACCATGCTTAAGCGGCTTAGAATCGGGACTTCAAAGGCGTTTTGAGCGTCATGGACCATATGAGATGTTCCGGAGTTGAAGTTAATATTTCAAAGCAAATACCGAGTTGAGAGATATGAAGTCTCCAACAAGTTCAAAAGCTAAAAGATGGAGGAGAATCGCTCAACTAGTGAGCATGTGCTCAGATTATGCAGGTACTTCAATCGCTTGAATCAAGTGGGAGTTTATCTTCCGGATAAGATAGTGATTGAAAGAATTCTCTAGTCACCATCACTAAGTTACTAGAACTTCGTGATGAACTATAGTATGCAAGGGATGACGAAAACGATTCCCGAGCTCTTCGTGATGTTGAAATCGACGAAGGTAGAAATCAAGAAAAGAGCATCAAGTGTTCATGATTGACAAGACCACTAGTTTCAAGAGAAGGGCAAAGGGAAAGAAAGGGAACTTCAAGTGGAAAGACAAGCAAGTTGTCACTCCTGTGAAGAAGACCAAAGCTAGACCAAAGCTGGCCGAAAGTGCTTATAATCGCAAAGGAAATGGTCCTTTGAAGCGGAAATGCCCTGAATATTTGGTGGATAAGAAGGATGGCAAAGTGAACAAGGGTATATTTGATATACAGGTGTTTGATGTGTGCCTTACTAGTGTTTATAGTAGCCCCTGAGTATTTGATACTTGTTAGGTTGCTAAGATTAGTAACTCAAAACAGAGTTGAGAATAAGCGAGAGACTAGTTGAGGGTGAAGTGACGATGAGTGTTGGAAGTAGTTCCAAGACTGATATGATCATCATCGCACATTCCCTATACTTTCGGGATTAGTGTTAAACCTAAATAAATGTTATTTGGCGTTTGCGTTGAGCATGAATATGATTTGATCATGTTTATTGCGATATGGTTATTCATTTAAAATCAGAGAATAAATTGTTGTTCTGTTTACATGAATAAGACCTTCAATGGTCATACACCCAATGAAAATAGTTTGTTGTATGTCGATCGTGATGATACACTGAAAGTGCAACTAATCCCCGGGTGGTTTTGGTAATTAATAACAACATATATATCATTGAACTAATAGTTTCTTGAGAATCATTTCAGAAAGTTCAGTGATATGGGTATGGCAAGGACTGAAGAGGTGGACCCCTCAAATTGCTAAGGCAAGCATTGGCAAAAGCTCAAGACTCCATTTTTGGTTTAGTGATCCAAGATCACATTGAGTCCATAGGAAAGCCAATACTATTAAAAGGGATGAGGTTATGATGATGATCTGGTTGCTCAAGTGCTTAGTGATACATCTCCTAAACTATCAAGCAACTTTCACCGCCATATACACTCATAAGTAATCTCGGTCCCACCGATATTCCAAACTCACCACACCGAGATGAACCACCTCAGCCATAAAGCCAAACCCTAGAAATCTCGGATTTTCCGATTCGAACTCGGTCTCACGAAACTTGAGTTGCCAAGCTTCAGAACCTTACGTCATCAAATCGGTGTCACCGAGATGATGAAGTCGGTCCCATCGAGATTGGCAAGCTCCTATCTTTACATGAATCGGACTAACCGAGTTTGTATTTTCGGTCCCACCGAAAATCCCAACGTTCACATGATTTGAACTTTCAGTCTCACCGAGTTGTCAACTTCGGTCCCACCGAGATTGGTCAAATGTGTGTAACGGTTGGATTTTGTGTGGAGGCTATAAATACCCCTCCACCCCCTCTTCATTCGCAGAGAGAGCCATCAGAAAGAACTACCACTCCTACCTTACATTTCTGAGAAGAGAACTACCTACCCTTGTGTTGAGATCAAGTTGCTCCACTCCCACCATATGAAGCTTGATCTCTAGCCTTCCCAAGTTGCTTTCCACTCAATCCTTTCTTCCACCACAGCCAAATCAGTGAGGAGAGTTGAGTGTTGGGGAGATTATCATTTGAAGCACAAGAGCAAGGAGTTCATCATCATCGACACCATCTATTACCTTTTGGAGGGTGGTGCCTCCTAGATTGGTTAGGTGTCGCTTGGGAGCCTCCGTCGAGATATGGAGTTGAACCAAGAAGTTTGTAAGGGCAAGGAGATCGCCTACTTCGTGAAGATCTACCCCGAGTAAGGCTAGCCCTCCGTGGGCGTAGGCCATGATGGCATAGACAAGGTTGCTTCTTCGTGGATCCTTCGTGGGTGGAGCCCTCCGTGGACTCTCGCAGCCGTTACCCTCCGTGGGTTGAAGTCTCCATCAACGTGGAAGTACGATAGCACCACCTATCGGAACCACGAGAAAAATCACCGCGTCTCAAAATTGCGTTTGCTCTTCTCCACCTCTCTTTACTACATGTGCAATTTACTTTCCGCTGCCTATACTCTAGAATTGCATGTGTAGGGTGATGCTTGACTTGATCATCATTGTGAATCTGCCAAAAACTTGTCTTTGTCAAAAGGCAGAATTTTTATATTGTCAAGTAGTCTAATCACCCCCTCTAGACATACTTTCGATCCTACAAGTGGTATCGAGCTTTGGTCTCCATTGTATTGGTTTCCATTGCATTGGACTCCATAAGCTTGGTTTCACAACCTAGGAGAGTATGGCGTCTAGTGAGGGTAATTTTCAGAGAGGTCCTTACTTTGATGGTACAAACTTTGCTAGTTGGAAGCATAAAATGAAAATGCATATTCTTGGCCATAACCCAGCCACATGGGGAATTATTTGTGTTGGTATGCAAGGTGAATTCTTGAGGAAGGAAAAGTTCGGATCATGGCTTACAGCGGATGAATTGCGGATGTTGCAAAACAATGCTCAAGCTTGTGACATTCTCTTCAATGCCTTGTGTCCCGAGGAGTTCAGCAAAATCAGCCGTCTTCAGAATGCAAAAGAGATTTGGGATACTTTGGTTTAAATGCACGAAGGTACCGGTTCCGTGAAGGAATCAAAGCTAGATGTTCTTCAAGGTCAACTTGACAAGTTCAAGATGAAGGAAGGTGAAGGAGTCGCTGAAATGTACTCTAGGCTTACTCTCATCACAAATGAGATTGCCGGCTTAGGAAGCGAAGAAATGACCGACCGATTCATCATCAAGAAGATTCTCAGAGCTTTGGATGGAAAGTATGACACCGTGTGCACTTTGATCCAAATGATGCCAAACTACAAGAATCTCAAGCCAACCGAAGTCATTGGAAGAATTGTTGCTCATGAGATGACACTTAAGGATAAGGAAGAGCTTCACAACAAGTCAAGTGGTACTTACAAAGCTACAAGTGATGCTCCCACAACCTCAAGTGACAAGCTAGTTTCCAATGAAGAGATAAGCCTAATGGTGAAGAACTTCAACAAATTCTACAAGAGTAGAGGCAAATAGAGAAGCTCAAAGTCTAGATCATATGATGAAAAGAGATCTTCTAGTCGTGATCGAAACTGCTACAATTGTGGAAGACCCGGACACTACTCAAATGAGTGTTCGGCTCCCCACAAGAGAAGAGAAGAATCTCCAAGAAGAAGAAGCTCAAGAGATGAGTCACCTCGAAAGAGAGAAGGAGTAGAGATGATCGTTATGAGCGAAGACCCTCTCGGAGAAGCAAGGATTCGGAGAGGAAAGACAAGTCATCAAGGAGCTACACAAGAAGAAAACATCAAGCTCATGTAGGTGAATGGGTCTCGGCTCCGACTCGACAATCAATCCGAAAGAAGCTATCACTCCAACTCCGACTACGGTCAAGATGAAGGTGTTGCGGTCTTGCTCTCGTATCCTCCAACTCCAACTCCTATGACTTATTTGATTCACCAAATGAGGGAATTGGAAGATGCTTCATGGCTAAAGGCCCCAAGGTATCACACCCTGAATTCATTGACTTTGATAGTGATGAGGATGACTTGCTTGGTGAAGATGAGCTCTTACATGATAAAAATGAACCTAGTAATGATGAACATGCTAGTAGTCTTTATAGTCGAGAAGAGTCGAATGACAATGCTATGAAGGAGATTGAGCGTCTAACTAAAGAACTAAACACTCTTAAGTTAGCTCATGAAACAACTCAAGAAGATCATAGAGAGCTCCTAAGATCTCATGAGAAGCTACGCTCGAGAAGCTCACTCTAGAGCAAGAACATGAGTTTCTAAAAGCAATCAATGACGATCTTGAAAGAAGAGTTCTTCATATCTTGCCAAACGACTTCTCTTGTCTAATTTCTTGCCACCCATTAAAACTAAGCATGACAAGCATAAGAAAAATTCTTCTCTAGTAGTAACAATAACCATGCTAAATCCAATATTGTTGCTTCTAGTAGTTCTCTTGATTCCACTAACAATGTTTCAAGCCAAGTTACACTTGAGCAAGAAAATAGTTTATTGAAAGGGATTATAGAGAAAGGTGTCTACAAGAGCCTTGCCGGAAGCAAGAACTTTGAGGAAATTGTTCGCAAGCAAGGAAGGCACCGGAAGAATCAAGGAATTGGTTTTGAGCGAAAGTTCAACGCCGAGGGTGTTGAATGGGAAGAAGGTCAATATCCCACTCCACAGTTTGTTTCTCAAAAGGAGAAGTACGATCCTACTTCTTCCAATGTGGAACAAGCACAAGATGACCTTCCACCACAAGACCACAAGCTAAAAGGCAAGGACAAGCTTCAAGAGGAGATTGATGCATTTATTGAAGCACCTCAAGCCATGGTCAAGTGGGTTCCCAAGGAAACGTCAAGTTCTAATTCATCAAGCTCAACTACAAACCCCAAGGATTCCCATCAAGATGATGTGGATCCCGAAGAAGAAGAACTAGAAAGTTCTTGAGGGTGACTCCGCCAACATACTTCACTCACATTCATTTTGGCAAGAACTTGTGCAATCAACTTCCACATCTTGCACTAGTTCATGGAGTCACAAACCCTCTTGTTGGTAAGTCAAGGGACAAGGTAATCATTGCTTTCATGGACATCATCTATTGTGTATCTCAATCTATGTCCATGGATATCCTTGTTTGTTCCTTGTGGGACTAACCCATGTAGGTATTGAAAGTGCCCGAATCCAAAGGATTGCTCCCAACTCTTGATGATCTTCATCAACATTGAGCATCCACATCTCCAACATCTACATGAAGTCTTCTGCGACAACCCAAGGTTAGTTTGACCCTTTAAAAGGGGTTCTCACATCTAGGGGGAGCTTTGCTCTAAAGAATTGAGCTAAAGCATCTTCAAATGATGTGAACACATCAATGTTTTATGTAAAAATGGTAACCCCACTTGTGCTTAAACGATGAGTATGACCTATGATCAAATGTTCTCATTTGGCTCCTAAGTCAATATACTCATATAAAGATGACCTAGTCATCGACAAATTGTGTGTTAGTAGCTAGAGTTTTTGTTTGTGCATGTTTGACACATATTTCATTTGCTATCTTATTGTGTGAGCATGTTGGATGCATGATTTTATCCATTCAAGGACATCCATTTGTTGCTTTGGTCGTTTTGATTTTTCTCGACCAAATGGATGGACAAGAATGCCTAAGTACCTCCCTAGCTATCTATGCTTTCTTGTCTCAAATTCTATTCATGCTTACATCACAAACTTTGAACAAGTCATTTTCGGACCCTCCGAGTGAGGAGCATTGAAGAGCCACCGATCCGACAAGGGCTAACTTCCAAAACCTTCTAAGTGATTTCGGTCGACCAACTCACTCAAATTCGGTCAACCGAAAACATTTAGATTGATAGGTTTTCACCTCGGTGAAACCGAAGTTGTGATTTTCGGCGTGATCAAGTGCATAATCGCCTGAAGTTATCCATCTCTGCCACCGAAGTTTACAACTCGGTCCCACCGACGACAAAGGGTATATATACTCGAGGGCGCGCGTTGATTTCTACTTCAAACGTTTTTCAACACTTCTTTGCCGCCGCCTTGGTCTCCGGATCGTCGCTGTCGTTGCGTGCGCCCTCGCCGCAGTCTCTGTCACCGTCAGCGGACATCTTCTCCGCCGTTGCGCAGAGAGAAACTCCACCAAGTTAGGGTGAGTTTGATCCCACTCGTGCTCCCATATCCGATTCAATGCACGTTTGGTTTGCTGTAATCTTGCCACGATTGAAATCTTCACGAACACCAGATTGGTTCTTTTGAACTAGATTCGAGTAAAAGTTTTAGGGTTAGGTTTCCGCGAACACATCTCGGTGAGACCGATTTTAGATTTTCGGTAAGACCGATTTGGCCTATGGCCATTGATCGCACCCTTCGGTCCAACCGAAGTTGTGCAAATCGGTGTGACCGAAATGGGATTTGTGAAACCCTAGTGTTTTCGGCGGGACGAAACCCACCGGTCCAACCAAAAGTGGTGTGAAAGCTTTTGTTTGAACACTTCGGATTCACGAATTTTAAACTCGGTCTAACCAAATGTCTTCTGTGAAAACCTAATACTAGAATTTGAACTCATTTGTTTGCAAAAACTTGCAGTTTGTGATAACTCTTCTTCTCTGCCTACACCTTATCTATTCACAAAGTTGTCGGCCATGTCGGATGCAGTGACAGCCGAACAGGTCGAGTCACCTATAGCAGATATTCGAGGAGCACTAGTCCCGATCCCAAAGAGCTCATCGATGATGGTGAGAGGAGTACACCAAGTGGTTTGCCTCCTGCAGCCACCAGAGCCAGAAAGAAGAGGAACTCAGATGATGAAGACTCAGATTTTGTTGTTGAGGAAGAAGTAACCTCAAAGCCCAAGAGGAAGGTTGTTGCCAAAGAGCCTCAAGGTCAGCAAACTAAGAAGGGCACCAGAAAAGTCAAGCAGTCCACTGTTGCTAAGAAGCTGAATTTGGAAGAAGCTGCAAGCAAAGTGAAGAAAACTTCCAAGAGAAAGAGATTAGTGCATGATGATGCAGCAGAAGAAGATGAGGATGAGGAAGCACCCCAGCCTCCTCAGAAGCCTAAGCTCATGGGTGATGCCATCAGGGCTGGAGCCACTTCAAAGCCCAAGCCATCTGCTCCAGCTAAGGCAGCCCAAAGAAAAACTCGCTGCCAAGCCCAAGAAGACGACAGAACATTCCAGCATCTGAAAAGAACAAAGATGATGTGCCACCATTTGTGTCCGATGATGAAGCACCAGTTTCTTTGAAACTTCGTCGAAACTGCCATTACATAATGATGCTCATCCTCAAGTGAGAATATGAAGGAAAGGAAAGATAGAGGTCTCGGGCTATGGAGACAATCGACCCATATGCCGTGAGGAGAAGAACTACTGTTGATCCCAGATTTCACACCGAGAGCAAAGCAGACTTCTATGAGGCTGCTTGATGGATAAGAAGCCCATAGTCGCGCATACACGGATCGTTGATTTGGAAGTACATTGACAAAGAAAGCACAGAGATTTCTTTCCACATGTGCATGAAAGCTTCCTTGCATGTGGTGTTGCAGACTTTGTAGGTCGAAGTTGACAAGTTGGAATGATGAGATGATTATGCAATTCTATGCCACAGCTCACTTCTACCCAGATGGAAAGATTGTATGGATGACTGAAGGCCAAAGATATTCTTCTTCTGTTGAAGAATGGGCAGAACTTCTGAATGCTCCAGTACAAAGAGAGGATGATATTGATGTATATGGTATTCCAAAGAAGAATCATGAATCTATGAAGAATATGTACAAAGAGGTTCCAGCTAAGGATTTGGGAATCTGGAAGCTCGGCTCAGTGTACTATCTCCAGGTAGGTCTACCTACCACTAATACTATTCTGAGGCATACCTTGATGCCCAAATTCGAGATCATCGCATGATCGAGGATACTCTATCAACATGCTGCATATACTTGATGAGAAAGCACCTTTCAAGGTGATGGACTTGATGGTAGAAACCATTAAGAGGCTGCTGTGACGAGAAAAGGTCGTGTGGATTTGCCCGCATATTCAGATGCTTATCAATGCCAAGTTTGGCACGGGCACATTCTTGTTGGATAGAGAACACTTACCACTGCAGCCTGAGCATGAGGATAATGATGTTGTGATGGATGAGGAGGACCCAACATCTGTTGAAGGTCAAGCCAAGATTGAAGCTGCCAAGAAAGCCAAAGCTGACAAGGAAGCAGCAAAGCAGCAGCTAAACCAAAGAGTGTTGGAGAGCAGCTCCTTGAAGCTACCCAAAGGATTGAACAACGCCTGCCAGCATTATGCAGTCTCGGGAGAGCCTAGAGAGGATTGTTGAAGACAAGATCCACGCTCTGGATGTGAAGTCGATGAAGTGCAAAGTAATCACAACAAGCTTGAGGCAGATATTGAGGAAGCAAAGAGGAGAAGGAAGAGCTTATCGTGAGATGCAGGATGACCTAGTCCAGATGCTTATCAACAGATCGCTCCGGTTCCCACAGGACCCGATCACCTGCTATTCCAATGGATCGACACGGGACTACAGACTTGGCACCTCCACAGCTCCATCGGTTGCTCCGGCTCCGGCTCCGGTGACCACTCCTCCAAAGACAGACATCGGTGAAGTCTTCGCCGATCTTTGTCATATCAACTCCAACATCAACCCAGACAGAGCCGCCCGGCAGAGTCCCTAGTGACGCTTAGCTCTATGCCTTTTCGAACTTTTTGGTAAGTTGTTGCCAAAGGGGGGAGAAATTGTATAGATCATAGGACTTCGAGAGAGAGAGAGTGCTGTTGTTTTTTGCGCTTTTGCTCTTTCGTTTATTTGCGGTTTCTTTGAGATACTTTTGGTTTTCAAAACATTTAGTGTGTTTGATACTACGTTTGATCCTACTTTAATGAGTGCTTGGTCGTACTATGCTTTAATGTGTGCTTAATGCTTATCATATGCTATTCCTATCTTGTATGACCATTTACTCATGTCTTGGTGATTGGGTGCATGCTGTTCATTCTTATCATTTTGTGCGCTCCACCAAGATGTATGTGACATGGAAGAGTGACCCATGATCCTAATCGATTGTGCATTTGCATTCAAACGCAAATCTTAAATAATGCACAAATTTAGGGGGAGCTCTTGCTTATCACATACTTCTCAAAGCGACGATATTATTCATTGATTATATCCTTTGTCGAAGCTTTGATCTATATGTTGTCATCAATTACCAAAAGGGGAGATTGAAAGTGCAACTAATCCCGGGTGGTTTTGGTAATTAATAACAACATATATATCATTGAACTAATAGTTTCTTGAGAATCATTTGAGAAAGTTCGAGTGATATGGGTATGGCAAGGACCAAGAGGTGGACCCTCAAATTGCTAAGGCAAGCATTGGCAAAAGCTCAAGACTCCATTTTTGGTTTAGTGATCCAAGATCACATTGAGTCCATAGGAAAGCCAATACTATTAAAGGGATGAGGTTATGATGATGATCCGGTTGCTCAAGTGCTTAGTGATACATCTCCTAAACTATCAGCAACTTTCACGCCATATACACTCATAAGTAATCTCGGTCCCACCGATATTCCAAACTCACCACACCGAGATGAACCACCTCAGCCATAAAGCCAAACCCTAGAAATCTCGGATTTTCCGATTTCGAACTCGGTCTCACCGAAACTTGAGTTGCCAAGCTTCTGTAACCTTCTGTCATCAAATCGGTGTCACCGAGATGATGAAGTCGGTCCCACCGAGATTGGCAAGCTCCTATCTTTACATGAATCGGACTAACCGAGTTTGTATTTTCGGTCCCACCGAAAATCCCAATGTTCACATGATTTGAACTTTCGGTCTCGCCGAGTTGTCAACTTCGGTCCCACCGAGATTGGTCAAATGTGTGTAACGGTTGGATTTTGTGTGGAGGCTATAAATACCCCTCCACCCCCTCTTCATTCGCAAAGAGAGCCATCAGAAAGAACTACCACTCCTACCTTACATTTCTGAGAAGAGAACTACCTACCCTTGTGTTGAGATCAAGTTGCTCCACTCCCACCATATGAAGCTTGATCTCTTGCCTTCCCAAGTTGCTTTCCACTCAATCCTTTCTTCCACCACAGCCAAATCAGTGAGGAGAGTTGAGTGTTGGGGAGATTATCATTTGAAGCACAAGAGCAAGGAGTTCATCATCATCAACACCATCTATTACCTTTTGGAGGGTGGTGCCTCCTAGATTGGTTAGGTGTCACTTGGGAGCCTCCGTCGAGATGTGGAGTTGAACCAAGAAGTTTGTAAGGGCAAGGAGATCGCCTACTTCGTGAAGATCTACCCCGAGTAAGGCTAGCCCTCCGTGGGCGTAGGCCATGATGGCATAGACAAGGTTGCTTCTTCGTGGACCCTTCGTGGGTGGAGCCCTCCATGGACTCTCGCAGCCGTTACCCTCCGTGGGTTGAAGTCTCCATCAACGTGGAAGTACGATAGCACCACCTATCGGAACCACAAGAAAAATCACCGCGTCTCCAAAATTGCGTTTGCTCTTCTCCACCTCTCTTTACTACATGTGCAATTTACTTTCCGCTGCCTATACTCTAGAATTGCATGTGTAGGGTGATGCTTGACTTGATCATCATTGTGAATCTGCCAAAAACTTGTCTTTGTCAAAAGGCAGAATTTTTATATTGTCAAGTAGTCTAATCACCCCCCCTCTAGACATACTTTCGATCCTACATACACATATTCATAATATTGATGCCAAAAGATGCAAAGTTAATAATGATAGTGCAACTTATTTGTGGCACTGCCGTTTGGGTCATATCGGTGTAAAGCGCATGAAGAAACTCCATACTGATGGACTTTTGGAATCACTTGGTTATGAATCACTTGATGCTTGCGAACCGTGCCTTTTGGGCAAGATGACTAAAACTCCGTTCTCCGAAACAATGGAACGAGCTACTAACTTGTTGGAAATAATACATACCGATGTATGCGATCCAATGAGTATTGATGCTCGTGGCAAGTATCGTTATTTTTCTGACCTTCACAAGATGATTTGAGCAGATATGGGTATATCTACTTGATGAAACATAGGTCTGAAATAGTTGAAAGGTTCAAAGAATTTCAGAGTGAAGTGGAAAATCATCGTAACAAGAAAATAAAGTTTCCGCGGATCGCGGAGACAAATATTTGAGTTACGAGTTTGGTCTTCAATTAAAACAATGTGGAATAGTTTCACAGCTCATGCCACATTGGAACACCACAACGTTATGGTGTGTCCGAACGTCGTAACCGCACTTTATTTGATATGGTGCGATCTATGATGTCTCTTACTGATTTACCACTATTATTTTGGGGTTATGCATTAGAGACAGCTGCATTCACATTAAAAGGGCACCATCTAAATCCGTTGAGACGACAACATATGAACTGTGGTTTAGCAAGAAACCCAAGTTTTTGTTTCTTAAAGTTTGGGGCTGCGATGCTTATGTGAAAAAGTTTCAACCTGATAAGCTCAAACCCAAATTGGAGAAGTGTGTCTTCATAGAATACCCAAAGGAAACTGTTGGGTACACCTTCTATCACAGATCCGAAGGCAAGACATTCGTTGCTAAGAATGGATCCTTTCTAGAGAAGGAGTTTCTCTCGAAAGAAGTGAGTGGGAGGAAAGTAGAACTTGATGAGGTAATTGTACCTGCTCCTTATTGGAAAGTAGTTCATCACGTAAATCAGTTCTGTGACAAATACACCAATTAGTGAGGAAGCTAATGATATTGATCATGAAACTTGAGATCAAGTTACTCTGAACCTCATAGGTCTTCGAGTAAGATCCGCACAGAGTGGTGTAGTAATCATGTTCGGAAGTCATGTTACTAGACCATGATGAACCTACGAACTACGAGGAAGCGATGATGAGCCCAGATTTGTGAAATGGCTTGAGGCTATAAAATCGAGATATGATCCATGTATGAGAACAAAGTATGGACTTTGATTGACTTGCTCGATGATCGACAAGCCATGTTAAATGAATGGATCTTCAAGAGGAAGGCAGAGACAGCGATAGTAGTGTTACTATCTACTAAGCTCGACTTGTTGCGAAAGGTTTTCAACAAGTTCAAGGTGTTGAATACGATGAGATTTTCTCACTCGTATCGATGCCTAAATGCATACGAATCATGTTAGCAATTGCCACATTTTATGAAATGTGGCAAATGGATATCAAAACTGCATTCCTTAATGGATTTATTAAAGAAGAGTTGTATATGATGCAACGAGAAGGTTTTGTCAATCCTAAAGGTGCTAACAAAATGTGCAAGCTCGGCGATCCATCTATGGACTGGTGCAAGCATCTCGGAGTTGGAATATACGCTTTGATAAGTTGATCAAAGCATATAGTTTTATCTGGACTTACGGTGAAGCTTTGTATTTACAATAAAGTGAGTGGGAGCACTACCGCCTTTTCGATAAATATATGTGAGTAACATATTGTTGATCGAAATGATGTAGAATTTTACGGAAAGCATAAAGGGTATTTGAAATGAGTTCTTTAAAAGAAAGATCTCGATAAAGCTACTTACATATTGAGCATCAAGATCTATTGAGATAGATCAAGGCGGCTTGATAAGTTTTTCAATAAGTACATACCTTGTCAAGATTTTGAAGTAGCTCAAAATAGAGCAGATCAAAGAAAAGTTCTTTTTGTGTTGCAAGGTGTGAAATTGAGTAAGACTCAAATCCGACCACGGTAGAAAATAGAAAAGAGAATGAAAGTCATTCCCTATGCCTCAGTCATAGGTTCTATAAAGTATGCTATGCTATGTACCATACCTATTGTATACCTTGCTCTGAATTTGGCAAGGGAGTACAATAGTGATCTAGGAGTAGATCACTGTACATTGGTCAAGAATATCCTTAGTAAGGACTAAGGAGATGTTTCTCGATTATGGAGGTGATAAAAGAGCCCATCGTAAAAAGTTACATAGGTGCAAGCTTTTACACCGATCCAGATGACTTTAAGTCTCAATCTGGATACATATTGAAAGTGGGAGCGATTAGCTAGAGTAGCTCCGTGCAAAGCATTGTAGACATAAAATATTTGCAAAATACATACGGCTCTGAATGTGACAGACCCATTGACTAAGCTTCTCTCACGAGCAAAACATGATCACACCTTAGTACTCTTTGGGTGTTAATCACATAGCGATGTGAACTAGATTATTGACTCTAGTAAACCCTTTGGATGTTGGTCACATGATGATGTGAACTATGGGTGTTAATCATATCTGAGATATGAATATTGGTGTTAAATCACATGGCGATGTGAACTAGATTATTGACTCTAGTGCAAGTGGGAGACTGAAGGAAATATGCCCTATAGGCAATAATAAAGTTATTATTTATTTCTTATTTCATGATAAATGTTTATTATTCATGCTAGAATTGTATTAACCGGAAACATAATACATGTGTGAATACATAGACAAACATAGTGTCACTAGTATGCCTCTACTTGACTAGCTCGTTTATCAGAGATGGTTATGCTTCCTAGCCATGGACAAAGAGTTGTCATTTGATTAGCGGGATCACATCATTAGGAGAATGATGTGATTGACTTGACCCATTCCGTTAGCTTAGCACTTGATCGTTTAGTATGTTGCTATTGCTTTCTTCATGACTTATACATGTTCTGTAACTATGAGATTATGCAACTCCGTTACGGAGGAACACTTTGGGTACTACCAAGCGTCACAGCGTGGCGGGTGATTATAAAGGAGTACTACAGGTGTCTCGAAGGTACATGTTGAGTTGGCGTATTCGAGATTAGGTTTTGTCACTCCGATTGTCGGAGAGGTATCTTTGGGCCCTCTCGGTAATGCACATCATTATAAGCCTTGCAAGCAATGTGACCAATGAGTTGGTTACGGGATGATGCATTCTGAGCGAGTAAAGAGACTTGCTGGTGGCGAGATTGAACTAGGTATTGGATACCGACGATCGAATCTTGGGCAAGTAACATACCGATGACAAAGGAACAGCGTATGTTGTTATGCGGTTTGACCGATAAAGATCTTCGTAGAATATGTAGGAGCCAATATGGGCATCCAGGTCCGCTATTGGTTATTGACCAGAATAGTTCTAGGTCATGTCTACATAGTTCTTGAACCCGTAGGGTCCGCACATAAGGTTTCGATGATGTTATATTATGAGTTTATGAGTTTTGATGTACCGAAGGAGTTCGAGTCCGGATGAGATCGGGGACATGACGAGGAGTCTCGAAATGGTCGAGATGTAAAGATCGATATATTGGACGACTATATTCGGAGTTTGAAAGGTTCCGAGTGATTGGGTATTTTTGAGTCTGGGAGAGTTACGGAATTCGCCGGGAGAAGTATTGGGCCTTATTGGGCCCCTGCAGAAGAGAGAGGGCTGCCTAGGGCAGGCCGCGCCCCATGGCCTAGTCCGAATTGACTAGAGGAGGGCCGCACCCTCCTTCCTTCCTTCTCTCTTCCCTTCCTTGTCTCCTACTCCTAATACATGGAAGGACTCCTAGTTGGACTAGGAAAGGGGGAATCTTACTCCCGGTGGGAGTAGGACTCCCCTAGGGCGCGCCATAGAAGAGGGCCGGCCCTCCCCTCCTCCACTCCTTTATATACGGGGGCAGGGGGCACCCCATGGACACACAAGTTGATCTACGGATCATTCCCTAACCGTGTGCGGTGCCCCCCTCCACCATATTCCACCTCGGCCATATCATCGCGGAGTTTAGGCGAAGCCCTGCGCCGGTAGAACATCATCATCGTCATCACGCCGTTGTGCTGACGGAACTCATCCCCGACGCTTTGCTGGATCGGAGCCCGGGGATCGTCATCGAGCTGAACGTGTGCTGAACTCGGAGGTGCCGTACGTTCGGTACTTGGATCGGTCGGATCGTGAAGACGTATGACTACATCAACCGCGTTGTCATAACGCTTCCGCTTATGGTCTACGAGGGTACATGGACATACACTCTCCCCTCTCGTTGCTATGCCATCACCATGATCTTGCGTGTGCGTAAGAAAATTTTCGAAATTACTACGTTCCCCAACATACGGCACCTCCGAGTTCAGCACACGTTCAGCTCGATGACGATCCCCGGACTCTGATCCAGTAGGGTGTCGGGGATGAGTTCCGTCAGCACGACGACATGGTGACATTGATGATGTTCTACCGACGCAGGGCTTCGCCTAAGCACCGCTACAATATGACCGAGGTGGAATATGGTGGAGGGGGGCACCGCACACGGCTAAGGAACAATCACGAAGATCAACCTGTGTGTCATGGGGTACCCCCTTGCCCCCGTATATAAAGGAGCAAGGGAGGAGGAGGCCGGCCCTAGGAGGAGGGCGCGCCAAGGGGAGTCCTACTCCCACCGGGAGTAGGACTCCCTCCTTCCTTGTTGGAGTAGGAGAAGGGAAAGAGGGGAGAGGAAGAAGGAAAAGGGGCTGCGCCCTTGTCCAAGTCGGACTAGAGGGGGGCACAGCCTCCTTCCTTTGGCCTCTCTCCTCTATTCCCGTATGGCCCAATAAGGCCCATATACTCCCGCAAATTCTCAGAACTCTCTCGGTACTCAGGAAAAATATTCAATCACTCGGAACCTTCCGAACTCCAAATATAGTCGTCCAATATATCGATCTTTACGCCTCGACCATTTAGAGACTCCTCGTCATGTCCCCGATCTCATCCGGGACTAACTCCTTCGATACATCAAAACTCATAAACTCATAATATAACCTGTCATTGAAACCTTGTTGCGTGGGACCCTACGGGTTCGAGAACGATGTAGACATGACCGAAACACGTTTCGGGTCAATAACCAATAGAGGAACCTGGATGCTCATATTGGCCCCTACATATTCTACGAAGATCTTTATCGGTCAAACCGCATAACAACATACGTTGTTCCTTTTGTCATTGGTATGTTACTTGCCCGAGATTCGATCGTCGGTATCCAATACCTAGTTCAATCTCGTTACCGGCAAGTCTCTTTACTCGTTCTTTAATACATCATCCCACAACTAACTCATTAGTTGCAATGCTTGCAAGGCTTATACTGATGTGCATTACTGAGTGGGCCCAGAGATACCTCTCCGACAATTGGAGTGACAAATCCTAATCTTGAAATACTCCAACTCAACATGTACCTTCGGAGACACCTGTAGAGCTCCTTTATAATCACCCAGTTATGTTGTGACGTTTGGTAGCACACAAAGTGTTCCTCCGGTAAATGGGAGTTGCATAATCTCATAGTCATAGGAACATGTATAAGTCATGAAGAAAGCAATAGCAACATACTAAATGATCAAGTGCTAAGATAACGGAATGGGTCAAGTCAATCACATCATTCTCCTAATGATGTGATCCCGTTAATCAAGTGACAACACATGTCTATGGTTAGGAAACATAACCATCTTTGATTAATGAGCTAGTCAAGTAGAGGCATACTAGTGACACTATGTTTGTCTACGTATTCACACATGTATTATGTTTCCGGTTAATACAATTCTAGCATGAATAATAAACATTTATCATGATATAAGGAAATAAATAATAACTTTATTATTGCCTCTAGGGCATATTTCCTTCAGTCTCCCACTTGCACTAGAGTCAATAATCTAGTTCACATCACCATGTGATTTAACACCAATATTCACATATGTATGTGATTAACACCCATAGTTCACATCGTCATGTGATCAACGCCCAAAGGGTTTACTAGAGTTAATAATCTAGCTCACATCGCTATGTGATTAACACCCAAGGAGTACAAAGGTATGATCATGTTTTGTTCGTGAGAGAAATTTAGTCAACGGGTCTGTCACATACAAAGCCGTATGTATTTTGCAAATATTCTATGTCTACAATGCTCTGCACGGATCTACTCTAGCTAATTGCTCCCACTTTCAGTATGTATCCAGATTGAGACTTAGAGTCATCTGGATTGGCGTGAAAGCTTGCACCGATGTAACTCTTTACGATGGGCTCTTTTATCACCTCCATAATCGAGAAATATTTCCTTAGTCCTCACTAAGGATATTCTTGACCAATGTCCAGTGATCTACTCCTAGATCACTATTGTACTCAGTTGCCAAATTCAGAGCAAGGTATACAATAGGTCTGGTACATAGCATAGCATACTTTATAGAACCTATGAATGAGGAATAGGGAATGACTTTCATTCTCTTTTCTATTTTCTGCCGTGGTCGGGATTTGAGTCTTACTCAATTTCACACCATTGCAACGCAGGCAAGAACTCTTTATTTGACTGTTCATTTTGAACTATTTCAAAATCCTGTCAAGGTATGTACTCATTGAAAATCTTATCAAGCGTCCTGATCTATCTCAATAGATCTTGATGCTCAATATGTAAGTAGCTTTACTGAGGTCTTTCTTTTAAAGAACTCCTTTCAAACACTCCTTTATGCTTTCCAGAAAAATTCTACATCATTTCTGATTGACAATATGTCACTCACATATACTAACCAGAAAGGTTGTAGTGCTCCCACTCACTTTATTGTAAATACAGGCTTCACCGTAAGTCCGTATAAAACTATATGCTTTGATCAACTTATCAAAGCATATATAGCAACTCCGAGATGCTTGCACCTGTCCATGGATGGATCATTGGAACTTGCACACTTTGTTAGCACCTTTAGGATTGACAAAACCTTCTGGTTGCATCATATACAACTCTTCATTAATAAATCCATTTGAGGAATGCAGTTTTGACATCCATTTGCCAGATTTCATAAAATGTGGCAATTGCTAACATGATTCGGACATACTTTTAAGCATCGATACGAGTGAGAAAATCTCATTGTATTCAACACCTTGAACTTTGTCAAAAACCTTTTTCGACAAGTCTAGCTTTGTAGATAGTAACACTACTATCAGCATCCATCTTCCTCTTGAAAATCCATTTATTCTTAATGACTCACTGATCATCGGGCAAGTCAATCAAAGTCCACACTTTGTTCTCATACATGGATCCCATCTCAGATTTCATGGCCTCAAGCCATTTTGCGGAATCTGGGCTCATCATCGCTTCCTCATAGTTCGTAGGTTCGCCATGGTCAAGTAACATGACCTCCAGAATAGGATTACCGTACCACTCTGGTGCAGATCTTACTCTAGTTAACCTACAAGGTTCGGTAGTAACTTGATCTGAAGTTTCATGATCAATATCATTAGCTTCCTCACTAATTGGTGTAGGAATCACTGGAACTGATTTCTGTGATAAACTAATTTCCGATTCGGGAGAAGGTACAATTACCTTATCAAGCTCTACTTTCCTCCCACTCACTTCTTTCGAGAGAAACTCCTTCTCTGGAAAGGATCCATTTTAGCAACGAATATTTTGCCTTCGGATCTGTGATAGAATGTAACGCCCCGAGACCGACGCTCCAGAAGACTTCCAGCTATTCCGAGATTCGTCGTGTGATTTGTTTTGTTCGTTGCATTCATCCTTGCATCATGTTGCATTTCATCATGCTCATCATGTGCATTGTGTGTTTCATGCATGATCACCCCTTGCATCACCCTTCCCCTCCTCCTGTGGTCATTTGTATCTTCATCTTTTCATCAAGACCTTTCTCCACGTGCAAACCTTATCACTTCTTCCTTTCTGTCAAATCTTGACTTTCATGCCAAGTGGCATTATTTGTGCCTCCATTAATGTTCTTTTATTTCCTGATGTTCATACTCCATGCCTTATGCCTCTCTATCAAATTTCATCCATTTTGGAGTTGTTTTGGTTGGGTTTAAAAATGGAGCAAGTTTGAATTTAATTCAAACTTGATTTATTTTCTACCTCTAAAATTTCCAAGACTATTTATTCTAATCTCGCATATATCCAGGACTCCTTATATACCTTTATCTCTGAGTTTTTTCTTCCCAAACCACGGATCCTTTTCCTTGTAATTCTGTCTATTTTCTTAAAGAAAATAAACAGAGGAGGGAAGAACTAGGCAGAGCCCACAAACCAGGCCGGCCCATTCGCGCAGCTAGGCCTAGCCGCGCCCCACCGACCGAACCCTAGCCCCGCTAGCCCGACTCCCTCGTCCTCTCGATCTCTCTCGATCTCCTCCCTCACGCCGCCATCTTCCTCTCCTCGTTCCCCTCTGCTGCCACCCATCGTCCGATCTCCACCTCGCCCTTCCTCCTCCTGCATCGAGCGCCCCCGCTCCACCTCGCCTCGCCCGTCCCGTGTGCCAGACCTCCTCGCCCTTCTCCTCGCCTCTTGGCGCCTGACGCCGTCTCCGCTCCGCCGCGCCCTGCTTCTCCTTCCGAGCCCCACGACCATGCCCTGCCGTCCCCGTGCCCGGGCTCTGCAACACCTAGAGACCAACTCCGGCGGCCCCGTCGCCTCTGCCTGATCCCTCGCTGCCCTCCTCCTTGGTCCGCCGAAGCGCCCCGCTGCTCAAGTCCCCGCCTGTTGTCCCCGCCAGCGACCCGCACATCGAGGCCTCCGTGCACCTCGTGCTCCGTTGCCCGCCTCCCACGTGACTGGGCGTTCATCCCGTCTTCCGGCCTCGTCTGCGTGCCCCTAGTTGCCTCTGTCCGCTTGAGCAGAAGCAGCTCGTCGCTTCAGCGCCATGGCCACTCGCGCCCTCAAGCTCCTGCGGCAGCCTCACCTTCCTGCGCCACTTTGCCTTGGTCTTTTGACCCCAAGCCACCTCCTCGCATCGCGGTCTTCATCCTCTCTTGGACGCCGAGATCCCCTTCGTTTTGCCAAGACTCGGCAACCAGGGAAGCCCAAGGACGCCTTCGCGGATTTCGCCAAGTACATCTACGGACGCACCGGACGTCTGCAAAACGTGTACGACTACGTGGGCTTAAAAGTACCCTTCGGATGCGCCAAGTTCGACTACACGGTGAGGCGTCAAGTACCCCTACCGCGTCTACGGGATCTCCAACAACGCGTACCTCGACGACCCGCCAAGTGCCCCTTCGGATCGCCAAGTTTGTCTACCACGTGTACCACTACCGTCGCAAGAATCGAGACCGACAAGTCCGAAGACCCCAAGTACCACGACGACCGACGAATAGTATCACTACTTCCACTACCGTCGGCACGAGTACAACTACTTCCACGACGTCCCGTGAACGACTACTTCCCTACAAACTCGTTCGCCCAAATGCACGCTTCAAGGTATAACCCCGAGGCGACCGCCGTGTACGAATGCATGTTGTATGAGATGCCCGTGTTTGCTCCGTGCCCGTTTGATCCTTGCACGTTCCTTCCTCGTTTGCCATGCCGCCGTCCCGTGGGAACCCGGAATCCGGGATCACCCCACCATCTTTGCATGTTCTGCACATCCACATTTTCGTTCGCACCGACATCTTGATAAGTTGTCGGATCATCGGAATGTTGCCGTGGCACCGTTTCCGTTTCGCCGCCGTGGCACCCTTTTTGTTCCGCCATGGTGACCAAATGCTCCTTATCATGCTCATGTCAACATTTTCATAAAAATTGCATAAACCTTGATTATGTCATCCGCATCATGATAATAACATTTAAAATGTTTAAACTTGTTGTTGCATTAAATTGCTAAATGCATATGGGGATTTTTCCGGAATTGTTGTTTGTTGTTCCGGCCTCATTTAAACTTGCCTAAATTGTTAGTTTAATTATGCTTCACCTCTTGCCATGTTAACCAACATTTAATCTTGTCTTGTTCATAACCGAGAGAGAACTAAATAATTGATGTGGTGTTTCGTCAATATGCAACTCGTTGCATATTGGGCTCCATTTAACTTGTAGTTTTGTTTGTGCATTTTGCCATGCCATGCTATTTAAACCGGACATGCATCATACTTGTTTGTGCATCATGACATGTTTATGCTTGTGTGTTTACCATGTTGTTTGCTTCTTTCCGGTTTGCTTCTCTCGTTAGCTTCGGTTTCGTTCCGGAGTTGTGAGGATTCGTTCGACTACGTCCGTTTGTCTTCTTCATGGACTCATTCTTCTTCCTTGCGGGATCTCAGGCAAGATGATCATACCCTCGAAATCACTACTATCTTTGCTATGCTAGTTTGCTCGCTCTTTTGCTATGCCAATGCTATGAAGCCTACCATTTGCTTGTCAGCCTCCCAATTTGCCATGTCAAACCCCTAACCCACCATGTGCTAGCAAACTGTTGATTGGCTATGTTACCACTTTGCGCAACCCCTCTTATAGCATTGTTAGTTGCAGGTGAAGATTGAAGTTTGTTCCTTGTTGGAACATGGAGTTGTTGTTCCTTGTTGGAACATGTTTACTTGTTGGGATATCACAATATATCTTATTTAATTAATGCATCTATATACTTGGTAAAGGGTGGAAGGCTCGGCCTTATGCCTGGTGTTTTTGTTCCACTCTTGCCGCCCTAGTTTCCGTCATATCGGTGTTATGTTCCCGGATTTTTGCGTTCCTTACGGTTGGGCTATAATAGGAACCCCTTGACGATTCGCCTTAAGTAAAGCTCCTCGGCAATGCCCAACATTGGTTTTACCATTTACGCTAACAACCTACCACCTTCCCTTGGGTTCTGCAGACTCAAGGGTCATCTTTATTCTAACCCCGGGCGGTGCTCCTCCGAGTGTTGGTCCGAACTGAAACTCTCATGGGCCACCTAGGGAAACTTGAGGGTTGGTTTTACTTGTAGCTAGACTCATCCGAGTGTGCCACGAGAAAGAGATATGTGCAGCTCCTATCGGGATTTGTCGGCACATTCGGCGGTGTTCTTTGGTTTAGTTTTACCTGTCGAAATGTCTTGTTGTACGGAACACCGAGTCGATCGGAGTGTCTCGGGTGGAGGTCTATTCCTCCGTTGTTGTGAGAGCTTGTCATGGGCTAAGTTGGGACACCCTGCAGGGATTTAAACTTTCGAGAGCCGTGCATGATTATGTGGCAGATGGGAATTTGTTAAAGTCGGTTGTAGAAAACCCAAAGTTGACCTTAATAAAAATACATCAACCGTGTGTGTAACCGTGATGGTCTCTTTCCGTGAGTCCGGAAGTGAACTGATGTTGGAGTTATGCTTGACGAGGTTGCTATAGGATCACTTCTTGATCATACTTTTATCGACCGTGCTTTGCCTTCTCTTCTTGCTCTCTTTTGCGATTGTAGCCACCATATATGCTAGTCGCTGCTGCAGCTCCACCTCATTACTCCATCCTTCCTATAAGCTTAAATAGTCTTGATCTCATGGTGCGAGATTGCCGAGTCCCGTGGCTCACGAGATACTTCAAAACCAGTTTGCAGGTGCCTATGTTACTGAGTAGGTGACGCAACCAAGCTCAAGGAGGAGCTCAATGAAGATCTTGCCCTTTGTGTTGTTTCGTTCTAGTTGATCAGTAGTGGAGCCCAGTTGGGGTCGATCGGGGACCTTTGTCGCATTTGGGGTTCTTCTTCTATTTTGGTTCCGTAGTCGGACCTTGATTGTATCTGGATGATGTAATGCTTTGTTCATGTATTTGTGTGAAGTGGCGATTGTAAGCCAACTATGTATCTCTTTCCCTTATGTAATACATGGGTTGTGTGAAGATTACCTCATTTGCGACATTGCTTTCAATGCGGTTATGCCTCTAAGTCGTGCTTCGACACGTGGGAGATATAGCCGCATCGAGGGCGTTACAAGTTAGTAATCAGAGCCTTCCCCGACCTTAGGAGCCCCACTGCTTGATCGTTTTAGCGGCCGAGTTGTGTCTAGAAAAATGTTTTGAGTCATTTAGGATTATATATATCGGAGAGTTAGGAATTCTTTTTACTCCTTAGTCCCTTCGTCGCTCTGGTGAGGTCTCCTGACGTAGAAGTTTTGACTTTCCTCTCCTCAAATTTCACTAAAAAATTTTTTTAGGATCACGCGGGTATCTTGGAATCGTTCCGATGGCTTTATGATGAGAACATTGTCTTGGTGCCTCCTATCGGGGTTTAGTGGAAGTGTCTGGGAGTTGAGCTACGAGGTGTTGTCGTCATAATTTTATCGTTGCGATTCGGAATACGAGTTTAGTCTGCCGACATCGAAAATCTCTTTTATGCGATTCGTTGGTGAGATAACCCGATAACCCGATCTTCGAGGTGAGTATGGGAGTATTGCCATGACTCGTATAACGGATGCTTTTGAAGGTTGAGGTACACGATTTCGAAGGTTTCTTGGTTATGTGTTGATGGATGGATACAGCTTGGATGTAGGTATTGTTAGTTTGGGTGAGATATATTGCTTCCTGTATCCCCAACACCGATTGCATAACCGAAAGTTTGGGAGTTTATAGGTGGGAATTCAAGTAGCTCCTAGAATATCTTTCCGCGGATGCATGATATGGGATTGGGTAAATCTCTATCATATGTTTGTTTCGGCTTATTCGCAAGCCGGTCCTTTGTTTTGTTTTGAGTTGTGGTATTCGAGTTGCTTCAATGTCAACTGTTGATTCCATACCTTTCGAAATGGTGTTCTCATACTCCGATGTGAATACCAATCCTTCTCGACAATCGAGATTGTCATGTCAATCCTTTTCAACCGGCGTGTTTCTCTTCAAGTGGATCCGATCACTTCAACATCAGCAAGACCAATTATCATTTCTTCTCAACGGTGTTTGTTTCATCCGTCTCCAAGTTGCCTTTGTTTTTTCCTGCCCACCCACCCTTTTTCCTCAAGGACTAAGATTTCTTTACCAAGTATCCTTTTATTTTTGTGAAGTTTCTCCATTCTTTTCCATCAATGTTCTTACCCGGTGGTTCTCAAGAAGATGTCCTACTAGTTCGTCATTCCTCATTCCTTTCTCTTCTCCAGTG
The DNA here is from genome assembly GCA_021437245.1 of Aegilops speltoides. Classification (NCBI taxonomy): domain Eukaryota; kingdom Viridiplantae; phylum Streptophyta; class Magnoliopsida; order Poales; family Poaceae; genus Aegilops; species Aegilops speltoides. Next base: position 421,499,878 of record CM038146.1, read on the forward strand.
AATTCAAGTCAAGTTTTGTTGATCATACCTTTTTCCTCATTTCAATGTCTTCTCATACCGGTGCACCTCATTATCATTCTACTTCTCGCTATTTGTTATTCCGGAGTGCTCAAGATATCTCGAAGATTCGTGTTTCCATTCTTAATCCGTTCAAACTATTTCAAGATTGGTATCTCATTCAAGTCATTTAATTCAACCGGTGCAACATCTCTTTTAAATCCTTTCAACGGTGTTCTTTTGAGTGGGCCCTAACCCACAGGTCTTTTCCCAGGATCTTACCTGACTCTTCTATTTTCACAGAGCTATCCCAAATTCTTCTCCAAGTTTGACGTAAGAATGAGTTATCATCAGTCAAATGCTTTTCTCCAAGATCTTTCAAATTTTTTCCATAGTTGGCTCAACCTCTTCGCTTTTGATTCTTCCGGTGTGCCTCAATAATTCTTGGTGGTGTTTCTTGTTGTCATTCTCATCATTTGAAGACCGAAGAAGAGTTTCTCTTTAATCTTGCTCTATTCTCTTCAAGATTCATGGTGCTAGCTTGTTGCCATCCTCTCATAATTGTTTTCGATTGTGAGAATCTTTTTCACCCATCCGGAGCATTTTAGGAGTCTTTTCAGTTTCATTCTTTGAAGCCCATCATCTCAGTATTATTCATTCAAGCTTTCAGCTCTCGTTCTCCAAACCATACCGGTGCATCATTCAAGTATTCTCTAATCAGCTCATGATCTATTCGTTCATTTGTATCTAAATACCCTCAAGCACCTTCGTTCATTTGCTAATTCTTACCATTGATGCACCCCTACTTCGATCATTTTCAATTCTTACGGTGGTTCTTTCAAGATCTTTCTTCCTTGTTCATCATATCAATTCTTTTGTTGTTCCAATCCTACCGGTGGTTCGTTGAAGACCTTCTCAAGTTTCGCTATATCTCTCTTAATCCTTTCTACGAGAATAAGTAGTATGCCAAATCCGTTGCTTGTCATCAATTTAAATTGGTGAAGGATACGCATATCATAATTCTTATTATTGTTTCATCCAAGTGATCTAGTTTCTTCTTTCCATCGTTGTTCATCATGTCACATTTCTCGGTTCGAGATGTCTCATCTTTTCTTTTCTGGAGTTCCAAGTTTTCCGCATTATCTCGTTGCGAAGCTCCATCTAAATCATCACAAGGCTTCACATTGTGTTTTCAACCTCTCTTCCTTTTTATCATCTTTTTATTGCTGGAGTTCTTCATGGAGGATCTACATGGTGGTTCATCAAGGATTCTTTTCATTCTTCAATTGTTCTTCAAAATTTGTCTTGAAGTTGTGACCCGTCAAGCCATACTTCAAAATAAACATGGTACTCAACACATGTCTTGTTTTGAGGAGTTCAAGCATTCTTCATCTTGCATTCCAAAGTGCAATTATTTCTACCTTATCTTCTGAGGTGGTGTTAGGTCATTCTTGATAATTTCCCTTCGCGCTTCATGATTCACAAGTTTTCAAGAGTGACATATTTAAACCCATCATTTTCTCTGTTCAAGAGATCTTTTCAACCGTCAATCTCTTCATTGGAGTTATCTTGGTATAGGTTTCACCTAAAGCTTTCCAGAAGGAATGTTGCTATTTTGGTGCTTATTAATGACCCAAGTTATCTCTTTTCCATCTTGATGGAACAAGTTTTTCATCTCTTTGGTGCTCTCAATCAAATAAATTATTTCCGTTAGTGGCCGGTTGTCACCTCATAGTCTTGTGATGTTTCCATAAGTCCACTACAAACTTATTCTTTTTGTTGGTGGTCTTCCAACAACTCTATTCTAACCTTCTTGCAAGGATGCCTTCCAAATTCAATTGTGGTAGAAGTTGTTATTCTCTTCTCTATTCTCTCGATTCCACTCTTTCATTTGTCCCGAAGGCATTGTGATGTTTTCTTTGACCCATTATATCATTTTGGAGATCATGTTCTTTTCCTTACTTATCCATTTAACAGAAGTGTCGTGTTTTCATTCGAGTTCTCTAATTTTATCAAGTTTTCCCTCCTTCCTCAACTGGAGAGCTGTCTGAAATCTTTCTTACCCCTTGTGCCATTCTTTCAATAGTTCCGGAGGCAGTGTGTTCTTCATTTCATCAAGTATCCTCCCATCTTGTCAAGTTCATGTTCAATTCCTTCCATGTTCAACCGGAGTGCTGCCCGAATTCTTCCTCTCTCATCTTGTTTTAACCAGAGTGGTTTCGAATTCTACCTTGTCCATTAAACTCTTGATTTATGCCTTTGCAACCTTCAAGTCCTCGTAATGTTCCTTGTTCCTCGTTTCTAACGGATTGTTTGCAATCTCGTTCATTTCTATTGTACTCTTTCTTTTAAATTGCTCAATCTCTCAAGGTTCGTGGTTTCACTCGTTTGTCAAAGAAGCAACTTAGTTTTACCTTTCTTTTTTCTCTTCCGTTTTCCCTCCGGTGCCATTCTAGATCTCGGGACGAGATCCTCTCGTAGTGGTGGAGTGTTGTTACACCCCGAGACCGACGCTCCAGAAGACTTCCAGCTATTCCGAGATTCGTCGTGTGATTTGTTTTGTTCGTTGCATTCATCCTTGCATCATGTTGCATTTCATCATGCTCATCATGTGCATTGTGTGTTTCATGCATGATCACCCCTTGCATCACCCTTCCCCTCCTCCTGTGGTCATTTGTATCTTCATCTTTTCATCAAGACCTTTCTCCACGTGCAAACCTTATCACTTCTTCCTTTCTGTCAAATCTTGACTTTCATGCCAAGTGGCATTATTTGTGCCTCCATTAATGTTCTTTTATTTCCTGATGTTCATACTCCATGCCTTATGCCTCTCTATCAAATTTCATCCATTTTGGAGTTGTTTTGGTTGGGTTCAAAAATGAAGCAAGTTTGAATTTAATTCAAACTTGATTTATTTTTTCTACCTCTAAAAATTTCCAAGACTATTTATTCTAATACTGCATATATCCAGGACTCCTTATATACCTTTATCTCTGAGTTTTTCCTTCCCAAACCACGGATCCTTTTCCTTGTAATTCTGTCTATTTTCTTAAAGAAAATAAACAGAGGAGGGAAGAACTAGGCAGAGCCCACAAACCAGGCCGGCCCATTCGCGCAGCTAGGCCCAGCCACGCCCCACCGACCGAACCCTAGCCCCGCTAGCCCGACTCCCTCGTCCTCTCGATCTCTCTCGATCTCCTCCCTCACGTCGCCATCTTCCTCTCCTCGTTCCCCTCTGCTGCCACCCATCGTCCGATCTCCACCTCGCCCTTCCTCCTCCTGCATCGAGCGCCCCCGCTCCACCTCGCCCTGCCGTCCCCGTGCCAGGACCTCCTCGCCCTTCTCCTCGCCCCGTGCGCCCGACGCCGCCCCGTCTCCGCTCGCCGCGCCCTGCTTCTCCTTCCGAGCCCCGCGACCACGCCCTGCCATCCCCGCGCTCGGGCTCCGCAACACCTAGAGACCAACTCCGGCGGCCCCGTCGCCTCTGCGCGCGATCCCCTCGCCGCCCTCCTCCTTGGTCCGGCCCGAAGCCGCCGCTGCGCCAAGTCCCGCGGCCGTTGTCCCTGCCCAGCGACCCCCTGCACATCGAGGCCTCCGTGCACCTCGTGCTCCGTCGCCCGCCTCCCCTGCGACCTGGGCGTTCATCCCCGTCTTCCCGGCCTCGTCCGTGCCCCCTAGTTGCCTCTGTCCGCTTCGAGCAGCAGCAGCTCGTCGCTCAGCGCCATGGCCACTCGCGCCCTCAAGCTCCTGCGGCAGCCTCACCTTCCTGCGCCACTTTGCCTTGGTCTTTTGACCCCAAGCCACCTCCTCGCATCGCGGTCTTCATCCTCGCTTGGACGCCGAGATCCCCTTCGTTTTGCCAAGACTCGGCAACCAGGGAAGCCCAAGGACGCCTTCGCGGATTTCGCCAAGTACATCTACGGACGCACCGGACGTCTACAAAACGTGTACGACTACGTGGGCTTAAAAGTACCCTTCGGATGCGCCAAGTTCGACTACACGGTGACGCGTCAAGTACCCCTAACGCGTCTACGGGATCTCCAAGAACGCGTACCTCGACGACCCGCCAAGTGCCCCTTCGGATCGCCAAGTTCGTCTACCACGTGTACCACTACCGTCGCAAGAATCGAGACCGACAAGTCCGAAGACCCCAAGTACCACGACGACCGACGAATAGTATCACTACTTCCACTACCGTCGGCATGAGTACAACTACTTCCACGACGTCCCGTGAACGACTACTTCCCCTACAAACTCGTTCCGCCCGAAATGCACGCTTCGAAGGTATAACCCCGAGGCGACCGCCGTGTACGAATGCATGTTGTATGAGATGCCCGTGTTTGCTCTGTGCCCGTTTGATCCTTGCAGTTCCTTCCTCGTTTGCCATGCCGCCGTCCCGTGGGAACCCGGAATCCGGGATCACCCCACCATCTTTGCATGTTCTGCACATCCACATTTTCGTTCGCACCGACATCTCGATAAGTTGTCGGATCATCGGAATGTTGCCGTGGCACCGTTTCCGTTTCGCCGCCGTGGCACCCTTTTTGTTCCGCCATGGTGACCAAATGCTCCTTATCATGCTCATGTCAACATTTTCATAAAAATTGCATAAACCTTGATTATGTCATCCGCATCATGATAATAACATTTAAAATGTTTAAACTTGTTGTTGCATTAAATTGCTAAATGCATATGGGGATTTTTCCGGAATTGTTGTTTGTTGTTCCGGCCTCATTTAAACTTGCCTAAATTGTTAGTTTAATTATGCTTCACCTCTTGCCATGTTAACCAACATTTAATCTTGTCTTGTTCATAAGCGAGAGAGAACTAAATAATTGATGTGGTGTAGCCATCAATATGCAACTCGTTGCATATTGGGCTCCATTTAACTTGTAGTTTTGTTTGTGCATTTTGCCATGCCATGCTATTTAAACCGGACATGCATCATACTTGTTTGTGCATCATGACATGTTTATGCTTGTGTGTTTACCATGTTGTTTGCTTATTTCCGGTTTGCTTCTCTTGTTAGCTTCGGTTTCGTTCCGGAGTTGTGAGGATTCGTTCGACTATGTCCGTTTGTCTTCTTCATGGACTCGTTCTTCTTCCTTGCGGGATCTCAGGCAAGATGATCATACCCTCGAAATCACTACTATCTTTGCTATGCTAGTTTGCTCGCTCTTTTGCTATGCCAATGCTACGAAGCCTACCATTTGCTTGTCAGCCTCCCAAATTGCCATGTCAAACCCCTAACCCACCATGTCCTAGCAAACTGTTGATTGGCTATGTTACCGCTTTGCGCAGCCCCTCTTATAGCGTTGTTAGTTGCAGGTGAAGATTGAAGTTTGTTCCTTGTTGGAACATGGAGTTGTTGTTCCTTGTTGGAACATGTTTACTTGTTGGGATATCACAATATATCTTATTTAATTAATGCATCTATATACTTGGTAAAGGGTGGAAGGCTCGGCCTTATGCAGTGTTTTTGTTCCACTCTTGCCGCCTAGTTTCCGTCATATCGGTGTTATGTTCCCGGATTTTGCGTTCCTTACGGTTGGGCTATAATGGGAACCTCTTGACGATTCGCCTTAAGTAAAGCTCCTCCGGCAATGCCCAACATTGGTTTTACCATTTGCGCTAACAACCTACCACCTTCCCTTGGGTTCTGCAGACTCAAGGGTCATCTTTATTCTAACCCCGGGCGGTGCTCCTCGAGTGTTGGTCCGAACCGAGCTACTCATGGGCCACCTCGGGAAACTTGAGGGTTGGTTTTACTCGTAGCTAGACTCATCCGAGTGTGCCACGAGAAAGAGATATGTGCAGCTCCTATCGGGATTTGTCGGCACATTCGGTGGTGTTCTTTGGTTTAGTTTTACCTCGTCGAAATGTCTTGTCGTGCGGGATACCGAGTCTGATCGGAGTGTCTCGGGTGGAGGTATATTCCTCCGTTGACCGTGAGAGCTTGTCATGGGCTAAGTTGGGACACCCCTGCAGGGATTTAAACTTTCGAGAGCCGTGCCCACGGTTATGTGGTAGATGGGAATTTGTTAACGTCCGGTTGTAGAAAACCCAAAGTTGACCTTAATAAAAATACATCAACCATGTGTGTAACCGTGATGGTCTCTTTCCGGCGGAGTCCGGGAAGTGAACACGGTGTTGGAGTTATGCTTGACGTAGGTTGCTATAGGATCACTTCTTGATCATACTTTTATCGACCGTGCTTTGCCTTCTCTTCTCGCTCTCTTTTGCGATTGTAGCCACCATATATGCTAGTCGCTTGCTGCAGCTCCACCTCATTACTCCATCCTTCCTATAAGCTTAAATAGTCTTGATCTCATGGTGCGAGATTCTTTGAGTCCCGTGGCTCTGAGATACTTCAAAACCAGTTTGCGGTGCCTATGTTCTCGGCGGTGTCGCAACCAAGCTCAAGGAGGAGCTCAATGAAGATCTTGCCCTTTGTGTTGTTTCGTTCTAGTTGATCAGTAGTGGAGCCCAGTTGGGGTCGATCGGGGACCTTTGTCGCATTTGGGGTTCTTCTTCTATTTTGGTTCCGTAGTCGGACCTTGATTGTATCTGGATGATGTAATGCTTTGTTCATGTATTTGTGTGAAGTGGTGATTGTAAGCCAACTATGTATCTCTTTCCCTTATGTAATACATGGGTTGTGTGAAGATTACCTCATTTGCGACATTGCTTTCAATGCGGTTATGCCTCTAAGTCGTGCTTCGACACGTGGGAGATATAGCCGCATCGAGGGCGTTACATAGAATTTGTACCTAACAGTTTCCTTTGGGTATTCTATGAAGACGCGCTTCTCGGATTTAGGTTCGAGCTTATCAGGTTGAAACCTTTTTCACATAAGCATCGCAACTCCAAACTTTAAGAAACGACAGCTTAGGTTTACTGCTAAACCATAGTTCATACGGTGTCGTCTCAACGGATTTAGATGGTGCCCTTTTAACGTGAATGCAGATGTCTCTAATGCATAACCCCAAAACAATAGTGGTAAATCAGTAAGAGACATCATAGATCGCACCAAATCCAATTAAGTGCGGTTACAACTTTCGGACACACCATAACATTGTGGTGTTCCAGGTGGCGTGAGCTGTGAAACTATTCTACATTGTTTTAATTGAAGACCAAACTCGTAACTCAAATATTCGTCTCCGCGATCAGATCGCAGAAATTTTATTTTCTTGTTACGATGATTTTTCTACTTCACTCTGAAATTCTTTGAACCTTTCAACTATTTTAGACTTATGTGTCATCAAGTAGATATACCCATATCTGCTCAAATCATCTTGTGAAGGTCAGAAAATAACGATACTTGCCACGAGCATCAACACTCATTGGATCGCATACATCGGTATGTATTATTTCCAATAACTCAGTAGCTTGTTCCATTGTTCCAGAGAACGGAGTTTTAGTCATCTTGCCCAAAAGGCACGGTTCGCAAGCATCAAATGATTCATAACCAAGTGATTCCGAAAATCCATCTTTATGGAGTTTCTTCATGCGCTTTACACCGATATGACCCAAACGGCAGTGCCACAAATAAGTTGCACTATCATTATTAACTTTGCATCTTTTGGCATCAATACTAAGAATATGTGTATCACTACGATCGAGATCCAACAAACTATTTTCATTGGGTGTATGACCATTTGAAGGTTTTATTCATGTAAACAGAACAATAATTATTCTTTGACTTTAAATGAATATCCATATTGCAATAAACATGATCAAATCATATTCATGCTCAACGCAAACGCCAAATAATATTTATTTAGGTTTAACACTAATCTTGAAAGTATAGGGAGTGTGTGATGATGATCATATCAATCTTGGAACTACTTCCAACACTCATCATCACTTCTCCTCAACTAGTCTCTGTTTATTCTGTAACTCCTGTTTTGAGTTACTAATCTTAGCAACCGAACAAGTATCAAATACTCAGGGGCTACTATAAACACCAATAAGGTACACATCAATAACTTGTATATCAAATAAACCCTTGTTCACTTTGCCATTTATCTACCAAATATTCAGGGCATTTCCGCTTCCAGTGACCATTTCCTTTGCAGTGTAAGCACTCAGTTTCAGGCTTTGGTCCAGCTTTGGTCTTCTTTGCGGGAGTGACAACTTGTTTGCCATTCTACTTGAAGTTTCCCTTTCTTTCCCTTTGCCCTTTTCTTGAAACTAGTGGTCTTGTCAATCATCAACACTTGATGCTCTTTCTTGATTTCTACCTTCGTCGATTTCAACATCACGAAGAGCTCGGGAATCGTTTTTGTCATCCCTTGCATACTATAGTTCATCATGAAGTTCTAGTAACTTAGTTATGGTGACTAGAGAATTCTATCAATCACTATCTTATCTGGAAGATTAACTCCCACTTGATTCAAGCGATTGAAGTACCCAGACAATCTGAGCACATGCTCACTAGTTGAGCGATTCTCCTCCATCTTTTAGCTATAGAACTTGTTGGAGACTTCATATCTCTCAACTCGGGTATTTGCTTGAAATATTAACTTCAATTCCTGGAACATCTCATATGGTCCATGACGTTCAAAACGTCTTTGAAGTCCCGATTCTAAGCCGTTAAGCATGGTGCACTAAACTATCAAGTAGTCATCATATTGAGCTAGCCAAACATTCATAACGTCTGCATCTGCTCCTGCAATAGGTCTGTCACCTAGCGGTGCATTAAGGACATAACTCTTCTGTGCAGCAATGAGGATAAACCTTAGATCACGGATCCGATCCGCATCATGCTACTAACATCTTTCAACACAATTTTCTCTAGGAACATATCAAAATAAACATATGAAAGCAACAACGCGAGCTATTGATCTACAACATAATTTGCAAAATACTACCAGGACTAAGTTCATGATAAATTTAAGTTCAATTAATCATATTACTAAAGAACTCCCACTTAGACAGACATCTCTCTAGTCATCTAAGTGATCACGTGATCCAAATCAACTAAACCAAGTCCGATCATCACGTGAGATGGACTAGTTTTCAATGGTGAACATCACTATGTTCATCATATCTACTATATGATTCACGTTCGACCTTTCGGTCTCCGTGTTCCGAGGCCATATCTGTATATGCTAGGCTCGTCAAGTTTAACCTGAGTATTCCGCGTGTGCAACTATTTTGCAGCCGTTGTATTTGAACGTAGAGCCTATCACACCCGATCATCACGTGGTGTCTCAAAGACGAAGAACTTTCATAGCGGTGCATACTCGGGAGAACACTTCTTGATAATTAGTGAGAGATCATCTTAAAATGCTACCGTCAATCAAAGCAAGATAAGATGCATAAAGGATAAACATCACATGCAATCAATATAAGTGATATGATATGGCCATCATCATCTTGTGCTTGTGATCTCCATCTCCGAAGCATCATCGTGATCACCATCGTCACCGGTGCGACACCTTTATCTCCATCGTAGCATCGTTGTCGTTACGCCATCTATTGCTTCTACGACTATCACTACCGCTTAGTGATAAAGTAAAGCAATTCTGATGCGTTGCATTTCATACAATAAGCGACAACCATATGGCTCTCGCGATTGCCGATAACCGGTTACAAAACATGATCATCTCATACAATAAAATATAGCATCACGTCTTGACCATATCACATCACAACATGCCTGCAAAAACAAGTTAGGCGTCCTCTACTTTGTTGTTGCAATTTTTACGTGGCTGCTACGGCGGAGCAAGAACCGTTCTTACCTCGCATCAAAACCACAGCGATAGTTCGTCAAGTTAGTGTTGTTTTAACCTTCGCAAGGACCGGGCGTAGCCACACTCGGTTCAACTAAAGTGAGAGAGCAGACACCCGCCGGTCACCTTTAAGCACGATTGCTCGTAGCGGTGAAACCAGTCTCGCGTAAGCGTCTGGCGTAATGTTGGTCCGGCCGCTTCATCTCACAATACCGCTAAACCAAAGTATGACATCTTTGGTAAGCATTATGACTTGTATCGCCCACAACTCACTTGTGTTCTACTCGTGCATATAACATCAACGCATAAAACCTAGGCTCTGATACCACTGTTGGGGAACGTAGTAATTTCAAAAAAATCCTACGCACACGCAAGATCATGGTGATGCATAGCAACGAGAGGGGAGAGTGTTGTCCACGTACCCTCGTAGACCAAAAGCGGAAGCGTTATGACGACGCGGTTGATGTAGTCGTATGTCTTCACGATCAAAACGATCCAAGTATCGAACGTACGACACCTCCGAGTTCAGCACACGTTCAGCTCGATGACGATCCCCGGACTCCGATTCAGCAGGGTGTCGGGGATGAGTTCCGTCAGCACGACGGGATGGTGACGTTGATGATGTTCTACCGATGCAGGGCTTCACCTAAGCACCGCTACGATATGACCGAGATGGAATATGGTGGAGGGGGGCACCGCACACGGCTAAGGACCGATCACGAAGATCAACTTGTGTGTCATGGGGTGTCCCCTTGCCCCCGTATATAAAGGAGCAAGGGAGGAGGAGGCCGGCCCTAGGAGGAGGGCGCGCCAAGGGGAGTCCTACTGGAGTAGGACTCCCTCCTTCCTTGTTGGAGTAGGAGAAGGGGAAAGAGGGGGAGAGGAAGAAGGAAAAGGGGGCTGCGCCCCTTGTCCAATTCGGACCAGAGGGGGGGCGCAGGCCTCCTTCCTTTTGGCCTCTCTCCTCTATTCCCGTATGGCCCAATAAGGCCCATATACTCTCCGGCGAATTCCCGTAACTCTCTGGTACTCCGAAAAATACCCGAATCACTCGGAACCTTTCCGAACTCCGAATATAGTCGTCCAATATATCGATCTTTACGTCTCGACCATTTAGAGACTCCTCGTCATGTCCCCGATCTCATCCGGGACTCCGAACTCCTTCGGTACATCAAAACTCATAAACTCATAATATAACTGTCATCGAAACCTTAAGCGTGCGGATCTTACGGGTTCGAGAACAATGTAGACATGACCGAAACACGTTTCCGGTCAATAACCAATAGCGGAACCTGGATGCTCATATTGGCTCCTACATATTCTACAAAGATCTTTATCGGTCAAACCGCATAACAACATACGTTGTTCCTTTTGTCATCGGTATGTTACTTGCCCGAGATTCGATCGTCGGTATCCAATACCTAGTTCAATCTCGTTACCGGCAAGTCTCTTTACTCCTTCTGTAATACATCATCCCGCAACTAACTCATTAGTTACAATGCTTGCAAGGCTTATAGTGATGTGCATTACTGAGTGGGCCCAGAGATACCTCTCCGACAATTGGAGTGACAAATCCTAATCTTGAAATACGCCAACTCAACATGTACCTTCGGAGAGACCTGTAGAGCTCCTTTATAATCACCCAGTTACGTTGTGGCGTTTGGTAGCACACAAAGTGTTCCTCCGGTAAATAGGAGTTGCATAATCTCATTGTCATAGGAACATGTATAAGTCATGAAGAAAGCAATAGCAACATACTAAACGATCAAGTGCTAAGCTAACGGAATGGGTCAAGTCAATCACATCATTCTCCTAATGATGTGATCCCGTTAATCAAATGACAACACATGTCTATGGTTAGGAAATATAACCATCTTTGATTAATGAGCTAGTCAAGTAGAGGCATACTAGTGACACTATGTTTGTCTATGTATTCACACATGTATTATGTTTCCGGTTAATACAATTTTAGCATGAACAATAAACATTTATCATGATATAAGGAAATAAATAATAACTTTATTATTGCCTCTAGGGCATATTTCCATCATATTCTCCATTATTAAATTCTTCTACACAAATTCTCCTTTTGTTTGTCATGCTACTTTGCTATTATCTATATCTGTCATTTACGTTTAATCTTGTAACTAGCAAGACAAGGGGCTTGACAACCCTCTTGAAGTGTTGGGTGCATGTTTGTATTTGTTTGTGCATAGGTGATGCTCATGTTGCTAACCTAGGAGACTCCTAGTTGATTGATAACCTTGGTTCTTAACTGAGGGAATACTTTGATGCTATTTTGCTTCACCCTTCCTCTTTGGGGAATCTCAACAACTCCTACGGGAGTAAGCAAGCCACCTCAAGGTTTACGCCCTCTAGAGAGGAAACATCAATCAACGTGTCCAAGGTCTGCTCTGTGTCTCAAGCCAGAGCCGCTAACTGCTCCTGAGTGAGTGTTGTAGCACCAACCCTAGCCCTGCCACCAGTGTTGACCCCAACACCGCTACCTCCTGCAGTGGTGCCATCGTTGGTGTTCTGGTTGACATGCTCTTTGCCATTCCTTCCGGCTGACGAATCACCCATTCTAGGAGGCGGATCTGCCATGAAGACCTATGGAATGGATGTGAGTCTCCCATAGATCTCTTCGTCCTCGAAATCATGGGAGATTTGGTGGGATGAAGCATAGCTACATGATGCGAAGAAGCCTGATAAGAAATAGTGTGCCGAGTCCAACGGTGAAGGCGAGGCTTGCTAGAGCGCCTCTCTTGCATCAGGAATCACTACCGGCCTGCTAGCCTAATACGGGATAGACTATTGGAGGATTAGCATGTCGGCCTTGCCTACACGGTAATGTGTGTTGCCATGAGCGAGCAACACATCAAAATTCAGCGGGGCATCTGGATGCCATGTCAATCCGTTGATGACGAAACTGAATGGTGTGAGAGATGAAGTTCCCAAGGATCATCTTGACCCTGAATACTGGAGATGAAACCACCTGTGCTATCGTTCGCGAGATGTGGTGCCCCATGGTGGGCATCAACTGTCGTGGTGTGAATTCTGATAATAAGAGAGGGGGAGGTATGAGGCCTGATCATGCGAGACACAGGAGGGTGACATAAGAAGATATGCATGTTTTCATGCGCCTCGCGGTGGAGGTAAAAACCCTATGTCAAGTTCTCCGAAGAGTATTTCTTGCGTATGGCGTGTAGGATCGAAGAAGATAGGCCTAGAGGGGGGTGAATAGACACTTAACTAACCAAAGGTGCAGTTTTTAGTTTTCTTGAAACTTAGGCAGATTTTGGCACAAGTTAAGATAACACCAAGACTTTCTACACATGCATATCTAGAGATAAAGAAGTGGAAATAGTAAATGATGCAGTTGTGCGAAAAGTAAGTGAAAGTGCTAGTTATCGACTAGAGCGGGGGTGAATAGGCGATTTTTATGGAAGTGTCCAAGACAACAATGTCTTCGAAGATAGACAACCAAATAACACCTGCACAGTATGCAACGGAATGTAAACTACACTAGCCATGCCATAGTCAAGGAGACAGTACAGAGTAATCATGAAGACAAACAACAACTAGGTAGATCAGATTAGAATAGGAAGACAATATGAAGCCAAATATTCAAAGAGAGAATGTCTTCACACAATGAAGTCAAACAGAGCAGGCAAGCAATGACTTCACGAGGCTAAACTGCAAGTAAAGGGGTGATAAGATAGAACCAGTTGCTTGGAGAAAGAGAAGGATTTGGTAGACCAGTTCCAGTTGCAGTGACAACTGTACATCTGGTTAGGGAGGCTGAGATTGAACTCAGAAGACCGTGTCTTCACCTTATTCCCCTTGAGCTAAGGTCACTTAGTCCTCGCCCAATCACTCTAGTAAGTCTTCAAGGTAGACTTCCAAACCTTCACAGGCTTCATTCACTGGTGATCCATAATGACTCTTGGATCCTCAGAACACGACGCCTAACTGACTGGAAGATCACAATCTTCAAGTATAATAGGTCTTCAGATCATGTGGATAGAAAGACTTCAGTGATGCCAAACACTCTTTGGGCTCTGGGTGTTTTGGGTTTTTGTCCTCACAAGGATTCTCTCTCAAAGGCTTCAGAGATGGGTTGCTCTCAGACGACAAAAGCCATGCACTAACTCTGAGCAGGCACCAATTTATGGTTGAGGGGTGGGCTATTTATAGCCAGGAGGCAACCCGACATGATATGTCCTAAATGACCCTGGGTCATTAAGGAACCGACTTGTGTCCAACGGTAGATTTCAAACACACACGATAGCTTGACTTGGGATACAAGTAAAGCTAACTTATCAACTCAGGATAAGATTTTCTCTCATTGTCTTCACTCAAAGACATCGGATTTGGGTTGAGCATCACATCAGTTTTCTGACTTTGTTCAATTGAACCCCACTTGACAGTTTGGTAGTTCCTATGACTCAAGAAAGAAGAAAATGAAACTACGAAAGAAACTATGTCTTCACACTCCATTGTCTTCTAGCGAATGTCTTCACATGTCATTATCTTTGACGCGATTGTCTTCATGAACCACCAATGTCTTCATACATTTTTAGGGGTCATCTTTGATGGGTAAACCGAATCAATAGGGACTTCTACCCATGTTTCCCTGTGAATCTCACAAACACATTAGTCCCTCAACCATGTTTGTTGTCAATACTCCAAAACCAACTAGGGGAGGCACTAGATGCACTTACAATATCCCCCTTTTTGGTGATTGATGACAAACTGGTTGAAGTTTTCGACGGGGATAAAAATATGTGAAAGATAAAGAACTGGGCATTGGCTTCATGAAGTTGGAGGGCTCCCCCTAAAGATGTGCATATAAGTAATTTTCTTTTGAATACAAATGCACATGGCAGGTTTTGCTTTATATAGATCTCCCTCTTTTCGTGAAGTCAAATCAGAGTGCATATAAAAATGTATTGAAGATAATGACATGCACAATGATAAACGGGTGATTGCAGCATGATTTTATGCGCATAAGATAGGAATTCAACCACACATATCAAAAACAGTAGAAAGTGTAGCAGACATCCCATCCGGACTTAAGTGTTACAACTTAAAAACCAACAATTCACGCACGAGAGTTTCAAAAACTTAACAAAATATAGCACCCGACCCATATAGTCCTTGTTTGAAGACTATCAACCCATATGCTTCTCCCCCTTTTGTTATCGAATGACCCAAAAGGAATGTAGACATAGGGCGTCTTCTCGTTCCCGGGAGGCATTGGTGAAGATGTTGGTGGAGCCGCGTCGACGGTGGAGTTGGGCGGTGCAGTAGGGCCTAATGAAGTGTCTTGGTGTAGAGAAGCCATAGCGGGTGAAGTGGCGTCATCCTCTTCATCTATCATGCATGCAACAACTGTTGGAGCAGAGGATGAGTAGTCTAAGTCTTCAATGGATGGTGTTGGACGCCACTTAGCTTATTCCGGAGGCTTGGAGTCAAACTTGAACCATTCTGTGAAGCCATCTGTAACGAGTTCATCTTCAGAATAGAGCATTGTGAGGCTCTTCCAAGCACACCGGTAGGCTTCATGAGCAATAAACGAGTTCTTGGTGGAGAGGTTGCGAATCCGATTGACATCCACGAGAATACTTTGCATTTGGCGCTTCATCTAATCATGATGCCTGTCATTATTCTAATGGAGAGAACTAGAAGTTCCGTGTCATTTAGTACCCGAGCATGCTTTTGAGCCCTTTGAGGAACTCTGCCGGCGGACGCATCAGTGTTAGCATGATGCGATAGACGAAGCTGAGCGATAAGGGGACCAGCAGCAACAGGATTTGGCATGTGAGTAGCTTCAAGTGGTGCAGAGAAGCTTTGAAAGGCAACATTGTCTTCACATAGTGGTTCTTTGGCAGGCTCAGGATAGATGGCTTCATGAGACATATTAACTTATGGCAAGAAGACTACATGATTGCAAGATGAAGCTTGATATACAATTGAGAGTGGAGTGAAGCTTAATCAGCCGCATTATCCATGGAGCATAGAACTTCTGGCCAAAAAAATGATGCCTAAAGCTGCCAACTGCCTGATGAAGAAATCATGTGTATTGAAGCGGGTGCCATTGAGAATATCAAAGACCAAAGTCTTCATGGTGCCTTCAAGCTTCACAGAAGATGAGTGCCCTTTGATTGGCTACAGAGTATGCCTCACAATGTGGTAGATGGTGCGGGGCAAGTACTCGAGGTCATTGACAAAGAAATGGGTCGGCTACTCAACATCTATAGGCAATGGCTTCATCATAGACAGCATTTGGCTCATATTGGGCTCTGGCTTCTGGAATATGCTTTCAAGCTCCTTTTCGTAGAGCTGACAACCTGGCTCATAGAGATCACCAGGAGTGGGCAGGGAAGTGATCTCAAGAATATCTTGAGCTTTGGCTTCATGATGAACATCACCTGTCATCCACTCAATGACCCATGTCTTCGGATCCCTGTTGTAGCCAGATATGTGCAACGTGGCATAGAATTGGAGCAGCAACTCTTCATTCTAGTGCTCCTTGTCAACAACAAAAGGGAGCAAACCAATATCTCTGAGCAATCAAGGGCTTCTTCTAAGAATGGGAGGCCAGCCATAGCATCACAGCAGAGGTGCTTGTGAGGAAAGATCCTGTCCTGATTGTAGAAGATGCATGAGTAATAGGTTCATTGCAACGGATTCCAGAATCTGCCCGAAGACATCTTTGGCCTCTTATAAGGATTCTTGGCCTTGTGAAAGAATGTGTTGTGCTCTCCGAAGGTCAGCACATTGAAGGAAGTCGCAGTTGTGGTAGCACTAGGAAGCCTTGGCAATCTGGGCATTGACTTCTATGTTTGAGGCCTTTGCTCAACATGGTATTCATACAGAGGCCCATGCATATCAGGAGGTGTAAGCACATGCCATCTGATGCTAACCATTTGACCTTCACGATTGAAAGTCCTCGCCATTGTATGCAGTACAGGTGCAGCAACAGCAGCATTCGAGGTGGATGCCTGACTATCTTTAGTGGCGGCATGGGCTTCAAGGTTCAGATTGGCTTCAGGTTGTGGAGTGGCTTCAGCCATGATCACATCACTAGCTTCATGCTCAGTGGCGGAAGCAGAAGTAATGGCTTCATTAACAGGGGGGTCAAACAGATTTGCTTCTGGATTGACAACGGTTTCAGCAAGAGGTATCACAACATGTTCTTCCTCTCCTTGGTTGTCATCTGCTGATGCAGCCAAAATATCTTCAGCCTCTTTGGCTTCAGACTTTGGGGCAATATGAGAAGGGATGGCTTCAGGAAACACTTCACATGCAATGGAGCTTTTGGCTTGCACATCCTCTTCAGGTATAGTGGACATGAAGGCAGAGGACCTTGGGCCTTTGCGAAGCCTACAAAACGCTGGCAACGGTTGAGGGGAAGGCGTTGTCTTCTCCACATCTTCTGGTGTTGATTGGGGGGTCTCAAGCACTGGTGTAATGACTTTAGATGGTGGAGTACGCAGAATGACTTCATGGAGCGGGGAGTTGCTCTTCCCAGAACTCATTTTGTGCGATTGGCGTCGTGGGACTGCCAATGCTTATTTGCTCACTGCTCGTGGGAGCAGGCAATAATACTGGGTTCTGGGTGAAGTGAGGAAGGACTTCATCATCGTTTCTTTCAACATTATCTTCATGACCAATGTCTTCAGCTGCGGTGGTGTCAATAGCTGGAATCTCAATAGTGACATGATCCTCTATGATAGCAGGTTCATGCACAACCATTTGATGCTCTTGGTTGGAGGAGGCAGGCAAGGCAACATATAGTGGCTTCACAAGAAATGGCTCTAGAGGAGCAGATGAAGACGATGGTGCTTGTGCCCTTCTTGAAACCTTTGAAGATTTAGTTTCTGCCTTTTCTCAACGGTAGGAGCATCAGAAGCTTCTTGATGCTTGCGCTTCTTGGCTTCAGCTTTAGCTTGCTTGGTCTTCTTCCTTTCGGAAGCAACAAACTAAGCATTAGGCTTCAGACCAACAAAGCCTTTGGGGAAGATGATCTTCGACACTTCTTGCCGTGAAGGCTCAGCTTCGAGTGCAACTGCCTTCTTCTTCTTCTTGGCTGCAAGCTTGGGGTCGATGCCTGGGCGCCAAGTACCTTTCTCTCCAAGGCTTCATTGTGAGCCTGGACACATTTCGTAGCATAGTACTTGAGGAACTCTCTAGAGCCCTTAGCTTCATCATGACGCTTTTGAAACTCTGCCTTCAAGTCACCCAACACCAACTTAAACTTCTCAACGTCAGAGACACTGAGCTTTGCCATGTGCTTCTCGAAGACAGCCTTCTCATGGTCAATTTTGTTCTTCTGCTCAATGACCTTCTGAGCAATAGCAAGTTCCTTGGCAATGCAGCCTTGAAAAGTGAAACTGATGCTAATGGGCACTTGCAAATCATCAATGGTGAGAGAGGTGTCTTCAAACCATTCATCAATGAAGTTGTTCAAGATATCAGCATCAAACAGAGGCAGATCCTAGAAGATTTCAGTCTCCTGTTTGCTCTTCATTAGCAGCTCCAGGGCATCATCGAGATCTTAATCACTGGACAGATCTATAATGTCATCATCATTTTGCAGAATGCTTGCTGGAGTAAGGCCTTCCCCTGAGATTTTGTTTGTCTTTGGAGAGGTCTGAGACAAGTCTTCAGAATACACACTGGTTTCAGGAGGTGCAATTTTCAGTGGCTTTGTTCTTGAAGCTTTTGGTGCAGATGCAGGCTTTGAAGCCTTTGCATTCTTGGTAGGCTTCAAGGATTCAGGAGCATGAGTTGGTTGTGCTCCTTCTTGAGCAGCTTCAACGTGAGCTTTTTGCTCAACACAATGCGCCAGATACGCATCAAAGTCGTTGAAGGGACGAACAAGATTAGGTTCAGCTTCTTGAGTGTCATCTTGCCTTGGTTCTCCTGGACCTGGATTGAAGTCAATTCCAAGGTCCTTCTTGTTTTGGGCAGCAGAGCCCCTGGTGAACTAATAGTTGGCCTCAAACAGGCCATAATCTCGACACCACAACAAACTTGATGGATCTCGGTTTTCTAGCATTGGCCGCCTCACCATGCAAGGATAGAAGCCTTGATGTATGGCTTCAGCCTTGGTCTTGGGGTGAAGCTTCTTGTACACAATATGGGCCCACAATGGCCTCACAACGTTCTTGGCAGCGTACTCTGGGTCACAAAATTGTACAGAACCATTGCTCAGCCCAGTACCTGCGAATCCATTGAACACACGATTTGCGCTCCCCATATGTTTCTTTTGGGTCAGATTTATACATCTCATATAGATCTGGAGGCAGATCCAGTGTTGTGATATCTCGTCATTTTCTACCCCCTTTCTTTGCTGACTTTCCACTAGCCATTGGCTTCACAAATATGATTGGCTTCACAGAAGTGATTGACTTTGCTTTGCTTGTCAAACAGGAACTGGCTTAAGGAGAGTCAAGGTGATGTTGTAAGTAGTCTACAAATGAAGTCAGACTATGAGAACCAAGAGACTCGCCCATGGACATGTACCTATGAAAGAATTAGAGATGCAAGGGAAGTAGGAGAGGTCATATGCATTCTCATAGGATTTTGAAGATAAAATCAGTTTGAAGACATATACCTCATAGATCGAAGACATCCACTTATTTGGATAAGTTGGTTCTAGATTTGTACGAATCTAGGAATAAGTACAAGTGAGGAATCATACTAGGTACAAAGCATAAGTGAAGGTACTTGCAAATCATGAGATGCAAAAGATGGAAGATGCAGATTTGGAAGTGGCAAAACAAATTTCTGAAGATATAGAAAGTTCATCTGATCAAACAATCGAGAAAAAGTAAGTGTTTATTTACCGCTCAAGAATAGATGAAGAGCTGCTAGACGAGTTGGGAGAGGAGGCCGAGCAGTTCGATCTTCCGCGCCCTAACTTGGTTGCGGAACACAGCTATGGCGGCGGCAGGGCAAAGATGACCACAGACGGTGAGAGTACGACAACGAAGAGGTCGCGACAGCGAAGCGCTTCTCTGGCGATGATGAGAGCTAGCGACGGCGCTAGGGTTGCGAGCGATATAACGATGGGAGTAGAGAAATTAATGACCTCATGTGTGATCTATTTATAGGAAGGAGGGCTGAGCTGTGAATTTACCGCGCTGCCCCTGGCGGTTCACATCTATGTGACATGTGGCATGCATGCACAATTTAAACAATTGTGCCATGACCCCACCACATAGCTGGTATGGTGGGCGGCCGTTCCGGCTTCTTCGGATTCCGGCAAAAAGGATAAGGATAATTAAAAGCATTTTAAATATTTGTCTCAAAATCTTCGACTGACAAGGACAAAGTGAAGACAATTGACACGTGTCAATAGAATGCATATAAAGATTTAGAGAGTGTGGGAGGGATAAGCACAGATGGGGTAAGGGTCCGACCGCATTCACTTAGTGCAGACAAACCAATTATGAAGATAGTGCAGTGTATGTGACGCCAAACGAAAATCTTCAAGAAAGATTGGTGGTGGCGTTACCCACCGTATAGGAAGTATTAGACCCAGACACGACACAAAATTATCATGGCGCTCTGGAGTTAATTTCCAAATTAATGTCTTCACACTTAGAGTGTATATCTTCATGAATTGAAGACATATGTCACTTTGTTGCGCACCTAAGTCATCAACATGCATAAGCGTTAGGATGTGTGTCCATACACATGACATTCGAGGATTCTAAGATATTTAGCTCACAACACAGCTTGCAAAATCTCTTCTCATCCAAAGGCTTTGTGAAGATATCTGCCAATTGCTCTTCAATGTTGACGTGAATGATGTCAATGTATTCCTTCAACACATGATCTCTAAGAAAATGATGATGAATCTGAATGTGCTTTGTCTTGGGGTGATAAACATGATTGTGTGCAATCTTGATGGCGCTTTCATTGTCACAATAGAGGGCACCATCTTCTTGTTGACGCCATAGTCCTTGAGAGTTTGCTTCATCAAGAGAAGCTGAGCGCAACAAGATCCAGCAGCAATGTATTCAGCTTTAGCAGTAGAGACTGACACACAGTTCTGCTTCTTTGAAGACCAACAAACAAGTGATCGTCCAAGAAAATGGCATGTGCCTGATGTAGACTTGCGATCCAGCTTGCCACCAGCATAATCAACATCTGAGAATCCAACTAGATCAAACTTTGAGCCCTTTGGATACCATAATCCTAGCATTGGGGTGTGATCCAAATATCGTAGTATTCGCTTCACCGTGATCTGATGCGACTCCTTTGGTGCCGCTTGGAATCAGGCACATATGCAAACGATAAGCACTATATCTGGCCTAGATGCACATAAGTACAATAAAGAACCAACCATGGAGCGGTATTCCTTTTTATCAAACTCTTTACCATTGTCGTCGGAGCCCGGTTGACCATTGGTTGGCATTGGCGTCTTGTAGCCCTTGCAATCTTGCATTCCAAACTTCTTCAGGCAATCTTTGAGATATTTTTCTTGAGAAATGAAGATGACATTGCTTTGTTGATGGATTTGAAGATCAAGAAAGAATTTCAGCTCCCCATCATGGACATGTGATATTGCTCTTGCATCATATGACTGAATTCATCACTGTATCTCTTATCGGTGCAGCCGAAGATAATGTCATCCACATAGATTTGGCATACAAACAGTTATCCATCATATGTCTTCGTGAAAAGAGTGAGATCAAGAGAACCATGTTTGAAGCCTTTGCTCTTCAGGAATTCTTTGAGTGTGTCATACCAAGCTCGAGGAGATTGTTTAAGGCCATACAGTGCCTTGTTGAGCTTGTAGACCATGTCAGGATGCTTGGGATCTTCAAAACCAGGTGGTTGAGCTACATAGACTTCTTCTTCAATTTTAGCATTGAGGAAAGCGCTCTTCACATCCATTTGATACAGAAGGATGTTGTTGTGATTAGCGTAGGCTAGCAGTATGCGAATGGCTTCAGGTCTAGCCACAGGAGCAAAGGTATCATCGAAGTCAATTCCCTCTACTTGTGTGTAACCTTGAGCAACGAGATGAGCTTTCTTTCTGACTACTTGACCATGTTCATCTTGCTTGTTGCGGTAGATCCATTTGGTGCCAATGATGTTGTGCTTGCGAGGATCAGGGCGCTTGGCTAACTCCCAGACATTATTGAGCTCAAATTGTTGAAGCTCTTCTTGCATAGCTTGAATCCATTCTGGTTCCATGGAAGCTTCATCAACCTTTTTGGGTTCGGATATGGAGATGAATGCAAAGTGTCCACATAAGTTTGCTAGTTGTGTAGCTCTTGATCAAGTAAGTCGACCAGGTGCATTTATGATCTCAATTATCTTCTCAATCTGAACTGCATTAGCAACACGAGGAGGAACAAGGTGAAGACTTTGTTGTTGTCGATCATTGTCTTCATCTTCATCTTTTTCTTCAGGACCAACATTGTCTTCACGCTGAGTAGGAGCAAGAATGACAAATTCCTCTTCTATGTGCACCTCGGTGGGTATGATTTCTCCAGTACCCATTAGCTTGATAGATTCACTAGGAAAAGCTTCATCTAGCACATTTGGCAGGTGCTCTTTTTGAGAGCCGTTAGTCTCATCGAACCTCACATCTATAGTTTCAACCACTTTGTAGTGGAAGAGGTTGCAAAACCCTGTAGGTGTGTGAATCCTTTCCGTAACCAAGCATGAAACCCTCATGTGCTTTTGGTGCAAATTTGGAAGTGTGATGTCGATTCCTTATCCATCACCTTGCACCGAAGACTTTGAAATAACTTATGTTTGGCTTCTTACCAGTGAGTAGTTCATAAGATGTGTTCTTGAAGAATTTATGGAAGATATACTCTGTTGATTATGCGGCATGCAGTATCAATGGCTTTAGGCCAGAACTTGCACGGAGTCTTGTACTCATCGAGCATCGTACGAGCCATCTCAATAAGAGTCCTATTTTTGCACTCCACAACGCCATTCTGCCGAGGAGTATATGGAGCAGATAGCTCATGAGTATGCCCAGTGTATCAAGATAAGTGTTGAGTCCAGTGTTCTTGAATTTAGTTCCATTGTCACTCCTGATGTGCTTGATCTTGATGCCATAGTTGGTCATGGCAAGATTGGCAAATCGTCTGAAGACATCCTGCACTTCGTTCTTATAGAGAATTATGTGCACCCAGGTATATCTAGAGTAATCATCAACAATTACGAAGCCATAAAAATGTGTAGTGGTACTAAGGGTAGAGTAGTGAGTAGGGCCAAATAAGTCCATGTGAGAGGGCGACCAGGGAGGCGGCGCGCCGCTCGCCATTCGCCAAGTCCGACGAGGCGGCGACCTGGGTCCGTGCGGGCCCCAACCTCGCGGAGGCCTGGACCCTCGTCTGATTGCTGACCACCACGGAGACGACGCCTCCTCAACGGGGAGCTCGCCAAGATCGGCGAGGAGTGTTCTCTCAGCGAGACCGATGCTACTTGTGAGCTGCGTTGGGATTTCCCCCAAGAGGAGAGGATGATGCAGTACAATAGAGATAAGTATTTCCCTCTGTTATGAAACCAAGGTCATCAATCCAGTAGCAGAATCAAGCAACACTATATAAACAACACCTGCACACAAACAACAAATACTTGCAACCCAACGCGTAAAGGGGTTGTCAATCCCTCAACGGTTATGAGCAAGATTAAAAGATAGTTTTTAATAGATAGATCCGACAAAAATACAAAATAAAATAAATAAAACAAAATTCCAGCAAGGTATTTTTTTGTTTTAATATATGATAGAAAATAGACCCGGGGGGGCATAGTTTTCACTAGAGGCTTCTCTCGAGAAAATAGCATATGATGGGTAGACAAATTACTGTTGGGCAATTGACAGAAAAGCAAATAATTATGACGGTATCCAAGGCAATGATCATATATATAGGCATCACGTCTGAGACAAGTATACCAAAACGATTCTGCACTACTACTATTTCTCCGCACATCGACAACTATCCAGCATGCATCTAGTGTATTAAGTTCATGAAAAAACGGAGTAATGCCTTAAGCAAGATGGCATGATGTAGACAAGATAAACTCACAGATGAAATAAATCTCATCTTGTTACCCTTAATAGCAACGATACATGCGTGTCATGTCTCTTTCTATCACTGAGATTGAGCACCGCAAGATCGAACCCATCACAAAGCACCTCTTCCCATGGCAAGAAAAATCAATTTAGTTGGCCAAACCAAACCAATAAATCGAAGAAGAAATACAAGGCTATAGTAATCATGCATAAAAGAGTTCAGAGAAAACTCAAATAATATTCATGGATAGATTTGATCATAAACTCACAATTCATCGGATCCCAACAAAGACACTACAAAAAGTCATTACATCAAATAGATCTCCAAGAACACCAAGGAGAACATTGTATTGAAGATCAAAAAGAGAGAATAAGTCATCTAATTACTAACTATCGACACATAGGTCCGTGGTAAACTCCTCATGCATCATCGGAGGGGCAGCAATGATGATGAATAACCCCTCCGTGATCATTTCCCCCTCTGGCAGAGTGCCAAAAAAGGCCTCTAGATTGGATTTCATGGTTCTGAAACTTGCGGCGGCGGAAAAAATATTTTGTGGATTCCGCTGTAGGTTTTGGAATTTTAGAGTATTTATAGAGGCGGAGGTAGGTCAAAAGGAGGCTCGTGGGCCCCACTACCCACCAGGGCGCGCCAGAGCCCCTGGCGCGCTCTAGTGCTTAGTGGGACACCCCTCCATCTTCTCGTGGCCTCCAGAAGCTTCCATGGTCTCTTATTGCCAGAAAAAAAATCTCCAAAAAGTTTCGTGACATTTGGACTTCGTTTGATTCTGATATTCTGCAAAGTCAAAAACAAGCAAAAAAAAAACAGCAACTAGCACTGGGCACTAAGTTAATAGGTTAGTCCCCAAAAATGATATAAAGAAAATGTATATAAAACATCCAAAATTGATAATGTAATAGCATGAAACAGTAAAAAAAATTATAGATACGTTGAAGACGTATCAACCGACAATACCGTCGCCGGCAAGGGCAAGGGCAAGGCTTGCCAGCCAGGGCGTCCTTGACCGCGGCGGCCCTCCGCATGACGCAGGAGGAAGCGGAGCGGCTCCTCCGTGGGCGCCACGCGGCGGCCAGGTAGGGCTACCGCACTCCCGCGCCCTAGAAGGACCACTCCGACGACGACGGTTGTGGCACAAACGACGATGGAGGTGCCGCCGGCCAGGCCGGCCACACGTACAAGGTCACCTTTCGCTACAAGCTAATTTAGTTGTGTTAACGTTTTAGTTGAACAGTCAACATATCGTCCATTTTATATAAATTATGTCCGAACTTAAGCGAATCCCGTCATGTTTGCACGAAACTAGTCCGGTTTGTTCAAAGTCACTTTGAAATGTATACAAACAAGGTTGGATGGCCGGCTCCGTATCACTATCCGCCGATGCGTACAGTGTCTGTTTCAGAAGTCGGCGTTGGAGATGCCCTTATTTCCCTTGTCTTAATTGAATCCGTTAAATAACATTAGTACTTGAATGGGAAACCAAGCTCTGGCGTGGCTGTACGCGAGCAATAATTTTGTTTCCTTCCTGGAGAATCTATAGGGATCGGCGCGTAGGAACATGTTCTTGGGTTCCATTCGAAGAGCATTTTATGACGGTAGCTGGTACAGGATAAATTGTTCGTAGTTGAATCACGTGGGGCACTCGTTGGATAACGAGGTCAACATAAGCGGTTGGTCGAAATTGCAGTGGTAGAAACATACTCCATCATGCTTGTTTCATCACTTTGTGGAGATTTGGTGGAGTAGAGACACAGTGCCACTAAACGTGGTCGCCACCAACCGAACCATCCCTGAGACTCCGAGAACCCTCGGAAATCTGTCAGATCCGGGATCTTCTTCCCTCCCCAAGTCCGCAAGGCCACCAACCAGACTGCTCTAGTCTGGTCCGGTCTGCCTCGTCTTTCTTTTGGTCACTTGAACCTTGAATGGAAAAATGCTCCTACGAGGACACGTTTGTTGGCGAGAGAAATATTGGTAGGAATACCATGCAAGTTGGGTTTTGCAGCTCATTTTTGTTTCTTTTCGCGACAGTTTACCAGCTCCTTTTTCTGTAAAGAAATAAACCCGACGAATGATTTACACCGTACGTTGGGCTGCCCTGTCCGCACTCGCTTGAGAGTGAAATCTGAACGTTGACTTATTGCTGGACGGTGGGAACATTACTGGCTTCCACGCAAAGGTGTTTCCACCCATGCGATTGGATCCGACTCGTTCTGGTCTGGGTATATGCTTGCTTGCAGTATCATTTCTTCTTGAGACTGTAACTACAGCGCAGAATGAAAACCAAGAGTCAGAAGACTTACCTGGACTCGTGCCCTCGTGCGAACTTACCTAGGGTTCGCCGGCGCCGCTGCCGGTCCACCTCGTTTCCTATGGTCCTTGGACCATGGAGACGCGATGGATCCTGGTCCTTGCTGGCGAGAGAGCTTCATTTCTAGATTTTTTTTTTTAAGTTTTGTTACGGTTTGTGGCATGCTTAGAGCATGTCTAGTAGAGCCCTCAAACCCTTAAATCTAAAACCAGTTTTAAGGGTTGAGAATTGGCCATTTTTGACACTTTTAAGGGTTGAAAAATAGGGGCAAAGACTAGAACCCTCAAACCCAATCCTTAAAACTAAGGGTTGGGTTTAAGGGTTCTAGTCTTTGCCCCAACCCCAATCCTTGAAACTGTCATTTGACATATCACAATTTTCACTAGAAAAACACAATCAACCTTCAAACAAACACGGAAATGAAGATCATTCATGCATGGTTTAATAGTTTACATCACACAATCATCATCTTCCCCCTCTCATCGGCACCATCACCAAAAAGTTGCACCTGGCGCCATCTCCTAGACCACTTCCACGTCCATCAAGCACCTCCATTGTCATCGGTGGTGGAGTCCTCCACACCGCCATCGCCACCGCCACTCAACGGAGTGTCACCTCGAAGAGTAGAGGACGCACCACAGAATATCCTCTTCCTCTCCGCGATGTCCTGCTTGTACTCCTTCCACCACATCAATCGGTCTTCATCCATGTCCTTCTTGGACATCATCATGTACTCCTTCTCTTCCACCATGAGTTCTTTCCATGCCTTTGCTTCTTTGGCCTTGATCATCCTCTCCTCCAAGTCGGCCTTGCGCTTGGCATCTTCACGCCTTGCTTCAACTTGTGCAAACTTCACCTCTTTCTTCTTCTCGTTGATAAGAAGCTTTGTCTCCCATGTCTTCATTGTCAATGCCTCCCTTGACTTCGGTCACCTCCTCTTCATCTTCCCCTTCCTCCTCCTCATCACCCTCTTCCTGCAAGTCATCACCAAAACCAAAGGGTTCGAGAGAAGGAGCCCCGATGTCCACCTCCACTTCTTCGAGAAGCCCCATGAACGACGTTGGCGGGGCAGGCATTCCGTCAAGCACCTCGTGCACGACGGCGGAGGTCTTGGGGCGGCGGGCGAGGCGGCGTCGGCTTCTTCATCGAGGTGGTCTTCTTCGCCTTGGCCACGCTTCTTCGCCCAAGGAGGCTTCTTTCACCTTCGCCATTGCGGGCGACGGAGGCGACGATCACGGGTGGGGAGGACGACGTCTTGCCAAGACGCCTCTTCATAGCGACCACCACCACAAGCAGCACCTCCGCGCGGATGGAGGAAGCGAGGAAGGGCAAGAAGCGCCGCCGAGGCCGAGGCGCATGCAGGCGACGGAGGAGTTCGGCGGCGCCTCCATGGCTCGCCGCGGGAGCGACGGGATCGACGACGCGTCCGACGGGAGGGAGCGCACGAGGGGAAATTTCCCTCCCGCGCAACGACCGGTGGAGTGCGGGTTGGAGGTGGGTTTTCCTTTCCAATCCTCATTTTTACAGATTGGGAGGGCAACCCCAGATCCAATCCGTAATTTTTTTTAAGGGTTTAGGGGTTCTATTATTTGCCCTTTTTTCGTTTCAACCCGTAAAAAACGGTTATTTCTGTTTATTTGAGGATTTAAGGGCTCTACTAGACATGCTCTTAAGAAGGTGATGCGACAATAGCTTCTTGAAGATGGAATAAATGCCTCTACGTCCCCCCCTCCCGCGCAGCGCTGTCGAAAAGCATGTGAGACAGGTCTCGCGGAATCCGGTCGGCGTTTGTCTTCGATGGATCCAACTGGATCCGGTCTTCATTCGTCTACGTCTGTGTGTCTGTAGGTTGGATCCTTTCGATCTACTCTTCTCTTCATCCACGACGGTTGCTATTCTTGTGCATTGGTCCTATGAGACCTTAGCACGACGACTTCCCCACTACCTACTACAACAATGTTTGTCCGGCTCTGACGAGGAAGGGGTGATGTCAACGGCGCGCCTTTGGCTTCTCCAGTGTCTGTAGTCGTTGCTAAGTGGTCTAGCAATCTGAATGTAAAATTTACTTCTAATGTTCTTTGTACAACATTGGCAGCTAATGAAGAGATCAAAAGTTTTCTTTAAAAAGAACTAGAGCGCATACAGACAGCACCATATCACTATCCAGGCGGGGGATCGTACGACTACTACTGGCGTGCCGACTCGCTCGCACGATCACACCTCATCATTGCCCTGGACGCGACGAAAAGAAAGAGAGACGTGGTCCCTCCAGCATGACCGGACCGCGCATCAGCACGGAGAGAGAGCCGCTGGCTGTTCGACCAGACTCTCACCTGCAGTTCCTGTACCGCATGGCACCACGCGGTGCGCATGTGGTCCTGCTCGGGTCCAGAGCCACTCGTGAGCAGATGCGGATTAGGATTAGCGCAGCCCAGTCACCACCACGCCCTCATGTCCATATGTTCCAACCACCGCTTCTGTAGTCCTGACGTGCATGGTTACCATCCCCTAATGCTCCAATTGACACGGGTAAGATTATACAACAGCTCCCCTCAGCAACAAAAAAAGATTACACAACAACTTACTCCTGGTGTTTTGCTATATCGGGAGATCACGATTAACAAAGAAGAAGAAACAACAACTCGTCCAGTAAATAAAGGGCGCAAAACAACGACAACAAAGATCATACAACAGCTTAGCTGCTGGTGTTTTGTTATATCCGGAGAATATGATTTTCATCAAAGAAGAAGAAAAAATAGTAACTCATAAGTAAATAAAGAGCGCAAAGCAACGATTGAGACTCGAAATGTTATCTTTATTACACACCCACACAGGTAATACTCTTATCATCATCATGATCTGGGGCACTTGAGGGCTATAATGAAAATTCTGCTTCATTGAGTTCAAGTCCTAGGAATTAGTACCATACAACAACTGAAACTTTCTGGTGCTGCTTACACCTGGATCAGGCTCGTGCTGAGCTGGAGCAAATTTGCAGCTCAGCATTACAATGTCGGAAAATTGTGAATAGCCGGTAATACCAGCTACTGGAAAACTTGGAAATTTGTTGTTTGACTTTGATATTTTGCTATTTGTACAGGATCACTGAGAGGCTGTATAAATAGGCTCTGGGCGAAAAATGAGGACTGGCTTCCTGTCACTAAATAGGCGGCCTATTGATTTTACAAACAACACATTGCTGCTATAACATATCAGTTGCCAAACCCAAACGGCGATTTTGTCCTGCTGCCATCTTCGCCATACTGTTCGTTCCATTTTCTTAATTCATTCATACTTGTTGCGTTATAAGAAACAGACGGGCTTACCTGCATAGGCAATACCAATGTAAGAGTAGTAGTGGGAAACACAAAACTTGGTAATTTTAGGAAAAATTGATGAGCCTACATACCTTGGCTTTTGCCTGTATAAAATCATCCAATACAAGGGGTCTTAAGTGAGTGCTGTTGCTACTCACACGTCCCTACAGAAGACAGTAAACATGCGAGGAATTAAGAGACGCACACAAGTTTTGATGATTATGAACATGTTCACATCATGCCGACAGTTAAAAGGGCATAGCTACCTTCTTTTCTTCTTCTAAAAGTTCCTGAACTGGCCTGTATGCTGAAGCTATGCATAGGTTCTGCACATCAAATATTTAAATGATTGCACACAAAAAAAGAACAAAAGCGGATCACTTTCATTCAACTACAGGGAAGAAGATAATGAATGCTCTTGTTTAATACCTTCAGGTCACTTCCTGAATAACCTTCTGTCGCATTAGCAAGTTCATCAAATTTAAAATCAGATTCTAAGTTTTCTTTAGCCAGTAAAATTTTGAGAATTTTCTTTCGGTTTTCCACATCTGGAAGGCCAACATATATCCTGTACAGAATGAAACAGGTGAACACATTGCTAGATCACCATAGCTTGAATGAAAGCAAAGAGCACAAGCACATACCGTCTAGGTAAACGCCGTATAACAGCATCGTCTAAATCAAATGGACGATTCGTAGCACCAAGAATAAGGATCCGTTGGTTCTCTTTGGACCTTAGACCATCCCAAGCTGCCATAAATTCATTCCGCATCTTCCTTGTTGCTTCATGCTCAAGTGCACCCCCTCTGGCGCCAAGTAAGCTGTCAACCTGTCATATCAGATGAAATTGCATCATACCAAGAGATTGTTCATAACCAAGGCAATGTAAGCATTTTCCTATTGAAATGAACATACCTCGTCTACAAATATGATGACAGGAGCTAGTCGGCTAGCAAAAGAGAAAAGTGCCTTCGTCAACTTCTCAGCATCTCCAAACCACTGTAAAAGAAAATAGAGCAGTGAGATTTTTGCTGAGAAATAAGCTTGTAGCTGTATGGGATACTGCAGGTGGATGATCCCATCTTCCAAGGAATCATACAAATCTTTTGTTTGTTCACTGTTGCAAGGACATAGAAGGTCCAAGTATCACAATTTAGCATCTTATGGGAACAGAACAAAAGAACATTATCATGAGTTCCATTCCATCCACCTATCATGAAATTATTCGTACCATACATTCAATCAAACACAAGGATGTTCTTTCATCCTGCATCATCGGCTCATCGCATGCTCCAAACACAGTATAAAGTGAACTAATGGTGTGAACACTTCAGCATGGTCCAGATGCACAAACAGAAACTTCATGCACTTGATGACCCATCAAATCAGTAGGTTCCCTCATTCATGTAAGAGAACATGGAACTTCTCAACAAGCAGTACAAAAGAAATACCTCAGCCAGTCAAGATAGTTTACAAGAAAAACTAACCAGATAAGTGTGTTTTCAATTATTGTCCGTCTACCAGGATTTCACATGCAGTTCAGGCGAGCTCTGGTTGGGGACAGATGGGTCGCGTGGCTTAGTTTAGTTCGAAGTTTGATGGAGGTCACCTTATCTAACAAGCCTGATTCTTTCCGATGGATATTAGCTTCTTCGGGTGTGTTCTCTGTTAAATCAATGTACACGGACTTGAGGAAACAATTCATCGTCTTTTCTAGCCTGCCCACTCGCAAAGCTTTTGTGGCATACTATCCATGTGTCTTTTAATGTTCCTCCGCCAACTAGCATATCAAATCTATTTGGTAACTGGCTAGGTGGGGTGGAGCCCAATACTGCAACGTGAATTTGTGTGGGAGTTTGTGCATTACTTTGGGCTATTTGGAACTGTCGAAATGATTTTGTGTTTAACAGAACAAAGATTTAAAAAAATTGCAGGTTATCTACAGAGCGTATGGATTACGTGGTCATTACTTCACCATGCGGACGCGAGGGAACTTATGCCTGTGGGTGCAACCCTTGGGAGACGGTAGCACAGGATATGTACAACTGGTTTGGATGGTGATCCAATACTAGGATATGTGTGTAGGCATTTTATCCTATTTTGGCCCGTTATGGCTTTTTGGACTTGTAATTCCCTTTTTGCGTTTGTGGGAGATTGTTAATCGGAACTTTTTAATAAATGGCTTTGTGCCTAACAATATGAATTTCAATTCTGAACTGTGCCTGCTTTTAAACGAAGGTAAAGGTCCAATATGGTAACTTTCATGAAGGTTAGCCCCAAATACCCGTCAAAAAACATGGTTAGCCAGAAAATATATGCCCAGATAGAAAGAAAGAAAATTCATACTGGAATTTGTTCAAACTTTATGTTAGGTGTTTGTAGTTTCCACTAACATGTACTCCCTCTGTCCGGAAATACTTGTCATCGAAATAAATAAAATGGGATGTATTTAGATGTATTTTAGTTCTAGATACATTCCTTTTTGTCCATTTTGATGACAAGTACTCCCTCCGTCCCAAAGTTCTTGTCTTAGATTTGTCTAAATATGGATGTATCAAGTCACGTTTTAGTATTAGATACATCCGTATCTAGACAAATCTAAGACAAGAATTTTGGGACGGAGGGAGTATTTTCGGACGGAGGGAGTAACACAAATTATCTCTAAGATCTTTCCTGCAATAAAAATATATAAGCAAGTCAATCAAATTACCTTTGATGTCAATGTAGAACCGGTTATGCTGATAAAATTTGCCCCAGCTTCAGTCGCGAGTGCCTTTGCCAAGAGTGTTTTTCCTGTGCCAGGAGGACCAAAAAGCAAAACACCTTTGCAGGGCTGAAAAAGGTCCAGGTATATAGAAGTCATAAGATAAATTCAGCTAAGCTCATTCAAGTATTAATAAAATTTCTAATATGACGAATATGAAAAGCTACAGCTATTGATACATGCAAATTCTTAACGGTTCATTGAACTGAACTTAAAATATGTTTTTCTTTTTTCCGAACCATACAGGAGAACTGCATGCTATCTATTAGGAGAAGAAAATCACCAGGGGAAAGAACCCCAAAAGTACAAACATAGACACAACCTGGGAGAGTAACGAGCCAGCGCCCCCCACACACACCACTGACTGAAAACTACACAAGCTACAGGGGGGAGCAAGGACAAAAAAAATCAATGAATGTGCCTAAGAACAGTAAGAATACTAGTGATGGTTTCAATTGCAGAATCTGAACATTTGGTTTAAATATTAAACTTCAAAAGTTAATTGCAAATCAATCATTCTTGTGAAATTAAATATGTTTTCATGATCAATTACACACTCAACAGAAACTAGCATAAGCACTATCCCTAAACACAAACTAGCATAATAAGCATACATAAGCAGAAACAGAAACTAGCATTTAGCATATTAACATTCAAGTGATTAACAATAGACCCAATTTTTGCTAAATGATATGAGCCTACAGATGTATGCAACCAGGTAAACCAACACCTGAGTTTGGCGGATTTAACATTTAAGAGATCGATAATATATTCAATTTTCTGGCTGGGTCAACTAAAAGGATATGAACCAATAGATGTGCACAGCCAGACAAACTTTGTTTACACTTGTTAGTTATACTGATACTTATTTAATACACGGTATGAAACAGATGCTTCAAAGCGGATCGAAATAGTTTAGGATAGTTCCGTAACCTCATTTTTCTCTACTAGACTAACAGTCGGAAAAGATTTGTTCAGTAACGTCTACATCCACATCATATGATCACTAACTACAGATGATGACATTTAAAAATTAACTCAAGTAAGAAATAAGGTAATTATATTCTGCAATAAGTTAGTGCCCACCTTGATTTTTACAATATTAAGCAGATATATCTATATTCTGCAAGAAGTCATTGCCAACCTTGATTTTTACAATATTAAGCAACTCCTGGCCAGAAGACAGTAATGACCTAAATGCAACATAGGTCCCATAGCATGCCGACAAAAAAGGTGATGTGGTGGTCTAGCAGGGAAGAAAGTTGTACCCTTAATAAATTGCCATGAGAAAAAAGCTCTGGTCTCCTCATTGGAAGAGCAACGAGCTCATCCAGTGTCCTCTTGACATCCTCAAGCGCGCCAATATCATCGAATTTCACTCCAACTTCATCAGGGGGTACAACAGAAGATATGAAATTGCGTTCGTACTCATCTTTCGCCAAATTCTGTAGATAGGAAACTTATGAGTTTGGATAGGCATATAGGAACAGCAGCTAGAGGCTACGGTTGCAGTAGCAGAAAAGAAAGGTGAGGAAGCTAACTAAGCTAGCAAAATACCTTGAGATTTTGAGAAAGATTCTTAGATTTAGTAACCTGTTCCTTCAGCCTCTCAATGGCTAAATCAAGACTTCACAAAATTGCAAACAATAGTAAAATGCCAGAAAAAAATAAATCGATCAAATACACAATTACGCTATTGTGGTTCAAATTGAAGTTGAGTACCTCTCACGTGGAATGGTTAATCTGTCACCCTCAATAGAGGGAAGAACTGTTGATGACAGATAATGACTTCTAGCCCATCCAATAACTTTCGCTGCTTCTGCAATGTGCAATACACTCATTGAGTACTCATCTTACCTCACCTCCACCTTAGAACTGGTGAAGGAAATTTATTCCCATCGAGTAGTGGAAGAACAAACAAGATCAAATTGAGTATTCATAGCCCATCAGAAGTCTGTTAATCTACTTTTCCCTTTCAACTGAAGTTCCAGCACAGAAATCAATTCAAAAGGACAAGATGTTCCCACCTGTACCCAGCCAACTACAGCCAGTTACTAGAAATTGCAATCTAGCCTTCCAAAGAAAACAAATTATCTGGTTTACCTCCATGGATTCATAAAAAAAGGGCAGCCCGGTCCATGTAGCTCCCGCCTCCACAGGGTCCGGGGAAGGGTCCGACCACTTGGGTCTATTGTACGCAGTCTTTCCCTACATTTCTGTAAGAGGCCGTTTCCAGGACTTGAACCCATGACCTCATGGTCACAAGGCAGCAGCTTTTACCACTGCGCCAAGGCTCCCCTTCTCATGGATTCATCATTCAATCAATCATTAAGCTATTAAGTACTCCCTCTGTTCCGAATTACTTGTCGCACGTATGGATGTATCTAGATGTATTTTAGTTCTAGATACATCCATTTCAGCGACGAGTAATTAGGAATGGAGGGAGTACATGTAGAAACATTATATTTCCGGCAAACAGACTTCACTACAAGGTTTCTATGGTACTAGGATAGTAAGAATGGTAACAAACCGGAGGCCAGATACTGACAACTAGGTGAAACCAGGATTAATTTCGAAGAAACTAGGTGGCCGGACACCTAGGTGAAATCAGAATTAATTTGAAGAAACTAGGTTGCCGGACGGCACGTAGTAGGAGATTAGAAAGTAGAACATAGGTTAGGAATGATGAACAGGAGAAAATGGACTGATTAACTTGTCCTCATTGCCTGATTAATAGTTGATACACAGAGTGCCGCTAACATAGGAGGCTTAGTTGATCCCTAAGTGGTACTAATCCAATCTCTATCAATATTTTTGTGTCCTCCATTTTTAAATAATATTCCACATTTATTTGAATATATTATCTAAGCCCCATATATGTGCATATTATATAACATAATTTCAGTTACTTGGAGTTATTCAGAGCCAGGGTTGTGTGTGGGCTTGCGGCACTGGCAGTTGCACTTCATTGGCAACAATAATAGTTTACATGAACAACCATAGAACTATTCCCCAAAACACAAAGCTAACAGAGTAATGGTTGATAATAATTCAAACGAAATTTTCAAAAGAAAGGAATATTCTAAATATGTATGTAAGACACCAGCGTCTAAGATTGTGTCTGGCATCAACCACATGAAAAATTGAAAATACTACCTCCTGGAGAATCCTATTTAAGGATGACCTGCTTTTACATCCCCATAGGCTCAAAATGGAGCCTAAACCGCCGTTGAAGGCTTAGATTTGCTCCCTAACACGATTCTGTTGTATGTAAGTTTATTAGGCTTTGGATCTGTTGTAAATACCACTGTATAAATTTTTTGAACATCAATAATATTTTACTGTCAGAGACTCCCCTACTGTTTTTGGTCAAACAAATTGCACAAAAATACAGGATGCCTGAGCTGAAGCATGTTAGCATACATACTTTGCTTTGTCAAAACGACACCGTCAGACTTCACATGCATAAGCTCCACGCATGATAGTTCATTCTCTTCAAGAACCTGCATTGATTAATCACGATTTACATGAGTACATAAG
The DNA here is from genome assembly GCA_021437245.1 of Aegilops speltoides. Taxonomy (NCBI): domain Eukaryota; kingdom Viridiplantae; phylum Streptophyta; class Magnoliopsida; order Poales; family Poaceae; genus Aegilops; species Aegilops speltoides. Next base: position 421,535,622 of record CM038146.1, read on the forward strand.
AAAATAGAAATCCAGGAACATTTCCTTCAATAAAATATTTGCAGGAAATTAAATGGCCACACAAGCACTGTAACCAGACCTTGTGTAATTCAACGAGGTTATGCCTTGAAATAATAATTTTCCTATCCTCTTCAATCTGGTTATTGAAAACTCTTAGTTGCTCACCTTCCTGTAACAAAATAAACAAAAGACAAGAGTCAGGAGTTTCCCCCCACCTGATGAATGTTCTAGGCACAGCAGGTCATGGATTTAACCAAAAACACTGTGATGGCATAATCACATGTTTATGGAGGACCCACTCATTTATTCGTTTTGCATCGGATAACTTCATATATGATTTTGATTCTCCTGGGATGTTCATTGATCGGGCGTTTAGCCCTTGTAACTCTCACCTCCTAGGAGGCTTGTACTCTCACATCTTTTCAATGCAAGCGTTTCCTTGAAAAATATATTTGATTTTGATTAGCAAAAGAATCTTACCTCTGGAAGGGGAACAACGAAACTGTTTGTGAAGATCTTTGATATATCACTGGATCTTGTATCATTTTGTACTTTTAGCCAACGCTTCAGGGACGATGGCTGCATATAGACATTTTAGATAATTATGCACCAATTTTAGAATATGAGATGGCAACATTACATATATATAAGTGGTTTTGGACAGTATAAAGCAAAAGCAGAATAAGGCTATTGATAAAACTTATGCCTATTTTCTATTAGCTTTTATAATTATGCTTATACAGCAAGTTATGCTTCATAAGGAGCTAGCTAGTAGTTTTGGTTTTAGTAGCACAATTATAGTTACCCGTGTTCTCTACACATGCTCTACAGAACGCAAAATGTTTCTCATCCGTCAGCAACTAAAGAAGTTATTTTGTGATTGCACCACATAAAAAAAAAGGCCAATATTTGGTGTGCAATTGTAATTTTAGTCAAAACAAACATGTTTTGCAACAGCAAATTGTGTAGTGCAATGCAGAAACTAAAGAAATAACATTATGAGTTTGTGCCTTCTAATGTAAGAGCAGATCACACAAGAAAATACAAAGCTGACAGAGGGAAGTAGTTATTTTCTGATTACAAAAATATACTCCAGAAAATAAGCGTGTACATAGTATATTTAATCGAATATCGATAATTACCAGTGAAGACAGGCTAGTGAGATCCTGAAACCTCAGTGTTGGCTGTAGATGTCCAAAACAAAAATAAGAACTAAGAGAATGTTTTATCAGTCGAAGTTAAGCACACGAAAATTCTAAAGCTTACAGGTTCCTTATCCTTGTCTGCCAGCATGTTCTGCCCACATATCATTACTACTGGTCCGGTGAGTTGGTCAAACATTTCGTCTACCTTTTGGATAAACTCCGTGCGATTTGATTTTGGTACTGCTCTAGATAACCACTGGGAACTGTCTGGAAAGAAGACAATGACTGGCTCTAGAGATGGAAGAACCTATTCAAGAATCATAAGCAAGTAAAGGAGCAGGTAAACTTATCAAATGAGACCGGCAAGAAATGAACAAATATTCTGAAGTCTAAGAAAAAATATACTCCCTCCGTTTCTAAATATAAGTCTTTTTAGATATTTCACTATGGACTACATACGGAGTAAAATGAGTGAAATATGTCTATATACATCCGTATGTAGTTTGTAGTGGAATCTCTTAAAAGACTTATATTTAGGAGCGGAGGGAGTATATGCCAAATATATATTTTCACAAATCACCTCACAAAGTGCTTCGATTGCGATATGCCAATCTTCTGATTCAATATCATGGTCATGCGCAATATCTTGAGCTAAATTAAGAGGAAACCAGATGAAGGTGCCTAAAATAATCATATCACACTGTCGATCAAACAGAGTAGTGGTATACCATCAACCCAGTAAATAGATGGTTTTGCATTTTCCTCCTTGCTATTTTCGTCACCATCAAGCAGCTTCTCTGCAGGAGGGTCAAATATGACAGCTACTTGATCCCCATTGATCTCATATACTTCTCCCCGCTGCCCATTTGACAGAGTCCTGCAATGTGTAAAGTTAGAAACAGTTTTGATCATAATAAACGAGAATGTGTACAGGGAAAAAAGTAAGAGAAAATACACTGCATTTGTTTATATTTTAGGATACATGGTAAGCAACGCCAAAGGTAAATAACCCTACTCTAGACAAATATGACAGTACACAGAAAGAGTGCCAAATTCGACTAAGTCACTACAAGACATATTTTTCTTGACACGTTTAACATGAATATATTGCAATAATAATAATAATAATAATAATAATAATAATAATAATAATAATAATAATAATAATAATAATAATAATGATGATGATGATGATGATGATGATAATGATAATAATAATACAGGAAATCCAAAACATGAAATTCAGATTACAATGTTGCCTTGGGGCTCAGAACTACCAAGTACCAAAATCATTTTACCATGTTCCACGCGATAAAGATAGACCCACCCACCTGCCACTAATATAAGTATACGCATTTCTCGAGCCATCTTGAGTAGGTAATTTCCCCAAAATGATCCTGTGTATATGTGGTACATATCAGTGTTAACGTGATGAAGCTCAATTCAGAAGGGAACCACCGTAAAAATTAAAAGGTGGTGTAACTTCCGGTATGCAGTACAAATAACAGACAGCATGCACTCCTGAGACCAAGATAAGTGTATTTTCCCAATTTCACCAATACGATGGACAATAATACTGTTAAGCAAGCATATGTGTAGATGGCCAACTCTTAAAACAAATCCACCCAGTAAACACAAGACCAAACCCGAACTAGTCCATCATGTCCTTGTGTACACCTCACGTGGAGCCATACAGAACACGAGTAGATGCACGTGTGTGCTCCCCCCCACCCGTGTTAGCACAAAAACACGCACACATCTATGTGGGGCCGCACACATCATGTGTACTTCATGCAGAGCATGGAACCTTATCATGAAAAGCAAATCGAGAGGAATAGAGTCAATATCCAGCAATCACCTCTGATCTGCTTCAACAACTGCCGAGGAAGCAACATACTTGACTTTATCTCCTGAAAACAAGTATTGGAAAGGAACAACATTAAACTTAAACTTCCGCGTAAAAAAAACATAGTTAGTACAACCTCCATCCGGATTAACTATCGCTGAAATGAGTGTATCTAGACGCGTTTCAGCGACAGTTAATTCCAGACGGAGGGAGTACAATAGCATGTATTTCTAATTTGGCTTCAGAGTGTTTTCTTCTAAAAAGAAGATTGAACTCCAGAGTTGGTGACGTTTCATTCAATGGAGCCAGTAGAGGCCTGGCTCAAATGTGTACCAGGTGAAAGGAAATGACAAATGACGACGCTGATAAGCATAACAAGAACTTGCTTCAAGAGAGTAGGCAAGATGCTTGGTCATAGATCATCAGATAGTAAGACGGTAGACACATTCCCAAGTAATCCGGTAAATTAGGCTTTAACAGTAGTTCAAGATAAAATGCTTTAATTGGGTTTAGTGTCAGAGTAAAAAAAAAGATGTCACACATATTTACATGTACCTGGCAAAATTTCTATGGCCCCTGAGGATAGTTCGGGACAAAATACTAATTTGAGGTGGCAGCATACAAGAAAAAAGATCATGAATTCATGATGAAGTGAAATATCACATTACCCCTTTGGAAAGGCCTTTTATCTTCCTCTGGTGACTTGGCTGTTTCAGAGGATTCTGATGATGTACCTTCTTCTTCACCAACTACTCTCTAGAAGCACAACGAAATGAAAAGCACCATCAACTACATACACATGTAAAACTAACAAGGGAGTATTGAAGGTACATACTAGAAAGTAGAACTAATAGCTTATCCTAGCTTGATGTTTTCTCAAAGAAAATGAAGACAATTAAAAAAGAAACAGCAGAAATGCTAGAGCACTGAACTTGATTTTTACTAGGTTAACAATGTTTACTTCTACAGGAATTAGATATACTGTCTCGAAATTCAATATATTAATAGGGAGTGACTCTTAATAGTAAAACACTTAGAGAGGGTACAGCCATGAGTTTGCAGTCAAATATATATAAAAGAGTGTCGCAGCTTTGAACTGGGGTTAGTTCAAAACTGTGACACTTATTATGGATCGGAGGTAGTAGCACTTTTGGTTGCTGTAACCATTTTATTCATAATAAGTTCCAAGTAGCAATCCAAAATCAACAGCATATTTTTGAAACATTCTTGAAGCATAATTTCTCATCGACTACAAATGGTGTTACAGTTAAATGAAGATTGTTTATTGTCAGATGTTCCCTGCTTTGCGGGCATTAAAAGGAACAAGATACAAAGTGATTTTCTGAACAAGAATTATGAACCTTCATGGTAGCACAAGACCAAAATATGAGCAAGCATTATTTAGTGGTACGGTCACACATCAGAATGTAATATATCACCTTGGCAAATTCCTCAATAGTACATGGGACCAGCTTCTTGAGGTCATCCACGGACTTTTTGAGTTCTTTCACGGATTTTAGAGCATCCTCGTCATCACTTTCAGCTGATTTAGCTTTGTTGCTGCTTGTCCAATCTTCATCGCCTTCATCTTCCATCTCAGACTCTGAACCTTCATCTTCTGACTCACCATGCTCATCTTCTTCCTCGCTTTCTGAATAATCTTCCCCAAAATCCTAACAAGTTAGGATTTATTAGGTTTGCAGCTACCCGTTTACATTCTGCACGCAAGGGTTTTCAGTATCTTACATATGGAGCTAGAACACTGCTGTCCAGGACCAGTAGTGGCACCCGCAACTCATGTGCAAGAGCTCTTACCAATCTCTCTCTGTAGAGTTCGGTTCCTACATCAAACAAATCTCAGAATCCAGCATTTGCATCACTAAGCATCCTCCTCGTTACCGGATAATACCTGGCAAGCTCTGGAGCACTATCCTCCCTCCAGAGGATGGTAGCCGAGAGCCATATTCTGATGTGATGCCCTTGTGCCGCAAGTGGGATGCCGTGCACTCTCTCAGCAGCTCCCTTACATTCTCGCTTGCAAACCAAATCAAATAAAACGAATTAGCCTAGTCGCTAGCACACTCATTTAAGCTTTGTTCAAACAAAACATCGAACAGAAGGTGTGCGCATCTCACTTGACGTAGTAGGGGAAATTCTGCCATGTGAGGTTTCCCTTCTCCCACGGTACGACGCGGCGCAGGAACTCGATGCGGAATCTCTCCCGCCTGGTGAGGAACGGCGACTCACGCTTCTTGCAGTCGCTGAGGAATCTCTCGCCGCTCAGCCACTCCTGCTGGTCCCTCTCCCCGAGGCGCGCGTGCTCCTGCTCGCTGCACCGTCCGCTGCTCCCTGCCGCCGCCTCCGCTGCCCCGGCGCCCCTCGCCTCCGCGCTGCCTACGCCGCCCTTGGAACCGTAGAACCGGCACAGCCGCCGCCCCGCATCGCACGGCCTCGGCGCCCCGACTGCGCTGAACCTCCGGACGAGGCAACCGCCGCCACTCGTGGAGATTCCTAGGGAGCTGCACTTGCACCAGAGCGGCGGGTGCTGGAGGAGGCAGCGCAACCGCATCGCATGGTGCATCTCGGGCAGCTTCCGAAGCAAATGAGGGGAGGAATTGGCGGTCTAGGGGGAGTCAGGTCGCGGAGTTGGGCGGCGGCGACGAGGAGGGGATGGTTCTATGGGGAGATTGGCAACCGGGCACGTGGGTGGGTGGTGGAGACGGTGGCGCGCGACCGGCCGCGGCGGAGGGGAGGGAGACGGAGATACCACGGCAACCGGTTCGGCTAATCCGCATCTCACGCCTTACCGCTCTTGCTTGCGAAGTTGGGAGCTTCTGGGTTGTGAGCCTTTGGGCTGGGCTGCATTCCAAATGGGCTTTTACTGATAACACAGCTGAACCCTGATTTCTTTCCTTTCTTCTTCCCTCTTGTTGTCCTCTTATCAGTCAACTCTACATTTTGCTTCGTACGTAGTTCATAATGAAATCTCTAAAATACTTATATTTAGGAATGGAGGGAGTAGCAATAATGCTTTGTCTTAAAAAGACATCTTTAGAATCGTCTAAAAAAAGCTAGCAATAATGCTAAACATACAAACGTTTACAAATGTTTACATGCTGACTAGGATCTTTTCAAATTAACTAACCACTTCCCTCTGATTTGCACGATGGTGAGCCTCTCCTCCTCCTTAATCTCCAATCAAAACTCATCTACCTATGAAAGCCTGTATTCCTTTGTGAGTGTAGCATTACTCGCTTAGGTAGCTCTAGTCGCCGAGGGAAACACCCATTTGTGGCGGATTTAGGAAATTCCTCCCGACCGAGATCTTCTCCGTCATGCGTTTGTGTGAGACTCCAACTGAAATCAATCTCGCCTCCACTCTGGTTTTAGGTTGATTAAGGGCGTTCTGGTGTTTGGCTAGGTTTAGAGCACAGATGCAAAAATAACTAACTTTCGCATTTTTGAGGTCCAAAAACTCCTTCCAATAGATAATGTAGATGCAACGAATTTTATATCTAAAGATGCAAAATTGCATCTTCACCTTCAGGAGATGTAAAAACGGCGGTCGCGTCTCAACTACCAACTGCCCCTTCATTTCCTTTCCCTTCTTCCCCTCTCCGCTTCGCCGCACAGCCGTCGTCGCCTGATTCACCATGACATTCTTGCCGCCGCCAGATGCGCCACCTCCGACCGTCAACCACCCCCACCGCCCCTCCGTCGTTGCTCGGCCTTGAATTGCCACCCTGATTTGCCCCCCCCCCCCCGCCATGTTTCTGTCATCACCATAGCCACCACCCGACCGCCAAGCACCTATCCAGCCACCACCGCATTACCGCTCAGCCCGCACACCGTGAATCGAACTATTTTTCGCCGCCCTGCCACCGTTTCTGTTGTCGCTGCAGCCATCACCCGACTACCAAGCACCCGCCCAGCCACCACCACCGCACCGCCACTCCGCCCGCACACTACGAATCAACCGTATTTTTCACCGCTCCACCGCCTAGCCCCTACACCCACCGCCGCCCCGCCCGCACAACTTTTGCCCCATGGTCGTCGCCCTTATTCGAACGCAGTTCACCACGTTTCGGCCGCCGCTGCTCAATTGGCCCAATTCTAGTTTTTACATCTCCATTTGCATCATCTATTGGAGTTGCACTTTTACATCACCAATTTACATCATCGGTTGGAGTTGTCTCTTTTTTGAAGATGTAACATGCACTTTCTAGAGATGTAAATTTTCACATCTCCTATTTTACGTCTCCAAATTTGCATTTTTTATTGGAGATGTTCATAGTATTTATGTGGTGATTCATCGATTTAGTGCAGCTGGTTGCAAGCAATGGTGGTATTTTGGTCCCAATCTACCTCAGATGGGTGTTGTGTCAGCCCATCATGCAACAGGAAGCAAGAGCAATTTTGAGGAGATGATAAGCCGTTTGAAATTGCAGGGCGAGGAAGAGGACGATATGAACTTTGAAGAATAATTAAACGGTTGTTAGCACCCAGTTATGGTCATGAGGTAGTTGGTTATGCATGGTCATTATCGTAAGCATTAATATCAGGTCGTTATGCCCCCCCCCCTCTGATACACCTTAAACACCTTAAACGTATCTATAATTTTTTGCTTCTTTAATGCCATGTTTATATTACTCTGGCATAGTACTCGCATTTCTTATGATTTTCCTGGCCTCGTCTATTAACTCAGTGCCCAGTGGTAATTGTTGTTTTATGCATGTTTTTGGACTTCCGGAGAAAATAATTTTACGGAGCTCCAAAATCCAGAAAAAATACAGAAATTCTTTTGCATCGGTAAGCTTTCAGGAGTTCACCGACCTAGGCCAAGAGGTGGCCCACAGCCTCAACGCACCCCACCATGCGGCTAGGGGCACATGGTGGGCCGTGGACATGATGATGCTCCTTTGCACTGCCCTCTCGACGCCTATATTTATCTTTTCTCCCAAAGCCCCTAAAAATATCGGAGTTCTTCTGTTGCCGCCGCCGCACCTCTCTCTGTTCCACGACGATCTAATCTAGAGGCCTTTTTTGGTACTCTATCTGAGAGGGAAGTCTTCATGGTGGCCATGTCCATCAACTTAATCGCCCGCGGGTAATGTATCGTCAACTTCATGTCATCATACTTAATGCAATACTCTATCTTACTTAATACTTTAAGAGGCATGTTGAATAGCGGTCTTGGGTGGAGTATTAGAGCATCTCCACCCGGCCCCCCAAGAGCCCCCAGGGCACCTTTTTATCGCCGATGCCAAAAAAACCGCCCAGTCGCGCCCCCAGGAGCCCAAAATTTGTCGCTTTGGGCCGAAATTGGCGCCGGCGGACCCAGGCCGAACCCAGGGCGCTGGGGGCCGACCGGGGGCACCAGGGGAAGAAAAATGGCGCCAAAACATGTTGCGCCCGATTCCCACCCTGTGGGCCCATCGAGTCGACGACTAGGCTTCCTCGTTCTCATCACCTCGCCTCGTCTCCCGCGTGAATCAATGTCAAGGCTGCCGCCGATCAGCCTTCCATTGATCACGGGTGGCGCAGTGATGGCTAGCCGCCCTTTCCCGCCACGCGTCCACACTGATGCCGCCCCCTTGCCACTATAAAAGTCGAGCTTCGTCACCGCTCGCCGCACACTCGCCACAGCCATCTCTCTCTTGCCTGCCTCCAGCGCCGACCAGCTTCCTCACGCCCTCTCTCCTTCACCGTCCTCAAGCACTCGCCATGGCGGAGAGGTTCCCCGACGACGGAGCGGTGGCCAATGGCTTTGGCCGCCGCTAGCTGCACAACTAGTGTCATGGTATTCTCACAGGGGGGTTGCGAGATGACAGATGCCACATGGTGGCTTAAGGTGAGGGCAAGACTGTCGTGGAATATCCGGGGGCGGGTATGTGAGTAGCACACGCTAGTTTACCCAGGTTCGGGGCTCTCCGAAGAGATAATACCCTTACTCCTGCATGTTTGGATATATACGTGGAGTGTACATCTGGCAGTACAAAGTGCTCCTGGAGCTGTATCTGAGATGAATGTCATGGGCACCTGATCTCGTATATGCAAAGCAGTAGCAGAAAGCTAGCTAGCTAGATGGGCGTTCTTCATGCCCGTGGGTGTGAGCCCTTTGTGGCCGGCCAAGTGCATGTGGCATGTGTGCCTTGTCCATCCTGGATGGATGGATGGAGGCTCATATATATAGTGGGAGCTAGCTTAGTTCCTAAGCTAGGTGAGGGGCATGGTGGGCATGGCATGGATGTCATCCTTGTCCCCTGGGTCACTTCATAAATAGTGCCCAGGAAGAAGACACACTATGCGAGGTGACGCGTGACACCTATTATAGTGCACTACTATAGCAGTGTCGGGTACAGCCATCTCGTCCGTGGTATGGCCGTCTTGTTGGTGTCGGGTCGGAGCTGTAGTGGACTATGTGTAGCAGGCTGGATGGAGCAGTCGGCCGGGGGAGCAGTCGGCCTGAGCGGGCGGGCGCCCCATCCGACTGGCGTCTGGAGCCGGGTGTCGAGCCGGCCGGAGCAGCCGGACTGAGGGGCTTCGCTAGCCCCGATGTCTTGAAATATTGTCTTGCCGTCTTCGGGGTACCCGTGGTCAATTACCCCGATAGTAGCCTCCAAGCCTCCAAGCAATTTGGCCAAGTTGGGCGGAGGTTTTTTAGCGGGTGTTGATGTAGAAGATGTCGATGACGGCTGGTTGCGGACGGCAGCCGGCGCGGCTTGCTTCTGGTGGGGGCGCAAGCACACCCGCTAGGTGTAGCCTCCGAGCCTCCGGGTAACTTTGAAAAAGTTGGGCGGAGGCTTTTCGCGGTTGTCGGTGTAGAAGATGCCGTCAAGGGGCTGGTTGCAGCCACCGGAGGGCATGCAACAGGCGTGGCATGATTCCGAGTGGGGGCGCGCAAGCGCACCCGCTGGGTGTAGTCTCCGAGCCTCCGGGCAACTTTGGAAAAGTTGGGCAGTGGGTCTTGTTGTTGATGATGAAGCTGCCGACGACGTCGAGGGTGCCGGGCGGGGACATGAAGTCCGCCGGATGATGGGCGCGGGGCCCTGCCGGGCGCGAATGCAGAGTCCGCCGGCTGGTGGTGTCAGGCGCGGACGCGATGGTGTCGGTTGCAGACACGGAGTCCACCGACTGATGGTGTCGGGCGCGGACGCGGAGTCCGCCGACCGATCTTGGTGATGATGATGGCATTGCGGGCTGCAGTGGCGCAGCTTTGCTTCGATGGGCGGCGCCAGCTACCAGCTGGTGTAGCCTCTGAGCCTCTGGGCGACTCGAAGAGTCGGGCGGAGGGTTATTGCTGTAGATGAAGCATGCGGTGGGATGCCGGTTGCAGCCGGCGTCGGGCCTGCAACAAGCCTCCGGGCGAGGAGGGGTTCCCCTCAACGATGATCGTGCAAAAGACAAAGTTAGTCCGCGGAGATATATCAATTGTTTGCTCTTAGCAGTGCAAGATTATGCAGAGGGTGCTGACTCGGTTTCGTCCGGGCCCCCTTCAATCTTTTTCATTTTCCCTCCGCTCTTTGGCTTGTGCTCTTGCTAGCCGGACAGCCGCGCTGCGGTTTGTGGCTGAGAGTGGGCCGCAGAGTGAAGTGTATAGTACTCAGACTCTGGGAGCGTATTTAACCAAACAGATACTCATAAAGCAAACGACCGGGTCGCCCGAAGCGTTTTCTCCCCGGACGTGTTTCGCGTGGGTGGCCTCCAGCGTTTGCTCTTGCTAGCCGGATAGCCGTGCTGCGGTCTGTAGCTGAGACGAAGAGTGAGCCTTTGGTACCGCACACGCTACTAAGTCGTCTGCAGGAAGGAACGTCTCAGGTCAAGCGGCCAGCCTCCGAGCCAACTCTGGCTGGCGCCGGGGCGAACAGTGGTGCAACTATAACAAAATGCGGAGGTGGTCCCCGAGCATCGCTCGGGGTTATCCGTGCTTGCGTGTGGTGTAAAAATATGCGGGTGAGGAGCTCATATTTCTTTGACACAGACGAGGCAGAGGTTGACGAAGACAGCTGGCGCAGCGCGGTGCTTGCCGTGCACGCCAGCGCACCCGCTGGGTGTAGCCTTTGAGCCTCTGGGTGCTCGAAGGGGGTCCCGGCCGGTCGGGTCCAACCGATTGGGCATCGAGGCGGATGGGCGGCCGGGCTGTCCCGCCTGCCGGCCAGGCGGCGACGCGAGCAGTCGACGCAACTACTTAGCCATGCACGCGGTTGTGCAGTCGGCCACGCACGCAGCCGCATATGTGGGCGTGCGGCCAGCCATGCATGCATGTTGCATGTATATTTCTCTCTGTTTTTTAACGGGCAGTCGGCCCCTTTCCATTCTTGCTAGCAGCCGGCCCGGCTCTTTTCTCTTTCTTTTTCTTTCTCTCCGACTCCTCGTGAGCAGCCAGACCCCACCTTCTTTTTTTGGCACCCGACCCCTTTTTCTTCATCCGGCTAAGCAGCCGGCCCCAACTCTTTCTGCACGAGTGGCCGGCCGCAGCAGAGACCTAGACGAGGAGCCAGCGTGGAGCAGGCGGGGCCGGGTGGGGGAGCCGGCGGCTGGGAAGTGGCGGAAGCCGGCGGGTGGGTGTGGAGGCCGCGAGGGCGAGTCGGCGAGCACGAGGCGGAGGTAGCAAGAGAGACAAGTAGGCGGGCGCGCGATGCAGGCAGCCAAGAGGAGGCAAGGGCCGCTGCCGGCTGGACGCGCGGATGCGGCATAGGCCGGCGAGCCAGCGGGTGAAGGAGGCAGAAGCCGGCCTGGGTGAGCAGGCGCGCAGGCAGAGGGGCGCGCCACGGGCGCACGCAGAGGAACACGGCGGCGCGGACGGGCCCGCGGGAAAGCCGGCCTCTCACGGGCGCGATGCAGCCAGCGGCAGGGTGTGCACGCGGAGGCGTCTGCGGGGAGGCGACTGGAGGTGGTGGCGCGAGGCACGCGAAGCGAGAGCCGGCCTGGAGCAGCAAGCGGCAGGGAGGCAGGGCAGCGGCATACGGCGGTGACCTGCTCAGCCGCACGGCAACAGTCGTGGCAGGGAGCCACGAGGCGGAGGAGGCCTCGATCCAGAGGAGGATGGTTGCGGGGGGCGGTCGCGATCGCGGGGCAGGGCGGGTTGTACGCGCGGATGCACGGCGACGAGGTGGAGGGGCGGGCGCGAGAGGGGCCGGCCACAGGGGCGCTGATGAGCCGGCGGGAGCAGAGAAGTTGCGCAAAGGCGCGTGGCCGGAGGAGCCGTGGAGCAACGGGGAGGGGCGGCGCTTGGCCCGGTGGGCAGGTGGCACCCCGGCGCGGCCGGGGGCCCAACTCTGGCGGAGTGGGGCGGCGAGCCGCCGGCGCGCGACAACGGGGGCAGGATGCTCGCGTGAGGCCAGCCCACTAGTGCACCCCCGGGGATGATTCTGCTCTGCCCTGCCCGGGAGCCTTTTTTCTCTTCTTTTGTACGGTAAGCACTAGGGCCAGGGTGAAATTGAACGTGAGGGAGAGAAGACCGGAGCATGCTGACGACAAACTCGTCGCTGCCGGCCGTGACGGGGCGGAGCAGGAGGGGCTCGGCGAACCATTGGGCAGAGGAGCGGCCGCGTGCTGCCGGGACGGTTAAAGCGAGATTTAGCATGCGGACGCGCAGACGACGGCAATGCCGCGGTGGTGGCGACGAAGAAGGCGACGCTGTCAGGACCCCGATCCTAAGTCACGTCGATCTAGCATGTAACACATCATATCGCTTTGCGGCCTCACGCACGGTATTCCTACGGGTGCCACCTTACTTGACCTGGGACAGTTTGCGTCTTTTGGCTCACGTATATGACAATGTCGGTAGCATCCATATGACAAAGAATCCGAGCCGACATGACTAGTCATAAACCCAAGGTGGCGCTAACTTACAGGGACATGCATACATGACCCAGCAACGAACGTGTCGATCAACAACGTATGAACCCAAGTCATAGCAAGCTACAGGGACTTAAAGGAACAACGTGTGATATTTTCCCGAAGGGACAGATACATGACAAAGAAGGACACATGCCGACCAGCCTAAGTGTTCCGGAGCAGTAGCAAGCTACCATGGCTTAGTGAAAGCACTAGGAGACGTTTCCCGGTAAAAGAGGCTACCAAGAATAAATAACTAGGTTGTCGGATCCCACACATACCAAGCATTTCAATAACCATACACAAAATATGCTCGATATGTGCAAATACAACATGGCATCACAACATAACCATACAACTCAAAATATTTATTCAATGGGCTCCGAGGAGCCAAGTATTACAATCATGGATATTATTGACACCCGATTTTCGCATAGCACAAAACCCTATCAAGATGACATCGGATGGGAAAAGATATAACTACAAAGTTCTTCGTCTCATTGAAGCGGTCGATTTTGATATAAAACTCGTCCCAATCCGAGTTCGTATACCAAAGTTACAGCCATCCGAATACAACACTATCACGAGCGAAATGTGGGGCGCCCCACCAGACACCCTGTCTCATGGCTAGCGTGAATATAAGCCCGTTTTGTGTGAGCGATTTGACCCTCAAGATGACCTTTGATCAAAAAATGGTCAACATGAAAGTTGTTCGTCTCGTCAAAACAATCAATATTGCTTTTGGGCTTGTTTCCATTCGAGGTGGTTTACCACCTCAAAAATTACCCACAAGGTCCAGTCAGTTTAAACCGAACAGTTTTGGAAAGTTCGGATAAAACCAATCCGAATTTGACTAGGATTTTGGACGTGAATCCAAGCCTTTTTCCTTGCACGGGAAGTCCATCCGCCTCTTATATACCTAAGGGGTGACGGAAGATTGAACAACAACTCACAATCGGAAAACTCATCTACTTTTTATCCTAGTTTTACATCTCTCCCTGGTTTTTTCTCTCTCATTCTTCGTTCGTTCTTCGTGTTGAAGGGCAGCGATCCTCGAGGCTCTAGGGGTGGGCGAACTGACCTAGGGCAGCCCATAGCCGCCGCGCGTCCAGATGGGGTCCCTCCCGGACACATGGGGTTTTGGGTACTGAAAAGCACCCGCCGGATTGCTTGCGTACCGCGCTTCCGGGCGGGTCTCCTTCGACGTGAGCTGCGGTGCATCACCCTCTGTGTTGGAGGTACACGGTGATGTGTTCGTGTGCAAACACACTTTTTGGCGACTTCACTGGGGAAGAAATATCAAGAATCATCATCAACCATGTCTAATCTCCCCAAGCCCTCAGAAGTTGACGCCGATAACATTATTAAGCCCAGTCTTGATGAACTATCGGAGGAACATCGCCAAGCATATGAAACACGCAAGAAGCAGCATGAAGAGGCTTTTGAAGCTCTCAAGAAGAAGCACGATGAGGAGGATTTTAAGGCGTTTCTTGCAAGTTTCAAGAAGGACCGTCCAGGCAACATCACTCCAGTTGGATACATCAATTTTCCTCCCCTATCACTATACAATCGGCCATTAATGACGGACGATTGAATTTTGCTGAGATGCAAGTTGATAAAAAGCCCTTCCCGATAAACACCATGGACTTGTAGGGAAAGAAAATGTTAATTCGGCCTAGCATAGCCGAATCTGCTAATAAAGATAATGTTGTTATTGGTGAACTCAGGAAAGGCAAGGAGGATGACAAAGTCTTGGGAAGAGAGGTTGTGCTTGATAAGCAACCCGATGGCAAGGAAGTATTGAAGATCACCATAAAAAATCCTGCACTCGGGGGCAACTACAAGTACAAGAAGATACTCATGTTAAAATTTTCAAGCCCAAGAATTCAGAAGTTGGCAAGTGGGAAAAGAGTGAAGCTAAGTGCAAGCGAATCAAGCCAACTTTTGATATGTAGCTATCCAAATATGCAAGTCAAGCGGCCAGTTCTAGCTCCAATCGGCCATCACATTCAAAGCATTCAAGATCGCCTCCGGAGCAAGAGTTTCGATACTATGCAAGGCCATATGGGTCATGGGCACCGACACCATGGATATCACAACCCTCCTATGCGCCATATTACATGAGAGACCTCAATGGAGGATGGGGGCAGCCCCCAATGGCCCCTTATGCTTTCCATATGGGGTGGGCATCACCTAGAAGGCCTGCTCGCGAGAGGCTTTATTATCCCACACAAGGCCATTTGAGCTATGGTGCTAATCGGCCAACAAAAATTTCTCCAAGTAAGGCCAATAAAAAAGTGTGGCGTGTTAAGTCATCTAATGCGGAAATTTCAGAATACGACAAGCAAAAGGAGATCGAAAAGCCAATTTTTGGTAATCTGACTACTTCTAATGGTGATATTGTTATTGTTCAGCAGGGTTCCATTAGTGATCATGAGGCGAGCACAAGCAAGGCCAAACCAAGGGATCCCAAATATACTCAACCTAAGTGGTGTCCTCCTGGTTTAACCAAGACCATGAAAAGGATATTACAATGCATAAGGAACCATGAGAAGGTAGAGCATAAAGAGGAGAGTCAAAGGGACGAATTGTTAAGTGAAATTCGGCCCATGGCACTCACAAAACAAGTGTGGAGGCCTAAACAAAAACAAAACACAGATGCTTCTACATTAGCTCCAGCAACACCTTCACCATCAAAAGAGGATGATGCATCCCCTATTACATCATCCACATCACCTGAAACATCCCCTTCAATTGAGGAATATTTAAGCCCAATATACACATTGATGGATGAAGATGAGATGGTGGATTATGAATCTACGCCAGTTCGGGAAGGCATGGATATTAATATGGTATGTTACTTAAATTCCGAGTTCCGTGCTATAGGTGAAGAAGGGGAGGTAGCCCAGCCGGATTTTGGTCCTAAGAATGCTATCTTCGAGAAGCCAAAAGAACCGGTGGAACACTTGAAGCCGTTGTACCTCAAAGGTCATATTAACGGATCGCCGGTTGCTAGGATGCTCGTTGATGGTGGTGCCGTGGTAAATCTTATGCCCTACTAGGTCTTCAAGAAGTTGGGGTTAGATGATGATGCATTGATGAAGACCAATATGGTACTTAATGGATTTAAGGGTAAAGAAAAGATAGAGGCAAAAGGTGTGATGTGCATGGAACTCACTGTGGGAAGTAAAACTTTGGCCACCACATTCTTCATCGCCGAGGTGTGAGGTAACTATAATGTTATATTAGGACGCGATTGGGTTCATGCTAACCAATGTGTGCCATCTACCATGCATCAATTCTTAAAACAATGGGTCGATGATGAGGTAGAAGTCATTCACGCGGATAATTCGGCTTGTGTTGCTTTGGTCGATGCATCGGTGGATTGGAATCATCCCGATGTTACTTGCTTAACAGGGCGTGACCTCTCGGATTTTGATTTCCTTAGTGCTACAAGGAATGAGTTCATTCCCATCTCTTTAAAGCCGATTGGTGGTAATCGGTTACAAGGTATGATGTGAACAAGAAGTTAAAATCAATGGTCGATATAAAATTATCGCCTTAAGCATAAACATGGCCGATATAGAAATAATCATCCTAAGCACATATAAATGGTCAATGGAGTGTTGACATCGTCCTTAGACCAACGTATTGCAAGTTATTTTTTGGCGCACAAGCTTTGCCGAAAAACAGGGGGGCATGTGTTGACACCAGATTTTTGCATGGCACAAAACCCTAACAAGATGACATCGGATGGGAAAAGTTACAACTGAAAAGTTCTTCGTCTCGTTGAAACGGTCAATTTTGATATAAAACTCGTCCCAATCCAAATTCGAATGCAAAAGTTACAGCCATCCGAATACAGCCCTATCACGAGCCAAAGTGCGCCCCACCAGACAACCTGTGTGATGGGTAGCGCGAATAATAGCCTGTTTTGAGCGAGCGATTTGACCCTCAAGGTGACCTTTGATTAAAAAACATTCAACATGAAAGTTGTTCATCTCGTTGAAACGATCAGTATTGCATTGGGCTTGTTTCCATCCGAGGTTGTTTACCACCTAAAAAATTACCCGCAAGGTCCAGTCAGTTTAAACCGGACAGTTTTGTAAAGTTCGGATAAAACCAATCCGAATTTGACTAGGGTTTTGGACGTGAATCCAAGCCTTTTTCCTTGCACGGGAAGTCCAGCCGCCTCTTATATACCTAAGCAGTGACGGTCGATTGAACAATAACACACAATCGCAAAACTCATCTACATTTTATCCTAGTTTTACATCTCTCCCTGGTTCTTTCTCTCTCGTTCTTCGTTCGTTCTTCGTGTTGAAGGGCAGCGATCCTCGAGGCTCTAGGGGCGGGCGAACCAACCTAGGACAACCCATAACCGTCCCTCGTCCAGACGGGGTCCCTCCTGGGCGCGTGGGGTTTTGGGTACTGAAAAGCATCCGCCGGCGTTGGAGGTACAGGGTGACGTGTTCGTGTGCGAACAGGTATCATGACCCAACACTCAGAGCATACAAGCCAAAAACACATACGAAATCTTAACATGTCTGAGTACATACATCTACAAATGAAAAGGGCAGAGGAGCCTGACTATCTACAAGACCCTCCAGAGGGCACAAGATCGTAGCTGAGGTAACAAGCTAAACGTCGAAGTCCACGCGGAACAACTAGTGAGACTGGAGTCTCTCTGCAAAATCAAAAATTAAGCAAATGTGAGTACAAATATACCCAGCAAAGACTTACATCAGAACTAGCTACATATTCATCAGTATCAACAAAGGGGTGGTGGGATTTAACTGCAGCAAGCCAGCTTTAACTCGGTGGCTATCCTGAACTACGACTGCAAGTAACTACTTTGAGGTGGCGCACACGAGTCCACATATTCACCACATCAATACACCACTATGGATCCGCTCCCGTCTCCCTACGAGAACGCCATCCATAGCACTGACGCTTATCTTGCGTATTTTAGAGTATCCACTTTCACTTGTCTATGAACTGTATAGGCAACCCAGAGGTCCTTTACCACAGACGCGGCTATTCGAATAGATCATTTATAACCCTGCAGGGGTGTACTTCTTCACACATGTTTCCACCACTTAGCGTGTGCACATGAGATGTGCTCGGCAGACTTCAAGCGAAAGCCGATGTGGGTGTAGACCATGACCTGACTAACCACACAAGTCCCTAGTCCAGGTTTATCGCCTATTCAGGTTCCATCCGCAGGGAGTCCGTCCGAAGTTTCCACATACGGCCCCGAATGATGTGTGCAGGATTCCCGGGACACAAAATGGGCGCGCGGTACACCGTGCCACGTGCCTACCGCATCACATCCCACCCCTCGGGTCAGCTTTGTGCACGCCCTCCAGCAAACTACAAACACCAGAAACTACTCAACTCCTGGACAGAGGACAAGGGCGGTTAATAAGTCGAGCGGGGTCATATTTCAGGGCCCAACGTGTGGTAGTAGATGTTCATGGATCACAAACACAAAACTCAGTTCCTGAAGACGGCTTCAATGAGACAACCCAGCATGTACTCCTACATGGCCTCTCACCGCTACCTTTACCAAATCATGTTCACACACTTAGCTCGCACACAGTAGGACATGTTCATCACCATTCCAATTCATCCTCGACGAATCAGAACTGACACAACTCTAAGCATAGCAGGCATGACAAACAAGCATGAATGAGTAGGCACATCAGGGCTCAAACAAATCCTACTCATGCTAGTGGGTTTCATCTATTTACTGTGGCAATGACAGGTCATGCAGAGGAAAGGGGTTCAACTACCACAGCATGTAACGGATGTATCGTTGTTGTCCTAATGCAATAAAAGAGGGCAGAAGCGAGAGAGTGGGTTTGTATCGGAATGAACAAGGGGGTTTTGCTTGCCTGGCACTTCTGCATATAGTAATAGCTCTTCATTGGTGTCATCGAACTCATCGCCTGAACCACATCTATCGAGAGGGAACAAGTACCGACAACAGAGAGGTAACACAATCAATGCAATGCAACAATATGATGCATGAACATGACATGGCAATATGAGTGTGTTGGGCTAATGCAACTACAACCAGATGGGTTTGGGTCATTTTGAACCAAGGTTCAACCCCAAACTCAAATTATGAATTTAAATAGTGCTTTATCATGTTTTGAACTAAATAGCAAGGTTAAATTGTTTAAACATGCATGATACTAGTACAGATGGATAAATTGGATTTTTTGATCATTTTCATATATAAATTACTTTATTTGGAGTTATGGTTGAATTTCTATGAATTTTTAAAGTTTATACTATCTTCTGGAATTTCTGAATTATTTTAAATCCAGAAATCAAATACTGCGACAATGACAACAGCATTGCGTCAAAAGGTCAACCGTGGCTGACCAGGTCAAACCTGACCAGTGGGGCCTACTAGTCAGTGACTCAGGGCTGGTTAGGTCGCTGACATGTGGGCCCTGTCAATGGCCACGTCAGCATGGTCAAAGCTGGCGCGTGGGCCCACTAGGGTTAGTTAAATCTAAACAGAAGCTAACCCAATTCAATTAGACGGTGGGACCCGTCTGTTAGTCTCACTAGGGTTAATTAGTGGGGCTGTTAGCGACTAACGACGTTGCCACGTTAGCACATAGTTGAACTCCGGCGAGCACACAAACGTGGCGGCAACATTCAGAAACGCGCTACGGCCAGTGGTTTGGCTCGCCGAGGTCACTAGGGCATAGCCCTTGCACCCGTGCATCCATCGGAGGCAGCAGCAGGTCGCGGAGTGGAGCTCGGGGTTGGTGTGGGTTGGCGCTAGAGAGCACGCGAAGAGGAGCTGGAGGTTGAAGACGACAACGATGGCGGCGTTGCAGGGGCTCCCGCGGTGCGTTGCTCGGCGAGGAAGGGGAGGTGGTCGAGGCGGAGCTCCATGGTGCGTTGGAGAGGCGCAGCAGTTGTCCTGGACGCGGCGAACGGCGTCGGTGTGCTCCGACAATGCTCTCAAGTGAGCTCGGGAGAGAGGGCTAGAGAGGGAGGGAGAGAGCAGAGAGCGAGGGGAGAGGCAGAGGGGGCTGCGGGGCGTCTCCAGACGTGTCAGGTAGGCTCGGGGGTGCCTTGGTGGCAAGCAGGAGGTGGCCAGGGGCGGCGCGTGGGCGACAGGCAGCAGCTTTCCTGCTCTTGTGGGAGGTTGGTGATGACTGGCACTATGGGCCAGTGGGCCGCACAGTGCTGGGCCAGCTGGGGCGCCAGATGGGCTGCAGGTAAGTCCGAGGTAAGATTCTCGCTCTCTCTTTTATTTTATTTTATTTTCTATTTCTCTGTATTTTGTTTTGATTTGATTTAAAACATCAATCATTTTTAAAACTTTCTGTAAATTGTTAGGTGAGCTCAGAAACTAGTCCAAGGTCACATGCAACTTACAAAAACAATTGAACTTTATTTCTTATATAACAGAAATAAATCCAACTCAAATATGTCATTGATTTAGTTCAAAGACCCAAAATAAATATTTCTGTGATTCCAAAAATACTGATTTGAATTTTACCTCTTACCAATATTTTCACAGAATAACAAGAACATTTTCTTGGACTGATGGTGAGATTTGAATGTTGATTATTTTTAAAAGGTTTCTGTGGCTTTGAAAATTCCTCAATTCAAATTTCATTTGAATTTAGACATGATGCTCACATGGAAGCTAGCCTAGGTCAGACCAGAACTAGGATGTGACAACTCACCCCCACTAAACAAGAATCTCGTCCCGAGATTCAAGTGTAGGGTAAGATGAAGAGGGGACACAAGCTAACACGATCTTCATGATCCAACTGGCACTTCATAGGAACGTCGATTCCTTGTGTCATCTTGGTCTCCATGTCTTGCTCTAAGAACTCCAACTAACCTGACAACAAGAAGGAAGGAAAAGTCTAGAGGAATCGATCTTCTCGAAGATTGAACAACTAACGATCAACTCACGGGAGGAGACATCGTAACATATCTTGAATTGAGACATGAAGCATACATCTAGAGGGATGGTGTGAAACAGATGACGAAGGTTCACTAGGTAGGCAACAATTCCACACTTAAGAGGGTGGTGAACGGTTGTGAACGTAGCAAGGAGTTGAGTTGCCATGTTACCATAACGAGACATCTTGGAGGAGGTGACTCGTAGAATTATTACCTTAAGTGGCAAAAAGAATTACTTTTGATATAGAGATCATTGAGACTCTTTATACCAGCCTAAGGCAATTCACCAACAATCGTTTGGCGGAGTACAAAAGAATGGCATACCTGGACTAGAATGGATGGTGTGGACTGCCTTGTTGAAGATAACGCAAGGAATGATTTTTGCTTATCATCAGAAATGGGTGGGACCCATGGTAAGCCCACTTTTGAAAGTGATCCTGAATAACAACTACTGAAAGGTAGACCATAGTGAGATGGCACAATGGTGGTGCAAGCTGGGAACAAAATGCAAATGCTGGAATGATTCTAGTATCTGAGGAAAACTCAACAATCAAGAGTGATTCCACTGTTTGAATGGTTATAGCAGATTCGAAGAAAATGGGAGCAATCCTAATTGGTGTCGACGATAGAACCTAGCACTTGCGCGTGCTCTCAAGAACTTGAGCACTTCCATATTCATCAAGGTTTTACCAACACCTGCGCGAAGATCTTGGTGACACTTCGTACTACCATGATGAATATTGATGGAGGATGCAGATGCAAAGGAGGGTAACACATTCTCATATTTCACCTTAGCGAGGCTAAGGAAACAAAATCTGGATGATCGACCGAGAGACATTTAACACCCCGCTTCTAATGTTCTCCTTGATGTGCTAGCATAACCCATTTATAGATATGGTTTGGTATCTAGAACATCAAATAAAAGGTCGGACATCGGGAGCACAAGAATCCATAAGGAACAACTAGGGAATAAATCCTACGAAATCCTTATGGGGAGACGGCCAATTCCCTCAATCAAGATACTACAATAATGGGTCTTCCGGCTGGGTGTGTTGTCCACGACATCCACTTTACCGGGTAGTAGAGAGACCAATATTATAGCTCTTGGGAAACGTTCCAACAATCACATCTACCCGAGATTCAGATCTGGTTGGTGTTAGGATAATCCAAACTCATCAAGTCTAGAAAGAAAAATGAAAGTTTGCAACACAAATCGCCGAGATGGCGTTGCAAGATTCTCTGGGAATGAATTGCGATAGCAACCTCCAAAACATGAGCGGGTTCTGCTACACACATGTGAACATGCTGTCCCAGACAAGCATGACCACGTAGTAGTCTTATAATAAAACACTAACGAGTTCAGGTTGGGGAACCATCATCGAGGATATCAAAGTCCTTGCATAAGGCATGCTCTTAAGAAGGAACTTCTTCTCCTTGAACGAGTCACTCAGTGGCTTGGTGTGCTAGGAAACACATATAGAATGGAGGCGGCCAACCTATCAAACCATAGAGTACTTCGCACATGCATGACTAACTTGGGACGATTCCAGAAGAAGCAAAGACAAGCTTTCTTGAATTCACGGCTGCAACTTACATCAAATGCACATGAACTAGAGGAAGTCACTTCTTCCATCCAGGCATATGCTTCATGAGCTAGCATGAAGAAATGCTCTCAAAAGTTTCCAACACTAGCTTAATGCTCAACAAAATCATGGAGAGGATAAGGATGTTGTCGATGGACTCAACAACAATTCATCTAGGTTTCCATATAAGTGGAATTCCACAATTATGTGAACAAGGTGAAAGCATTGGTCAGACCAAAAGATATAATGGTGTATGCTCGAGGGGTCAACCACGAGTAAGACAACATTACGAATATCGTTGGTTCTGATTTGATTTGACGATAGCCCATACTCAAATCAAAGATTGGATAAGCTGATAGGTCCATTAACTGATCACGAGGGTCAATCGATGGAAATACCATCTTTCTTCAACACACATACAAGATATCCCTTAAAATGAGCTAAGTTGGACAAGCTTTTATCTACCAGCTCTCCTAGTTGTTATTTGGCTTAACCAACTAGCTCAGGGGTAATCGACACAGATTCTTGGAGAAAGGGTGGTTCATAGGGACCACTTGATCGCGAACTCAACATAGCGGTCAGGTGACACCTCCAAGAAGATATTCGGAAAATCATGAACCACCGATATGTTATTAAGCTCGGGAACAATCTTGCTTCTGAGGCAAGACGATATGATCAAATAAGCAAGGATTGACACTATCCTAACTCATTGATCGAAGAGTGCACCTGGAAATAAGGACTACGTAGCACGGTCAATCTTAGAATGTCAATTTAGTAACCAACATCCTAAGAATGAAATTGTTGTCCTTTAACTACCAAGCAACAAGGTTGCTAGGAGTATTGACTTCACACATCATGGTTCACTTGTCGATATTCCGGTTGCAACAACACGGGGACCGAGGAATGAACAACGATGGCGAGAGGTATCACTGTATCAAGAATTCATAGGATGGTGTGCAATTCCCATAACATTTTTGACATAAGACTGTAATACTTCAGCAAACTACAAACACCGGAAACTACTTGCAACTCCTGGACAGAGGACAAGGGCGGTTAATAAGTCGTGCGGGGTCATATTTCAGGGCCCAACGTGTGGTAGTAGCTGCTACCTCTTGAGCACTGCGTTGGTTTTCCACGGAAGAGGAAAGGGTGATGCAGCAAAGTAGCGTAAGTATTTCCCTCAATTTTTGAGAACCTGATACGTCTCTGTCGTATCTACTTTTCCAAACACCTTTGCCCTTGTTTTGGACTCTAACT
Organism: Aegilops speltoides; assembly: GCA_021437245.1. Taxonomy (NCBI): domain Eukaryota; kingdom Viridiplantae; phylum Streptophyta; class Magnoliopsida; order Poales; family Poaceae; genus Aegilops; species Aegilops speltoides. The sequence goes on from CM038146.1 coordinate 421,559,240, forward strand.
TGCATGATTTGAATGGAAGTAACCCGGACTGACGCTGTTTTCAGCAGAACTGCCATGGTGTTATTTTTGTGCAAAAATAAAAGTTGTCGGAATGACCTGAAAATCCACGGAGCAAGTTTTCAGAATTAATAAAAAATATTGGCGAAAGAATCAGCATCAAGGGGCCCATACCCTGCCCACGAGGGTGGGGAGCGCGCCCTCTCCCCTAGGGCACGCCCCCTGCCTCATGGGCCCCCTGGACGTCCACCGACCTCAACTCCAACTCCATATATTTGCTTTCGCGGAGAAAAAAATCAGAGAGAAAGTTTCATCGCATTTTACGATACGAAGCTGCCACCAAGCCCTTATCTCTCTCAGGAGGGCTGATCTGGAGTCCGCTTGGGGCTCCAGAGAAGGGGATTCATCGCCATCGTCATCATCAACCATCCTCCATCACCAATTTCATGATGCTCACCGCCGTGCGTGAGTAATTCCATCGTAGGCTTGCTGGACGGTGATGGGTTGGATGAGATTTACCATGTAATCAAGTTAGTTTTATTAGGGTTTGATCCCTAGTATCCACTATGTTCTAAGATTGATGTTGCTATGACTTTGCTATGCTTAATGCTTGTCACTAGGGCCTGAGTGCCATGATTTCAGATATGAACCTATTATGTTTTCATTAATATATGTGAGTTCTTGATCTTATCTTGCAAGTCTATAGTCACCTATTATGTGTTATGATCCGACAACCCCTAAGTGACAATAATCGGGATACTTATCGGTGATGACCGTAGTTTGAGGAGTTCATGTATTCACTATGTGTTAATGCTTTGGTCTGGTACTCTATTAAAAGGAGGCCTTAATATCCCTTAGTTTCCATTAGGACCCCGTTGCCACGGGAGGGTAGGACAAAAGATGTCATGCAAGTTCTTTTCCATAAGCACGTATGACTATATTCGGAATACATGCCTACACTACATTGATGAATTGGAGCTAGTTCTGTGTCACCCTATGTTATAACTATTACATGAGGAATCGCATCCGACATAATTATCCATCACTGATCCAATGCCTACGAGCTTTTCACATATTGTGCTTTGCTTATTTACTTTACCGTTGCTACTGTTACAACAACTACAAAACTGCTATTGTTACTTTTGCTACTGTTACCGTTACTTCCATACTACTTTGCTACTAAATACTTTGCTGCAGGTACTAAGTTATCTAGGTGTGGTTGTATTGACAACTCAACTGCTAATACTTGAGAATATTCTTTGGCTCCCCTTATGTCGAATCAATAAATTTGGGTTGAATACTCTACCCTCGAAAACTGTTGTGATCCCCTACACTTGTGGGTTATCAAGACAATTTTCTAGCACCGTTAGCGGGGAGCATAGCTCTATTCTTTGAGTCACTTGGGATTTATATCTGCTGATCACTACGAGGAACTTGAAAGACGAAAGAACTAGGTAAGGAACTGCCATCTAGCTCTGCACTAGATTCTCCTTCTGTTTTGAGTAAGTTTGCGACACCTAAACCTGCTTCTGCTATTAATTCTGATATGTCGCACGTTATTGATGATGCCACTTCTACTATGCATGATACTTATGATGAAACTACTTTTGTGCTTGATACTACTGTGCCATTAGGTGAATTTCTTGATGAACAACTTGCTAGGGCTAGAGAGAATGAAAGAATTGAAACTAATATTATTGAAGATAGTGATGATGAAGGTTCTCCCCCTAAATATGAATTGCATGTTGTTCCAGAGGGTTATGTTATGGATGAAGAAACTACAAGAGATATTCTTGCTTGCAATGATAGATCTGATCTTAAGAAGTTATTAGCTAAACTTAAACAGAAATCTCTAAACGCTAGAATGAAATATGACCCTCTTTTGCTACTTCACCTATCTTTGTTACTGATAAGGATTATGAATTATCTGTCGATCCTGAGATAATTACTTTGGTTGAATCTGATCCTTTTTATGGCTATGAATCTGAAACTGTTGTGGCACATCATACTAAGTTAGATGATATAGCCACCCTGTTCACTAATGATTAGAAATCTCGCTACTATTATATCCTTAAGATATTTCCATTCTCATTAAAGGGTGATGCTAAAACTTGGTTTAATTCTCTTGATCCTGGCTGTGTGCGTAGTCTCCAGGATATGATTTATTACTTCTCTGCTAAATATTTCCCTGCTTATAAGAAACAAGCTGCCTTGAGGGAAATATATAATTTTGTGCAAATTGAAGAAGAGAGTCTCCCACAAGCTTGGGGAGGCTTCTCCGATTAGTTAATTCTTCGCCTGATCATCCTCTTAAGAAAAATGAAATACTTGATATCTTTTATAATGAAATAACCGATGCTTCCAAGGACCACTTGGATAGTGTGGTGGTTGTGTTTTCAGGGAAAGAATAGTCTTTCAAGCTAAATTGCTATTGAATAATATGTTGCCTAATGAAAATAATTGGACTCTTCCTGAGTCAATTTCTGAACCAACTCCTAAACCAACTCCGAAGAAAAGGGGAGTTCTATTTCTCGGTCCTGAAGATATGCAAGAGGCAAAGAAATCTATGAAAGAAAAAGGTATTAAAGCTGAAGATGTTAAGAATTTACTTCCTGTTGAAGAAATACATGGTCTTAATATACCACCTATTGAAGAAACACATGGTCTTGATAACCCGACACAGGTAGTAAAGGTAAATTCTCTCTATAGATATGATAAAGTTGAAATCCCGTCTACTAAGTTTCCTAGCCGATGTTTAGATGAATTTGATGACTTTATGGCTAGACAGGAAAACTTCAATGCTTATGTTGGTAGAGAATTAAAGAGTAATTCTTACATGATTGGACGCTTGAGTGGTTATATGGCTAGAGTTAAAGGTGAACTTAAACTCATTAGTAAATATGCTTCTATGGTTACCACTCAAGCTGAACAAGTACTTAAAGCTCAAAGTGAATTGCTCGATGAATTAAATAGTAAACATGATTTTGTTGTTAGAGTGGCTACTAGAACTGGTAAAATGACTCAGAAACCTTTGTATCCTAAAGGCCACCCTAACAGAATCGAGCAAGAATCTCAGAGAAATAATTTAGATACACCTAGTCCTTCTAAAAAGAAGAAAAAGAAAAATGATAGGACTTATGCATGCTTCTAGTGAACCTATTGTAGACACACCTGAGAATCCCAATGATATTTCTATTTCTAATGCTGAAACACAATCAGGTGATGAACAAGAACCTAGTGATAATGTTAATGATAATGTGATGCTCAACCTAGCAATAATAATGATGTAGAGATTGAACCTGCTGTACTTGATAACCCATAATCAAAGAATCAACGTTATGATAAGAGAGACTTTGTTGCTAGGAAGCACGGTAAAGAAAGAGAACCATGGGTTCAGAAACCCATGCCTTTTCCTCCTAAACCATCCAAGAAAAAGGATGATGAGGATTTTGAGCGCTTTGCTGAAATGATTAGACCTATCTTCTTACGTATGCGCTTAACTGATATGCTTAAAGTTAATCCTTATGCTAACTACATGAAGGATATTATTACAAATAAAAGAAAGATACCGGAAGCTGAAATTTCCACCATGCTTGCTAATTACACTTTTAAAGGTGGAATACCTAAGAAACTTGGAGATCCAGGAGTACCAACTATACCATGCTCCATTAAAAGAAACTATGTTAAAACTTCTTTATGTGATCTTGGAGCCGGTGTTAGTGTTATGCCTCTCTCTTTATATCGTAGACTTGAATTGAATAAGTTGACACCTCATGAAATATCTTTGCAAATGGTCGATAAATCAATCGCTATAATTGTCGGTATTTGTGAGGATGTGCCTATTGTGGTTGCAAACGTCACTATCTTAACGGACTTTGTTATTCTTGATATTCCCGAGGACGATAGTATGTTGATTATCCTCGGTAGACCCTTTTTGAATACTGCAGGGGCTGTTATTGATTGCAACAAAGGCTGTCGGTGTACAAAAGTAGGGGCTCTCCTTTTGACCCCTTTACTTGTGCACGGGCAGTCAGAGCCACGTGCCGCGGCCACGCATAGCAGGCCAAAGGAGGGAAGCCGGAGAGAAGTTAAAGGCACAAGACAAACAAGGCAACATCAAGGACCAAGGCCACAAAGTGCAGACGGGCGAAGCAGGTTTTCCCGGCAAGGCCCTTGCCGGGCCAGCCTCCACAGCCCTGGCAAGCCCCTTGCCGGGGCGGCTCGCCCACACCAGCGGAGTAAGCCACCCTCGAAGCCCACGGTCTCCAATGCTAGCAACCACGTTGGACCAGGGCTCGGGAGGCACCTCCATGGTGGCATGCGATCTTTGTGAAGACAAAGAATACTCAAGATCAGATAATGATTGGAGGGCAACACTCCCCGTCAAGATCCTTACCGAAGAAACCCACAAGACCCCCGGCAAGTTCCTTGCCGGGGATGCCAGCACGCCACGGCAGGACCCTTACCGGGCTACCCGCCAAGACCCTTGCCGGGCCACCCGACAAGGCCCTTGCTAGAGGCGACAGCAGGGCCACTGCCAGGCCCACACCAACCAACTCCCGTCGTTGTTCAGATGCGCTACCAGCCCAACCAGTGGCGTGCACTGCGTGGCAACATGCAGCTTCCAGGCCAACTCAGCACGCACCTGTGTGGCGGCATGCAGATCTTCGTGGAGGCTCCACCATCGCGCCACCTTAGCTGCTTGCCTGCCTACATGGCACCACATGCATCGCTGGCCAGGGCGCGTGTCGAAGCGAGAAGGAGCAGCGACAGACGGGACGGGCCTCGCTCCCGTCCCCGATAAAGTGAAGGGACACCTAAGCCACGCATTAAATGCATCTTGTCTTGTAATACGAGCGATAAGCTCGCAGCACTGTAGGCTCTTTCCACCTCCTGTGTGCCACTGTAGCAGCCCCTTCTGCCTATAAAAGGAGGCCCATGGCATACAGGAAAAGGGATTGGGGCTCTTTCGAACCAGGCAGTACCCATAGCTAGTTCGAGAGCTCAAGAACACTCAATACATCCACCAAAGCAGGACTAGGCTTTTACGCATCCTCGCGGCCCGAACCTGGGTAAACGATCCTTGTGCCAATTGCTAATCCTGCTCTTCTCACAACCCCGTGCCCCGCAACCGTAGTAGGGATTCTTGTGATCCCATAGGTGTCGTTTCCCACCGACATCTTTGGCGCGCCAGGTAGGGGGCGCAATTGTGAGGATCTGGTCTAGTAGTTGGCCTGGTAGTTCTTCGTCGCCACGGCTCATGCGGAGAAGCCAGCCAAGAGAGAGGCGCTGCCTGCAAGCTCAAGGGACGCCAGGGCGGCAACGAGAAAGCTAAGTCATGCCGACCTTTAAATTTTCCCCTTAATATATGGTTATCATCCTCGGAGATTCTGCCTATGTATGGAAAACCTGCACGCAGAGGGGCCCTCCCGTGATTGGCAACGCCTTTGTTCTGTTTCGAGTCCGCTCAACAGTTCAAGTGGCCGCGTCGAGAGCGGCAGGGTAGCCTTCCGCCATCAGCAATGCTCTCGACTCTGACTCGAGTCAAACTCGACAGATCGAGCGGCCGCGTTGAGGGTGCTAAGGTGGTTTGCCCGGCAGCAAGCACACCCGACAGGCTAATGGGGATCCGTCCTCAAGACGCCACCCTGGGTTTACGCGCCGGCAAGCCTACCCAGTCAGCGTAGGGTGGACATACAAAGGAAAATCGAACAGGAAAATAACATGCATAGTGTCAGGAGTATTGCAGAGTTATATTACATAAATTGCCGCCGCGGTTCTAACTAAAGATAGCAAATGTCTTGGTCATGAACTTGCAGCGGTGGTAAGGAATGGGGTGCCTAGTCCCGTCGCTGGCCCTCCAACCTCTTGATTTTGTCAATGCGGCTAAGGATGGGCTTGATACGCTCATTGAGCGCCGTGATGTCAGCATCCTCCGGCAAGCTCTTCAGCGCAGATTCGAAGTCGAGGTCAGGATGCCAGTGCGCTATCTTGGCAAGCCCCTGGTCATGACACCCCGATAAAGCATCCGAGACTCCTCGGCCAGGGAGGCCGTCCGGTCGGAGTAAAGCCGCTCTAGAGCGCCGGCGACCCTTTCAAAGTACAAGGTCAGGTTGGCGTTGGGGCTCAGGCTCATCTCCGAGGCGTACCTCATGTCCGGCATCCCCATGATGCCCAGCTGCATGGTGGCCGATTCCGTGACGGCGGCACGGCATTCGAGCCAACGCTTCTCGCCGGCTGCATGGTCTTTGAGGTTGGCGGTCTCGTTCATCCGCAGCTGCTTCTCGGTCTCCAGCTCCTTGGTCAGGATCCCCTCTCGGCTTTGGCCTCCGACAGCATCTTCTCGAGATATCCCAGCTTCAGCTTGAGATCTCTGATGGAGTTGTTGGCTTCGGAGAGTTCTCCAGCCTTGCTGACGAATGTGCCTTGTGCCTCCACCAGGGCGCCGTTGAGCGTGTCCTTCTCCGTGGACAGCTTCAAAGCTTGCTCCTCCAGCTCCTTCACCTTGACAGTGTGAGCCAGAGCCTGGGCATTGAGTGCCTCCTGATGCCTCTGCTCCAGCTCTTGGGTCTGCCGCACGACGAGCTTGTCCACCTCTTCATCTTTGCCGCGGAGCATGGCGGAAAGCTTCTTCTCGCGCTCGGCAAGATCCTCCTCCTGGGAGTTCAGTGCGGCCTCGCGCTGGGTCCGGACGGCCGCGGCTTCGTCGGCCAATTTCTTCACCGTCTCTTGGGCCTTATCGACGTTGGCCAGCTTCAGGGTGAGCTCCACGTCGCGCTTGGCCAGTTCGCCCTGGGCGGCCTTCAGCTCTTGAGCCTGGCGAAACCAGTCCCGCGCTTCGGCGACGCGCCCCTTGAAGTCCGCCTCCGCTTTCTCCACCATCGTCGTCCTGGACTTTGCCTTGTCCAGACGGGCGCGGTGGAGCGCCTGGAGCTTCCGAAAGCTGGCACCCATGGCTTGGAGCAGCCGCTCCTCCTGGGAGCCGTCGCCACCAACGCCTGGCTCATTGACGACCTCGAGCCCGGCAGCGGCAAGCACCTCCTCGTCGAACACCTCTCTCTCAAAGGGAGCCCTGGTGCTCGATGCGCCTAGGAGGTGGACGGAGAGGTCGTCGCTCACCCTCAAGTACCTGCCGGAGCCAGAGGCAGCGGAGGAGGAGGGCAGGTCGTCAAATGCCACCTCCTCGGCAGCGGCCTTGCCAGCTTCCCCGGCAGGCCCCTTGCCAGGTTCTTTGGCGGGCTCCTTGGCGGCGTCCTTAGCAGCACCCTCGGTGCTCTCCTCGGCAGCGATCTTCTCAGCCTGCATCGTGACATCCGCGGCGATGTCCTTGATGACGGTGTCGACGTCCTCTAAGTCCATCGAGGAGGGGTCTGGATGCCAAGAAGGAGACAGGGCGGGGCCAAGATCAAAAGCCAGTAAAAAAAGAAGAAGAAAGGAAGAACGTGAGCAAAAATGAAGGACGAGTGGCTTACCCGTGCCGGGCCGAGAGGCAGAAGTCCCTTCTCCGCCAAGGTTTGGCGTTGAGGCGAAGCCGCCGGCGCCCGTGTTCTCCTCCTCCTCCTCCGTGTGCATGGCCTCGGCGCTTGGTGCCCTTGTCAGGGACGCCCCTCGGGGTGGCATGGTCGACGGGGGCGACATGTTGGGAGAAGCCCTCTGCGGCTCCCCTCCTACATCCACGGCATGGTCAGTACCAAAGCGTCATGCACAGCGCACGTTGATGAAGGATGGGTGATGGACTCACGCTAGGGGCTGGGCAGGGGGCTGCTGTTCGGGCTGCTCAACACCACCAGTGGCATGTTGGAGGTGCCTACCGGGGGCTGGCCAATCGTCGAAATCCTGGCCCTCTTCACCCTCCGGGCCAGCGTCTCCACGTCCCTGCAAAATAAGGATAATTCAGAATGGGTGGCACCATTGGAGGAAAAAAAGAGAGGGCAGGGAGAAAGCAGAGCTTACTCTTCCTCCTCCTCCTCCTCCTCCTCCTCCTCCGCTGTTTTCCTCTTCCTCTCCGGGCTGAGGGGCCCAAAGTCAAACGCGATCCCCACGCCAATGTTTGCCGACGAAGGGGGAGGTGATGGCGTTCGGGCGCGCTTGGACGACGAAGAAGTAGATGCCTTCTTCTTCGACGCCACGGCCTTCGCCACCTTCTTCGTTGCCACTGCCCTCGTCTGGCGCACAGGCGCCTCCTGGGCCTACCGCAGCTGTGCGGCCCGGTCAGGGTGGACCGGCTCGCCGGAGGTGGCCCGCCGCAGGACCCACCCTTTTCCGGCGATTGGAGGGTCGACGGTCGCGATCTTCTCCCCCTCGCCCTCCTCCTTCGACGACTTGTCGGCTGCGTCCTCGACGAGGGGAGCCCCGGTGCCGGCGCCGCTGGACTCCCCAGCGGCTGCTGCCCACCAAGCGAGCTCTTCTTCCTCCGCTTCTGCCGCGGCCTTGTCCTCCACGCTGCCGGCGCTGCCGGGCTCCTCAAGGAGCTTTGCCTCTTCCTCGACAAGCCTTGCTTCCTCCACCCTGGCGGCGAGTAGTCTAGTTCCGCCGGAGAGGTATCCTAGATAAGCCGCGGCTCGGCGGTAATGTACACCTCATGCAAGGTGTCGAAGAACTCCTGCACCTTGAGCTCGTCCGGCTCGACCCAGTTTGGGTCAAGGCCATGCGTGTTGAAGAGCGGCATCATGGCGATGATCTCGGACCGGCGAGAGTTGTTGCTCAGTGGGACCACTCCCGTCGGCAGCTTGAAAACAGGCTCCTTGGCAATCTTGCCGGCCTTTGCGGCAGCCCTTGCGACCTTGCCGGACCGCTCAACCTCGCCTTCGTCACTAACCTCGAGCTGGAAGATCCGTTGGCAGAGATGGGCGTGCCTCAGCACCGTCAGGTTGTTGTCGAGGCCGGGGCGGAGCCTCATGATGTCGGCGACGTTCACGAAAAGCCAGGCCGGCCTCCCCTTGTCATGCAAGGGAGCAATTCGGCGGTGGATGAAGTCCACCCCGATCATTTTGAGGGTGAGCCCGGTCTGGGTAAGCCGAAGAATCCTGGTGGTGGCGATCGTGAGCTTCACATCGTCGGCATCGACATCGCCCCAATCGCCTCCACGGACCGCGGCTCCTGGCGAACCTCGCAGAATACTGGCGGGTCCTTCTCCTCAATCCAGCACCACCGGCCCTGCCATTCTTCCCACCTCTCCTTCGTGGCGCCATCCGGGTACGCCCCCTTGGCTCTCGGGATCCAGGCAACGCAGCCAGAGATGGTGCCCCCTTTTTGGATCCGAGGGGAGAAGTAATGGCGGAAGAGCACCGTGTTGGGGTGCACCCCGGCGAAGCCCTCGCAGAGGTGTGCGAAGAGAGCCATGCACGCCACAACATTCGGGGTGAAATCCATAAGGCGGAAGCCGTAGGTGTGCATGATATCCTTGAAAAAATCAGAGAAGGGGGGACAGAGCCCGCAAGAGAAGTAGTCGACGAAGAAGCGGTACCGATTTGGGGCGGCCCCGGCGCTGGCAGGGACGATGTGCGTGGATGGATGCCCCGTCTTCTCTCCTCCTGTCTTCACCCCCCACAGATCTTTGAAGAACTCCCGGAGCTCGGGCACCTCGACCGTCGAGGGAAAATAGGTGAACTGTGCCCGTCGCGTCACCATCTCGCTCTCCGGCTGCTCCGCCGCCCCGGCGTCTTTAGCCACTCCTTTGCTTTTGGTGGACTTGGGCGCCATGGCGGTTAGAGAGGCAAGAGAGCAGAGGATGGCGAAAGCACGGTGATGATGGACGGAAACAGGGGGCTCGAGAAGGAGGAAGAAAGGAGGCGGCAGTTCTGAGATTGGAGAAGGCGCAAGGAGGGTAAAGTGAGCAGCGCGCCCGCGGTTATTCCTTTTTACGGGGAAGGCGCGGGCCGCCTCCTTTCCCATTAACTGCGATACGACGCATGCATGTGGAAACCGTCCCACACACGCCACCCATGTCACGCACGCTGCTGCTGACCCCCACTTTGCGCTGCTCAACATGTGTCGTGGAGAAGCACAATGGACGGAGCGCTATCATGTAAAATCCGCTACCTTGCCAAGACCGTTCTAGGCCTGGCCCAACAATGTGTCACACTTATGTATGGCCCAGGACTGGGGGCTCCTGTCGGTGTACAAAAGTAGGGGCTCTCCTTTTGACCCCTTTACTTGTGCATGGGCAGTCAGAGCCACGCGCCGCGGCCCTGCATAGCAGGGCAAAGGAGGGAAGCCGGAGAGAAGCCAAAGGCACAAGACAAACAAGGCAACATCAAGGACCAAGGCCACAAAGTGCAGACGGGCGAAGCAGGTTTCCCCGGCAAGGCCCTTGCCGGGGCAGCCTCCACAGCCCCGGCAAGCCCCTTGCCGGGGCGGCTCGCCCACACCAGCGGAGTAAGCTACCCTCGAAGCCCATGGTCTCCAACGCCAGCAACCACGTTGGACCAGGGCTCGGGAGGCACCTCCATGGTGGCATGCAGATCTTTGTGAAGACAAAGAATACTCAAGATCAGATGATGATTGGAGGGCAACACTCCCCGTCAAGATCCTTACCGAAGAAACCCACAAGACCCCCGGCAAGTTCCTAGCCGGGGACGCCAGCGCGTGATACATCTCCAACGTATCTATAATTTATGAAGCATTCATGCTATTTTATTATCTGTTTTGAAAGATTACGGGCTTTATTATACACTTTTATATTACTTTCTGGACTAACCTATTAACCGGAGGCCCAGCCCATATTGCTATTTTATTGCCTGTTTCAGTATTTCAAAGAAAAGGAATATCAAACGGAGTCCAAACGGAATGAAACCTTCGGCAGCGTGAATTTTGGAAAGATTATGATCCAGGACTCTTGGAGTTGAAGTAAAGGAAGCATCGAGGAAGCCACGAGACAGGGGGCGCGCCCACCCCTGGGCGCGCCCTACCCTCTCATGGGCCCCTCGAGGCTCCTCCGACCGACTTCTTTCACCTATATATTCCCTTATACCCTAAAACTATCGAATAAGAAGATAGATCGGGAGTTCCGCAGCCGCAAGCCTCTGTAGCCACCAAAAACCTCTCGAGAGCCCGTTCCGGCACCCTGCCGGAGGGGGAACCCATTACCGGTGGCCATCTTCATCATCCCGGCGCTATCCATGACGAGGAGGGAGTAGTTCACCCTCGAGGCTGAGGGTATGTACCAGTAGCTATGTGTTTGATCTCTCTCTCTCTCGTGTTCTCTCTATGGCACGATCTTGATGTATCGCGAGCTTTGCTATTATAGTTGGATCTTATAATGTTTCTCCCCCTCTACTCTCTTGTTTTGAATTGAGTTTTCCTCTTGAAGTTATCTTGTCAGATTGAGTCTTTAAGGATTTGAGAACACTTGATGTATGTCTTGTCGTGTTTATCTGTGGTGACAATGGGATATCACGTGCCACTTGATGTATGTCTTGGTGATCAACTTGCGGGTTCCGCCCATGAACCTATGCATAGGGGTTGGCACACGTTTTCGTCTTGACTCTCTGGTAGAAACTTTGGGGCACTCTTTGAAGTACTTTGTGTTGGATGGATCAATCTGAGATTGTGTGATGCATATCGTATAATCATGCCCACGGATACTTGAGGTGACAATGGAGTATCTAGGTGACATTAGGGTTTTGTTTGATTTGTGTCTTAAGGTGTTATTCTAGTACAAACTCTTGAATAGATTGATCCGAAAGAATAACTTTGAGGTGGTTTCGTACCCTACCATAATCTCTTTGTTTGTTCTCCGCTATTGGTGGCTTTGGAGTGACTCTTTGTTGCATGTTGAGGGATTGTTATATGATCTATCTATGTTATTATTGTTGAGAGAACTTGCACTAGTGAAAGTATGAACCCTATGCCTTTTTTCCTACCATTGAAATACCGTTTACGCTCACTTTTATCATTAGTTACCTTGTTGTTTTTATGTTTTCAGATTACAAAAACCTTTATCTACCATCCATATTGCACTTGTATCACCATCTCTTCGCCGAACTAGTGCGCCTATACAATTTACCATTGTATTGGGTGTGTTGGGGACACAAGAGACTCTTTGTTATTTGGTTGCAGGGTTGTTTGAGAGAGACCATCTTCATCCTACGCCTCCCATGGATTGATAAACCTTAGGTCATCCACTTGAGGGAAATTTGCTACTGTCCTACAAACCTGTGCACTTGCAGGCCCAACAATGTCTACAAGAAGAAGGTTGTGTAGTAGACATCAAGCTCTTTTCTGGTGCCGTTGATGGGGAGGCTAGGTAAGCGGCACTCACATCCCGTCAACTAAGCTCTTTTCTGGCGCCGTTGTCGGGGAGGTGAGTGCTTGAAGGTATATCTTTAGATCTTGCAATCGAATCTTTTTGTTTCTTGTTTTATCACTAGTTTAGTCTATAAAAGAAAACTACCAAAAAATGGAATTGAGTTTGTCTCATACGCTTCATCTTTTTAATATCTTTCGTAAGTATGATAAAAAGGAAAATTGTGCTCAATTGCTATAAGAAGAATGCATTAAAATGCTTGGCACTAGATCTTTGTATGATGAGTATGATTGCAATGTTGTTAGTATGAATTCCTTGAATATCCATGATGCTAATGATATGCAAAGCCACAAGCTTGGGGAAGCTATGTTTGATGAATATGTTTAGTCCCCCAAGTTTTGATGAGAATATTTATTATGATGAAAGCATGCCTCCTATTTATGATGATTATATTGATGAAAGTGGATTTGGAGAGGTCATGACTTTATTTAGTGATGAATCCACTATTTCGGACGAGGTTCCAATTGATTATGAGAACAAAGTTGCTATCTATGATGATTATTGTGATGACTTGTATGCTATTAAGAATAATGATAACCATGAAACTTGTCATCATGATTTTAGTTTTCAATTGGATTATGCCTCACATGATAATTATTTTGTTGAGTTTGCTCCCACTACTATTGATGAAAAAAATTATGCTTATGTGGAGAGTAGTAAATTTTCTATGCTTGTAGATCATGAAAATAATGCTTTAGGTGCTGGTTATATTGTTGAATTCATTCATGATGCTACTGAAAATTATTATGAGGGAGGAATATATGCTTGTAGGAATTGCAATAATGTCAAGTTTCCTCTTTATGTGTTGAAAATCTTGAAGCTATGCTTGTTTTACCTTCCTATGCTAGTTGATTATTGTTCCCATAAGTTGTTTGCTCACAAAATCCTTATGCATAGGAAGTGGGTTAGACTTGAATGTGATAGTCATATGCTTCATGATGCTCCCATTATGTTTCAATCCTTATCTTTTATGTGAGCATCATTGTCATCATCATGCCTAGCTAGAAAGGCATTAAAGAAAAGCGCTTGTTGGGAGACAAACCAATATTTACCCTTACAGTTTTTGTGTGTTCACATGATTATGCTACTGTAGTAATCATGTTTTATAGCTTTTGTTTCAATAAAGTGCCAAGTAAGACCTTTAGGATAGCTTACGGTGATAGTTGTGTTGATCCTGCTGAGAATCAGAAACTTTTGCACCCAGTAAATTAGTTTTTTTAATTCACATAAGCGTGATTATGATCTGATTCTTTTTGCTCTGGATTGTTAAACAAATTTCTTAGGACTTCCTAATTTTGTAGAATTTTTGGAGTTGCATAAGTACACGTTTGATACAGATTACTACAGACTGTTCTGTTTTTGACAGATTCTGTTTTCTGTGTGTTGTTTGCTTATTTTGATGCATCTATGGCTAGTATTAAGTGGTACGAACCATAGAGAAATAAGAATACAGTTTATAGTACACCAATATGAATTTAGAATGAGTTCATTACAGTACCTAAGTGGTGGTTTTATTTTCTCTTATAGTAACGGAGCTTATGAGTTTTTTGTTGAGTTTTCTGTTGTGGAGTTTTCAAGTTTTGAGTAAGGACTCGATGGACTATGGAATAATGAGTGGCAAGAGCCTAATCTTGGGGATTCCCAAGGCACCCCAAGGTAATATTCAAGGACAACCAAGAGCCTAAGCTTGGGGATGCCCCGGAAGGCATCCCCTCTTTCGTCTTCGTTCATCGGTAACTTTACTTGGAGCTATATTTTTATTCTCCACATGATATGTGTTTTGCTTGGAGCATCATTTTCTTTTGTTAGTATTTGCTTGATGTTATTTAGAATAATGTTTTGCATCTTTATTTTCAATAAAAATGTCAAGGATAGCTTTTACCATGCTTATTTTGCTAGTATACATGTTGCTGTTTCAAAACAGAAAGTTTACCGCTGTTGCAAAAATTCCCTAGAAAAGTCAGAGCCTGATATAATGTTCAAACTTTTTGCATAATGAGATCTGATAAATCTTATACATCGTAGTATTTTTCTCATAATTTTTGGAGTTAGGGAAGTATTGATACTCTTGTATTCTTTACAGACTGTACTGTTTTGGCAGATTGCTGTTATGTTTGCATTGTTTGCATATGTTTGCTTGTTTAATGATTCTTTTATTTGAGGATAGGAGTATTAAATATGCAGAGGCATTTAGTATGAAATGTTGAATAATAATTTTAGTGATTTATTACTGTAGAAAATGATAAGGTTTTGCATTGGTTTATACTAACCTATCTCACGAGTTCCTGTTGAGTTTGTTGTGGATGAAGCTTTTGAGAAATAGAGAAACCATGATATGAGAGGAATTAAGGAGACACAAAAGTTCAAGATTGGGGATGCCCAAGGCACCACAAGATAATATTTCAAGAAGTCTCAAGCATCTAAGCTTGGGGATGCCCCGGTAGGCATCCCACCTTTCTTCTTCAACAACTATTGGTTAGTATCGGTTGAGCCTAAGTTTTTTGCTTCTTTACACGAGTTGTGCTATCCTTGCAATGTCATTTTATTTTGTTTTGCTTGCTGTTTGAATACAATACCGAGATCTGAAATTCTTAAATGAGAGAGAGTTTTCACATAGTTACATAATTTATCTACTCATTGATCTTCACTTATATCTTTTTGGAGTAGTTTGTCATTTACTCGTGCGCTTCACTTATATCCTATGAGTAAATTGTTGAATGAGTTGATTGCCATAAATCTGAAATTTTATATGTTTCATTTGCTTATCCCATGGGGAGTAATGACTTCACATCTAAGAAGTAGAGGTTGTAAATTTATTGAAGGTTACCAAGCATTGTATTGGTCATTTGAACAATTCATGAAAGAATATTGAAGGAAGAGAGATTTCACATATAAATATACTATCTTAGACATCTTTTATAGTTGGGAGCACTCATTAAGTATGACATGCTAAAGAGTTGATGTTGGACAAGGAAGACAACGTAATGGGTTACGTTTTCGCACATCTCAGTTAAAGTATATTGTCATGGATCATTCAAACATGTTGAGCTTGCCTTTCCCCCTCATGCTAGCCAAAATTCCTTGCACCAAGTAGAGATACTACTTGTGCTTCCAAATATCCTTAAACCCAATTTTGCCATGAGAGTCCACCATACCTACCTACGGATTGAGTAAGATCCTTCAAGTAAGTTGTCATAGGTGCAAGCAATAAAATTGCTCTCTAAATATGTATGATATTTTGGTGTGAAGAAAATAGCTTTATACGATCTTGTTATGGAAGCAATAAAAGCGACGGACTGCATAATAAAGGCCCATATACAAGTGGCAATATAAAGTGACATTCATTCGCATTAAGATTTTGTGCATCCAACCCTAAAAGCGCATGACAACCTCTGCTTCCCTCTACGAAGGGCCTATCTTTTATTATCCTAAAAGCTATTTTATTATCCGTTTTGAATGATTACGGGCTTTATTATACACTTTTATATTACTTTTGGGACTAACCTATTAACCGGAGGCCCAACCCATATTGTTGTTTTATTGACTATTTCAGTATTTCGAAGAAAAGGAATATCAAACGGAGTCCAAACGGAATGAAACCTTCGGCAGTGTGATTTTTGGAAAGATTATGATCCAGGAGACTTGGAGTTGAAGTAAAGGAAGCATCGAGGAAGCCACGAGACAGGGGGCGTGCCCACCCCCCTGGGCGCACCCTACCCTATCGTGGGCCCCTCGAGGCTCCCCCGACTGACTTCTTTTGCCTATATATTCCCTTATACCCTAAAACCATCAAATAAGAAGATAGATCAGGAGTTCCGCCGCCGCGAGCCTCTGTAGCCACCAAAAACCTCTCGGGAGCCCATTCTGACACCCTACTGGAGGGGGAATCCATTATCGGTGGCCATCTTCATCATCCCGGCGCTATCCATGACGAGGAGGGAGTAGTTCACCCTCGAGGCTGAGGGTATGTACCAGTAGCTATGTGTTTGATCTCTCTCTCTCTCTCTCTCGTGTTCTCTCTATGGCACGATCTTGATGTATCGCGAGCTTTGCTATTATAGTTGGATCTTATGATGTTTCTCCCCCTCTACTCTCTTGTGATGAATTGAGTTTTCCTCTGGAAGTTATCTTGTCGGATTGAATCTTTAAGGATTTGAGAACACTTGATGTATGTCTTGCCGTGTTTATCTGTGGTGACAATGGGATATCACGTGCCACTTGATGTATGTTTTGGTGATCAACTTGCGGGTTACGCCCATGAACCTATGCATAGGGGTTGGCACACGTTTTCGTCTTGACTCTCCGGTAGAAACTTTGGGGCACTCTTTGAGTACTTTGTGTTGGTTGGATGAATCTGAGATTGTGTGATGCATATCGTATAATCATGCCCACGGATACTTGAGGTGACAATGGAGTATCTAGGTGACATTAGGGTTTTGGTTGTTTTGTGTCTTAAGGTGTTATTCTAGTACGAACTCTTGAATAGATTGATTCGAAAGAATAACTTTGAGGTGGTTTCGTGCCCTACCATAATCTCTTCGTTTGTTCTCCGCTATTAGTGGCTTTGGAGTGACTCTTTGTTGCATGTTGAGGGATTGTTATATGATCTATCTATGTTATTATTGTTGAGAGAACTTGCACTAGTGAAAGTATGAACCCTATGCCTTGTTTCCTACCATTGAAATACCATTTACGATCACTTTTATCATTAGTTACCTTGTTGTTTTTATATTTTCAGATTACAAAAACTTATATCTACCATCCATATTGCACTTGTATCACCATCTCTTCGCCGAACTAGTGCACCTATGCAATTTACCATTGTATTGGGTGTGTTGGGGACATAAGAGACTCTTTGTTATTTGGTTGTAGGGTCGTTTGAGAGAGACCATCTTCATCCTACGCCTCCCACGGATTGATAAACCTTAGGTCATCCAGTTGTGGGAAATTTGCCACTGTCCTACAAACATGTGTACTTGCAGGCCCAACAACGTCTACAAGAAGAAGGTTGTGTAGTAGACATCGGCAGCGCCCACACGGGAGACCCTTAAGGCCACCCGACAAGGCCCTTGCCGAGGCGACAATGGGGCCACCGCCAGCCCGCACCAACCAACTCCCGCCGCCGTTCAGATGGTTGCCAGCCCAACCAACTGGGCGTGCACTGCGTGGCAACATGCAGCTTCCAGGCCAACTCAGCACGCACCTGCGTGGCGGCATGCAGATCTTCGTGGAGGCTCCACCACCGCGCCACCTCAGCTGCTTACCTACCTACATGTCACCACATGCATCACTGGCCAAGGCGCGTGTCGAAGCGAGGAGGAGCAGCAACGGAAGGGACGGGCCTCGCTCCCTTCCCCGATAAAGTGAGGGGACACCTTAGCCACACATTAAATGCATCTTGTCCCGTAATACGAGCGATAAGCTCGCAGCACTGTAGGCTCTTTCCACCTCATGTGTGCAACTGTGGCAGCCCCTTCCGCCTATAAAAGGAGGCCCATGGCATACATGAAAAGGGATTGGGGCTCTTTCAAACTAGGCAGTACCCATAGCTAGTTCGAGAGCTCAAGAACACTCAATACATCCACCAAAGCAGGACTAGGGTTTTACGCATCCTCGTGGCCCGAACCTGGGTAAATGATCCTTGTGCCAATTGCTAATCCTGCTCTTCACAACCCCGCGCCCCGCAACCGTAGTAGGGATTCTTGTGATCCCATAGGTGTCGTTTCCCACCGACAAAGGCAATGTCACTTTTAATGTTAATGGTAATGAGCATATGGTACACTTCCCGAGGAAACAACCTCAAGTTCATAGCATCAATTCTATTGGAAAAATTCCAACTATTATTATTGGAGGTTTTGAATTTCCTCTTCCTACTGTCAAGAAGAAATATGATATTCTTATTATTGGGGATGTGCATATCCCCGTTGAGGTAACCTAGTGTTATTCGAAATTTCTCCGGTTCCATGTTATTCGGAATGAGTTTGTTAACAAGACTTGATCAAACTTGTTAGTGGATTCCTTTTGATGATCATGAGATGGATGAAATTAGAAGGCACAACCTTCTGTACCCTTATTTTACTTTATGTTATTTAGAATAAATAAAGCAAAAATTGTATTTTCTGTCTGTTTTCTGAATTATCCATGCAATAAAAAATATCCCGAAAATAAAAGTTCTCCAAATGCCCTGCCAATTTAGTATGATTTTTTCTGGAATATTTGAGAATATCTGGCACTGAGAACACAACAGGGGGAGCTGGCACCTGGCCATGAGGGTCCAGGGCACCCACCCCTACAGGGCGCGCCCTCCTGCCTCGTGGGCCCATGGTGGCTCCCCTCCACTTATTCCTGCACCCACACACTTCTTCGTCCTCCCCAAAAAAATCACCATCCATCTCAAGCACAAGTTCTAGCTCACTTTGCTGCCATTTTTGATCTCCTTGCTCAAAGCTCCATTCACAAAACTGCTTTGGGGGATTGTGCCTTGGTATGTGACTCCTCCAATGGTCCAACTAGTTTTGTTCTAGTGCTTTATTCATTGCAGATTTTTGCTGCCTAGGTGACCCTGTTCTTGAGCTTGCATGTCAAATTTATATGGTCCCAAGTAATTCTAATGCATGATATAGGCTCTAGGCACTTGTGGGAGTAGTTGCAATCAATATTGTTGAGTTTGATTCACTTTTACTTTGAGTTACTAAAAATTTCAGAAAAAGATGAAGAGATTTTTCTTGAGGGGCTCTTCTAGCCAAGGCTCCAAGGATAAGCAAGCTAAGGAGAATGAAAAGCCCAAGTATAATCTCCCCCATGTCACGGAAGTACGGTCGTGTGAATGGCCTTGTGATGATTTCTTGAGAGCAGCCGGGATTTATGATGATTTTTATTCATTGGCTGATAATGCGGGCCTCACCGACTTCCTCCACGACTAGATCGAACATTATCTCTTACTCACCAGTACTTTCGTGCAAAATTTCTACTATTATCCTAAGAAATCACCTCCTTCAGTAGAGTTTCATTTATATGATGTTGCTAGGGAGATGTCACTAGATGAATATTGTGCGGTTTGCAAGATACCTTTTGGGGCAGCTTAGAGGAACCACATCGTAAAGATGTGGATGGATTTATTGATACTATTATTGTAGGAGAATCGAGGAAGGTTTCCGATGCAAAATTACTAGCATACATTTTCCTGTTTTATGCTACTTTGCAATATTTGCTAGTCGATGCTTAATTGGTCGCGGAAACTATGGAAACATTAGTGTTCCTGATATTATTATTTTGTTTCATGCTTTATTTCGTGATAACTTTGTTAGTATGGGTGCTATTATTGCTAAACGATTAAGCCTGAACCGTACAAAGGGCCCCATCTTTGGAGGTATCTATGTTGCACGCCTTGCTAAACATTTCAGGATACCTATTAGGCATTTTGAGAAATAGGAAAAATTGCTGCCCCTACCTTGCTAGATTATAAGAGTATGGTAGCACATGAGTTTATTGTTAAAAATGATGATAAGATGCTTTTGTATAATTTGAGATTTCATAAGAAACACAGTGAGACTATTATCTTGCCTGCGCCCTCTTTGCTTGATTTAACTGCAGGCCATTACCTCGTCTTGCCGGCGGCCATTTACGCGTACCGGGGCCAGACATCAGCCCCAGAGCCTGAGCCGGAACCACCACTTGAACCTTATCGACCATCATCTTATCAGTGGGATCCGGAGGAGATCGCCAAACAGTGGCAATACAATGACACTCCTCAGTACACCGGGGAGAGTAGCCGCAATCCATGGGCATAGACCAACTTAGGCCAAAAGCCTAAGCTTGGCACTACAAAAAAAGACACATCCGTGACATTTTGGGCTGAACAATTTTTTTTTCTGTCATACATATGACACTTCTATGACGATAATTGTGACAAAACCCGGTATCATCATAGATGTGGTGGGCTCCTACTTCTATGACAAAAAATCATGAAAGAAAATGGGCTTCTCGTCCTGGGCAGGCCGGAGACGCAGCTACATGACATTCTTTGGGCCGTCCATGACGGAAAAATCGTGGTAGAAGCGAGGGGGAGAAAATTTTTGGGGAGTTGCCGGTTACGGTGGGAGAGCGATGCGCGTTTCTCTCGTACAGGTACGCGCGCGTGTGCGAGGCGTTGACTCTAACTGAACCCAAGCGAGGCGTTGGGCTCTAACTGAACCCGAGCAATTGCACTGCAGGCTACGCGTTATTGAACCCGAGCGATCGATCAATGGTCATAATCGAACCCGATGGGCGATTCTTCACTACTGCCGCTAATCAAGCCGATCGATTGGATGAGCAATGAGCGTTGCGGGGGGTTGGATAAGCAGTGAGCGGTGGCGTTGCCTCTGGATGAACAGGAAACCGTGGTGTGGAGGGCTGGATGAATAGTAGATGATCGAGGGGTGGCCGTGGAGGGGTGGTTGAACAGGACCCCGTGGTGTGGAGGGCTGGATGAGCAGAGAGCAGTGGAGGGTGGTTCAACGATGGCGGTGGAGTAGCAGCGGTGGAGGCTGGAGAACAGGAGCCCGTGGAGGCTGGAGGAGGTCGATGGTAGCCCGTGGAGGCTCGAGGAGGTCGACGGTGGAGATGAACAGTATCCCGTGGAGTCCCGTTTTGCGGTACACCACACCCCTCCCGATGAACAGGACCCCCGTTTCGACCGTAGGAGGTCCGTTTCCTCCGTTTTGCGGTACGCCACACCCCTCCCGATCAACAGGACCCCCATTTCGACTGTAGGAGGTCCGTTTCCTCCATTTTGTGGTACACCACACCCCTCCCGATCAACAGGACCCCCGTTTCGACCATAGGAGGTCTGTTTCCTCTGTTTTGCGGTACGCCACACCCCTCCCGATCAACAGGACCCCGTTCCGAACGTGGCCGGTCGAACACAAGGCCGTTTCCTCCGTTCTGCAGTATGCCAGGCCTTGTTTCCATTGCCTGTTCCGTCCAAGCCGGTTGGCTCCCACGCGTTCCGTTGCCTCCAGATGAACACGACACATTTCGTTGCCTCCCCATGAACACGACGCATTCCGTTGCCTCCCCATGAACACGATGACGATGCTGTTTCTCCGTTCTGACCCAGCCATGTACGTATGCACAGTAGGCGTTCGAGACCTGCCCGTATGTACGTGCGTGTCGTATTTTCTTTCTTGCACCCTCGCCGCAGACGCGTGCGTGTACATGCTACGTCGCGCGCCTCTACATCGACACGCGCGGCGCCTCTACTACGACGCGTGCGTGCCTCTACATCGACCAAGATGTACATACACTTCGCGACTGAATGACAACACTACGACGCTTCACCGGTGGGTCCCGACCGCGAGCACTTCCTTGCGTGCGAAGATGTAGCTGGTGGGTCCCAGCAGTCAGGGGGGCGAATCATTTTGGGTTTTTTGCCTGGACGCACTTCCTTGCATATGAAGATGTAGCTGGTGGGTCCCAGCTGTCAGGGGGAAACGTTTTTTTCATGAAATACTGGTGGCCCGTCCGGTGGGTCCCTGCTGTCAGGTGGAGGAATAATTATTTTGCGCGTAATAAGGAGGCACTTCCTTGCGGCCGCCGTGGACCCGGTATCGACCTCTCCACGCACAATACTCTTCCGATGGAAGTCGATCGTTGACCACATTGACCACGCCGGCGCCAAGAGCACCACGACGGTGGGCGATGACGAGGCCTAGGAAGGGACGACACGGAGCGGGAAGACGCAGCGATGGATGCCCACGCCAAGAGGAGTACGAGGGTGAGGCTGCCGCCGCTTGAGAATAACAGGGGTGTGGGTGAGTAGAGGATGGCGGCGGTGGTGGGAGTAGTAGAGGCGGTGAGGCCTCCGCCGCATCGCAGCCGGCCACGGGAGGCATGAGCACGAGGCACGACCGGCGCTGGTTTGGGCGGCTGGAGCAAGAAGAGCAGAGGTTGAAGAAGCACTATGGCCATTGGATGGACATTGTACGGTCACTAGAGCTAGAATCGTGCATATTATTGACTAAGTTGACAAAGCCCTCCGTCCCCGTCAACTTAGTAGGCCCACAAGTCAGCATGCCACTATACTGGGTCCTAGCTAACAGGCGGAGTATTCATTTTTTTGTGCGTAATAAGGAGGCACTTCCTTGCATGCGAAGATATAGCTGGTGGGTCCGAGCTGTCAGCGGCGGTAACGTTTTTTTCGTGAAATACAGAGGCCCTTTCGGTGGGTCCACGATGTCGTGGAGGAATCATTATTTTGCGGCGTAATAAGGAGGCATTTCTTGCGTGCGGCCATGGACCTAATCGTCGGCCTCTCCACGTCTGATCCACTTCAGATGCATGTCGGTCGTTGACCACATTGACCGAGCCACGCCGAGGGCACGAGGCGGTGGACAACGGCGAGGCCTAGGAAAGGAATGACACGGAGGCGAGGGAAGACTCGGCGATTGTTTCCCCGCGAGGGGAGTATATTATCACGAGGGTTCTTGGTTCATCTGCCGTCACGGAGAATAACTTGATGAGTGAGTAGAGGGATGGCTAGGCGATGATGGGAATACGGTGGGGCGGTGACGCCTTGTGACAAGCAGAGCCGCCGCTGGGTGGAGGGAGCAGCAGCGATCCCTTGGCGCTTGTTTGAGCGGTGGAGCAGAAGAGCAGAGATTGAAGAAGCATGCGGCCGTTGGATGGACATCCAACAGTCACTACTTGTCGTCAACCTTTTTAGGAAAGCCTCAAATCTGTGGAAAACGACATACAACCCATCGCCATTATTTCTAATAATTTACAGCCCATTTGCTAATTCTTAAGGTTTTTTTCTGAGCCCATATTCTTTTTGTTAGCATTATAGCCCATATTGTGGTCACGGTTAAAAAATTATACGAAATTTTGCATATTTCGGTGTGGTCCGAACTGTTTTTTATCCCGAAATTTCCACTCACATTCAAAATGATTTTAAAAATAAATGTATATCAATATAAAATCCAACAAATTCTCCACGCATAAAATTAATGTAATTTAAAATCTCGAAATGAAAAAAAGATATTTGAAACTAATTGCCGGTTTGATGTGTTTTAAAAATGTACAACCCATTTCTCATTATTGATAGGCCATTTTCTTGGCCAGCCGAATGAAGCTCTCCTCGTCTTGAAAGATTTGCAGCCCAACAGGCCCGACAAAGCGACTTACTTGGCAAATCACAAAAAACTGGGTTGTGGCCTTGGACCCAGCTGTCAGCCCTCTCCACGTACAGTACTCTTCTGATGGAAGTCGGTCGTTGACCATATTGACCATGCCGTGCCGAGAGCACCAAGGTGGTGGATGACGGCGAGGCCTAGGAAGGGGACGACGCGGAGCCGGGGAAGACGCAGCAGTGGATGCCCATGCGGAGAGGAGTACGAGGGTTCACTGGTTCGGCTGCAGTGTGAGGCTGCTGTCGCCGTAGAATAACAGGGGGTGTGGGTGAGTAGAGGGATACCCTGGGCCAGCGGTGGGAGTAGTAGGGGGCGGCGAGGCCTCCGCGGCATCACAGCCCGCCATGAGAGGCAGGAGCACGCGGCATGACCGGCGCTGCTTTGGGCGGCTGGAGCAAGAAGACCAGTGGTTGAAGAAGCACTATGGCCGTTGGATGGACATCGTACGGTCACTGGAGCTAGAATCATTCATATTGACTAGGTTGACAAAGCCGTCCGTCCTTGTCAACTTAGTAGGCCCACAAGTCAGCCACCCACTATGGTGGGTCCCAGCTAGCATGGGGTATTCATTTTTTGGTGCGTAATAAGGATGCATGTCGGTTGTTAACCACGTTGACCAGCCCGCGCCGAGAGCACCAGGGCGGTGGACGATGACGAGGCCTAGGAAGGGAATGACACGGAGGCAGGGAAGACTCGGCAGTTGTTTCCCGCGAGGGGAGTACTGTTGTACAAGGGTTTCTTGGTTCGTTTGCGTCGCCGGAGAATAACAACAGTGTGAGTGAGTAGAGGGATGGCTAGGCCGTGATGGGAATACGATGGGGTGGTGAGGGCTGTGGCAAAGACAAACGACCATGAGGAGGAGGAAGCGCAGCGATCCACGGCGCTTGTTTGAGCGGCTGGAGCAGGAAGAGCAAAGATTGAAGAAGCACGACGGCCGTTGGATGGATATCGTACGGTCACTGGAGCTAGAATCATTCATATTGATTAAGTTGACAAAGCCCTCCGTCCCCGTCAACTTAGTATGCCCACAAGTCAGCCTCCCACCAGGGTGGGTCCCAGCTAGCAGGGGGTGTATTCATTTTTCTGTGCGTAATAAGGAGGCACTTCCGATGGGTCTGAGCTGACAGCGGGGGGAACGTTTTTTTCGCGAAATACGATGGTCCGTCCGGTGGGTCCCAGCAGTCAGGGGCAAACGTTTTTTTTTTCGTGAAATACGATGGCCCGTCTAGTGGGTCCCAACAGTCAGGGGGGAAACATTTTTCTGTGAAATACTGGTGGCCCGTCCGGTGGGTCCCTGCTGTCAGGTGGAGGAATAATTATTTTGCGCGTAATAAGGAGGCACTTCCTTGTGGCTGCCGTGGACCCAGCTGTTAGCCTCTCCACGTACAGTACTCTTCCGATGGAAGTCGGTCGTTGACCACATTGACCACGCCGTCGAGAGCACCACGGCGGTGGACGACGGCGAGGCCTAGGAAGGGACGGCGTGGAGTCGGGAAGACCCGGGCCGGGAAGATGCGGCGATGGATGCCCACGCGAGAGGAGCACGAGGTTCACTTGGTTCGTGTGGTGTGAGGTTGTCGCCGAGAATAACAGGAGGAGTGGGTGAGTGGAGGGATGGCACGGCCGGCGGTGGGAGTAGTATGGGGACGGTGAGGCCTCCACGGCAGCCTGGCCGCCACGGAGGCGGAGCATGCGGCACGACCCGTATTTGCTTTGGGCGGTGGGGCAAGAAGACTAGAGGTTGAAGAAGCACTACGGCCGTTGGATGGACATCATTGACCACGCCCGCCGAGAACACCGAGGCGGTGGACGACGGTGAGGCCTCTGAAGGAGCGACACGGCCGGGAAGACACGCAGCGTGGCTGCCTGTGCGGTGGAGAGTACGAGGGTTGACTGGTTCGGCTGCCGTCGCCGGAAAATAACAGGAGGTGTGGGTGAGTAGAGGGATAGACAGGCCAGGGATGCGAGTATGATGGGGCCGTGAGGCGTGCCTGGCAGCACTGCCGGCCACGAGAGGCGAGAGCAGGCGGTCCCGACGGCGCTGGTTTGGGCGGGTGGGGCAGGAAGATCAGAGATTGGAGAAGCATGATTGCCGTTAGATTGACATTTAATGGTCTGACGCTGGTAGAGTCGATTGTTGACTAAGTTTCTTTTTTGTGAAACCTTGTGTAGCGCATGAACTTGGTAGGCCCACAAGTCAGCCTCCAAATCTGCGGCAGACAACATAAAGCCCATTTGCTATTTTTTATAATTTGCAGCCCATTTGCTAATTCTTAAGTAATTTATTACAGCCCATTTTCTGCCCAGGACCACGGTCAAAAAGTTCAACCTTATTTTGCATATTTCGGTGGAGTCCGAACTGTTGTAATCCCAAAATGATAAAACATTTTTTTAAGAACTTATTGATTTGCCAAAAAATCGTTTTGTTTTTGTGAACAAATAAGACGTGGGACAATTGAGTTGGTTTAAGGGAAAACCAGTGGTAAAAAAATCAGCGCTGGGTGGGAAAAAACAACAAAAATAAGGATGTAAATATGAAAAGGGAATTTCATGTGTTTTCAATATAATGATATGTGTATATGAACTAGTAAAACTATAGGTAGAGATTAGAAAAGCGGATGTAGGACATGCGTTTCAAGAGGAAAATAGAACTGGGCTGTGCGTTTGATTGATAAAAACAAGCGCTGCGGATGTTGTAAGACAAAATATAACTAATTTGGCGGGCTGAGGCGAGAGATACCCTCTTGGATCTTTGTGCCCGTTGTCATCATGGGCTGGGCCTGTTAAAAACAAAACCAACCCTGGGCAGTCTGCAGCCCAGTTGAAACTTGCTCGACCTGAAAAAACAATATACGTGCTCAATAAACAAGAGAATTCTGCAAGTACAGACTGATAACTGGGATGTAGCACAGATATTGTTTTTTTATCATGATAATAAGTGCATGCACTTGTTTCGAAAAAATTGGAGAACTGGGAATTCGAACCGCGGGTGCTTATGCTACCCATCAAATAAAAATCAGGTGCTTGAAAATTCGTTTTGAAACAAATGATTCAGCTTTATATCCACGCCGACCCTCGGCATGATGGTTGGAAGCAAATGCAAGTTCATACCAAAAGATCGTTAACAACAATACCAACTTGCGGACGACAAGGTAGTACAACTTCCAATACCTAACTAACTTATAATCTTTTTACTCCTGGCCCTAGTGTTCGTCTGGTAGAAAATCTTGCAGAGGACCAGTTCCCGCTCCTTCTCTTGCTCCAGGTCCCCGAGGTGGTATTGGTGCATCACCCAGTTGGTCCTCTGCTGGTCGAAGTTCTTGTTGGTGTGCAGCACCAGAACCTTTTTTGCTGCCCGTCTGCCGGCCGTTGACCATCACCGGCAAGGTATTGCCGGTCTTGTGCCACATCGCGTGCATGCCGCACTCCGACTGTATCTTGCGACGCGTCCGTGCCTTTTGAATGCCACCGAATTGCTACTGGAAGAATTGCTTCCTTAGGCCACTCAGTGTGATACCTGCAGTATTGTGGAATACAGGTTTTAGTGTACGTAGTTGGCATTTTCATAACATCTTTGGCATGTTGCAGTCACTTGTTTCACTTTTTATTAACTGTCAAATTGTAATTGCTTCACCAGGTCTGCGTCTAAAAATAAAAATAGAGCTATAAACAAAGGAATATGTTTGTGCAAGTAGACGGCCGATCGGTGTCTTACCTGGAAGTTTCTCAGGTTGGGTGTAGCATATGTTGTGCTCGTTGTCGATGGTTGGTATGAACAAATCGATGAGAGACTGAAATCTCGCGCTGCCAGCACTCACTTTGACCTCAAGGTGCTCGATCAGCTCCTGATCTGTGGGATCGAACTTGACGCTAGCCGGCAGCATCGGCCAATCCTTCTTCGACTTGCATCGGTAATTCTAGTTATATGGTACTCAATGTATGATCAATCGACTGTTTTAAGTGAATGATGAAAGATTTCGACAGATAAGTGGTACTCCAAATCTGAAGTCCAGAATACCCGAACACGTCGCCGGGATTCTTGTGTCACCTCACGCATAGTGTGTTGTCACGTCAATTAAATGTGTGGACATGATGTATACTAGTACTACTACTGTACTACTTACTAGTCGTATATAGTGTCACAATTTAATATAAAATAGCATCTCCATCATCATTATCAGTACATCCTACGCAGGTGAGTTAGGATGCACTTGATACCAGGAAGGTATCTATCCTTCAAACCAGAGGAGTGCTTCAAACTAACAACAATACATAATATCCAACAAAAGAGGGTCGTGCTACAGTAGCAGAATACATGGCTCAGTCTAGATATTAGCACAAATCAAGTTGTGCATATTTGCTGTTGGCATGAACCACATCGCCGCATGTCGGGTTTGCAAAAGCCATCCATCGCATGGAAGCTTGATGCCTTTCACACACTAAAGATTACCTGGCAACAAGCTGTGTCGACGAATCTCTGGATATGGTGATTCATGAAACCCATGGTATGATGTGTAAACACAGCCCCCCCCCTCACGAATGGAAGTTGCATAGCACACTAATCATCGTCGGTGATATGATCGATGATTGGTTGGATGATCGGATAATTGAGCCCGAGGAACAAGGAGTGGTTGCCGAGGCTGTAAACCCGCCTCCAGCTTGAATCGCCCGCCCAACGGAGCTGGGATCTTTCTCGAATACGAAGCAGCCATAGCCATCAATGTCACGAATGCCCCATGCATTGTACTGCATGTGGTTTGATGTAATGGTTTGGTCAATTTGGTACGTGCGAATGAGCATCAAATGACCGCCGTCAGCTGAACGAGCGATAAACCACCACCCATCGGCTGGTATGATTCCAGGTCCTGGAATCATGAAGGCCAGTGCATTTGCGTCTGCTGCAACAATTCAAATTGGAGACCAAAAGGACAAAAATAAACAATCATGTTCAGAGTATGTGTGGAATTAAGATTATTATAACAGTGACACATATCATAGATAGAGAATTGCAATGTCGTGGTCATAATCATACCCCAAGTTAAAAAAATAAGCCAATGGCTTTCATATTCTAGCAACATGTCATGGTTCAAACATCATGTAACAATGAGAGGAAAACAACTATGACAACGCCTACTCATATTCTACCATAGCACTGACTACTACTGTTCTCATATCAACTCTAAGCAATAACATGCGTTGTTATAAAAATCTTGTAAACAAGAGTAACATGTAGCAATCATGATGTCATGCTCATAATATGTATTCTAACAATCATTAGATGCCAATTGTTCTCATATCAACTCTAACAATAACATGTGTGGTCATAAAAATCTAGGAAACGAGAGGAACATATAGCAATGATGTGGTTATAGACATGCTATGCATTCTAAATTTGTAACAAATGAACAGGCAGTCGTATTCATAAGGTAAAGATGAGATGAGATAGAACAATTACACGACGATAGATTCCACCAGTATAGGCAGCCAATCTATGCGTCGACCGCGTAAATGATGCCATCGTGCACTATAGCATCAGACAGAAATGTTGCCTCAACAGGATTGATGATGAGCCATAACCACGTATGGCGACCGGATTCCAGATAGACTAATCCCATGTTGAACAAGGCAATGAGCTTGTAATCCATGTAGTCTTCTGATGGTGTGGGCACTTCACGGATTACAACTTTCTGCAAACAGAGGTCGAGCCAAAAGCTTGACGCGTCTCGTGCGTAGTAGGCAGGAGTGTCCGGCGGGCCGCGAGGCTCGATGTCGGCGGTATCCAATGATGGAAGGATGATCTCTCGCTGGGTGTAGATATCCACGAGACGCCATGGACTACTAGTGTGGTGGATGAGGACGATCCAGTTTGCCTTCATGCCCGCCCAGTAGTGGCCGCGCATGAAGGACAGGTGGACGGGTAGTGGTAGCATGTCGAGGGGCACCACGACAACCTCCGTAGGATCGTCAAGTCGGTGTCTGGGCTACCTGCGAGGATCGGGCATCAGCAAGCAGGGTGTCTTGAAAAGAGCCGGCCGGTTGCAGACGAGTAGACGGTACAAAGACACCGAGCATGCGGCTAGACGGACGGTACTGAGTAGGTCCATACGACTACATATCTGCTCCAAGAGAACATCGGGGAGGGAATTCCAATCGCAGCTCTGTGTGTCATTCGGTTCTGCCATTGGGGTTTTCGGTGCTTGCGAGCCAGCGGGGAAGTGGATTTGGGCGGGCGAGCGAAGAAGCTTCTCCTTGTGTGGCCGAGCAGTGAGCGGGGGGATATGGTATGCGCGAGCTACAAAGGAAGATGGCGCGGGCAAGCGAGCAGTGAGCGGGGGTAAATGGTGTGCGGCCGACGATGGGGAAGAGAGGAGGAAGAAGAAGAGATGAGGAATAAGAGTGGAATACGGGGAGGAAAGTGCATTAAATCTCAATTCTACTAGTACTACTACCAGGATATAGGCACCGTCCTTCGGAGTGTAAATAGTTACACTGATGACATGTGGGTCTACCACAAGAGGGCTCATATGTCAGTTAATGGAGGACAAAGGTGCGTAGGCGTATTTGCGGAAGCGTGCTCTACTGGCAAACATGATGGCAATACTGGGTAAGGCTGATTTAGTAACAACAACACGCTGGTTCAGCTTATTAATTACGTGTCCCATCTGCTGCAGCGTGTATTGTCACTTCACTGTGAAGACTAGTTGAATAGTTCTCTCTGACCGAGATGGGGAATAATGGATCGCAAGGACTTCCTTTCTATAGTATCCCTATGCCTCTATGCTCACTTCACTCAATTTGCTCCGTACCTAGTCACTTGTTGAAATCTGTAGAAAAACAAATACTCCGTATTTGGGAACAGAGGGAGGCTTTTACTCCGTATTATTTGGGAACAGAGGGAGTATCACCATATGGAGGGAACAGAGGAAGCTTGAAATATGAACATGTCAATGGCAGGGAGTAAGCCCCATGCATGCATGCATGCATGCAACATGCAACACTCACACGTACACATGGACGCACGCAACACTCACGCACCCATGCGGCACACAACACACGACACAACACACACAACTCACGCTCAAGTGCTCAACCTACTCCCTACGTCCGTGAAAGACTGTACATTTAGAGATTTACACATTGACGAGGGCATAATTAACGCCCAAAAGTAGCAGACTTATGTGTGCATGCGACCATTGAGATAAGAAGATTAAATGAAGGCCGTTGCATGCTGTAATTAAGGATAGACATGTAGCCTATACCTACAGCACAAGTTGGTGCATTAGTCAATCAATATTGATTTAGATTAAAGGCTAAATGCATTGGAAGTGTAGATGTACATTATGTACCACACTCTTTGTTTTGTAGCCGATGTACACTCTTTGTTGGAAGACCGAGGGAGGACACGTGCATGCACTCACATACACAGCCAGGGCGGTTCGCACGCAAGGGTTGGACTCGTGTCGCGCCTGCGTAAAGTTTTGTTTAACTGATTTCTTTGCTCTGCCAACTGATAGGTGGGACCCAGAAACCAGGTGACAATTTAACCAGTCAACAAAGTGCCACGTTGACTATGGGGCCGGTCAGTAGGGTGCAATACGGTGCTCTATGATGTGCTAGTGATTGTATAATCGCCGCAAAACTATATATAGTGACCGTAAAGAGCGTATTGTTACATACGTTAACCGCCAGTGTATTTTTCTCGTTTCAAATTAAGCCATATTAATCGGAAAGGACGCGGTATGGACTACTACTAGTACTAGTACTCCTTTGATGTGTCCCGTCAACTCGCCAAACGAGGAGAAGCTTGCTTACTACGCCTCTCCCTCGCTCACACGCGCGGTGGTTCACAGGACGAGGAGAGAGTTTTGACTACAACGCCCTCTTCCTCCCTCTCCCTCTCCCTCGTCCTCGCCCTCGCGGTGGACGTGTAGCAGTTCAATCGGTGTCAGATTGCCAGAAGCATATTGTACTGAAGTATCATCATTGTTGGACCTTCCGAAGAGGCGAAGAGCCAAGTGCAAGGTTCACACGAGTACGAACTGTTGAACCTCCCGAAGAGGCAAAGAGCCAAGCGCAAGGTTTTATAGGAGTTGTCATCCTAGTAGGAGTGTACTACAACTATAGCGAACGATGCTACTGTATGATGCCGCCACGTCACGTATATCCAAAGCTGTGCCACCTTTTTTGCTCAAAGAGCATGTTGGAGCCCGTGCAACAACCACACAAGTTGCACGTACACATAACCCATTTAATAGTAATAAATTCTAAAGGACAAATGCCAGTATGCCACACAAGTTCATCTCCAATTCATGTGATAAATTTGTGCAAGACTAGTCTACATATATTCACAGCGCTACCGTTCACAATTACCGTACTCCACTTACACGTTATAGATGGGCTACATGCATGTCCTCCTCCAGGTTCCAGTCCTAGGTGTTCTTCATGGATGGCACGATCCATAGCGGTGGGCAACGGGAATCATTGTCGCAGCTTTCTAGTCTGGTTCCACACGATGGAGACTCATCCAAGCTGAAGCGGCATAAATCAGGGATAGCGTGTCCCAGCATGTCGTTCATCCGGCGGTGCGCAATGAAGACACAACCAAGCTTCATGAACGGCAGGCCTTCCGTGTCATGCACGGAAGGTGGCATCCGCTTCACAATGGGGTAGCTGTCCCCGATGAAAAGTGAGTACTCTCCAAGAGTGTTCCTCGGCACCCACGTAGCATCACGGGGGTCGAACTCGGCGCCGTTCATCTGGTACACGCGGCATCCCAGATCTGGACACATGGTGACGTACATAGTCAAGGTCCATGCATAATAATGTTGTGCTCAAATATGGCGGTCAGTAATACTGTGCAGCAAATAGTACTACTCCGGCACAGAGGAAGTAAAATAACCAGCTTATTATATATAGCCACTCTTAGCTACATGGATGAGATAGTAAGACATGGAAAAAAATGGTGGCAGCTAGTGGGTTCAAGTCTTCAAGGGCCTAG
This sequence comes from Aegilops speltoides, assembly GCA_021437245.1. Classification (NCBI taxonomy): domain Eukaryota; kingdom Viridiplantae; phylum Streptophyta; class Magnoliopsida; order Poales; family Poaceae; genus Aegilops; species Aegilops speltoides. The sequence continues at coordinate 421,591,713 of CM038146.1, forward strand.
CTAGCTATAAGCGTCCTCCAAGGTAAAAAGTACTCCTACTAGTACTACTAAGTATACTACTAGTACAACAATGAAAGAGAAGGCGAGAGGGTTAAAAAAATGGAATACCTGGGTAGATGGTGACGGTCCGATCATGGTAGATTGTGTGACCATGTTGCACATCAGTGGTACCATGGGTAACGACTGCTAAGATAGTTGATCCCAATATGCCAAAGCCAGCTACAATGTTCTAGGTTAGACCGAATCACGGATGCAAATGCACATCCAGGATCGGCGATCTTATTTGATCGGGGGATGACTGGTCCCTGCAAAATAATGGAGTACCGTTAGGGATGCAAATGATGGTTTGTGCATTCCGTTTGTAATCTCTCGTACCGTAGGATGGCAACCAGATGAAACAAGTCCCCTGGCTTGTCACCGCGAAGATGCGGCCAAGATGGCGCACAGCGTCTTCGAACGTGTAGGGGTACAAATCTGCTGTGACCAACATGCGCCAGCCTCTGCCGTTACTACGTCTTGCATTGATGGCAATCCTTATGTCGAACACCGCGATGAGATAGTAATCGTCGTAGCTGCATCGCTTTGTCGGCGGGTCTGCAATTGCTATCTTCTTCAATCTCATGTAGGCATCATCATACATATTCAAGCCCAGCCAGTCCGGAAGGCTGATCCCAATGGTGGAGAAGGGTCTCACGGAGCGGCCGCCTTCTTTGTGGATGTTGTGCAAAATGATGGTGGTATCCGGCCGGAGGTATGCAAGCCAATCTTTGTTGGCACCGACCCAGACCTATATATAAGACGGTGGGCAGCGGAGAAGTTACGGGATGGAAATGGAATAACTAAGTACTACATGATCAAACTCCATTACTGACCTGCTCATTGGACAAAATTCGACTACCTCTCAATGTCGGAGTAATGGGCCACGGGTAGGCTGACCCGGGACCCAAGATCTTTCAGGACATCGGGGTAAGCCGCGCCCCTCAGCCGCGTCCCAGCTGCGACCTTCGAGAAGCCCGAGTCCCAGCTGGCGACCTTCGAAGAAACCGAGTCCCCAAATGGCGACTCTGAAGCAAGCCGACTCCGGGTTGGCGACCTTTCGGGGGGCCGACTATGAGAGTCGGCCCGCGACCTTTCACGAAGACCGATGCAGGGCGCGACCCTGACGTGGCCGTCCCCTCCGGCCCACGAGGGGTGGGCATGGCTCTGATGAGCCAGTCGCCGGAGATCTTCGGTGGGCGGCCTTTGTTGCCATGCCCTCGACCTCAGCCACAAGTCGCGATACCTTTGTGCCCACGACGCCGGCTGTCAGACGCCCGAAGATCGCGGGCCACTGTCGGTGAGAAGATCAAGACGGCGGAGTGCGAAGGCGGCCCTGCGGAGTCGGCCTCCCAGTCGGCCGCCTCCGGTCGAGGCCCCACGAGCCATAAACCAGATTGACGCCGGGGAGTGGCGACAAGTGATCGCTGACAGACGGCAAAGACTTGTCCCACGACCACATGACCAAGCTGCGTCATCGAGTCTTTGTCAAGATGTTACGCATGTCCGCTGGACCCACCGGTCAGCAGCCCGAAGGCGGCAGAGGGACAGCGGCATGAGAGACAGACGGCTGGGGGCCACGCCCAGTCAGATTACCCTTGTACCCCCGGGGGTAGGCCTATATAAACCCCGGGGCACCCATGCAAAGGGTTCGGCCCTGGATAGATTTAGACACATAGCAAGCAGGGGAGAGAGCCAGCCTAGCTCCCTCCTGCCTCCCGATACAGCTCTAGGAGCACCTTTGTACTATCACACCATAGTGATCATGCGGAGAACCCGCAGAGCAGCAGTAGGGGTGTTATCTCCCCGGAGAGCCCCGGTGGGTAAGATTCGCGGCGTGCATGTCTGCGCCTCATCCGTTCTGTGCACCGCGATGTTCTACTCGCCCCCACCATGATAAGCCACCCGTTGGCATATGTCGCATCAACCCCGACATTTGGCGCCCACCGTGGGCGAGGTGCACCGTCATCCGAGATCATTGCTCGACGGAACCCTTTCCCTCGGGCGAAGCGGCGCAGCCAGCGGCTTCGCCAGATGGAGTTCTGCATCGACACGCGCATGGCGCCGGCGCGCCTGGCTGCGAGCGGCCTCGCCGAACTCATCGGGCGAGGTGCGCCTTTCGATGAGCTGCGCAGTGCGAGCACGGTGGCCCCGAGAACCTTCTCACGGGCCTCCTCGACCAACTCCACGCCGCCGCGAGCCCGCCGTAGATTTGGAGTCCGTAGGCTCCTCCGACCCGATGCTGGTCGACTCCGACACCGTATCGCTTGATATCTTCCCCACCAACGTGGTGGTCTACGATGAGCCGCTTCCGTACGAGGAGAGTGGTGGAAGCGCCGTCACGGAGGTGCTCGTCATCGGCCACGGCGAGCACTCCGGCGAAGACGCCCAGGACCCGCTGCCTGCGGTCCTGCAAGACCTGACCGCGCCCATTCCAGAGGACGCGGACGCCGAGATGTTGGAGGCACGCCGCCTTCAGATCATCGAAGGCGCCAAGAAGTTGTCAAGCATGAGGTGCTTGTCAGAAGCATACCAGCGCGAGGTGGATCACGCTGTAGGCGGCTCGCCGGCTCCGACTGGGCCGAGCCGTCTGGGTGCAGTCCGAGAGCGCGGCGCAGCCATCGCCGACTTGCTCGGGGCGAAACGCCCCGTGTACGCCACCCCTGCAGAGAACATCCGCGCCGCCCAAGCGGCAACCGAGGAGCTGAAGAACTAAGAAGGCGAAGAGCGCCGTGTAATGACGGAGCGAGTCCAGCAGCTCCTCGATGCGGTTTCTGCGCAAAAGCGGCGGCGGCTTGAGCCTGCAGCAGCAGCCAAACGACGACTTACCCCTAGCCGAGATCAAGGCGCGACCTCCCGGATGCCGACTGGTGGAGTCCGCGGAGGAAAAGAGAAGGAGCCGGCTGCCAGTCATTGCCGGACCCACATCACCATCGAGCGCGACCAAGACGGTCGCCCAAGAGCAGTGGAACGACGGGATGATTATCTGCCTCCCCCGCCCCGAAGAGAGCGGCGAGTTTCTCCGCCGCCTGTTGAACATCCGACTCTCGAGGTCGCCTGGCCGCCGAGAGAGTCGGAGAGAATAGCGCCCGCCACCGGATCGACCGACTCCACAGATCCTCGGCATTAGAAGAAGAAGATGAGCTGGTCCGCCTTGCGGGCCCCGCATCGAGACGAGCCTTTCCCCAAAGGGTTCACGCTCCCCGAGACACGCCCAAGTACACGGCTCCGTGAAGCGGAGGACCGGCTGATAGACTACTCCACGGTTGTCAACATAGCAAGCGGCAACAAGCGAGTTGCCGTGAAGTATGTCCCCTCATGCTCGTGGCACGGCGGACATGGCTGAACAACTGAAGCCCCGCAAGCATCAATAGCTGGGTCGACTTCACCGAAGCCTTCGATGTAGGGTGGAACCCTAATTAAATCGATCTTTCACGTTTGGAGGATCCTCACGGAGGAATACGAAGAACACGCGGAAGCACAAGGGAAAACACGGGAAAACGAGAGAATCACTCAACCAACAAGGGAATCGATCACACAAGTGCTAGATCATCATACACATAAGAGATTCACGAGATCCAAAGTCAACAAAGGTAAGGATACAAAGGAACCGTTCTTCTCCAAGAGGAGGCCTTGATGTTCTTCCCTAGAAGGGTCTTGAATCCGCTTGGGGATCTTCTCCGAAGAGGTCGTGAACTCCGAGGAGAAGTATCCAAGTGGATGAGCAAAGGCTCTCACACAAACATGAGCTAATCCGGTGCTAACCCTAGAAAGGATGAGGGAAGGTCTATTTATAGTCTAGGTTCTCCAAGGGGTAAGTTGGGGCGAAGCGAGTACATGGGCCTCGGCCCAAACGCCAGCTACAGCAGTGGCGGTAGTACCGCTTCGGGAGGGCGGTAGTACCGCTTGAGGTCTTCATGTAGTACTGCTTCGGAGGGCGGTAGTACCGCTTGAGGTGCTTCCGGTAGTACCGCCGGGAGGGCGGTAGTACCGCCTCTGGCGCTCTTCGATTCTCGGAGTTTGTCGGGTTCGGCGGACGAGGGCGGATCTCGGCGGTAGTGCCGCTGGCTCGGCTCAGCGGTAGTACCGCTTGGCTGGAGCGGTAGTACGCTCGTGTTGGACTCTGCAGCTCCTCCTTTCGCTGTTGATGTCCCTCTTGAGCTGTAGCTTCTTCTAGGTTGACTCCTTGGTACCTAAGCATGCATAGCATTTCCGTTTGAGGTAGTAACCATGTCTCATGTGAATCGAAAGGGAATTGTGAGAGGAGTGATGTCACCTCGGTTTCAAGAGCTCTTGCACGTGCTCGAGTTATAGGTCCTTGTGGGGTTGGATGTGTTGATGTAGAGTCCATGGGGATGATGGAAGGATGCTCCGCATCACCTTCATTCATAACTTCACCAGCACGTACAAGCGACCTCCCAAGCCACGCCAGCTCTCCTTGTGCGTGCAAGGTCCTGAAGAATCAACACGCGACTACCTCACGCGCTGGGGCGAACTTCGAAACTCCTGCGAGGGTGTGCACGAGGTGCAGGCCATCGAGTACTTCACGGCCGGGTGCCGGGAGGGCACCCTCCTAAAGCACAAGCTCCTCTGCGACGAGCCCGAAACCCTCGATTTAGGCTGCTAGTCATAGCAGACAAATGCACGCCACGGCCGACTCTTCTATGAAGACGGAGATTCAAGTCAACGCTGGTGGCAAGGTGACTCCCAGCCCCTAGAACCTGGTGGAGGCGCCGGCCGGCGGCGGCAGAACAAACGACAACAAGCGCCAAGGCCCCACAGCCGACTTCCAATCGGCGTGTCGCGGCCGTGAAGATCGGCAACGGAGGGGCAGATCCGCCAAGCGGCAAAGGCGGCAAGTCCAACGGTTGCCGCTTTCTCCTATGAGCAGACTTTGGATGGTCCTTGCAAGTTCCACAATGGCCAAGCCTTGAACCACACCACAAGAAAGTGTCACGGCTGTCCAGAATCGCCAAGGAGACGGCCTCACTCCTCCGCCGCTCTTGAAACGTTGCCTCCACCGCCGCGCCTGAAGAGCCGGCGGCTCGTCCGATCGGCGCAGTCCAAGACGAGTTCCCGGAAGAGCATGGAGCCTACGAGTGTTCACCAAGCATGGCAGACGACGGCCGAAGTGGCCAAAGCAACAAAGAAGAGGTAAATGCAATAGCGACGGATGCTCCAGAGTTCATGCATTGGTCCGAGAAGCCTATCAGCTGGAGTCGGGCAGATCACCCAGAGGTGATGCCGAGTCCAGGCTCCTACGCCTTGGTTCTAGGCGCGACCTTGGCCACTGATAGGCGGGCCGCCCGTTTCTTGCGGGTCCTGATAGACGGAGGCAACATCATAAACATCTTGTATAAGGACACCATGGAGAAGCTCGGAATCAGGCGGAGGCAGCTGCAGAGCAGCCGCACTGTGTTCCATGGAATTGTACCCGGCCTCTCCTGTTCATCGATCGGCAAGATTCTGATAGACGTCCTCTTCAGAGACAAAGATCACTTCCGCCGAGAGCCAGTCTGGTTCGAGGTGGTGGACTTGGAGAGCCCGTACACACGACCGCTTGGCGGCCTGCCTTGGCCAAGTTCATGGCGATTCCCCACTACGCCTACCTCAAGATGAAGATGCCGAGCTCAATGGGATCTGACCGTTGCCGGGCGACTACAGAAGTCGCTCGCTTGCGTGCCGAAAGCGGTCGGTTGGCGAGTCTTTGGTGATCGCAGAAGAAGCGGCTCCTTGACCGTGTCGTGGCGATGGTGGGAAGCAGCCGGAGATGTCGCCCACCCCAAGGAGTCGGAAGCGAAGGATCATTCAAGCCGGCTAAAGAAACCAAGAAGATACCCTTGGACCCAGAGCACCCAGAGAAATACGCTGTCATAGGCACAGGCCTTGACAGCAAATAGGAAGGCAAGCTCGTCGATTTCCTCCGTGAGAACCGGGACATCTTCGCATGGTCTCCCAAGGACATGCCGGGTGTGCCGACGGAATTCGCCGAGCACAAGTTACACATCAGGCTGGATGTGAAGCCCGTGAGGCAGCCCTTGCGCCGCCTGTCAGAAGAGAAGAGAAGAGTTGTCGGAGAAGAGATAGCCCGGCTCCTGGCAGCCGGATTCATCATGGAAGTGTTTTTTCCGGAATGGTTAGCAAACCCAGTACTGGTATTGAAGAAGAATAAGCAGTGGCGGATGTGCATAGACTACACCAGCCTCAATAAAGCTGCCGAAGGACCCGTTTGCTCGCCAAGGATTGACCGGTGATAGACTCCACACCGGATGCGAGCTGTTGAGTTTCCTAGGCGCATACTCGGGATATCACGGATCAAGCTGAATCCAAAGATGACAGATGAAGACCGCATTCATCACGCCATTTGGAGCCTACGCTGCGGACAATGGCGTTCGGCGAGGAATGCGGTGCCACCTTCAGCGTTGCATGCGAAGTGCCTCCTCAAGCAACTCGGCAGAAACGCCCACGTTTATGTGGATGATGTGGTGGTGAAGACGGAAAAGCGTGGGACGGTACTGGAAGACCTCAATGAGACCTTTGAAAATTTGCGCCGATTCCAGATCAAGCTTAACCCCAAGAAGTGCGTGTTCGGAGTCCCAGCCGGCCAGCTCCTCGGCTTTTTGGTCTCCGAATGCGGCATAGAGTGCAACCCTGTGAAGATCAAGGCCATTGAGAGAATGGAGGTACCCAGCCGATTGTTGGATGTGCAGAAGTTCACCGGCTGCTGGCATCCATCACCGATTATCGATCGGCTGGGAGAAAGCTCGCCCTTGTACCAACCGATGAAGAAGACCACCTTTTTGAGTGGAACCACAAGGCGATGAGGCATTTCTCCAATCGAAGAAGATGCTAGCGACTTGTGTTGGAGGCTCCGACTCCCAAAGAGCCCATGCTCTTGTACATCGCCGCCACCACCGTAGTCAGCCTGATCATTGTAGTTGAGCATAAGGAGGAAGGCAAAGGCGCTTCGGTCCGAGAGACCGTGTATTACCTAAGCGAGGTCTTGTCGACCTCCAAGCGAACTACCCTCACTATCAGAAGATGTGCTACGGCGTGCATTTTGCCGCCAAGAAGCTGAAGCCCTACTTTCAAGAGCATCCAATCACTGTGGTTTGCACCGCTCCACTCGCCGAGATCATTGGAAGCCGAGACGCCTCCGGCCGAGTGGCCAAGTGGGCTATCGACCTAGCCCCTTACACCATATACTACCAACCTCGCACCGCCATCAAGTCGCAGGCGCTGGCCGACTTCCTCGTCGACTGGGCCGAGACCCAGTACCTGCCGCCACCGCCCGACTCTACTCATTGGCGGCTGCACTTCGACGGCTCCAAGATGCATGACGGCCTTGGGCCAGCGTCATCCTCACCTCCCCAAGGGCGACAAGCTCAAGTACGTCTTTGCAAATCCACTTCGCCGCCTCCAACAACGTCGCCGAATATGAAGCGCTCATCCACGGGCTCCGGCTTGCCAAAGAACTCGGCATTCGCCGGATCCTGTGCTATGGCGACTCCGACTTGGTGGTTCAGCAATCATCCGGCGACTGGGACGCCAAAGACACAAACATGGCAAGCTACCGCTTCCTGGTGCAGCAACTCAGCGGATACTTTGAGGGGTGCGAATTTCTTCACGTACCAAGAAACGACAACGATCAAGCAGACGCCTTGGCACGAGTCGGCTCCACTCGCCAAGTGATACCTTCTGGTGTCGCCCTTCAGCGCCTCCTCAAGCCGTCTATCAAGCCTTCACCAGAATCCGACTCCATCTTCGTGCCGGCTCCGCCAGAGACAGTCGGATCCGACTCCAAGGCCCCAGCAAGCGACCTCAAGAAAGCCACAGTCGAAACAAGCCCGGGGACTGCGCCAGTCGGCCCGGGGACTTTAGAGCCCAGCCCGGGGACTGCGCCAGTCGGCCCGGGGACTTCCGAGCCCGCCCGGGACTCTGCGCGCGATCGCCGAGGAGCTGCCAGATCGGCCAGAGATTCCTCATCAAACAAGCGGCGGCAGACTCCAACCGCCGCCTCCCAGCCCAGCCACCCTTGTCCAAGTCGCTGTGGTAGCAGTTGAAGAGATAGCAGCACCTTCATGGGCACAACCCATCCTCAAGTTCCTAGTAAACAAGGAATTACCAGCAGACGAGACCCTGGCTCGGCAAGTACAACGCCGAGCAGCAGCCTACACCATAGTCAACAGAGAGCTAGTCGGTAGCAGTGTCCTTGGTGTCCACCGGTGCTGCGTAGAGAGTCGAGCAAGGCAAGCGATCCTCAGAGACATCCACCAAGGCGAGTGCGGCCACCACGCGGCTTCAAGGGCACTCGTGGCCAAAGCCTTTCTAAGACGGTTTCTTTTGGCCGACTCGCCTGGAAGAAGCTAAAGAACTAGTCAAAAATGCAAGGGGTGCGGGTGTTCGCTCCAAGCCCCTTCACCCGGCTTCACAACGAAGACAATCCCCATCGCCTGGCCTTTCGCAGTTTGGGGCCTGGACATGGTGGGACCATTCAAGACGGCCCGAGGCGGCCTAACTCATTTACTTATCGCAGTGGACAAGTTCACCAAGTGGGTAGAAGCAAAGCCCATCAAGAAATTAAACGGGCCTACAGCAGTGACCTTCATTGCCGACATCACAGTGCGGTACGGCATACCGCATAGCATCATCACGCATAACGGCACCAACTTCGCCAAGGCGCTTTGGCTCGTTTAGCGCGACTTGAGGCATCCGATGGACTTAGCGTCCGTTGCCCATCCATGATCAAGCGGCCGGTGGAGCGAACCAACGGCCTCATCTGTCCGGCATCAAGCCTCGATTGGTCGAGCCACTCGGCTTCACCGGCTGTTGGTCAAGAGCTGCTTGCCGTCCTCCGAGTCCGCAGACAACCCCAAACAAGTCAACCGCTTCACGCCTTTCTTCCTCGTCTCACGGTGCGAAGCCGTCATCCCAATGGATATGGAGTTCGACTCTCCATGAGTCTCCATGTACACCGAGGAGGAGGCGAAGAAGCACGCCAAGGCGGCGTCGATCCTTTGGAAGAGGGCCGACTGTTGGCACTCAGTCGGTCCGGCATCTACCAGCAGAGTCTGCGCCGATACTACAATCGCAAGGTCAAGCCAAGATCGTTCCAAGAGGGCGACCTTGTGCTCCGGCTGATTCAGAGAACAGCCGGCCAGCACAAGTTGTCGGCGCCTTGGGAAGGTCCCTTCATCATCAGCAAGGTGCTAGGGAGCAGCGCCTACTATTTGATCGGACGCCGAAGCCTCGAGCACGCAAGAGGGACGACTCCGGCAAAAGCAGGCGCCCGTGAACGCGAATCTTCTTCAAGATTTCTGATTGATGCAGTATGTATCGCGCTACCCTCTTTTGTATTAAAGTACTAAGACCTTAGGCCCCCCGGGACGAGCTCGGGGACTGCCTTTTTGATTATCTGTATGATATGGATTACGCTTCCGAATATGCTGTTCCCTTTATCATCTCGTATCGCACCGGTCCGACTAGTCGCCCGGACTCGCAAATCTTGCGCTATGAAATGCTCCCTGCGGTCAGACAAGTAATGTGTCGCGCTCAAAGCCATCTCCTGCCGAAAGCCGCAATCCGCAGAGCGACTGTTGGTGGGCAGGGGACAAGCAAGAACGAGCGCACATATGAAAAATGGCTAAGGACTTAAGAGCTACGCATAGCCCAAGCCGGCTACCAGCCTCCCCTTACCGAGCCGACTCATGAGCGATGGCTCGCCGTCTCAATTTTCATCAAGGATAGCCGACTCTCGAATAGTCGGCTGTCGGTTCTAGCCAACTTGCCGAGATATTCTAAGCGACTAAGTACTTGCCTCCCTAAAGTAGCTAAGCGCTTGACCGGGCGGCGATCCAGAGCGGCTGCCCGGTGGCAAGGCGCAAATCAAGGAAGGCGGCAAAGAAAAAAAGTCTAAAGAGCAAAAAGCAAGGAAAGGCGGAAATTAGATAAATATTTACATAAGGCCCTTGGCCGAATACACCCCGTGGGTGGAATTGTTCGAACCTGACAAGTTTTTTAAAGAACAACAAAAGACAGATAAACAGAAGCACTCTAGGAGGCGGCCTCCGGAGCCGGAGGGTCGGAGGTGACGGCGGTGTCGGACGCCGGGGCAGTAGGCTGGGCGGTCTCGACTTGGTCGCCTCCGGCGACAGTCGCCTTGTCCTTCTGCGGCTCGTTGCTGGAGGTGCGATCAGGCTGAGGTTGGCCGCCTGCTTCGTCTTCTGGCACCTCCTCCTCGCCTCCGTCCTCCGACTCGTCCTCCTCCTCGGCGCTGGAGTCGATCACCTCTGTCGAGTCCTCCTCATACTCCGGGTTCATCCCGAACCAGTCCTGCGGTGCCTCCTCGCCGCCTTCAGTTCGCTCGGGCACAAAGATACTGGTGTCCGTGTACTCGGTGATGGCTGCCGCGCGCTCGACAAGGGCGCCTTCTACGGCCTCCAGCTCGGCCTAGGCCTCTGACCGGAACGTGGCCAGGCGGTCCAGGTCCAGCCCCGGATACCACCCTTTGACGAACTCCAAAGCCCGGCGTGCTCCGGCACGGGCCGAGGAGCCCTCAAGCCTCAAAGCGCCGTGGCGACCTCCGGCCGGTCGGCGGTCCAGTGGCGGTCTGAAGAGCCCGGCACGTCGGGCCATAGGGCGGCGACTACTTGGGCACCGGCGCGCTGAAGACGGCGCAGCATATGGTGCGCAGGACGAAGACGAACCCCGATGCTCAGAAGCTGCTCGTCGATGGTTCAGGGGGCGTTGGCGGCAATAACTTCGCCCTTCACCCTTCGCTCCTCCCGAGCCGCCTCGATGGCCAGAGGAACGGCCTGCGAGTGGCCGGGAAAGAAGTCTGCCAAGACAGAAGGAAAGACAGTCAGAAAACCGAAAGTCAGCCCGACGCAGAGTCGGGAGACCAAAGAAGAGAAAAAAGACTTACAATCAACGATGTCCTCGAGCTCGTGGTAGCCGGAGGTCAGCATCGCCTCCCGGTCAGTCCACGCGGAGCGTTCGACCTCGAACTTCGGCTATGAGGGCATCTTCCCGCGACTTAGCGTCGTCCTGCGCCTTCCGGAGCAGCTCTTTTGCTCGGCCAAGCTGCGTCGTGGCAGAGGTCGCGCTCTTGGGCAAGCTTGTTGCCCTCCTCCTCCTTGGCGCGGCGTGCGGTGTTGGCCTCGCCCAGCTGCTCCTGGAGGGCGGCGTTGGCGCCTGAAGATCGAAGAAAAAAGACAAGAAGGTCATTAGTAAGGTAGATCGCGGGAGATCGGCCCGATCGCTCGTGATCGGCCCGAATCTCGGGACTACAGCCACGAAGCGGCCAGCCTTACCCATGCGGAGAAGAAGGAAGATAGATCGCCAGGGAGATCCGGCCCGATTGCTCAGCAGTCGGCCCAAATCTCGGGGACTACAGCCCGCGGGTGCGCCAGCGCGCCCCCGCGAAGAAGGAGAATTAGCTCACCTCGGCTTTCCATCAGATCGGCGTCCACTTCTTCAGCTCTTCAACATTGCGGTTCAAAGCAGTAGCGTGGAGATTGTGGTATTCCTGCAAAGCCGGCAAAGCAAAAGTTAGTCTTCGGAGCTCACCAGAAGGAGTTCCGAGCCGCCTGCTCAGCAGCCGGCCCCGAACTCGGGGACTACACCCAGTGGAGGCCGTTGGCCTTACGTAAGAAGACGAAATCAAATAAGAGAAACAAGCGTGCGGATGGAGGTCCGCCAAGGCGGATCATACTGGTACGAGTTGGAGGGCGTCGCCCTCTTCGTGCAGCTTCGACTGAACGTCCAGAAGGGCCTGGTTCAGCGGGCCGGTGCTGCCCTCACGCAGCCAGCCGGTGGGCGCGGCACTTGAGGCCTCGACGTCCAGATTCGCCGAACTTGCAGCGCCGGTTTCCCGAGCTCGCGGCGCTGAGCTCGTCCTCTCAAGCCGGCGGCGCGCCAGCGCGGCGACCTGGAGAAGCAGTTGCGCATCGGCGTCGTCCGCAGTCGGAGGATCTTGCGGGTCCACCGGCTGTTTGCCATGCGGCCTCAAGGACGGAGGCGGCGCATGAGTATCCGAGCCTGAGACGTCGCCGCCCTCCTCCGCGAGAGGGTTCGCGGTGCCGACCTCCCCGGTCTGCCCTGTGAACTCATGAGCCGGCGGCGCCGACGACAGTGGGGGGACAAGCATCGCCGCTCGGCGACGTGCGACCTCCTCAGCATGCCGCTTCGTTACGGCCGCAGTCTCGGCCTCCTCCAGGCGTCGCTGGGCGTTGGCGGCCGCCTTCTCGGCCTCCGCCTTCTCCAGGCGGTCGGCCTCCTCCTCCTCGCGCTTCTCCCGTGCATTCCGTTCCGTCGCCTCCCGAAGGTCGGCGGCGGGATCAATCCGCCGAGTGTTGGCGGACGTCTCCACCGACCGCATGACGGAGGGGACGGCGGCCCTCTCAAGGGAGAGGGGAGCTCTGGAGAAGATTGGAGGGAAGATCAAACAAGAGTCGGATAAGATCCAGCAAGAAAATGAAAGAGTAAAAAGACTTACGAAGAAACTAGTGGCGGCCTTCTCACTTCCTTTCGGAAGCGGTTGGCCTTCGCGGCCGCCTCCTCCCGCTTGGTCGCGGCGGCGGCTCCCTTGAACTTCTTTGGCTTGCCGCCGGGCGCACTCGGCCCGGCGTGACGCTGCTTCGCGCCGGCTTGGCCGGAGGAGCCGGCTCTCGGCTGGCGGCGCGGAACGACTTCCACGTTGACGCCGTCCTCGGGCCAGTCGGCGAAGGACGCCGATGGTCTGAGGCCGCCGTCTGCCCCCTCTCCGCCGCCTTCGGCGTCGGCCTCCAGCACCGCAACCCCCAAGTCGGGGTCGTCAACGTCGCTGACCTCGCGATCTGGGACGTAGTCGCGAGGCTCTCTTGTGGATACCATTGCGGGCGCCATGAGGGGTTCTGCTCGGAAGAAGCCCATGATGATCGAGTTCAAGTCGACGCAAAGAAGATCAAACTACAGCGGATGCGACTTACCATTGGAGGGTTGTCGTCGCGAGTATGGCTCCTTGCCGAACTGCCGATCCTCCGTGAACTCGCGATGGGCGATGTGGTTCACCAAGTTCGCCACCTCCCACGCGGCATGTCCTTGGTGCTGGCCGGCTCCGATCGTGGCGGCGCTCATCCGGCAGATGAGGTGAGGCCGGCCTGGAGCGGAAGAACTTCGGCGCCACCACGGCGGCTAGAAGATCGTGGCGACGAGCCCCTCCGATTGCAGAACATGACTCGGAGTCACGCCCGGTGTCGGCTCGGGAGGGCGAAAGAGATTTGACCGGTGGGACCGGTGGCGAGCCGCCGGTCGAGGCTCGGCGTCGAAGGGCGGCAGGTTGACCCAGTCGCCGTCGGTGGAGATGTTCTTCACGTAGAAGTAGGACTTCTGCCACATCTTCACCGACTTCACCAACGAAATGGGAGGAAAAGGATTGTCGACCGTCGTGCGCCGCACCGCGATGTAGGTGCCTGAAAGTGCAACTAATCCCCGGGTGGTTTTGGTAATTAATAACAACATATATATCATTGAACTAATAGCTTCTTGAGAATCATTTCAGAAAGTTCAGTGATATGGGTATGGCTATGACTGAAGGAGTGGACCCCTCAAAATGCTAAGGTAAGAATTGGCAAAAGCTCAAGACTCCATTTTTGGTTTAGTGATCCAAGATCACATTGAGTCTATAGGAAAGCCAATACTATTAAAAGGGGATGAGGTTATGTTAATGATCTGGTTGCTCAAAGTGCTTAGTGATATATCTCCTAAACTATCAGCAACTCTCACTTCAAATATACACTCATAAGTAATCTCGGTCCCACCGATTTCCTAAACTCACCACACCGAGATGAACCACCTCACCATAAAGCCAAACCCTAGAAATTTCGGATTTTCGATTCGAACTCGGTCTCACGAAACTAGTGTTGCCAAGCTTCAGAATCTTCGTCATCAAATCGGTGTCACCGAGATGATGAAGTCGGTCCCACCGAGATTGGCAAACCCTAGTCTTTGGAAAAATCGGACTCACCGAGATTGTATTTTCGGTCCCACTGAAAATCCCAACGTTCACAAGATTTGAACTTTCGGTCTCACCGAGTTGTCAACCGGTCCGACCGAGATTGGTCAAATGTGTGTAACAGTTGGATTTTTGTGGAGGCTATAAATACCCTCCACTCCCTCTTCATTCGTGGAGAGAGCCATCGAAAGAACTACCACTCCTACCTTACATTTCGAGAAGAAAACTACCTACCCTTGTGTTGAGATCAAGTAGCTCCACTCCCACCATATGAAGCTTGATCTCTAGCCTTCCCAAGTTGCTTTCCACTCAATCCTTTCTTCCACCACAGCCAAATCGGTGAGGAGAGTTGAGTGTTGGGGAGATTATCATTTGAAGCACAAGAGCAAGGAGTTCATCATCATCAACACCATCTATTACCTTTTGGAGGTGGTGCCTCCTAGATTGGTTAGGTGTCGCTGGGAGCCTCCGTCAAGATGTGGAGTTGAACCAAGAAGTTTGTAAGGGCAAGGAGATCGCCAACTTCGTGAAGATCTACCCCGAGTAAGGCTAGTCCTCCGTGGGCGTATGCCATGATGGCATAGACAAGGTTGCTTCTTCGTGGACCCTTCATGGGTGGAGCCCTCCGTGGACTCTCGCAGCCGTTACCCTCCGTGGGTTGAAGTCTCCATCAACGTGGATTGACGATAGCACCACCTATCGGAACCACGAGAAAAATCTCCGTGTCTCCAAATTGCGTTTGCTCTTCTCCACCTCTCTTTACTACATGTGCAATTTACTTTCCGCTGCCAATACTCTAGAATTGCATGTGTAGGGTGATACTTGACTTGATCATCATCGTGAATCTGCCAAAACTTGTCTTTATCAAAAGGCTGAATTTTATATTGTCAAGTAGTCTAATCACCCCCTCTAGACATACTTTCGATCCTACAAGTGGTATCAGAGCTTTGGTCTCCATTGTATTGGTTTCCATTGCATTGGACTCCATAAGCTTGGTTTCACAACCTAGGAGAGTATGGCGTCTAGTGAGGGTAATTTTCATAGAGGTCCTTACTTTGATGGTTCAAACTTTGCTAGTTGGAAGCATAAAATGAAAATGCATATTCTTGGACATAACCCTGCCACATGGGGCATTATTTGTGTTGGCTTGCAAGGTGAGTTCTTGAGGAAGGAAAAGTTCGGATCGTGAAGCTACAGCGGATGAATTGCGGATGTTGCAAAACAATGCTCAAGCTTGTGACATTCTCTTCAATGCTTTGTGTCGAGGAGTTCAACAAAATCAGCCGTCTTGAGAATGCAAAAGAGATTTGGGATACTTTGGTGAAATGCACGAAGGTACCGAGTCCGTGAAGGAATCAAAGCTAGATGTTCTTCAAGGTCAACTTGACAAGTTCAAGATGAAGGAAGGTGAAGGAGTCGCTGAAATGTACTCTAGGCTTGCTCTCATCACAAATGAGATTGCCGGCTTAGGAAGCGAAGAAATGACCGACCGATTCATCATCAAGAAGATTCTCGAGCTTTGGATGGAAAGTATGACACCGTGTGCACTTTGATCCAAATGATGCCAAACTACAAGAATCTCAAGCCAACCAAGTCATTGGAAGAATTGTTGCTCATGAGATGACACTTAAAGATAAGGAAGAGCTTCACAACAAGTCAAGTGGTGCTTACAAAGCTACAAGTGATGCTCCCACAACCTCAAGTGACAAGCTAGTTTCCAATGAAGAGATAAGCCTAATGGTGAAGAACTTCAACAAATTCTACAAGAGTAGAAGCAAGGAAAGAAGCTCAAAGTCTAGATCATATGATGAAAAGAGATCTTCTAGTCGTGATCGAAGCTGCTACAATTGTGGAAGACCGGACACTACTCAAATGAATGTTCGGCTCCCCACAAGAGAAGAGAAGAATCTCCAAGAAGAAGAAGCTCAAGAGAAGAGTCACCTCGAAAGAGAGAAGGAGTAGAGATGATCGTTATGAGCGAAGATCCTCTCGGAGAAGCAAGGATTCGGAGAGGAAAGACAAGTCATCAAGGAGCTACACAAGAAGAAAACATCAAGCTCATGTAGGTGAATGGGTCTCGGCCCGACTCCGACAATCACTCGAAAGAAGCTATCACTCCAACTCCGACTACAGTCAAGATGAAGGTGTTGCGGTCTTGCTCTCGTGTCCTCCAACTCCAACTCCTATGACTTATTTGATTCACCAAATGAGGGAATTGGAAGATGCTTCATGGCTAAAGGCCCCAAGGTATCACACCCTGAATTCATTGACTTTGATAGTGATGAGGATGACTTGCTTGGTGAAGATGAGCTTTTACATGACAAATCTAGTGAGCCTAGTAATGATGAACATGCTAGTAGTCTTTATAGTCGAGAAGAGTCGAATGACAATGCTATGAAGGAGATTGAGCGTCTAACTAAAGAACTAAACACTCTTAAGTTAGCTCATGAAACAACTCAAGAAGATCATAGAGAGCTCCTAAGATCTCATGAGAAGCTACGCTTCGAGAAGCTCAATCTAGAGCAAGAACATGAGTTTCTAAAAGCAATCAATGACGATCTTCGAAAGAAGAGTTCTTCATATCTTGCCAAACGACTTCTCTTGTCAAATTTCTTGCCACCTATTAAAACTAAGCATGACAAGCATAAGAAAAATTCTTCATCTAGTAGTAACAATAACCATGCTAAATCTAATGTTGTTACCTCTAGTAGTTCTCTTGATTCCACTAACAATGTTTCAAGCCAAGTTACACTTGAGCAAAAAAATAGTTTATTGAAAGGGATTATAGAGAAAGGTGTCTACAAGAGCCTTGCCGGAAGCAAGAACTTTGAGGAAATTGTTTGCAAGCAAGGAAGGCACCGGAAGAATCAAGGAATTGGTTTTGAGCGAAAGTTCAACGCCGAGGGTGTTGAATGGGAAGAAGGTCAATATCCCACTCCAAAGTTTGTTTCTCAAAAGGAGAAGTATGATCCTACTTCTTCCAATGTGGAACAAGCTCAAGATGACCTTCCACCACAAGACCACAAGCTAAAAGGGAAGGACAAGCTTCAAGAGGAGATTGATGCATTCATTGAAGCACCTAAAGCCATGGTCAAGTGGGTTCCCAAGGAAGCGTCAAGTTCTACTTCGTCAAGCTCAACTACAACCCCAAGGATTCCCATCAAGATGATGTGGATCCGAAGAAGAAGAACTAGAGAGTTCTTGAGGGTGACTCCGCCAACATACTTCACTCACATTCATTTTGGCAAAAACTTGTGCAATCAACTTCCACATCTTGCACTAGTTCATGGAGTCACAAACCTCTTGTTGGTAAGTCAAGGGACAAGGTAATCATTGCTTTCATGGACATCATCTATTGTGTATCTCAATCTATGTCCATGGATATCCTTGTTTGTTCCTTGTGGGACTAACCCATGTAGGTATTGAAAGTGCCGAATCCAAAGGATTGCTCCCAACTCTTGATGATCTTCATCAACATTGAGCATCCACATCTTCAACATCTACATGAAGTCTTCTACGACAACCCAAGGTTAGTTTGACCCTTTAAAAGGGTTCTCACATCTAGGGGAGCTTTGCTCTAAAGAATTGAGCTAAAGCATCTTCAAATGATGTGAACACATTAATGCTTTATGTAAAAGTGGTAACCCCACTTGTGCTTAAACGATGAGTATGACCTATGATCAAATGTTCTCATTTGACTCCTAAGTCAATATACTCATATAAAGATGACCTAGTCATCGACAAATAGTGTGATAGTAGCTAGAGTTTTGTTTGTGCATGTTTGACACATATTTCATTTGCTATCTTATTGTGTGAGCATGTTGGATGCATGATTTTATCCATTCGAGGACATCCATTTGTTGCTTTGGACTTTTTGGATTTTTCTGACCAAATGGATGGACAAGAATGCCTAAGTACCTCCCCTAGCTATCTATGCTTTCTTGTCTCAAATTCTATTCATGCTTATATCACAAACTTTGAACAAGTCATTTTCGGACCCACCGAGTGAGGAGCACTGAGCCACCGATCCGTCAAAGGCTAAACTTCCAAAACCTTCTAAGTGATTTGGTCGACCAACCCACTCAAACTCGGTCGACCGAAAGCACTTGGATTGATCTAGGTTTTCACCTCGGTGAAACCGAGTTGTACTTTTCGGCGTGACGAAGTGTGTAATCGTCATAGATTATCCATCACGGTGCCACTGAGTTTTACAACTCGGTCCCACCGACAGCAGAGGGGTATAAATACTCCATGGGTCGCGCGCATTGATTTCTACTTCAAAACGCCTCGCCCCCACACCCCTTGCTGCCGTCGCCGTGGTCTCCGGATCGTCTCCGTCGTCGCCTGTGCGCCCTCGCCGCAGGTCTCCGTCGCCGTCAACGGTCATTCTCTCCGCGACGTTGCCGCCGTAGAGGAACTCCACCAAGATAGAGTGAGTTTCGATCCCACTCGTGCTTCAACCTCCGATTCTATGCACGATTGGTTTGCCTAGCATCTTGCCACGTTTGAGATCTTCTTTAACACCAGATTAGTTCCTTTGAACGAAATTCGAGTAAAAGTTTTAGGGTTAGGTTTCCGCCGAACACATCTCGGTGAGACCGATTCTACATTCTCGGTATGACCGATTTGGCCTCTGGCCATTGCAGATCGCACCTTCGGTCCAACCGAAGTTGTGCAAATCGGTGCGACGAAATGAGGATTTAGTGAAACCCTAGTGTTCTCGGCAGACCGAAACCCACTTCGTCCCACCGAAAGTGGTGTGAATGCTTCGTTAGGACACTTCGGATTCACGAATTTTAGACTCGGTCGACCGAAATGCATTCGTGAAAACCTAAAACTGAAATTTGAACTCATTTTTTTGCAAAATCTTCGCAGCAGTTTGTGATAACTCTTCTACTCTGCCTACACCTAATCTATTCACAAGGTTGTCACCATGTCGATGCCGTGACAGCGTAACAGTCCGAGTCACCAATTGCTGAAATTCCAGAGGCGTGCACTAGTCCCGAGGCCAAGAGCTTTTAGGATGATGGTGAGAGGAGCACACCAAGTGGTTTGCCTCCTGCAGCCACCAGGGCGAAAGAAGAGGAATTCGATGAAGAAGATTCGATTTCATTCTTTGAGGAAGAAGTCTCCTCCAAGCCAAAGAGGAAAGTGGTTGCCAAAGAGCATCAAGGGCGACAAACCAAGAAAGGCACCGATAAAGTGAAGAAGTCCTTTGTTGCTAAGAAGCTGAGTATGGAAGAGGAAACTTCAAGCAAGGTGAAGAAAACTTCCAAGAGGAAGAGGATTGTGCATGATGAAGCAGCAGATGATGATGATGATGATGAGGAAGCACCCCAGCCTCCTCCTCAGAAGTCTAAGTTCATGGGTGATGCCATCAGGGTAGGAGCACCTTCAAATCCCAAGCCATCTGCTCCAGCAAAGGCAGCTCAAGCCAAGCCCTTTGCCAAGCCCAAGAAGACTGTCAGAACATCCCAGCTTCAGAGAAGAAGAAAGATAATGTGCCACCGGTGAGTCGATGATGAGGCACCTGTATTGTGAAACTTCATCGAAATTGCCAATTCACAATGATGCTCATCCTCGAAATGAGAACATGAAGGAAAGAAAGGATAGAGGTCTCGGGCTATGGAGACAAGCTGATCCATATTTGTGAGGAGAAGAACTGCTGTTGATCCAAGGTTCCACACCGAGAGCAAGCAGGACTTCTATGAGACTGTCTTGATGGACAAGAAGCCCATTGTTGCAGATACTAGATATGTTGATTGGGCATACATTGTGATGAAGAGCACAGAGACTTCTTTCCACATGTGCATGAGAGCTTTCTTGCATGTGGTGTTGCAGATTTCGTTGGTCAAAAGTGATGATTGGAATGATGAGATGATCATGCAATTCTATGCCTGACTCATTTCTATCCAGATGGAAAGATCACATGGATGACTGAAGGCCAAAGATTCTCTTCAACTGTTGAAGAATGGGCAGCCTTGCTGAATGCTCCAAAGGCAGAGAGAGGATGATGTTGATGTCTATGGTATTCCCAAGAAGAACCATGAATCTATGAAGAATATGTACAATGAGGTACCACTAAGGATGTAGAAATCTGGAAGCTCGGCTCGAGTGTATCATCTCGAGCAGGTCTACCTACCACAAACACAATTTCGAGGCATACCTTGATGCACAAGTCCGAGATCATCGCATGATCGGAGGGTATTCTATCAACATGCTGCATATACTTGATCGAAGGCACCTTTCAAGGTGATGGACCCGATAGTTGAGACTATCAAGAGGACTGCAGCAGACGAGAAGAGGTCATGTGGATTTGCCCGCACATTCAGATGCTTATCAATGCCAAGTTTGGCACGGGCACATACTTGTTGGATAGACCACACTTGCCACTGCAGCCTGAGCATGAGGACAATGAAGTTGTGATGGATGAGGAGGACCCAACGTCAGTTGAAGGTCAAGCAAAGACTGAAGCTGCCAAGAAAGCTAAAGCTGAGAAGGAAGCAGCAGCAGCAGCAGCAGCTAAACCCAAGAGTGTTGGAGAGCAGCTCCTTGAAGCTACCCAGAGGATTGAACAACGCCTGGCCAGCATTGTGCAGTCTCAGGAGAGTCTTGAGAGGATTGTTGAAGACAAGATCCATGCTCTGGATGTCAAGCTGACTGAAGTGCAAGTCACTGTCAACAAGCTTGAGGCAGATATCGAGGAAGCAAAGAGGGAGAAGGCAGAGCTCATGCAGGAGATGCAGGATGACCTAGTCCAGGATGATTATGAACAGCCTGCTCCGGTTCCCACAAGACCCGATCACTGCTATTCCAATGGAGACACCGGGACTACTGACCTCGGCACCTCCCACAGCTCCATCGGCCCAGCCCAGCTCCAGTGACCACTCCTCCAGCTCCACAGACATCAGCTGAAGCCTTTGCAGATGCAGCCATCTCAACTCCATCAACCTAGACAGGAGCCGCCAGCAGAGTCGCTAGTGACGTTTAGCTCTATACTTTTCGAACTTTTTGGTAACTTGTTGCCAAAGGGGGAGAAATTGTATAGATCATAGGACTTCGAGAGAGAGAGTGCTTTGTCTTTGCGCTTTTGCTCTTTCGTTTATTTGCGGTCTTTTTGAGATACTTTTGAGATTTTCGAGACATTCCGTGTGTTTGATACTATGTTTGCTCTACATTGATGAGTGCTTGGTCGTACTATGCCTTAATGTGTGCTTAATGCTTATCATATGCTATTCATATCTTGTATGACCATTTACTCATGTCTTGGTGATTGGGTGCATGCTATTCATTCTTATCATTTTGTGCGCTCCACCAAGATGTATGTGACATGGAAGAGTGACCCATGATTCTAATCGATTGTGCATTTGCATTCAAAAGCAAATCTTAAATAATGCACAAATTTAGGGGGAGCTCTTGCTTATCACATACTTCTCAAAGCGACGATATTATTCATTGATTATATCATTTGTCGAAGCTTTGATCTATATGTTGTCATCAATTACCAAAAAGGGGGAGATTGAAAGTGCAACTAATCCCCGGGTGGTTTTGGTAATTAATAACAACATATATATCATTGAACTAATAGCTTCTTGAGAATCATTTCAGAAAGTTCAGTGATATGGGTATGGCTATGACTGAAGGAGTGGACCCCTCAAAATGCTAAGGCAAGAATTGGCAAAAGCTCAAGACTCCATTTTTGGTTTAGTGATCCAAGATCACATTGAGTCTATAGGAAAGCCAATACTATTAAAAGGGGATGAGGTTATGTTAATGATCTGGTTGCTCAAAGTGCTTAGTGATATATCTCCTAAACTATCAGCAACTCTCACTTCAAATATACACTCATAAGTAATCTCGGTCCCACCGATTTCCTAAACTCAGTCACACCGAGATGAACCACCTCAGCCATAAAGCCAAACCCTAGAAATTTCGGATTTTCCGATTCTGAACTCGGTCTCACCGAAACTAGTGTTGCCAAGCTTCTGTAACCTTCTGTCATCAAATCGGTGTCACCGAGATGATGAAGTCGGTCCCACCGAGATTGGCAAACCCTAGTCTTTGGAAGAATCGGACTCACCGAGATTGTATTTTCGGTCCCACCGAAAATCCCAACGTTCACAAGATTTGAACTTTCGGTCTCACCGAGTTGTCAACTTCAGTCTGACCGAGATTGGTCAAATGTGTGTAACGGTTGGATTTTGTGTGGAGGCTATAAATACCCCTCCACCCCCTCTTCATTCGTGGAGAGAGCCATCAGAAAGAACTACCACTCCTACCTTACATTTCTGAGAAGAAAACTACCTACCCTTGTGTTGAGATCAAGTAGCTCCACTCCCACCATATTAAGCTTGATCTCTAGCCTTCCCAAGTTGCTTTCCACTCAATCCTTTCTTCCACCACAGCCAAATTGAAAGTGCAACTAATCCCCGGGTGGTTTTGGTAATTAATAACAACATATATATCATTGAACTAATCATTTCTTGAGAATATTTCAGAAAGTTCAGTGATATGGGTATGGCAATGACTGATGATGTGGACCCCTCAAAATGCTAAGGAAAACATTGGCAAAAGCTCAAGACTCCATTTTTGGTTTAGTGATCAAAGATCACATTGAGTCCATAGGAAAGCCAATACTATTAAAAGGGGGTGAGGTTATGATGATGATCTGGTTGCTCTAAGTGCTTAGTGATTTATCTCTCAAACTATCAGCAATCTTTCATTCCAACATAAACTCATAAGTAATCTCGGTCCCACCGATTCCAAACCCACCACACCGAGATGAACCACCTCAGCCATATAGCCAAACCCTAAGAATTTCGGATTTTCCGATTCCAAACTCGGTCATACCGAAATTGGTGTTGCCAAGCTTCTGTAACCTTCTGTACTCAAATCGGTGTCACCGAGATGAGAAAGTCGGTCCCACCGAGGTTGGCAAACCCTAGACTTTGGAAGAATCGGACAAACCGAGATTGTATTTTTGGTCCCACCGAAAATCCCAACGTTCACAAGATTTGAACTTTCGGTCTCACCGAGTTGTCAACTTCGGTCTGACCGAGATTGGTCAAATGTGTGTAACAGTTGGATTTTGTGTGGAGGCTATAAATACCCTCCACCCCTCTTCATTCGTGGAGAGAGCCATCGAAAGAACTACCACTCCTACCTTACATTTCGAGAAGAAAACTACCTACCCTTGTGTTGAGATCAAGTTGCTCCACTCCCACCATATGAAACTTGATTTCTAGCCTTCCCAAGTTGCTTTCCACTCAATCCTTCCTCCACCACAGCCAAATCAGTGAGGAGAGTTGAGTGTTGGGGAGATTATCATTTGAAGCACAAGAGCAAGGAGTTCATCATCACCAACCCCATCTATTACCTTTTGGAGGGTGGTGCCTCCTAGATTGGTTAGGTGTCGCTTGGGAGCCTCCGTCATGATGTGGAGTTGAACCAAGGAGTTTGTAAGGGCAAGGAGATCGCCTACTTCGTGAAGATCTACCCCGAGTAAGGCTAGTCCTCCGTGGGCGTAGGCCATGATGGCATAGACAAGGTTGCTTCTTCGTGGACCCTTCGTGGGTGGAGCCCTCCGTGGACTCTCATGGCCGTTACCCTCCGTGGGTTGAAGTCTCCATCAACGTGGATTGACGATAGCACCACCTATCGGAACCACGAGAAAAATCTCCGTGTCTCCAACTTGCGTTTGCTCTTCTCCACCTCTCATTTACTATACGTGCAATTTACTTTCCGCTGCCACAACTCTAGAATTGCATGTGTAGGGTGATACTTGACTTGGTTATCATTGTGAACTTGCTAAGAATCTACTCCAATCAAAAGGCAAAATTTTTAAGTTGTCAAGTAGTCTAATCACCCCCCCTCTAGACATACTTCCGATCCTACAAGTGGTATCAGAGCTTTGGTCTCCATTGGATTGGTTTTCATTGCATTGGATTCCATAAGCTTGGTTTCACAACCTAGGAGAGTATGGCGTCTAGTGAGGGTAATTTTCGTAGAGGTCCTTACTTTGATGGTTCAAACTTTGCTAGTTGGAAGCATAAAATGAAAATGCATATTCTTGGACATAACCCTGCCTCATGGGGCATTATTTGTGTTGGCTTGCAAGGTGAGTTCTTGAAGAAGGAAAAGTTCGGATCGTGAAGCTCTGCGGATGAGTTGCGGATGTTCTGAACAATGCTCAAGCTTGTGACATTCTCTTCAATGCTTTGTGTCCCGAGGAGTTCAACAAGATCAGCCGTCTTGAGAATGCAAAAGAGATTTGGGATACTTTGGTCGAAATGCACGAAGGTACCGAGTCCGTGAAGGAATCAAAGCTAGATGTTCTTCAAGGTCGACTTGACAAGTTCAAGATGAAGGAAGGTGAAGGAGTCGCTGAAATGTACTCTAGGCTTGCTCTCATCACCAATGAGATGGCAGGCTTAGGAAGCGAAGAAATGACCGACCGATTCATCATCAAGAAGATTCTCGAGCTTTGGATGGAAAGTATGACACCGTGTGCACTTTGATCCAAATGATGCCAAACTACAAAGATCTCAAGCCTACGAAGTCATTGGAAGGATTGTTGCTCATGAGATGACACTTAAAGATAAGGAAGAGCTTCACAACAAGTCAAGTGGTGCTTACAAAGCTGCAGTTGAAGCTCCCACATCCTCAAGTGACAAGCTAGTTTCCAATGAAGAGATAAGCCTAATGGTGAAGAACTTCAACAAATTCTACAAGAGTAGAAGCAAGGAAAGAAGCTCAAAGTCTAGATCATATGATGAAAAGAGATCTTCTAGTCGTGATCGAAACTGCTACAATTGTGGAAGACCGGACACTACTCAAATGAGTGTTCGACTCCCACAAGAGAAGAGAAGAATCTCCAAGAAGAAGAAGCTCAAGAGAAGAGTCGCCTAAAAGAGAGAAGGAGTAGAGATGATCGTTATGAACGAAGATCCTCTCGGAGAAGCAAGGATTCGGAAAGGAAAGACAAGTCATCAAGGAGCTACACAAGAAGAAAACATCAAGCTCATGTTGGTGAATGGGTTTCGGCTCCGACTCGACAATCACTCGAAAGAAGCTATCACTCCAACTCCGAATACATCAAGATGAAGGTGTTGCGGTCTTGCTCTAGTGTCCTCCAACTCCAACTCCTATGACATATTTGATTCACCAAATGAGGGAATTGGAAGATGCTTCATGGCAAAAGGCCCCAAGGTATCACATCCTGAGTTTATTGACTTTGATAGTGATGAGGATGACTTGCTTGGTGAAGATGAGCTTTACATGATAAATCTAGTGAGCTTAGTAATGATGAACATGCTAGTAGTCTTTATAGTCGAGAAGAGTCGAATGACAATGCTATGAAGGAGATTGAGCGTCTAACTAAAGAACTAAACACTCTTAAGTTAGCTCATGAAACAACTCAAGAAGATCATAGAGAGCTCCTAAGATCTCATGAGAAGCTACGCTCGAGAAGCTCAATCTAGAGCAAGAACATGAGTTTCTAAAAGCTATCAATGACGATCTTCAAAGAAGAGTTCTTCATATCTTGCCAAACGACTTCTCTTGTCTAATTTCTTGCCACCTATCAAAACTAAGCATGACAAGCATAAGAAAATTCTTCATCTAGTAGTAACAATAATCATGCTAAATCAAATGTTGTTACTTCTAGTAATTCTCTTGATTCCACTAACAATGTTTCAAGCCAAGTTTCACTTGAGCAAGAAAATAGTCTATTGAAAGGGATTATAGAGAAAGGTGTCTACAAGAGTCTTGCGGAAGCAAGAGCTTTGAGGAAATTGTTCGCAAACAAGGAAGACACGGAAGAATCAAGGAATTGGTTTTGAGCGAAAGTTCAACGCCGAGGGTGTTGAATGGGAAGAAGGTCAATATCCCACTCCAAAGTTTGTCTCTCAAGAGGAGAAGTATGATCCTACTTCTTCCAATGAGGAACAAGCTCAAGATGACCTTCCACCACAAGACCACAAGCTAAAAGGCAAGGACAAGCTTCAAGAGGAGATTGATGCATTCATTGAAGCACCCAAGGCCATGGTCAAGTGGGTTCCCAAGGCAACTTCAAGTTCTACTTCAACAAGCTCAACTACTACCCCAAGGATTCCCATCAAGATGATGTGGATCCCAAGAAGAAGAACTAGAGAGTTCTTGAGGGTGACTCGCCAATATACTTCACTCACATTCATTTGGCAAGAACTTGTGCAATCAACTTCCACATCTTGCACTAGTTCATGGAGTCACAAACCCTCATGTTGGTAAGTCAAGGGACAAGGTAATCATTGCTTTCATGGACATCATCTATTGTGTACTTCAATCTATGTCCATGGATATCCTTGTTTGTTCCTTGTGGGACTAACCCATGTAGGTATTGAAAGTGCCGAATCCAAAGGATTGCTCCCAACTCTTGATGATCTTCATCAACATTGAGCATCCACATCTTCAACATCTACATGAAGTCTTCAACGACAACCCAAGGTTAGTTTGACCCTTTAAAAGGGTTCTCACATCAAGGGGAGCTTTGCTCTAAAGAAATGAGCTAAAGCATCTTCTAATGATGTGAACACATCAATGCTTTATGGAAAAGTGGTAACCCCACTTGTGCTTAAACGATGAGTATGACCTATGATCAAATGTTCTCATTTGACTCCTAAGTCAATATACTCATATATAGATGACCTAGTCATCGCCAAATTGTGTGCTAGCTGTTAGTGTTTTGTTTGTGCATGTTTGACACATATTTCATTTGCTATCTTATTGTGTGAGCATGTTGGATGCATGATTTTATCCATTCGAGGACATCCATTTGTTGCTTTGGTCTTTTGGATTTTCTTTTTGACCAAATGGATGGACAAGAATGCCTAAGTTCCTCCCTAGCTATCTATGCTTTCTTGTCTCAAACTCTATTCATGCTTATATCACAAACTTTGAACAAGACTTTTTGGACAGACCGAGTGAGGAGCACTTGAGCCACCGATCCGTCAAAAGCCTAACTTCCAAAACCTTCTAAGTACTTTCGGTCAAACCGATATACTCAAATCGGACGGACCAAATCACTTGGATTGATCTAGGTTTTCACCTCGGTGAAACCGAAGTTACAAATTCGGCGTGATCAAGTGAGTAATCGCACGCAGATTAACCATCTCGGTCCCACCGAAGTTTTCAACTCGGTCCCACCGACAACCGAAGGGTATATATACCGAGGACAGCGCGTTGATTACTTCTTCAAAACGCTCGCCTCAAACCCTTATTGCCGTCGCCTTGGTCTCCGGATCGTCTCCGCCATCGCTCAGGCGCCCTCGCCATGGTCTCCATCGCCGTCAACGGTCTTTCTCATCGCGCCGTTGCCGCCGCCAGAGTGAAGCTCCACCGCATTGGGTGAGTTTCATCCCTCTCGTGCTCCAACCGCTGATTCAATGCACGATAGGCGTTGTCAAGTTTCTTGCCAAGATTGAAATCTTTCTATCCAGCCGTTTAGATCATAGAACAAAATTCGAGTGAAAATTTTAGGGTTAGGTTTCCGCCGAACACATCTCGGTGTGACCGATTCGACATTCTCGGATCGACCGATTTGGCCTCGGCCACACCGCACTTTTCGGTGAAACCGAGTTGTGCAAATCGGTAAGACCGAAGTGAGGATTTAGTGAAACCCTAGTGTTCTCGGCAAGACCGAAACCCATTTCGGTCCAACCGAAAGTGGTGTATGTGGTCTGTTTAGACACTTCGGTTTCACCAAATTTATAGACTCGGTCAGACCGACATGTATTATGTGAAAACCTAATACTAAAGTTTGAACTCATTCTTTTTGCAAAATCCTCTGCAGTTTGTGATAACTCTTCTATTCTGCCTATGCCTATTCTATTCACAGGTTGTCAGTCATGTCTGATGGAAGTGACAGTCAGAACAGGTCTGAGTTGCCAGTTGAGATTCCTGAGGCAGTGACAAGTCCAGAAGAAAGCAGTTTTTCAGATGATGGAGAGAGAAGCACTCCAAGTGGACTGCCTGCAGCAGCTACCAGGGCCAGGAAGAAGAGAAACTCTGATGAGGAGGATTCAGACTTTGTTGCAGATGAGGAGATAACTTCTAAGCCAAAAAGGCAAGTGGTTGCCAAGAGCTATCAAGGGCAACAGTCAAAGAAAGGCACAAGCAAGGTAAAGAAATCCACTGCTGCAAAGAGGCTCAAGATGGAAGAAGAAACCTCCAAAGAAGATCAAGAAAACTTCCAAGAGGAAGAGGCTAGTTCATGAAGAAGTCGATGATGATGATTACGATGAGGAAGCACCCCAACCTCCTCGAAGCGAAGTTGATGGGAGATGCCATCGAAGCAGGAGCACCCACAAAGGCTAAGCCATCAGCTCCAAAGCAAAGGCAGCCCAAGCCAAACCTGCCGCCAAGCCAAAGAAGACTGTGAGGAACATACCTGCTTCAGAGAAGAAGAAGGACGATGTGCCACCTGCAGTATCAGATGATGAGGCACATGTTTTGCTCAAGCTCAGACAGAAATTGCCAGTTCATAATGATGCTCATCCTCGAGCTGAAAATATGAAAGAAAGGAAGGATAAAGGTCTCAGGCTATGGAGGCAAGTTGATCCATATGCCACCATGAGAAGGACAGCAGTTGACTCAAGATTCCACACCAGAGAGCAACAAGACTTTTATGAGACAGTGCTCATGGATAAGAAGCCAATTGTTGCTGACACCAGATATGAAGACTGGAAATACATCGACAGTGAAGAGCACAGAGACTACTTCCCACATGTGCATGAAAGCTTCACTGCTTGTGGGATTGCAGAGTTTGTTGGTCGAAGTCGATCGCTTGGAATGATGAGATGATCATGCAGTTCTATGCCACCGCACACTTCTATCCGGATGGCGTAATTGTATGGATGATGTAGGCGTAGATTCCATTCAACTGTTGAAGAATGGAGAGCGTTGCTGAATGCACCAGTATCAAGGGATGATGACATTGATGTCTATGGCATTCCAAAGAAAAATCACGAGTCTATGAGGAACATGTACAATGAGGTAAATGAGAAGGATGTTGAGATATGGAAGCTTGGTTCAGTCTATTATCTTCAGGCAGGTCTCCCAACCACCAACACCATTACGAGGCATACTTTGATGCCTAAGTCGAGGAGACCACCGCATGATAAGAGGGTATTCTATCAACATGCTGCACATTCTAGATCAGAAGACACCTTTTAAGGTGATGGACCTGATAGTTGAGACTATCAAGAGGACAACAGCTGACCAGAAGAGGTCGTGTGGGTTTGCTCCGCACATTCAGATGCTCATTAATGCCAAGTTTGGCACGGACACCTACCGTTGGATAGACCCCACTTGCAATCGCAGCCTGAACATGAAGATAACGGTTGTGATGACCGAGGATGCTCCCACATCCGTAGAAGGACATGCTAAGTCCGAAGCTGCCAAACAAGCTAAAGCGAGAAGGAAGCAACAACAAAGCCCAAGAGCGTTGAGAACAACTTCTTGAAGCCACTCGAGAGAATTGAGCTACGCCTGCCAAGATAGTGCGCCTCGGGAGAGCCTTGAGAGGATAGTTGAAGATAAGTTCCATGCTCGACGCAAGTCGATCAAGCAGTGTCACCGTCAACAAGCTTGAGGCGACATCGAGGAAGCTAAGAGGAAAAGGCAGAGCTCATGAGGGAGATGGAAGGTGATATGGTCCAGATGACTATGAGCAGCCTGCCCCGGTGCCCACAAAGCCCAGATCATTGCTATTCCAAAGGTCGACCCTGTGGCTACTACATCAAGACCTCCTACAGCTCCGTCGGCCCAAAGACCAGCCCAAGATCCACTCCTCGGCTCCACAGACTTCAGCGAAGCTTTGCAGATGCAGCTATCTCCACTCCATCGACGCAGACAGAGCCGCCACAGAGTCCCGAGTGACGATTAGCTCTATACCTTCGAACTTTTGGTAACTTGTTGCCAAAGGGGGAGAAAATGTATAGATCATAGGGCTTCGAGAGAGAGAGTGCTCGTTTTTGCTCTTTCGTTTGCGGTTTTCCTTGAGATACTTTTGAGTTCTTTGAGACATTTCGTGTGTTTGATACTACGCTTGCTCTATCTTGATGAGTGCTTGATCATACTGTGCTTAATGTGTGCTTGATGCTTATCATATTCCATTCATATCTTGTATGATCATTTACTCATGTCTTGGTGATTGGGTGCATGTTATTCATTCTTATCATTTTGTGCGCTCCACCAAGATGTATGTGACATGGAAGAGTGACCCATGATCCTAATCGATTGTGCATTTGCATTCAAACGCAAATCTTAAATAATGCACAAATTTAGGGGGAGCTCTTGCTTATCACATACTTCTCAAAGCGACGATGTTATTCATTGATTATATCATTTGTCGAAGCTTTGATCTATATGTTGTCATCAATTACCAAAAAGGGGGAGATTGAAAGTGCAACTAATCCCCGGTGGTTTTGGTAATTAATAACAACATATATATCATTGAACTAATCATTTCTTGAGAATATTTGTAAAGTTCAGTGATATGGGTATGGCAATGATGATGATGTGGACCCTCAAAATGCTAAGGAAAACATTGGCAAAAGCTCAAGACTCCATTTTTGGTTTAGTGATCCAAGATCACATTGAGTCCATAGGAAAGCCAATACTATTAAAAGGGGTGAGGTTATGATGATGATCTGGTTGCTCTAAGTGCTTAGTGATTTATCTCTCAAACTATCAGCAATCTTTCATTCCAACATAAACTCATAAGTAATCTCGGTCCCACCGATTCCAAACCCACCACACCGAGATGAACCACCTCACCATATAGCCAAACCCTAAGAATTTCGGATTTTCCGATTCCAAACTCGGTCATACCGAAATTGGTGTTGCCAAGCTTCAGAATCTTCAGACTCAAATCGGTGTCACCGAGATGAGAAAGTCGGTCCCACCGAGATTGGCAAACCCTAGACTTTGGAAGAATCGGACTAACCGAGATTGTATTTTCGGTCCCACTGAAAATCCCAACGCTCACAAGATTTGAACTTTCGGTCTCACCGAGTTGTCAACTTCGGTCCGACCGAGATTGGTCAAATGTGTGTAACGGTTGGATTTTGTGTGGAGGCTATAAATACCCTCCACCCCCTCTTCATTCGTGGAGAGAGCCATCGAAAGAACTACCACTCCTACCTTACATTTCGAGAAGAAAACTACCTACCCTTGTGTTGAGATCAAGTTGCTCCACTCCCACCATATGAAACTTGATTTCTAGCCTTCCCAAGTTGCTTTCCACTCAATCCTTCCTCCACCACAGCCAAATCAGTGAGGAGAGTTGAGTGTTGGGGAGATTATCATTTGAAGCACAAGAGCAAGGAGTTCATCATCACCAACCCCATCTATTACCTTTTGGAGGGTGGTGCCTCCTAGATTGGTTAGGTGTCGCTTGGGAGCCTCCGTCATGATGTGGAGTTGAACCAAGGAGTTTGTAAGGGCAAGGAGATCGCCTACTTCGTGAAGATCTACCCCGAGTAAGGCTAGTCCTCCGTGGACGAGGCCATGATGGCATAGACAAGGTTGCTTCTTCGTGGACCCTTCGTGGGTGGAGCCTCCGTGGACTCGCAGCCGTTACCCTCCGTGGGTTGAAGTCTCCATCAACGTGGATTGACGATAGCACCACCTATCGGAACCACGAGAAAAATCTCCGTGTCTCCAACTTGCGTTTGCTCTTCTCCACCTCTCATTTACTATACGTGCAATTTACTTTCCGCTGCCACAACTCTAGAATTGCATGTGTAGGGTGATACTTGACTTGGTTATCATTGTGAACTTGCTAAGAATCTACTCCAATCAAAAGGCAAAATTTTTAAGTTGTCAAGTAGTCTAATCACCCCCCCTCTAGACATACTTCCGATCCTACACAAATCAGTGAGGAGAGTTGAGTGTTGGGGAGATTATCATTTGAAGCACAAGAGCAAGGAGTTCATCATCATCAACACCATCTATTACCTTTTGGAGGGTGGTGCCTCCTAGATTGGTTAGGTGTCGCTTGGGAGCCTCCGTCAAGATGTGGAGTTGAACCAAGAAGTTTGTAAGGGCAAGGAGATCGCCTACTGTGAAGATCTACCCCAGTAAGGCTAGTCCTCCGTGGGCGTATGCCATGATGGCATAGACAAGGTTGCTTCTTCGTGGACCCTTCGTGGGTGGAGCCTCCGTGGACTCTCGCAATTGCGTTACCCTCCGTGGGTTGAAGTCTCCATCAACGTGGATTGACGATAGCACCACCTATCGGAACCACGAGAAAAATCTCCGTGTTCCAAATTGCGTTTGCTCTTCTCCACCTCTCTTTACTACATGTGCAATTTACTTTCCGCTGCCAATACTCTAGAATTGCATGTGTAGGGTGATACTTGACTTGATCATCATCATGAATCTGCCAAAAACTTGTCTTTATCAAAAGGCTGAATTTTATATTGTCAAGTAGTCTAATCACCCCCTCTAGACATACTTTCGATCCCACTGATTGTCAAGACCGAGCCGAAGCGTGCGGCGGCCCGAGTGCCGAAGTTTTGAAGAGAAGAACTCCCCCCACAGCTCGAGGGTGGGGAGAACACGATGTAGCCTTCGCACGAGTGGCGAAGGGAGAGAAGCACCACGCGTTGGGGGTGAGGTGGGCGGCTGCAGCTTGTGGAATTCGAGAAACGAGCGGAAGAATCCGCTCATGGAAGCCCCAGCCCGTGCATGAGATGCGAGTGGAAGATGACCCTTCCGCCTCCTCCGGCGCTGGCCGGATCTCTCCGGGCTTGGGACAGGCGTGCACCAGTCCGTGGCTGGGAGGCGGCGGGTTCGGCGGAGGAACTCGATGTGCTCCGCCTCCACGCCCGAAAGCCATCCCACACGCCGAGCGCGAGGGGGGGGCGCGGCGAAGAAGAGCTCATCGCCGGTGAGGGAGAATGTCTTGGCTCACGGCAGAGGAAGAAGGAGGGCAGAGAGCGGGGAGAGGGTGTGCGACATTGCCGCCCCACTCCTCCCGCTTACTTATAGCCTCATGGGCCGAGGAGCCGAGGGGCGGACGGGATTAATCGCGCCATGCCCCACGCCGCCCACGATTAACTCCCCACGGGTTATCGCGCGCAGAATAATGTGGGATGCCAACCGCCTCGGCCACAGCCGATCCGCCGGGAGCCGAGGCGCGTAGTGGCGGGCCCCACTGGCGCCCGTCCGTCACACGCACGTGGGAAGGCGACTATCGCTTCCACGTGGCGCCGCGGCGATACGATCGTCTCAATAATGGCAGGAAGCGAATCGACACGCCGCCTGCCTCTCCGCCAGGACTTCAGCGGCGGCTCCTCGTAGAGCCAGTCCGACTTCGGCGAAGCGGCCCAAAGACGGCGGCCGAGTCTCAGAGTCGGCGCTGAGAAGATTGAAACTGCTGAAGCCCCACGAGGAGGCGCCCGCTGGGCTTCACCAGCTTCGGGGACTACTGTCGGAGTAATGGGCCATGGGTAGGCTGACCCGGGACCCAAGATCTTTCAGGACATCGGGGTAAGCCGCGCCCCTGAGCCGCGTCTCAGCTGGCGACCTTCGAGAAGCCCGAGTCCCAGCTGGCGACCTTTGAAGAAACCGAGTCCCCAAATGGCGACTCTGAAGCAAGCCGACTCCGGGTTTGCGACCTTTCGGGGGGCCGACTATGAGAGTCGGCCCGCGACCTTTCACGAAGACCGATGTAGGGCGCGGCCCTGACGTGGCCGTCCCCAGAGCACCACCTATCGGAACCACGAGAAAAATCTCCGTGTCTCCAAATTGCGTTTGCTCTTCTCCACCTCTCTTTACTACATGTGCAATTTACTTTCCGCTGCCAATACTCTAGAATTGCATGTGTAGGGTGATACTTGACTTGATCATCATCATGAATCTGCCAAAAACTTGTCTTTATCAAAAGGCTGAATTTTTATATTGTCAAGTAGTCTAATCACCCCCCCTCTAGACATACTTTCGATCCTACAAGTCAAGACCGAGCCGCAGGCGTGCGCGGCCCGAAAGTGCCGAGTTTTGAAGAGAAGAACTCCCCCCACAGCTCGAGGGTGGGGAGAACACCGATGTAGCCTTCGCACAGAGTGGCGAAGGCGGAGAGAAGCACCACCGCGTTGGGGGTGAGGTGGTGCGGCTGCAGCTTGTGGAATTCGAGAAACGAGCGGAAGAATCCGCTCGCCGGAAGCCCCAGCCCGTGCATGAGATGCGAGTGGAAGATGACCCGCTCGCCCTCCTCCGGCGCGGGCCGGATCTCTCCCGCCGGCGCGGGACGGGCGTGCACCAGGTCCGTGCTGGGGAGGCGGCGGGTTCGGCGGAGGAACTCGATGTGCTCCGCCTCCACGTCCGAGCCATCCCACACGCCGGAGCGCGAGGTGGGGGGCGCGGCGGAAGAAGAGCTCATCGCCGGTGAGGGAGAATGTCTTGGCTCACGG
This sequence comes from Aegilops speltoides, assembly GCA_021437245.1. Classification (NCBI taxonomy): domain Eukaryota; kingdom Viridiplantae; phylum Streptophyta; class Magnoliopsida; order Poales; family Poaceae; genus Aegilops; species Aegilops speltoides. Next base: position 421,626,195 of record CM038146.1, read on the forward strand.
CAGAGGAAGAAGGAGGGCAGGAGAGCGGGGGAGAGGGTGTGCGTACATTGCCGCCCCACTCCCTCCCGCCTACTTATAGCCATGCGGGCTGAGGAGCCGAGGGGGCGGACGTGGGATTAACTGCGCCCGCGGCCCCACGCCGCCCACGATTAACCCCACGGGTTATCTGCGCAGTAATAACAATGGGGGGATGCCAACCGCCGCCATAGCGGATCCGCCGGAGCCGAGGCGCGTAGTGGCGGCCCCACTGGCGCCCGCCCCGCCACGCACGTGGGAAGGCGACTATCGCCTCCACGTGGCGCCGCGGCGATACGATCGTCTCAATAATGGCAGGAAGCGAACCGATACGCCGCCCGCCTCCCCGCCGTGATTTATAGCGGCGGCTCAGAGAGCCATCCGACTTCGGCGAAGCGCCCAAAGACGGCGGCCGAGTCTCGTAGTCGGCGCGAGAAGATTGAAACCGCTGAAGCCCCACGAGGAGGCGCCACTGGCTTCACCAGCCGGGACTATTGTCGGAGTAATGGGCCATGGGTAGGCTGACCGGGACCCAAGATCTTCAGACATCGGGTAAGCCGCGCCTGAGCCGCTGCCTCACCGGGCGACCTTCGAGAAGCCCGAGTCCCGGTGGCGACCTTTGAAGAAACCGAGTCCCCAAATGGCGACTCAAGCAAGCCGACTCGGGTTTGCGACCTTCGGGGCCGACTATGAGAGTCGCCCGCGACCTTCACGAAGACCGATGTAGGGCGCGGCCCGACGCGTGGCCGCCCCTCCGCCCACGAGGGGTGGGCATGGCTACTGATGAGCCGACGCTGGAGATCTCCGGTGAGGCGCGCATCGCTGCCATGCCCCTCGACTCAGCCACAAGACGCGATGCACTGTGCCCACGACGCCGCCTGACGGCTCAAGATCACCGGCCACCTGTCGCTGAGAAGATCAAGACGGCCGAGTGCCAAGACGGCCTCGGGAGTCGGCCTCCCTGCAGTCGGCCGCCTCCCGGTCAGGCCCCACGAGCCATAAACCAGATTGACGGGAGTGGCGACAAGTGATCGCCGACAGACGGCGGCACTGCTCCCACGACACACCCACCAAGCTGCGCCATCGAGAGGTTTGACAGTTGTTCTCAGATGTCCGCTGGACCCACCAGTCGGCAGGCCCCAGAAGCCGGCAGGAGGGACAGCGGCATGAGAGACAGACGGCTGGGGGCCACGCCCAGTCAGATTACCCTTGTACCCCCGGGGGTAGGCCTATATAAACCCCTCGGGGCACCCATGCAAAGGGTTCGGCCCTGGATAGATTTAGACACATAGCAAGGTGGGAGAGAGCCACCTAGCTCCCTCCCCGCCTCCCGATACAGCTCTAGGAGCACCTTTGTACTATCACACCATAGTGATCATGCGGAGACCCCGCAGAGCAGCAGTAGGGGTGTTATCTCCCCGGAGAGCCCCGAAGCTGGGTAAGATTCGCCGGCGTGCATGTCTGCGCCTCATCCCGTTTCCAGGCACCAGCGATGTTCTACTCTCCCCCACCATGATAAGCCACCCGTTGGCATATGTCGCATCCAACCCCCGACACTCAACGTCGGCAACTCTAGTGGAGTCAACATGCAACCATGGCCAGGGAGCGGTGGACTGTTCGAAGGATTGTCCCATAGAAGAACCTTCTCCTCAAGGACACATGGAAGACCAACAAGCATGGCCTTTTCCCAAGCCTGTTTAAGCAGCGTCTTGAAAAAGTTGGTGCAGGAAGCACCGAGTCTTGCGGCGGTGAGGACGTCGGAGCGGCGTCGATTTCTCCTAGAGGATCATCGCCCAAGGTCTCCCAGCCCGACGAGGAGGAGAACCGCTGGCGAATCCATGGGAGCAGCGACGAACCGCCTTCTCTTCGGGAGGGAATGGCGAGGAGGAGATAAGAGCGTAGTAACTGCAGGCCTCGCCCTTCCAACTGTAGATCGCTCCTCGTGAAGGGGTGAGGCTATTATTTACTACTAGTACTAGCATTATGGAACGTTATGGGATTGCATTATACCGTAAATAATAGCACTAGTAAGAATTTTTGGCACCGGTAGTAGTTTTTGGCATGGATTAAGAAATTTTGGGTATGTTTTTGCCATTTTTGTACACGCCAACTAGTGTCAAAAACGTCTTACATTATGTGATTTGAGGAGTACGATTCGTATTATAGCAAGATTAGTACTACTTTTCTCAACTAGTAGTGCGATGTAATCGTACTTCTAGTCTAGTGTAGTATAGTGCACCGTTTTGAACTCTTGAATCTCGGGCCAAGGAGCTACAGGTTGGAAGTGGAGGGTACTATCGTTCTCTAGAACCATCATTTGTACTATCAATGCAGGGGAAGTACACCTGCGTAGTGGCCTAGTGGGTACTCTCGGTGCTATATTCAGCCGCTTCTCTCACGTAGGAGTAGCTGGCCTACTCAGCCGCTCCTCTCACGCACACACTAGCAGCCTTTTTATCAGCGACGGTTACTACGGGGGCAGAACATTTGAGTTATATGATACAGCGAGACTAGGCTTTTCGCTTCCATTTGTGGAGGTGTAATGGATCTCGTCGAACTTTGTTAGTAGTTCCTTCTTTATGAATGGGATGAAGCAAAGCTTTTGCCTCCGTTTAAAAACTAAACACGTCAAGAGGAATTTCTTTTATAGTAGAGCCGATAATGGAGTGAAGTCCATGCGTGCAACGCCACAAGCTACAGAGTAGTAGTAGAGCACTTTACGTACGGAGCCATATTGCACAGTTCCCAATGCCCCGCCAGGCTTTTCCGGCTCCTCGGGCTTAATTGGGAGGCGCTAGTTTAAATATGCTACTAGCTAATGAGGAAGCTGCAAGCGAGGTGCGGCTAGGGCGAGCACGCGAGCCACGGGATGCAGTGAAGGAAAACCCGTTCATGTGGCTAGGCTGTCCAGTGCACCCAGATTGTGGGGCCGCACGTCCGTTCGACTTCAAAACTCAAACTACCCGTGTAAAATATGGCTCACAATGAAGTGTAGTAGTACTATTTTTTTTAAAGGTCGCCGTATGCTCGCCGGATCGAACCCACAAAACGAGGTATACACTCCCGCGACCACTAGTAGTACTCGTTGGAGTACAACGCAACCTAGAATCGCCTTTTGTCGCTAGTAGTATGTACATTGTTCCTTACAAGAAACCACTAAAATGCCAAGAAACTACTACCACTTGCATATGTGGCAGACTTAAGATAAGACTACCTTATCAACCATTGTACATGCTCTTACCAACAAAATTCCTCGAGTGACCTCCTACCTCCGCCCGTCCACCTAGTCATCCTCGGCCATGGGACGCAGCTACTACGCCGTCGCGTATATGAGGTCAAAACCGCCGGCGGGTGCGGAGCCCATGTTGCGGCAGCCGGATGCCAGCTTCGTCCGGCGCTTCGTGGCGCTAGCTAGCCAAGATAGCTCTGTCCACCGCTTGTCTCGCAAGGTTTGCTAGCTAGATTGGCACGGCAGCGGCGGGCGGCTTGTTTCGCGCGCCACGCCAAGCCAGCCATCCGCTCGAGTGAAGGCGGTAGGCGGCGGCTTGCTCGCTCGTGAGTCACGCTCGGGCCAGCCGCCAACCCGCAAGCGGAGGCTATCGCGGCGTCCGCCCGTCTGGCGGAGCGGCGGCCAACTCGCCATCACCGGCGCCACCGATTTAACACGACAAGATCTGCTTGAAGTAATGTTCAGGAAAAATAATGATTTGAGAGGGATAACAGGATAGAAGGTCAGATGTGGGTCCCTCGTGTCAACGGTCAAACAAAATGTATTGGTTTAAGCTGCCTCGTTAGCACGGACGTGTGGGCCAACCCTGTCATAAATGGGTTTAAACGAACCTAATCGGTAGGAGTACTAGGTAGTAGTTTTTGGCGTGGATTAAGAAATTTTGGGTATGTTTTTGCTATTTTTTGTACAACTAGCAAAGTGGCCCTCTCTTCGCGCGGGCTAGTACTTAATATAGTTTGGTTGAAATAAGTTCATATTCACCAGTTGTTTGGGCTGGTCGTGAAGTCGTGATTTTAAGGATATAAGAGCTACCCCTTTAATGTTTCGGGTAGTTATCTGGAGGCTATGTTGTTGCTGAACTTTTTCAGTGCACGGGTTAGCCTAAATATCAATGGACCGTATCATCATGCGTAATAGGTTTAACTTATGAGTAAAATCTTATACTATACTTTCTAGTCAAATTAATAATCTAGTACTCAGATCATATGTTTGTATGTGATTAATCAACTATGATACTTGTAGGTATTATAATTAGTCAGATGTGGTATCCAATGGTCCACAGAATTGATGACCAAATGTTTTATTTTGTGTTTGGGAATTGCTATGGTGCCCCTCTAAGCATTGAATTGGGCTATTAATTAAAGAGTCGTGTATTTTTAATTTAAGATATGAGTATCTTCGGGCTTAAATTTTCCAAGATTTACTTACAAAGATCTAATAGTTCACCTGATTAACGGTTAAAAGTTATTGTTTCCATTGATGCAAATGTTTCTAGCAAAGTTGAAATTTGGTGCGATGATGGAGTTATGTGGCATTACTCCTTCTAGTAAATTTGAAATTCTGGTGCTCGATTTATGATATCTGAGTCTTCCATCTATTCTTTCTATCAAGAAGGAATTGATATGGTAATTTATAACTACTTAGTCTCAAAGTAAAACAGAGTCATCTACGACAATGGCATACCCATCTTCGTGCACCTAACCTAGCTTGAAGGCGCCAGCTTCTAGGAACAATAACTATATATGTATGTCTTTATGGGAGTAGTATATGTGCATTTGTCATCGGACAATAAGCTAAGCATTTTCTTTCAAACATATGACGCGCAAATCCTCGTTATGTAGACTTCTTCTTTATCCTCTAACAATTAATGCAAATGTTCATGATTTCATTTTTTTGACTTCAAATACTTTTTTATCTGTAATGTTTTTAATTATTTTTGTTTTTTGTCCATACCAATACATGTCAGACTTAAGGGGAACGATCTAGTAAATGGTTTTTCAATGCACGATGTAGTTTGTATTTTATGCTCTAATTAGTAATAGAAATTAATAAATAATAATATTTCATATTAAAAAATTTAAATTATGTTTCATGATCTTTCTATACCTATTCATTATATATATTTATGTCTACGTATAAATAATATATAACCCCTACCTAGTGTACGTGCAGCGGCTTTAATCATTTTTTCCCTGTAAATCATTGTAAAGTTAGTTAATGCATGTGCATGTACAATAATGAAATACTTATGTTTGATAATTTTTCTATATCTCCTCATTATTTATAAATTAATAAATGATAATATTTTATACTAAAAAATTAAATTATGTTTGATGATCTTTCTATACCTATTCATTATATATATTTATGCGTACATATAAATAATATATAACCCCTACCCAGTGTACGTGCAGCTGCCTTAATCGTTTTTCCCAGTAAATCACTGTAAAAGTTAGTTAACGCATGAGTGTGTAGAACAACAAAATACTTATGTTTGATGATTTTCTATACCTATTCATTATTTATATTTATGCATAGAAATAATATTGATTATTTCTATATCTATTCATTATTTATATTTATGCATCTGCATACATAATATATAACCTCTACCTAGTGTACGTGCAGCTGGCTTAATGGTTTTTTTCCTGAAAAAACAACATAAAAGTTTGTTAACCCACATGCTTGTAAAACAACCAAATACGTGGTTGGGGAGTGGAAATAAAAAACACCTGTGTAAACTGGATTTAATTTTAACATGCGTATATGGCACAGACTCTATAATACAAAAATTTAATATCTCAGTAAATCTTAGTCATAAATTATAGATCCAACCATCAACCTAACCTTAGTGATGTGCCTAACGTGGGGCCTAAATTTTTTTTAGTTTTTTTTTCTTCTCATGCGCACATATAAAGGAAGAGTAAATGTATGCATGCATAAACAAAGGAATCAGCCCCTGTCACGTTAGATTTGCTTTTTTTAGGAAACTTCTGTACTAATACATGCCTGTCACATCACGATAGCCTTTTTTAGGAAGCTAATGCATGCGTGCATATATGTAGGAATCAACCCATATCACGTTACCCTTTTTTAGACACGAAATGTTTTTTTTAGTAATGGCAATGGTGGGTAATTTTTTTCACTAAAAACACATCTAATGGCTGTAAATGTTTACTCTGTTAAATAGATGGTTGGATGTTTCTAATTATTGTGGGATTTTCTAGACTATTTCTCTTTTTTCTGGTAAACCCATCAAGCCCTTTTTATATATAATAGATAGATTCTTCCTAGGGCTGGTTGAAAGTGGTAGTTTTTTGTTAGATACTCTACATATTGTAACTAGGAGTAAAAGTTAAGCTTTGGAAGCCAATAAGCAAGGCTAGTTACATAGTGCATATGTGTACATAATTGAAAGTAAATATCAACCATGAGTGACTAATATCTTGATGGAAAACTCGAAACTATGGAATACTAGGAAAAAAATGCATGGTTGGAAATACTAGCAATGTTCATGTCTGTTGCAAAGAATCATAATTAGAATAATACTTATTCACAAACTTGGTACAAAACACTCTAATTTTGATATACATATGTTTCAATTAGAATATATTCCTTGGACTGCTTTGGTGAGGTCAGGGAGGGATGTGGTTGGTTTTAAGATACTAATTATGGGGTTTTCTGCAAATCGGTAGACAAGTGGGATGTTGGTGAGAAAAGGCAACAACTTACCTCACAATCGTTAGATGTAGATCTAATGGTCAGAAACGACGGATGGCAGACACACCAGCATCACCAACTTAGTCTTGTGTAGGAGTACTAGCAAGATCCATGCATTGCACGGAACATCAAGATGCATTTTTTTATAAAACACTTGTTGTGATTGACCCTTGCGGGAGTAATCCCATGTGTCAAAACTAATGATACCTCGAGAAATATGAGATAAGGTGAAGAGGAGTAGGGTGTGGTGGTGGTCGGACTGAGCGGAGGCATGGGGATTGACGACGCCGGCAGCGTCCACTAGGCCAGTTTGTTCCAGAGGCTTCCTTTCTTAATTGCTCAACAATGAGGTTTGTTGGAGAGAGGGATGAACAAGGGAAGGCCTTGTCTGCAAATGTGGAGAGGGGTGTGGGTATCTTTTAGTTTAATTTCCATCCATCGGATATAGATCGGACGGTCTAAATTGCAAGATGGCACACGTACCATTATCACCACCTCGGTTTTTTATAAGAGAAGAAATATAAGTATGGAGAAACAAACGTATTATCGATACTTGCTTCCGTAAACTAGCATCTATATTCTATTCAACGCCTCGGTATGTGGGGCCTTAGCACAATGACTTCTTGACTGTGTAAAACAAAGATTTTCCCGTCGCCGACAAGGAGGAGGTGACGGCGGTGCGCTTTTTGGCTTGCTCTAGTCCTAGTAGTCATACTAGGTGGTCTAAGCACGTGTAGATTTATTCTTTTTCACGTCTCATGTTTGCCGTACTGCCACGACTATTGATGAATAGACGGTAAGTTATTCACGGGGAAACCCTTGATGAGCGTGTTTGCGAGAGAGAGAGAGAGAGAGAGAGAGAGAGACGGTGTGCGTGTGTGATATGTTAGAGACTGAGGCAATGATAACAGATTCTTTGTGTCTATGTGTGTGGAGGATAGAGAGAGACATGTACATGGGGCTTTGTGTTGTGTAACGTGGAGACACATATACATAATTAGAGAGTGAGTGTGTGAGATACACATGCGGACATGGGGAGAGATGAGGATCCATATAAATGGGTGTTTGTGCGTGTTTGTGTGTGTTTGTGCACGCGTTTGTGTGTGAGAGGGAGAGAGTGTACGTGGAGTAGAGAGACCACTGATAATGTAAACCTAGTATAAGGGAAGGGGGAATGGTGTGACATGTGTAGTAGCGGGATAGCACGGAAAGGGCTGGGGAGCAGACTATTTGGAAGAGACATCGAGTGTGTGTGTGGGAGAGGGGTGTGAGAGCGAGAGAAAGAGAGAGCTAGCGACGGAGAGAGAGAGAGAGAGGAAGAGAGGGGGCGAGAGGGGTCGTTTGTGTCCATAAATGGCGTATAGATAGGGAGACAATGTTGATGTTGTCCGAAATTGGCCTATGAACGGAGACGCAAGCGAGTCATCGTGTGTGTGATAGGGACTTCATGAGAGATCTAGAATAGATGCTGTAGAGAACAATGTGCGAAATCGAGAATGATTATACATTAGGGAGCTATGCAAAGAGTCATGACATATATGTATGCAGGGAAGGAGCTGGGGCGGGTCCGCATGTGGGAGAGATAGAAAGAGGAGAGTGGTGCACAAGGAGACAAAGTGTGCTTGTTTGCAGTGGGGGTGGTGTGTGAGGTGAGTGCGCGAGAACCACATAACTAGGGAGATAGACGTTTGGGGGCGACGTTTTGTGTGTATTGGAAATATACACTCTACATAGTGCGTGTGCTTGGCTAAGAGAGATAGCGGGAGACCTAGAGAGTGAGGGAAGAGATGTGTGCATTTCCGAGAGACAAAGTGATAGAGACCTATGTTGGGGTCCGGACTTTACAAGGGAGAGGGGTGTTAATGTGCTCGTGTGTTGGTGTTTGGGGGAGAGAATGACTTCTCTATGTGTGTGTGTGTGTGTGGTGGTGGGGGGGGGGGTTGACTTCAGATAAAGAGTGAGGTGTCTATATTTGAGGGACTTTAGCGTAATTGAGATATTGTGCACTCATGGTTGATCCATTTGTTTGACAGTTTGTACTATGAGATAACGATACTTTTCAACATGCGTGATATACCTTGATGTACCAGAATTACAAACCTAAGATTGGAATTTTGGAATTCGACTCCATCATTAGCTTTTGTAATTCATTTAAACGGAGGTACATTTTTTAAGCCGTGATTTCATGATTTCAAATTCATATATCAAACCTAGAGATATACACATACGAGCATGTTCAAACTTTATAATCATCCACTTTATTCATACACATACACATTTTTGCTTTTGTCATCATATTTAGGATAAACACATTTGGAATTTCATTTGAATTGGACCGTATGATGGTATTTGCTTGTAGTAGCTCAATGATCCATATTTGAATTGAATGGAAAATCTAAGTTTCGAGTTGGATACATTGATTTTCAAAACTTGCATATTTTTTTTGCGTGCAAAACAAACAAATTGTCGGCCATGACATCATAGTCGGCTGTACGAGAGCAGAATACTTATAATTTTAGGCACCAAAAGCTTTCAAACTTCCCGCTCACATCGAAATATCACGCGCCCGAAAGTTTAGCCCTGCGATATTCCTATTTTACCCCTGCCACATGAACGAAAAAGGGCTGCTTTGGTAACTCCATTGTTTTCCCCTCTTTGCCCCCAACATTCTTCCCCAGAGCCCCTCCCCTTCCCCTCCCCGAGCCCCCAACCACGGCAAGCCGCCGAATATAGTCCTCCGCCGCAGCGATGGACCTCACACCCCGCTGGATCTACCTTCCGCACCTTGGAACCCCCAACTGCCAACTCACCACTTCATCGGAGCCGCTTCAATGACTGGCTTGTCCACCGCTCCAGATCTCCTTGACCGCCATCATGGTCCACCGCACCGGATCTGCTTAACCGGCGCCCTCCACCACAGCGTAGGCCCTTCACTAACTCCCTCGTCCGCCCCTTCGCTGACCCTTCATACAAGCCCTCGTCCGACGCAACAGATCCGCCTCACTGAAAGCACTATACAACGCGCCCGCCGAAGCCTTCGTCCACTGCACCGGACCCGCTCCATGGACGCCATATTCAACTCCACCGGCCCTGCTTTACCGACGCCGCAGCCTCATCAGGTTATTTCAATTTGTACTCCTTCGGTTTTTCTCTTTATCGTGCAACTGTTCACTTACCACAGATGAGATTTCTTGTATGTCGACAGGCGCCGCAACCGTAGCACCGGAGCAGCTTCAGCGTCGGCAACAGCCGGCCCAAACTCAACCACAACACGAGCACCATCGACGATCCTTAGCTATCAAGTATGACAACGATACCCATACACCACCGAGAATCAGGTACTATTATCCAACGGCCGGCGCCTACGTTCACTTTCCTAGCATAAGCACCGCACCTTTGAATTTCTTCAGGGCATCATTCAATTTTTCATGAGACGCATTATTCTGCTTGCACCTGTAGGGCCATACTTCTGGCAGTGAACATGTTACATGTGTTAAATTACATACCAGTGCACATATAGTTAATATGCTTTAGTTTTGTTCTCGATGCCACTGTTGGTTCCATCGATCGCTTAGTGTTCTCTATGCTTGATTACACATCAGCAAACTAGCATGTGGTTCCACCGCTTTTGTTCGCTTTTACCCTACATTTTCTCGATGCTAGCTATTACATCACCGCTCCGAGCCTCTGCTCATTACTTGTTTGTGTGTTCTTGATCTTCCCAAGTTGCATGACTAATTTGATGCTTTATTAATTATGGGGCTGCCAACCCCATCAAGCAAAATATTTGTTCTTTTGGTGCCGCACCTCGAACAAGCATAAAAATAGACGAAAGTAGATATATTGTCGTGTATGCACACACCCTTCTTTCGTTAGTTTAGATGAACCATTGATGATCAATTCGACCAAAGGCATGCGATTAAAATTAATTTTACCTAAATAGATGGTGTAGAATAAACTCCAACAACTAGATTTGCAACCACGGATGTCGACGATATCTTCAAAGAACATTGCAACAGCAGCTAGGCTTCACAAAGAACATATGGTAAGCCGGTGTGTTTTAGTACATGTTAAATGTAATGCGAGTGGGCTGCTTTCGGGCTTGTGCTCTCAACGTAATCCTACCGAATTACAAATAGTTCACTTGTCCGCTTGGTTGTATTGCTTGATTCAATGCTTGTTTGTTGTTACGTTATACCGAAGTTGGTTAATATGTCGTGAGAAGGCTCTGCATGTACTATCGTAAAGAAATGCATGCCTATTTCATTTGAGTCCTTAACTTTTCCTCTCAACTTCACCACAAGACTGTCTTCGTAGTTTATATGAGGCCACACTGTTAAGTGCTTTCTCAGATTATTTCAACTGCTTAGATGCCTTGGCAACTTAAATATAGCGGTTGTACACTCCCTTTCAACTTTCATCTTACCATTTTAATTTCTTTTCGGCTGATGCTGCTTTGAACCATTTAAATATAGTTTGCCATGCTCGGCAATAATTCGTCCGTCGTTTACCATGTAAGCATACTGCTTGGATCATACGATAACTATCTCTTACTTATGTCCAGCGGTAACCTTTCAGGATGTCGTTCACACTAGGACACAATGTACAACCCCAGAATCTATTTGTGGAAGCAGTGCACCATCCATGTTACCAGATGGCAGCAGTTCAGAGGCAACACCGCCGGAGAGCAGTCTGAGCACAGATATTATAGTGCTTGAGGCTCTACTAGAGGCAGAAAGAGATGGTGTGTCTACCATGAATGAGGTAATCTTTATCTTGAGGCTGGAAATTACGGAATTAGTGGCACACATTATGCAAGCAACCCAAGAATTGGAGGAAGTAAGAATGTCGCATTTGAAGACGGAGGAGGTCCTGCTGTTTCTGCTATCTGAAGCCCAAGGTAATCCCAGTTCTTCTTTAGATACCAGTTGAAATTGTCATTAGATTATTGTACTTGCATGTTGTGTCATGTCTCTGAATGGATTATGTTGCAAGACCCCCTATGTTGTCCGGAATTCCATGTTGTCCATGTGTTGTAATGATCCGAATTTTTTAGGCGAGGTAATCCTTAGTACTTGTATGATTGACATAAGGTGAACTATTTTTCGTGTGAGCATATTGTAGTGGATGAAATAACTGTTTGAATCAGAGCGTATCTGAGGGAGTCCTGGACTAGGGGGTGTCCGGATAGCCGAACTATCATCTTTGGCCGGACTCCAAGACTATGAAGATACAAGATTGAAGACTTCGTCCCGTGTCCGGATGTGACTTTCCTTGGCATGGAAGGCAAGCTTGGCGATACGGATATGTAGATCTCCTACCATTGTAACCGACTCTGTGTAACCCTAGCCCTCTCCGGTGTCTATATAAACCAGAGGGTTTTAGTCCGCAGGACAAACAACAATCATACCATAGGCTAGCTTCTAGGGTTTAGCCTCCTTGATCTCGTGGTAGATCTACTCTTGTACTACCCACATCATCAATATTAATCAAGCAGGAGTAGGGTTTTACCTCCACCGAGAGGGCCTGAACCTGGGTAAAAACATCGTCTCCCTTGTCTCCTGTTACCATCCGCCTAGACGCACAGTTCGGGACCCCCTACCCGAGATCCGCCGGTTTTGACACCGACATTGGTGCTTTCAATGAGAGTTCCTCTGTGTCGTCACCTATAGGCCCGATGGCTCCTTCGATCAGCAACGACGACGCGGTCCAGGGTGAGACTTTTCTCCCCGGACAGATCTTTGTATTCGGCGGCTTTGCACTGCGGGCCAATTCACTTGGCCATCTGGACCAGATCGAAAGCTACGCCCCTGGCCATCAGGTCAGATTTGGAAGTTTGAACTATACGGCTGACATCCGTGGAGACTTGATCTTCGACGGATTCGAGCCACTGGCCGAAGCGCCACAATCATCACGATGGGCATGATTTAGCTCTTTCGCGGACAAAGGCCTCGAGGCAAAGACAAGAGTCCGCTCCGACCCTTAGCTCGGAACCGACTGCGCCGATCGAGGATGGGTGGCTGGACACCGCCTCGGGGGCTGCTACCTCTACGGCGATAGAGCCGAATACCAACCTTGTCCCTTGTGAAGCTCGTGACTCCAAGGTGCCGGACTCCTCTTCGGACCCCGAACCTTTCGCGCCCCTGCTAATCGAACCCGATTGGGCGCCGATCATGGAGTTCACCGCTGCGGACATCTTTCAGCACTCGCCTTTCGGCGACATCCTGAATTCGCTAAAGTGTATCTCTTTATTAAGAGAGCCCTGGCCGGATTATGGTCAGGACGGTTGGGATGCGGACGACAAAGAAATTCAAAGCCCACCCACCACCCACTTTGTAGCCACTATCGATGACTTAACCGACATGCTAGACTTTGACTCCAAAGACATCAACGGTATGGACGACGATGCCGGAGACGACCAAGAACCAGCGCCTACAGGGCACTGGAAGGCCACCTTGTCATACAACATATACATGGTGGACATCCCAAAGGATGGGAATGGCGATGGAACAACGGAGGATGACCCCTCCAAGAAACAGCCTAAGCGCCGGCGTCAGCGGCGCCGCTCTAAATCCCGCCATAGCAAAAATGGAGATTCCGGCACCGGAGACAATAACACTCCGGACAGTGCCGAAGACTACCCCCTTGAAAGTGCAACTAATCCCCGGGTGGTTTTGGTAATTAATAACAACATATATATCATTGAACTAATAGTTTCTTGAGAATCATTTCGTAAAGTTCATTGATATGGGTATGGCAAGGATCAAGAAGTGGACCCTCAAAATGCTAAGGCAAACATTGGCAAAAGCTCAAGACTCCATTTTTGGTTTAGTGATCCAAGATCACATTGAGTCCATAGGAAAGCCAATACTATTAAAAGGGATGAGGTTATGATGATGATCCGTTGCTCAAAGTGCTTAGTGATACATCTCCTAAACTATCAAGAACTTTCACCGCCATATACACTCATAAGTAATCTCGGTCCCACCGATATTCCAAACTCAGCCACACCGAGATGAACCACCTCAGCCATATAGCCAAACCCTAGAAATCTCGGATTTTCCGATTCTGAACTCGGTCTCACCGAAACTTGAGTTGCCAAGCTTTTGTAACCTTCTGTAATCAAATCGGTGTCACCGAGATGATGAAGTCGGTCTCACCGAGATTGGCAAGCTCTTGTCTTTACACGAATCGGACTAACCGAGTTTGTATTTTCGGTCCCACTGAAAATCCCAACGTTCACATGGTTTGAACTTTCGGTCGCACCGAGTTGTCAACTTCGGTCCCACCGAGATTGGTCAAATGTGTGTAACGGTTGGATTTTGTGTGGAGGCTATAAATACCCTCCACCCCTCTTCATTCATGGAGAGAGCCATCGAAAGAACTACCACTCCTACCTTACATTTCGAGAAGAGAACTACCTACCCTTGTGTTGAGATCAAGTTGCTCCACTCCCACCATATGAAGCTTGATCTCTAGCCTTCCCAAGTTGCTTTCCACTCAATCCTTTCTTCCACCACAGCCAAATCAGTGAGGAGAGTTGAGTGTTGGGGAGATTATCATTTGAAGCACAAGAGCAAGGAGTTCATCATCATCAACACCATCTATTACCTTTTGGAGGGTGGTGCCTCCTAGATTGGTTAGGTGTCGCTTGGGAGCCTCCGTCGAGATGTGGAGTTGAACCAAGAAGTTTGTAAGGGCAATAAGATCGCCTACTTCGTGAAGATCTACCCCGAGTAAGGCTAGCCCTCCGTGGGCGTAGGCCATGATGGCATAGACAAGGTTGCTTCTTCGTGGACCCTTCGTGGGTGGAGCCCTCCGTGGACTCTCGCAGCTGTTACCCTCCGTGGGTTGAAGTCTCCATCAATGTGGATTGACGATAGCACCACCTATCGGAACCACGAGAAAAATCACTGCGTCTCCAAAATTGCGTTTGCTCTTCTCCACCTCTCTTTACTACATGTGCAATTTACTTTCCGCTGCCTATACTCTAGAATTGCATGTGTAGGGTGATGCTTGACTTGATCATCATTGTGAATCTGCCAAAAACTTGTCTTTGCCAAAAGGCAGAATTTTTATATTGTCAAGCAGTCTAATCACCCCCCCTCTAGACATACTTTCGATCCTACAAGTGGTATCAGAGCTTTGGTCTCCATTGTATTGGTTTCCATTGCATTGACTCCATAAGCTTGGTTTCACAACCTAGGAGAGTATGGCGCCTAGTGAGGGTAATTTTCAGAGAGGTCCTTACTTTGATGGTACAAACTTTGCTAGTTGGAAGCATAAAATGAAAATGCATATTCTTGGCCATAACCCAGCCGCATGGGGCATTATTTGTGTTGGTATGCAAGGTGAATTCTTCGAGGAAGGAAAAGTTCCGGATCGTGGGCTACAACGGATGAATTGCGGATGTTGCAAAACAATGCTCAAGCTTGTGACATTCTCTTCAATGCTTTGTGTCCCGAGGAGTTCAACAAAATCAGCCGCCTTGAGAATGCAAAAGAGATTTGGGATACTTTGGTTGAAATGCACGAAGGTACCGAGTCCGTGAAGGAATCAAAGCTAGATGTTCTTCAAGGTCAACTTGACAAGTTCAAGATGAAGGAAGGTGAAGGAGTCGCTGAAATGTACTCTAGGCTTGCTCTCATCACAAATGAGATTGCCGGCTTAGGAAGCGAAGAAATGACCGACCGATTCATCATCAAGAAGATTCTCGAGCTTTGGATGGAAAGTATGACACCGTGTGCACTTTGATCCAAATGATGCCAAACTACAAGAATCTCAAGCCAACCAAGTCATTGGAAGAATTGTTGCTCATGAGATGACACTTAAAGATAAGGAAGAGCTTCACAACAAGTCAAGTGGTGCTTACAAAGCTACAAGTGATGCTCCCACAACCTCAAGTGACAAGCTAGTTTCCAATGAAGAGATAAGCCTAATGGTGAAGAACTTCAACAAATTCTACAAGAGTAGAAGCAAAGAGAGAAGCTCAAAGTCTAGATCATATGATGAAAAGAGATCTTCTAGTCGTGATCGAATCTGCTACAATTGTGGAAGACCGGACACTACTCAAATGAGTGTTCGGCTCCCCACAAGAGAAGAGAAGAATCTCCAAGAAGAAGAAGCTCAAGAGATGAGTCACCTCGAAAGAGAGAAGGAGTAGAGATGATCGTTATGAACGAAGACCTCTCGGAGAAGCAAGGATTAGGAGAGGAAAGACAAGTCATCAAGGAGATACACAAGAAGAAAACATCAAGCTCATGTAGGTGAATGGGTCTCGGCTCCGACTCCGACAATCAATCCGAGAGAAGCTATCACTCCAACTCCGACTACAGCCAAGATGAAGGTGTTGCGGTCTTGCTCTCAGATCCTCCAACTCCAACTCCTATGACTTATTTGATTCACCAAATGAGGGAATTGGAAGATGCTTCATGGCTAAAGGCCCCAAGGTATCACACCCTGAATTTATTGACTTTGATAGTGATGAGGATGACTTGCTTGGTGAAGATGAGCTCTTACATGATAAATCTAGTGAACCTAGTAATGATGAACATGCTAGTAGTCTTTATAGTCGAGAAGAGTCGAATGACAATGCTATGAAGGAGATTGAGCGCCTAACTAAAGAACTAAACACTCTTAAGTTAGCTCATGAAACAACTCAAGAAGATCATAGAGAGCTCCTAAGATCTCATGAGAAGCTACGCTTCGAGAAGCTCACTCTAGAGCAAGAACATGAGTTTCTAAAAGCAATCAATGACGATCTTCAAAGAAGAGTTCTTCATATCTTGCCAAACGACTTCTCTTGTCTAATTTCTTGCCACCTATTAAAACTAAGCATGACAAGCATAAGAAAAATTCTTCATCTAGTAGTAACAATAACCATGTTAAATCCAATATTGTTGCTTCTAGTAGTTCTCTTGATTCCACTAACAATGTTTCAAGCCAAGTTACACTTGAGTAAGAATATAGTTTATTGAAATGCATTATAGAGAAAGGTGTCTACAAGAGCCTTGCCGGAAGCAAGAACTTTGAGGAAATTGTTCGCAAGCAAGGAAGGCACCGGAAGAATCAAGGAATTGGTTTTGAGCGAAAGTTCAACGCCGAGGGTGTTGAATGGGAAGAAGGTCAATATCCCACTCCACAGTTTATTCCTCAAAAGGAGAAGTACAATCCTACTTCTTCCAATGTGGAACAAGCTCAAGATGACCTTCCACCACAAGACCACAAGCTAAAGGGCAAGGACAAGCTTCAAGAGGAGATTGATGCATTTATTGAAGCACCTAAAGCCATGGTCAAGTGGGTTCCCAAGGAAACGCCAAGTTCTACTTCGTCAAGCTCAACTACAACCCCAAGGATTCCCATCAAGATGATGTGGATCCCGAAGAAGAAGAACTAGAGAGTTCTTGAGGGTGACTCCGCCAACATACTTCACTCACATTCATTTTGGCAAAAACTTGTGCAATCAACTTCCACATCTTGCACTAGTTCATGGAGTCACAAACCCTCTTGTTGGTAAGTCAAGGGACAAGGTAATCATTGCTTTCATGGACATCATCTATTGTGTATCTCAATCTATGTCCATGGATATCCTTGTTTGTTCCTTGTGGGACTAACCCATGTAGGTATTGAAAGTGCCCGAATCCAAAGGATTGCTCCCAACTCTTGATGATCTTCATCAACATTGAGCATCCACATCTTCAACATCTACATGAAGTCTTCTACGACAACCCAAGGTTAGTTTGACCCTTTAAAAGGGGTTCTCACATCTAGGGGGAGCTTTGCTCTAAAGAATTGAGCTAAAGCATCTTCAAATGATGTGAACACATCAATGCTTTATGTAAAAGTGGTAACCCCACTTGTGCTTAAACGATGAGTATGACCTATGATCAAATGTTCTCATTTGGCTCCTAAGTCAATATACTCATATAAAGATGACCTAGTCATCGACAAATTGTGTGTTAGTTGCTAGAGTTTTTTTTTGTTTGTGCATGTTTGACACATATTTCATTTGCTATCTTATTGTGTGAGCATGTTGGATGCATGATTTTATCCATTCGAGGACATCCATTTGTTGCTTTGGTCGTTTTGATTTTTCTGACCAAATGGATGGACAAGAATGCCTAAGTACCTCCTCTAGCTATCTATGCTTTCTTGTCTCAAATTCTATTCATGCTTACATCACAAACTTTGAACAAGTCATTTTCGGACCCTCCGAGTGAGGAGCACTCGGAGCCACCGATCCGACAAAGGCTAACTTCCAAAACCTTCTAAGTGATTTCGGTCAGACCAACTCACTCAAATTCGGTCAAACCGAAAACATTTAGATTGATCTAGGTTTTCACCTCGGTGAAACCGAGTTGTGATTTTCGGCGTGACCGAAGTGCATAACTGCCCTGCAGTTATCCATCTCGGTGCCACCGAGTTTTACAACTCGGTCCCACCGACAAACAAAGGGTATATATACTCCGAGGGGCGCGCTGATTTCTACTTCAAACGTTCGCCCCACACCCCTTCTTGCTGCCGCCTTGGTCTCCGGATCGTCGCCGTCATCGCTTCAGCGCCCTCGCCGCAGTCTCCGTCGCCGCCAACGGACATCTTCTCCGCGCGCCGTTGCCGCCGAGAGAAACTCCACCAAGTTAGGGTGAGTTTCGATCCCACTCGTGCTCCCATCTCCGATTCAATGCACGTTTGGTTTGCCTATAATCTTGCCACGTTTGAGATCTTCCTAAACACCAGATTAGTTCGTTTGAACTAGATTCGAGTAAAAGTTTTAGGGTTAGGTTTCCGCCGAACACATCTCGGTGAGACCGATTTTAGATTTTCGGTAAGACCGATTTGGCCTATGGCCATTGCACTGCACCTTTCGGTCCAACCGAATTGTGCAAATCGGTGTGACCGAAATGAGGATTTAGTGAAACCCTAGTGTTTTCGGCAGGACCGAAACCCACTTCGGTCCAACCGAAAGTGGTGTGAAAGCTTCTGTTTGAACACTTCGGATTCACCGAATTTTAAAACTCGGTCTGACCGAAATGTATTCTATGAAAACCTAATACTGAAATTTGAACTCATTTGTTTGCAAAAACTTCTGCAGTTTGTGATAACTCTTCTACTCTGCCTACACCTTATCTATTCATAGGTTGTCAGCCATGTCAGATGCCAGTGACAGCCAAAACAGGTCAGATTCACCTTTTGCAGAGATTCCAGAGGCAGGCACTAGTCCTGATCCCAGCAGCTCATCAGATGATGGTGAGAGGAGTACACCAAGTAGTTTGCCTCCTGCAGCCACCAGGGCCAGAAAGAAGAGGAACTCAGATGATGAAGACTCAGATTTTGTTGTTGAGGAAGAAGTCACCTCAAAGCCTAAGAGAAAAGTTGTTGCCAAAGAGCCACAAGGTCAGCAAACCAAGAAGGGCACCAGGAAAGTTAAGCAGTCCACTGTTGCTAAGAAGCTAAGTTTGGAAGAGGAAACTACGAGCAAAGTGAAGAAAACTTCCAAGAGGAAGAGGTTAGTGCATGATGATGCAGCAAAGGAAGATGAGGATGAGGAAGCACCCCAGCCTCCTCGAAGCCTAAGCTCATGGGTGATGCCATCGTAAGGGAGCTACTTCAAAGCCCAAGCCATCTGCTCCACCAAGGCAGCTCCAAGAAAGCCTCGCCGCCAAGCCCAAGAAGACAGTCAGAACATTCCAAAGATCGAAAAGAACAAAGATGATGTGCCACCAGGTGTGTCGATGATGAAGGACCAGTTTTGCTTTGAAACTTCGTCCAAAACTACCACTTCACAATGATGCTCATCCTCAAGCCGAGAACATGAAGGAAAGGAAAGATAGAGGTCTCGGGCTATGGAGACAATCGACCCATATGCCATGAGGAGAAGAACTGCTGTTGATCCTAGATTTCACACCGAGAGCAGCAGGACTTCTATGAGACTCGGCTTGATGGACAAGAAGCCCATAGTGGCGGCATACAAGATATGTTGATTGGAAATACATTGACAGTGAAGAGCACAGAGACTTCTTTCCACATGTGCATGAAAGCTTCACTGCATGTGGTGTTGCAGACTTTGTAGGTCAGAAGTTGACCAGTTGGAACGATGAAATGATTATGCAATTCTATGCCACAGCTCATTTCTATCCAGATGGAAGGATCTCATGGATGACTGAAGGTCAAAGATTCTCTTCAACTGTTGAAGAATGGGCAGAACTTCTGCATGCTCCAGTGCAAAGAGAGGATGATGTTGATGTCTATGGTATTCCCAAGAAGAACCATGAATCTATGAAGAATATGTACAAAGAGGTTCCAGCAAAGGATTTGGGAATCTGGAAGCTCGGCTCAGTGTACTATCTCCAGGCAGGTCTACCTACCACAAACACTATATTGAGGCATACCTTGATGCCCAAGTCTGGAGATCATCGCATGATCAGAGGATACTCTATCAACATGCTGCATATACTTGATGAGAAAGCACCTTTCAAGGTGATGGACTTGATAGTAGAAACTATTAAGAGGACTGCAATGACCGTAAAGGTCGTGTGGATTTGCCCCGCATATTCAGATGCTTATCAATGCCAAGTTTGGCACGGGCACATTCTTGTTGGATAGAGAACACTTACCACCGCAGCCTCGAGCATGAGGATAATGATGTTGTGATGGATGAGGAGGACCCAACATCCGTTGAAGGTCAAGCCAAGATTGAAGCTGCCAAGAAAGCCAAAGTCGACAAGGAAGCAAAGAAGCAGAAGCAGCAGCTAAACCAAAGAGTGTTGGAGAACAGCTACTTGAAGCTACCCAAAGGATTGAGCAACGCTGGCCAGCATTGTACAGCCTCGTGGAGAGCCTAGAGAGGTGAAGACAAGATCCATGCTCGATGTGAAGTCGATCAAGTGCAAGTAATCACAACAAGCTTGAGGCAGATATTGAGGAAGCAAAGAGGAGAAGGAAGAGCTTATGCGTGAGATGCAGGATGACCTAGTCCAGATGCTTATCAACAGATCGCTCCGGTTCCCACAGACCCCGATCACTGCTATTCCAAAGGATCGACACCAGACTACAGCTTCAACACCTCCCACAGCTCCATCGGTTGCTCCAGCTCCAGCTCAAAGGACCACTCCTCCAAAGACAGACATCACCTGAAGTCTTCGCCGATGCAGCCATATCTACTCCAACATCAACCTGCACAGAGCCGCCACAGAGTCCCCAAAGTGACGCTTAGCTCTATGCCTTTTCGAACTTTTTGGTAACTTGTTGCCAAAGGGGGAGAAATTGTATAGATCATAGGACTTCGAGAGAGAGAGTTGTCGCTTTTGCTCTTTCGTTCATTTGCGGTTTCTTTGAGATACTTTTGGTTTTCGAAACATTCTGTGTGCTTGATACTACGTTTGATCCTACCTTAATGAGTGCTTGGTCGTACTATGCGTTAATGTGTGCCTAATGCTTATCATATGCTATTCCTATCTTGTATGACCATTTACTCATGTCTTGGTGATTGGGTGCATGCTATTCATTCTTATCATTTTGTGCGCTCCACCAAGATGTATGTGACATGGAAGAGTGACCCACGATCCTAATCGATTGTGCATTTGCATTCAAACGCAAATCTTAAATAATGCACAAATTTAGGGGAGCTCTTGCTTATCACATACTTCTCAAAGCGATTTATATTATTCATTGATTATATCCTTTGTCGAAGCTTTGATCTATATGTTGTCATCAATTACCAAAAGGGGAGATTGAAAGTGCAACTAATCCCGGTGGTTTTGGTAATTAATAACAACATATATATCATTGAACTAATAGTTTCTTGAGAATCATTTCGAAAGTTCAGTGATATGGGTATGGCAAGGATCAAGAAGTGGACCCTCAAAATGCTAAGGCAAACATTGGCAAAAGCTCAAGACTCCATTTTTGGTTTAGTGATCCAAGATCACATTGAGTCCATAGGAAAGCCAATACTATTAAAAGGGATGAGGTTATGATGATGATCCGTTGCTCAAAGTGCTTAGTGATACATCTCCTAAACTATCAAGAACTTTCACCGCCATATACACTCATAAGTAATCTCGGTCCCACCGATATTCCAAACTCACCACACCGAGATGAACCACCTCACCATATAGCCAAACCCTAGAAATCTCGGATTTTCCGATTCTCAACTCGGTCTCACCAAACTTGAGTTGCCAAGCTTCAGAACCTTCAGAATCAAATCGGTGTCACCGAGATGATGAAGTTGGTCTCACCGAGATTGGCAAGCTCTTGTCTTTACACGAATCGGACTAACCGAGTTTGTATTTTCGGTCCCACCGAAAATCCCAACGTTCACATGGTTTGAACTTTCGGTCGCACCGAGTTGTCAACTTCGGTCCCACCGAGATTG
This sequence comes from Aegilops speltoides, assembly GCA_021437245.1. Lineage (NCBI taxonomy): Eukaryota > Viridiplantae > Streptophyta > Magnoliopsida > Poales > Poaceae > Aegilops > Aegilops speltoides. The sequence goes on from CM038146.1 coordinate 421,648,313, forward strand.
GTCAAATGTGTGTAACGGTTGGATTTTGTGTTGAGGCTATAAATACCCCTCCACCCCCTCTTCATTCGTGGAGAGAGCCATCAGAAAGAACTACCACTCCTACCTTACATTTCTGAGAAGAGAACTACCTACCCTTGTGTTGAGATCAAGTTGCTCCACTCCCACCATATGAAGCTTGATCTCTAGCCTTCCCAAGTTGCTTTCCACTCAATCCTTTCTTCCACCACAGCCAAATCAGTGAGGAGAGTTGAGTGTTGGGGAGATTATCATTTGAAGCACAAGAGCAAGGAGTTCATCATCATCAACACCATCTATTACCTTTTGGAGGGTGGTGCCTCCTAGATTGGTTAGGTGTCGCTTGGGAGCCTCCACGAGATGTGGAGTTGAACCAAGAAGTTTGTAAGGGCAAGGAGATCGCCTACTTCGTGAAGATCTACCCCGAGTAAGGCTAGCCCTCCGTGGGCGTGAGGCCATGATGGCATAGACAAGGTTGCTTCTTCGTGGACCCTTCGTGGGTGGAGCCTCCGTGGACTCTCGCAGCTGTTACCCTCCGTGGGTTGAAGTCTCCATCAACGTGGATTGACGATAGCACCACCTATCGGAACCACGAGAAAAATCACCGCGTCTCCAAAATTGCGTTTGCTCTTCTCCACCTCTCTTTACTACATGTGCAATTTACTTTCCGCTGCCTATACTCTAGAATTGCATGTGTAGGGTGATGCTTGACTTGATCATCATTGTGAATCTGCCAAAAACTTGTCTTTGCCAAAAGGCAGAATTTTTATATTGTCAAGTAGTCTAATCACCCCCTCTAGACATACTTTCGATCCTACACCCCTCCAGCAAGATTCAGCATAGGAGGATGGAGAAGCCAGCCCTCATGAGAGGGCGGCAGACAAAGAGGTAGAGGACAATAATTATATGCCTCCCTCCGGAGACGAGGCAAGCCTCGACGACGACGAATTTGTCGTGCCTAAGGATCCCGTCGAACAAGAGCGCTTCAAACGCAGGGTTATGGCCACGGCAAAGCAGCCTCAAGAAAAAGCAGCAACAGCTTAGAGCTGACCAAGATTTGCTAGCCGACAGATGGACTGAAGTCCTTGCGGCCGAAGAGTATGAACTCAAACGCCCCTCCAAAAGCTACCCCAAATGCAAGCTGCTACTCCGATTAGAGGAGGAAGCACATAAACCTACATCACCAGCGCACAATACGGCCGACCGGTGACAGAGAGGCCTCTAGGCCCTCCACTAAAGCCATACCCCGGCGTCGCTCGAAAAGTACAAAGCCACGGGGGAATGTGCCGGACTTACGAGACATATTGGAGGATAAGGCAAGACAAACAAGATTGATCTACGGATCGTGTGGGCGCCCCATGATACGTGACGACAACCGTCACACCGGATACAGCAATTCCGGCCGAGCCGAACACAGTAGACAAAGCTCGTTTGAGCTGCGTCGCGATATAGCCCAATACAGAGGCGCCACACACCCACTATGCTTCACAGACGAGGTAATGGATCATCAAATCCCCGAAGGTTTCAAACCTGTAAACATTGAATCATACGACGGCACAACAGATCCCGCGGTTTGGATTGAGGACTATCTCCTTCACATCCACATGGCCCGCGGTGACGATCTACATGCCATCAAATACCTCCCACTCAAGCTTAAAGGACCAGCTCGGCATTGGCTCAACAGCTTGCCAAACAGAATCAATTCGGTGTTGGGAAGACTCGAAGCCGCATTCCTTGATAACTTCCAGGCACATATATGCGCCCACCAGACGACGATGACCTAAGCCACATAATTCAAGAGCTGATGAATCGCCGCATAATTTCGACACGGTTCTAACCAAGAAAAATCAAATCGCCGACCGTCCGGATGCAGAGGCCCTTGCAGCCTTCAAACATAGCATCCGCGACGAGTGGCTTGCCCGGCACCTAGGACAGGAAAAGCCGAAATCCATGGCAGCCCTCACATCACTCATGACCCGCTTCTGCGTGGGAGAGGACAACTGGCTAGCTCGCAGTAACAACCTGACCAAAAACTCTGGTAGTTCGGATACCAAGGACAGCAATGGCAGGCCACATCGCAATAAGCACAAGCGCCGCATTAACGGCGATAATACTGAAGGTACGTCAGTCAATGCCGGATTCAGAGGCTCTAAACCCGGTCAGCGGAAAAAGCCATTGAAAAGAAATCCTCCGGGCCCGTCCAATTTGGACCGAATACTCGATCGCTTGTGACAGATACACGACACCCCCGAAAAGCCAGCCAATCACAACAACAGGGATTGTTGGGTGTTCAAGCAGGCAGGCAAGTTAATTGCTGAAAATAATGACAAGGGGCTGCATAGTGATGATGAGGAGGAGACCCGGCCACCAAACAATAGAGGACAAAAGGGTTTCCCCCCACAAGTGCGGACGGTGAACATGATATACGCAACCAACATACCCAAAAGGGAGCGGAAGCGTGCACTTAGGGACGTATATGCGATGGAGCCAGTCGCCCCAAAGTTCAATCCGTGGTCCTCATGCCCGATCACTTTTGATCGAAGGGACCACCCCACTAGCATCCGCCATGGCGGATTCACTGCATTGGTTCTAGACCCAATCGTTGATGGATTTCACCTCACTAGAGTCCTGATGGACGACGGCAACAGCCTGAACCTACTTTATCAGGATACAGTGCGCAAGATGGGATAGACCCGTCAAGGATTAAACCCACAAAAACGACCTTTAAAGGCGTCATACCAGGTGTCGAGGCCAATTGTACAGTGCTCGCCACACTCAAGTGGTCTTCGGATCCCGGATAACTTCCGGGCGAGGAGTTAATCTTCGACATAGTCCTGCTCATGGCGGCTATCATGCATTGCTTTCGGACGAACCGCATGACGGTAAAATTCAATGCGGTGCCGCACTATGCATACCTCAAGCTCAAGATGCCAAGCCCTCGAGGAGTCATTACGGTCAACGGAAACACCGAACGCTCTCTCCGAACGGAGGAGCATACAGCGGCTCTCGCGGCGGAAATACAGAGCAGCCTCTTAATGCAATTCTTGAGTCCAGCTGTTAGGCGGCCGGACACCGTCAAGCGTGCCCGGAGTAACCTACAACAAGACCACCTGGCACGTTCCGAGCACGCGTAGCAATGTGGCCCCAACCCCAGCCCTCGCGAAATCACGAGACCAGTACCACGCGTACATAACTACGCTCTGGAGATACCATGGGCACAGGGGGAGGGGCACGACCAGGACATGCTCAGAGTGCGGCTCAACCACACCAGGGGCTCCCAATTGTGTCATTCTTCTTTTTCTTTCTTCTTACTCACAGGACTCCGTTTTCCAGAAGCCCCGCCCAAAGAAGAGACTCCGCCAATTCACGATGCAACAGCTAGGGAAGCAGAAAAGCTACGTCGAGTATCCAGGCGGTCTCCATTACGAGCATTATACCTGTTTTACATACCATTCCGTAGCCTACCCCTGGAGGGGGACATGTTAAATAGTCATATCCCTTGCTTATCGCACTATTTGTATCGTTCTGCTTTCATTGCAGTATTTTTTTAATAAACAATGCATCGCTTTTTGCCTATCATTGCATTCCTTTTTTATCTATATATGTTCACTTATGACATGTTGCACCCGTACGCTTTGGTACGGCCAAATACACCAAGGGCTTAAGTTCCCCAGAGTATGGTGTGATAAGTCCGAACACTTTCACAAGTGCAGCACCCCGAACTTATAGCATTATATACATCGGCTCCGAATCATGTCTTGGGTCAATAGTTGGGTTTGCCCGGCTCCCATGTTTTGGTACCTTATGTTCCGTTATATCGACTAAGGTAGCGCTGGGAGAACCATCGCGATTGTGCCCCAGCTTGAGCTGGGTTGAGCACCTCAGTGGAGAAAGATAAAACTGACCGTCATGATGGGGCGAGAGCCGGTCGCTGTTCGAGAGATTTTTTCGAGTCCCTAAACACTTATGCCACTTAGAGCGAGGAGCCGGCTTTGTCCGGCCCCAGGCATGGATAGCGCCCCGAATTCGGCCTTCCGAACACTAGGGGCTTCACCAAAATTTAATATTATAGAATTCTATGGCTAAGTGGGAGTGTTCAAGCATTATAAGTCCGTTGCCTCGTTCGTTGTGTTGAGTGCCTCCTCAAGGACCCAAAATGGGAAAAGAGCGCCAAGTTTATCCCTAACACCCCAACACTTTCATGCATGGGGCTGAAGCCAACGACTTGCCATCTCTCAAATTTGATAAACGGCTGCATGTAAGGTAATATTTTAAATTAACAAGCATTGCTTAGCGATATGAACAAGTTTTCAACAAGACAGATAACAAAATGCGAGTATACTAAAAAATTATATCTTTGGAGCATTCACCCGCTATTAGGCGGGCACCCTTCAAGACACCCTTATAATACATCTCGGTGTGCGATACTCCTTGCTCGGCGGTGGCGATCCGTCACAAGCTTCTCAAAGATCCATCTTGCCCCAAAGGCACTTTAGCTGGCAAGGCCCGACGGGCACCTTCAATGCAGACGGAGTGCTTGATGACTTCAATCCATGGACAAAGGCCCACCACCGCCGCACTGCATCAAGTAGCTCCTGTGTATGGCTTCCTTGGGCCATAGCCGAACTATGAGGCCCTTCATGGCCTGTTCGCCACCTTAGGAGCTCGACCACCGCTTCACTGGTCGCCAGGCACCGGATGTCCGCCTCAAAGATATCGAGACCGAATACCTTCTCCGCCGAGCTCCTTTCCTCGGCCGTAGAATGCGGCAAGATCGGACACATCTGCGGGACAGATTCGCGAACGCTCCTAGAGAGCTCCGAATCCGGGTAAGTAATGATAATTCACTTTTACATGCTTTTTGCATGAAGAATGCCTTACCAGCCGCCATCTTTTTTATCTCCTCAATCTCCGGAGGGCCTTCGGGCTTCGCCTTAGCGGCTTTGGCACTTCAAGAGCCGAGGCGAGCTCGACTGCCGAAGTTCGAGTCACGCCCAAACTCTCGTGTTTTTCCACGAGAACCTGGAGCTCTTGCCGCACCTCCGCCACCCGCCGCCTCCCGCTTCTCCCGGCCGGTGCGTTCGCGGCCGGATTATGCTCGCCCTGACATCGCTTCTTCAGTGGTCGCCACCTCGTTAGTGGCCCCCGCAATACTCATGTTATCCCCGCTCATTTTTGCAACCAAATCCTTTTCTATAAGGTATTATTTTAATAAGGTATTGCTTACCTTCCTTGTCCTCGAGCTGCTTGGCACGGCCGAGCTCGCTCGACCGCCGAGGCTCGCTTCAAGGCATTGACCTCCGCCGTTAGTGCGGCAGAGGTCCAGATGCAGCCTCTGCATTCCCATCTTGACATATTTATGTTAGACTCTTGCGATATCTTTTAGATCCTCGCTCGACTTTTCTTTCAACACCAAACCGAGCATCAAGGGCTACTGCCTATGCGGTACTATTTTTACATATCTTAATCACATACCTCAAAGCCTGTTAGAAGGTGGGTGAAGCTTTGGCCAGCCCGCCTTGGCGGATCGAATTTTTTCAATCACCGCACTCATGATAGTGCGGTGCTCCTCATCAACGGAAGCTCCGTTGAGCGCCTCCAGCAAATTATCCGGCGCCTCCGGTTGGACGGAGGTCACCGGTGTCGCAGTCTCACCCTTCCTACGAAGGGGGCACCCGCCAGACTCCGGAACCACTAAAGGTTCCGGTGCGGAGCCCGGTCCAAAGTCCGGAAGGTTGCCCTGCAGCACCTCCGTGGCCTCCTCCTCCTGGCTGGGCCCCTTCTGGGACCCCACCTCAGCGTTGTCTGCGTCGCGGGGGGAGGAGGCGGTCGGAAGCGAAGCGCTATTCACATCCGACGAGCCCAAGGAGCCGCTCGACGAAGCGGGGAGATCGTCCTTGGGCGGGCTACATGGTGTTATTCGCTGAAAGACATTATGCATTTAAAGAAAAATCATGAGTTATTCTCGAATCTGCACTTACAATCTCACCAGGGCTTGACCTCAAGGCCTCCTCTTCGCCATCGCTGTTGGTGGAACAGTCCGAGGAATGGTCCTTCCTTCTGACCCTTCGCCTCCTCCGCTGGGGAAGCCTTCCTTTTTTCTCTCCTTCACCGGGAGAGGCTCTTTCTTCTCCTCCTCGCTTCGCAAGGAGGAGTCCGCCGAGTCATCGGACGATGAGTACGATAACACCTGGCGTCGGGAACTCCTTCGAGTTCCCGTGGCCTTCTTCTTCGGCACCACGTAAGGCGCCGGAGCCAGCAGTTGTCGGTGTACTAAAGTAGGGGTACCTTAGTATCCCGAACTTGTGCACGGGCAGTCGCAGCGTCCCGCGGCAAGGCTTGCCGGGCGTCCGCCAAGATCCTCCGCTATTCCTATTGATGCCATTCAAGAACAAAGTGTTTTGACAAGGCCCCGGCAAGAGGAGCTTGCCGGGAAGGCCAGCCAAGGAACTTGCCGCGACGCGCCGCGCGTCCCGACAAGACCCGGCGAGCGACAAGCTTTCGGGTGCAACAAGACAACGACCGCGGCAAGGCGCTTGTCATGCGCGGTTACCACTCTGCGCCCACACTCCAATAAGATCCGACGACGTGTCGCCCCAAGATCGCTCTGGCGCGACGTGGCGGGCGGCTGCGTAGCCGAGCGGTGCGAGGTGGCAAGTGGAGATGACGAGAAGACCATCGTGGCGATCGGTGGCACCCCTAACGGTCGTTTTCAGACTGCTTAGTAGGTAGGGGCCCTTGTCCCCCGCCACGAGTTAGGTAGGGGCATCAGAGATAGCGGTTGTACCAACCCTCTTTTTACTTTTTTACCCTCTCTGCGTAAGCACTGTCGGTGACCCCTTTTAGCCTATATAAAAGGAGGCCCATGCGCACATAGAAGGGGTTCGACTCATTCGAAACTACAACACATCCACGCTCTCGAGCAAGAACATAAGAGAAACACAAAGCAGCAAGAGGAGTTTTATCTCTCCTGAGAGCTCCAAAGCTGGGTAAATCCCTCGCGTGCTTCACCTCGACCGCTTCTTCAGACGCCTCCGCCTCCCGCCGGATCAAAAGGGCCCTGCCCCATAGTTGCTCGCTTCCCACGACATCTTTGGCGCGCTGTAGGGGCGCCGAGGTTGTGCGAACCTGATCCGTCTTCGCCGCTACATCAACATCGCTATCGACATGCCACCAAGAGGAAGGCTTCGGAGGTGGCCGCCCGGCCCACGCCGATCCCACCGCCGCCGAGCAACAGCGGTGGGGTAGACGCCGCAGAGGAACGTCGCCGACGGGGACTCACATTGTCACCAGATCCAAGGACAAGGCCCCGCAAACTTCGGGCGTCAGAGATGCGCGCGCGCTTCTCTCAGAGGCGCGGGATCGACAACGCCATGGTGCTCCCGCACCGTGCTCGCGTTGGAACAAGGCTGCCGGCGGATCGCGGGACGTCAAGGCCAACATGCACGCCAAGACGCTGGCGCGAAGCGCCGCACGGTCGCTCGACGAGATGTTGCTCCTTCTAACATGTTAGAAGTTTGAGCATATCCCGCCTCGCACTGCTCGCTTCGCCACCGAAAACCCTGTAAGAAGCGCTGCTCGAGCCCAATCGCTATTAGACTACCCTCCAAATACGGACAAGATCGACGATTGAGGATTACCATCCAGAGCCTCATCGCTTTCGCTAACGGCGACAAGCCCCGCAACCAAGCACGCCGGTTGCGAAGAAGACGCCCAGCGGAAGCCGATGGCGACAAGACTGGTGGGGTGCAAAATCGAGATGTCATCGAGCAGTATGCCTCGGCGACAAATGTGCATCGCATGAGGAGGGAGGAAACTCCCGGAGAGAACGCAGGAGCGTATGATCTCGACAAGGAGGATGCCGCCCAAGAAAGAAGAATCGGAGGCGGAATAGCGTAAAGAGGAAAGCTAAGGATGTGCTAGTTGTCGAGCAGTCCAAAGAACGGAGGTGGCGCCGAGAAGGCCAAAGCCGGTGACTCCGGCGAGGCTGTGGTGGCCGCCGACAAGCAGGACGGCTCCGGCAAGCAAGACGCAAGATCCACCGCACCAAGGGCCATGATCTCCGTGCCTGCAAGAAGGTTGAGCAGCTTGTTGAGCTGCGTAAAGCTGAATACGAAGCGCCGCGACAAGGAGAAGTCCCAAGAAGGTGGTGGAGGATCCGGCAAGAAGCGTCCCACCCGGGGAGGGCGCCGCGGCAAGGCTAAGCAGCTGTAAGGAGACAGACTCTCCAGCGCCGCGACAAGGACGAAGACGAAGATGAAGATGATGAGATGGATGAGGATGAGACCGACGAGCAGGAGTTTCGTATATGACAAAGGTTTTAGGCCGACGGCGTAAGCTTCTCAGATACTTCGACCGCCAGCTCAAACAAGGTGCGGAAGTAAATGCAGCAGAACCGTCCGCTGAGTCGCGAAGCCTCGGTGGTTCAAGACGCCCATCATCTTTGATGTTGAGGATCACCCGATCGCATAATGCGGTCGGGTGCTTGCCGATGTTGGTTTCACCAACCATCCGCAACCTCAAGGTCACAAAGATGTTGGTTGACGGCGGGCCGCTTGAATTGATCTCCTCCGCGGTGCTCAAGAAGCTCCAGATCCCCGACAATAACTCAAGAGACGGGTACCTTTCAAGGAATTAACCCGGGAAGGAGCAAGCCAAAGGGGAAGATCACACTGCCGGTGACATTTGGCAGCGAGATGAACTTCAGGACAGAGAAGGTCACCTTTGACGTTGTTGATTTCCCATTGCCTCTACAATGGGGTACTTGGTCGCCCAAAGGCTCGCCAAGTTCATGGCAGCTTCTCATTATGCTTACAACGTGTTTCAAGAGGCCCGGTCCGATAAGGTCATTTCTGTCCCCGCGACAAGAAAGATGCCCTTATGTGTACCGACAAGATCTACCGGGAAGCAAAGAGTCGCAACCGAACGCAAACCACTTGTTTTTCAAGCTCCTGGGAAGAAGAAGACCAAGTCCGCAAGAGTAGCTCGATGCCCACTCCGCAAGCGCACCTCTTTGAGTGCTGCGCCACCGCCGAGGACGCACCATCGAGCTCCACCAAAGAAGTGCAAGAAGGCAAAGACAGCTTCACCGTAAACCAAGAAAGTGGTCGCCAAGGAGGACGGCAGACCGGTGGTACCTTCACCATCAAGCACGCCTCGACCCTAAATAGGAAAGCGCCGTTGCTTTCTGCTGGCGAATGTCGATGTGTTTGCATGGCAACCGCCCCGACATCCCCGTGTTCCTAGGAAAGTAATTGAGCACCACCTTGCCATCTGTCCTCACGCCGCCCGCCAAGAGAGTTAGGAAACAAGCAAAGTGGAGCGCCAAGAGTTCATTGCGTAAGAGATCAAGAAGTTGGAAGCAGCAGGCCTTGTCCGAGGAGTACTCCATCCAACGTGGTTAGCCAATCCAAGAGTCGCGGCGCAAGGCTTAAAGGGAAATGGAGGCTTTGTATTGACTTCACCGATGTTAATAAAGCTTGTCCCTAAGGATCCATTTCGCCGCCAAGATTGACCAGATTGTCGACTCCACGGCCGGATGTGATTTGCTTTCATTTTTGATGCATACTCAGATATCATCAAATCTTCATGGCGAAGAGGATGAAGAGAAACCGCATTCATTACTCCATGTGGCACGATCGCTTTGTACGGATGCCTTTCGGACTAAAGAATGCTGGTTCAACATTTGCAAGAGTAGTCAGTCATGCTTTTGAGCCACAGTTGCACAGAAATGTAGAAGCTTACATGGATGACATAGTGGTCAAGAGCAAGGATAAAGAAACTTTGATCCAAGATTTGGACGAAACCTTCGCAAATCTGCACAAGATCAATCTCAAGTTGAACCCCGAGAAGTGCGTGTTTGGAGTTCCTTCCGGCAAGCTTCTCGGGTTCTTTGTATCCCAGAGGGGGATTGAAGCCAATCCCGACAAGATCAAGGCCATTGAGCAGATCGAAGCACCGAAGCGCGTCAAGGATGTGCGAAGGCTTGCCGGCTGCGTTGCTACTCTCAGTAGGTTCATCTCTAAGTCAGCTGAGCGCGCCCTGCCATTTTTCAAAATTTTGAAAAAGGCAGGTCCAATGAAATGGACTCCGGAAGCGGAGGCTGCGCTGCAAGACTTGAAGAGATACTCGTCCTCCACTCAATACTTTGTCGCACCTAAGCCACAAGAGAAGTTTGCAGTATCTAGCGGCAACCAATCAAGTGGTTAGTGTTGCGTTAGTAGCGGAGAGGGAGGCGGATGATGAGCCAGCGATCATGCAAGCGAGTCCAAAGGATGACAAGGGGCTTCCCGACAAGCTCGATCCCGACAAGGATGGTTCTGCAGCCGAGGGAAGAGAAACAAAAGAAGATGGCGCAGCCCAGTTTATTTTGTCGGTTCCCTTCGCAGGGGCTAGATCAAAGTACTGGAGTGCGTGGTTGCTTTTCGCCTTCTCATGGCCTCGAGGAAGCTGCATGCATTACTTTCAAGCACATGAGATCACAGTTGTCACTCGCTTTCCGTTGAAAAGGATATTGCAGAATCCAGAAGCAACAGGCAGGATTGTCGAGTGGGCACTGGAATTGTCAAGCTTTGGCCTCAAGTTTGAGAGTACCTCAACTATCCAGAGCCGAGCATTGGCAGAATTCATAGCAGAATGGACACCAACGCCTGATGAAGAAACTCCGGAGACGAGCATCCCCGTCAAGGAGGCAAGCAAAGAATGGATCATGTACTTTGATGGTGCCTTCTCGCTGCAAGGCGCCGGTGCGGGTGTGTTACTTGTCGCACCCACCGTAGAGCACCTCAAGTACGTGGTCCAGATGCACTTTCCCAAGGAGCAAGCGACAAACAATACTGCAGAATATGAGGGCTTGCTTGCCGGACTTAGGATTGCGGCAGACCTTGGGATCAAGAAGCTCATTGTCAGGGGTGACTTGCAGCTTGTCGTCCGCCAAGTTAACAAAGATTATCAGAGTCCATTGATGGAGGCCTACATTGATGAAGTGAGGAAGTTAGAAGAGCATTTTGACGGCCTGCAGATGGAACATGTTCCAAGAGCTCAGAACGACATTGCAGATGGCATGTCAAAATGCGCCGCACTCAAGTTGCCTGTGGAACCAGGAATTTTTGTGCTCAAGCTGACTCAACCATCTGTAACACCATCAACTGGACAGAGCAAGAAGAGGAAGTTGGTTACTGGCGACTACTTTCCGGCAGAGCTCCCCGAAGCCGCCGCCAAGAAGGTCCCCAAGATCAACACAAAGAGTGCTGAGGAGCAGTCTGCTCCGACAAGCCCTAGGGTTTGTTTCGTTGAAGCAGACGCTCCCGACAAGTTGTGTCCCGACACGCTTGCCGGGGAGCATCATGCTCCGGCTGAATCACAGATTCTTGTCGTGGAAGCAGATGTTCCCGCAGCAGCATTTGCGCCTTTAGTCCTTGTCATTGAGCCACGAGCTCCGGCATGGGCACATCAGATCGTCTGTTTCCTTCAAACAGGAGAACTTCCCGAAGAGCAAGAAGAAGTGGAGAGAGTAGCCCGGCAATCAAGTATGTACCAGTTTGTCGATGACATACTGTACAGAAGAAGATTCAATAGAGTGAAATTGAAGTGCATTTCCCGGGAGGAAGGACAGGAGCTGTTGGCGGAGATACATGGAGGCATATGTGGTCACCACATTGGCGCAAGAGCACTTGCCGGCAAAGCTTTCCGGCAAGGTTTCTTTTGGTCGACAGCCTCCAGATGCAACCGCACAAGTAACCAAGTGTGAAGCGTGCCGCCCACTCCAAGCAGATACATCAACCAGCTCAAGCTCTCCAAACAATCCCTTTATCCCGCCATTTTTGGTCTGGGCTCGACATCCTCGGCCCCTTCCCCGAAGCTGTTCGGGGCTTCGAGTACTTGTACGTGGCGATCGACAAGTTCACGGCGGCCGGAGGTGGAAGCAAGGAGGAAGGTGACAACACAACAAGCGATCAAGTTCTCCAGTCAATTGTTTGCCGCTTCGAGTCCCTAACAGGATCATCACCGATAATGGCACGCACCACGAGCCGCACCTTCATGCAGTACGTCCAAGATCTTGGCGCCAAGATCTGCTTCGCTTTTGTTGCTCACCCAAGAAGCAACGGTCAAGCGGAGAGGGCAAACGCTGAAGTGCTGCACGGGCTCAAGACCAGGACTTTTGACAGGCTGCACAAGTGCGCAAGAAATTGGATCGAGGAGCTGCCAGTGGTTCTTTGGTCGATCAGAACGACGCCAAATCGAGCCACATGCCGACACCTTTTGCTCGCTTCACGGAGCAGAGGCGCTTCTCCCCACGGAACTCAGATACGGATCGCCTCGAGTGCTCGCTATGATGAGTTTGAGCAAGAGCAGCTGCGGCAAGATGACGCGCTGCTCCTCGAGGAGGATCGCTTCAGTTCTTTGACGAGCTGCTCGCTATTAAGAAGCTTTGCGCCGCTACCACAGCCGCAGTTAATGTCAAGTTTCGAGGAAGGCGATTTTGTTCTTCGCTGCTCAATCCGCCAAGAATTCCAACAAGTTGATGCCAAAGTGGGAAGGCCCTTATCGGGTGAAGCGAGTCACTAGGCCCGGCGCTGTCCGCTTTGAGACCAAGATGGCTTTCCGTGAGCAACTCTCGAACATAGAGCATCTTCGTAAGTTTTACCGATATATGCGGTTGCCGAACTGCTGTTCCGCAACCACCTTTTGTACAAGCCTTGCCGCTATTGCATGTAACCCTTTGTACAAAGCCGGGCGCAGATCCCGTGCATAAATAAAGATCATATGCTCAACACATGTTGTCAAATTTCATGCTTTCTTTCTTTTTACATGCATTATCTGACACTTTGTGCAGCACTTGCCCCCGGTAAGCAATAACGAGCCTTAAGGCTCCATATCTCTATTTTCTCTTCTTTCTTTTGCTCAAAAAGAAGGTTCCTCCGCCCACAAGTTCACCGGGGGGAAGGAGAGGATAAAGGTGTGGACCAGCGCCGCTCAAAGAAGTATAGCCTTGCCGACGCAGCATTTACGTAAAAGCTAAGTTGCCAAAGTTTGAGCACAATCAGTTTTTAAATTTTTAAAGTTATCCTCCTTGAATGATCGTGCTTTGTATGGAAAACCTGTGCACGGAGGAACCAACTCGTGGCTAGTTGCGCCCTTACTTTGTTTCGAGTCCACTCAACAACGAAAGTGTGCTGCGACTAGTTCCGACAAGGTTTCTTGCCGGAAGCAACACCGCCAGCAGGCTGCTGATGTTCCGTGACTCAGCCATGACAAGGGTGCTCAGACCGCAAGTTTCCCTAAAAGCGTAGGGTAAAAACATACAAGGGATGGAATCAAGTAAAGGAAATAACATAGCAAATATTACCCAGAATAAAGTTATATTACAATAATGACTTGCCGCGCTCTAAATAAATTGTTCCCATGACATGTTTGGCAGCGGCAAGAAAAAGGAGGAAAAAGGCAGCCTAATATACACGATCGCCGTCGGCCCTTCTGACTTCATTCACCTTGTCCACAATAGGTGCGACAAGGGGTTTGAGCTCCGCAAGATCAACACCTGCCGGCAGCTTCTTGAGAACGTTGGTGAGGTTGAGAGTTGGATTGCGGAAAAGCACCTTCACCAACACCTTCTCCAAGACTCTGGCACAGATGGCGCGCGACTCGTCAGCCAGCTGCTTTGGGATCCTTTCCCGAGTTGCCGGAGAGCCGCCACCACGCCTTGAAGAACAGAGTAAGCTTGGCGCTGGGCTGGAGGTTCTCGCTGGAGTACCAAGCCCGCCAAGTCCATTGCGCGCCTCCTCGTCGATGGTGGCAGCGATGTTGACGAGGCCTTCCGTCCAGAGCTCCACCGTAGCCCTGAAGGTGTTTTGAGTCTCAGCGGCCCTCGTCAGCAGCTCCTCGTTGCCCTTGATCTCTTTCTTCAAGTCATCTTCTCGCCTCTTGGCACCATCCAGCGTTTCCGTTAGTGTGGCCAGCTTTAGCTCCAGATCAGCATTTGAATCCTTGACGGCGTTCAGTTCCTTGACCTTGTCGGCGAGTTGAACTTGCAGATCGCCATGAGCAAGGGCATCCTTCTCGCGTTCGCACTGGAGTGTGGCAAGCTCCTCATTCTTCCCTTTCATATCAGCCTCCAGCTGCGTCACCTTCACCTCTAATTCCTTCTTGGCGGCCTCAGCAGCTGCGGCAGCATCCTTCGCTTCCTTGAGCGCCCCGCCAAGTGATTGCTCCCGTGCGGCAAGCTCCTCCTCGTGGCTGTCCAGGTTAACCTTTTTCTGCGTCAGTTAACCTTCCCACGTGGACAGCTCCTCGGCAGCGAGCCTCTGCTGCTCCTTGGCTTCAGCCTTTTCAAGGATGAACGCCTTCTTCGCCTCGACAAGCTGCGCCCTCTCCTCAGCAATAGACCGGAGGGCCTCTTGGTTGCGGCTCTGGAGCTCCTCCGATGCTTCTATGTCAACTCCTGCTATGCGACAAGCGCTTCACGGATTCCAGCCGCTTGCGGGCGCGGTAGAGCATCACTAACTTCCCGAGCAATCGCTCCTCCTGACTCGCCGCTGCTGCTTGCATGCTGGCCGACCACTGCCAGCCCAACAGAGGCGAGCACCTCCCCGTCAAATACCTCTCCTTTGACCGGCTCCCTGGAGCTCAACGCCCAGGGAAGCTTGATATAGACGCCCTCGCCAGCCTTCAAGTAGGCGCCGGGCTGGGGCTCTTCGGAGCCCGGTGCTGCGTCAGCGGCAGAGGGGTCGGCGGTCGGTGCAGCGCCTTGCGCTCCTGCACCCTCCGGGTTGTCAGTGCGATCACCGGACCCCTCGCCAGCTCCAGGGCCAGCAGCCTTGGCGGCTTCCTCGTCGGCGGGGTCATCAGCGCCGGCCTCCTCTTCAGTAGCAGCGGCATCACCAGTATCGCCGCGCACGTTCTCCTCGCCGGTGGCCTCGGTCTCCATTGGCTCCGCGGAGGGAGGATCTGAAGGCAGGAAAAGGGGAGAAAAAGTCAAGCAAATGTCCAAAAAGAAGATCAAAAGAAAAACCCAAGGGAAAATTTCCGACAAGGAGGGTTACCTGTGCTGGGCTCTGTGACCCCGGGCTCCACCATGGGAGGCTCGCTGGTCCCGCCCCTCGCCGGGGAACTACCCCTTGCCGGGGACCTCGCCCTTGCCGGGGAGCGCTCCCTTGTCGGAGAATCACCCCTTGGCGGCGAGTCGGCAGACAAGACTGAGCGGCTTCGTTGTTGCTCTGATGGGCCTGCTCGCTCCTACACAAGCAAGTCAACAGTCAAGATACCAGCAAAGAAAAGGGCACTCATGCACGCCCCACAACAGGAAGTGAACAAATACTTACGCTGGGGGCTGTGCTGGGGGCTGCTTCGAGGAGAGGGTGCCGGGTCCGTCAAGGTGGTCTCGGACGTGTCCTCTGCCATCATAGCGGGATCGTCCTCGATGACAACCACGGGGACATTGGCCCTCTTCGCCGCTCTCTCGGCCAGAGTCCTGAAATGGAACAAGGTTTAGAGGGAAGCAGGTCAGATGCAAGACAAGAAACAACAACAATCGAAGAAATGCAAATACAACAAGGAGAAAGTCTTACTCTTCCTCCTCTTCTTCCTCCTCGTCGGAGCTCAGCGCGGAGAGGTCGAAGTCTGGTACCCTTTCTGCGCGGTGAGGCGGAGGAGTAGGCTCCCTTGGACGCTTGCCGGGAGCTGCGGCAGGATCAGGCGTGGCGGCTCGAGAAGACCCCACCCCAGTTGCCGGCGCGGCATGAGATGCTCCCGTGGCAACGGTACTTGCCACGGTGGAGCGTGTCCCGCGGCGCTGCGGCTGTTAGCCCGCCTGCCGCCCTGTTGTCTCTCCAGTCCTACGGAGGCGCCTTCTTGGCTACGCTGGGGCTGCGCCTGCGGCAAGCTGCTCGAAGATGGCTGGCCACTTGCGCCCCCGGCGGGCTCGCTTGCCTCGGCCTCGGGCTCCCCCTCGCCAGCGACCTCCCCGCCAAGGTCCTCTCGGTCGGCAAGGCTTGCCGCCTCGGCCGCCTCTGCCTCCTCCAACGTGAAACCAAGCTCGCCCGCAGCGGCGGCTGCCGCCACCTCTTCGGCCCTGGTGGCGATGTACCGCATCTCGTCGTCGGTGGTGTCGCGGGTGAGGAGCCTCTGCTCATCGGCACGGACTGCTACCTCCACCAAGCTGTCGAAGAACTGCCGCACGACGTCATCGGCGGGCTCTTTCCAAGTTGGGATAATCCCGTGCGAGTCGCACTCCGGCATCATTGCACGGGTGCGATCAAGCTGGGAGTTGTTGCACAGTGGGATGACGCCCTGTGGCAGCCTAAACCACTCCGGATGGTTGGCGTCGTGCTTGAATAGCTCCTTGAGCATCCCATCCAACTCCAGAACAGTGAAGTTGAAATTGAGGCCTGGGCGCAGCCTCATGATATCCGCCGGGCCGCCAAACAGCCAGGCGGGCCTCCCCCTCTCCTGCAGGGGGGCGATGCGACGGCGAAGGAAGTCCGCGCCAACGGCCCCTAGGGTGAGCCCAGCAAGCCTGAGCCGCAGGATCCTGGTGGTGGCGATCTTCAGCTTGGCATCGTCCGCCGCCAGGGCGCTCCAGTCGCCGCCGCGCACTACTCGGGTTTGGCGCAAAGTGGTGAATGGCTGCGGATCTGCGTCAACAATCCAGCACCATTCAGCCCTCCACTCGTCCCATTTGCTGCGGAGCTCCCCCTCCAGATACACCTCCTTCTTGCCGACCCTTGAGATCCAGGAGACCCCGCCAGCCAAGGGCTCTCCTTTCTCGACCCGGGGAATGAAATAATGGAGGAAAAGGGCGATGTTGGGGTGGATTCCGATGAAGTTCTTGCAAAGATGCGTGAAAACCGCCATTGTCAGAACGGCGTTGGGGGTGAAGTCAAGGAGATGGAGCCCGTACGTATTCATGACGTCGCAGAAGAAATCGGAAAAGGGCGGGCAGAGCCTGCAGTAGAAGAACACTGGGAAGAAATGATACCCTTTTGGGCACCGCTTCGAAGTAGAGGCTTCGGCAGAGAGCACCGGCGTGCGCGGATGCGCCCGCGTCTCCGTCGACCAGAAGAGATAGAACTCCTCCTGCAGCACCTTTGGGGTGAGCTCGGGGACGAAAAGTGCTCGCTCCTTGCGCAGCGCCTCGAGCCGCAGCGCCTCGGTCGACTTCGCGCTCTTCCCGGTCTTCGGAGCCATGGTGGAAGCGGTGGGGGAGCGCGGAGGCGTCGGTGGCGACGGCGGTGACGGGCGATGGAGCGCTACTCTCTTTCGGCTTGGGAAGCGGAGGGGAGCGGCGGAGCTTTCTGAGGAAGAAACCGCAAGTAGCGAAGGTGGGGGAATGGCCCTGTTTCCTCTGCTTATAAAGAGGAGAGGCAAACATTACGCCTTTCTCGATTTAAGAATTGCCCACAATCTCTCCCACGACGCCGCGTTTGACGCGTGCCGTTACGGGAGGGCGCGGTGGATACGGAGTTAGATTTGGTGTGGACTTAGGCCGCATGTGCCCGTGCCCTGTTTTGGGCCTGGCCCAATAGCGCTCGGCACCGTGTGTGGCCCAGGCCCGGGGGCTCCTGTCGGTGTACTAAAGTAGGGGTACCTTAGTATCCCGAACTTGTGCACGGGCAGTCGCAGCGTCCCGCGGCAAGGCTTGTCGGGCGTCCGCCAAGATCCTCCGCTATTCCTATTGATGCCATTCAAGAACAAAGTGTTTTGACAAGGCCCCGGCAAGAGGAGCTTGCCGGGAAGGACAAGGCCCCGGCAAGAGGAGCTTGCCGGGAAGGCCAGCCAAGGAACTTGCCGCGACGCGCCGCGCGTCCCGACAAGACCCGGCGAGCGACAAGCTTTCGGGTGCAACAAGACAACGACCACGGCAAGGCGCTTGCCGCGGCGAAGCCACCACTCTGCACCCACACTCCAGCGCATCCGACGACGTGTCGCCCCAAGATCGTTCCTGGCGCACGTGGCGGGCGGCTGTGCAGCCGAGCGGTGCGAGGTGGCAAGTGGAGATGACGAGAAGGCCATCGTGGCGATCGGTGGCACCCCTAACGGTCGTTTTCTGCACTGTTTGGGCGACCGGACGGGCATTAAATGCCCTTGTCCCCTGCTGTCAGAGTTAGGTAGGGGGCACTATAGATAGCGGTTGTACCAACCTGTCTTTTTACCTTTTTACCCCTCTCTGCGTTGCCACCTATCGGTGACCCCTTTTAGCCTATAAAAAGGAGGCCCATGCGCACGTAGAAGGGGTTCGACTCATTCGAAACTACAACACATCCACGCTCTCGAGCAAGAACATAAGAGAAACACAAAGCAGCAGTAGGAGTTTTATCTCTCCGGAGAGCTCCGAAGCTGGGTAAAATCCCTCGCGTGCTTCACCTCGATCTGCTCTTCGTACGCCCTCCGCTCCCTGCCGGACCGAAAAGGGGCCCTGCCCCATAGGTGCTCATTTCCCACGACAGCAGTCCCGTTAATCGGGCATCCGCTGGGTCTTCTGGCAGGGGAGCCGGACAGTTAACCTGCCCGGACGTCTTCTACCAGGCCTGTTAAAGGTGATGGGAGTTTAGATCCCGCATGGAGTCAAACTATGAAAAACAAGTGTCCCGTAAAGGGTGGAATAGCTTACCTCGCCGGCTGGACGCTGCGAGCTGAATCCGCGATCTTCGGTAGCGGATGCGGGAGCCTCGACACCCTTGAACAGCACCTTCCAGGCATCTTCGTACGTAGTGTCAAAGAGCCTGCTTAAGGTTTGGTGTTGTGCCGGATCAAACTCCCACAAATTAAAAGCCCGCTCCTGGCACGGGAGGATCCGGCAGACGAGCATGACCTGGACTATGTTGACAAGTTTGAGCTTCTTGTTCACCAAAGTTTGAACGCAGGATTGGAGTCCGGTCAGCTCCTCCGAATCACCCCATGATAAGCCCTTCTCTTTCGAGGAGGTGAGCCGTGTGGGGATGCCAGATCTGAATTCGGGGGCCGCTGCCCATTCAGGGTCACGCGGCTCGGTGATATAGAACCACCCCGATTGCCACCCCTTTATGGTCTCCACAAAGGAGCCCTCGAGCCATAGAACGTTGGGCATCTTTCCCACCATGGCGCCCAAGACTGGCTTGGCGGCCGCCCACTACCTTCGGCTTGACATTGAAGGTCTTCACCATAAGTCAAGTGGGGCTGGATGCAGAGGAAGGCCTCGCATTACCCACGATGAACGCCGAGATGTTGAGGATGAAATTCGGGGCCAGATCATGGAAATCCAGGCCATAGTAGAACATGAGCCCCCGGACAAATGGGTGAAGTGGAAAACCTAGTCCGCGGAGGAAATGGGTGAGGAACACCACCCTCTCATGGGGCCCGAGGGTGGGGAATAGCTGCCCCTCGTCGGGGAGCCGATGCGCGAGGTCACCGGATAAGTATCCGGCCTTCCACAGCTTTTTGATATGCCCCTCCGTGATGGAGGAGGCCATCCACTTGCCTCTCGCTCCGGACATGACTGGGGAAGGTTGAGGCAAGATGTGCGGGCTTGGGCGTTGGAGCTCGAGTGCGCAGAAATGGATAAGCAAGGGAGGAATAAGGCGTAGGTAAAAGGTGGATCCTTATCCCCTTATATATGGGCGGACGAAACTATCCGTCCCCACTAGCCTGGTAAAACTCGCTTATCTCCCAAGCGCCGTAATCAATGGCACGGTTGGGTTACCCACGCCCGTATTGATGAGAATCCTGGAATAAGGGGACGCGATCTCTGCTTTGACAAGACATGCCAAGGAAACCGCTTCGCTAAACGCGCTGAGGTGGAACAATAAAGACAATTCGAATAAAGGCCATGGTGTGACGTCATGCCACGAAATACGTCAGCAGGTTGAACTTGTGTAAATATTATTCTCTCTACGATGGTATGTGGAACTTATTTTGCAGAGCCGGACACTATCCTGGTGTTCAAAATCTTCTATGAATTATTTGGAGGAGGAACCCGCCTTGCAATGCCGAAGACAATATGCGTGCCGGACTCATCATCATTGAAGCCTGGTTCAGGGGCTACTGAGGGAGTCCTGGACTAGGGGGTGTCGGGATAGCCAAACTATCATCTTTGGCCGGACTCCAAGACTATGAAGATACAAGATTGAAGACTTTGTCCCGTGTCCGGATGGGACTTTCCTTGGCGTGGAAGGTAAGCTTGGCGATACGGATATGTAGATCTCCTACCATTGTAACCGACTCTGTGTAACCCTAGCCCTCTTTAGTGTCTATATAAACCGGAGGGTTTTAGTCCCTAGGACGAACAACAGTCATACCATAGGCTAGCTTCTAGGGTTTAGCCTCCTTGATCTCGTGGTAGATCGAGTACTACCCATATCATCAATATTAATCAAGCAGGAGTAGGGTTTTACCTCCACCGAGAGGGCCCAAAACTGGGTAAAAACATCATGTCCCTTGTCTCCTGTTACCATCCGCCTAGACGCACAGTTCGGGACCCCCTACCCGAGATCCGTTGATTTTGACACCGACAGTATCCAACCTACTGAATTCAAAGATCACGACATTTCTAAATCTTAATCATATATAAAGGTGGAATAAATCTTTGTTGTGGTTTTGAAGAAATAAATAACAAAACCTATAATTATCTGTGGATATTCGTAATCGAATACAAACTGGATTTGAATTTAGTTTGCCAGGTCCCAGGGGAAACGTGAATGCTAATTCTCCCAAGTTTTGAACGAAGCGGCTAAACACCCACTATAATTTGTGGGCTTCCTGAAGCAAGTGTTTGCAAGATGAAAATTACTATCTACCCGTGACACTTGACATCCTTATCAACCGGATATACACTGCTGTCGATAGGGGTAGACTAGTAACTTCAGCCAGACGTGACACGATGACCTCTGAGCCCATTCAGACACGGTGGGCGCCAAACGTTGGCGGCAAAACACATTTGATTGAAGCTCGTCCGAAAGACATGTGTATCTTCCTCCATTTCCCCATTCATACACGGTGGGCGGCAAAGCAAACTCTCCTCGTCCGAAATCGATGTAGGCTAAAATTTTAAATAGGGCAGATGTGTAACTTCCCTCATACGTGACACAACCGCCCCCGTTCATACACCGTGGGCGCCAACCGTGGGCGGCAAAACACCCTCTCCTCGCCCAAAATAGTTACCGACAAATATTTGGGAGATGCGAGATTACCGTCCTATCCCCAACCGACGCGATGTCTGAAATTTTAAACGGGGGTAAGTTCGTAACTTTCCCCCCTTTCAGAGAAGCGTGTCCCAAAGTTTGAGATCGCCCCCCCTCCCCTCCATTTCCCCATTCATACACCGTCGGCGGCACGACAACCTCCGCACTGCGGCCAGCCTCCTCCGTCCGTCACCCCATCCTCCACCTTGCCGGAGCCGCTACCCCTACCCCATCGTCCACTGCAAGAGATGGACGTCTCTCATCCACGACGCTGGACTAGGATCCTTTCATCGCCTCCTCTCGCTTCATCGGAGCCGTCGTCCACCTTGCCATTGCCGCTCCTACGACCGCCTCGTCCATGGCAACATGATATATCCCCCGACCCGGCCGTCTGCCATCTAAAGTGTTCTTCCCTGACGCCGACAGCCATCGCACCCGCAGCACCCTCAACGTAACAGCATAGGCCTACACGGCGTCGCAAGAGAGGTGGTACTCTTCCATATGTGCTTAAGTTATTGATCTCACCCGGAAAATAGATCGTAATTTGTTTACTGTACTTTTCTTGTCCATACCAAATCATAGTGGCTAGTTGAAAGCAAACATTGGTTGCGAAGTAGCTTTGTCCGGTTTGCACCTTCAGATCCGCCATGGCACGGGCACTATACTCGTAAAGCTTATGGTTTCCCCCCTTTATATTCACTACCATCATTGTAGGTGCTTCGTGTCGTGCTAGCACTGCTCCTCAAGTCCTCAACCCAAAGCTTACGTGTTGAATACGAATCGATATGATGCTCATATCACTAAAACAGAGAACGCTTAATTGGTCACCTAATGTTCCTATATTCGCTTCAAAAGCATGTGCGCCACCCATCGGTCCAGCCGGTTCCACTTTCCTGATTTTTCTCTTGATGCTTAGGGTTTTCCCCTTTTATCTACTCTACTATGATCTCCGTAGGTGCTTTCTGTCGTACTAGCATTACTCCACCCTTCAAGCTAAACAACACAACACTCAGAATTCGAAAGCTTAGTTGTTCAAATATGATTGTGATATGATACTGATATTAGTTAACTGACACATTTAATTGGTTAGCTAAAGGTCCCACTTGAGTTTCCAAATGCATGTCGCGACATATAGAGACACAGCATAATTGCATGTCTTTGTCACTTGTTGACTGTACTTTCTTGTCCATACCAAATCTTAGTTGTTATTTCAAAGCAAACATCAGTTGCTAACTACCCTTTGCACGGTTTGCAATTTCAGATCTGCCATCCCACTGCCACGGTCAACACTGTACTGATCATGCTTATGTTTTCCCCATTTTATGATGACCACAATCAGCCTACGTGGTTCGTGTCGTAATAGCACTGCTCCACCCATCGAGCTAAACAAGCTTAGTTGTACAAATTCATATCTGATATTATTGCTGATATTAGTAAAACTGAGAGATGTTTAATTGGTTAGCTAAATGTTCCTACTTTAGTTTCAAATGCATGTGAGCCACATATGGAGAGACCGGAAAGAATAGTATTTCTCGTGCTCGGTTCATCATGGGTGGCCAACCGACATTGTATTGAAACACTTGTAATATCTTCAATCTGCTTGCTCTTCCGCTCTTCTTTAAGATGATACTCTTCTCTTGCGGTCGATCGTCAGTCGAGTTGTTCTCCTTAGTATATTTTGAATCATCAGTCAGTCGACTTGTTCTTCTTTACTATATATTGAAGCTATCATCTGCGAAGTGTCATCACTTCTGGAGCTCTCATATTTTGAGTAGTAGGCCACATTATATTAATGCACACAACAAATTATAGCATGCATGTCATCTTTTAAAAGAATTGCAGAGATAGCACAAAGGGGTTTATAGGGAGGTAGTATTGGATTAGAATCACTTCTGCATTACAAAGAAAATCTCACTTGTTTTTATGTTTTCATGCATGTCAGATATTGAACATTATCAAAATGAACATGAGAATGGGCGCATGAGAGGAATATTGCGGAGGATCCACTGGCTAACAAACTTGGCATGGTGGACGATGGCCTATCTTATTCACCCATCAAGGTGCTTTCTCTAACTTTGCAAAGTTGTATTGGTCGCACATATTTTGCATCCGACCTCTTGCATTTCTTCTACTTTGTTACACCATCTGCTTAGTTTAAGCATCATATATCAGTATATGCCATAACTTTCCATTTTCTGTACCTATTCCATGTGTCGTCACACTATGTTTTTCCAGTCAAATGTTGTTCTTTCATGATAGGTGTCCAAAAGGAAGAGGGTGAGTGCAGATCCTCAAGGAGTACAAACTAGATATTTGGAAAAGGTAGTGGTACCTGTTAAATCAGGTAGATCAGCAGCCACAGAAAACACAGGCCCAACTATACCACACTTTACCCCTACTCAGTGGCCAAACCCCTATTAGAACTGCTGGGAGCCCAGCGTCAGGTACTGTCTATGATATCAATTCAAAATTTGAACTCCTAAATTTTTGCTTGCCTTACCTTCTCTCTTGTATGAAAACTAATTTTAGACGAATCTCCTTGCTCAAAGGATCATACGATCTCAAAACAATAATGGGCTCTACATTGCTCTTGTTAGTACCTCTCTCCCTTTTGCCTTGTAACGCTGTACTTAATTAATTGCTATTTGATTATGTATCACCAGTCTGCACCTGAGCTTCATTATCCTCTGTTTCTTCCAATATTATTTGATCTATATTTACTCTTTGCAAAATGTAGAATAATGGCAACGCTTATAAAGAATTTTCTTTGGGGAATTTATTGAATTATCCTTCCATCAACATGGAGAAGGGCTTTGTCCAGCCCGTGTTAACATGTAATGTAAGTTCATCCTTCTCAAGCCTTCAAACTTTGTTCTAGTATAGATTTGGATAGGCATCATTGCCTCCTTCGCTGTTTGCTTTTTTGTTTACATCTGATTGATGTTTGCAACAACTACCAGTTTCAAATTGTAGTTGTAAAAACATGTTCCTTATGCAGAACAGATCCATTTATTTGCTTATATAATTGTGAAACCTGTTACGTGTCTCCTTGTTTCTCTTTTAGAGTCGTATCTCTTACGCCAGGCAGAACTTTAGGGAAGATAGTGAGCCAAACCATCTTGAGGACAGCGAGATGACCCCAAGGTCCTGTCTTGATGAAGACAGTGAGTTGAAGCCACTCACCAGCAGGTGTGAGACAACCTCTGCAATGCGCCTGCCTCAATCGATTCGACTTCTTGGCCTCAACTTAAAGCAGAAAGGCTTGCTTCAGCTCAGCTCCGACTTGAAGTCAAAGATGCAATGAAGATGTCAGAGGACTGCCGTGCGCACCATCATGCCTTAAATCTAGTGTTGATGCATCTATCGTTGACACAACTGAGGTCTACTCAGCTTCTTCAGCTGTTTGGGGGGCCCGACCTGGCCAGGCCTAGTGCCTTCTAAAGTTCTCTCAGTTTTGTATATTCTTTTGTCGTAGCGTTTATTTGCAATCGGTGGCGAACTTTGATGCCCAAAGGATGTAATATGTGATAGCCGTGATAGCCTAGCGTAAGTTGCTTGCTTATTTATTTCCTTGTTGTCTTGTTTATTTGTTTGCTTGTAGTCATTGCGGTTCTTTTTCCACGGTTTGCTAGTGGCTGCAATAACCTATTTTTAAAACTAGGCCACAATAACCATGGGCTAATATTTATGTAGTGACCTTGGGCCTCCTACGGGTCAGAGAAACGATGGGCCTTCTACGGGCCATAGAAACGATGGGCCTTATACGGGCCGTAGAAACAATGGGCCTTCTACGGGTCAGAGAAACAATGGGCCTTCTATGGGCCGTATCATCAATGGGCCTTATACGGCAAGATGATCGACACAAACATGGGGCAATAACAGGCCGCATTATGGCCGTAAACGGGCTAGAGTTGGAATCGTCCGTTCATGGGCCGACCATAATGTGCCATCGTTAATAGGCCGTATTTAATGACGCTATGAAAACGGCCCAACGTGTTAACGGACCACAAACGGGCCGACTGTAACCACGGGCTGAATTTGGCCCATAAGCAGAAAATGAACAGTAATGGGCCGTAAGTAAATGAAGCTGGAAATGAGCCCAAGAATAAATGGGCTCTGAGAAGGCCAAAAGATAACATAGGCTGGAAACGGCCCAACGGAATAACGGGCCCTTAATGGGTATAAAGCGATACACTGTTCATTACGGGCCAGTTTCACCACGGGCCGTTAATGGGTGTAAAGTAAAACACTGTTCATTACGGGCCAGTTTCACCACGGGTCGTTAATAGGCCAAGAGTTACATAGGGCCTCATATGGCCCGAAAGACGTCATGGGCCAGAAGTGAAAACGGGCTGGAATCATATTGGGTGGCCCAGATGACGCTACCGGGCCTAATTCGTGTAGGGCGTAACGGGCCTTGGGTTAGCGGGCTGTAAATGGGCTATATTCGAACAGGCCGTTAACATACTTTACATGGGCCGGCCCGCCACCTTTTGACCAAGTCAAACGGGCCGGCCTTTTCATAGGAATGGGCCTCTGTTGGGCCATGCCACGTGTCGACGTATCATAGGCGCCTTCTGTCCAATGAGTGGATGACATCTGTCCCAACGGTGAGCCGACACGTGTTTCCTCCAACCAATGATGATTTTACACGTGGAAATCCCCATTGGTCGGGGCTGTTAACGGATTATCGGATCCAAAACCCGACCCGATAGCTTAACGGCGTTCCGTTACGGTGGAAGCCACGTGTCGGTCACCCTTGACGAAAGCACTTCTGTGACGCACGATTTATCGTCATGGAAGTGGACACTTCCGTGATGATAATTTTGGTAATGTCATGGAACACTTCTACGACATCACAGGTATGACTATCTTGATTCTGTCATAAATTTGTCATGGATGTACATGCATGACAAAAAACGCGACCTACTGTGACAAACATGTATAATCACGGAAGTGTATTTTTTTGTAGTGTGGGGTTGTACGTATTTCTCACCGACATTACATTCGTGTTCAGACACTCATTCTAGTTGTCGGTGCTCTTACTTTTTCATTGTACTATCCATAGTTTAATTTCTTTTTCTAGCTTTCTTCTTGTGTGTTTGATAAACTTTAAGAAAAAAACAAAAAAATTAGTTAGTTTAAATTCCATGCTTGTAGTAGTAGTAACTAAAAGAAAACCCAAAAAGATTTCTCGTTCTTCTTTTGCTTGTTGGGAGCTTTCCCGTGTAAATAGTTTTATTTCTTCTCTTTTCTTTGGGGGTCGAGAGGAGAAGACCATAATGAAAATGTCTAAGTGGCTCTTATATGCTTTATTGTTTATTTAACCAAGAGCCCATATTACCTTGTCTTCTCCCTTGAATTAAATGCTTGCACATTCCAACTTAGTCCAATGCACGTGCACTATTATTATTGTACACACCATTCGATCGTGAAAGTAAAAGGCAATAATGACGATATATGATGGACTGATTGAGATGAGAGAAGCTGGTATGAACTCGACCTCTCTTGTTTTTGTAAATATGATTAGTTCATCATTCCTGATTCTGCCTATTATGAATAAACATGTTTACAATGACAATTAGAGATTATAGTTTGCTTATAACATGCTTAATTAGCTGGGAGCTTATAATGGTTTACCTCGCATACCAACATGCTATTAAAATGGTTGTGATGTGGTATGATAGTGCGGTATCCTCCTTTGAATGAATTGAGTGGCTCGACTTGGCACATGTTCACGCATGTAGTTGAAACAAAATCAACATAGCCTTCATGATATTTATGTTCATGGTGGATTATATCCTACTCATGCTTGCACTCGGTGTTGATTAATTTTAATGCATGTTCATGACTGTTGTCGCTCTCTCAGTTAGTCGCTTCCTAGTCTTTTTCTAGCCTTCACCTGTACTAAGCGGGAATACTGTTTGTGCATCCCAACTCCATAAACCCCAAAGTTATTCCATATGAGTCCACCATACCTTCCTATATGCGGTATTTACCTGCCGTTTCAAGTAAATTTTTATGTGCCAAACTCCAAACCTTCAAATGAAATTCTGTTTTGTATGCTCGAGCAACTCATATATCAACTAGGGCTGTCTGTATCTTCCATGTTAGGTGGGTTATTCTCAAGAGAAATGGACTCCGCTCCTCATTCATGAGAAAATGGCTGGTCACCGGGATGCCCAGTCCCATGCTCAAATCAAATCAAAATAATTAAACAAAACTCCCCCAGGATTGTTGCTAGTTGGAGCCACCCGTTCTTTCGGGCAAGCCATGGATTGATTTTTTTTGGTGGTGGGGGAGTATAAACTTTACCATTCTGTTTGGGAACCGCCTATAATGTGTGTAGCATGGAAGATATCGAGATCTCATAGTTGTTATGTTGACAGTGAAAGTATACCGCTCAAAATGTTATTTATCTCTATTTCAAAATCGAGCTCTGGCACCTTTACAAATCCCTGCTTCCCTCTGCGAAGGGCCTATCTATTTACTTTTATGTTGAGTCATCACCCTCTTATTAAAAAGCACCCGATGGAGAGCACCGCTATCATTTGCATGCATTACTATTAGTTTATATTGGGTATGACTATGAGTGGATCTCTTTTACCATGAATTACAATGTTTAGTCAGTCCTTGATCTTTAAAGGTGATCTGCATTTATGTTTTGCGGTCTCAGAAAGGGCCAGCGAGATACCATATTGTTATATCATATTATGATTGTTTTGAGAAAGTGTTGTCATCCGAGATTTATTATTAGCGCTCGCTAGTTGATTATGCCATTATATGAGTAAACATGAGACCTAAGTGTTATTGTGAATATGGTTAGTTCATAATATTTGCTGAAAACTTGAATGCTGGCTTTACATATTTACAACAACAAGAGCAAACAGAGTTTGTAAAAGTTTTTCTTACTTTCAGTTTATCAACTGAATTGCCTGAGGACAAGCAAAGGTTTAAGCTTGGGGGAGTTGATACGTCTCCATCGTATCTACTTTTCCAAACACTTTCGCCCTTGTTTTGGACTCTAACTTGCATGATTTGAATGGAACTAACCCGGACTGACGTTGTTTTCAGCAGAAGTGCCATGGTGTTATTTTTATGCAGAAATAAAAGTTCTCAGAATGACCTGAAAATCCACAGAGCAACTTTTCAAAATTAATAAAAAATATTGGCGAAAGAATCAGCACCAGGGGGCCCACACCCTGTCCACGAGCGTGGGGGGCGCGCCCCCTCCCGTAGGGCGCCCCCTCCTGCCTCGTGGTCCCCCTGGACGTCCACCGACCTCAACTCCAACTCCATCTATTTGCTTTCGTGGAGAAAAAAAATCAGAGAGAAAGTTTCATCGCGTTTTATGATACGGAGCCGCTGCCAAGCCCTAATATCTCTTGGGAGGGCTGATCTGGAGTCCGTTCGGGGCTCCGGAGAGGGGGATCCATCGTCGTCGTCATCATCAACCATCCTCCATCATCAATTTCATGATGCTCACTGCCGTGCGTGAGTAATTCCATCGTAGGCTTGCTGGACGGTGATGGGTTGGATGAGATTTACCATGTAATCAAGTTAGTTTTGTTCGGGTTAGATCCCTAGTATCCACTATGTTCTGAGATTGATGTTGCTATGACTTTGCTATGCTTAATGCTTGTCACTAGGGCCCGAGTGCCATGATTTCAGATCTGAACCTATTATGTTTTCATGAATATATGTGAGTTCTTGATCCTATCTTGCAAGTCTATAGTCACCTATTATGTGTTATGATCCGACATCCCCGAAGTGACAATAATCGGGATACTTCTCGGTGATGACCGTAGTTTAAGGAGTTCATGTATTCACTATGTGTTAATGCTTTGGCCCGGTACTCTATTAAAAGGAGGCCTTAATATCCCTTAGTTTCCATTAGGACCCCGCTGCCACGGGAGGGTAGGACAAAAGATGTCATGCAAGTTCTTTTCCATAAGCACGTATAACTATATTCGGAATACATGCCTACATTACATTGATGAATTGGAGCTAGTTCTGTGTCACCCTATGTTATAACTATTACATGAGGAATCGCATCCGACATAATTATCCATCACTGATCCAATGCCTACGAGCTTTTCACATATTGTGCTTTGCTTATTTACTTTACCGTTACTCATCATACAACTCATTGCAAAACTGCTATCATTACTTTTGCTATCATATCGTTACTTCCATACTACTTTGCTACTAAATACTTTGCTGCAGATACTAAGTTATCCAGGTGTGGTTGAATTGACAACTCAACTGCTAATACTTTGAGAATATTCTTTGGCTCCCCTTGTGTCGAATCAATAAATTTTGGGTTGAATACTCTACCCTCGAAAATTGTTGCGATCCCCTACACTTGTGGGTTATCAGAACCAATGTATCAGTCCAGTAGGAGGCTCCATAGAAGTCCCTCGTACCTACACAAACAAACAAGAACCTCGCAACCAACGCGATAAAGGGGTTGTCAATCCCTTCACGGTAACTTGCAAAAGTGAGATCTGATAGACATAATAAGATAAGATAAATATTTTTGGTATTTTTATGATATATATTGAAAGTAAAGATGCAAATAAAAGTATATTGGAAACTTATATGATAAATGATAGACCCGGGGGCCACAGGTTTCACTAGTGGCTTCTCTCAAGATAGCATAAGTATTACGGTGGGTGAACAAATTACTGTTGAGCAATTGATAGAAAAGTGCATAGTTATGAGAATATCTAGGCATGATCATGTATATAGGCATCACGTCCGCGACAAGTAGACCGACTCCTGCCTGCATCTACTACTATTACTCCACACATCGACCGACTCCTGCCTGCATCTAGAGTATTAAGTTCATGAGGAATAGAGTTATGCATTAAGAAAGATGACATGACGTAGAGGGATAAACTCAAGAAATATGATATAAACCCCATCTTTTTATCCTCGATGGCACCAATACAATATGTGCCTTGCTAGCCCTGTTGTCACTGGGAAAGGACACCGCAAGATTGAACCCAAAGCTAAGCATTTCTCCCATTGTAAGAAAGATCAATCTAGTAGGCCAAACCAAACTGATAATTCGAAGAGACTTGCAAAGATAACCAATCATACATAAAAGAATTCAGAGGAGATTCAAATATTTCTCATAGATAAACTTGATCATAAACCCACAATTCATCGGATCTCGACAAATACACCGCAAAAAGAGTTACATCAAATAGATCGCCAAGAAGATCGAGGAGAACTTTGTATTGAGATTCAAAGAGAGAGAAGAAGCCATCTAGCTAATAACTATGGACCTGAAGGTCTGTGGTAAACTACTCACAACTCATCAGAAGGGCTATGGTGTTGATGTAGAAGCCCTCCATGGTCGATTCCCCCTCCGGCGGAGCACCCGCAAAGGCTCCAAGATGGGATCTCGCGGATACAGAAGGTTGCGGTGGTGGAAATAGTTTTTCGTGGTGCTCCCAGATGTTTTCAGGGTATGGAGGTATATATAGGCGAAGGAGGTAGGTCAGGGGAGCCACGAGGGGCCCACGAGGGTGGGGGCGCGCCCTCCTGCCTCGTGGCCGCCTTGGCTGCTTCTTGACGTCCACTCCAAGTCTCCTGGATTGCGTTTGTTCCAAAAAGATTGCTCCTGAAGGTTTCATTCTGTTTGGACTCCGTTTGATATTCCTTTTCTTCAAAACACTGAAATAGGCAAAAAAAACAGCAATTCGGGCTGGGGCTCCGGTTTAGGTTAGTCCCAAAAATGATATAAAAGTGCAAAGTAAAGCCCATAAACATACAAAACGGGTAATATAATAGCATGGAACAATCAAAGTTATAGATACGTTGGAGACGTATCAGTAGCTGTTCATGGATCCCAAACACACGACTCAGTTCCTGAGGATGGCTTCAATGAGACAACCCACCATGTACTCCTACATGGCCTCTCACCGCTTCCTTTACCAAATCGTGCTCACACACTTAGCTCATACATAGTAGGACATGTTCATCACCATTCCAATTCATCCTCGATGAATCAGACCTAACACAACTCTAAGCATAGCAGGCATGACAAACAAGCATGAATGAGTAGGCACATCAGGGCTCAAACAAATCCTACTCATGCTAGTGGGTTTCATCTATTTACTGTGGCAATGACAGGTCATGTAGAGGAAAGGGGTTCAACTACCAAAGTGTGTAACAGATGTATCGTTGTTGTCCTAATGCAATAAAAGAGAGCAGAAGCGAGAGAGTGGGTTTGTATCAGAATGAACAAGGGGTTCTTGCTTGCCTGGCACTTCTGAAGATAGTAATAGCTCTTCATCAGTGTCATCGAACTCATCGTCTGAACCACGTCTATCGAAAGGGAACAAGTACCGGCAACAAAGAGGTGACACAATCAATGCAATGCAACAATATGATGCATGATCATGACATGGCAATATGAGTGTGTTGGGCTAATGCAACTATAACCAGATGGGTTTGGGTCATTTTGAGCCAAGGTTCAACCCCAAACCCAAATTATGAATTTAAATAGTGCTTTATTATATTTTGAACTAAACAACAAGGTTAAGTTGTTTAAACATGCATTATACCAGTATAGATGGATAGATTGGATTTTCTGATCATTTTTCATATATAAATTATTTCATTTGGAGTTATGGTTGAATTTTTATGAATTTTTAAAGTTTATACTATTTTCTAGAATATCTGAATTATTTTAAATCCATAAATAAAATACTGCGTCAGCATGACAACAACATTGCGTCAGCAGGTCAACCGTGGCTGACCAGGTCAAACTTGACCAGTGGGGCCTACTGGTCAGTGACTCAGGGCTGGTTAGGTTGCTGACATGTGGACCCAGTAAATGGCCATGTCAGCATGGTCAAAGCTGACGCGTGGGCCCACTAGGGTTAGTTAAATCTAAACAGAAGCTAACCTAGTTTAATTAGACGGTGGGGATCATCTATTAGTCTCACTAGGGTTAATTAGTGGGGCTGTTAGCGACTAACGACGTTGCCATGTCAACACGTCGGAGTTGAACTCCGGCGAGCAGACAAACGCAACGGCGACGTTCAAAAATGCGCTATGGCCAGTGGTTTGGCTTGCCGAGGGCACCAGGGCATAGCCCTTGCACCCGCGCATCCAGCGAAGGCATCAGCAGGTCGCGCGGTGGCCGGAGCTCGCCGGAGTGGAGACCACGGCGGCTGTCGGAGCTCGGGGTTGGTGCGGGTTGGCGCTAGAGAGCAT
Source organism: Aegilops speltoides (assembly GCA_021437245.1). Classification (NCBI taxonomy): domain Eukaryota; kingdom Viridiplantae; phylum Streptophyta; class Magnoliopsida; order Poales; family Poaceae; genus Aegilops; species Aegilops speltoides. Next base: position 421,680,712 of record CM038146.1, read on the forward strand.
GCAGAGAGGAGCTGGAGGTTGAAGACGACGACGATGGCGGCGTTGCAAGGGCTCCCGCGGTGCGTTGCTCGGGGAGGAAGGGGAGGTGGTCGAGGCGGAGCTCCCTGGTGCGTTGGAGAGGCGTGGAAGTGGCCCTGGCCGCGGAAAACGGCATCGGTGCGCTCCGGCGATGCTCTCAGGTAAGCTCGGGAGAGAGGGCTAGAGAGGAAGGGAGAGAGTAGAGTGCTAGGGGAGAGGCGGAGGGGGCTGCGGGGTGTCTCCAGACGCGTCGGGTAGGCTCGGGGGCGCCTCGATGGCAAGCAGGAGGTTGCCAGGGGCGGCGCGCGGGCGACAGGCAGCAACCTGCCTGCTCAGGCAGGAGGTTGGTGATGACTGGCACTGTGGGCCAGTGGGCCGCACAATGTTGGGCTAGCTGGGGCACCAGATGGGTTGCAGGTAAGTCCCAGGAAGATTCTCTATCTCTCTTTTATTTTACTTTTCTATTTCTTTGTATTTTGTTTTGATTTGATTTAAAACATCAAATCACTTTTTAAAACTTTCTGTAAATTGTTAAGTGAGCTAAGAAACTAGTCCAAGGTTACATGCAACTTACAAAAATAATTGAACTTTATTTCTTATATAACAAAAATAAATCCAACTCAAATATGTCATTGATTTAATTCAAAGACCCAAAATAAATATTTCTGTGATTCCAAAAATATTGGTTTGAATTTTACCTCTTACCAATATTTTCACAGAATAACAGGAACATTTTTCTTGGACTAATTGATGTGATTTAAATGTTGATTATTTTTAAAAGGTTTCTGAGGCTTTGAAAATTCCTCAATTCAAATTTCATTTGAATTTAGACATGATGCTCACATGGAAGCTAGCCCAGGTCAGACCAGAACTAGGATGTGACAGACGCAGACGACGAGGATTCGGCGTCCCGGGAAGTTGCTCAGGGGGCGGGTCGATGTCGAGCCCCCGAGTGCTACCGGAGAGACGGCCCGTTGCCGCGGTGATGATGACGAAAAGGGGTCCCGCCCGGACCGCGGTTCAAGCGGCGGCTTGCCCCATTGTGGGTGCCAACTGTCGTGCTATTCTCACGGGGGGGGGGGGGGTTGCGAGATGACAGATGCCATAGGGTGGCTTAAGGTGAGGGCAAGCCTGTCGTGGAATATCCGGGGACGGGTATGCGAGTAGCACGCGCTAGTTTACCCAGGTCCGGGGCTCTCCGCAGAGATAATACCCGTACTCCTTCATGTCTGGATATATACATGGAGTGTACATCTGGCAGTACAAAGTGCTCTGGAGGTGTATCTGAGATCAGTGCCATGGGCACCTGATCTTGTATATGCAAAGCAGTAGCAGGGAGCTAGCTAGCTAGATGGGCGTTCTTCATGCCCGTGGGCGTGAGCCCTTTGTGGCCGGCCAAGTGCATGTGGCGTGTGTGCCTTGTCCATCCTGGATGGATGGAGGCTCATATATATAGTGGGAGCTAGCTTAGTTCCTAAGCTAGGTGAGGGGCATGGTGGGCATGGCATGGATGTCATCCTTGTCCCGTGGGTCACTTCATAAATAGTGCCCAGGGACAAGGGACACTATGTGAGGTGACGCGTGACACCTACTACAGTGCACCACTATAGCAGTGCCGGGTACAACCATCTAGTCCGCGGTATGTCTGTCTTGTCGGTGTCGGGTCAGAGCTGCAGTTGACTCCGTGTAGCAGGCCTGCTGGAGCAGTCGGTCGGGGGAGCAGTTGGCCCGAGCGGGTGGGCGCCCCGTCCGACTGCCGTCTGGAGCCGGGTGGCGAGCCGACCGGAGCAGCCGGACTGAGGGGCTTCGCTAGCCCCGATGTCTTGAAATACTGTCTCGCCGTCTTTGGGGTATCCGTGGTCAATTACCTCGACAACTAGGAGGCGTGCCTGCTGCAGGAGGCCAACTACCCGACGTTGCCCGACATGCGCGTGCCCGACGCATGACGGCTGAGCGCAGGCAGCGTCCCCGTGCCTCCGGTGCCCTCCAGCATGGAATGCGGCGCTAAGATCACGACGATCCAGGCGAACATGCCGGAGCAAGCACGCCAGCAGCCGCGGTATGTGGTGGACAACCACGCGCTCTAGACTGCCTACTTCGAGCGGCACCACGCCGAGCAACTTGCGTCCATCAATGGCGCCCCAACGCCGGGGGCCACCACAACATGGAGGGTCGCCGTCAATGGTGGGGCGTCTTGGGAATCATTGCATGGAAAACAAAAAAAATTCTACGCACACGCAATGATCTATCCATGGAGATGCATAGCAACGAGGGGGATGGTGTGTCTAACTACCCTCATAGACCATAAGCGGAAGCATTTGATAACATGGTTGATGTAGTCAAACTTCTTCATGCTTCAATCGATCAAGTACCGGTCGCACGACACCTCCATGTTCCGCACACGTTCAGCTCAATGACATCCCTCGCCTTCTTGATCTAGCAAGACGTCGAGGTCGTAGATGAGTTCCGTTAGCACGACGGCGTGGTGATGGTGATGGTGAAGTGATCTCTGTGGGGCTTCACCTAAGCACTACGAAAATATGACCGGGGTGTAAACGGTGGAGGGGCGCGCCGCATACGGCTAACAATTGATCTGAGGTGTGCTAGGCGCCCCCTCCCATAGATATATAGGTGGGAGGGGGAGGGGAGAGGCCAGGGCACGCCCTAGGGCTGGCCGCCGGCCCCTTAAGGGCCTTGCCTTGCCCTGCATCCCCCGCCATGTTTCCCCACGGGGGAAGGAAATAGGGGGGAAAGGGAAGGAAGTGGGAATCCTAATCCACACTTTCCTTTCCCTTCTCCCCTCTCCTTCTCCTCATTAGGCCGGCCCATATGGGGGGCAAACCAGCCCCTTGTGGCTGGTCTGTTTTCCCTCTTGGCCCATAAGGCCCATATATTTTGCCGGGGGTGCCCGGAACCCCTTCCGGTGACCCGATAAGTACCCGGTACCCCTCGAAACACTTCCCCGATGTCTGAATAGCATCGTCCTATATATCAATCTTTACCTCTTGACCATTTCGAGACTCCTTGTCATGTCCCTGAACTCTTCCGGGACTCCGAACAACATTCAGTCACCAAATCACATACTCATATAATACTATATCATCATCGAGCGTTAAGCGTGCGGACCCTACGGGTTCGAGAACTATGTAGACATGACCGAGACACCTCTTCGGTCAATAACCAATAGCGGAACTTGGATGCCCATATTGGCTCCTACATATTCTACGAAGATCTTTATCGGTCGAACCATTATGACAACATACGTAATTCCCTTTGTCCATCGGTATGTTACTTGCCCAAAAATCGATCGTCAGTATCTCCATACCTAGTTCAATCTCGTTACCGGCAAGTCTCTTTGTTTGTTCCGTAATACATCACCTCGTAACTAACTCCTTAGTCCTTTGCTTGCAAGCTTATGATGTGTATTACCGAGAGGGCCTAGAGATACCTCTCTGATACTTGGAGTGACAAAGCCTAATCTCGATCTATGCAACTCAACAAACACCTTCGGAGATACCTGTAGAGCATCTTTATGATCACCCAGTTATGTTGTGATATTTGATAGCACACAAGGTATTCCTCCGGTATCCGGGAGTTGCATAATCTCATAGTTGAAGGAATATGTATTTGACATGAAGAAAGCAACAACAATAAAACTGAACGATCATTATGCTAAGCTAACGGATGGGTCTTGTCCATCACATCATTCTCCTAATGATGTGATCCCGTTATCAAATGACAACTCGTCTCCAGGGTTAGGAAACCTTAACTATCTTTGATCAACGAGCTAGTCTAGTAGAGGCTTACTAGGGACACGATATTTGTTTATGTATTCACACATGTATTTAAGTTTTCGATCAATACTATTCTAGCATGAATAATAAACCTTTATCATGAATAGGAAATATAAAATACTAACTTTATTATTTCCTCTAGGGCATATTTCTACACAAAAAACAACACCATGGTAGTTCTGCTGAAAACAACGCCAGTCCGGGTTAGCTCTAATCAAATCATACCAAAATCATATAAAATTGTTGTAAACATAGCATGAATACTTCATAAATTATAGATATGTTGGAGATGTATCAACATCCTCAAACTTAATTCCTGCTCGTCCTCGAGTAGGTAAATGATAAAAGAAATAATTTATGAAGTGTGAATGCTAGAAAGTGCACAAGTTCGATCAATGATAATTTCAACCAATTTTTCTAGCACTATTATATATCATAAATAGTAGCTCATCTCATAAAACTTCTCATGATCAAGTAACAAGCTATTCACATGTTAAAGTATAGACCACAAACTTTCTTGAAAACTAACAAACTATGTTGTCAGCCATCAAACAATTGCAAATCATCTTATTTTCAGGAAGGGTCTATGTAAGAGCTTTGATCTAGCAAATTCCACATACTCAACTATCATATAGTCTTCCATGATTGCTACCACTCAAAGCATATTTCAGAACAAATAACATCCATTGAACATAGAGAAAGATAGGGGCTTAATGTTTTGCATCCCAACTTATTTATCATATAGATAATTGCCAACAATAATAATTCATGATCAAATATATTTGAATGGCCATATATTCTTAGATCTTCCCACATCACATGATGCTTGCCAACTAAAGAGTAGGTTGGAATGAGAAGGAATACTACCGACTCTTGCAAAAAAGTAAAAGATAGGCCCTTCGCAGAGGGAAGTAGGGATTTGCAGAGGTGCCAGAGCTCGAAGCTTTTAAAACAGAGATGAATATAATTTTGAGAAGTATGCTTTCATTGTCAATGTAACGACTGAGAGTTCTCACTATCTTCCATGCTAGACACATTATAGGTGGTTTCCAAACAGAATGGAATTTCTTTTACTCCCCCTCCACCAACAATCACACTCCACGGCTGATCCGAAACAACGGGTACCGTCCATACCAACAAATTTCATGGGGGAGTTTTTTTTAATTATTTGCGATTTTGTTTTTGATCTTTTGATCATAGGACTAGGCATCCCAATTACCAGCCACTTTCTCGTGAAATGACAAGTGAATCAACACTCATCGTGAGAATAACCCACCTAGCATGGAAGATACCGACAGACCCTAGTCGCTACATGAACGATTCGGGCATACAAAACAGATTATTATTTGAAGGTTTAGAGTTTGCCACATGCAAATTTACTTTGAACGGCAAGTAAATACTACATATAGGTAGATTTGGTGGACACTCATGGAATAAACTTGGTTCAAGGATTTTGGATGCACAAGCAGTATTCCTGCTTAGTACAGAAATTTGGGCTAGCAAAAGATTCTAAATAGCAAGCACCACATGTTGGAGGATCCATAACAATATAACTTCTACACAAATATACCCAGGCATAACTCATTATGTTATCTTCCTTGTTCAACTTCAACTAATTTCCTCAAGTTTGAAAATATTTAATTGGGCTCACAATCATATAAGATGTCCAAGATAGTATATTTATATGTGAAACCTCTCTTCCTTCAATATTCTTTCATGAACTGTTCAAGCGACCAATACTATGTTTGCAAACTTTCAATAAATTTACCACCTATACTTCTTATATGTGAAGTCATTACTCCCCATGGTATAAGCATATGAAACATATATAATTTCATATTTATGATATTCAATTCATTCAACCATTTACTCATAGGATATAAGTGAAGCACGTGAGTAAATGACAAACTACTCCAAAAAGATATACGTGAAGGTCAATGAGTAGGCAAATAATTATTTAGCTATGTGAGGACTCTCTCTCTCATAAAGAAAATTTCGATCTTAATATTTTATTCAAACAGCAAGCAAAAAAAATGACATTCAAAGTATAGCACAACCAATGTGAAGAAGCAAAAACTTAGGCTCAATCGAGGCTAACCGATAATTGTTGATGAAGAAAGGTGGGATGCCAATCGGGGCATCCCCAAGCTTAAATGCTTGAGACTTCTTGAAATATTAATTAGGGATGCCTTGGGCATCCCCAAGCTTGAGCTTTTGTGTCTTCTTAATTCCTCTCATATCATGGTTTCCCTAAATCTTAAAAACTTCATCCACACAAAACTCAACAAGAACTCGTGAGATAAGTTAGTATAAATCAACGCATACCCTTATCATTATTTACTGTAGAAAATCACTAAAATTATTATTTGATATTGCATACTAAATTCCTCTGCATATTTAGGACTCCTATCCTCAAATAGAATCATTAAACAAGCAAACATATGCAAACATAACAACAATCTCTCTAAACAGAGCAGTCTGTAAAGGAGGCAAGAGGAATCATACTTGCCTAAATCCAAAAATTCTAAAAATTTACCACACTGTAGATAATTTATCATTGCATGCTGTGTCAAAATTTCAAGCTTTTATCACATTCTGACCTTTCCAGGGGATTTTTGCAATAGCGATAAACTTTCTGTTTTGAAACAGCAACTCGTATACTTGCAAATTGAGCATGATGAAGGCTATCCTTGACACTTTAATTGAAATAAAAGATACTAAAACTTATTATAAATAACAGCAAGCAAATCTAAAAAAAATAAAATGACGCTCCAACCAAACACATATCATGTGACTAATAAAAATATAGCTCCAAGTGAGGTTGCCAATAATGTTGAAGACAAAAGAGGGGATGCCTTTCGGGGCATCCCCAAGCTTAGTTGCTTGGATCTTCCTTGAATATTACCTTGGGGTGCCTTGGACATCCCCAATCTTAGTGTCTTGCCACTCCTTATTCTCCTCATATCGATGGCTCACCCAAAACTTGAAAACTTCAATCAGACAAAACTTAACGGAACTTCGTGAGATGGGTTAGTGAAACAAAGCAAATAACCACTTTTAAGTACTATTGTAAACTCATTCTAAATTCATATTGGTGTTATATCTACTATATTACGACTTCTCCATGATTCATACCCTCCGATACTACCCATAGATTCACCAAAATAAGCAAACAACACAGTGAAAACAGAATCTATCAAAAACAGAGCAGTCTGTAGTAATCTGGAAACTTCGTATACTTATGTAACTCCAAAAATTCTGAAAAATAAGGACATCCTGGGTAATTTGTATATCAATCTTGTGTAAAACAATTCAGATCTAAATGATGCATCTGTGATTTTTGAAAATTGTTTTACTGGGCGCAAAAGTTTTTGTTTATCAGCAAGATCAAATCAACAATCTTCCAAACTATCCCAAAGGTCTTACTTGGCACTCTATTGAAAAAAAGGTGTAGAAAAATCATTTGAACACACAAAAACAGTAGGGGTAAATATTGGGTTGTCTCCCAACAAGCGCTTTTCTTTAATGCCTTTCTAGCTAGGCATGATGGTTTCAATGATGCTCACAAAGAAGTAAAGAATTGAAACATAACGAGAGCATCATGAAGCATATGACTAGCACATGTAAGTCTAACCCACTTTCTATGCATATGGATTTAGTGAGCAAACAATTTAAGAGAACAAGAATAACCTAGCATAGGAAGGTAGAACAAGCAAAACTTCAAGATTTTCAACATAAAGAGAGGAAACTTGATATTTTTGCAATTCCTACAAGCATATATTCCTCCCTCATAATAATTTTCAGTAGCATCATGAATGCATTCAACAATATAACTATCACATAAAGCTTTCTTTCCATGATCCACAAGCGTAGAATTTTTATTACTCTCAACATAAGCAAATTTATCCTCCTTCATAGTAATGGGAGCAAACTCAACAAAATAACTATCATGAGATACTTGATTGACATAATCAATTTGAACATTAAAATCATCATGACAAGTTTCATGGTTATCATTATTCTTTATAACATACACATCATCACAATAATCATCATAGAGAGCAACTTTGTTGTCATAATCAATTGAAACCTCTTCCAAGATAGTGGATTCATCACTAAATAAAGTCATGACCTCTCCAAATCCACCTTTATCAATATTGTAAAATGATTCAACACCCTCCAAAATAGAGGGATCATTACCTAGAGTTGACACTCTTCCAAACCCACATTCATCAATATAATCATCATAAATAGGAGGCATGCTATCATCATAATAAATTTGCTCATCAAAACTAGGGAGACTAAAATATCATCTTCATCAAACATAGCATCCCCAAGCTTGTGGCTTTGCATATCATTAGAATCATGGATATTCAAAGAATTCATACTAATAACATTGCAATCATGCTCATCATTCAAAGATTTAGTGCCAAACATTTTATTGACTTATTCTTCTAACACTTTGGCACAATTTTTTGAACCATCATTTTCACGAAAGACATTAAAAAGATGAAGTATATGAGGCAACCTCAATTCCATTTTTTTGTAGTTTAATTTTATAGACTAAACTAGTGATAAAGCAAGAAACTTAAAGATTCAATTGCAAGATCTAAAGATATACCTTCAAGCACTCACCTCCCCGGCAACAGCGCCAGAAAAGAGCTTGATGTCTACTACGCAACCTTCTTCTTGTAGACTCGTGTTGGGCCTCCAAGCGCAGAGTTTTGTAGGACAGTAGCAAATTTCCCTCAATTGGATGACCTAAGGTTTATCAATTCGTCGGAGGTGTAGGATGAAGATGGTCTCTCTCCAACAACCCTGCAACGGAATAACAAAGAGTCTTGTGTCCCCAACACACCCAATACAATGGAAAATTGTATAGGTGCACTAGTTCAGTGAAGAGATGGTGATACAAGTGTAATATGGATGGTAGAAATATATTTTTATAATCTTAATAAATAAAAACATCAAGGTAGAAAGTAGTAAAAGTGAGCGAAAACGGTATCAATGCTTGAAAACAAGGCCTAGGGTTCATACTTTCACTAGTGCAAAGTCTCTCAACAATGGTAACATATTTGGATCACATAATAATCCCTCACGTGCAACAAAGAGTCACTCCAAAGTTCCTATCGTGGAGAACATAAGATGAAATTGCTTGTAGGGTACGAAACCACCTCAAAGATATTCTTTCCAATCAATCCATTGAGCTATTCCTATAAGTGTCACAAACAACCCTAGAGTTCATAGTAAAATAACACACCATATGATACACATCAATCAACCCCAATGTCACCTAGATACTTCAATATCACCACAAGTATCTATGGGTCAATTATACGATATGCATCAAACAACTTCAGATTCATAATGTTCAATCCAACACAAAGAACCTCAAAGAGTGCCCCAAGATTTCTACTGGAGAAACAAGGATGAAAACGTGCATCAACCCCTATGCATAGATTACCCCAATGTCACAACGGGAATCCGCGAGTTGAGTGCAAAAACATACATCAAGTGAATCAATAGAACACCCCATTGTCACCACGGGTATCCCAGCAAGACATACATCAAGGGTTCTCAAATCCATAAAAGTATTCAATCCGATAATAGTGAACACAAGGGTAAAACTCAATTCATCACAAGAAGATAGAGGGGATAAACACCATATGATCCAACTATAGTAACAAAGCTCGTGGTACATCAAGATCGTGCCAAATTAAGAACACGAGAGAGAGAGAGAGAGAGATCAAACATATAGCTACTAGTACATACCCTCAGCCCCGAGGGTGAACTACTCCCTCCTCGGCATGGTGGCCGCCGGGATGATGAAGATGGCCTCCGGTGATGATTTCCCCGTCTGGCAGGGTGCCGGAACGGGCTTAGATTGGTTTTTCGAGGACCCAGAGGCTTGCGGCGGCGGAACTCCCGATGTAGGTTTCTTTCTAGGGGTTTCAGGATTTATAAGAACTTTTGGCATCGGTTTCACGTCAGGAGGGTCAACGAGGCAGCAACAAGATAGGGGGCACGCCCTAGGGTGGGCGCCCTCCACCCTTGCCATCACCTCAGGACTCTTCTGGCCCAAGGGGTCTCTTTTGGTCCATAAAAAATCACCATAAATTTTCTGCCCATTCTGAGAACTTTCATTTCTGCACAAAAAACGACAACACGTTCTGCTGAAAACAACGTCAGCCCGGGTTAGTTCTAATCAAATCATACCAAAATCATATAAAATTGTTGTAAACATGGCATGAATACTTCATAAATTATAGATACATTGGATACATATCACTCAGCACCATGCCCTCGAAGAAATCGCCGCGCGGCGCCGCGACCGCGATGAGGGCGTTGTCATCGTGCTCTCCGACAGCGACGACGAGGTCGTTGCACCGAGCCAGTCGGTCTGCATCAGTGATTCAGGGTAGGGCTGCAGCAAGGACGCCTCGAAGGATGGGCCGCCTAGCGACAGCGACAATGATGACGACAACGACGACTACACCGCCTTCTACAAACTCCTCGACATGAACAACTAGAGTAGTTTTTTTATGTTTTAGTCTATGTAAATTCGCCTAAAATATCAATGAAAGATTGTAAAGAGTGGTGATGTAGAGTTACGCAAAATTCACACAGATGCAAATGTTGCGGATCCGTTGACTAAGCCTCTTCGACAACCTAAGAATGAGGGGCACGTTAGAGCTATGGGAATACGATGTCTATTTGATTGACTCTAGTGCAAGTGGGAGACTGTTGGAGATATGCCCTAGAGGCAATCATGTATGATGATATTTCCTATGTGTTTATGAATAAAGATAGTCTTTGGACATTATCAATGATGTGTATTAGTAAGTATGTGACTTGTTTGTGGGACTATGCATTGTATGATGATTGTCCTAAAAGGTCCCTAGTCGAAAGGGATGTGTGGACGCGCAGCCGACTAGACCAGCATATGACATGGTCGATGTCTTGGTCTCACTAGGCATGGAGCATTGGATGCTAATCGGATAATATGGACTCAAAAGGGTCTGGTCAGATACGACATAGTCGGATCCGAGTTGAGATAAGGTCCGAGTTGGACAGACCCAACTATGAGACACAACGATATGTCATCTGTGAGTCTCTAGTACAACATATGTTCTATGTCCTAAGACCTGAGCTGGCACATGTACTCGAGATGGTGATAGACCTGCTTTGGGGTGACCAAATGCTACTCCGTGACTGGGTAGTTACAAAGGTAGGTTTAGGGCTTGTCCAGACCATGCTGCGAGGCATGGTCGAGCAAGATGAGATTTGCCTCTCCGATCAGGAGAGATATACTTTGGGCCCCTCGTGTGATCCGACCAAGATAAGCATGGCCATGTGACATGGATTATGAGATAATCTGGTTAGTGGTCAGCATCACGGGAACGAGAAAGAGGTCGGGCTAGCACAAGGATGATAGATTCGCCTTGAGCCCGACAACATATATCGTGTGGCAAAGGGAGCAGAAGTGTGACATGTTGTATATGTTTGCCTAACCAGCTTCATAGTCTACTTGGTGGTCGGCACGCCTTGCTACAGGTCGCTACCAACCGTCCAGGTCGAAGGTGATCCATACTATGACCAAGCCGACTTGAACCTAAGGGGTCGCGCGCTTAAGGGAAGGAACCTACGAGGTCGGATCCGAGGGCACTGGTCGGATGTGATCCGAGCTGGACTTGGATCGTGGCCGAGTAGACTTGTGGGCTTTAGGATTCATGCGAGGCCCAAGTGTTGAGCCCGCGACGGATGCCTATATATAGTGGGGGTGCGACACACTCATGGAGGTGATCGCTTCGGCGCTGTCACTAGGGTTTGCATGTGTTGCGGATAGCCACCTCCACTAGCCGACGACTATGTGATCGACCCTAGCAGTTCGCCCCACGGGGTTCCTCCTGCACGCGCGGATACCGTTAGAGGCGGTGCACTTGCGCCGCTCCGGCGAACCTGTACGTGGGATCCGACACAAGCTGTTCGAGGAAGATCGGACGAGGAGGAGACGATCCACGCGGACGCGCTGCCCCAACTCTTCTTTCGCTGCACGATACTGCGCGTCTAGTGGTAATGATATGTGATCCATCTCCCGTAGCATGTTCTTGGTTGTTCTGCACGTAGGAAAATTTTAATTTGCAGTCGATGCACCCTACCGTAGATCCCAACACCCCCGGTCCCTACATAAGCCGAGGGGTTCGGCTCGTAGGGTTTAGTGAGAAGACATACAGACACGATCTCGAGTTAGATCACCATGTACTTCGTACTTCATCCCAAATTAATATAATAAAAGCATGATGTAGGGTTTTACCTATTCGAGAGGACCCGAACCCGAGTAAAATATCGTGTCCCTCTTCGTCCTGTTACCATGAAGATAAGATCACTAGATCGGGACCCCCTACCCGAGATCTGCTGGATTTAACCCCGACGTGCCCTTTTACGGAAGTCATCAGGGTGGATTATTTCACGGAGAAAGTGGCGGCTAACACGAGCGTCAGTACGAGCAGTCATGATTGTACCACACACCGTCTTCTCCTTTGGACATTGCTTTGGCGACTTTGGTTGATTGGATTTGATCTTCACGACCAGTACATTCCTTTTATGAGTTGATTTATCTATACCAATATAAAAAGACCCAAAGTGGCAGATTCAATTAATCTCGGCCATCAAATCATGTCAATCCAACAACCTCGACTACTTCAATGTCGAGCGCTCAACATGTTTAGCGTGCAATTAATTTAATGCCAAATATAATGCTAATCACATAATAACACGCAAATAATGAGTGCAGATAATCTGCACCCGGGCTCATCTGCACCCACGCTTAGAAAAAAATTCAAAACAAATACTAGAAAAATTCAAAAAATTCCAAATTTTTTTGTGGTGGTAGATAATTTGACGCGTGAGGTGCGCCCCAAAATTCAACTCATTGAGCATCTGAGCAGCTCTCGGCAAAAAAGACAAAATCAGGGTCTGTAAAAATGTTTACTGTTCACGCACTGTTTTGACCCGATTTGTCTTTTTTGCCGAGAGCTGCTCAGATGTCCAAATAAATTGAATTTTGGGGCGCACCTCACGCGTCAAATTATCTACCACCACAAAAAAAATTGGAATTTTTTGAATTTTTCTAGTATTTTTTTTGAATTTTTTGCTGAGAGGGAGCAGATGAGCCCGGGCACTGTTTTGAGTTTTCGGCAAATAATATCCTACTTAATATCCACAGGCACTTAATATACTTCCAAATTAACGTGCATTGCACGTACACATTGACTAGTCACCTAAAAAAACCATTTCTGCAAGGAAAAAATAAACAAGGATCTTCGCAATTCTTAGTTATTAGTAGGCATATCAAAGTGATTATCTTAGAAAACCTGAGAATGTCTGGTCTAAACACAGGGGGAAACGAGTGAGAAATCCAGTATCAAGGGCATCGGCCCATCGGCCAACACGTACCACTAGGGGAGCATACTGCAAAGGTTCCAGGATAACCCAGCCCTCCACAGAGCCACGATGCCACCGAGAATCGGGCCTAGCTGCCACGAAGAACTCACTAAACACGTACATGCCCACCACCCCCACGGTCCCAGGATTGTGCTTCCAAGGAGGGGATGACGTTGGAGCACCTTCTTCGCCCAAGCCTAGGGATTTAGGGGTTTCATCAGGAATATGGAGATGGCGAAAGATACACCTTGAGGTCGCCCGAAGCGTCATGGCTGATGCCGCAAGCCAAGCGATCACCCTGATCCAATGCTCCCAACCCGTTCCCACTTGGCCAATCAGCAACCCCGCGAGATGATTGCCAAAATCCACGACCAGCAATGTAGACAAGCGACATGTGACAGGGACATCGTATTCAGATATGGCACCCTCTTCGTTGCAACCCATGATCATCACGGCCCACATGGCCGAGGATGGCGGTCCTCAACACCGGTGCACGCCATATGTCGCTAGTTCGGCGATGTCTTCTCCCTTTGAGGCCGTCGCCATAGAGACATAGGCCCTCACATGAGGAGCAATGTAGAGCTAGCCATAGTAAGAGAGGACTGGGCTGGGTCAACCTATGGTGTACCGGTTGTTATGCCAATAGCAGCGCCGGGCAGTTAAGTTGGTATGGAAGAACTGTTGCGCCGCGGGAAATCCTTCTCTATACAAGTTCTCGTACAAGGTTTTTGAACAGAACTTCGATAGGCGCCAAAGACCTCGCCATCACCCTCACCGATGACGACAAAGGGGACGGAAGTACGGAGGGGGTGGCAGCATGCTCGAACCCCATTCGTCGGGGGTGCTAAAATACATTGTAGTGTACATTTGAACCGGATGAGAAATCCCGAACAGACTGTGAAAACAATGTGTCAAAAAAAGAAGAAGAGAAATGCAATGCTTTTAGTTTTACCTCTTCGACTCCTAATCGTCCGGGTGGCTTTCGTCAAAGGACACATGGAAAGGGCTACCACAAACATGCATGATTGCTACCTTCAAATGTTTATTCTACCTGACACAACACTGCTAGCTAGCTACTCAATACATCTTTCCTTTCCCTTTTTCTTTTTCGTTTCTGGCTTTGGAGAGCTCCTTTTCTCTTTACATCGATGCACACATGTAATTTACAAAAGCAGATGCCCGTATATATAGAGAATAAGTTGGCCACCGGGAAACAAGGGCATTTGGCGCCTTGAGATCGCCCATACATATATTGCTCTACAGCTAGCAAATAATTGTGGTAAAAGAGTTAACAGAACTATACCTATCTAGACGGCAGCTAGGCCAATAGAATAGGTACACCTATTGAACCAATGATACTGGTATATCTTGGTGATCAAAAGTATATCAACTTAAAGGTGAGGGAAGAGCCAGAGAAGCTGCCTCGAGCTGGCCACGCTTGTTATACTTGGCCCCGCAAAGTATCTCCATAATATAATTAACATGCATGCATGCATGGCCACATGTTTTATTCAACCTAAAGCTTCCCAAGCCTCGGTTATATAAGCCCACCCTTGCTACCGATACCTCTCACCACAACCATCATCGCTTGAACAGCACCAAGAAGACACCAACTAGCCAGTTCCGGTGTTCAGAGCTGCTTGGCATCCGTGAGAGCGATGACGAGGGGTGCAATGGTTGCCGCCGTCGCCTTGGTCGCCCTCCTCCTCTTCCCCGCCACCTTCGCATTTCCTCCGGCTGGCCAGCAGCAGCTGGACCCCCACTTCTACGACCACTCGTGCCCTCAGGCGCAGCAGATCGTGGCGTCCATCGTCGGCAAGGCGCACGCCCAGGACCCCCGCATGGCGGCCTCCCTCCTCCGCCTCCATTTCCACGACTGCTTCGTCAAGGTACGTAGCAATCACATCAACCTCACCCGTGCGTCCATGGCGGCGTAATCGATCGATGGCCATCATCATATAGACGTCGTTTACACGTGCGTGCAGGGATGCGACGCGTCGATCCTGCTGGACAGCAGCGCGTCGGTGGTGAGCGAGAAGCGGTCCAACACGAACAAGGACTCGGCGAGAGGGTTCGAGGTGGTGGACGAGATCAAGGCCGCGCTCGAAGCCGCCTGCCCTCGCACCGTCTCCTGCGCCGACGTCCTCGCCCTCGCCGCGCGCGACTCCACCGTCATGGTACGTCCCACTGTTGGCTTTACGTCATGTCGGTTGCTACCAGCGCCCCACGAATCAGATTCGTTAGCTAATCACTCAAGCCAAGCGCCACCAATTTTCTTGCAAACGCCCATAACTGTTCTTGCTGTCCGCATATATTCTTTGCCCAGTTTGTCTGCGGACTCACATTGATCGAGTTATCATGTTGCCGACAATGTGAAGCTACAGATATGTGTTCTGTCCCAGTTGACCCCCTCCCCAAAATTTCACTTATGTTGCCATGGTAAATTAATTTGTGTGACACATGTACGTACTGAACACATGGTTAAAAAAAATCCCTACTAAAAGAAGACACAAAAGTGGGGGCGCACTGCTCGGTAAAGCAGCGGCAAAATTATTTCATAGGTATATAAAGTAATATGGCATCCCATGTCACAGGATAAGGTCATGGTAGAAAGTGCTTAGCATACTGTGCATTGTAGATAACACGTACTCGAGAGTAAGTTTTTTTTAGGGTTACTCGAGAGTAAGTTGGTTTGTGAAACATTGGAAGGCCCCCCGCTGAAAATAGAAAAAAACAATATGTAAATGACGTATTACAACATGTTTCTTTAGAAACACAGTACAGATGCTTTGTGTAAATTTGGCCCAGTAAAAAGAATTTGAACACTTTGGCCCCAGTAATTGGAACGTGTAAATTTGGCCCCAATAATTGTGGTTTGTGCAATTTCCTCACTTTTTTACTACGAAGTTCTGCTCCAGAAGTGCAGAGCAAAGATGTTCAGCACTCAGACTTCACAGTCATATACAGTCCCACCTTGATTATTTTATGCCTGACAAAATTTACTTCCTATGGAAAATTTTCACGTGCCAATCTTTTTGTAACCGTGCAGACCGGCGGCCCAGGCTGGATCGTGCCTCTTGGTAGGAGAGACTCTTTGGGAGCCAGCATCCAGGGCTCCAACAATGACATCCCTGCTCCCAACAATACCCTCCCCACCATCATCACCAAGTTCAAGCTCCAGGGCCTTGACATCGTCGACCTCGTCGCTCTCCTCGGTACGTACAGTACATCCACAGAGCTATTACCGCATCGTTACATTATTACACCAAATGTTCGTCTCGTGCACTTGACGGATGGATGTGATGGGGGCTCCACCTTGCAATGTACACCTCACAATCCAACTGTTAACGTAGAGTAGGCAGCGACAAAGTCAATCCATGCAGGTGTAGTACGTGACAATTCTGTCCATCACCATAAAATTGAGCGTAAAGTATCTATAGGTCGCTGCTGATAATTGGTACTACGCCATGTACGTTCTTGACTCATCGAGTCACTGGATTCATGCATCCATGCACCCGGCCGTAGCATGTCAAGTCATGCCCTGCACATATCAAGCACACGTCAAAGGCTACATGTTGGGAACTACGGAGACCAGTGCTCACGTACAGTGACAGATTAGGACATCTCCAATGCCGTGTCGCAAAACGCGCAAACATTTGGACCGACGCATCCAGTCTTTTTCAACTAGGAGTACGTAATTATTTGGTGTATTTGGCGGAAGCATATGATTGTCTGTGACTAGAAAGATGAATTTTGTCATGAACTCGTGATCGATCCCTGGACGAAAACTGAAACTTTTTTACAGGTAGCCACACCATTGGCAACTCGCGGTGCACGAGCTTCCGTCAGCGGCTGTACAACCAGACGGGCAACGGCCTTCCAGACTTCACGCTGGACCCGGCGGCGGCGGCGGCGCTGCGCCCGCGGTGCCCGCGCTCCGGCGGCGACCAGAACCTCTTCTTCCTAGACCACGTGACGCCATTCAAGTTCGACAACCAGTACTATAAGAACCTGCTGGTGAAACAAGGTCTGCTCAGCTCCGACGAGGTGCTCTTCACCGGCAGCCCAGCCACCGCGGAACTCGTCAAGCTCTACGCCGCCAACCAGGACATCTTCTTCCAGCACTTCGCGCAGTCCATGGTGAAGATGGGCAACATCTCGCCAATCACTGGCCGCAACGGCGAGATCAGGAGCAACTGCAGGAGGGTTAACCACAACTGATCATCCAGTTGACGATCCATCCTGAGCTAGTGGAGTGGTCTGATTGTTTCTGCAGGTTAATTATTTGTCGTTTTCAGGTTGTGCGCGTGCCTTTTGCTGCCATTTCTTGTTTCCGTTTAATTTTTATACGTATGTGATTCGTCCATGTGTACTTTTGTGAGGGAATTAATTATTTGTGTTTATTTGGAGGAATCTGTCGATTTGGTGCTAAGAGGATGGAAACACTGCGTTGGCACCTGGCACTTACGTTTTCAGTTTTCAGGCCAAGAAAACTTTGTTTAATTTTATGAATTCAAGTTAAGTCAGAACAACTCTAATAGAGTAGCCATATTGGTAGCCTCCATATCACACACAGAGCATGCTCCATACGGATATGGAGGCTGCTAGGCCTATGCGCAAACTAAGAGTCTCCATAATGGTTGCCTTCCTATCGTTGGACTCACTCGTTATTGTGACAACATTTTTCCAATCTCCAATACATATTCTTCTAAACCAACAATTTTCAATTGTATTTTGATATATACATCATGATGAGGTGGACATAATTTGAGTTGCAAAAATTGTTTAGATAAAAATAACAAGAGTTCACCAAATCTTACAAATTGATGTAGAAGTTACCACAAGATCTTGATGAGGTGCACCGGTCGAGGCAAATGATCGCTCTCGCGACCGGGTCCGCATTTGCGACCGCCTCGACCTTCCAGCCACCGCCACAATCCTCCACGAGATCTGCCACGCACCTAGGGGCGAGGGGCATTTTTACCCACTTCCCTCATCACCTTCATTGGCGGTGGAGGGAAGGGCCATGTTTAGATGCGCCGGAAGAGGGTAGGCTTTGTATACCATATAAAATGAACGAGCATGGAAGAGTTTGCTACCATGGAGCGGGAACTTGCTCGTGTGTGTATAACGAAGAGATTACATAGATTAGTTTGGTTGTGCTATGACTTGATAACCCAGGACAACTATACAAGAGATAGAATCAAATCTCTACACCAACCAAACCAGGTTACAAAAAACTCATATTTCCCCATTTTCGGTTTAGAGAGCTTATCTCGTTTTTTTTTCGTTTTGTTAGTCCTATTTTTGTGGGAATGATTATGATCAGCCGGCCGATCTAACGCGGGGCATCCGCCACATCCATTGTTGGACACGTGGCCTACTAGCCACACACGCCTTCCTCATCTTATCTCTGCAACAACCATCTTTTTGTAGAATGGTAGCAATGAACGACGACTGCGCAAGTGCGTGAGCTGCAGGAAATGATGATACAATTTTTGCAAGGGTCTTGTTGCAGAAAATTTGATGCGGCGGAGATGTTGTTGTAATTTTTACAAAGGGTCTTGTCGCAGAAAATTGGAGAAGAGGTTGTGCAACATGGGTCTTGTCGCAAAAAATTAGATAAGAGGTGGTTTTGCATCAAGCGTCTTGTTGCAGAAAATTAGAGAAGAAGAGGTTGTGCAACATGGGTCCTGTTCCAGGAAATTAGAGAGGATATAGTTTTGCAACAAGAGTCTTGTTGCAGAAAATTAGAGAAGAGAAGATTTTGCAACAAAAATTTTGTTGCAGAAATACAAGGTTTCGTAACAAGAGTCATGTTACACAAAAGAAAAAAAAGAGGAACGATACAGAGAGATCCATCAATAAATCGGCTCGCGAGCCGGCGGATCTTTTAGAAAGATATGTCAGCCGACACGTAGCACACCCCTATTTTTATTGCTCCCTATCATCTATTTAGATTTTCAGTTGCATCAAATCATTGTATGTACACCCGCAAAAAAATCATTGTATGTAAGGATTAAGAGAAAACTCATCGATGTGTGTAAAAGTTTTTGAAAAGTTAGTGGTTATGCAAGCATGCCTTATAATTAATGCATCGTTAAACATAATTTTTAAGTAAAATTAGTGCAATAATTGAGTAATTTGCAAGTTACAAAAATTATTCCATCCCTCACCATCTGCCAGAAGGAAATATGCCCTAGAGGCAATAATAAAGTTGTTATTTTATATTTCCTTATTCATGATAAAGGTTTATTATTCATGCTACAATTGTATTGATCGGAAACTTAAATACATGTGTGGATACATAAACAAATACCGTGTCCCTAGTAAGCCTCTACTAGACTTGCTTGTTGATCAAAGATGGCTAAGATTTCCTAACCATAGACATATGTTGTCACTTGATAACGAGATCACATCATTAGGAGAATAATGTGATGGACAAGACCCATCCGTTAGCTTAGCATATCGTTCAGTTTATTCCTATTGCTTTCTTAATGTCAAATATATATTCCATCAACATGAGATCATGCAACTCCCGGATACTGGAGGAATACCTTGTGTGCTATCGAACGTCACAACGTAACTGGGTGACCATAAAGATGCCATGCAGGTATCTCCGAAGGTATCTGTTGAGTTGGCATGGATCAAGATTAAGATTTGCCACTCCGTGTATCGGAGAGGTATCTCTGGGCCCTCTCGGTAATACACATCACAACAAGTTTGCAAGCAAAATGACTAAAGAGTTAGTTTACGACATGATCTATTACGGAACGAGTAAAGAGACTTGCCGGCGACGAGATTGAACTAGGTATGAAGATACCGAAGATCGAATATCAGACGAGTAGCATACCGACAGACAAAGGGAATTACGTATGTTGTCATAAGGTTCGACCGATAAAGATCTTCTTAGAATATGTAGGAACCAATATGGACATCCAGGTTCCGCTATTTGTTATTGACCGGAGAGGTGTCTCGGTCATGTCTACACAGTTCTCGAACCCGTAGGGTCTGCACGCTTAAAGTCCGTTGACGATATAGTGTTATATGAGTTATATGATTTGGTGACCAAATGTTGTTCGGAGTCCCAGATGAGATCACGGACATGAAGAGGAACTCCAGAATGGTTCGGAGATAAAGATTTATATATAGGATGATGATATTTGGACACTGGAAGAGTTTCGGGAGGTACCGGGTAGTCATCGACCACCGAAAGGGGTTCCGAATAACCTCGGTAAGTGTATGGGCCTAATGGGCCAAAGGAGGAGACAGACCAGCCCACTAGGGGGCTAGTGCACCCCTCTCCTTGGTAGGCCAACCCTAGGGGAAGGAAAGGGGAGGGGTGGCCCCTCTAGCCTTTCCCTCCTCGTGAGAAAGGAAAGGGGGGGCTCCTCCCCCTGCCTTCCTCCCGCACTCATATATGGAAAGGGGCGCGGTTTGGGGAAGTCCCCAACTAGGATTCGGCCCTACTTGGGGTGCCCCTTGGCCTCTCCCCTCTCCCCCACCTATATATATGTGGGAGGGGGTGCCACACATAACCATGACAAATTTCTTAGCCGTGTGTGGCGCCCCCCTCCACCGTTTACACTCTCGATAAATTTTCGTAGTGCATAGGCGAAGCCGTGCGGAGATAGCATCACCATCACCGTCATCACGCCATCGTGCTACCAAAACTCATACACTACCTCGCCGTCTTGCTGGATCAAGAAGGCGGAGGACGTCACCGAGCTGAACATGTGCTGAATACAGAGGTGTCGTACGTTCGATACTTGATCGGTTGGAGCACGAACAAGTTCAACTACATCAACCGCGTTACTAAACGTTTCCGCTTACGGTCTACGAGGGTACGTACAAGCACTCTCCCCTCTTGTTGCTATGCATGTCCATGGATAGATCTTACGTGTGCGTGGAATTTTTTTTTGTTTTCCATGCAACGTTTCCCAACACCTCCCTCTAGCCCACTCACACGAGCTCCCCTCGCCACCGCAATCCTCCCTAGTACCCCGTGGCGTCTTCTACTCGACCGGAGCACCGTGCCCGAGCTTGCCCATGGCTACCGTCCGCCGTAGCCTAAGCCCTGCTCCACCCTTAGCTCCTCGGCGGCCGTACCCTTCCTAGACAGGACCTCATCGTCGTGACGAACCTGCCGGTGGGCCAGCGCCGCGGGAGGTGGCCGTGATCACCAACAACCAATGCTGGGCCCCTCTGCTCCCTCGGTCGAACACAAGCAGGAGAGGTGAAAGATGACGACCTGTCCAATCCTGCCGGTGGGCCCCTCGGTCCCACCTGTCAGGCAGACAGAAGCGTTGACCCCAGGCTCGCACTGTTTAAGTGGATACATATTTGCTAGAATACGTTTTCTGCTTAAGAAGGCATATTTTACTCCAGCTTTGGCCAGGAATGTGCTTTCCTTTTGTGGAAAGCGTATTCCCCGGAAATGCACTTTCAGTTTTACCACCCCCCGGCCAAACTTCTAAATAGCGGACGTTCACTGGTTTAGAGCAGAAATGAATATGTTTTTATTCCTTTTCTGCCTAGCGAACAAACGACCGTTTCTCCGCGGCCGTAACTCCGATTCATGTGATTCAAAAGCCCACGTTCTCTATTCGTCCAGCCCAACCATTGGTACCATTTTCATGATGTTCTAACATTCTGAAAATGACAATTTTTCCCTAAACAGCTCTACCAGGAGATAAACTTTTCCGGCGATTCTTTCCACGAGCCTCTCGCACTTCTCCCTGATGGTTCCTTCATCCCGAGGCAAGCCACGACAGCCACTTGCATGATGGCCTTGCAGTAGCCATTGTTTTTCACTTGAATATTTAAATACTTTGTTCCTGTTAATATTTTGTGAATGCTATATATGCTTGTGTATTCATGGTCATTTTCATACCATGTTCATTTGATTCTAGTGAGTTAAATGATTAGTCACCAGTATTATTTTTATCATGCTTCATTCTGGTAATTATTCCGTATGCTAGTAATAATGTTATGCTCACATGCATTATTATCGTCAGTTATGAAAGTGTTGGTGATACTCATGACCATTCCCATGCAATGCTCATTTGCATCAAGTAGACTACATGATTTATTATCGTTGATTCGTATGTTAAATGATTATGCTTCCTATTCATGCTCGTGTTGTTAACATGCTCATATTGCATTGTCAGTTCATCATGTTATTCTATTATTATGACTCAGCTCATCATCATTCAAATTTAACCAGACATTAATCAAACTTGAACAAGTCTGTTGGCTGAGTCATAGTGTGATCGAATCTAGCTGACCAGTGCAGCCACACTTGCCTTATGGGGCCCTCTGATTCAGTCTATTGTCATGCCTCTTGTTGGTTCCTCCAACTAGGGAATGTTATGTGCGCGCGCTACCCTGATCATGTAGGCGTCCATAAGTCTTGTGTGATCGAGTTGTATGGTACCATTGTCCCCGTTTGGGACCATTTTTGTTTTTCCATGATGGTGGCCAGCCACGTAGGTGGAGGATGTCACGCGGTGACTTCAGGGCCACCCATGACTTAGCCCCAAAGGGGAGTTTGTCGGAGTGGCTGGGAGAGTGTCATGCAATAGATCGGTTTTGTCGAAATGCCGCTGGTCCACCCAAATGGGACCATGAGGCCATGGGTTCCATGGTGTGGGTACAGTGTACTAACCTCTAGAGAGTGTATAATCTATCAATAACCGCGCCTGCGAATATGGGCCCAGTTTGTAGTAGGTCACACTATGGGTCAACAGTAATAATAACCTGACTAATAAACAACACTGGTTCGATGAGGACAGAAGTTGGTTGATCTTTATGTGATCATGAGAGGATCACAATGGTATCATTGATACCGAAGTTGGTTTATCTTTATGGTGTCATGTGATGACCGTGGGTAAAGATCGAGCTCCTTATAGTTGTGTGATGATCACTATGGTATTGTTAATACCAAGCTTGATTGATCCTGAGGTGATTGTGTGATGTCCATAATGGTAAGTCGATACATGTGGTGGTTATAAGGTAACCTTTGAACAGAGTAAGTTAGTCCATGATATTTTAAACATGCTCCATGCTAGTTTCATCATTGTTCATATCAGGAATCATGCTCATCTGATAATGTTCTAGTTATATCTTGCTCATCATTAACCTGTAAATGCCATGTTGTTGTTTGTCTTGATTGCTTTTGGTTGTTGTGAGCTTGCGAGTACATTCAAAGTGCTCACCTGTCGTGCCATGCCAGATTACAAGTCATGTCATGATTGCTTGCTTGTCGAGGATCCCGAGTTTGCAAGCTAGGATATGCGTTCTAGCCAGAGTCCCTGCAGACTGGAGTTCATCACCGTCGTTGTCGATCTGTTACTAGAGGTTATTCCACTTCCATGAGTTGTTCCGCTGCTAGCATAGAGCTACCTTGGTAGGCATAGTGTTGGTGTGCCTATGTGATCCGTTGTTATACCAGAACCCTTGTACCTCGAGTATTTGTAATAAGAACTGATTTGTTCTATGCCAAGCAGTGATTTATTCCAGAAGACTTGATCTATGGGCTGGGATATGGGGCGTTCCGGCCTCTTTGAGCCGGGGTGCCACAGCAGCGAAGCGGAATAGGAAGGTGGTCTGAACTGCGAGCCACCTAGTGCTCCACCTTTGCGTGCGCAAATAGATCCCTCCGGGAGTTATTTGCCACATCCTCGTCTAGGCGGACCTTGATGTTCGCCCGCCCCCACGCCGATTACCATATGTATAGGGAAGCCTTGCAAAACCAAGATCACCTAGGCCACAAACTTCAAGCACATCACGGAAATCGATCATCTGACCTGCCGATCTTGGTGTATCTGTAGGTATAACAGAAGTTGGGCAGTTTTTCATCTGAATCTCCAACTCGACCTTAGTGCGCTTCTCTTTCAGTGTAGCAAACATCGCCACCGATGTTTCTAGTGGCTGATTCACTGGCATTGCAACCTGAACGCGTACGTAGTTCCCTCTGTTCTCATCAAGCTCAGCCTGCAAAAACGTTCCCAGCTTCACACATAGAGCTTTCATTATTGCCTCAGTCCTCCAATTCGTTCGCACATCCGAATCCTCACCCATATTCTGACTTTATCCAGCTTGTACTCAGATACCTTTCTCATCCCTGCCTCAATGATCAAGGGGTTTTCTTCGTACTGCCATGGCCCTCCATGCAGAATACGCGCCATGCCTGCCTCACATCCAAAGTGGACGAGATACTTATTATCGCCCTGGTATGAATAGTTGAAATCCTCCTTCAGCTTCCAAGATCGATCTATTCACATGGTTTATGGTTCTGGCGCGCCCCGGGGCGAGGCTTTAAGGGGGTCGGGTCCAACGTTTCCTTGCGGCAAGATCTAGGAAACCCTAGCCCTTGCCGACGTGTGGTTCCAGGGACTCCTGGTCGCTCCTTCCATGTCGATACGGCAAGATCGATGGGACCTGGGAGTCCACGCGGTCGCAGGGCGGACGAGGCCGCTGCTGATCCGGCATCCCCCGTGGGCAGGGGCACGGAGGTGGGGCCACACTTGGCCGGAGCGGCGTCCGGCAAAGGTGGTGGCGGGGGAGTCGCATCCTGATCGCCTGGGCCTGGAAACCTTAGCGAAGCCATGACCCACCTAATATGACGCACCTAATATGCCTCAAAAGTTATCGTGAAAGAGTTAATTACATGGTGTTAGAACTTGTCGTGAATGGTCACTTCGGTGTAGAACTTGCGACATACATCAAACTAGTGTAAAAACTTGGCTCGGTCGTGCAAATACGGTGCAAATTGTGTTTGGATACGAAAGCGACACTGACTAGGCTCACTTGCATGGCGCATGTCCTGCTGTCAGCCACCACAGATGACATGCGGCCTATTATTTTACCAAAAAGAAACTCGAATCACGAAATAGCCCCTGACACGTGTCAAAATGTTGGCCATAGGGTTTCATATGTCAGCCACTCATAAATTATAAAAAAAAATAAGGACGGGAAATCAAATCGTGTAGGTTTGCTAACTTCCGCCAATGGTTAACCTACGTCATGTATATATCCTTCACGTCCTATGTGGGCTGCAGTTGGTGGGACCCATTTTGCATTGTTATTTTTTTATAAAATCTATTTATATTATAATCATGTGTTACAAAAAATATACATATTACCAAAATAAATTAAAATATAAAAATGAGCACTTTATATGCATGATTTTATAAATGATTTTTTATAATTTAATGTTTACATATATATATATATATGTATATAATTTATAAAATTTCATTATAATTTACATATATTATGTAAACTTATAAAAAAGTAATAGTGCAAAATGGGCTGCACGAAGTGCATTCCATTATAATATTTAAAAGTATATAAAACAAAATTCTTAAAACATGAACACTTTTATATATACTACATCAATCAATGTTTTGTGAAAACTCTGAACATTTTTAAACTTATATAAGCATTTACTGAAATATACGGAAAAATATAAAAGTAAATTTGACATATTTTATTCTATATGCATATTATTACATGAATTTCTGTAATTTATAATGTAATCATATGGATAAATTTGAAATTAATACGTCAATATTTTATAATGTGATTTATTTTTGATGTATATTACTTATAATATAGTACTATATTTTACTTATATATATTCTACAAATTTCTAAAAAAGTAGTGCAAAATTGGCTTTATTTGTATTTTTTATGGTATAAAAACATTTTTAGATTTCATAAATATTATTTTAGATATATGCATATTTTAAAATAATACATGAACTATTTTCTAAAGAATTTCTTCCGTTTTATGTAGTATTATTTATACTGCAAGAATAATTAAACTTTATTTTTATTAGTGAGATTAGAATTTACATACCTTTACATATTTCTAAAAAATAGAAACTCCAGGAGCGACTTTAGGAGTACTGCATTACAAAGGACTTATGAACTATAGGTGTGACGACGTTGTTGGTGCAGTGCATATGACCAGTTGTTTCCCACCTACTCCCCTTGTTTCAAAATAGTTGGGTCATCCATTTTAGAACGAAGGGAGTGTATGATAGCAAGTTAGAGTTTTTCGTTCAAATTTTCATACTGTACTAACAGGCGGGACGGACTGTTCACAGAGGCGGAAAACATGCCAACTCTCCAACGTGAGCAGGAACTCTAATGTGCCAAAAAAAACAAGAGTGCTTTTGTGAAAAACAGACCACACGCTCTCCTTCCTGCCTTCCTGTCACTGACAGCGGGACCCGCGCCATGCAGGCGAGCCTAGTCAGCGACGCTTTCGTATCCAAACAGGATTTGCAGGACCAAACCAAGTTTTTACACCAGTTCGACGTATGCCGCAAGTTCTAGTATCAAATTAAGCGTTCACAACAAGTTCTAACATCACCGGTGTAATTGACTCATCATGAAACTCTCTGGGATACAACCAACGCACACACGCACACACTTAATTACTGTACTGTATTAACATTGCAGCTTGCAAGCATCCACCGTGTTTGGAGCGTCAGCTCATTTCCCCGGCTTGCCGCCGGCGCCGAAGCCCCTCCTGCGCTCCTCAATGAAGTTGGATGACTTCTCATTGATGTTGGACGGCACCCTCAGGTTCGCCGCTGGCATCCTCGGCCGGAGCCCCCACCTCAGCGGCGGCTTCGGGACCGGGTCCTCCCCTCCTGCCCCGACCACCTGGCCGCCGCCGCTCAACGACGACGATGGCCTCTTCTTTGACAGCGACTTCTTGGCCTTGTCCTTGACGCCGCCGGCCTCCTCCTTTATCGTCACGGACCTCCTCGGCTTCTTCTCCTGCACAGCCGCTGCGCCCGCTTCCGTCGCCTCCACCTGATGGCCGGCTTCCGCCGTGGCCTCCTTGTGCTGATCACTTGCTCTCACATCAGCAGTTGTCTCTTCTAGGATGGTGGCCGTGAAGCTACTGTGGCCTTCTTCCTCGTGGCTGAACTCGAACTCGGCCTTCTCGATCTTCACAGCGAACTCGTCGTCTTCCTCCTCTGCGTGATTCCTGTGATCGCCGCCGGCGCCAGCGTCTCTTGGCCCCTCGGTGATGCTCCCCGGCCTGTTCATCGACAGGTTCTTGGCGAGGAAGGTCAGGAGTCGGTCACACATGCCGACGGCCCTCGCCGAATTGTTGCCGCCACCCGCGCCTCTCTCCATCTCGGCACACACGAGTTGGTGTGCGTGCTCTGTGTTTGATTCTTGAGATGCAAAAATGGGAATGGAGTCACTTTATAGATGCTCTGAGTTACAGTGGATAAGAAAGGTAGCCGAAAGTGTGAGAGCTTGGATTGGAACCAATTCCTTCCTTGCTTCTGGGATGACCTTCCTGATAGAAATGGATGTTGGGAGGAAGAGAGGGAAAAGGAAGTTCTTTGCTTCATCACAGGCAAAGATTCTAGCTTCATTTTTATCTTTGCTATGCAAGGGCATCATCTCCAACACCGTTCCCTAAACGGACACACTACTTGGACACGGAACCGGTCATCCAATTATGTACCCTAATGTCCGTTCCTATTTTTTTTCTAAAACCGCGACACTCAGAATAATTATAAAAAAAGTACAATTCATCCATAAATAACATGCAAATATTGTTAGTACAACGATAGTTCAAAGGTATTACATCCGAGATAAGCAGATTTTCAACAAGTTTTTCGAATTCAACTATACGCAAGTCAAAATCAGCATATGACGTCCCACACATATTGCCGTTTGAGATTCCTCCAACAACTAGAAGGATAGGGCGCGCTTTGCTGCGCCGTAGAAGCAACTGGTATTTTGTATTTTCTTTTTAATTTACTTTTATTTCCCTTGGGGCGTTGTTGTTTGCCGCCTCTCTGGGACAACCTTCCATCTTGCTTTTTGTTGCTCACTTGTTCCATGCGGACGGGTACTGGATCATGGACCTACTTCTGCGAGAAAGAACTTGGTCAATATGATATGTAATACTCTGGCCGCTAATGCATAGAATTTTGCTTACCGTGTGGTGGAGAAGCTGGTCAGTGCCCCTTCCGTGGGGACGGTGGCAGGACAGCTTGATGAGGGACCGAGGGAGCTTATGCCTATAGTTGTCTGGTATCTTGGCATGTACCTTTTTTAGAAGGATGTGATACAATCTTTCCTCAAATTGTCTAATATATTTTGGGAGAGGAGAAAATAAAGAGCAGTACTCCATGGACAAGGGTTTGGAGCACTCGGGTGGTCCGCACCCCTATACGAACTATTCATTCAAAAAAATACCGAGAAATTTGAAAAAAAAAATCTGGGATTTTGAGATATCAAACGTGGGTTTCCGATCTACTCCCATGTGAAATTTCGTGAAAAAATACCAGGACACGTATTTGTGGCAAAAAGACAAAAATTTCCTATGTATAAAAAAAACTGTTTGGATAGATTATTGTTTGGACAGTATTTCCTTCGTCACGGATACGTTTTTGGGAATTTTTTCATGAAATTTCACACGGGAGTAGATTGCGAACCCAGGTTTGATATTCCCAAATCTTAGATTTTTTTGTGTTTATTTTTTACGATTATTTTTGGTATAGGGGTGTCGAGCACCCAGGAGCTCCGGTGTATTTTCCAGTACTCCATACTTTAGAATGATGCTGAGGCCGACAATGTGTATGTTATTCAGATTAGCATGTGTAAAAGAATCTACATAGGGTAGCGACCATTTTTTTTCTTTCAGATATGATGTTAGCATAGCGAATTTATCAATCGATAAAATTATGTCAGTACTTATGAGCGGATTTAAGATAGCATTAATGCATTACCCCTGGGACAAATATCTCCATGTCCTGGTTATCGTCGAGGTCCGACAGCGGCGGAAGATCACGAACATAGCCGACCAAGCAGAATCCATCCCCAATAATGGCACCCATCAAAAAAATTAAAGCACCGACCCAACGCCATCGTGAGAGACACCTGAAAAATAGCAACCACAACCCACATAATCGGCACCACAAAGTCTAAAAACGAATATTCCCGGTGCACATTAGTCTTTTTAACAGGGCAACAACAATAAGAAGTTCAAACATATGAAACCACCCCTAAACTGTCCAAAGTAGCTAGCTATGCCAATAAACAAAAAAAAGAAAAAGGAATTTTGTCATCTAGAGCAACCACTTATGTTGAACTAAACAAATACGTGTCCTATTTTGCAAGGTAAATTGCATATAAAAAACAGAAAGACATCATGGGATCTAGCCATGTTTATCTCAAGTGCCCAAGAATTAAACCCAATTATTTTTTCAAGGAGAAGAGCTAACATATGAAGTAACTGTGAGTTACCTCAATAGGCATGTGCTGAAGCCATGCTCCCATGTCATTGGATCCAAAAACCCTACTATATATTCCCAGAAGATGGACTTCAGCCCACAACCTCTATAGTCGAAGGTAGGGACTGAAACCAATAGACGGAACTATAAATTGGGAAAAAAATGGTTGCAGCAACCGTTGGAACTCTGAAGCATATCACTTGAGCATTAATTCCAATAAAGAGATCATGGATCATCGATAACAATCGAATGAAGGAGTACCTGAGAACTCGTAGAGCATGAGGAATGCGTGTTCCTGCACTTGTGCCTGCAACGGCAGAAACATAACACAAAGAAGAGATAGTGGAAGCAAAAACTCATGGGCTGATTAGATGGTTCAAATCTTCAATTAGTGAGAGAAATTAGGGGAAGATCACCAAGGCAAAAGAAGAGGACCGGATCCAGTACCAACCTTAATCTGGGAAGATATACAGAGCAGGAGAACTCGAGAAGGAGCAATGACTGTACTGATGCTCCATAGTCATGAAGAAGAAGACCATACCGAAGTAGCTGGAGGAAACTGGAGGCGGTCTGGGACCTACATGGAGAGGGGACTGGTCGAGGCGCCACGGGAGGAGGTCCAAACGAACCACGACGGGCCGCGCTGAAGTTCCGGATGGCCGAACTTGATCTGGGCGAATCCGGCACACTGCCGGAATGAGAGCGCTGCCACATTCCTAGGGCGTGTTTGGTTGCCCGCATGCAGCTCAACCAGACCCGTGCGGGATATGTGCGGCCTGTTTGGTTGCCTGCGCTGCATGCATTTTGTGGCCCACACGGACCTTAAAGTAGGCCTCAGCCTGGCCCGGCGGAAACCGCCGAATCGGCAGTTTCTCGCGAGCCTGGCTCGGCACGGCCACGCGTGCAAGGGAGTTGCACGCCTCGAGCAGCGCGGGAGACAGAGGGGACGTCTCATAACTCCCACCCCCTCCCACCACTCACCTGTCATCGCCCCGGTCGCACTGTTCCCACCGCTCCCTCTCTGCCTCACCGCCCCTCCCTCTCCTCTCCTCGGATGGCTCCACCTCGCCCACCGCTGCGCCGTCCTCTGACCCCCATCGACCAGCGCATCGCCAGCATCTAGGAGCACTGGATGGCCGAGCTCCAGAACTCGGGAAGGGACCTGGCGTCGGTGCTGCGAGCGTCGTCCCCCATCTGCTGCCGGCCACCACGAGCGCCGGCCAATGCAGTGCCGGTCGTTCCTGCTTCGCCGCCGATTCCTGACCTCGTGGTCCTGGGCTGGGCGCTGGCGCCGTCCACGGAGCTGCCGCTTCTTGGGACCCCATTGGGCAGGGGGGTTTTCTTGACCCCCGTCCAAGGGTTTTCTCCTGTCCACGGAGCACGGGGACGATGCGGCAGGCCGTCGCCAGGGTCGGCTCCTCCCCCGCTCCGCCACCTCTCTCCTTCCCGCCGGGGTTTTCACCCCGGCCTCGGTTCGCTGCGACTGCGCAAGCTCCGGTGAGTCAAACCCCCTCAATGCTTGCTTGTAGATGTAGATTAGGGGTTTATTTCTTACATATGTGCTAGTACTTAGTGAAATAGATAGGATTCGAGCAAATCCGATTGGATGCAATCCCAATCGAATCCAATCGGACTGATTTGTTCTTGTTTCCTACAGTGTGTGTCCTAGGTAATTTTCTTCTGCTACTGCTAGTGTGTCCTAGGATCTGTTTTCATGCTAGTAGATGTGTTCATGCTAGAATCCCCAATGCTAGTGTGCTTTGCTAGGATCTGTGTTCATGGTAGGGTCTTTGCTAAGATCTGTGTTCATGCAAATGGCATGTTCATGTTCAAGCTAGGATCTGTGTTCATGCAAATGGCATGTTCATGTTCAAGCTAAGATCATGTTCATGTTGTTGTTCATGTTGCTACATACATGTTCAAGATAGGGTTTGTGTTGATTGTTATACGTGCATGTAGTAGGACCATTTTAGGATGCTGCCAAATGTGCATGGGTGCACGTGGGTGCTATTGGCACTTGCTGTTGCTATTTTTAGATGTTTTCATGCTTAGGATAGTGCACTGGTGAGTGGCAGTTGCAAAAAAGCAGATGCCACTGATCAGTGGGATTTGTTCATGGTCAAGTACCACTGATCAGTGGCACTTGCCATTGACAAATGCCACTGACCAGTGGTAGTTGCCCATGAGCAAATGCCAAAAATCAGTGGTAGTTGCCCATGAGCAAATGCCACTGATCAGTGGCACTGAGCCACTGATCAGTGGCATTTGCCCAACAGCAAGTGCCATTGATAAGTGGCATTTGCTCATGAGCAACTACCACTGATCAGTGACACTTGCTGTTGGGCAAGTCCACTGATCAGTGGCATTTGGCCAAAAGCAAATGCCATTGACAAGTGACATTTGACAAAGAGTTTGTTCACTGATCAGTGGCATTTGCTCTTGGGCAAATGTCTCTGATCAGTGCCATTTTGCAAAGAGTTTGTGCACTAATACTTGTCATCTTACCTGACAAGATATTAAAGAGTGACTGGGATGTGGCGGGTGGAGGAGCTCAGGTGGTGGCCGGAGCTGAGGGCGCCGAGGATTTCATCCCCACGAACAGGTGGCTCAGGATGGTGGACCTCCCTGATGAAGGAAATATGCCCTAGAGGCAATAATAAAGTTATTATTTATTTCCTCAAATCATGATAAATGTTTATCATTCATGCTAGAATTGTATTAACCGGAAACATAATACATGTGTGAATACATAGACAAACATAGTGTCACTAGTATGCCTCTACTTGACTAGCTCGTTGATCAAAGATGGTTGAGTTTCCTAGCCATAGACATGAGTTGTCATTTGATTAATGGGATCACATCATTAGGAGAATGATGTGATTGACTTGACCCATTCCGTTAGCTTAGCACTTGATCGTTTAGTTTACAGTTATTGCTTTCTTCATGAATTATACATGTTCCTATGACTATGACATTATGCAACTCCCGATTACCAGAGGAACACTTTGTGTGATACCAAACATCACAACGTAGCTGGGTGATTATAAAGGTGCTCTACAGGTGTCTCCGATGGTACTTGTTGAGTTGGCATAGATCGAGATTAGAATTTGTCACTCCGATTGTCGGAGAAGTATCTCTGGGCCCTCTCGGTAATGCACATCACTATAAGCCTTGCAAGCAATGTGACTAATGAGTTAGTTGTGGGATGATGCATTACGGAACGAGTAAAGAGACTTGCCGATAACGAGATTGAGCTAGGTATTGAGATACCGACGATCAAATCTCGGGCAAGTAACATACCGATGACAAAGGGAACAACGTATGTTGTTATGCGGCTTGACCGATAAAGATCTTCGTATAATATGTAGGAACCAATATGAGCATCCAGGTTCCGCTATTGGTTATTGACAGGAGATGTGTCTCGGTCATGTCTACATAGTTCTCGAACCCGTAGGGTCCGCACGCTTAAAGTTCTGCGACGATCGGTATTATGAGTTTACATGTTTTGATGTACTGAAGGTAGTTCGGAGTCCCGGATAAGATCACGAACATGACGAGGAGTCTCGAAATGGTCGATACATAAAGACTGATATATTGGAAGCCTATATTTGGACGTCGGAAGAGTTCCGGGTGAAATCGGGATCTTACCGGAGTGCTGGAGGGGTTAATGGGCCTAGTTGGGCCCTAGTGGAGAGAGAGAGGGGCCGGCCAGGGCAGGCCGCGCCCCCCCTCCCCGTCTGGTCCGAATTGGACTAGGAAGGGGGCGCCCCCCTTTCCTTCTCCTTCTCCCCCTTCCTTTCCCCCTCCTAGTAGGAGTAGGAAAGAGGGGAGTCCTACTCCTACTAGGAGGAGGACTTCTCCTCCTGGCGCGCCCTACAGGGTCGGCCGACCTCCCCCCTTGCTCCTTTATATATGGGGGCAGGGGGGCACCTTAGAACACAGAAGTTGATCATTGATCTCTCCCAGCCGTGTGCGGTGCCCCCTCCACCATAATCCACCTCGGTCATATCGTAGCGGTGCTTAGGCGAAGCCCTGCGATGGTAGCTTCATCAACATCGTCACCACGCCGTCGTGCTGACGAAACTCTCCCTTGAGCTCTACTGGATCATGAGTTCGCGGGACGTCACCGAGCTGAACGTGTACTGAACGCGGAGGTGTTGTACGTTCGATACTGAGGATCGGTCGATCGTGAAGACGTACGACTACATCAACCGCGTTGTCATAACGCTTCCGCTTAACGGTCTACAAGGGTACGTGGATAACACTCTCCCCTCTCGTTGCTATGCATCACCATGATCTTGCGTGTTCATAGGATTTTTTATTAATTACTACGTTCCCCAACAGTGGCATCCGAGCCTGGTTTATGCGTAGATGTTATATGCACGAGTAGAACACAAGTGAGTTGTGGGCGATACAAGTCATACTGCTTACCAGCATGTCATACTTTGGTTCGGCGGTATTGTTGGATGAAGCGGCCCGGACCGACATTACACGTACGCTTACACGAGACTGGTTCTACCAACGTGCTTTGCACACAGGTGGCTGGCGGGTGTCAGTTTCTCCAACTTTAGTTGAACCGAGTGTGGCTACGCCCGGTCCTTGAGAAGGTTAAAACAACACTAACTTGACGAACTATCGTTGTGGTTTTGATGCATAGGTAAGAACGGTTCTTGCTCAGCCCGTAGCAGCCACGTAAAACTTGCAACAACAAAGTAGAGGACGTCTAACTTGTTTTTGCAGGGCATGTTGTGATGTGATATGGTCAAGACATGATGCTATATTTTATTGTCTGAGATGATCATGTTTTGTAACAGAGTTATCGGCAACTGGTAGGAGCCATATGGTTGTCGCTTTATTGTATGCAATGCAATCGCCCTGTAATTGCTTTAATTTATCACTAAGCGGTAGCAATAGCCGTAGAAGCAATAGTTGGTGAGACGACAGCGATGCTACGATGAAGATCAAGGTGTCGCGCCAGTGACGATGGTGATCATGACGGTGCTTAGGAGATGGAGATCAAAGGCACAAGATGATGATGGCCATATCATATCACTTATGTTGATTGCATGTGATGTTTATCCTTTAAGCATCTTATTCTGCTTTGATTGACGGTAGCATTATAAGATGATCTCTCACTAAATTTCGAGGTATAAGTGTTCTCCCTGAGTATGCACCGTTGCGAAAGTTCGTCGTGCCGAGACACCATGTGATGATCGGGTGTGATAAGCTCTACGTTCAAATACAACGGGTGTAAGCCAGTTTTGCACACGCAGAATACTCAGGTTAAACTTGACGAGCCTAGCATATGCAGATATGGCCTCGGAACACTGAGACCGAAAGGTCGAGCGTGAATCATATAGTAGATATGATCAACATAGTGATGTTCACCATTGAAAACTACTCCATCTCTCGTGATGATCGGACATGGTTTAGTTGAGATTGATCACGTGATCACTTAGATGATTCGAGGGATGTCTATCTAAGTGGGAGTTCTTAAGTAATATGATTAATTGAATTTAATTTATCATGAACTTAGTACCTGATAGTATTTTGCTTGTCTATGTTGTTGTAGATAGATGGCCCGTGCTGTTGTTCCGTTGAATTTTAATGCGTTCCTTGAGAAAGCAAAGTTGAAAGATGATGGTAGCAATTACACGGACTGGGTCCGTAATTTGAGGATTATCCTCATTCTGCATGTAAGAATTACATATTGGAAGCACCGCTGGGTGCGAGCCTGCTTGTCGGTGTCAAAACCGGCGGATCTCGGTAGGGGGTCCCGAATGTGCGTCTAGGCGGATGGTAACAGGAGACAAGGGACACGATGTTTTTACCTGGTTCGGGCCCTCTCGATGGAGGTAAAACCCTACTCCCGCTTGATTGATATTGATGATATGGGTAGTACAAGAGTGGATCTACCACGAGATCAAGGAGGCTAAACCCTAGAAGCTAGCCTATGGTATGATTGTTGTAATGGTTGTTGTCCTACGGACTAAAGCCTTCCGGTTTATATAGACACCGGAGAGGGCTAGGGTTACAGAGTCGGTTACAATGGTAGGAGATCTACATATCCGTATCGCCAAGCTTGCCTTCCACGCCAAGGAAAGTCCCATCCGGACACGGGATGAGTCTTCAATCTTGTATCTTCGTAGTCTTGGAGTCCGCGGACGATGATAGTCCCGCTGTCGACACCCCTAGTCCAGACTCCTCAAGAGCCCCTGAACCTGGCTTCAATGACGATGAGTTCGGCGCGCATAATGTTCGGCATTGCAAGGCGGGTTCCTCCTCCGAATAATCCATAGAAGATTGTGAACACCAGGATAGTGTCCGACTCTGCAAAATAAATTCCACATTCCACCGTAGAGAGAATATCGTGTACATAGGTTCAATCTGCTGACGTATCTTGTAGCGTGACGTCACGCCACTACCAAGCCTTTACTTGAATCGTTTTTTATTATACCACCTCAGCGCGTTTAGCGAAGCGGTTTCCTTGGCACGTCTTGTCGAAGCAGAGATCGTGTTCCCCTTATTCCGGGATCCTCATCAATACGGACGTGGTTAACCCAACCGCGCCCGCCGGCACGCCCCCTCTATCAAAGGCGAGTCCCGAACGGTCACGGAGACGGCTCTTGGTATTCTCCCTCTTTATAATAGGACCAAGGCCCGTTTCTTTTCTTCAATCCTCCAACGAATCTTCTCCTCGCTCCAAGTTCCAACACCCAGAGCCCCAGATTCGTGTGCTTCGGACTTTCAACAATGTCCGGTTCCGACCTTCAGGGCCGGTGGATGCCCTCCTCCGTCACGAAGGAGGACGTGCTAAAGCTGCGAGAGGCCAAGTACCTGTCTTATGAGATTTCGCACAGGTTGACCGCCGAAGGGCAGGCCATCCCTACCCCCGAGCCCGGCGAGTACGTCGTCTTTGTGTCCCACCTCCGTCGGGGTTTAGGCTTCCCGATGGATCCATTTGTGAGAGGGCTCATGTTTTACTATGGGTTGGAATTCCATGACTTGGCTCCGGAGTCCATCCTCCATATCTCCGCATTCATCGTCGTCTGCGAAGCCTTCCTCGCGTCACCCCCACTTCGCCTGTGGGTGAAGACCTTCAATGTGGAGCCAAGATGATCGGGGCGTCAGCAGAGTCGGCGGGCGGCCGTGGCGGAGGGCCGATGCCCGTGGCCCGAGGGCTCCTTCCAAGAGGAGCTCGGCTTGTGGCGAGAGGGAGTGGTTCTATATCACCGCTCCGAAGGGCAGCGGCGGCCGCCGCCGCCAGATTCCGCTCGGGACCTCCTCGACGGTTGATGTCGTGGGTCAACCAGGGCTCAACTGGGGCCGCCAAAAGACGTGCCCCTATTGCAGGGCGGATTCGAGACCTCCAGCGAGGGAGATCGATCTGGTCATGGTGATGCGAGTTATCTTGATTAGGCGTCTCCCGCCTGCAAACGCCGTCCTCTCCGGCTATGGGAGTTCAATCCGAGGGACCACGGATTCTCCAACACTTTATGGATACGACACCCGTGGAGATGTACAAGTTGTTCTTGGACCGCGGTGGCGTGTCCGAATTGACCGAGGATGCAGCCTAAGCTGCAATCGCCGGATACTCAAGTAAGTAGCTCGGTGTTTGGACGCACCATTTGTTTGCCTTTCTACACCGCCTTTTAACCCGTTATCCTTCAACAGAGTGGATAGCGCAAGCAAAGCTGACACGGTGTCCGCCCCCTCCAGAGACCGCGCGGATCCCGTGGCTGGTCCAGATGTTGGAGGTTGCGCCTTAAGAAGGCGGAGGGACAATAAAGGAGCTACCGCCCGCCCAAGGAGGCTCTTGAGAAAGGGGATCGAGAATCCCTCCCTGGGGGAGAAGAGGACCGCATCCGAGACCCGGAGGCCAAAGCCCTAAGCGGGGAAGAAGTCTTCACCAGAGGGTCTGCGTCTGGGAGGCCCCGCCGCACAATCTCCCCTAAAGCATTAGCCTCCAATGAGCCGTGAGTAGAAAAAAGGGAGTTCGGTAACGAGAGACATCCCTGTTTGTGCTTCTGAGGATAACCGAGTTTTTTACCTTGTAGTTCGGATCTCCGACCTTCTCAGATGAGCTCGTCTTCAGGGGATCTTCGTCCGGAGATGATGGAGAGCGAGACGCCTCCGTCTGCTGCGCCGTCGGAGAGGGCGGACGAGCCTGAAGTGTCGTCACGGAGGGTATCCCCGAACCCGGCGGAGCCGAAGAGTTCGGTGCCGACTAGTGTTCGGCCGGGGGAGCTGAAGGATCTGCTTGAGAGGGCGTCCATCTCAGAAGATCACCGTGCATTGATGAGTACGGTGATTAGAAGGATTTCGTCCGCCGAAGCGGATTGCATAATGCCGTCGGGGAGTTTGTGGCGGGGTTTGAGGTATGTAAAATGACACCTTTTTGACAGCTTTTACGCATATAGTGCATACAGATAGATAGTAGCCCCGAGACTTGGTAGGTTGTCGAAAGCGACAGCGTCGAGGATCAAAATCGCAGGAATTGAGTGTCGCCTTTCCTATGCGGTGGCGGATAGTCTCGTGTCGGGGAGATCTCGCCGCCACGAACACCTATGGGGCGGAGCCCTTGTGCAGGCGGTACGAGGGCGGAGGGAGCACAGAGCAGATCGTAGCGAGCACGCGGCTTTTACCCAGGTTCGCCGCGACGGACGCAGAAACCCTACTACCCTGCCTTGGTTTGTATTGAGCTCGGGAGCTTGAAGAGCTACTGAGAGCAGCTACACCGGCGAGAGAGTTGCGAAGGTTTCAATGAGTCGACCAACCCCCCCCACGTTGTGCATGGGCCTCCTTTTATAGTGTAAGGGTCACCGACAGTGTCAACATAGGAGAAAGGGGTAAAATGTAAAAGAGATGGTAGTTGGAATAGTGCGGAACAAGTGAAGCTACGATTGTGTGAACAAGTGGTCGCTACTTACTTTGACGATGGGGACAAGGGCATTTAATGCCGTCGCCGTCGACCCAAAAGCTCCCGCCCTTGCGTCTTAAATCGCCACGGGCGATGGATCCACCACCGTGAAGTGCCACCGTGTCCCCAGGCTGCACAGACCATCCGCCACGCGCCCCTGGAAAGGCCCTGTATGCACGCGTGCGGGTGATGTTGGAGCGCGGCACACAGCAGAACTCTCCGGCAAGCACCTTGCCGGGTCTTGACTCTTGCCGGGCCCGGAGCTTGCGGGCTCAGAATTTGTCGCTCCGGGCCCTCGCCGACGCATATAGCACCGAGGCGTGTCTTCTATGATGTAATCTTCTAGTCTTCTGGCGAGCTCCTCTTGCCGTGGGCTTGCGTGAGTGATGTAACCTTGAGCACAGGAACGGCCTTCAAGGCAAGCTCCGCTTGCCGGGTCTCGATCTTCTGTCTTGTATGCTTTGTCTTTGAATGGTTTGTCATGGAGCAGAAAGTCTTCGGCGAGCACGTGGTAAACCCCGCCGCTGGGAGCTACAACCGCCTGATGCACAAGTTGGGGTACCGAGGTACCCCTACCTTAGTACACCGACAGAGCCCGGGCTGGGCCACACACGGCAAGCGCGTTGGTTGGGCCAGGCCCAAAACAAAGGCATCGGCACACACGCCCGCGCGCGCCGAATCCACTTCCGCATCTGCCGCATCCCACCGTAATGGCACGCGTCGATTGCGGCGTCGTGGGATGGGACGTGCGGTCTTTAAGGCATCCACCCCCGTGATCGTGGTGTAAGGCGAGGTCACTCCACCCGTCGCTCCGGCCCCGCTTTTTCGCCACGTGGCCCTCATGCATGGGGGTCGTGGGCGGCGAAGGTGGGAGACCGAGCCGTCACGGGCGAAGATGGCGAGTCGGCCCCGCTCCTCTGCCCTCCTCGCTTCCCGATTGGCCGGGCAGGGCGGTTGAGCCCCCACCTCGCCCTTTAAAAGGGGCGAGAGGGGAGCACAATGGTCTCACACTTTCTCTTCCCCCTTCGTCTTCAGCTTCCGTTCTTCTTCTTGCCATGGAAGGAGGAAATCCTGGTTCTTCAACGGTGGCAGCGAGGGTCGCCTCCAGGCAGCGCACTTCTCCCTATCCCGCACCCGTGGCGGCGGAGCCGGCCACGAGGGGGAGAGGGAGGGGACGAGGCCGCGGACGAGGCCGAGGGCGTGGTCGAGGCGGTCGGGGGAGAGGCGGTCGTGGCGACGTGCCTCCCCCGTCTCCTCCGGTGGCTCCTTTCCTCGAGGCGGTCCATACTGGAGACGATCCCTGGGAGTTCTTCATCAAGCTGCGCGCCGAAGCGCCTCGTCGCCGCCGGCTGCCGGCCCGTTCATGAGCGCGATGGAACCGGATCCGCCCGAGGTGATGGAGTTGCGCGATGAGGGGCTGTGGGATCAGCGGCACTCGAGTGAGTGTCGTGTCCCCAGCCCCGCGTGATGTACTTCGATCGAGGGTGGAAGACGTCACCCGCATCCACAGCTTGACGGCGGGGTTTACCCTCCATTTCGTTAATGGAGGGCGACCTTTTCGCCGCCAAGGTCTTCGGGATTCGGGATCCGGGCGAGATGCTGTGTGGACAGCTCCTCCGATAGCGAAGGTCCCTCCTCGAGCGAGAGGACGAGGAGGGAGCGACAGCGGCGACGAGGGGATGGCGGGTCCGACTAGGCGTCGGACGCTGCCTCGGCCACCGGCGACCCATCATCCGGGTCGCTGCCTTCGAACTCCCGGGCCGTCTCCTTGGGCGTGGCGTGAGGGAGGCTGCGGAAGAGGAAGAGGGGTGGCGGCAAGGCCGTCATGTCGGAGTACGAGGGTGAGGAGCCCTCGTCAGCGTGCTGACGTCCCACCACCCCGTCTTCAAGATCTGCCTCCGGCGCCTCCGTCTCCGCCAAGCTCCTGGCCGGCCCCCGGGAAGTTCTCTTGGTGTCTTCTGGCGCCCGTAGCTCTCCTAGGCGCCCCTTTTGCCCTTCCCGGCAAGCTTCTCTTGCCGGGGCCTCCTTGACCTACCTCCTGAACTCCTGAACAGAGAAACAGGAGAGGGATTACGGGCATCTTATCTTCTAATTTGTAAGCCTTCGGGCCTTAGCTGCATTTAAAATATGTAATCCTCTCTATCATGTTTTTCATCCTCTATGGACTTGTACTAAACTAGGATGTTTTTAATGAAAAGAGGGGAACGCTTGTCGGACCGAGTCTTTTACTTGACTTCGTGCCTTGTATGTTCCCATCCTACGCTCTCGGGAGCTTGCCGTATTAACACGCTTGTCGAGTCGCGGGACATCAAGCAGTTCCTGGCGGTGTTGCTTCCGCAAGCAACCTTGCCGGGCCAGTTGCAGCGCACTTGTGTTTGTTGAGCGGACTCGGAAACGAAGCAAGGGCGCGACACTTGTCGCAGCTCACTTAAATCGCTGAGCGTGTTCGAAAACGAAACAAGGGCGCGACACTTGTCGCAGCTCACTTAAATCGTTGAGCGTGCTCGAAAAACAAACCAAGGGCGAATCGGGCCACGACAGCTCCTCCGCGCACGGATTTTACAAGACACGCTCGTTCAAAGACGCAGCCCCGCTTTCCCGGTCCATGAGAGGATGCATGACGAGGATGAAAACTTATCTCGATATCGCAGCCTCAAAGAACTCGGCTTGCCGGAGATGAATCTTAGTACTGCAGCCCCAAAGAACGCTGGCTTGCCGAAGGAATCTTATTTCGCAGCCTCGCAACTCTGGCTCCGCCAAAATCCAGGTGCTGGTGTTCTCTTCTGGTTTCTCCTTGTTGCTGTAATTTCGGCCATGAAAACAGCTGAGATAAGTCTGCAACAGCTCCATTATTTACATGTATATGCATATAAATCCTTTCTGTGCGACTTTGCAATACAATGCCGTGCCTTGCCCTTCGTATGTTTATACTCTACGCTGCTAGGGAACTTGTCGGCAAGGGGCCCTTGCCGCGAGCGCTGAGTGCTGAACTCGAAGCAGCCTGCTGGCCAAGGTCTTACCGGCAAGCAACCTTGCCGGGGCTAGTCGCAACGCACTTAGCTTGCTGAGCGGACTCGAAAACGAAACAAGGGCGCGACACTTGTCGCAGCTCACTTAAATCGTTGAGCGTGCTCGAAAACAAGACAAGGGTGCGGCTATCCACGGGCAGGTTCCTCCGCGCACAAGTCTCTCATACGAAGGGCATCTTACGGCAGGGCTTGCTATGTTACACCCTCTACTTTACACCCTTTGTGCGCTTTTACCCTACGCTTCTAGGGAAACTTGCCGGCAAAGTGCCCTTGCCGCGAGCGCTGAGTGCTGAACTCGAAGCAGCCTGCTGGTCAAGGTCTTACCGGCAAGCAACCTTGCCGCGGCTAGTCGCAACGCACTTAGCTTGCTGAGCGGACTCGAAAACGAAACAAGGGCGCGACACTTGTCGCAGCTCACTTAAATCGTTGAGCGTGCTCGAAAGCAAGATAAGGGTGCGGCTATCCACGGGTCGGTTCCTCCGCGCACAGGTATTGCATACAAAGGACGAAAGCACGAGGAACATAACATAAAAAAGCATGGAACTAAAGAGTGCTCTGCACCAAAGCTCGAATGACTTAGCTTTTCTATTTCTTGTTTCCTCGCACTTGCCGGTGGAGCTCGATGGCGCGTCCTCGACGGCAGCGCAGCGCTCCGGGGAGATGCGCTTGCCGGAACGAGCACCAGAGCTGTCCTTGCCGGAGCACTTGCCGGTGGAGCTCGATGGCGCGTCCTCGACGGCA
This sequence comes from Aegilops speltoides, assembly GCA_021437245.1. Taxonomy (NCBI): domain Eukaryota; kingdom Viridiplantae; phylum Streptophyta; class Magnoliopsida; order Poales; family Poaceae; genus Aegilops; species Aegilops speltoides. The sequence continues at coordinate 421,722,937 of CM038146.1, forward strand.
GCGCAGTGCTCCGGGGAGATGCGCTTGCCGGGACGAGTACCAGAGCTATCCTCGCCGGACTTGGCCTTCACTGGAGGGGAGCGGGGGCGAGCGATGCGAGGAGCGGGATATGCTCGGACTCCTAACAGCGTTAGGAGGAGCAGGTCTGCCCGGCACCTTCGCTTTGCTTTCGTGCACGGACGGTGGTCCGGAGCATCCCGCGAGCCTCCGGTGTGTCCTTGCCTCAAAGATGCGGATACCACCTCCCGTGGTATGGCGCTGCTGGGTTATCGTAGGCCGAGATGGACGCGGGCGTGTCCACGGAGACCGAGGCGCGGTCATCCGTCCTGTCCTTGGATCTGGTGGCGCCGCGAGTGTCCTTGTCGGCGACCACCCTTCCGACGGCGTCTCCCCCGCCCACCGTTGGCTCCGGTGGCGGCGGACGAGACGCGGACGGGCCTGCAACCCCCGAAGCCTTCCTCTTCGGGGCCATGGCGCAATTGCTGATGAAGTTGCTGATGAAACTGGAGAGGTTGATGAAGAACGCGCCCGCGTGGACACCGGATCAGGTCCGCACAACCTCGACGCCCCTACCTGGCGCGCCAAAGATGTCGGGGGAGATCTGCCCACCACGAACACCTATGGGGCCGGAGCCCCTTGTCTGTGCGGTACGAGGGCGGAGGGAGCACAGAGAGCAGATCATAGCGAGCACGCGGGCGGCTTTTACCCAGGTTCGGGCCGCGACGGACGCGTAAAACCCTACTCCTGCCTTGGTTTGTATTGAGCTCGGGAGCTTGAAGAGCTACAGTAGCAGCTACACCGAGCGAGAGAGTTGCGAAGGTTTCGAATGAGTCGACCCGAACCCCCCCCACGTTGTGCATGGGCCTCCTTTTATAGTGTAAGGGGTCACCGACAGGTGTCAACGTAGGAGAAAGGGGTAAAAATGTAAAAGAGGTGGTAGTTGGAATACTGCGGGAACAGTGAAGCTACAGTGTGTGAACAGTGGTCGCTACCTACTTTGACAGTGGGGGACAAGGGCATTTAATGCCCGTCGCCGTCGACCCCAAAAGCTCCCGCCCTTGCGTCTTCGTCTGCCACGGCGATGGATCCACCACCGTGAAGTGCCACCGTGTCCCCTAGGCTGCACAGCCATCCGCCACGCGTCCTCGGAAAGGCCCAGGCGGCACGTGGGCCGATGAGCCGAGCGCGGGCACACAGCGAACTCTCCGGCAAGCACCTTGCCGGGTCTTGACCTTGCCGGGCCCGGAGCTTGCGGGCTCAGAACTTGTCGCTCCGGGCCCTCGCCGACGCATATAGCGCCGAGGCGTGTCTTCTATGATGTAATCTTCTAGTCTTCCTGGCGAGCTCCTCTTGCCAGGGGCTTGCGTGAGTGATGTAACCTTGAGCCTGGAACGGCCTTCCCGGCAAGCTCCGCTTGCCGGGGTCTCGATCTTCTGTCTTGTATGCTTTGTCTTTGAATGGTTTGTCATGGAGCAGGAAAGTCTTCGGCGAGCATGTGGTAAACCCTGCCGCGGGGAGCTGCAACCGCCCGTGCACAAGTTGGGGTACTGAGGTACCCCTACCTTAGTACACCGACATCTGGGGGCTAGCCGGACTGATGGAGTTGTTGAATTAATGCGGCAACTCGATGTTGCGGATGCGGACATCGCGCTAGTCAACAAGCGACTTGACGAGTCGCAAGGTAAATTGTGTCTTCGCAGTCACCTATTAAGGGAGCAAAAGCCCACCTCTTACAATATTTATGCTTGACGCAGATGGTGCTTTGCTTTGTGGAGACCTTTCGCGTAACTTGCTCAAGCCAAGGAGCAAGCCAGAAGGAGTGATGCGGCTGCCTCGAGGGCGGCTGAGGAGTTAGAAGCCGAAAGGGCTGCACACTGCCGAAGCAGGGAAGAGATGGCCGAATTGGCCGTTAAATTGAAGGATGCTACCGACCGCAATGAGGCTCTTGAAAAGGAGCGCCTATCAGAGCGAGAAGACCTGGGGAAGGCCACCGCCGAAGCCAAGGATGTCCGTTCTGCCATGCGGGCTATAAAGGAGGAGTTGCGTCAGGCCGGAGACATTGTGGCTGGCAAGCCTTTTCTGCTACGCCGCAGGTTTACGGATCCAAAGTATGCCCAGCTTGGCCAGCTGTGGGGTTCGTAGGATCCATATATGGACTTAGCGGTGAGTGCGGCGGATGCCGTTGTGCACTTTCGAAGTCAGAAGGATCACAAGACGGAAGAGCTATTTTGGTCTCAATTCCATAGTCCGGATTGTTCACTTCCGCTGACTGATCGGTTGGCCGAATGGGCTGAGCTGAATAGGTCGTCCGGACTTGCCATGACGGATATCGTGACTCATGTCTGTCCGGAGAGGCCCAAGCCCACGAGCTATTTTGGCTTATTGCAGCAGTTTCTTGGGGCGGTGCCGCATATCAAGGTGATGAAGCGGTCGGCCTGCATAGAGGGTGCGCGGATGGCCCTTGCCCGTGTGAAGACACATTGGACAGAGATGGATGCCACCGCTGTTGCAACCCAGGGTTCGGACGAAAGCCGGTTACCCGCCGAGCACTATTTTGGGGAAGTTATGCGTGGTGCTCGTGTAATAGAGTCGCAGTGCTCGAAAAATGTCACGTTCAAATGAACGTTTTATTTTGTAAAACAATGGTTATGATGTAATTGCTTTTTATACTTGTGCGTTTCAAGTATTGAAATATCTCCTATGCGGCCGTTTATGTATACGTGTGTATAACCCGAAGATGATCTTGACTTCAGCCCCACGCACAAGGTGCGGGGTGTTCGCAAAAATAGCGATTTTCACACTTAATCCGACGCCTCGGTCCTGTTGAGGAGGTGGTAGCGTAGCAAACGAGGCAACCGGACTATGATGCTTTATCACTTTCACTTATCAATTGAGTTCGAGGGTGGGACTACGATATAGCCCCTGGGGCACCGCGCTCCGAATTCGGGCGTGTGTGCTGACCGAAACGGTCCTTCACAAAGCGGAGGAATTCTAAACATTCCGGTGGTCGATCGAGTGGTTGACCGTCTCTCGTCAGATCATGATAGTCGGTTTTGCTTTCATCGAGGTGCTCGCCAAATTAATCGGGGCACAATCGCATAGTTCTCCGGTGTTGCGTTAGCCGATGATACGAAACGTAAGGTAGCAAAACACAGGAGTCGGGCAAACCCAACATTTGACCAAAGACATGATTCGGAGCTGATGCATATAAGGCCTAACTCGAGACGCCGAACACTCCCTAAGGTGTTCGGTCTTTATAATAATGGGCAGAACAATGCCCTAAGCCCCTAGTGTCCAGGTATGGGCAAGGTCTTCTGACGCGGCCGATGCCAAAACGTCAGTCTCCACTCTGGTTATAATGAAAAGCCAGGGGAGTATAGCAACAAGAGACAGTAAAAAAGGTTTACGCAGGGTCTTAATCTAAAAAGAATCCTTGCGACGGGTCCCTACTTGCACGCCTGCACTGTGTCTCCGCGCAGCCGTTATCCGGACGGGTATGCACGTTGTTCATCTCGAAAAAGAGAGGAACTTAGTTTGAAAGGAAATCATGCGAAAAAGTGCATGAAAAATATTAATAAATGAATAAAGCGGAGTCTATATTAGCTCATTATTGCTTATACGCACAGCCCCTTGTGAAGGGGTGTGCGGCTAGGGAGCCCCTAGCTTATTTATGCCGGACTGGTCTAGCCGTGTCCGGGGTCTTTGAATGACCCTCTTAATGAAATGATGCCACATGGACCGGGCATTTTAAATGTAAGAGACGCGTAATGTGGTATGGCGTTAAAGCGGACAAAAGCTTCACGTCCCAATAGTGCTTGATAGCTACTTTTGAATGGGGCAACATGAAAGATTAGTTTTTCGCGTCGGAAGTTGTTCGGTGACCCGAACACAACTTCTAGTAATAGGGAGCCTGTGCACTTGGCGTACGGGCCTGGCGTCACTCCTTTAAAGGAAGTGCGGCTTTGTCAAATTTTTAGTAAGGTCTATCCCCAGCTTGCGGATTGTGTTCAGATATAGCAGGTTTAAATCGCTGCCACCGTCCATCAGGACTTGTGTAAATTGTAGTCCGTCGATTATAGGATCCAATATAAGAGCAGTCCATCCTGCATTTCGAACACTTCTGGAATAATCCAGGTGGTCAAAGGTGATTGGTTTTGACATCCAATCTCGAGGTTCCGCTGGGGTGGACCGTGTGAGACCCATCTTAGCGGGTGCCGCATTGTTTTTCCGTATTATCACATGAAGTGAGTTTACTGCTTTGACTTCTTGTGGGAAAGTCTTTTGTTTTCCGGTGCCCTGCTGGTGGGGTTCGTCATCGTCGCTTGGTGTGTCAAGCCCCTTGTTTTTGGCGTTGAGTCGGCCAGACTGTTTGAAAACCCAACAATCTCGGTGGGTGTGGTTTGCAGGCCTTCCGGAGGTACTGTGGATTTGACATGTCTGATCCAAAATTTTGTTTAAGTTGGATAGCTCATCACTGTTGTCCTTAAGAGGCAGTGTTTTGTTGTTTGGCCGCGAGCTTTTGAATCCGGCGTTGACCGCCGTGTTCTTTGGGCTTTTCTCTTTATTCCGGCGCTGATCTTTTTCGCGCCGTGATTTTCCGCTTCCATCTCTCGATCTCGGATGTACTTGGGTCATTGGTGCTGCATCTTGCTAGCCACTGTCTTCCCACGCTGCAAAAGCGGTCATGAGGCTTGTTAGCGTGGACATTGTCCTCAGCTTCTCTTGCCGAGGTGTCCGGCGAGCCATTCGTCTCGGACGTTGTGTTTGAAAGCTGCTAAGGCTTGGCGTCCGGACAATGACTATTTGGTTCTTTTAGTAAGGAACCTGTTCCGAAATCTTGCTGACGACTCTCGGGCTGTTGAGTTATATGACTTAGATAAATCTCAGATCCGGAGGGCGGACATAAGTCCCTTGAAAATTTTCTCTAAACACGCCCTCAAGCTCTTCCCAACTTCTAACAAGTTTTCGGGAGGCTTTTGAGCCAATGCCGAGCTGGCCCTTTGAGCTTGAGGGTAGATATTTTATGGCGTGGAGGTCATCTCCTCTAGCCATGTGTATGTGTAGTATATAATCCTCTATCCGCACTCTGTGGTCTGTTGTTCCGTCGAAGCCTCTATGTTTATGGGTTTAAACCCTGCTGGGAATTCATGATCCAAAGACCTCATTGGTGAAACATAGTGGGTGTGCTGGCGCCCATATTTGGGTGTACCATTGTCTTGGACACTTGGCGTGTTGTGTTGCTTCTCGGGCCCTCTTTTTGGCCCGTAAATGGACTGGCTGGGCCATCTGTTTTCCCAGAGCATGAGTCGGCTTGTGTCTTGGCGCCGCTTGTAGTTTTGGCCTATCATCGGCCGCCTATCCGCCAGCGGCCTCTTTGTTTTTGATTGCGGGGCTCTATGGCTTCCTCGTCAAATTCTCGCAGCAGCTTGCGCTTCGGGTAGCTCTTTGATTGGTGGCCATTGTCGTATTTGTCTGCGGTTTTGAGCACTTTGCTCCACCTCATTCTGAGTATGTCTTCCGCTGTTTTGAGCTTCCTTTTTTGCTTCTTCAGACTTCTTGCAGTGGTGATGAGTCTTTTGCGAAGGCTCTTATTCTCCGGTGGTGTATCCGGCGTGAGGTCGTCTGGACTGTTGGTTTCGCCGGGCATTGATTGATTATCCGATTCGTCCTGTTCGGGCGGTTGCTTGGCTGCATGTTCGTCGTCCACCGGTTTTCCCTGCTCTATTGCTGGGTCATTAGGAGCGTTGTTGTTGTCGAGGCGGGACTTAGGGCGGCGTCTGCCTCGCCGTTTTGGTTGTTTATCGGCAGGATTATCCTTTGCCGCGCCCCATTGGTCCTCGTTATCGCTTCCTTTTGGGGTATCCACCATATATACATCATGGGTTGGGGTGGCCTTCCAGTGCTCTGTGAGCGCTGGTACTTGATCGTCTCCAACATCGTCGTCCATACCGTCGATGTCTTCGGAGTCGTAGTCTAGCATGTCGGTTAGATCGTCGACAGTGGCTACAAAGTGGGTGGTGGGTGGGCTTTGAATTTCTTCGTCGTCCGCATCCCAACCATCTCGCCATAATCCGCCAGGCTCTCCGGATAGCGAGAGATGCTTTAGCGAATTTAGGATGTGGCCAAAGGATGAGTGCTGAAAGATGTCCGCGGCGGTGAACTCCATGATCGGCGCCCAATCGGATTCGATTGGCAGGGGCGCAGGAGGTTCAGAGCCCGGCAGGGAGTACGGCACCTCGGAGTCACGAGCTTTATAAGGGACAAGACCAGTGTTCGGCTCCACCACCGTGGAAGTTGCAGCTCCCGAGGCGGTGTCCAGCCACTCGTCCTCGATCTGTGCGATCGGCTCCGGACTATGGGTCGGAGCAGATTCGTGTGCGGCCTCCAAGGTACTATCCGGCGGCAGGGCTAGATCATGCCCATCGCGACAGTGCGGCACGCACGTCTGTGGCTCGGATCCATCGAAGATCAAGTCCCCGCGGATATCCGCCGTGAAGTTTAGGCTTCCAAATCTGACCTGACGGCCAGGGGCGTAGCTTTTGATCTGCTCCAGATGGCCAAGTGAATTGGCCCAGCCGCCGAATACGAAGATCTGTCCGGGGAGAAAAGTCTCACCTTGGACGTCGTTGTTGTTGATTGAAGAAGCCATCAAGCCTATCGGTGACGACACATAGGAACTCTCAATGAAAGCACCAATGTCGGTGTCAAAACCGGCGGATCTCGGGTAGGGGGTCCCGAACTGTGCGTCTAGGCGGATGGTAACAGGAGACAAGGGACACGATGTTTTTACCTAGGTTCGGGCCCTCTCGATGGAGGTAAAACCCTACTCCTGCTTGATTGATATTGATGATATGGGTAGTACAAGAGTGGATCTACCACGAGATCAAGGAGGCTAAACCCTAGAAGGTAGCCTATGGTATGATTGTTGTAATGGTTGTTGTCCTACGGACTAAAGCCTTCTGGTTTATATAGACACCGGAGAGGGCTAGGGTTACACAGAGTCGGTTACAATGGTAGGAGATCTACATATCCGTATCGCCAAGCTTGCCTTCCACGCCAAGGAAAGTCCCATCCGGACACGGGACGGAGTCTTCAATCTTGTATCTTCGTAGTCTTGGAGTCCGGCGGACGATGATAGTCCGGCTGTCCGGACACCCCCTAGTCCAGGACTCCCTCACCTGCTGCAAATGCAACTGACGATGTTAAGAACGCCTGGCAGATAAAAGCTGATGACTACTCGATAGTTTAGTGTGCCATGCTTTACGGCTTAGAACCGGGACTTCAACGACGTTTTGAACATCATGGAGTATATGAGATGTTCCAGGAGTTGAAGTTAATATTTCGAGCAAATGCCCGGATTGAGAGATATGAAGTCTCCAATAAGTTCTACAGCTGCAAGATGGAGGAGAATAGTTCTGTCAGTGAACATATACTCAAAATGTCTAGGTATAATAATGACTTGATTCAACTGGGAGTTAATCTTCCGGATGATAGTGTCATTGACAGAATTCTACAATCACTGCCACCAAGCTACAAGAGCTTTGTGATAAACTATAATATGCAAGTGATGGATCAGACAATTCCCAAGCTCTTCGCAATGCTAAAGGCTGCGGAGGTAGAAATCAAGAAGGGGCATCAAGTGTTGATGGTCAACAAGACTACCAGTTTCAAGAAAAAGGGTAAAGGGAAGAAGAAGGGCAACTTCAAGAAGAACAGCAAACAAGTTGCTGCCCAGGAGAAGAAACCCAAGTATGGACCTAAACCTAAGACTGAGTGCTTCTACTACAAACAGACTGGTCACTGGAAGCGGAACTGCCCCAAGTATTTGGCGGATAAGAAGGATGGCATGGTGAACAAAGGTATATGTGATATACATGTTACTGATGTGTACCTTACTAATGCTCGCAGAGCACTGGTATTTGATACTGGTTCATTGCTAATATTTGCAACTCAAACAGGGACTACGGATTAAGCGAAGATTGGCTAAGGACGAGGTGACGATGCGCGTGGGAAATGGTTCCAAAGTCGCTGTGATCGCGGTCGGCATGCTACCTCTACATCTACCTTCAGGATTAATTTTAGACCTAAATAATTGTTATTTGGTGCTAGTGTTAAGCATGAACATTATATCTGGATCTTGTTTTGATGCGAGATGGTTATTCAGTTAAATCGGAGAATAATGGTTGTTCTGTTTATATGAGTAATATCTCCTATGGTCATGCACCCTTGAAGAGTGGTCTATTTTTATTAAATCTCGATAGTAGTGATACACATATTCATAATATTGAAGCCAAAAGATGTAGAGTTGATAATGATAGTGCAACTTATCTGTGGCACTGTCGTTTAGGTCATATTGGTCTAAAGCGCATGAAGGAACTCCATACTGATGGACTTTTGGAATCACTTGATTATGAATCGCTTGGTACTTGCGAACCATGCCTCATGGGCAAGCTGACTAAAACGCCGTTCTTCGGAACAATGGAGCGAGCAACAGACTTGTTGGAGATCATACATACTTATGTATGTGGTCTGATGAATATTGAGGATCGCGGCGGGTATCGTTATTGTTGGGGAACGTAGTAATTTCAAAAATTTTCCTACGCACACGCAAGATCATGGTGATGCATAGCAACGAGAGGGAAGAGTGTTGTCTACGCCCTCGTGAGACCGGGCGAAGCGATCACAACGTAGAGGAAGTAGTCGACGTTCTCCTCGCGATCCAACCGATCCAGCGCCGTTACTCGGCGCCCGAAGTTCTTGACACACGTACAGCTCGGTGACGCTCCTCAGCTCCAATCCAGCAGAGCTTCGGGAGGGAGAGTTCCACAAGACGACGGCGTGGTGACGATCTTGATGTTCTATCGACGCAGGCTTCGCCTAAGCACCGCCACGATATGACCGAGGTGGATTATGGTGGAGGGGGCACCGACACGGCTAAGGAACGATCTCAAGGATCAACTTGTGTGTTCTAGGGTGCCCCCCTGCCCCCGTATATAAAGGAGCAAGGGGGAGGGCCGACCGGCCCTAGGAGGCGCGCCAGGGGGGGAGTCCTCCTCCTAGTGGGAGTAGGACTCCCCTTTCCTAGTCCAACTAGGAAGGAGGAAGGGGGAAGGAAGGAGAGGGAGAGGGAGAGGGAAAGGGGCCCCCCCCTCCTTGTCCTATTCGGACTCCCCTGGGGGGGCGCACGCCACCTCCTGGTGCGGCCCTCTCTCTCCCCTCTTGGCCCACTAAGGCCCATAACTTCCCCGGGGGGTTCCGTAACCCTCCCAAGACTTCGGTTTTCTCCGAAACTTCCAGAACCTTTCCGTGTCCGAATATAGCCGTCCAATATATCAATCCTTATGTCTCGACCATTTCGAGACTCCTCGTCATGTCCGTGATCATATCCGGGACTCCGAACTTCTTCGGTACATCAAAATACACAAACTCATAATATAACCGTCATCGAAACCTTAAGCGTGCGGACCCTACGGTTCGAGAACAATGTAGACATGACCGAGACACGTCTCCGGTCAATAACCAATAGCGGGACCTGGATGCCCATATTGGCTCCTACATATTCTACGAAGATCTTTATCGGTCAGACCGCATAACAACATACGTTGTTCCCTTTGTCATCGGTATGTTACTTACCCGAGATTCGATCGTCGGTATCCAATACCTAGTTCAATCTCGCATCTTGGCAAGTCTCTTTACTCGCTCCATAATACATCATCTCGCAACTAACTCATTAGTTACAATGCTTGCAAGGCTTAAGTGATGTGCATTACCGAGAGGGCCAGAGATACCTCTCCGACATTCGGAGTGACAAATCCTAATCTCGAAATACGCCAACCCAACATCGCCTTTGGAGACACTGTAGTACTCCTTTATAATCACCCGATTACGTTGTGACGTTTGGTAGTACCTAAAGTGTTCCTCCGCAAACGGAGTTGCATAATCTCATAGTTATAGGAACATGTATAAGTCATGAAGGAAGCAATAGCAACATACTAAACGATCGTGTGCTAAGCTAACGGAATGGGTCATGTCAATCAGATCATTCAACTAATGATGTGACCTTGTTAATCAAATAACAACTCCTTGTTCATGGTTAGGAAACATAACCATCTTTGATTAACAAGCTAGTCAAGTAGAGGCATACTAGTGACACTGCTTGTCTATATATTCACACATGTATTATGTTTCCAGTTAATACAATTCTAGCATGAATAATAAACATTTATCATGATATGAGGAAATATATAATAACTTTATTATTGCCTCTAGGGCATATTTCCTTCAGCCTCCCACTTGCACTAGAGTCAATAATCTAGATCACATCACCATGTGATTAACATCGATAGTTCACATCATCATGTGATTAACACCCATAGTTCACATCGCCATGTGACCAACACCCAAAGGGTTTACTAGATTCAGATAATCTAGTTCACATCGCTATGTGATTAACACCCAAAGAGTACTAAGGTGTGATCATGTTTTGCTTGTTAGAGAGTCTTAGTCAACGGGTCTTTCACATTCAGATCCGTTATGTATTTTGCAATTTTCTATGTCTACAATGCTCGCACGAAGCTACTCTAGCTAATTGCTCCCACTTTCAATATGTATCTAGATCGAGACTTAGAGTCATCGGATAAGTGTCAAAACTTGCATCGACGTAACCCTTTACGATGAACCTTTGTCACTTCCATAATCGAGAAACATATCCTTATTCCACTAAGGATAATTTTGACCGCTGTCCAAATGATCTACTCCTAGATCACTATTGTACTCCTTGCCAAACTCGTGTAGGGTATACAATAGATCTGGTACACAAGATGGCATACTTTATAGAACATATGGCCAAGGCATAGGGAATGACTTTCATTCTCTTTCTATCTTCCGCCGTGGTCGGGTTTTGAGTCTTACTCAATTTCACACCTTGTAACACAGGCAAGAACTCTTTCTTTGACTGTTCCATTTTGAACTACTTCAAAATCTTGTCAAGGTATGTACTCATTGAAAAACTTATCAAGCATCTTGATCTATCTCTATAGATCTTGATGCTCAATATGTAAGCAGCTTCACCGAGGTCTTTCTTTGAAAAACTTCTTTCAAACACTCCTTTATGCTTTGCGAGAATAATTCTACATTATTTCCGATCTACAATATGTCATTCACATATACTTATCGAAATCTTGTAGTGCTCCCACTCACTTTCTAGTAAATATAGGCTTCACCATAAGTGCATGCAAAACTATATGCTTTGATCAACTCATCAAAGCGTATATTCCAACTCCGAGATGCTTGCACCAGTCCATAGATGGATCGCTGGAGCTTGCACACTTTGTTAGCTCCATTTGGATCGAAAAAACTTCGTTGCATCATATACAACTCTTCCTCCGTAAAACCATTCAGAATGCAGTTTTTACATCCATTTGCCAAATTTCATAAATTGTGGCAATTGCTAACATGATTCGGACAGACTTAAGCATCGCTACAGCTTGAGAAAATCTCATTGTAGTCAACATCTTGAACTTTGTCGAAAACCTTTTGCAACAAGTCGAGCTTTGTAGATAGTAACACTACTATCAATGTCCGTCTTCCTCTTGAAGATCCATTTATTTTCTATGGTTTGCCGATCATCGGGCAAATCCATCAAAGTCCATACTTTGTTCTCATACATGGATCATATCTCGATTTCATGGCCTCAAACCATTTTGCGGAATCTGGGCTCATCATCGCTTCCTCATAGTTCGTAGGTTTGTCATGGTCAAGTAACACGACCTCCAGAACAGGATTAGCGTACCACTCTGGTGCGGATCTCACTCTATTTTACCTACGAGGTTTGGTAGTAACTTGATCTGAAGTTTTTATGATCATCATCATTAACTTCCTCACTAATTGGTGTAGGTGTCACAGGAACCAATTTCTGTGATGAACTACTTTCCAATAAGGGAGCTAGTACTGTTACCTCATCAAATTCTACTTTCCTCCCACTCACTTCTTTCGAGAGAAACTCCTTCTCTAGAAAGGATCCATTCTTAGCAACGAAAGTCTTGCCTTCGGATCTGTGATAGAAGGTGTACCCAACTGTCTCCTTTGGGTATCCTATGAAGACACATTTCTCCGATTTGGGTTTGAGCTTATCAGGATGAAACTTTTTCACATAAGCATCGCAGCCCCAAACTTTAAGAAACGACAACTTTGGTTTCTTGCTAAACCACAGTTCATATAGTGTCGTCTCAACGGATTTAGATGGTGCCCTATTAACGTGAATGCAGTTGTCTCTAATGCATGATCCCAAAACGACATTGGTAAATCGGTAAGAAACATCATAGATTGTACTATATCCAATAAAGTACGGTTATGACGCTCGGACACACCATTATGATGTGGTGTTCGGTGGCATGAATTTGTGAAACTATTCCACATTGTTTTAATTGAAGACCAAACTCAGAACTCAAATATTTGTCCCCGCGATCAAATCGTAGAAACCTTATTTTCTTGTCACGATGATTTTTCCAATTCACTCAAATTCTTTGAATCCTTTCAACTATTTCAGACTTATGTTTCATCAAGTAGATATACCCATATCTGCTCAAATCATCTGTGAAGGTCGAAAATAAAGATACCCGCCATGACCCTTAACACTCATTGGATCGCATACATCAAGATGTATTATTTCCAAAGTCATTGCTCGCTCCATCGTCCGAGAACGGAGTCTTAGTCATCTTGCCCATGAGGCATGGTTCGCAAGCATCAAGTGATTCATAATCAAGTGATTCCAAAATCCCATCAAGATGGAGTTTCTTCATGCGCTTTACACCAATATGACATAAACGGCAAATTGCCACAAATAAGTTGCACTATCATTATTAACTTTGCATCTTTTGGTTTCAATATTATGAATATGTGTATCACTACGATCGAGATCCAATGAACCATTTTCATTGGGTGTGTAACCATATAAAGTTTTATTCATGTAAATGTAACAACAGTTTATTCTCTTACTTAAATGAATAACCGTATTGCAATAAACACGATCAAATCATATTCATGCTCAACGCAAACACCAAATAACATTTATTTAGGTTCAACACTAATCCCGAAAGTATAGGAGTGTGCGATGATGATCATATCAATCTTGAAACTACTTTCAACATACATCGTCACTTCACCCTTAACTAGTTTTCGCTTATTACGCAATTCTGCTTTGAGTTACTACTCTTAGCAACCGAACCAGTACCAAATACCGAAGGGTTGCTATAAGCACTAGTAAAGTACACATCAATAACATGTATATCAAATATACCTTTGTTCACTTTGCCATCCCGCTTATCCACCAAATATTAGGGCATTTCCGCCCAAAGGACCATTTCCTTTGCAAAGTAAGCACTCGGTTTCAGGCTTTGGAGCTTCTTCGGGAGTGACAACTTGCTTGTCTTTCCACTTGAAGTTCCTTTCTTGATACTAGTGGTCTTGTCAATCATCAACACTTGATGCTCTTTCTTGATTTCTACATTAAATCGATTTCAACATCACGAAGAACTCGGGAATCATTTTCATCATCCCTTGCATACTATAGTTCATCACGAAGTTCTACTAACTTGGTGATGGTGACTAGAGAATTTCATCAATCACTATCTTATCCGGAAGATTAACTCCCACTTGATTCAAGCGATTGTAGTACCTGCATAATCTGTGCACATGCTCACTAGTTGAGCGATTCTCCTCCATCTTTTAGCTATAGAACTTGTTGAAGACTTCATATCTCTCAACTCGGTATTTGCTTGAAATATTAACTTCAACTCTGGAACATCTCATATGGTCCATGACGTTCAAAACGCCTTTGAAGTCCCGATTCTAAGCTGTTAAGCATGGTGCACTTAAACTATCAAGTAGTCATCATATTGAGCTAGCCAAACGCTCATAACGTTTGCATCCGCTCCTGCAATAGGTCTATCACCTAGCGTGCATTAAGGACATAGTTCTTCGTGCAGCAATGAGGATAAACCTCCGATCACGGATCGAATCCGCATCATTGCTACTAACATTTTTCAACACAATTTTCTAGGATCATATCAAAAACAAACATATGAAAGCAACAACGCGAGCTATTGATCTACAACATAATTTGCAAAATACTACCAGACTAAGTTCATGATAAATTTAAGTTCAATTAATCATATTACTTAAGAACTCCCACTTAGACAGACATCTCTCTAGTCATCTAAGTGATCACGCGATCCAAATCAACTAAACCATAACCGATCATCACGTGAGATGGAGCAGTTTTCAATGGTGAACATCTTATGTTGATCATATCTACTATATGATTCACGCTCGACCTTTCGGTCTCCGTGTTCCGAGGCCATATCTGCATATGCTAGGCTCGTCAAGTATAACCTGAGTATTCTGCGTGTGCAAAACTGGCTTGCACCCGTTGTAGATGGACGTAGAGCTTATCACACCCGATCATCATGTGGTGTCCGGGCACGATTTAACTTTGGCAACGGTGCATACTCAGGGAGAACACTACTTGATAATTTTTAGTGAGAGATCATCTTAAAATGCTACCGTCAATCAAAGCAAGATAAGATGCATAAAAGATAAACATCACATGCAATCAATATAAGTGATATGATATGGCCATCATCTTCTTGTGCTTGTGATCTCCATCTCCGAAGCACCATCATGATCACCATCGTCACCGGCGCGACACCTTGATCTCCATCGTAGCATCGTTGTCGTTTACGCCATCTATTGCTTCTACGACTATCGCTACCGCTTAGTGATAAAGTAAAGCAATTATGTATGTTTGCATTTCATACAATAAAGCGACAACCATATGGCTCTCGCCGATTGCCGATAACTTAGGTTACAAAACATGATCATCTCATACAATAAAATATAGCATCACGCCTTGGCCATATCACATCACAACATGCCCCTGCAAAAACAAGTTAGACGTCCTCTACTTTGTTGTTGCAAATTTTACGTGGCTGCTACGGGCTGAAGCAAGAACCAATCTCACCCACGCATCAAAACCACAACGATAGTTTGTGAAATAGACTGCTTTTAACCTTCACAAGGCGGGCGTAGCACTCGGTTCAACTAAAGTGAGAGAGACAGACACCCGCCAGTCACCTTTAAGCACGAGTGCTCAGAACGGTGAAACCAGTCTCGCGTAAGCGCACGCGTAATGTCGGTCCGGCCGCTTCATCTCACAATACCGCTGAACCAAAATATGACATTTGGTAGGTAGTATGACTTGTATCGCCCACAACTCACTTGTGTTCTACTCGTGCAAAACATCAAACCATAAAAACCTGGCTCGATACCTTTGTTGGGGAACGAGTAATTTCAAAAATTTCCTACGCACACGCAAGATCATGGTGATGCATAGCAACGAGAGGGAAGAGTGTTGTCTACGCACCCTCGAGACCAAGCGAAGCGATCACAACATAGAGGAAGTAGTCGACATTCTCCTCGCGATCCAACCGATCCAGCGCGTTACTCGGCGCCCCGAGTTCTTGACACACGACAGCTCGGTGACGCTCCTCGGCTCCAATCCAGCAGAGCTGGGGAGGAGAGTTCCACAAGACGACGGCGTGCAGGACGATCTTGATGTTCTATCGACGCAGGCTTCGCCTAAGCACCGCCACGATATGACCGAGGTGGATTATGGTAGAGGGGGCACCGACACGGCTAAGGAACGATCTCAAGGATCAACTTGTGTGTTCTAGGGTGCCCCCCCCCTCAGATATAAAGGAGCAAGGGGAGGGCCGGCCGGCCCTAGGAGGCGCGCCAGGAGGGGGGAGTCCTCCTCCTAGTGGGAGTAGGACTCCCTTTCCTAGTCCAACTAGGAAGGAGGAAGGGGGGAAGGAGAGGAGAGGGAGAGGGAAGGAGGGGCGCCCCCTCCTTGTCCT
The DNA here is from genome assembly GCA_021437245.1 of Aegilops speltoides. Lineage (NCBI taxonomy): Eukaryota > Viridiplantae > Streptophyta > Magnoliopsida > Poales > Poaceae > Aegilops > Aegilops speltoides. The sequence continues at coordinate 421,738,851 of CM038146.1, forward strand.
ATTCGGACTGGGGGGGGGGCGCGCCACCTCTGGTGCGCCCTCTCTCTCCCTCTTGGCCCACTAAGGCCCATAACTTCCCCGGGGTTCCAGTAACCCTCCGGCACTCCGTTTTCTCCGGAAACTTCCGGAACCTTTCCGATGTCTGAATATAGCCGTCCAATATGTCAATCTTTATGTCTCGACCATTTCGAGACTCCTCGTCATGTACGTGATCATATCCGGGACTCCGAACTTCTTTGGTACATCAAAATACACAAACTCATAATATAACCGTCATCGAAACCTTAAGCGTGCGGACCCTACGGCTCGAGAACAATGTAGACATGACCGAGACACGTCTCCGGTCAATAACCAATAGCGGGACCTGGATGCCCATATTGGCTCCTACATATTCTACGAAGATCTTTATCGGTCAGACCGCATAACAACATACGTTGTTCCCTTAGTCATCGGTATGTTACTTACCCGAGATTCGATCGTCGGTATCCAATACCTAGTTCAATCTCGTTACCGGCAAGTCTCTTTACTCGTTCCATAATACATCATCTCGCAACTAACTCATTAGTTACAATGCTTGCAAGGCTTAAGTGATGTGCATTACCGAGAGGGCCCAGAGATACCTCTCCGACATTGGAGTGACAAATCCTAATCTCAAAATACGCCAACCCAACATCCGCCTTTGGAGACACTGTAGTACTCCTTTATAATCACCCGATACGTTGTGACGTTTGGTAGTACCAAAGTGTTCCTCCGCAAACGGAGTTGCATAATCTCATAGTTATAGGAACATGTATAAGTCATGAAGGAAGCAATAGCAACATACTAAACGATCGTGTGCTAAGCTAACGGAATGGGTCATGTCAATCGATCATTCAACTAATGATGTGCCCTTGTTAATCAAATAACAACTCCTTGTTCATGGTTAGGAAACATAACCATCTTTGATTAACAAGCTAGTCAAGTAGAGGCATACTAGTGACACTGCTTGTCTATATATTCACACATGTATTATGTTTCGGTTAATACAATTCTAGCATGAATAATAAACATTTATCATGATATGAGGAAATATATAATAACTTTATTATTGCCTCTAGGGCATATTTCCTTCAGTTATTTTCTCACCTTCACAGATAATTTGAGCAGATATGGGTATATCTACTTAATGAAACATAAGTCTAAAACATTTGAAAAGTTCGAAGAATTTCAGAGTGAAGTGGAAAATCATCGTAACAAGAAAATAAAGTTTTATGATCTGATCGTGGAGGAGAATATTTGAGTTACGAGTTTGGTCTACATTTCAAACAATGCGGAGTAGTTTCGCAACTCACGCCACCCGGAACACCACAACGTAATGGTGTGAACGAACTTCGTAATCGTACTTTACTAGATATGGTGCGATCTATGATGTCTCTTACTGATTTACCGCTATCGTTGTGGGGTTATGCTTTAGAGACGGTTGCATTCACGTTAAATAGGGCACCATCAAAATCCGTTGAGACGACGCCTTATGAACTGTGGTTTGGCAAGAAACCAAAGTCGTTGTTTCTTAAAGTTTGGGGCTGCGATGCTTATGTGAAAAAGCTTCAACCTGATAAGCTTGAACCCAAATCGAAGAAATGTGTCTTCATAGGATACCCAAAGGAAACTGTTGGTTACACCTTCTATCACAGATCCGAAGGCAAGACATTTGTTGCTAAGAATGGATCCTTTCTAGAGAATGAGTTTCTCTCGAAAGAAGTGAGTGGGAGGAAAGTAGAACTTGATGAGGTAATTGTACCTGTTCCCTTATTGGAAAGTAGTTCATCACAGAAACCAGTTCATGTGACACCTACACCAATCAGTGAAGAAGCTAATGATATTGATCATGAAACTTCAGATCAAGTTACTACCGAACCTCATAGGTCAACCAGAGTAAGATCCGCACCAGAGTGGTACGGTAATCCTATTCTAGAACTCATTTTACTTGACCAAGGCGAACCTACGAACTATGAAGAAGAGATGGTGAGCCAAGATTCCGCAAAATGGCTTGAGGCCATGAAATCTGAGATGGGATCCATGTATGAGAACAAAGTGTGTACTTTGGTTGACTTGCCCAATGATCGGCAAGCCATAGAGAATAAATGGATCTTCAAGAAGAAGACTGACGCTGACGGTAATGTTACTGTCTACAAAGCTCTACTTGTTGCGGAAGGTTTTCAACAACTTCAAGGAGTTGACTATGATGAGACTTTCTCACCCATAGTGATGCTTAAGTCTGTCCGAATCATGTTAGCAATTGCCGCATTTTATGATTATGAAATTTGGCAAATGGATGTCAAAACTGCATTCCTGAATGGATTTCTGTAAGAATGGTTGTATATGATGCAACCGGAAGGTTTTTAGATCCAAAGGGAGATAACAAAGTGTGCAAGCTCCTGCGATCCATTTATGGACTGGTGCAAGCCTCTCAGAGTTGGAATAAACGTTTTGATAGTGTGATCAAAGAATATGGTTTTATACAAACTTTTGGAGAAGCCTGTATTTACAAGAAAGTGAGTGGGAGCTCTATAGCATTTCTAATATTATATGTGGATAACATATTGCTAATTGGAAATGATATAGAATTCTGGATAGCATAAAAGGATACTTGAATAAGAGTTTTTCGATGAAAGACCTCGGTAAAGTTGCTTACATATTGGGCATCAAGGTCTATACAGATATATCAAGACGCTTAATTGGACTTTCACAAAGCACATACCTTGACAAAGTTTTGAAAAAGTTCAAAATGGATCAAGCAAAGAAAGGGTTCTTGCCTGTGTTACAAGGTGTGAAGTTGAGTCAGACTCAATGCCCGACCACTGCAGAAGATAGAGAGAAAATGGAAAGTTTTCCCTATGCTTCAGCCATAGGCTCTATCATGTATGCAATGCTGTGTACCAGACCTGATGTGTGCCTTGCTATTAGCTTAGCAGGGAGGTACCAAAGTAATCCAGGAATGGATCACTGGACAACGGTCAAGAACATCCTGAAATACCTGAAAAGGACTAAGGATATGTTTCTTGTTTATGGAGGTGACAAAGAGCTCATTGTAAATGGTTACGTCGATGCAAGCTTTGACACTGATCCGGACGATTCTAAATCGCAAACCGGATACGTGTTTACATTGAATGGTGGAGCTGTCAGTTGGTGCAGTTCTAAACAAAGCGTCATGGCGAGATCTACGTGTGAAGCAGAGTACATAGCTGCTTCAGAAGCAGCAAATGAAGGAGTTTGGATGAAGGAGTTCATATCCGATCTAGGTGTCATACCTAGTGCATCGGGTCCAATGAAAATCTTTTGTGACAATACTGGTGCAATTGCTTTGGCAAAGGAATCCAGATTTCACAAGAGAACCAAGCACATCAAGAGAGGCTTCAATTCCATCCGGGATCAAGTCCAGGTGGGAGACATAGAGATTTGCAAAATACATACGGATCATAATGTTACAGACCCGTTTACTAAGCCTCTTCCACGAGCAAAACATGATCAGCACCAAGACTCCATGGGTGTTAGAATCATTACTATATAATCTAGATTATTGACTCTAGTGCAAGTGGGAGACTGAAGGAAATATGCCCTAGAGGCAATAATAAAGTTATTATTTATTTCCTCATATCATGATAAATGTTTATCATTCATGATAGAATTGTATTAACCGGAAACATAATACATGTGTGAATACATAGACAAACATAGTGTCACTAGCTACTTGACTAGCTCATTGATCAAAGATGGTTGAGCTTCCTAGCCATATACATGAGTTGTCATTTGATTAACGGGATCACATCATTAGGAGAATGATGTGATTGACTTGACCCATTCCGTTAGCTTAGCATTTGATCGTTTAGTTTACTGCTATTGCTTTCTTCATGACTTATACATGTTCCTATGACTATGAGATTATGCAACTCCCGATTACCGAAGGAACACTTTGTGTGCTACCAAACGTCATAACCTAACTGGGTGATTATAAAGGTGCTCTACAGGTGTCTCCGATGGTACTTGTTGAGTTGGCATAGATCGAGATTAGATTTGTCACTCTGATTGTCAGAGAGGTATCTCTGGGCCCTCTCGGCAATGCACATCACTATAAGCCTTGCAAGCAATGTGACTAATGAGTTAGTTGTGGGATGATGCATTACGGAACGAGTAAAGAGACTTGCCGGTAACGACATTGAGCTAGGTATTGAGATACCGACGATCGAATCTCGCGCAAGTAACATACCGATGACAAAGGGAACAACGTATGTTTTATGCGGCTTGACCGATAAAGATCTTCGTAGAATATGTAGGAACCAAAATGAGCATCCAGGTTCCGCTATTGGTTATTGACCGGAGAAATGTCTCGGTCATGTCTACATAGTTCTCGAACCCGTAGGGTCCGCACGCTTAAAGTTCTGTGACGATCGGTATTATGAGTTTACATGTTTTGATGTACTGAAGGTAGTTCGGAGTCCCGGATAAGATCACGGACATGACGAGGAGTCTCGAAATGGTCGAGACATAAAGATTGATATATTGGAGGCCTATATTTGGACGTCGGAAGAGTTCTAGGTGAAATCGGGATTTTACCGGAGTGCCGGAGGGGTTATCGGAACCCCCCGGGGGTTAATGGGCCTAGTTGGGCCCTAGTGGAGAGAGAGAGGGTCCGGCCAAGGCAGGCCACATGCCCCCTCCCCCAGTGGTCTGAATTTGGAATAGGAAGGGGGGCGCCCCCCTTTCCTTCTCCTTCTCCCCCTTCCTTTCCCCCTCCTAGTAGGAGTAGGAAAGAGGGGAGTACTACTCCTACTAGGAGGAGGACTCCTCCTCCTGGCGCGCCCTACAGGGCCGGCCGGCCTTCCCCCTTGCTCCTTTATATACAGGGGCAGGGGGACACCCTAGAACACACAAGTTGATCATTGATCTCTCCCAGCCTTGTGCGGTGCCCCCCTCCACCAGAATCCACCTCAGTCATATCGTAGCGGTGCTTAGGTGAAGTCCTGAGACGGTAGCTTCATCAACATCGTCACCACGCCGTCGTGCTGACGAAACTCTCCCTCGAGCTCTACTGGATCGTGAGTTCGCGGGATGTCACCGAGCTGAACGTGTGCTGAACGCGGAGGTGCCGTACGTTCGGTACTGAGGATCGGTCAATCGTGAAAATGTACGAATACATCAACCGCGTTGTCATAACGTTTCCGCTTAACGATTTACGAGGGTACGTGGACGACACTCTCCCCTCTCATTGCTATGCATCACCATGATCTTGCGTGTTCGTAGGTAATTTTTTGAAATTACTATGTTCCCCAAGACCTAGCAGGATGGCCTTCATGAGCCTGCCTCGTTCAAGGGGCCGATCTCCGAGGCAGGGCCACGAGGAGGGGGGCCGGGAGCCGCTGCACTTCTACGAGCAGATCAAGGACAACGAGGACCTCGCCATGCTCGTCGTCCCTCGCAAGTTCGTGGAGGTGATTAACACCTGGCTGGTCATAAAGCGGTTCCCACGCGTGGTCAGGTTATCGGCGAACAAGCGGTGCGTGTTCTGCGTGCAGGTCCAGAATTTCGAGGGGCACGTGGTGCTTGGCCGGGGCTGGAACTACTTCTGCCGCCGCCACCGGATCGTCCCCGACAACCTCGTCGTTGTGCACATCTCAGGACTCGGACTAAAGGTTCAGATCTACAACCACGACTCCTCGGTCATGTGCATGTTTTGTTGCAGCAGGCACAACTGCGTTGTTGACATTGAGCATGCTATGTAGTTAAGTAAGGTGTTAGTGTTGAACTTTTATGGTGTGTGGCTAGACTTATGGTACTTGTGCTGGGAACTTGTTCATATTTTGGCCAGGAGCAGCACTCTGGCGTGGAGCAGGGAAGGATGTGAAGGAAATATGCCCTAGAGGCAATAATAAAGTTATTATTTATTTCCTTATTTCATGATAAATGTTTATCATTCATGCTAGAATTGTATTAACCGGAAACATAATACATGTGTGTGTGTATAAACAAACAGAGTGTCACTAGTATGCCTCTACTAGACTAGCTTGTTAATCAAAGATGGTTATGTTTCCTAACCATGAACAAAGGGTTGTTATTTGATTAACAAGGTCACATCATTAGTTGAATGATCTGATTGACATGACCCATTCCATTAGCTTAGCACACGATCTTTAGTATGTTGCTACTGCTTTTATCCATGACTTATACATGTTCCTATAACTATGAGATTATGCAACTCCGTTTACGGAGGAACACTTTGGTGCTACCAAACGTCACAACGAATCGGGTGATTATAAAGGAGTACTACAGTGTCTCCAAAGGCGATGTTGGGTTGGCGTATTTGAGATTAGGTTTTGTCACTCCGATTGTCGGAGAGGTATCTCTGGGCCCTCTCGGTAATACACATCACTTAAGCCTTGCAAGCATTACAACTAATGAGTTAGCTGTGAGATGATGTATTACTGAGCGAGTAAAGAGACTTGCCGTAACGAGATTGAACTAGGTATTGGATACCGACGATCGAATCTCGGGCAAGTAACATACCGATGACAAAGGAACAACGATGTTGTTATGCGGTCCGACCGATAAAGATCTTCGTAGAATATGTAGGAGCCAATATGGGCATCCAGGTCCCGCTATTGGTTATTGACCGAGACGTGTCTCGGTCATGTCTACATTGTTCTCGAACCGTAGGGTCCGCACGCTTAAGGTTTCGATGACGGTTATATTATGAGTTTGTGTATTTTGATGCACCGAAGAAGTTTGGAGTCCCGGATGTGAACACGGACATGACGAGGAGTCTCGAAATGGTCGAGACATAAAGATTGATATATTGGAAGCCTATGTTTGGAGTTCGGAATGGTTCGGGTGAAATCGGATTTTACCGAACACCGGGGTTACTGGAACCTCCCGGGGTTAATGGGCCTTAGTGGGCCATGAGGGAGAAGAGGAAGGGCCGGCCAGGGCAGGCGCGCGCCCTCCCCTAGTCCGAATAGGACAGGGAGAGGCGGCGCCCCCTCCCTCTTTCCCTCCCCCAAGTCCTAATCCAACTAGGAAAAGGGGGGGAGTCCTACTCCCGGTGGGAGTAGGACTCCTCCGGCGCGCCTCCAAGGGCCGGCCGCACCCCCTTGCTCCTTTATATACGGGGGCAGGGGGGCACCCTAGAACACACAAGTTGATCCTTGAGATCGTTCCTTAGCCGTGCGGTGCCCCCCTCCACCATAATACACCTCGGTCATATCGTAGCGGTGCTTAGGCGAAGCCCTGCGTCGGTAGAACATCAAGATCGTCACCACGCCGTCGTGCCGACGGAACTCTCCCTCCCCGAAGCTCTACTGGATTGGAGCCCGAGGAGCGTCATCGAGCTGTACGTGTGTCAAGAACTCGGAGGCGCCGAGTAATGGCGCTAGGATCGGTTGGATCGCGAGGAGAACGTACGACTACTTCCTCTACGTTGTGATCGCTTCGCTTCGGTCTCACGAGGGTACGTGAGACAACACTCTCCCTCTCGTTGCTATGCATCACCATGATCTTGCGTGTGCGAGGAAATTTTTGAAATTACTACGTTCCCCAACAGTGGCATCCGAGCCTAGGTTTTTATGGTTTGATGTTTTGCACGAGTAGAACACAAGTGAGTTGTGGGCGATACAAGTCATACTACCTACCAGCATGTCATACTTTGGTTCAGCGGTATTGTGAGATGAAGCGCCCGGACCGACATTACGCCAGACGCTTACGCGAGACTGGTTTCACCGCCACGAGGACTCGTTGCTTAAAGGTGTTGGCGGGTGTCTGCTCTCTCACTTTAGTTGAACTGAGTGTGGCTACGCCGGTCCTTGAGAAGGTTAAACGGAGTCTATTTGACGAAGTATCGCTGTGGTTTTGATGCGAGGTGAGATTGGTTCTTGCTTAAGCCCGTAGCAGCCACGTAAAATTTGCAACAACAAAGTAGAGGACGCCTAACTTGTTTTTGCAGGGCATGTTGTGATGTGATATGGTCAAGACGTGATGCTATATTTTATTGTATGAGATGATCATGTTTTGTAACCAAAGTTATCGGCAATCGGCTGGAGCCATATGGTTGTCGCTTATTGTATGAAATGCAACGCATGTAATTGCTTTACTTTATCACTAAGCGGTAGCGATAGTCGTAGAAGCAATAGATGGCGTAAACGACAACGATGCTACGATGGAGATCAAGGTGTCGCGCCGGTGACAATGGTGATCACGACGGTGCTTCGGAGATGGAGATCACAAGCACAAGATGATGATGGCCATATCATATCACTTATATTGATTGCATGTGATGTTTATCCTTTATGCATCTTATCTTGCTTTGATTGACGGTAGCATTTTAAGATGATCTCTCACTAAAATTATCAAGTAATGTTCTCCCTGAGTATGCACCATTGCCAAAGTTCGTCATGCCGAGACACCACGTGATGATCGGGTGTGATAAGCTCTACGTCCATCTACAACGGGTGCAAGCCAGTTTTGCACACGCAGAATACTCAGGTTATACTTGACGAGCCTAGCATATGCAGATATGGCCTCGGAACACGGAGACCGAAAGGTCGAGCGTGAATCATATAGTAGATATGATCAACATAAGATGTTCACCATTGAAAACTACTCCATCTCACGTGATGATCGGTTATGGTTTAGTTGATTTGGATCACGTGATCACTTAGATGACTAGAGAGATGTCTGTCTAAGTGGGAGTTCTTTAGTAATATGATTAATTGAATGTAAATTTATCATGAACTTAGTACCTGATAGTATCTTGCTTGTCTATGTTTGATTATAGATAGATGGCTCGTGCTGTTGTTCCGTTGAAATTTAATGCGTTCCTTGAGAAAGCAAAGTTGAAAGATGATGGTAGCAATTACACGGACTGGGTCCGTAACCTGAGGATTATCCTCATTGCTGCACATAAGAGTTACGTCCTGGATGCACCGCTAGGTGCCAGCCTCTTCTTGATCTAACCGACGACGTTAAGAACGTCTGGCGAGCAAAGCTGATGACTACTCATAGTTCAAGATGTGCCATGCTTTACGGCTTAGAACCGGGACTTCAACGACGTTTTGAACGTCATGGAGCATATGAGATGTTCCAGAGTTGAAGTTAATATTCCAAAGTAATGCCCGGATTGAGAGATATGAAGTCTCCAATAAGTTCTATAGCTGCAAGATGGAGGAGAATAGTTACGTCGGTGAGCACATACTCAAAATGTCCGGGTATTACAATCACTTGACTCAACGGGAGTTAATCTTCCGGATGATTGTGTCATTGATGTAATTCTTCAATCACGCCACCAAGCTACAAAGGCTTCGTGATGCACTATAATATGCAAGGGTTAGTAAAGACTATACCGAGCTCTTCGCAATGCTAAAGGCTGCGGAGGTAGAAATCAAGAAGGAGCATCAAGTGTTGATGGTCAATAAGACCACTAGTTTCAAGAAGAAAGGCAAAGGGAAAAAGAAGGGAACTTAAAGAAGAACAGCAAGCAAGTTGTTGCTCAGAGAAGAAACCCAAGTCTGGACCTAAACCTGAAATCGAGTGCTTCTACCGCAAGCGATCGGTCCTTTGAAGCGGAACTGCCCCAAGTATTTGGCGGATAAGAAGGATGGCAAAGTGAACAAAGGTATATGTGATATACATGTTATTGATGTGTACCTTACTAGAGCTCGCGAGAGCACTGGTATTTGATCTGGTTCATTGCTAATATTTGCAACTCAAACAGGACTACGGATTGCTTAACACGGCAAAGGACGAGGTGACGATGCGTGGGAAATGGTTCCAAAGTCGACGTGATCGCGGTCGGCACGCTACCTCTACATCTACCTTCGGATTAGTTTTAGACCTAAATAATTGTTATTTGGTGCCCTGCGTTGAGCATGAACATTATATCTGGATCTTGTTTGATGCGAGACGGTTATTCATTTAAATCAGAGAATAATGGTTGTTCTATTTATATGAGTAATATCTTTTATGGTCATGCACCCTTGAAGAGTGGTCTATTTTGATGAATCTCGATAGTAGTGATACACATATTCATAATGTTGAAACCAAAAGATGCAGAGTTGATAATGATAGTGCAACTTATTTGTGGCACTTGCCGCTTAGGTCATATCGATAAAGCGCATGAAGAAACTCCATACCGATGGACTTTTGGAGTCACTTGATTATGAATCACTTGGCACTTGCGAACCGTGCCTCATGGGCAAGATGACTAAAACCCCGTTCTCCGGCACTATGGAGAGAGCAACAAATTTGTTGGAAATCATACATACAGATGTATGTGGTCCGATGAATGTTGAGGCTCGTGGCGGATATCGTTATTTTCTCACCTTCACAGATGATTTAAGCAGATATGGGTATATCTACTTGATGAAACATAAGTCTGAAACATTTGAAAAGTTCAAAGAATTTCAGAGTGAAGTTGAAAATCATCGTAATAAGAAAATTAAGTTTCTACGATCTGATCGTGGAGGTGAATATTTGAGTTACGAGTTTGGTCTACATTTGAAGCAATGCGGAATAGTTTCACAACTCACGCCACCCGGAACACCACAACGTAATGGTGTGTCCGAACGTCGTAATCGCACTTTACTAGATATGGTGCGATCTATGATGTCTCTTACAGATTTACCGCTATCGTTTTGGGGTTATGCTCTTGAGACGGCCGCATTCACACTGAATAGAACACCGTCAAAATCCGTTGAGACGACACCTTATGAACTATGGTTTAGCAAGAAACCAAAGTTGTCGTTTCTTAAAGTTTGGGGATGCGATGCTTATGTGAAAAAGCTTCAACCCGATAAGCTCGAACCCAAATCGAGAAATGTGTCTTCATAGGATACCCAAAGGAGACAGTTGGGTACACCTTCTATCACAGATCCGAAGGCAAGACATTTGTTGTTAAGAATGGATCCTTTCTAGAGAAGGAGTTTCTCTCGAAAGAAGTGAGTGGGAGGAAAGTAGAACTTGATGAGGTAATTGTACCTTCTCCCTTATTTGAAAGTAGTTTGTCGCAGAAACCGGTTTTTGAGACATCTACACCAAATAATGAGGAAGTTGATGTTGATCATGAAACTTGAGATCAAGTTACTCTGTAACCTTGTTGATCAACCAGAGTAAGATCCGCACTGAGTGGTACGGTAATCCTGTTCGGAAGTCATGCTACTAGATCATGATGAACCTACGAACTATGAAGAAGCGATGGTGAGCCCAGATTCGCAAAATGGCTTCGATGCCATGAAATCGAGATGGGATCCATGTATGAAAACAAAGTATGGACTTTGGTTGACTTGCCCGAGGGTCGGCAAGCAATAGAAAACAAGTGGATCTTCAAGAAGAAGACCGACGACGACGGTAATGTTATCGTCTACAAAGCTCGACTTGTCGCAAAGGGTTTTCGACAAGTTCAAGGGATTGACTACGATGAGACCTTCTCACCCGTAGCGATGCTTAAGTCTGTCCGAATCATGTTAGCAATTGCGCTTTTATGATTATGAAATTTGGCAAATGGATGTAAAGACGCATTCTGAATGGATTTTCGGAAGAAGAGTTGTATATGATGCAACCGAAGGTTTTATCGATCCAAAGGAGCTAACAAAGTGTGCAAGCTCTAGCGATCCATTTATGGACTGGTGCAAGCATCTCGAGTTGGAATAAACGCTTTGATAGTGTGATCAAAGCATTTGGGTTCATCTGCACTTTTGGAGAAGCTTGTATTTACAAGAAAGTGAGTGGGAGCTCAGAGCATTTCGATATTATATGTAGATGACATATTACTAATCGGAAATGATATAGAATTCTGGATAGCATAAAGGGATACTTGAATAAGAGTTTTTCAATGAAAGACCTCGGTGAAGCTGCTTACATATTAGGCATCAAAATCTATAGAGATAGATCAAGACGCTTAATTGACTTTCACAAAGCACATACCTTGACAAAATTTTGAAGAAGTTCAAAATGGATCAAGCAAAGAAAGGGTTCTTGCCACGTGTTACAAGGTGTGAAGTTGAGTAAGACTCAATGCCCGACCAACGCAGAAGATAGAGAGAAAATGAAAGATGTTCCTATGCTTCACCATAGGCTCTATCATGTATGCAATGATGTGTACCGACCTGATGTGTGCCTTGCTATAAGCTTAGCAGGAGGTACCAAAGTAATCCAGAGTGGATCATCGGACAGCGGTCAAGAACATCCTGAAATACGAAAAGGACTAAGGATATGTTTCTCGATATGGAGGTGACAAAGAGCTCATAAACAGTTACGTTGATGCAAGCTTTGACACCGATCCGGACGATTCTAAATCGCAGACCGGATACGTGTTTACACTAAACGGAGGAGCTGTCGGTTGGTGCAGTTCTAAACAAAGCGTCGTGGCGGGATCTACATGTGAAGCGGAGTACATAGCAGCTTCGAAGCAGCTAATGAAGGAGTGCGGATGAAGGAGTTCATATCCGATCTAGGTGTCATACCTAGTGCATCGGGTCCAATGAAAATCTTCGTGACAATATCGAGCAATTGCCTTAGCAAAGGAATCCAGATTTCACAAGAGGACCAAGCACATCAAGAGACGCCTTCAACTCCATCCGGATTTAGTCCGGTGGGAGACATAGAGATTTGCAAGATACATACGGATCTGAATGTAGCGCACCGTTGACTAAGCCTCTTCCACAGGCAAAACATGATCAACACCAAGACTCCATGGGTGTTAGAATCATTACTATGTAATCTAGATTATTGACTCTAGTGCAAGTGGGAGACTGAAGGAAATATGCCCTAGAGGCAATAATAAAGTTATTATTTATTTCCTTATTTCATGATAAATGTTTATCATTCATGCTAGAATTGTATTAACCGGAAACATAATACATGTGTGAGTGTATAAACAAACAGAGTGTCACTAGTATGCCTCTACTAGACTAGCTTGTTAATCAAAGATGGTTATGTTTCCTAACCATGAACAAAGGGTTGTTATTTGATTAACAAGGTCACATCATTAGTTGAATGATCGATTGACATGACCCATTCCATTAGCTTAGCACACGATCGCTTAGTATGTTGCTACTGCTTTTATCCATGACTTATACATGTTCCTATAACTATGAGATTATGCAACTCCGTTTACGGAGGAACACTTTGGTGCTACCAAACGTCACAACGTGAATCGGGTGATTATAAAGGAGTACTACAGTGTCTCCAAAGGCGGATGTTGGGTTGGCGATTTCGAGATTAGGTTTTGTCACTCCGATTGTCGGAGAGGTATCTCTGGGCCCTCTCGGTAATACACATCACTTAAGCCTTGCAAGCATTACAACTAATGAGTTAGCTGTGAGATGATGTATTACGGAACGAGTAAAGAGACTTGCGTAACGAGATTGAACTAGGTATTGGATACCGACGATCGAATCTCGGGCAAGTAACATACCGATGACAAAGGGAACAACGTATGTTGTTATGCGGTCCGACCGATAAAGATCTTCGTAGAATATGTAGGAGCCAATATGGGCATCCAGGTCCCGCTATTGGTTATTGACCGAGACGTGTCTCGGTCATGTCTACATTGTTCTCGAACCGTAGGGTCCGCACGCTTAAGGTTTCGATGGCGGTTATATTATGAGTTTGTGTATTTTGATGTACCGAAGAAGTTCGAGTCCCGGATGTGATCACGGACATGATGAGGAGTCTCGAAATGGTCGAGACATAAAGATTGATATATTGGAAGCCTATGTTTGAGTTCGAATGGTTCGGGTGAAATCGGATTTTCTTAGGAACACCGGGTTACGGAACCCTCCCGGGGTTAATGGGCCTTAGTGGGCCATGAGGGAGAAGAGGAAGGGCGGCAGGGGGTAGGCGCGCGCCTCCCCTAGTCCGAATAGGACAGGAGAGGGGCGGCGCCCCTTCCCTCTTTCCCTCCCCCCAAGTCCTAATCCAACTAGGAAAAGGGGGGGAGTCCTACTCCCGGTGGGAGTAGGACTCCTCCGGCGTGCCTCCTCCAAGGGCCGACCGCACCCCCCCTTGCTCCTTTATATACGGGGGCAGGGGGGCACCCTAGAACACACAAGTTGATCCTTGAGATCGTTCCTTAGCCGTGTGCGGTGCCCCCCTCCACCATAATACACCTCGGTCATATCGTAGCGGTGCTTAGGCGAAGCCCTGCGTCGGTAGAACATCAAGATCGTCACCACGCCGTCGTGCTGACGGAACTCTCCCTCCCCAAAGCTCTACTGGATTGGAGCCCGAGGAGCGTCATCGAGCTGTACGTGTGTCAAGAACTCAGAGGCGCCGGAGTAACGGCGCTAGGATCGGTTGGATCGCGAGGAGAACGTACGACTACTTCCTCTACGTTGTGACCGCTTCCGCTTCGGTCTACGAGGGTACGTAGACAACACTCTCCCCTCTCGTTGCTATGCATCACCATGATCTTGCGTGTGCGTAGGAAATTTTTTGAAATTACTACGTTCCCCAACAGGATGATGCCCCTGCTGTTAATCTAAGTAGTTTGCTGTCATTTCCTTGCTTGCTTTGTTTGATTTCATTTGGTTGCTTACTTTGTTTGATCTCATATGTGCTTGCTGTTGTGCTGATCATGTGGTGGTAAGGCCACCACATTTGAATGGGGTGAGCAGAACACAAACTATGTTTGCAACCAAACATCTGAAGTTTCCATCTGCTCACAACCTAAGCACAAAAACAGCAACCAAACAGCAGGGGGTAAGTGCCCCTCCATGCTATGCAGGCAACTAAACAGGTTGCATCTGCTGCATATGAGGCTGCATATGAAGAACCAGGCTAGCTGGAGATGGACATGCAATGCAGCTACTGTTGCAAACTGGAACCAAACATGCCCCTATTGAGTTGCCGTTGTTGGCTGCTACACTATACCCACGGCTTCCATCCCTCCCTCCCGGTTGACCGCAATGGGAAGCTGTGGCGCTTCGTCCGTGTCCGTTGTGCACGCTAACATGGGCGACACATCGACACTAGTGAATCCCTAGTGAAACTGCTCCTGCCGCCCACTCCCTCCCAAATCCATCTCTTCCACTCCGTCCAGAGCACCCACATCGCACACCCCCAGCCCCCCACCGGCGGCGGCTACCAAAGCCCTCCGCTCACCTCTCTCTGTTGACAGCTGGGCAAACGTGGTTGGTTGACGCGTCGAGGCACTCCCAGCTACCACGCTGCACACAGACCACAAAGGACCTCCCCTCCTCCCGATCACCGCCTCAGCCCATGAGCTCCAACTGCTGACCATAAAGGCCCACCTATGGTGGAACCCACACAGTGGACGACGAGAGCAACTAGTTAACGAGCGCTCCTTCGGGAGCCTCGCAACGATCAGCTCTACTCTTAGCCATTCGCCATGTGTCGTGCTCTGGGCTCTCCCTCTGGATTTTATTTTTTATTTTTCCAAACATGTTTCGGCTTTTTAGTGGTTTTTTCTAGGTTTTTTTTACGTTTTGGTTTTTCACCTGTCTTCCTTAGCTTCTCGATAAAAAAAATAGCGCAAAAAACGCGTTTTTTTCCTTTCTCGAGTCACGCTTTTGCTTCCGGGAGAGGCATGGTTTTGCTTTCCGAGGGTCACGACCGTGCCTCTCGGAAACGAAAAAAATATGTTTTCTGTTTTTTTCCTTTCGCGAGAGTCACGGTTTTGCTTCCACGGGAGGCACGGTTGCGCTTTTGCGAGAGTCACGGTCGTGCCTCCTCGGAAACGAAAAAAAAGCATTTTCTCTTTTTTTTCTTCCACGAGAGTCACGATTCTGCTTCCGCGAGAGGCACCATTGTGATTTCGTGAGAGACACGGGCGTGCCTCCTTTCGGAGAGGAAAAAACCCGTGCTCCTGTTCAGTTTTTTGTCCGGTTTTTTCATGAAAAAATGTTTGTCAAAACCTATCAGCATTGGATCTAGTTTTGAAGATCTTGACGCGAGGAATCCAACGGTGAAAGCGGTTCGAGATTTGGACGCAAGATTTAAGAGATAAAACATTTTGAATAAACGGATCTACGAAAAAAGGGAAAACTCACAGGTTGCGACAAATGGCGCACATGCAGCACGCCACTTGTCGCAACCTGAGGACGTTGGAGTGATCTTTGCAACGATTACTCCTCAACTAGTGATTTCGGTGGACGGCCTGGTCAAAGTCAATTGTCCAGATCGAAATCAACTGCCTCAATTGATTCTCGGCCCTTTAAAACTGGGGAGCTTAGAGCATCTCTAGCAGACCATGTATAACGTAGACCCGCAAAACTCGTTTACAGTTCACGGAAAAATGATTTTGCGGGCCGGCTCAGGCGGCGGCCGAGCAGACCTCGCATAACAGAACTGTAAAACGGAATATTCGCAAATATTCTATTTTACAGTTTCACTATTTAAAGTGTTAATATCGACTAGAGGGGGGTGAATAGGCGATTTTTATGAAAGTCTTCGAAGGACGCAAGATCTTCGAAGACAGACAACCAATTAACACCTATACGATATGCAGCGGAAGGTAAGCTACACTAGACAAGCCATAGTCAAGTAAACAGTACAATGAAAGCACGAAGACTAAAATCAGCTAGGTAGAATAGATCAGAATAGGAAGACAATATGAAGTCAAATATGCAATCAGAGAGAATGACTTCCATCTATGAAGCCTAACAAGACAGATAAGCAATGACTCCACAAAGCTAAACAGTAAGTAAAGGACGTAAAGGACGAAGTGATAGAACTAGTTGCTTGACGAAGACAAGGATTTTGTAGACTAGTTCCAGTTATTGTGACAATTGTACATCTGGTTGGAGAGGCTGAGATTGAACTCAGATGACCATGTCTTCACCTTATTCCCCTTGAGCTAAGGACACTTAGTCCTCACCCAATCACTCTGGTAAGTCTTCAAGGTAGACTTCCAAACCTTTACAAACTTCGTTCACCAGCGATCCACAATGACTCTTGGATCCTCAGAACGCGACGCCTAACCGGTTGGTCGATACACAGTCCTCAAGTGTAATAAGTCTTAAGATCACCCGGACAGAAAGACTTCAGTGATGCCAACACTCTTTGGGCTTTGGGTGTTTTGTGTTTTGTCCTCGCAATGATTCTCTCTCAAAGGCTAGGGAGGTGGGTTGCTCTCAAACGACAAAAGCCGTGTACTCACTCTGAGCAGCCACCAATTTATGGTGGAGGGGGTGGGCTATTTATAGCCAGTAGGCAATCCGACATGATATGTCCGAGATGACCCTAGGTCACTAAGGAACTGACACGTTTCCAACGGTCGGATTCCAGACTCATGCGGCAGCTCGACTCGGGCTACAAGTCAAGCTGACTCATCCAACTCTGGATAAGATTTTCTCTCATTGTATTCACTCGAAGACATATGATTTGGGTTGAGCATCACATCAGTTTCTCTGACTTTGTTCACTTGTACCCCACTTAACAATTTGGTGGTTCCTACGACTCAAGAAAGAAGAAATGAAACTATGAAATAAACTATGTCTTCGCACTCCATTGTCTTCAACGAATGTCTTCACACGTCATCTTCCTCTATGTGTATGTCTTCGCGAACCTCCATTGTCTTCAATGTCTTCATAAATTTTTAGGGGTCATCTCTGGTAGGTAAACCAAATCAATGAGGGACTTCTACCTGTGTTATCCTGCAATTCTCACAAACACATTAGTCCCTCAACCACATTTGTCATCAATACTCCAAAACCAACTAGGGGTGGCACTAGATGCACTTACAGCTATGCGAGGTCAGCTCGGCCGCAGCCCGCACCAACCCGCAAATCAGACGGGTTTTTATCTGAATTTGACACATATGCCACATATTCAAAATTATTAATTAAGTATAAGATAAAATGTCAATATTACAATACAACAATCATCCAACTTGCAATAATTATTGAAATCACCGAAGCAAACTAAATAATTCAATACAAAACTTGTCCCGGATACAAATCACACATGAATTAAATGAAATGAATGCAAAAATGGAATGTGTTACCGCCCAACCCTTGGACAATGGTGCTCAATGAGATCCTCCTGAAGCCGAAAGTGGGTGTTTGCATCTTCAATCTTCCGGTTGGTCTGAAGAAATGCTCTAATGCAGTTAGGGTCTCTAGCTGGTTTGACACGGCTACCCACATTGTCGTAGAAGAATTCCAAGTTCACTCCTCTCTCATCTTCGAGAATCATATTGTGAAGAATCACACAGCATGTCATGATGTTTTTCAGGGATCGCTTGTCCCAAAAACGAGCAGGACCACGAACAATGGCAAACCTAGATTGCAAAACCCCGAATGCTCTTTCAATATCTTTTCGGGCTGCCTATTGTACCCTTCCAAATTCACATTGTTTCTTAGTTTTGGGCTCTTTGAAGCCCTTGAAAAATGTGCACCAAGAAGGGTAGATACCATCTACAAGATAGTACCACTTTGTATATTCATGCCCATTGATAGTGTAGTTGCAAGCAAGAGCATCACCACTAGCAAACCTAGCAAACAAATGAGACCGTTGCAACACATTGATATCATTGAGAGTACCCCACATACCAAAAAAAGCAATGCCAAATCCATAAATCCACGTATGCTACGGCCTCTAGCACAATTGTTGCATCATGAGACTTGCCACAATACATTCCCTGCCATGCCTTCGGGAAGTTTTTCCATGTCCAATGCATACAATCAATTCTTCCTAGCATACCAGGCCAACCTCTTCTCTCACTTGATGCCATCAATTTTTTTGTGTCTTCCTCGTTGGATGCCCGAAGATATTCAGGACCAAAGACACAGATGATCACTTTGGCAAACCTACGCACCAACTCAATTGTAGTATCTTCACCAACGCAAAGGTACTCATCGGCATAGTCAGCCGGAATGCCGTATGAAATTACCCGCATAGCTGCCGAGATTTTTTGATATGCATAAACCCCTTCAAGCCCGCGACATTTCTTCTTTGAGTAAAATACCGACAATTGGCCTCGAAATCTTGCACTATTTTTACAAATAGGGATCGGCACATTCGGTACCTTCTCCGGAAGAGGTCCGGCGGATTTGTTGGATTGTCCGCGAAGTAGTCTTGCATCAACATATCGTTTTCGAGATGGCGATTGCGAGGAATGCAAAGACGGGTAACGGTCGATCCTCGCCGTCTCTTTCGGTTCTCATCGTCGTGCTCCTTCACGACGAGGGCCATCACCAACATCTGCTGCTGATGGTTCTCAAGAAGCATCTCAACATCCTAGTCGTTCGAATCAGACTAATCCTTGAGGAACAACCTCTCGTGAGGGCTCATTTCCATCTAAAATCACAAATACGAATGTCGCATGAACCAACTATGCATATCGCATCCGAAAGCACAAGCACAAGTACTCACCGACGGCTCGGGGCAGTGGCTCTGCAGCGGTCGATCCCTGGGCGGCGACGGCGTCTCGGGGCGGCTTGGCTGGGCGGATCCAGGGAGCCGGTGAAGCAGCTAGGTAGAACCGGGTGAGGGACGCCCCGACGGCATGATTCCGTCCGCAGATATGGCTGAAACTGCCAGCAGCGGGCGAAACCGATGGCGGGCGGCTGCGGAAGGGGGTGGGGAACGCGCGTGGGCTAAAATGTCCATCTCGCCAACCGCTTTTTTGAGATACAGGGCACCGTCAGGTCGAGGGGGAAACCTGTGTTTTCGCGGGTTGAAGGTGGGATTTTACCGTGCCCCTCAAAAAAATTACAGGTCTGACACGTTTACAGTGTTTGATCAGGTGGCTTTTTTCGCGCGGACCCATATTTTGACGGTTATTTTGCGGGGAGGGGCATTATACAGGGTCTGCTAGATATGCTTATTTCTAGTAGACCCTGTGAAAGGGTCGAACCCGTATAGTTCCGACGAGTATACGGGTTCAACCCATTTTTCTTGCCAGAACAGAATCCGTATCCTGGGCCCGGACCGTAAAAAGTTTACCGTGGCCCAGAAAAAAGACACTTCTCCACCGCTATTTATGCGGTTTCACCGCTTGGATACGCGTCAAACCCTATCCGCCTCCGTCGCCGCTCTGACACGATTCTCCTCCCTCTCCGCCCCAATTTCTCGCCGCCGGCGAGCCTAAAAAAAGCCCTAGCGGCCCTTCCCGACCCATGGACGGCCACGGAAGTGGTGGGGATGACGTGGAGCACCGCCGTCGCCGCAGGCAAGCGGGGGGCGCGGAAGTGGCTCAACTATGGGAGCCGGCTGCCGCTGGCATTCGAACGCCATGAGCTCAATGAGTACAGGCGCGAGCTCGCGGTCCGCCATCGCGCCCCCTCTGGCTCCTCTACCACGGGGAGCTTGTCCGCGGGCACCTCGAGCTCGCGGCTCACTCTGGTCAAGAGAGAGCCGAAGGAGCTCGGGCAGCTCGCTGTCAAGATCGAGGCCGACGCGGACCCGCCGCATCGAGGCGTCATCGGCCCCGAAGACTACCTCCCCTCGGGGAAGAAGGACCACCTCGAGCGCGCCATCATGGAGCACTCGGCGGGGGAGGAGGAGGAGACCGACGCGTGCTGCCACCGCGAGCTCGAGATCGAGGAGATCTTCCTCGAGTAGGGCGTCACAGACGCACACGTCCAAGGAGGTGAACCTGCGCGTCATGAAGGCCGAGCAGGCCAAGGTCTGGATCGACCTCGACTCCAACGAGGACTGAGCTCCTCCGGCTCCTCCGTCGCGTCGTCGCCGCGGCACCCGTCGATTTTGGTAACCTAAGCTTAGGTACGCTACATGGTCCGCAGGTCCCCCCTATGTAGTACTATGATGTAGTACGATCAACAACTATCTATGATGTAGTATGATGATCAACTATGTATGATGAATGTCGTTGCAAGTTTCTCCCGCGAATGTTTTTTTTAAATTTTACACTTTCATATACGGGTTCTGATCTGCAGCGCACGAATTCGCCCCACACATCTGATGTGCAGCGAACTGTAAACACGTTTTTCAGGTCCGACTTTTACGGGGTCTGCTAGAGATGCACTTAGTGCTATAGAGGATTACATGGTATTATAGCTTACATGGAGGAGAGATACAAGTAAAAAGGGAGGAAGTGGACTTTCCTGCCAGAGCAAACCTCGACACATGGTCCTAGATAAGTTGAGTAAATGAAAGGAAAGAGAAAGCTCGCTGGGATCACCAGCTTCAACCTCAGCTGGCGCAGCTGGAGACGGCTGTGTGCCAATAGCTTATCTTTCTCTAATAATAAAGCATGCAGTGCTTCTGTCGGTTCACCGTTACTGTATAAAATTATCTCCTCCCGTATCTATGAGGTGATACTAGTTTTTTTTTGTCCACCCCCATGATTCGCATCTCGCTAAGAGAGCTACGTAGCATGGCTAGCACGGTAATTCATTCAATGCATCTAATTTCACACTGAAATGTGTATATATGAAGTACATCTATATCTTGACGAATCTAAGACAACTGTACTTTTTCCTGTATAATAAAATTAATAACACGCACGAATTTGAGTATGTAAATCCTTATCAGCCTGCCCAGCGGCATGTATGTCAGTATGTGCGAGTGCACTACCTGGGCATGCAGTCATACTTACTAGAACGGCAACGCGCCTTGGCGCGAGGGTGCCGGTCCAATCGATATGGCCAAGTAGCGAGATCAAACCGCATGATGCATTAGTAGGAAAGCAAGTTTAGCACATGTAACAGGACAACTTAATCAAAGAGGTGCTACTTGCCGAAACCCAACCCCCTTGTGTGTGTGTGTGTGTGTGTGTGTGTCTATTAAGGATGAAAATGCAAAGACTATATCAAGATGGAAATCTATCAACGAATTAATAAAAAAAAGCTCAATGATCAAACCTCTCATATAGCTGTTTTGAGCCACAAAATCCAAAACAATATAGTAGTGCAATGTTCGACGCTGAAAGTAATTCATCGGATATTTGACCTCATGAATTGTTCAAAACAATAAATAAGTGCAGCTTGCCGCACCCCCACCAGGTGCAGCCATACCCAACCCGCTAACAAAGCAAAATACAACATAGCATGATACCTATGAGGTGCCAGAGGAATATTTAGATAGTTATGATGGCTGTCAATTCTGATGGGCCGCTGACCAAAGGGTTATAGGCATTTCATATCAAATATGTAGCAACAGCAAGCAACAATCCAGGTTATGTAGACACAAAGGATAGATACTTGATGTATTACAGGAAATGCGGCATGATAGAATAGGATTAGGAGTACATAGGATCATAATAATTAGACCAGGTCATTTGTGCATATAGAGGAAGCATTCAGTAGTGCATCAGGGGAGAAAATAACACAAAAATATCGAAGCAAACTGTTCATACAGAAGACCAGCGACAATTACATAAGCTACCATGATCATCCTGCATTGCATACATAAGTTTGCATCCATCCCCTTCATCTTCTAAACGAACAGGGCGCAGGCAGTAGAACAACAAAAGTCTATCATAGACACCAACGTAAGTATTGTGTTTCCGTGGACAACATAACAACATCAGCCAACCAGAAGTGCCAAATACAGAAATAAATGTATGCCAACCAACATGAGGTGACATAATTAGAGCCAGCAGAGAAACCAGACACTGTTGTAGACCATCCGAAGCTATGCCTCCATAGCCAAAGATCACTCCTATGAGCATCGATATTGGCCAGGGGCAGGGCCATCACCACACAACGCTGCAAACCTGAAGATCATGGACAAACAAATATGAATCAGGAACAAAGCATCTCGATCAGATGCAAATTAAAAGACCCTCGTATCCATCTGAATCAGTTTTAGATGACAAACAATAAACCATGGCAATAAAAAATAGTACTCCAACAACCATAGGCCAGGAAATAGCATCAGTCATTCCTTTATCTTACCATGGAAGCATCATATATCATCGATCTATATTGTAAGAACTATGTATAAGAATGAGAACTGGAGTTATACCCTTTTGCGGTAGTGAAGCAGGGAGGCTGACATGGAGGCCGAGGAAGCCATAGAGGCATTTATAGATGATGCCGTGTATGTCGATCGTCCACCCAATCTCCGTCTCCACCAACACCTCTTGCAATGACTCTTTCCTCATCCATGCACACAATCGAATCCATGGAGGAGAGAAGACCTAGGTGAGATGGGCTCGGGACCATCCTAAAGAAAATGGAGGTTGGATGGTTTGATACCTCGGAGGCCAAATGTGCCTCAATGGCAGCTCCACCCTCATCAGCATGGTCACGAAAACAAAGATAATTTCCCGCACATCTTATTGCCACCTTTATTGTGCCTCATACCTAGCTGAAGTTCCTGATAATTGTTTGCCAGAAACCGTTATCCTGGGAAAGTATAAGCAGAACACAAGAGCATGAATAAAGTTGAAAACTTTAAATGCATACATGACATTTAATTAAGCAAAACATTATTAGTCATAACAGAAGGAGATAAAGAAAGTCAAAAGCTCGTCATTATTTAAACTGAATATGTTTAAAGTCCCTATCTGATTTAGACTAAGCAGGAGAACATCTGATACAACTAATAAAGCAAACATCCATAAAGATTTTTAAATTGCCAAACTTTACAGAAAGAAGAACCGGACTATTTAATATCTAACAGATGTGGAGCAACTGAGCATGTCAACCAGAATTAAACCAACTGTCTCGCTGAGATTTTAAATTGGGTTAATCGGTTAAGCCATCTTTTAAGTTGAATGATAGTATGGTGCCAAACAGAACATGTTTTTTAGAATACATATTGATATAAACTGAATTTCAACTTGGATCATCCGATACTAACACATACAGTATTTTTCGACTTGGAATATAATTGTACCAAACCACAAGTATTCTTCCATTTGGATATACATGAGACCAAAAAACGTAACTAAAACTGCACCAATGATATGACAACTACGACAACCAAAAAGATTCCATAAGACATAACAATTTGTACAGGAGGGGCAATTCATGCACACTGCAAAGAAAATTCCTCGAGACTTGATTGAATAATATAAACTGAATTTCAACCTGAACAACGCTTCCATCTCATTCATCGAGACTTGATTTAATTTTAGAAAAAGAAACCTGAATCAAACAACCCAAACAGTGGTAAGAATAAATTGGGAGGAGGAGCTCACATGAAGAGGTGCAAGCTGAGAGAGGATACCACTGTGGGAGGCGCAGGCCTTCGGTGACCTTCACAGGAGCAGGGTAGCAGACTTCTGTCATCAGTGGTGGATCTCAATCTGGACAAAGCATCCACCATTTAAGATTCAACCTCGTGTCAAAAAATGCTTGGATAATAATCTGGTGGCCAGGAAATTTTTGACGGAAATTGCTTCGATATTAGTCCAACCACAAGGGTGGCAAAATACATTTGGTTTAATTAAATTCTTTCTAATATAAAACATGCTCACTTCAATTATTTTGGCAGCTCCAGCTAGCTACAGGAAGAGTAGCAGAATCTTATGGCAAACAGTACATGCATCTCATGATCACTCATACGAGTGAACAGTTGAATGGCACTTATAATCCCCTAGACTCATAATATCAGAAGATAACTATTACAAAATGAGATGTAACAATGGCATCATTATGAATCCAATTTCAGATGAGAAACAATAAAAAAGAACTCACAGGAAAATGTTTATGATAAGTAATAAGGAGCATGTACATTTGCCTTTTGCCTCAGTGTCTCTCCCTATCCTGACAAAACTCTCAGGATCTGTTACACACTGATAAATCCCATGTTTAATCACATAAGGTATAGAAACATAAACATATGGACATTGGACTTATTCAGCATGCTGACCAAACTTTAATAAACACTACATTAAC
Source organism: Aegilops speltoides (assembly GCA_021437245.1). Taxonomy (NCBI): domain Eukaryota; kingdom Viridiplantae; phylum Streptophyta; class Magnoliopsida; order Poales; family Poaceae; genus Aegilops; species Aegilops speltoides. The sequence goes on from CM038146.1 coordinate 421,763,648, forward strand.
ACATGTCATGTTGCAGCATAGGCATTATAGCAGACACGTAAGCACGACACCAACTACGACCAATGCATCATGTAAATAGTAACCTGTAGGACCACCACAACAGGAGAGAAAATCAGGAACTACCTGAATCCATGGTCAACGACGGCATTGTTCCTCGAATTCAGTGTGCTCCAACCACTGGCCACACACACTGCTGACCAAACCCCGCAACCTGGTCAATCTGGCAGGATTGGCCATGCCCGAGGAGGTCGTGGATGCTGCAAATGGCTCTGCTCTGACGCCCCACCTTATCCAACTCCACCCTCACAAGAATTGAATGCTGGAAGAAATCAGTCAGTTCAAACTTGAGTCCCTCCAAAAATGGTTGCATGCTAGAGGATATCAGACCTTGAAAGTCATGCCAACCACAAGCTTCACAGCAAGAGACCTATAAAGGAGCTCAGGAGCCTGGCATAATAAAAGAGGCTTTCATCATTATAGAACACATTGAGTAAGACACGAGATCTATATATCTTTGTTGTAGTTATTTTATCAAACCAAGTAACAAAGTAGCATTCTCTTGCTAAATGCATGAAAACTAAGAGGCTGTTGAAAGTCATCCATGTTTAGATTAGAGAATAGCTGCATTGAGATATATTTTGGTGGGGTCAATTAAGAAAAATATCAATATATCAATGCAAGTCACAAAAAAGGGTATTAGCACGTGCTTCTCACCAATATTAGCATAGATGTGGTTGCCCATGCCAAGAAACAACATGGATGTGGTTGTCTCAATTGAACTTAGTCACAAGCTTCTCACCAATCTCAGCATATATGTTAGACCTGCCAATAAACAACAAACATCAATTACCAAGAAGCAAAGGCAGGAGAAATTACAAACAACATAGGGCACGGGGTCTAGAGAAGCCATGTACCTGCACATCCAAAAGGACCATGTCAGTGTGTTTGATAGGACCATTATCAGTGGATCCACAATGCTGCTACAGATGCGAAACATACTCACAGATGGTCAGGTGGCTCGTCCTATATTAGAACCTCCACGGCCAGTGGCTCGTCCACGACGACCAGCAGAACGCCCACGGCCACGGCCACGACCACCTACCAACCCAACACCAGCCTCGACCGTGCCTTGAGCATGAGCCGCAACTGGACCACGGGCCATGTCAACAACCCCAACAACATCATACACACACGCTGGACAAATAAGAAGCAAGAAACGCATAAGCATACATCAGAGAATAGCATAACAATAAGCAGCAGAGTATAAAATATGGTACATATAATCATATACTGCATGGGCAGCATAACCAGGAACACGATAAAACTGTCATTGAATAAAGGAACAACGAATAAGACCGTAATTGAATAAAGGAACAATTAATATTTCACGTTTTATTACAACCGGACACTTACTACAGTGTACATACACACGAGGATCTGAATGTACACACATTTTATCAATAATTTCTTCCAGACTTGGAATTCCCTAAGTAAACATTGTATGCATGGTCGATATAAAACAGTAGATCTTTTACAACCAAGAAAATAGTGTAAACACGATCCAGACAATATAGAAGTAAATACCCCCTCGACGATTGCTATCCCAAGCAGTTCTTAGTGCATCATTTAAATAATATATGTACATATATCATAATATAAATAGAGAGTTTTCTTATCTACTAAAGCAAGCAAAGTGCTTTTTCATTGGATAAATATAAATACATCAAATCATACAGACCTAAAACCAAACGCATCTCTTTGTAGCTCTTATGATCACAGGAAAGGCCATAAAGGGAGACCCCAAAGTTAGCATTGATTTTGTACCTGCATATAATTGCAGCAATAGAGTGCTCTGCTATTGGTGGTGTCCTTTTTAAACATCCTTAGCGGTTACCTGCATAAGAAAAGGAGAACGGTAAAGAAAGGATACAGTTTAGGAAGGACAAAAAAGAATAATAGCAGGCCTGGAAATGAGCCTAGGATGGAAAACAAATGATGTCATGCCATGCTTTCTCAGCTATTTTTGGGTCATGAAAAAGGAAGATACAATGTATAATAAGAGTGGAAGATACAAAAAGACAACAAATTTAAACAATTAAACACAGATTCAAGACAGACTCAATTTCTTCTGTACTTGGAATGAAACAACTCCATACTCATAATGTATAATACCATCGAAGAAAAAAGATTACACCTACCATAACAATAATCTAATATCACCTCCTCCTTTAAATAATGAAAAGGGAAATCAAATGGCATAAAACGGCATTCTCTGAAGCTCAGTTATATTAGTGAAATTAAGGAGACCACATCCACCCAACAAAAGATATGTTATCAATTTGTCATTGACCTTTGGTAGTTGCGGTCAAAGGTTATCAAGTTTTTATTTCCACAATCACAAGATACATATCCATTAAATATTGTAACACGCTAAAGATTCTAGTTCTCACTCCACTGCAAAACTGGAAATAATCACATAATGGTTCATGGAATCCTGGAAATATTGGAACCGCATCAATTACAATATCATGCTGCCAATAAATCCTGGTTCGCCCTTGCTCTTCGCTTTGTGAAATTCATTTAGACAAAAGATTGATAGTGGTTTGAATTTTCTCAGGACCAAAACACCATCCTCTTCTTTACCAGAATATAAAGTAGCAACCCTATCTACAGAATCAAATTTAAGTATACTTAACAATGCAGAGTATCACATTGTGCCAAGGAACTGCAGAAATGAGGCTCCACGCATACAGATGTGTCCAAAGAAGTAATCACATACATGAGAAGTCAACATATATGTGTTCTGCACATGCAGTATTCGTATTATAGATAGGTATACTATATTTGGAAGAAGAATGTGCCAGGCCAGACTCATAAATAAGAATGGCATGATAAGTGAAAAAACAACGGTGGCACAAGCTAATCTATGAACCAGTGGTATTTAGATCGTTTAATAGATTCATCAGGTGAGCATACTATAAATAGTGTTTTCATAAAGATAAGGTGCTATTTTAAAATGAGTCAGATTGTGTACTCTCAACAGAAAGAACGATCATCTTCATTAACTCTCATATTCAACATACCCTGAAGCTGACTAAAATACTATTGGTCTGGAAAATAACAGAGATAAGTCACCTGCCTCATCTACTTATCATTTAGGAGAGGGTTAGTATGTATATGAAGCAAATTCTCTTAGCAGCTTCTCAGAACATATTTCTACCACATAAATCTAGAGTTACACATCTAAATAGTACCTACATGCTCAAGTTTGACGTAATAGAACATGAAGCAGAGAAGGGGAGAGGAGGAAGACCTGTGGCGTTGAGGCTGCTGCCCTGCTGCCCTTCTACATCACCACAGATCCTACATCACCACAGAGTACCATCGTCACGCGTGCGGTAACAGTAGCTTAGATCGGAAATCCGAGGTCAGAGGGGCCGAAACCGTGCGAAGCAAAGGGCGAGTAGGGGGAGGGGCGGGGTGGGAAGGGGAGGGTGGGGGAGCTCACCATGGTGGGGATCTCACGAGGAGGCGGCGCCGGTGACGGTGTAGAAGGACCCGGTGCCCACCGAACTCGTCGGCGTCGATACAATCAGACGATCAACCGTCTCCTCCCAGCAACGGCGAGGGGCGAGCTCGACGGGAGAGCAGCGCGGCGGCAACGATCTCGGCGACAGGAGATGAAAGGGGAGAAGTGGATAGGAGCACGGCGGCGGCGGCTGTAGGCGGCGTGCTACGATGGGCAGCGTCGAGAGAGGGAGAGAGACTGGAGGGGAACGATGCGGCGGCTAGGTTTGCGACAGGAGAAGGAGACGGCAGGGCTTTTACCTCAGAGCAAAATTCCAAGAATGCCCTCGGGGGGCGATCAAAACTACACGCGGTGGACACGCGGTGGATACTGTTTTGATCTACAGTTTTACAGTTCGATCCGACGGACGGGATTCTTCTATGGCATAATCGGACGGACAAGAACGCATCAAGGACCAGATCCGACGGCCGGGAAGCGCTAAACTATGAGGAGGCTGGGTTCCTCCCGGTATGTATCTTACGTGATTAGATCAACCTTGATGTTTCGCTGACGCTTCATCTTTCTCGTTAATTAATTTAGTTTAAAGGAGCAACCGGTAGGTATTTGCTACAAATGCATGATCCCAACGCTGCACCAACAACCGTATTTTTCAGTTAAAAAATGAATATTTTAATTTATCTACTTTAGTGGCAGATACAATATGTTTCTTTTTCTTCATCAGCAATATAAATCATCTGTTTTGCAAAGTTTTAAATAGCGGCTATAGCGCCGCTACAGCTTATAGAGAGCACACCACTAAAGCTAAGTAGTTTTAACATTAAATTGAAAATGAATGCTAATACCTCGCTAATTTCTGCTACACCCTCAAATTTGGAGGCTAAACTAGTGTTTGGCAAAACAATATCTAGCTTTTTTGAAATCATGTCGCAGCAGACCATATTTATATCTCACGGAGCAACAAGACCGCTTACCACAACTCTATCCTATTCATTCCTCACCAAAATAGATGTGGTGACCGTTGAGGTCAGAGGAGGGACCCAAGTGAGATCCACAAATCTCTAAATTTGTCTTCTTCTTCCTTTTTTGTTTTTTGATAGGGTTATAATGTAATGGCGCAAAGCTTGGTTATTGAATTTTGAGGCCCGATAAATGCTTTTGGGTTTTTTCCTGGCTGAACATGTGTATGTCAATATGTGATATATCATATATGATGTCTGATGTTGTATGCTTATTTTTTGTGTGATTTAAACAAAAAACTCTCTTTTTTTCTCGAATACGCATAGCGTGCGTATCATATATTAAAGAAGATAGGGGTAAAGAGCCCAATCCACCTGGCAGTGTTGCAGATTACAGACGCATTGTACACCACCACAGCCTACCAAATGCTCCCGTGAACTACTAGCTCGCCCTAGCCCACCTCACGCCGGTGCGCACCTCCCGATTCCTTTTAGCTTCCCAAAGATGTAACCATCTTACGCCCGTGTAATTGTCAGGTGTCGCAAGGACCGGAACCGATGGCGAGGCTCCATCGAAGACGATGGCATTCTTGTGCTTCCATAGCTCCCATATGTCCTTGAGGCTTAGCTTCGCTATAATTCTACTATAGTTTTTCAGATATAGCTTATTAGCGAAGCATGGCTAAATGGCATAGCCCACTATTTAAACATCAGATTTTTCTCTTATTTGCTATTTGCAAGTTAGCGAGAATGCAACATGCGTCACGGACGACCTGGTTGGCCACGGCGTCACCGGTGGAGGAGACTCGGAAGTTGATAGTGCATATGGCAGGTGTGTGTGTGTGGGAAGGGGGGGGGGTGTCAGCGACGCCGGAGAAGAGTCTGAACTTACAGGAATGGCAGGGGCAGCGGCAAGGCAATGAAGGGGGTGGTGGCAAACGGCCCGGCCGACGTCGTGGTGGGAGGAGGGGGGCAAGAGAAGAGGAAACGACGATAACGGGACGAAAAAGATGTTAGGGCAAAAGATCGAGTTCCACCAAATCTTTTTTCAGGCAACTTGCACGTAGTTGGTCTTGATTTTTGTCCATACATACATGGCCACGGAGCTAGATATGTTTCTCTACGTGAGTGGCAGATATATTTCATTTTCTTAACCAGCAATAAAATATCCGATGTTGCCTATATATGCATGGCCAGGGGGTAGGTCCAGTGGCGGAGACAGGACTTAGGCCGGGTGGGGGGGCTGGGCCCGGGGCATGAGGATTTATTTCTTCAGTGACTGTAGCGATTTTACCCTGTTGAGTACTGTAGCTATGAAGCAGGCCCGGGGCGCTGTGTTAGCTTGGCTCCGCCCCTGGGTAGGCCGATGGCACCGTTGCTCCAAACAATACAGGCACACTGAACCACCAATATTGGCAAGTCGGCAAAGCTGGTCGATGAATGGGGCTCAAGCTATACGTGCATGCATAAGAGTACACAGGTATTTCAACAGAATCCATGAGCGCCAGCATGCACTGCCCCTGCTCAGGGCGCCACGGCGCGGTCCTAATTGCTTTTAAAAACATAATCGCCTTTAATACATGAAATATAGTATTGTAATCGATTCAAAACCTTGGCCGACAAGGCGATATGACTTGTCCTCAGCCTGCCCGGCTGCGCGTTGTGATTTTGACCTGACAAGCTCTTCTATGTGGTCGCGGCTGTAGCATCGCCCAACACGCTAATTCATTCGATGCATCTAAATTTACACTAAAGCGTGTCTACATACATCTGTATCTAGACAAATATCAAACAATTGATTTAAGTATAATAACATTAATAACATGCACGAATTTGAGTATGTAAACTCTTATCGGTCTGCCTTGCGGCATGTATGTCAGTATGTGCGGGTGCACTACCTGGGCATGCAGTCATACTCAGCCTTGATGTTTCGCCGACGCTTGATTTTTCTCATTAATTAGTTTAGTTTAAAGGAGTAACCGATAGGTACTTGTTACAAATGCATGATCCCCACGCTGCACCAACAACCGTATTTTTAAATTTATCTACTTTAGTTGCAGATACAATATGTTTCTTTTTCTTCCTCAGCAATATAAAACATTTGTTTTTGCATAGTTATAAATAGCGGCTATAGCGCCGCTATGGCTTATAGAGAGCACACCCACTAAAGCTAAGTATTTTTAATGTTAAATTCAAATTGAGCGCCAATACCTCGCTAATTTCGGCTACACCCTTAAATTTGGAGGTAAACTACTGTGGCAAAAATATCTAGGCTTTTTGAAATCATGTTGCTGTGGACCATATTTATTCCATACAGAGAAACACAACTTCTCACAACCTACCAAAACCCTATCATATTCATTCCTCACCAAAATAAATGTGGTGACCGCTGAGGTCAGAGGAGGGACCCAAGTGAGATCTACAAATCTCTACATTTGTCTTATTCTTCCTTTTTGTTTTTGGTATATATATGATGGTATATATATGATGTAATTGGGCAAAGCTTTGTTATTGAATTTTGAGGCCCGATCAATGCTTTTGTTTTTTTCCTGACTAAACATGTCTATGTCAGTATGTGATATATCATATATGATGTCTGATGTTGTATGCTTATTTTTTTCATGATTTAAACAAAAACTCTTAATGGGGCTTAGCTTCTCTATAATTCTAGCGAAATGATAAGTGCCACACGTCAAGTCCGTGACACTCCGGTTCTGACGTTTTTCGATGGCAATTTAAGCCACGCAAGGATGGCAAATTCTAGTGATACACGACAAGTTTCTGTCAGACTGAAGCACGAAAGTTGCCATCTTCGCGTCACTAAACTTGCCATAAAAAATGTTCGAAGTTAACATGTGTTCGTACCTGACGTGTGGCACTTACCAGAGTCCTAATTCTACTATAGCTTATGAGCAAAGCATGGCTAAATGGCATAGCCCACTATTTAAACATCAGATTTTTCTCTCATTTGCTATTTGCAAGTTAGCGAGAATGCAACTTGCAGTCAAGGACGACCTGGTTGGCCATGGTGTCACCGGTGGAGGAGACTCGGAAGTTGCTGGTACGAATGGCGGGTGGGGGGAGGGGGTCACCGACGTAGGAGAAGAGTCTGAACATAGAGGAATGACGGGGGCAGCAGCAAGGCAGTGAAGGTGGCGGTGGCAGACGGCCCGGCCGACGTCGAGGTGGGAGAAGGTGGGCAGGAGGAAGAGGAGACGACGATAGCGGGATGGAGAAGAAGTTAGGGCAAAAGATCGACTTCCAACAAATCTTTTTTGAGGCAACTTGCACAGTGGCAAACCCAGGCCCCAGGCAGCCAGGGCCTCGGCCTGGGGCGTGGCTGGTCGGCGTTTTGTTGGCTATAGGCATAGCTACAGTATTTTGTACTGTTTGGCACTGTACATACGTTGTTTGCTTGGGGCGTCACTTTCATCTGAGACCGCTACTGAACTTGCATGTAGTTGGTCTTGACTTTTGTCCATACATACATGGCCAGGGAGTTAGATATGTTTCTCTACGTGAGCGGCAGATATATTTCATTTTCTTAACCAGCAATAAAATATCCGATGCTGCCTATATATGCATGGCCAGGGGGCTAGGCCGATGGTACCGTACGTTGCTCCAAACGATAGAGGCACTGAACCACCAGCTATATTGGCAAGTCGGCAAAGCTGGTCGATTAATAATGGGGCTCAAGCTCCCAGCAGCAGTACTGCTCTCCCAGGTGGCCAAGCTAGGCTCCCTCCTTATTCTCTTCCTTCTCGTGCTGCTGGTGCCTGCCTTCCTCAGGGTGCCATATTGCTACCTCCTCTTCAACGCCATCGTCCTCGCCCTGGGCATCCAGGCCGGCCTCCTGCGCCGCGGCAGCACCATGACCTCTTCCGACCCTATCGCCGACGAAGGCCGGCACGGGTCTTCCCGGACTGGTCAGGATGTCACGCCTGTCAGTATCGCGGCTTCACCGTTTCAGAGGGCTAGATCAGTCCGTGTCCATCCCAACGACCAGACGGCGGTCGCAGACGATCATGCGGTGCCTGCCTTTGGAGCAAGTAACATAGTTGACCTGAAGATCAAGACCAAGAAGGTGGTGCTGACGATGCTGATGAAGAAGTGCCCGTCGGCGGCGAGCATCTTCTTCCTCAGTGCGCTGAACGGCAGCCGAGTCAGCGGAGAGGAGAAGGCCTCCGAAGAGGAGCAGGAAGATTGTGAACTCGACGTGGAAATGACTCGGCAGGAGCTGTTTGCCAACACGGAGAGGTTCATCGGGAACTTCCGCAAGGAGCTCAGGATGCAGAGACAGTAGCTCTCGAAGCTTGTAGTACAAAAACTTAAGTTGGCTTTCCTTTTCTTATTATTATTTGGGTGATACTTGATAGGCACGCTTCGCCGCGCCGGTGATATCAGGCTTGTCCGTTGCTACTAACTTTTTGTTGTGTTGCGTGAGAAAAACATGAGGTGAGTGAGATGTGCCTGTAGTTTTGGTAATAAGTATTGAGGAAATGCACTTTAGCAGTTCAACTCTATCATAAGGTAGTTCGGCTTCCAGCTTACTCTCTCCCTTTCAAAATACATGACCCAACTTAATACTAACTTTGTACTAAAGTTAGTACAAAGTTGAGTCATCTATTTTGGAACAGAGGTTTGGAGGCGATGCTAGTCAGATTGGGGTTCTGTGACAAATTTGTGCGTCTTATCATGAAGTGTGTCACCTCCGTCAGATTCACAGTTAAGGTAAACGGATCACTGTTGCCGTTTTTCACACTCTCCCCAGGGTTGTGACAAGGGGATCCAGCATCTCCCTTTCTCTTTCTTATTTGTGCAGAGGGCCTCACATCCTTAATGAATTACTATGGCGGTGCATATATTGCTCGAGGCATTAGGGTGAGTGTCCACTCGCCCTGGGTGAATCACTTGGTTTTTTGTGGATGACAGTTTAATCTTCATGAATGCAAAGGTGCAAAGTGCAGATCGTTTGAATGATATTCTCAGGATTTATGCTGAGTGTTCTGGACAGTCAGTAAACCGGGAGAAGAGTGTTGTTTATTTCAGTCCTAATGCATTACCACCTTTAAGGGCTGAGATTAAGCAAGCACTAGGGATTCATGTTGAAGCTTTTACTGAACGCTACTTGGGTTTACCAACAGCGGTCGGCAGGATCACTAGTGGAAGTTTTTCTCACATTGGTGAGAGAAGCCGGACTAAGATGCAAGGTTGGTCAGAGAAGAATTTGGCATGTGCAGGGAGGGAAGTTTTGCTCAAATCTGTGGTCCAAGCCATCCCTACGTTCAGCATGTCTTGCTTCCAATTGACCAAGGGGGTCTGCTCACAACTAACTTCTTCCATGGCTAAATATTGGTGGAGCAGTGACATCGACAGGAGATCTCTTCATTGGCTCTCTTGGAAGAATCTCTCTGTTTCGAAACCAGAAGGAGGCATGGGTTTTCGTGACTTTGAACTCTTTAATCTAGCCCTACTCGGTAAGCACGGGTGGCGGCTAATGACACACCCTGACTCCTTGTGTGCTCGAGTTCTGAAAGGCAAGTACTTTCATAACTGCAGCTTCATGGACGCTACTGCACCTCGCTCGGCGTCTGCTACGTGGAAAGCTATTATCGCAGGACGAGTTGCGTTGGAACAAGGACTGATCAAGAGAGTTGGGGATGGTGAATCTATCTCCATCTGGACGGATCGATTGATCCCAAACACGGCTAGTCTCAGGCCAATGGGACGCATTGGGAACGATCATATTAACCGTGTCTCTGAATTATTTGATCAGGAGAGTGGTACATGGGATATAGACTTAGTTCGAAGGAATTTTCTTGCACCAGACGCAGACGCAATTCTGAATATACCGCTGAGAGTGCCTGATGGTGAGGATTATCTCGCATGGGACTTGGAAAGGTCCGGTGTCTACTCTGTTAAAACGGCTTATCGTGCTCTAGTGACTCGAAAAGAGCACTTAGCTCTAGAGGAAGGAACGATAGCGGAGTCTTCAATGTTAGATAGACCCATGTGGATTGCCTTGTGGAAACTAAAGGTTATTCCTAGAGTCCGTGTTTTCTGGTGGCGGGTCTTGCGTGGAATCCTACCAGACTATGCTACCCTTCAGCATCGGCATATCCGGACGACGGCAGTGTGTGATTTGTGCAAGGCTTCAGTGGAGGATCTGCGACATGCACTGATAAATTGTTCACATGCCAAACTTTTTTGGGCAGCAGCCCGAGATTTCTTGGGTTTGAAGCTACCCAGGTTACACCTTGCCACTTGGGCAAGGGATGTGTTGATGGACGCGATCATACAAGACCAAGACAGATGCAAAATTATAACGGTCATGCATGCGATATGCTCTGATCGGAACCGATGGACTCATGACAAGGTCGGCTATGACCCTGTCCAGGCGGTAAAGACAGTACGTGATGATCTCTTAATGCTTGATATTCCGAAACCTACGAGTGGTGTGGTAGGAGCACAGTGGCGCACGCCGGATGTGGGTTGGATCAAGATCAACACGGATGGCGCAATCAACAACGAAGCTCGGTGTGCGGGAGGGGGCGAGATAGCTCGATCTCACCTCTCGTTCATGGGAGCATGGAGCAAACCCTTCCCGGGGGTGATAGATCCTCTCGTTGCGGAGGCCTTAGCTCTACGGGAAGGAGTCATCTTCGCTCAGCTGCGTGGTTTCTCACATGTGCTGATGGAAGTAGATTGTTTAGAGGTTGTCAACCTCTGGTTATCGCGTGACAGTTCGAGGTCAATTGTTGCGCCTATTTTACTAGACATTGGGGAGAAATCTTCATCTTTTATCTCTTTCTCAGTTAGATATGTCCCAAGGGAGGCAAACTTTTTGGCAGACTCTTGTGCTAAACGGGTCTGTTCCTTATTGGTTTCAGACTGTTGGCTTGAGAGCTGTCCTCCTTTTGTTCTTAGTGGCCTGCGGGCTGATTGTAATCACATGCTAGCTGTGCAATAAAGTTCCCCAAGTTCGTGGCAAAAAAAAAATTGGAACAGAGGGAGTACATCTGTACTTGCTATGCAATCTGAGATGTATAAAATTCAACTTTGTTTATATCTACAGGACCGAGAATTTCGTTGTTCAGTCAACAGGTTGAGGTGCTGAGATGCAGTGTCAGTACAATCTGCTATAAGTAACCTCTTCGATACGTTTTAGCTAGCCAGAGGAGCAACATGTAAATAGGACAACAGGAGTATCAAAGATGAGAGCAGAAATATTATTTAGTGAAAAGAAGTTCTACAAAAGTTCCTGCAAAACAAAAGAGGAGAAAGGCAAAAATCCCTTTTGGAGGCCAAGCTCCAATGAGGCCGGTTTTTGAAAAAATCAGAATTAATCATAATTCATATTTTTACATTTCAAAATATTCTGAAAAAAATATAGATACACATGGAGGCATAATACACACTTAAATTTTCAGGACAAAATACGTTGAAATGGGGGCTGTGCAAAAAAAACCAAATCTGAGGCTTTTTAACACATGATACTATTTATCCTTCCAGGTCATGAATTTGTCTTTTTCGTACAGATCGCATTTCAAGGTAATTCGTCATGAAATTCTACACACATACGCATAACATCCATGTTTACTTGTACAAATCTTTTCAGATTTTTTGGAAACTGAAAAGCTTGAATTTTGATTTTTTTTTTAAAATAGGCCTCCATGGAGGCCGGGAGCTGAAATGCCAGGGCATGTTATATAGTACATGTGTGCAATCTGCATGCATTAAGTCTCTCTCACATCTCTGACCGTTGTGAACATAAGTCCCTGTCTCTCTCACATCTTCCTCCCCTCCTTCCGCCACCGCCGGAGGACGCCGCCGGCTTGTGCCCGGAGGCTGACGGCGGTGGCGGGGGCTCTTCCTTCCTCCCGCGTCTCAGGGGTGATGGGGCCCCAACATGCGTGGAGGTGCGGCCGATATAGATGCGACGGCGTTGGTTTCGACGACGGTGGCGGTCGGCCCTGCCTCGGGCCACGGGCGGCGGCTGCGGTGGCTGGCCTGGATCGGGCGGCGGCGCGATGCGTTCTTCGACGACATGTCATCTGGCTTTAGATCGATGGCGGCGTTGAGGGCCTGGTGGACTGCTTGGTGGCACCCATGACAGATCTGTTCTGGCCGGTGTAGCCAGTGGTGGTGGTCATCTTCTTCGTCGGTGGTGGCCGGCCAGAAGCTTGGTGATCGGATCTCGAGATCCATCATCTAGTCCCGGCTGCGAGTTGGGGAGACATGGTTGCCGGTGAAAACCGAGCCGATGGCAGGCGATGGCGACGTTCTACGCCGTTACCTTGATGAAGGCATCGTCATGTAACTACTGTCGACCCACTCATGCTGCTCCGGGGGAAACCCTAGGATCTGGTGTTTCAGATTGGACGATGGCAGCACTGCGGTGTCGTTTCTCTCTTGGGAGCATCGTTTGTGGAGCAGCGCTGGAAGTCAAAGGCAGGTGGTGGAGCGGCTTTGTCTTGCACGGAACCGGTGGAGATGTCAAGTCATGCGACCGACCGACAGTGCTACGCTTGGTCATGCTTGGTCGGCGGGTGCTACGCACGACAGATCTTCCAAGGATTTCAAGTCGTGTAATTTGGTGGTACTTGGCGAGATGGCGCCGAGGTACATCGATGGCGATCGCGACGTGCTTTCATTGTTCTTGTGAGGAGGAGGAGGTGCCGTTGGGTGCCGTGGTGGCGTCGACGATAGCTAGACCGAGCAAGGTTGATGCATCGATCTTATTCGAAGATGGGCGGTGGCGGTTGGCGGCGGCGGCTGTGAGAGCACGCCGGACGATGTGTGCCCTGACACTGCAAGTGGCTAGGTTGGGGTCTCGTGTCTTAGATGTTAGGCTTGGCTGCGATGTACATTTGGTATTAGGCCCGAGCTATCTGCGCGCCTTCATCAACTGGATAGGTGTAGCGACATTTGTTGCTTAGACGGTGGCTTTAGTCTTACTGTTGTATGACTTTGTAAGGTCTTGTGAGAATAATTAATAAAGTGGCCGTATGCATCGCCCAGATGCAAAGGCCGGGGGTCATCCTCCTTTTCTAAAAAAAAAATGAGGCACGTCATAAGCAATATCCTATTGTGGAAGCGCCATCTGACAATCCCGACCTTCCTCCTGAACTCAAAGTGGGCTCTCTTAGATATAGAGTCCAAACCGAAGTAGCTGAATCTACTTTCTTCATCCACAAAGTTTGAAGTTCTAGGTTTTGTCGTAAGTAAAGAAAAAGAGGTTTGATCAAGTTTGTGGAAAAATATACTAATATCTACAACACCAAATTAGCTTTATTAGATTCATCATACCATAAAATTTACACTATATATTAGAAATTGTAACTTTGAAAACTGTTTAATTTGTCATACTTATGGAAGTTCAACTCGGGACAAACAGAAAACTTTAAATATCTTGAAACGGGGGGAATAGAACACATGTAAACCCGTAAACTACCTCCTAGACTAGGCTCTCAAAGATACGACAATCTAAACATAAGTTGCTAACAATAACGCACATGCAAACCCCAAGCGATATATAGCGGCGAATCCTATTCCGCACGCGAGTCAAGGGTAGGGAACCAAAATTGCACCTCACGTATGCGGTAATTGCCCGCCTACTTATTTTTTTGCTCTATCTTCCCATTTGTTTTGGGAAGGTTCTAGAACCTTCCATGAACTGGTTTTTTCCTTATTTTTTTATTCTTTTGCCAATTTTATCTGTATTTTTATGTTTAAATGTCTGCATTTTTTACAAATCTAAAAATATCTTGTGAAATCCTGAACATTCATTAACATTTGCAAATATTTTAATTCATGAACATATTGTAAATTCACAATTTCATAAAAAGTTCATTATTTTAAAAATGTTATTAACTTTTTTGTTTTTTTATGAATTTGAAAAAAACTGGATTCAAAGAACATTCCAAAATTTAAAAAAATTCATGAGTTCAAAAAGCGTTAATGAATTCAAAAAATTATTTGTGGTTCCAAGCAATATTCATGATTTCCAAAAAAATTTACGGAATGAAAATAAATATTCATGAGGTCAAAATTGTTTGTGAATTTAAAAAATATGTGTGATTTGTAAAGATGCTCAAGAATTAAAAAAAGAATTTGAAAAAATCTTCAAAAATTCAAAAATGTTTATGAATTTTAAAATAGAAACATAAAATACTGATAAAAGGCATAAAATGAAAAGACCTCAATGAAATCAATGCCAAGAAAGCGAAAAAAGAAAATGTGGAACCGTTGAAGTCTATAGAAGCTCACCAAAACCGGTTGGAGGACAGAAAAATAGAACAAACAAACTGATGTGTGTGTTGTCCCAGTACCACGTGTGATGAGTGCGCTTTGGTTGCCAATCCCTGTACTACTCCCTCCGTTCCTAAATATTTGTCTTTCTAGAGATTTCAACAAGTGACTACATACGGAGCAAAATAAGTGAGTCTACACTCTAAAATATGTCTATATACATCCGTATGTGGTATTCCATTTGAAATCTCTAAAAAGACAAATATTTAGGAATAGAGGGAGTACATGCGGAATAGGAAATGCCCCCTAGGCGTTGATTTTTTAGAACCCCCCTAGGCGTTGATTAGGAGGTGGAGGTGGCATTGAAGTTTCACATGTTTTGTGAAAATATTTGCATATCACTTTAAAAATGTATTTGCATACATAAAACAAAAAGGAAATGGAAAAATAAAATAAGAAAAGGAGAAGAAAATGGTGAGACAGAAAACCTGGAAAAGACCGAAACAACAAAAGCAAAAAAGCAGAAATAGAAGAAGAAAAAACCCCGGTGCCTTGTGATGGTCCGGCCCATGTAGAGCTCGCGTGGGCAATTCGGGCAGAACCATCTTTGTGATTTCTCACCCAAAAAAACCATAAGCGTGATCGTCCTTCCACACTCTGTGCGTTCAGTTTATTCGATTTACATGATTCGGTTTATACGGTTTTTCGATTTGTATGGTATTAATACTTCGGTTGTTATGAAATTCAAGTATGGTTCGGTTTCGATATATACCAAATTATTCCGGTATGGTTTCGGTATATACCATAATTACCAAAGTTGACGCGAATTTGAAAATGACGTAATAATAATTTGCAAATTTATGACTCAAAACACATACTATTTTGCACAAATATTATATAACTATATATATATATATATATATATAAGTATATATGCATGCATTGATTCATCTATTGATGGTTATGGCCGTGCTTGCATTTTAAAAAGAGAAAAATGACTATGTTACAAGAAAAATTAATGTGTTTAGTAGGCAATTTGACTCATGTAAAATGAAAATGACAACTTGTATAGTTGTTCATCTCAAGAAATATAAAGTTACTTTTTACTTCGATTTATTTGGTTAACCGTTCGGTTTTTCGGTATATACCATAAAACCGAAGTCCAAATCGGTATGAAAAGTTCATACCATACCGAAACCAGAAACCATACCGTAAAATTGATTCCGCTCGGTTTATTTTCGGTATGGTTTTTGGTTCGGTTTTCATATACACAGAGTGAGTCCTTCCATATAGATTTCCAACAAGCGCACCACTCCGTTTCGAAAAAAAACAAGCGCACCACGTCGGTGACATAGATTCACCGCGAAACCACAGACCACGGCCTTCCTTGGACTTCAAGCGTGTGCTCAGGCCCGCCCGGGAAAAGAGCCGAACACAAAAGGCGATCTCCGGCCACCGAGCCGGCAAAAAGACGCCTCCGGAATCGATACCATGAGTGCCTCAGTCATCACAAGCAGTAGTACGTGTGAGGCGTAGTTTAACCGGCAGCTCGAGCTGGAAAGAAAGGAAAGGCGGCAGGATGGATCGAGTGAGTTGTATCATCGGCGAGTGGTCGCCCACACGGCCGGCCATGTCCGGCAGTACCCAGTGCACTTTGGCCGTCGACTTTTGGCACGGGCATCATTTCCTTTCCAAATTCAGGATGGAGGCCGCTGATGATAGTAAAGCAGTGCCATAATTGATGGTACTAATCGCAATGAGCTTACTTATTAGATGATCGCGACGGTTTTGATTTCCTGCGAACGAGAGGCAGGGCAAGCCTATGCCTACCGCCGGTTAGTCCGGCAGCTGTCCAGGGCACTGCCAGAGGGTTTCGGCATTGGAGAACGTGCGCTCGTGCCAGGATTTATTAGAGGAACTGCTTCCATGTTCACCTGTTCCTGTTTATGATCCAAGTTGGCTGAAGAAACATCAGAGCCGAGAGGAAGAAGAAACTGTGGCTTGGCAAGCGACGGCCTACGCGACTTCTCTGCAGTTGAGGCGCCCAGCAGCACTCGGCCGGCGGGCTACGTCGCTACGACCGACGCCGACCCTGCTCGGAATTCGCACTGACGTGCGTCGAGGTCCACCTGCGCGACGAGACGAACGGTCCCGATCGCCCGTCGCGATCAGCTCCAATCCGGTAGATTCGGCAGGTGACTCCGGACGCGACCTGCTCCTGACCGGGGAGTAAAAATATGGCCGCCCGTCGCGTCCGAAGCACGAGCTAAAGAATACCAGGCGCGAAATGCTTTGGTGGTTAATCTGGAAGTGCCGTGCACAGCGCACAAAAACAAAAGCAGGAATCAGACAAACCACCGACCCCGGCGACGAGACGGGCCGCGGCAGGTGACTGGTGACATGCCACCCACGCGCCTCTCCCGGAAGGAACCTCCCAGCAGTCCCAGTCTTACTTCAGCTATAACCGGTCACCACCAACCAGCACCGATGTCGATCAAAATATTGTGAACTTCCTATCCGGGTCGAAGTTCAGACCGCATCTACGTTGGCGTCGGTGCACCCAGGCAGAACGGTTCAAAGGTAAAAACGAGAGAAACTATGTCGTGGTAGTGAAGCACTGAAGTAGTAGTAGATGAGACTGAGAGAGGGACGTCGCGGCTGCCGGACTGTGTAAAAGCTTTGGCCGGTTCCGGGGCAGAGCTTTCGGTCGCCGGTGGGCGTCGGTTGGTCCGGACTCTGAACTGCACGTAGCAATACGTTTCCTGCCGATGACGCCGACGCCTTCTTCCTCCGGAATGCGTGCCGTACGCACCATCGCCGAGCTCCCTTGTGGAGAAACAGCTCTCTTCTCATGCCTACCGCCATCAAGTTCGAACCTACGAGGCGCGCTGCCATTACGTGGTCCATGTCATGCACCCATACCATCTTTGCAGCAAGTTTCAGTACCACGCGATCTCGGGATCAAGTGAAGTGAAGTCCACACCCACGCGTCGTCACTGGTCATCATCAGTTCACGAGGCTGCCGATCGTCGATCAGGAAACGAATGGCGCGTGAAAAATCCAAAAATCGCATCCGCCGGGTCGCTGAGGTGACAACGTACGTACCTAGTCAGTCCACTACCGAATTGACAGCTTAATCAGCACTGAGAAACGTGTGTTCCTTGCCCCCAGGCAGCCGCGCAACGTGCGCCCCGGAGTCCTATGCACGGCCCCTCCAATTTTTAGCCGCCGGACCAAGGTTCCGTCGCTCGATCCGACGCGGATAACCGAAGCTCCAGCCGATCATTCCATGGCCGAAAACACCACTGCTCACTGAGAGATGTGCGAGGCAATGATTCCATCCACCCTCCTCCATGTCGCCTGACCTGACTGACTGACTGACCCGGCCGGGGGGAACTCCACCACCGCGGCCCGGCCCCAACCGATAACGCGCGAGTTAATACGCGTAACGCGCCTACCCCGTGACCCGGAACGCTCCTTGCTTCCGCGGCATAAAGCGCTCGCCTTTCCCATTCCCGTTCCCCCCCGTCGCAGGCACCTCCCCGCCCGCCCCAGCTCTGCTCAGATCTCGCCTCGCCGCCGAGATCGCCTAGGCTCGGCTGTCGGCTCCCGCCCCGCTGGCCGCGATCCGCGCTCGTCTCGGTTGGTGGCATTGCTCTGGCCTGGTCCATCCATCTCTTTGTCCTCGCGCGTTGAGTGGCATCCGCGTCGGATTGGTCGGCAACACGGCAGTGGCGCTGATCGGGGTCTTGATTGGTTGCTGGATTGGGTGGTGGCTGCGCGGTGGATGGGCTGCACGGGCTCCAGGCACGCGCTGCGGGGCGGCATCCGGAAGTCCTTCGGCCGGAGCCGCTCCGGCCCGGCGGCCGCCGGGGCGGCGCACCACACCGTCGCGCTCAAGTCCTCCACGCTGGGCTCGCTCAGCCTCGACCGGGACGAGGAGATGATGAAGTGGCGCGCCGACAGCTTCGGCGGCGCCGCCAAGAGCAAGGCCACCACGCCGGCGCCGCCCCCGCAGCCGCAGCCGCAGCTGGCGAGGCGGCAGCGGCAGGTGATTGGCACGCCCACCAAGACGCCGGTCCGCGAGCCCGAGGTGATCAATGTGTGGGAGCTCATGGAGGGTCTCGACGACAACAAGAACGAGGAGCGCGATGCGGCCGAGGACGAGCGCCGGGAGCAGTCGCCGCCGGGATCGCCGGAGTTCGATCCGGAAGTCATTTCGGAGTTCCGCAAGGCGCTCGGCGAGGCTTCGCCCCCGCGGGACTACAAGGCCGACGGCGAGTGCGTCAAGAAGCGCGACATCCAGAGGTTTCCGGGCATCGTGCGCGCGCGGGTCAGCGCGTTCCAGCAGAGGATCGACGCGAAGCTCGCCAAGTTGGCGCGCCCACCCACGCCCACGCCCACGTCCCCGCCTCCTTCTCCGCCACCGCCACCGCAGCCGCAGCCGCAGCTGCCTCCCCCGCCGGACAGCCAGCGGAAGGTGGTGCTGTACCTCACCAGCCTGCGCGGCATCCGCAAGACGTTCGAGGACTGCTGGGCCACCAAGTCCATCCTCCACGGCTACGGCGTGCGCATCGACGAGCGCGACCTTTCGCTACACGGCGGGTTCAAGGACGAGCTCCACGCCTCTCTGGGCTCCGCGGGCAGGTTGCCCCAGGTGTTCGTGGACGGCGAGCACCTGGGCAGCGCCGAAGACGTCCGGCGCATGCACGAGGCTGGGGAGCTGTCCAAGGCGCTGGAGGCCTGCGAGATGGCGCCGCCGAGCGTGGGCGGCAAGGGCGCGGCGCTGGAGGCGTGCTCCGGGTGCGGCGGCGTCCGGTTCGTGCCGTGCGAGGAGTGCTCCGGCAGCTGCAAGGTGTTCCTGGAGGAGCTGGACAGCTTCCGGCGGTGCCCCGACTGCAACGAGAACGGGCTCGTCCGGTGCCCGCTCTGCTGCTTGTGACTGACGGCGAGAGATTCATAGTAGTGTGGTTTTGCTGCAGTTTCAGGTGAGCGGCGGCGCCCTCTAAGTTCAGCTCAGATGGTCTGTACAGAGAAGTACATACACTTCTGTTACATTAGGACTGATCAAGTGACATTTTGTACTGTAATAGTAGTACGTAATTGATTTTGTGGAGCTTCTTTGTTTCCTTCTGGAATCGAATGTGTGAGAGAACATGACTGTAATATTTTGGACAAAATAGTTCTCGCTCGGAAGCGTGACTTAGTTGAATGTCTGTCAGTGCTCGGAAACTGCAGCCGTCTTTGAAAGTTGGAGGTGTGCACCCAAGTAGCGGCGTCTGTTCCAGCGTTTGTGAAACTGATCTCTGGTCTGAGCGGTCGGCTCATACGCCATCTTATTTTCTTGAAACAGGTGATGGCGCCGTCTGAGCTTCAGAAATGCCGGAAGCGGACGGTGGTGTGAAGTTTTTGTTTGTGTTTTTTTTTTTTGATTCAGCTTGTCGTGGTAATCTCATGTCAGATGTCAGGGGGTGGCTTATCATGGATTGGCCCAGAAGAACGTCGTCGGGTCCTGGAGGCGGGAGTGAGCACGAGCTCGAGCGGACACGACACGTACCCAGGTTCATGGCTCTCCGAAGAGATGAAACTCCTACTCCTGCTCTGCGGGGTCTCCGCATGATGACTATATCACAAAGAGTACAAGGGTGCTCCTAGGGCTGTATTGCCAGAGGAGGAAGAGGGGCAAGGCTAGCTCTCTCTTCTCCCTAGCTGTGGTGTGTGCGGAATGAGATTGGAACCCTTTGCATAGGTGAGGCCTGGGGGGTTTTATAGGCCAACCCCCCAGGGGTACAATGATAATATGGTCGGGTGGTAGGTCCCGACCGTCAGTGTCTATGGTGGCCGGGTTCTTCGCCGGCTGCTGGGGCCCGCCTCTGGAGGGCCCCGCCGGCTACCTAGAATCCGGCCGACAGGTGGAGCCCGCCGCATGGGCCTGGCCGACGTGACTCTTCATCAGAAGGCGTCGCCGTCTTGACGGAGGCCGTGTCGGGCGCTACATGGCTCTGTGCCATTGTTGGTGGTCGTGACACGCTGGCGGCGCTTACTTTAGCCACGCGCGCCGGGATTTGGGGGGAGCATGGGTGAGGGAGTCCTGGACTAGGGGGTGTCCGGATAGCCGAACTATCATTATCGGCCGGACTCCAAGACCATGAAGATACAAGATTGAAGACTTTGTCCCGTGTCCGGATTGGACTTTCCTTGGCGTGGAAGGCAAGCTTGGCAATACGGATATGTAGATCTCCTACCATTGTAACCGACTCTGTGTAACCCTAGCCCTCTCCGGTGTCTATATAAACCGGAGGGCTTTAGTCCGTAGGACATAAAAAACAAACAACAATCATACCATAGGCTAGCTTCTAGGGTTTAGCCTCCTTGATCTCGTGGTAGATCCACTCTTGTACTACCCATATCATCAATATCAATCAAGCAGGAGTAGGGTTTTACCTCCATCGAGAGGGCCCGAACACAGGTTAAAACATCGTGTCCCTTGTCTCCTGTTACCATCCGCCTAGACGCATAGTTCGGGACCCCCTACCCGAGATCCGCCGGTTTTGACACTGACATTGGTGCTTTTATTGAGAGTTCCTCTGTGTCGTCACTGATAGGCTTGATGGCTCCTTCGATCATCAACAACAACGCGGTCCAGGGTGAGACTTTTCTCCCCGGACAGATCTTCGTATTCGGCGGCTTTGCACTGCAGGTCAATTCGCTTGGCCATCTGGAGCAGATTGAAAGCTACGCCCCTAGCCATCAGGTCAGATTTGGAAGTCTAAACTTCACGGCTGACGTCCGCGGAGACTTGATCTTCGATGGATTCGAGCCACAACCGAGCGCGCCGCACTGTCACGATGGGCATGATTTAGCTCTGCTGCCGGACAGTGTCCTGTAGGCCGCAAACGAGTCCGCTCCGATCCCTAATCCGGAGCCGACTGCGCAGATCGAGGATGTGTGGCTAGACACCACCTCGGGGGCTGCAACCTCTACGGCGATGGAGCCGAATATTGACCCTGTCCCTTGTAAAGCTCGTGACTCCGAGGTGCCGGATTCCTCGCCGGACTCCGAACCTCCCGCGCCCTCTCCAATTGAATCCGATTGGGCGTCGATCATGGAGTTCACCGCCGGACATCTTTCAACACTCACCTTTTGGCGACATCCTGAATTCGCTAAAGTATCTCTCGTTATTAGGAAAGCCCTGGCCGAACTGCGGTCAGGATGGTTGGGATGCGGACGACGAAGAAATTCAAAGCCCACCCGCCACCCACTTAGTAGCTACTGTCGACGATCTAACCGACATGCTAGACTTCGACTCCGAAGACATCGACGATATGGACGACGATGTCGAAGACGACCAAGAACCAGCGCCTACGGGGCACTGGAAAGCCACCTCAACTCATGATGTATACATGGTGGATACACCAAAAGGAAGCGATAACGAGGAACAATGGGAAGCGGTGAAGGATAACTCCCCCGAAAAGCAACCAAAACGGCGACGCAAGCGCCGCCAAAATCCCGCCAAGATAACAACAGCACCCATACTGACCCAGCCGTAGAGCAGGGCGAACCAGTGGATGACGAACATGCAAGCAAGCAACCATCCGAACAGGATGAATTGGACGAGCAACCCATCCCCAGCGAAAACAATAGTCCAGACGATCTCACGCCGGACACATCACCAGAGCATAAGAACCTTCACAAAAGGCTCGTCGCCACTGCAAGAAGTTTGAAGAAGCAGAAGCGGAAGCTCAAAACAGCGGAAGACGTACTCAGAATGAGATGGAGCAAAGTACTCAAGACCGCAGACAAATACGGAAATAGTCACCAAGCAAAGAGTTACCCGAAGCGCAAACTGTTGCCCGAATTTGACGAGGAGGCCGTAGAGCCCCCACAGTCAAAAAACAAAGAGGCCGCCTGGCCGGATAGACGACTAGATGACAGGCTAAGAGCGACAGGCGGCGCCGCACATAAGCCGGCACACGATCCACATAAGGATCCTTGCAGAAAGGATGGCCCGGTCAGGTCCATCTATGGGCCAAAAAAGGCTCCAGGAAGCAACACAACACGCCGAGCATTCGAAGATAACGGCACACCTAAATACCGGGGCGCCGCACACCCACTATGTTTCACCGATGAGGTGCTGGATCATGAATTTCCAGCGGAATTCAAGCCCGTAAACATCGAGGCATACGACGGAACAACAAACCCCAGAGTCTGGATTGAGGATTACATCCTACACATACATATGGCTAGAGGAGATGATCTCTGAGGGAGTCCTGGACTAGGGGGTGTCCGGACAGCCGGACTATCATTATCCGCCGGACTCCAAGACTACGAAGATACAAGATTGAAGACTCTGTCCCGTGTCCGGATGGGACTTTCCTTGGCGTGGAAGGCAAGCTTGGCAATACGGATATGTAGATCTCCTACCATTGTAACCGACTCTGTGTAACCCTAGCCTCCTCCGGTGTCTATATAAACCGGAGGGCTTTAGTCCGTAGGACACAACATACATTACAACAATCATACCATAGGCAAGCTTCTAGGGTTTAGCCTCCTTGATCTCGTGGTAGATCCACTCTTGTACTACCCATATCATCAATATTAATCAAGCGGGGACGAGGGTTTTACCTCCATCGAGAGGGCCCGAACTCGGGTAAAAACATCGTGTCCCTTGTCTCCTGCTACCATCCGCCTAGACGCACGATTCAGGACCCCTACCCGAGATCCGCGGTTTTGACACCGACATTGGTGCTTTCATTGAGAGTTCCTCGTGTCGTCACCGATAGGCTTGATGGCATCTTCAACCAACAACACCGCCCGTATGCAGACTTTTCTCCCGGACAGATCTTCAGATTCGGCGGCGGCCGATCTGCGGGCAATTCACTTGGCCATCTGGAGCAGATCGAAGCTACGCCTCGCCGTCAGTCGATTTGGAAGCTTAAACTTCACGGCCGATGTCGCGGAGACTTGATCTTCGACGAACTCGAGCCTGACCAAGCGCCGCCTTTGACCGTGACGCGGGCATGATCTAGCTCTGCCACCAAACAGTGCCTTGGGGGTCGCACACGGGTCCGCTTCGGCCATTAGCCCGGAGCCGATCGCCCATATCGAGGGCTAGTGGATAGACGCCGCCCTGGGGGCTCCAACATCCACAACGATGGAGCCAAACACTAATCTTGTCCCCTGCGAAACTCGTGATTCCAAGGCGCCGGACTCCTCGCCGGACTCCGAACCTCCCGTGCCCCTACCAATCGATCCGGATTGGGCGCCGGTTATGGAATTCACCGCCGCGGACATCTTCCAATACTCGCCTTTTGGCGATATCTTGAATTCACTAAAGCATCTCTCGTTATCAGGAGAGTCCTGGCCGGACTATGGCCGGGATGGTTGGGGTACGGACAACGAAGAAATTCAGAGCCCACCCACCACCCACTTTGTAGCCACTGTCGACGATCTAACCGACATGCTAGACTATGACTCAAGACATCGGCGCCATGGGCGGCGATGCAGAGATTTATCAGAACCAGCGCCCACGAGGCGCTGGAAGATCACCTCGTCATATGACATATACATGGTGGACACCCCAAAAGACGGGATGGCGAAGAAACAATGAGGCGAGACTCTTTAAAGAAGCAGCCCAAACGTCGGCGTCGTGGCGCGCTCTAAATCTCGCCACAAAGAAGAATGGAGATTCCGCACGGAGATAATAATACTCCGAGAGTGCCGAAGACAATCCTCCAAAGAAGACTCGGTAGCGGGAGGATGCGAAGCAAGCCCTCATGAGGGGGTGGCAGACGAAGAGGTTGAGGATCATAACTATATGCCTCCCTCCGAAGACGAAGCAAGCCTCAACGATGACGAATTCGTCATACCCGAGGATCCCGTCGAACAAGAGCGCTTCAAGCGCGCAGCTTATCGCCACGACAAACAGCCTAAAGAAAAGCAGCAACAGCTTCAAGCTGATCAGACCTGCTGGCGATCGATGGACCGAGGTCCTCACGGCCAAGAGTATAAACTCAACGCCCCTCCAAAAGTTACCCAAGACGCAAGCTGCTTCCCGATTAGAGGAGGAAGCATACACACCTCCATCACCAACAAGACGATATTGCCGACCGACCACCCGTGGTCGTGATGAGAGGCATCCAGCCCCCAGCCAAGACCGTACCCCGGCATCGCTCCAAAAGTATGAAGCCAAGAGGGAACACGCCGGACTTGCGAGACATATTGGAGGACAAGGCAAGGCAATCCAGATCCATCTACGGATCACGTGGGCGCCCTACGACCCACGACGAATACCGTCGCGCCGGATACAATAACCCCGGCCGGGCCGAACACAGCAGACAGCGTTCTCTCGAGCTGCGTCGCGATATCGCTCAATACAGAGGCGCCGCACACCCGCTATGCTTCACTGACGAAGTAATGGATCATCAGATCCCCGAAGGGTTTTAACCCGTAAACATCGAATCTTAAGATGGCACAACAGACCCCGCGGTTTGGATCGAAGACTATCTTCTCCACATCCATATGGCCAACGACGATCTCCACGCCATCAAGTACCTCCCACTCAAGCTTAAAGGACCAGCTCGGCATTGGCTTAACAGCTTGCCCGCAGAGTCAATTGGGTGTTGGGAAGACCTGGAGGCCGCATTCCTTGATAACTTCCAAGGCACATATGTGCGACCACCAGACGCCGATGACCAAGCCACATCATTCAGCAGCCAGACGAATCGGCCAGACAATTCTGGACACGGTTCTTGACGAAGAAAAATCAAATCGTCGATTGTCCGAATGCAGAGGCCCTTGCAGCCTTCAAACATAACATCCGGGACGAATGGCTAGCCCGGCACCTGGGGCAGGAAAAGCCGAAATCCATGGCAGCCCTCACATCGTTAATGACCCGCTTTTGCGCGGGAGAGGACAGCTGGCTAGCCCGCAGCAACAATCTCCGTAAAAATTCTGGCAGTCCGGATACTAAGGACAACAACGGCAGGTCACGTCGAAACAAAACAAGCGCCGCGTAACTTGGCGGCGATAAGGAGGATCTGGCGATCAACGCTGGATTCCGAGGCTCTAAACCCGTCGTGGAAGAAGCCATTCAAAAGAACCACTCCGGTCCGTCAATCTGGACCGAATACTCGACCGCTTATGCGGATACATGGCACCTTTGAAAAGCCAGCTAACCACACTAATAGAGATTGCTGGGTGTTCAGCAGCCCGCAAGTTAATTGCGAAAACAATGACAAGGGCTAAGCAATGACGACGAGGAAGAGACCCGACCGCCGAACAACAGAGGACAGAAGGGTTTTCCCCCACAAGTGCAAACGGTGAATATGATATACGCGACCCACACACCCAAGAGGGAGAGGAAACGCGCACTAAGGGACGTATATGCGATGGAGCCAGTCGCCCCAAAGTTCAACCCATGGTCCTTTTGTACGATCACTTTCGATCGAAGAGACTATCCGACCAGCATACGCCATGGCGGATTCGCCGCATTGGTTTTAGACCCAATCATCGATGGGTTCCACCTCACGAGAGTCCTGATGGACGGCGGCAGCAGCCTGAACCTGCTTTATCAGGATACAGTGCGCAAAATGGGCATAGACCCATCAAGGATTAAACCTACAAAGACAACCTTTAAAGGTGTCATACCAGGAGTGGAAGCCAATCGCACGAGCTCGATCACACTTGAAGTGGTCTTGGATCCCGGATAATTTCGAGCGAAGAGTTAATCTTGACATAGTCCCGTTCGAAGCGGCTATCACGCTCTGCTTTCGGACGAACCGCGTTTGCCAAATTCAACGCGGTGCCGCACTATGCATACCTAAAGCTCAAGATGCCAGCCCTCGTGGAGTCATCACGGTCAATGGGAATACGGAACGCTCCTCCGAACGGAGGAACATCTGCGGCTCTCGCGAAACTGAGCAGCCTTCTAAGGCAATTTCGAGTCCGGCCGTTAAAAGGCCGGATCTGACAAAACGCGTGCGGAGCAATTCCAACCAAGACCACTGGCGCGATCAGAGCATGCGTAGCAATGCGGCCCCAACCCTCGCCCGCACATGATAGCAAGAATAACACTCCGCGTACATCATTACGCTTTGGAGATACCATGGGCACAGGGGAGGGGGCATGATCGCAACGGACCCAGAGTGCGGTTCGACCACACCGGGGGCACGCAAGTGTGCCCCCCCTTTTTTTATTATTTCATTTTTCTTCTTTTTATGTACACAGACTCGTTAACGGAAGCCTGTCCGTGGCGAACCCGCCGAACTAACGATGCAACATCGGGGACTAAAGAAGGCGCGGCGAACACTCGGTGGTCTCAATTACGAACATTAAATTCGATTATATACACCAAGTTCGCAGCTCATCCTCGAGCGGGACATGTTTACTTCGTCCAAATCCCTTGCTTATCACGCGCTATTTGTATCGATCCGCTCTACTAGCAGACTTTCTTTCATAAATAATGCAGCAACTTTTTGATCGCAATTGCATTACCTCTTATGTATATATATGCTCATTATGTGACATCTTGCACCAGATATTTTGGTACGGCCTCATACACCGGGGCTTATATTCCCCACTCTATGGTGTGATAATTCAACACTTTCACAAGTGCGGCACCCGAACTTATAGCATTATATGAATCGGCTCGAATCATGTCTTGGGTCAATAGTTGGGTTTGCCCGGCCCCACGTTTTGGTGCCTTACGCCCGTTCCGTCGGCTAAGGTGGCACTGGGAGAACCACTGCGATTGCGCCCGGTTGAGCAGGCGAGCGCCTCGATGGAGAAAGCTAAAACGGCGGCATGATAAGGAGAGACTGGTCGCTGTTCGAGAGGTTTTTTCGGTCCTTAAAGACTCACGCCGCCGAGCGAAGTTCGGATAATGTCCGATGAAGGCGTGGATAGCGCCCGGATTCGACCTTCGAATACCGGGGCTTCACGAAATTTAAAATTATAGAATTCTATGGCTAAGTGAGAGTGTTCAAGCATTATAAGTCCGGTTGCCTTGTTCGTTGTGTTGAGTGCCTCCCTCGATGGACCCAACAATGGGAACAAGAGTGCTCTAGTTTATCCCGAACACCCTAGCACTCGTGGCTTGGGGGCTGAAGCCAACGACTTGCCATCTCTCAGATTTTATAAATGGCCGCACAGAAGGTAATATTTTAAATTAAACAAGCGTTGCTTAACGCGCACATGAACAAAGTTTCAGCGCGCAGGATAATACATAGCGAATTCACTCAAAGATTACATTTCGGGGGCACTCATCTGCAATATTGCGGGCTCCCTTCAGGACAGTTCTATAATACATCTCGGGCGTGCGATACTCCTCGCCCGGCGGCGGGGGGTCTGTGAGAAGCTTCTCCGCATCCAACTTGCCCCATTGCACCTTTGTGCGGGCAAGAGCCCGGCCAGCGCCTTCAATACAAAGCGGAGCGCTTGATGACATCCACCCCAGGGCATGCATCCACCAGCCGCCGCCGACGAGGCCAAAGTAGCTCCCGGCATGGCTCTGTCCAGCCACACCGGACTATAAGGCCCTTCATGGCCTCCTCGGCTACCTTTAGGAGTTCGACCAGCTGCTTCAGTGGTCGCTTAGGGGCATGGTGTCCGCCTCAAAGATACCGAGACCGAAGACTTTTTCCGTCGAGCTCCCCTCCTCGCCACGGTAGAATGCGGCGGCATCGGACGCACTACGTGGCAGATCTGCAAACGCCCCTGGAGAGCTCCGAATGCGGGTAAGTGCCAGGTATTTTACATTAACATGCCTGCTTTGCATGAAAAATGCCTTACCCGCCGCTATTTTCTTTATATCTTCAACCTCCTGAAGGGCCTTACGGGCCTCGGCCTTGGCGGACTTGGCACTTTGAGGCGAGGCAAGCTCGGACTCTTGAGTCTTGAGTCACGCTCCAAACTCTCATGCTTTTCCATGAGAGCACGGAGCTCTTGCCGAACTTCCGCCACCCGTGCCTCCTGCTTTCTCGCTCTGCCCGTTCATGCGGCGCCGACCGTGTTCGACGCGGACACAACATCCTTCAGGGCTGCCACCTCGTTAGTGGCCCCTGCAATACACATATTATACCTATTCATTTTATTGCAACCAAATTCCTTTTCTGTAAGGTACCTATTCAAAGTGGTGTTACTCACCTTCTTTGTCCTCGAGCTGCTTCTTCGCATGGCCGAGCTCTCGCTCGGACCGCTCGAGATCCTGCTGTTGGGGAACGTAGTAATTTCAAAAAATTTCCTACGCACACGCAAGATCATGGTGATGCATAGCAACGAGAGGGGAGAGTGTTGTCTACGCACTCGTGAGACCCAAAGCGAAGCGATCACAACGTAGAGGAAGTAGTCGACGTTCTCCTCGCGATCCGACCGATCCCGACGCCGTTACTCCGGCGCCCCGAGTTCTTGACACACGACAGCTCGATGACGTCCCTCGACTCGATCCAGCCGAGTGTCGAGGAGAGTTCCGTCAAGACGACGGCGTGGGACGATCTTGATGTTTCACGGCGCGAGGGCTTCGCTAAGCTTGCGACGGTATGACCGAGGTGGAATATGGTGGAGGGGGGCACCGACACGGCTAAGGAACGATCCGTAGATCAATACTTGTGTGTCCATGGGGTGCCCCTGCCTCGTATATAAAGGAGGGAGGGAGGAGGAGGCCGGCCTAGGAGGAGGCGCCATAGGGAGTCCTACTCCCACCGGGAGTAGGATTCCCCCTTTCCTAGTCCAACTAGGGATCCTTCCATGTATTAGGAGTAGGAGACTAGGAAGGGGAAGAGAGAAGGAAAGGAAGGAGGGGGTGCGGCTCCCCAGCCCATTCGGACTAGGGCAGGGGGTAGCGGCCTGCCTAGGGCAGCCCTCTCTCTTTCCCGTATGGCCCATAAGGCCCAATACTTCTCCCGGCGAATTCCCGTAACTCTCCGGTACTCGATAATTACCGAATGACTCGGAACCTTTCCGAACTCGAATATAGTCGCTCAATATATCGATCTTTACGTCTCGACCATTTCGAGACTCCTCGTCATGTCCCCGATCTCATCCGGGACTCCGAACTCCTTCGGTACATCAAAACTCATAAACTCATAATATAAATGTCATCGAAACCTTAAGCGTGCGGACCCTACGGTTCGAGAACAATGTAGACATGACCGAGACACGTCTCGGTCAATAACCAATAGCGGGACCTGGATGCCCATATTGGTTCCTACATATTCTACGAAGATCTTTATCGGTCGGACCGCATAACAACATACGTTGTTCCTTTGTCATCGGTATGTTACTTGCCCGAGATTCGATCGTCGGTATCCAATACCTAGTTCAATCTCGTTACCGCAAGTCTCTTTACTCGTTCCGTAATACATCATCTCGCAACTAACTCATTAGTTGTAATGCTTGCAAGGCTTAAGTGATGTGCATTACCGAGAGGGCCAGAGATACCTCTCCGACAATCGGAGTGACAAAACCTAATCTCAAATACGCCAACCCAACATCGCCTTTGGAGACACCTGTAGTACTCCTTTATAATCACCCGATTACGTTGTGACGCTTGGTAGCACCAAAGTGTTCCTCCGTAAACGGAGTTGCATAATCTCATAGTTACAGGAACATGTATATGTCATGGATAAAAGCAAGAGCAACATACTAAACGATCGTGTGCTAAGCTCATGGAATGGGTCATGTCAATCAGATCATTCTACTAATGATGTGACCTTATTAATCAAATAACAACTCTTTGTTCATGGTTAGGAAACATAACCATCTTTGATTAACAAGCTAGTCTAGTAGAGGCATACTAGTGACATATTGTTTGTCTATGCATTCACACATGTATCATGTTTCCGGTTAATACAATTCTAGCATGAATGATAAACATTTATCATGAAATAAGGAAATAAATAACTTTATTATTGCCTCTAGGGCATATTTCCTTCAGTCTCCCACTTGCACTAGAGTCAATAATCTAGTTCACATCGCCATGTGATTGAACACCAATAATCATATCAGATATGATTAACACCCATAGTTCACATCGTCATGTGACCAACACCCAAAGGGTTTACTAGAGTCAATAATCTAGTTCACATCGCTATGTGATTAACACCCAAAGAGTTCAAAGGTATGATCATGTTTTGCTCGTGAGAGAAGTTTAGTCAACGGATCTTTCACATTCAGATCCGTTATGTATTTTGCAATTTTCTATGTCTACAATGCTCTGCACGAAGCTACTCTAGCTAATTGCTCCCACTTTCAATATGTATCTAGATCGAGACTTAGAGTCATCCGGATCGTGTCAAAACTTGCATCGACGTAACCCTTACTTACCTAACCTTTTGTCACTTCCATAATCGAGAAACATATCCTTATTCTACTAAGGATAATTTTGACCGCTGTCCGATGATCTACTCCTAGATCACTATTGTACTCCTTGCCAAAATCAGGGGTATACAATAGATCTGGTATCTGACATGGCATACTTTATAGAACCTATGGCCAAGGCATAGGGAATGACTTTCATTCTCTTTCTATCTTCTGCCGTGGTTGGGTTTTGAGTCTTACTCAATTTCACACCTTGTAACACAGTCAAGAACTCTTTCTTTGACTGTTCCATTTTGAACTACTTCAAAATCTTGTCAAGGTATGCACTCATTGAAAAAAAACTTATCAAGCGCCTTGATCTATCTCTATAGATCTTAATGCTCAATATGCAAGCAGCTTCACCGAGGTCTTTCTTTGAAAAACTCCTTTCAAACACTCCTTTATGCTTTGTAAAATAATTCTACATTATTTCCGATCAACAATATGTCATTCACATATACTTATCGAAATCTTGTAGTGCTCCCACTCACTTTCTTGTAAATACAGGCTTCACCGCAAGTCTCAGATAAAACTATATGCTTTGATCAACTTATCAAAGCGTGTATTCCAACTCCGAGATGCTTGCACCAGCCCATAGATGGATCATTTGGAGCTTGCACACTTTGTTAGCTCCTTTGGATCGAAAAAAACTTCGGTTGCATCATATACAACTCTTCCTCCGTAAAACCATTCAGAATGCAGTTTTACATCCATTTGCCAAATTTCATAAATTGTGGCAATTGCTAACATGATTCGGACAGACTTAAGCATCGCTACTGCTTGAGAAAATCTCATTGTAGTCAACATCTTGAACTTTATCGAAAACCTTTTGCAACAAGTCGAGCTTTGTAGATAGTAACACTACTATCAACGTCCGTCTTCCTCTTGAAGATCCATTTATTTTCTATGGTTTGCCGATCATCGGGCAAATCCATCAAAGTCCACACTTTGTTCTCATACATGGATCTCATCTCGATTTCATGGCCTCAAGCCATTTTCATGAATCTGGGCTCATCATCGCTTCTTCATAGTTCGTAGGTTCATCATGATCTAGTAGCATGATTTCCGAAAAGGATTACCGTACCACTCACTGTGCGGATTTTACTCTGGTTGATCTACGAGGTTCGTAGTAACTTGATCCGAGTTTCATGATCAACATCATCAACTTCCTCACTACTTGGTGTAGATGTCTCGTAAACCGGTTTCGCGACAAACTACTTTCAAGTAATGGAGAAGGTACAATTACCTTATCAAGTTCTACTTTCCTCCCACTCACTTCTTTCGAGAGAAACTCCTTCTCTAGAAAGGATCCATCTTAAGCAACGAATATCTTGCCTTCGGATCTGTGATAGAAGGTGTACCCAACAATTTCCTTTGGGTATTCTATGAAGACGCACTTCTCGATTTGGGTTCGAGCTTATCAGATGAAACTTTTTCACATAAGCATCGCAGCCCCAAACTTTAAGAAACGACAACTTTGGTTTCTTGCTAAACCACAGTTCATATAGTGTCGCCTCAACGGATTTAGATGGTGCCCTATTTGACGTGAATGCAGCTGTCTCTAATGCATGATCCCAAAATGATATTGGTAAATCGGTAAGAAACATCATAGATTGTACTATATCCAATAAAGTACGGTTATGACGCTCGGACACACCATTATGATGTGGTGTTCGGTGGCATGAATTTGTGAAACTATTCCACATTGTTTTAATTGAAGACCAAACTCAGAACTCAAATATTTGTCTCCGTGATCGATCACGAAACTTTATTTTCTTGTTACGATGATTTTTCCACTTTACTCTGAAATTCTTTGAACCTTTCAACTATTTCAGACTTATGTTTCATCAAGTAGATATACCCATATCTCGCTTAAGTCATCTGTGAAGGTGAGAAAATAACGATATCCGCCACGAACCTCAACATTCATCGGACCACATACATCTCAGTATGTATGATTTCCAACAAATCTGTTGCTCTCTCCATAGTACCGAGAACGGGTTTTAGTCATCTTGCCCATGAGGCACAGTTCGCAAGTGCCAAGTGATTCATAATCAAGTGACTCCAAAAGTCCATCAGTATGGAGTTTCTTCATGCGCTTTACACCGATATGACCTAAACGGCAGTGCCACAAATAAGTTGCACTATCATTATCAACTCTGCATCTTTTGGTTTCAACATTATGAATATGTGTATCACTACTATCGAGATCCAATGAACCATTTTCATTGGGCGTGTAACCATATAAGGTTTTATTCATGTAAATAGAACAACAGTTTATTCTCTTACTTAAATGAATAACCGTTTTGCAATAAACACGATCAAATCATATTCATGCTCAACGCAAACACCAAATAACATTTATTTAGGTTCAACACTAATCCCGAAAGTATAGGGGTGTGCGATGATGATCATATCAATCTTGAAAACTATTTTCAACACACATCATCACTTCACCCTTAACTAGTTTCATTTATTCGCAACTCCGCTTTGAGTTACTACTCTTAGCAACCGAACCAGTACCAAATACCGAGGGGTTGCTATAAACACTAGTAAAGTACACATCAATAACATGTATATCAAATATACTTTTGTTTACTTTGCCATCCTTCTTATCCGCCAAATACTT
Organism: Aegilops speltoides; assembly: GCA_021437245.1. Taxonomy (NCBI): domain Eukaryota; kingdom Viridiplantae; phylum Streptophyta; class Magnoliopsida; order Poales; family Poaceae; genus Aegilops; species Aegilops speltoides. Next base: position 421,797,369 of record CM038146.1, read on the forward strand.
GGGGTAGTTCGCTTCAAAGGACTAGTCCCTTTGCGGTAGAAGCACTTTCGATTTAGGGCTTTGGTTCAGCTTTGGGCTTCTTCGTGGGAGTGACAACTTGCTTGTCAATCTACTTGAAGTTCCCTTTCTTTCCCTTTGCCCTTTTCTTGAAACTAGTGATCTTGTCAACCATCAACACTTGATGCTCTTTCTTGATTTCTACCTTCGTCGATTTCAACATCACGAAGAGCTCGGGAATCATTTTCGTCATCCCTTGCATACTATAGTTCATCACGAAGTTCTACTAACTTGGTGATGGTGACTAGAGAATTTCATCAATCACTATCTTATCCGGAAGATTAACTCCCACTTGATTCAAGCGATTGTAGTACCTGCAATCTGAGCACATGCTCACTAGTTGAGCGATTCTCCTCCATCTTTTAGCTATAGAACTTGTTGGAGACTTCATATCTCTCAACTCGGTATTTGCTTGAAATATTAACTTCAACTCTGGAACATCTCATATGGTCCATGATGTTCAAAACATCTTTGAAGTCCCGATTCTAAGCCATAAAGCATGGTGCACAAAACTATCAAGTAGTCATCATATTGAGCTAGCCAAACGCTCATAACGTTTGCATCCGCTCCCGCAATAGGTCCGCACCTAGCGGTGCATTAAGGACATAATTCTTACGTGCAGCAATGAGGATAAACCTCCGATCACGGATCGAATCCGCATCATTGCTACTAACATTTTTCAACAATATTTTCTCTAGGAACATATCAAAAAAACAAACATATGAAAGCAACAACGCGAGCTATTGATCTACAACATAATTTGCAAAATACTACGGGACTAAGTTCATGATAAATTTAAGTTCAATTAATCATATTACTTAAGAACTCCCACTTAGACAGACATCTCTCTAGTCATCTAGGTGATCACGTGATCCAAATCAACTAAACCATAACCGATCATCACGTGAAATGGAGTAGTTTTCAATGGTGAACATCTTATGTTGATCATATCTACTATATGATTCACGCCGACCTTTCGGTCTCCGTGTTCCGAGGCCATATCTGCATATGCTAGGCTCGTCAAGTATAACTTGAGTATTCTGCGTGTGCAAAACTGGCTTGCACCCGTTGTAGATGGACGAGAGCTTATCACACCCGATCATCACGTGGTGTGCAGGCACGATTTAACTTTGGCAACGGTGCATACTCGGGAGAACACTTCTTGATAATTTAGTGAGAGATCATCTTATAATGCTACCGTCAATCAAAGCAAGATAAGATGCATAAAAGATAAACATCACATGCAAATCAATATAAGTGATATGATATGGTCATCATCATCTTGTGCTTCGTGATCTTCATCTCCGCAGCACCACCATGATCACCATCGCCACCGTAGCGACACCTTGATCTCCATCGTAGCATCGTTGTCGTCTCGCCAAACTTATGCTTCTACGACTATCGCTACCGCTTAGTGATAAAGTAAAGCATTACAGTAGCGATTGCATTGCATACAATAAAGCGACAACCATATGGCTCCCGCCGATTGCCGATAACTTCGTTACAAAACATGATCATCTCATACAATAAAATATAGCATCACGCCTTGACCATATCACATCACAACATGCCTGCAAAAACAAGTTAGACGTCCTCTACTTTGTTGTTGCAAATTTTACGTGGCTGCTACGGGCTTAAGCAAGAACCAATCTCACCCACGCATCAAAACCACAACGATACTTCGTCAAATAGACTCGTTTAACCTTCTCAAGGACCGGGCGTAGCCACACTCGGTTCAACTAAAGTGAGAGAGACAGACACCCACCGGTCACCTTTAAGCAACGAGTGCTCGTGGCGGTGAAACCAGTCTCGCGAAGCGTCACGCGTAATGTCGGTCCGGGCCGCTTCATCTCACAATACCGCTGAACCAAAGTATGACATGCTGGTAGGTAGTATGACTTGTATCGCCCACAACTCACTTGTGTTCTACTCGTGCAAAACATCAAACCATAAAAACCTGGCTCGATACCTTTGTTGGGGAACGTAGTAATTTCAAAAATTTCCTACGCACACGCAAGATCATGGTGATGCATAGCAACGAGAGGGAGAGTGTTGTCTACGCACCCTCGAGACCGGGCGAAGCGATCACAACGTAGAGGAAGTAGTCGACGTTCTCCTCGCGATCCGACCGATCCCGACGCGTTTACTCCAGCGCCCCGAGTTCTTGACACACGACAGCTCGATGACGTCCCTCGACTCGATCCAGCCGAGTGTCGAGGGAGAGTTCCGTCAAGACGACGGCGTGGTGACGATCTTGATGTTTCACTGCGCAGGCTTCGCCTAAGCTTCATGACGGTATGACCGAGGTGGAATATGGTGGAGGGGGCACCGACACGGCTAAGGAACGATCCGTAGATCAATACTTGTGTGTCCATGGGTGCCCCCGCCCCCGTAGATATAAAGGAGGGAGGGAGGAGGAGGCCGGCCTAGGAGGAGGCGCGCCATAGGGAGTCCTACTCCCAGGGAGTAGGATTCCCCTTTCCTAGTCCAACTAGGGATCCTTCCATGTATTAGGAGTAGGAGACTAGGAAGGGAAGAGAGAAGGAAAGGAAGGAGGGGTGCGGCCTCCCCAGCCCAATTCGGACTAGGGCAGGGGGCGCTGCCTGCCTAGGGCAGCCCTCTCTCTTTCCCGTATGGCCCATAAGGCCCAATACTTCTCCCGGCGAATTCTCAGAACTCTCCGGTACTCGATAATTACCGAATGACTCGGAACCTTTCCGAACTCCGAATATAGTCGTCCAATATATCGATCTTTACGTCTCGACCATTTCGAGACTCCTCGTCATGTCCCCGATCTCATCCGGACTCCGAACTCCTTGGTACATCAAAACTCATAAACTCATAATATAAATGTCATCGAAACCTTAAGCGTGCATGGACCCTACGGTTCGAGAACAATGTAGACATGACCGAGACACGTCTCGGTCAATAACCAATAGCGGACCTGGATGCCCATATTGGTTCCTACATATTCTACGAAGATCTTTATCGGTCGGACCGCATAACAACATACGTTGTTCCCTTTGTCATCGGTATGTTACTTGCCCGAGATTCGATCGTCGGTATCCAATACCTAGTTCAATCTCGTTATCGCAAGTCTCTTTACTCGTTCCGTAATACATCATCTCGCAACTAACTCATTAGTTGTAATGCTTGCAAGGCTTAAGTGATGTGCATTACCGAGAGGGCCCAGAGATACCTCTCCGACAATCGGAGTGACAAAACCTAATCTCGAAATCGCCAACCCAACATCGCCTTTGGAGACACTGTAGTACTCCTTTATAATCACCCGATTACGTTGTGACGTTTGGTAGCACCAAAGTGTTCCTCCGTAAACGGAGTTGCATAATCTCATAGTTACAGGAACATGTATATGTCATGGATAAAAGCGGTAGCAACATACTAAACGATCGTGTGCTAAGCTCATGGAATGGGTCATGTCAATCAGATCATTCTACTAATGATGTGACCTTATTAATCAAATAACAACTCTTTGTTCATGGTTAGGAAACATAACCATCTTTGATTAACAAGCTAGTCTAGTAGAGGCATACTAGTGACATATTGTTTGTCTATGCATTCACACATGTATCATGTTTCCGGTTAATACAATTCTAGCATGAATGATAAACATTTATCATGAAATAAGGAAATAAATAACTTTATTATTGCCTCTAGGGCATATTTCCTTCACCTGCTTCAAGACAATGACCTCCGCCAAGCACGCGGCAGAGGCAAGCAGCGCAGACCTGCAAACCCATATTGACATATTTTTAGCAACCCTGCGCATATCTTGTTAGATCCTCGGTCCGCTTTTCTTTCCGAACACCGAACCGAGCATCGAAACTCTTGTCTATGCGGTATTACATTACATAATTTTAACTTCTTACCTCAAAGCTTGTTAAAAGGCTGCTGCAGGGTTTCGGTCAGCCCGCTTTTGGCAAGTGAACCTTTTGAATCACCGCACTCATGATAGTGCGGTGTTCTTCCTCGATGGAAGCGCCTTTAAGCGCCTCCAACAAGTTATCCGACGCCTCCGGTTGGATGGAGGCCGCCGGTGTCACGGTCTTGCCCTTCTTTCGAAGGGGCCGCTTGCCGGACTCTGGAACCACTACGGGTCCCGATGTAGAGTCCGGCGCAAAGTCCGGGAGGTTGCCCGACGGCGCCTCCGGAGCCTCCTCCTGATGGGTCCCTCTCTGGGATCCCACCTCGGCGTCCTCGTCGGCGCGTGGGGTAGAGGCAGGTGGAAGTGAATTCACATCCAACGAGGCCAACGACCCGCTCGATGAGTCGGGGAGATCGTCATCGGCCGGACTACGGACAGAATGCGGCATTAGAAGTACACTACATGACATAAAATATTGCGTATAAAGGATCCGGACACTTACGATCTTGCCGGACGCTTTGGCCCTTGAGGCCACTCATCTCGCCAACGCCGGTGTTGGCGAAACGTCGATGGGATAGTTCTCCCCTCTTGACCCTTGGCCTCCCGATTGGGGAAGCCTTCCTCTTCTTCTCTCCTCCTCCGGAGAGAATACCTCCTCCTCGTCTTCGGGAGGAGTCGCGTCGTCGTCAGACGCTGATTCTTGAGGAACTCTTTCGAGTCCCCGCGGCCACCTTCTTGGCCTTCTTCTCCGGCACCACGTGCGGTGCCGGAACCAGCATCCCTGCTAAGCGGGCATCCACTGGATCTTCTGGCATGGGAGCCGGGCTGATAAGCAGCTTGGCCTTCTCCATCCATTCCTGTCAAAGGAAGAGGCAGAATGAAACCTCACCGGAGACAATTTAATTATCACAAGTGTCCCGTAATGGGGTTGAATCACCTACCTCGTCAGTTGGATACTGCGAGCTGAATCCGCGGTCTTCCGTCGCGGATGCGGGGGCTTCGGCGCCCTTGAACAGCACCCTCCAGGCGCCTTCGTATGTTGTATCGAAGAGTCCGCTTAGCGCCTGGTGCTGTTCTGGATTGAACTCCCACAAATTGAATGCCCGTTCTTGGCATGGGAGGATCCGCCGGATGAGCATGACTTGGACCACGTCGACGAGCCTGAGCCCATTGCTCACCATCTTTCGGATGCAGAGCTCGGAGTCCGCCACCTCCACGGATTGCCCCACCGCAAGCCCTTCTCTTTCGGGAGGTGAGCTGCGTGGGGATGCAGATATAAACTCGGGGGCCGCCGCCCATGTGGGTTTGCGCGGCTCGGTGATGTAGAACCACCCCGATTGCCACCCCTTGACGGAGTCCACAAAGGTCCCTTCGAGCCAAAGGACGTTGGGCAATTTGCCCAATATGGCGCCTCCGCATTCCGCTTGCGTGCCCTTCACAACCTTCGGCTTGATGTTGAAGGTCTTGAGCCATAGGCCGAAGTGGGGCCGGATGCAGAGGAAGGCCTCGCACACGACGATAAACGCCGAGATGTTGAGGATGAAGTTCGGCGCCAGATCGTGGAAATCCAGGCCCTAGTAAAACATGAGCCCCCGGACAAATGGATGGAGCGGAAAGCCCAGTCCGTGGAGGAAGTGGGGGAGGAAGACGACCCTCTCATGAGGCCCAGGGGTAGGGATGAGCTGCCCCTCGTCGGGCAGCCGATGCGCGATATCGCCGGAAAGGTATCCGGCGCTGCCCAGCTTGGTGATGTCCTCCTCCTTAGCGGTGGAGGCCAACCATTTGCCTCCCGCTCCGGACATATTCGGAGAAGGTCGGCGAGATGCGTGACTTAGGCGTTGGAGCTTGAGTTCGCGGAGATGGATAAGCAAAGGAGGAAGAAGGCGTAGGTGAAAAGGTGAATCCTTATCCCTTATATATAGGCGGACGAAAACTATGCGTCCCCCACTAGCCTGGTAAAACTCGCTTATCTCCCAAGCCCCACCATCAATGGCGCGGTTGGGTTACCCACGCACGTATTGATGAGAATCCCGGAATAAGGGGAACACGATCTTTGCTTCGACAAGACGTGCCAAGGGAACCGCTTCGCTAATACGTCAGCAGATTGAACTAAGTGTACATTTTATTCTCTCTACGGTGGAATGTGGAATTTATTTTGCAGAGCCGGATACTATCCGGGTGTTCATGATCTTCTCTGGATTATTCAAGGGAGGAACCCGCCTTGCAATGCCGAACATTATATGCCCGGACTTATCGTCATTGAAGCCTGGTTCGAGGGCTACCGAGGAGTCTGGACTAGGGGGTGTCCGGACAGCCGGACTATCATTATCCGCCGGACTCCAAGACTACGAAGATACAAGATTGAAGACTCCGTCCCGTGTCCGGATGGGTCTTTCCTTGGCGTGGAAGGCAAGCTTGGCAATACGGATATGTAGATCTCCTACCATTGTAACCGACTCTGTGTAACCCTAGCCTCCTCCGGTGTCTATATAAACAGGAGGGCTTTAGTCCGTAGGACACAACATACATTACAACAATCATACCATAGGCTAGCTTCTAGGGTTTAGCCTCCTTGATCTCGTGGTAGATCCACTCTTGTACTACCCATATCATCAATATTAATCAAGCGGGACGAGGGTTTTACCTCCATCGAGAGGGCCGAACACAGGTAAAAACATCGTGTCCCTTGTCTCCTGCTACCATCCGCCTAGACGCACAGTTCGGGACCCCCTACCCGAGATCCGCCGGTTTTGACACCGATAATCTCCATGGCATAAAATACCTACCCCTCAAGCTCAAAGGGCTAGATCGGCATTGGCTCAAAAGCCTCCCAGAAAATACCATTGGAAGTTGGGAAGAGCTCGAGGATGCGTTTCGAGCAAATTTTCAAGGGACTTATGTCCGCCATCCGGATGCAGACGATTTAAGTCACATAACTCAACAGCCCGGAGAATCAGCACACAAATTTTAGAACAGGTTCCTCACCAAAAAGAACCAAATAGTCGACTGTCCGGACGCCGAAGCCTCAGCAGCTTTTAAACATAACGTCCGAGACGAATGGCTCGCCAGACACGTCGGCCAGGAAAAGCCAAGAACAATGGCCGCGCTAACGAGCCCCATGACCCGCTTTTGCACGGGAGAAGATAGCTGGCTGGCAAGATGCAGCACCAGCGACCCGAGTACATCCGAGGTCAGAGATGGAAATGGGAAATCACGACGCAGAAAAGAGCAGCGCCGGAATAAGGAAAATGGCCCAAAGAACACGGCGGTCAACGCCGGATTCAAAAGCTCTCGGCCGGACAACAAAACACTGCCTCTTAAGGACAACAATGACGAGCTATCCAACCTAAACAAAATCTTGGATAGGATATGCCAAATTCACAGTACCCCCGGGAAGCCTGCAAACCACACACACAGAGATTGTTGGGTCTTCAAGCAGTCCGGCCGACTTAACGCCGAACACAAGGGGCTCGACACACCAAGCAAGGACGATGACGAACCCCGCAAGCAGAGCACCGGAAAACAAAAGAACTTCCCACAAGAAGTCAAAACGGTGAATTCACTTCAAGTGATAACAAGGAAAAATAGGGCGGCATCTACCAAAGCACATACCGCATGGTCCACCCCAGCGGAATCCCGAGATTGGATGTCAAAACCAATTACTTTCGACCATCTGGATTACTCCAGAAGTATTCGAAACGCAGGATGGACTGCTTTGATATTGGATCCTATAATCGACGGACTACAATTTACACAAGTCCTAATGGATGGCGGCAGCGATTTAAACCTGCTATATCCGGACACAATCCGCAGAATGGGGATAGACCCTACCAAAACTCGCCATAGCAGCACTTCCTTCAAAGGAGTGACGCCAGGCCCTTACGCCAATTGCAAGGGCTCCTTACTACTAGAAGTTGTGTTCGGTTCGTCCGACAACTTCCGTCGTGAAAAGCTAATCTTCCATATCGCCCCATTTAAAAGTAGCCATCAGGCACTATTGGGACGCGAAGCTTTCGCCCGCTTTAACGCAATACCTCATTACACGTCTCTTACACTTGAAATGCCCGGTCCACGCGACATCATCTCATTAAAAGGCCGTTCAAGACCCCGGACACAGCTAGGCGAGTCTGGCATAAATAAACTAGGGGCTTCCTAGCCACATACCCCTTTATAAGGGGCTGTGCGCATGAACAATGAGAGCCAATAAAAGCTCAACTTTATTCATGTTTTCATACTCTGTTTTAAATACATTTTTTGCACGATACCTCTCCAAACTAAGTTCTTCTCTTTTACAGATGAACAACGTGCTACACCCGTCCAGGATACAGCACAACGGAGACACATGCGGAGACGTGCAGCAGGGACCCGTTGCAAGGATTCTTTTCAGATTAAGACCCTGCATAAACCTTTCTTACTGTCTCTTGTTGATACACATCCCCCGGTTTCTTTCCATAACCGAGGAGGAGACTGGCGTTTTGGCATCGGCCGCGCTAGAAGTTCTCGCCCGTACCTGGACACTAGGGGCTTAGGGCATTGTTCTGCCCATTATCATAAAGACCGAATACCTCAGGGAGTGTTCGGCGTCTCGAGTTAGGCCTTATATGCATCAACTCCGAATCATGTCTTTGGTCAAATGTTGGGTTTGCCCGGCTCCTGTGTTTTGCTGCCTTACGTTCCGTATCATCGGCTAACGTGGCACCAGGAGAACTACTACGATTGTGCCCTGGTTCGGCCAGGCGAGCACCTCAGTAGAGAAAGCCGAAAACTGACTGTCGTGATATAGCGAGAGACTGGTCAACCACTTGATCGACTACCAAAATGTCTAGAATTCCTCCGCTTTGACGAAGGACCGTTTCCCGGCCAGGCACATACGCGCCCCGAATTCGGAGAGCACGGTGCCCCTAGCGGCTATATCGTAGCCCCACCTTCGAACTCCTATGGCTAAGTGAAAGTGATAAAGCATTATAGTCCGGTTGCCTAGTTTGCTACACTACCACCTCCTTCACAGGACCAAGACGTTGGATTAAGTGTGAAAATGCACCCCTTTTGCAAACACCCCCGCACCATGTGCGTGGGGGCTGAAGCCGAAGCCTGCCATATTTCAGGTTATATACACATATACATCAACGGCCGCACAGGAAATATTTCAATACTTGAACGCACAAGTATAAAAAGCCGTTACATTATAAATGTGGTTTCACAAATCATACATATCATTTGAACATAACATTTTTCGAGCACTACGACTCTATTACACGAGCGCCCTGCAGGACTTCCCTAAAATAGTGCTCGACGGGTAACCGGCTCTCGTCCGAACCCCGGGTTGCAACATCGATGGCATCCATCTCCGTCCAGTATGTCTTCACACGGGCGAGAGCCATCCGTGCACCCTCTATGCATGTCGACCGCTTCATCGCCTTGATATGCGGCACGGCCCCAAGGAATTGCTGCAATAAGCCAAAATAACTCTTCGGCTTGGGCCTATCCGGCCACAGATGAGCCACCACATCCGTCATGGCAAATCTGGACAATCTATTCAGCTCAGCCCACTCAGCCAACCGATCGGTCAACGGAAGTGAACACTCCGGACTGTGGAATTGAGACCAAAAAAGCTCTTCCATCTCGTGATCCTTTTGGCTTCGGAAGTGCACGACGCGTCCGCCCTTTTCGCCGCCAAATCCAGATAAGGATCCTCCGCACCCCACACTGGGCCAAGCGAGCATATACGATGCAGGAACTTCTGCGCAGCAGAAAGGGCTTTCCAACCGCAATGTCTCCGGCCTGACGCAGCTCCTCTTCAGCGGTGGCCTTCTTCAGGTCCTCTTGCTTCGCTCGGCGTTCTTTTTCAAGAACCTCATAGCGGTCGGTAACATCCTTCAGCTTCACGGCCATTTCGGAAATCTCCTCCCTGCTTCGGCAGTGAGCAGCCTTTTCGGCTTGTAGCTCTTCGGCCGCCTTCGAGGCGGCCGCATTACTCCTTCTGGCCTGCTCCTTGGCTCGAGCAAGCTCTGCCCGAAGGTTTTCCACAGCAGCGGCACCATCTGCATTAAGCGTACATGTTGTAAGGAATGGGCGTCAGCTCCCTTACCAGGTGACCGCGGAGAAACCACTCACCTTGTGACTCGTCAAGTCGCCTATTGACCAGCGCGATGTCCACATCCGCAGCATCCAGTTGCTGCTTCAGTTCGCAACTCTATCAGTCCGGCTGGCCACCAAACGCTCCGCCCCCTGAATAGGAATGGTAACATATTAAAACTGGGATTATGATCCTCGGCACGCTGTCATTTCTGACAACGTACCGAGTCTTAGGGGCTACTATCTATACAGGGCGCACTCTATGTGCAAAACTGTCAAAAGGCATGTCATTTTTACGTACCTCAAACCCCGCTAGTAAACTTTTGACGGCATCATGCAACCCGCTCTCAGCGGATGAAATTCTTTCAATCACCATACTCATTAATGTACGGTGATCTTCTGAGATAGATGCCCTCTCGAGCAGATCCTTGGCTCCCGGCCGTACACGGTTGGTGCGAACTCTCTGCAGCCTCGCGGACTCGGGGAGACCCTCCGCGACGACACCTCAGGGTCGTCCGCCCTGCCTGACGGTGCGGCAGATGGAGGCGTCTCGCTCTCCATCATCTCCGGACGAAGGTCCCCCGAAGATGAGCTCATCTGAGAAGGGCGGAGATCCGAACTACAAGGTAAAAACTTCGGTTATCCTCAGAAGCAAAAATAGGGATGTCCCTTATTACAAAACTCCCCTTTTTCTACTTACGGCTCGCTGGAGGGATGATTCCTTTGGGGAGATAGTGCGGCCGGGTCTTCTCCTGGCGCAGGACCCTCTGGTGAAGATTTCCTCCCCCGCTTTGAGGCCTTAGCCTCCGGATCTTCGAAAGCGGTCCTCTTCTCCCTCTGGAAGGAGGGATTCTCGATCCCCCCTTTCTTGAAGGCCTCCTTAGTAGAGGCGGTAGTTTCTCTGTTTTCCCCTTCGCCCTCTTCTGAAGGCGCAACCTCCAGCATCTTTACTAACACCAGATCCGGCGTGGTCTCAGGGAGGGGGGCCGGACACCGTATCAGTTTTGCTTGCGCTATCCACTCCTCTCCAAAGGATAGCTGGTTAAAAGGCAAATCCATAATAAATAAATGGATGATATGTCCGAACACAGGGCTACTTACTTGAGTATCCGGGCGATTGCAGCTTAGGCCGGCGTCCTCGGTCAAGTCCGGACACATCTCTTGTGGTCCGAAGAACAGTTTATACATCTCCACGGGTGTCGTACCCATGAAGTGTGGGAGAGCTCGTGGTCCCTCCGGATTGAATTCCCACAGGCGGAGGGGCGTTCTTGAGGCGAAGGCGCCGAATCAGCATAACTCGTCACCACGACCAGATTGATCTCCCTCTCTTGGAGGTCTCGAATCCGGCCCTGCAATAGGGGTACGTCTTTGGACGGCCCCCAGTCGAGCCCTTTGCTGACCCATGACGTTAGCCTTTGTGGAGGACCCGAGCGAAAGACGGGCGGCGGCTTCTGCCTGCTACCCCTGGGAGCGGTAATATAGAATCACTCCTGTTGCCACAAGCCAAGCTCCCCCTGGAAAGAGCCCTCGGGCCATGGAGCATCGGCCCTCTTGCTTACAACCGCCCCGCCGCACTCTGCTTGACGCCCCTCGATCATCTTCGGCTCCACATTGAAGGTTTTGAGCCACAAACCGAAGTGAGGGTAGTGCGGAGGAAGGCTTCGCAGACGACAATAAATGATGAGATATGGAGGATGGACTCCGGAGCCAAGTCGTGGAATTCCAGCCCATAATAAAACATGAGCCCCCTCACGAAAGGATCCATCGGGAAGCCTAAACCCCGACGGAGGTGAGACATGAACACGACGCTCTCGCCTGGCTCGGGAGTAGGAATGACTTGCCCTTGGGCAGGCAACCTATGCGAAATCTCGTAGGTTAAGTACCTGGCTTCTCTCAGCTTTAGCACGTCCTCTTCCGTGACGGAGGAGGGCATCCACCGGCCCTATAGGTCAGAGCCGGACATTGTTGAAGGCCCGAAGCGCTCGAATCTGGAGCCCTGAGTGTTGGAACTCGGGGCGAGGGACGGATTCGATTGAGGATTGAAGAAAAAGAACGAGCCTTGGTCTCATTATAAAGAGGGAGAATACCAAGAGCCGTCCCTGTGACCGTTAGGAACTCGCCTTCGATGGAGGAGGCGTGGCAACGGGCGCGGTTGGGTTACCCACGTCCGTACTGATGGGAATCCCGGAATAAGGGGAACACGATCTCGCTCGACAAGGCGTGCCAAGGAAACCGCCGCTAAACGCTACCGAGGTGGTATAATAAAAGCGATTCGAGTAAAGGCTTGGTAGTGGTGTGGCGTCACGCCACAAAATACGTCACAGATTGAACTTGTGTAAATATTATTCTCTCTACGGTGGTATGTGGAATTTATTTTCTGAGCGGACACTATCTGGTGTTCACAATCTTCTATGAATTATGCGGAGGAGGAACCCGCCTTGCAATGCTGAAGACAATATGCGCGCCGGACTCGTCGTCATTGAAGCCTAGTTCAGGGGCTACTGAGGGAGTCTTGGACTAGGGGGTGTCCGGATAGTCAAACTATCATTATTGGCCGGACTCCAAGACCATGAAGATACAAGATTGAAGACTTTGTCCCGTGTCCGGATGGGACTTTCCTTGGCGTGGAAGGCAAGCTTGGCAATACAGATATGTAGATCTCCTACCATTGTAACCGACTCTGTGTAACCCTAGCCCTCTCCGGTGTCTATATAAACCGGAGGGCTTTAGTCCGTAGGACATAAAAAACAAACAACAATCATACCATAGGCTAGCTTCTAGGGTTTAGCCTCCTTGATGTTGGGTTTTACCTCCATCGAGAGGGCCCGAACCTGGGTAAAAACATCATGTCCCTTGTCTCCTGTTACCATCTGCCTAGACGCACAGTTCGGGACCCCCTACCCGAGATCCGCCGGTTTTGACACCGACAATGGGGCACTGTTGTCATGCCCCCAGCTTGTCGCTTGGTCGGGCTCAGACTACGAGGGAAGGGGTGGGCCGCCTGCTAGAGGCTGGCCCGTACCCACGCCGTCTTCTGGAGGTCGGCTACGTGACACCAACCGGCTCTGGAAGCCGACTACGAGACCAGGTGGCCTGAGGGGTTGGGCATGCCCCGATTCTTGAAATGTCGTTAAGTGTGGGTGAAGCTACCCATGGTCTATCCCCCGACAGTAGTCCGTGAAGCCGGTGAGGCTCTACGGCCTGCTGCCGGAGCGCCTCAACAGTTTCCCCTTCGAGGGATTCTTTGCCTTCTGCTTCGTTCGACTGGGAGAAGCCGGGCGCCAGGAGTCGGCCGTGGCTGTGGCCGCCTGGTGGAATTTGAATCGGGTTTGCGGGAGCTGGGGAGGCGCCACGCGTGCGCCACGCGTGCGCCACGCGGCGCCAGCAGGTCAGGCCGGCCTGCCAGCCCACACGCGTGACGGGACGTCGCCGCAGGCCAGGGCCCAAAGTTAATGCGCCACTAATGCACGAAATACGCAGGGGCATGCGTGGAGTGGAGCGCAGTTAATCCCACGCCCCCACGTCGCCTTGGCTTCGCCGCTCCGCCTATAAATAGGGGATGGAGGAGGGGGCGGCAGAACACACGCATGCCCCCTACTACTCCTTCTTCCTCTCGCCGCCTTTGCTGCTGCTCCGCTGTTGCTCCCCTGCCGCTGCTATTCCGCCGCAGCTACAGCTCCGTCGCAGCCGCTGCGCCACTTCTGTTGCTTTGTGCCACCACAGCGCCGCTCGTCGCCTTCTTCTCTGAGATGCTCCGAGCCGTCTCCGAGCCATGGGAAGAGTGGTTGGCTAGGCTCGAATGTGCATGAGGACCACATTGATTTCCTCCGCGCGACGCGGAGGCTTCCCCACGCCCACAACGTGAACGCGCGTCTCCCCGCCGAGCGGGAGATCTCACGGAACCCACAGCCCGGTGAGTTCGTAGTCTTTCGCACGCACTTCCTCCACGGGTCCGGACTTCCGGCGAGTGACTTCTTCTGAGCTTTTCTTGACTTCTACCACTTGCAGCCGCACCACCTCACCCCCAACACGGTGGTGCTGATGGCCGCCTTTGTCATGTTCTGCGAGGGCTACCTCAGCGTCTTGCCCATGCTGGAGCTATGGGGTAGATTCTTCTACCTCAAGCTGGGCACGTCGGTGAAGGAGGAGCTGGCTTAGTGCGGGGCGTGCATCACCGTGAGGTGCTCAGGAGGCGGCACCCACTTCCCAGCCATCACTCTGCACGAGTCGACCAAGCTCTGGCAGAAGTCCTACTTTGATGTCCGAAATTTTCACCCGGTCAATGACTACATCAACCTGCCGACCTTCGTGCACGGGCCGTCTGCTAGGCCGCGGCACAACTGGAGTCAGCAGCCGCCCAAGCGCCTGTCGGCTCATACCGTCAGCGTCCTCGCCTGACTTCAAGAGATGACAGACCGGGAGGGGCTCAAGCCGGCTGACCTGCTAGCCGGCTTTGTCATGTGCCGGGCATCGCCTCTCCAACTCCGGCCGCATCTGATCAGCGAGATGAGCGGCTGCCGGGATCCAAGCCGGATGTCCACCAAGGAGATGCCGGAAGTGGAGGTGAGCCGGCACGTGAACTACTCCTCCAATTGCAAGCTTAGGGAGGAGGAGTGGCACATCGGCAAGGAGCCATACAGCCGTGCCAACCCGCCCCCAGCAGTAAGTACCTGGTCCGGCTTCTTTACTTATGTTGCTCTTTTTTCCTCCGTCTTGACCAGCCGGCCTTATGGCAGCGTTCCCGGGCCAAGGCGCGCTGAGTGCGAACTGACAGTGGATGCCGAACCACGAGAAGAGTGACGTGAGCGACCCCGAGCTGGGGGCGGCCGCCATGGAGGAAGGCGGTGAAGACAAAGCCATCGGAGGAGGCGATGCCGGAGTAGGCGGCTCCTTGGGAGGCAGAGGAGGAGTCGACGACATTCGGTCTTGGCCGAATGACGACGAGGATGACGAGGAGTGGCGCCGGCCTGGCGAAGCTGCGGGAACAGGAGCCAGCTCTTCTACGCCGTGACCGGCTGCTGCACCTGGCGCACAGAAGCGCCGCCTCGTGGGGAGGTTTGGCAGCCATCCGGCGAAGAAGGCCAAGCACGCGGACGCGACCCAATAACACAAACGATAAGTTTGTTAATACCATGTGCAATGGAAACGCTATCACAAACGTTTCAACAGGGAAAATTGTGTGTGATGTACCTACGAACGGAAACGTTTTCCTTGGAGCGACTGTGTGGGATGTATATACGAACAGAAACGTTTACCGGGGACTGATTGTGTGGGATGAACTTACGACCGAAAACGATTTTGCCTATATAATTGAATTTTTTAGCACTATTGTACGTATAACCGTATTTGATCGCTCCCTGGTCGCACACGACCTCATTTTGTTGAGCGTGTGTGCAAGGGGGTTATATCCCGAATGGTTTCTGGGTCATGTGGGAAGGACCCCCCTATCGCATTCACTCAGTAAGCGACGGTTCCAAATGCCGTCGCGAAAAGGGGTTAAAAACCCTTTGTATAGCACCGACGCATACCAGTGTATGAGTCCACTATGCCTACATATATGCGGTATTTTCGTGTCATTCTAAGCAAATTTGTATGTGCCATCTCCAATTTTCAAAATAAATTTCCTTTTTGTGTGCTCGTACCCCTACAATAAGGCCCCCGGACTATCCGATTTACAACCAGAGACGACTCTAAGGTCGAGTAAAACTATTCCATTGAAGGGAGTCCGTACCCCTACAACTGCTTCCAGGATTCCAGAAGCGCCGGATACATTGATGGACATATTGCGGCATGCGCCCGTCTCAGAGGAACATCGTACCATGATGGGTACGGTGGTTGAGAGGGTTCTGTCCGTGAAAAGCGGATTGAATGAAGCCTTCACGGGCCTGCTAAGAGGCTTCGAGGTATGTAATGTATTTTTTTAATTGTGTAGTAAACGCAAAATGTGCATGTGTATAGATAGTAGCCCCTGAGACTCTGGTTGGTGTCCAAAGGGAGGTGATCAAAGGATCAATAAATATATGCCTAGGAAATAATCTGACTAATTGGAACACATGCTTTTACATCTCTGGCGACTGCTCAAGCTACAGAGGTTGCAGATCTGAAGCAGAGACTTGATGTGGCGGATGGTGACATCACGCTTATTAACAGGCGGCTCGGCGAGGCGCAAGGTATGTTTTTGGGGCATTCAGTATATGCAAGTACTATAATATGAGCATGATGCTGAGAATTGTATACTGAGATATGCATAACTGCAGATAGTGCCGCCGCAGTTGAAACCCTTCGGGTTGAGCTTGCCCGAGCCAAAGAGCAAGCCAGGATAAGTAATGAGGCTGCCGAAAAGGCAACTGCTGAATTAAAGGCCGAACAGGCTGCTCGGCGCCAGTGCGAGGAGAGAATATCTACTATGGCACTTGAGTTAAAGGATGCCACTAGCCGATGCGAATTGCTCGAGAAAGATAACCAAACCAGAGCGACTGGTCTTGACAAGGCCTTACAAAAGGCGAGGGAAGCACGGTCCGAGTCTAGAGCGGCTCGGGAGGAGATCCGACAAGCTGGGGAGATCCCGGCTGGTAAGCCCTTCTTATTACAAATTAAATTCGGCGATCCGAAGTATGCCCCGCTTAATCAAATGTGGAGTTCTCCAAATGCATTTTTGGACTTGCCGAAGAGTGTCTCCGATGCGACGCAGTTTTTTCAAGCGCAAGAAGGACATGCGACGGAAAAGCTTTTTTGGTCACAATTCAGCGTGCCAAAGCGTCCACTGTTGCTGAACGAATAGATGGCCAAGTGGGCCGAGCTCCACAAGATATCCGGATTTGCCATGAGGGACGTCGTGGTTTGGCTGTGGCCGACTAAGCCAATTCCGAATAGTTATTTCAGTTTGGTGCAGCGACTTGTTGATGAGGTGCTGCGTATCGACGCTGTTAAGTGGTCAACGTGCATAAAAGGTGCACAGATGGCTCTTGCCCACATTAAGACATACTGGGTAAAGATGAAGGCCACCGATATTGCCACGAAAATTCCACCCGAGGGCAAGGACCATCACACGCCAGAGCATTATTTTGAGGATGTCCTAGAGGGTGCCCGCTTGATAGAGGGTTAGTGCTCGAAAGATATCATGTTCGAGTGAAGTGGACTGAAATTGTAAAAACAATATTATGATATATTTAAGGCTATGTTTTTTATACTTTTGCCCAAAGTTTTTGGTGCCTCTTGTGCGGCCATTTTTGTATAATTTGAAAGTCTGCCAGTCGTCGGCTTCTGCCCCCTTGCGTATAACGCGAGGGTGTTCGGAAAAGCACTTGATCACTCTTGACCCAATGTCTTGGTCCATTAAGGAGGTGTCAATGCAGCGAACCAGGCAATCGGACTATAGGTCAACACTTTCACTTAGCCATAGGAGTTTGACGGTGGGTCTACGATATAGCCCCTGGTATGTACGCGGTTATCCGAATACGGTGCATTGACATACGTGACCAGTAGAACGGTCCTTCGTGTAATAAAGAAGGAATCACAAAGATTCTAGTGAGTCATTGAGTGATTGACCAGCTCTCGCCGCATCATGATAGACAGTTTTCAGCTTTCTCTACTGAGGTGCTCATCCAGACGAACCAGGACACAATCACAGTAGTTCTCCCTTTACTACCCTAGCCGATAGAGTGGAACGTAAGGTAGTAAGCACAGGAGCCCGGCAACCCAACTATTGACCAAAGACATGATTCGGAGTTGATGCATATAAGGCCAAACTCGTGACGCCGAAGTGTGCTATAAAGCTGTTCGGACTTGTCGGCAACTCATATGTTGCCATATTGAGCCCCTGGCAATATATGCCGAGGGTAGAAAGCTGAGAAAAGGGGGCACTTTACAGGTTTAAAATAAAGAGTATGGTCGACAAATACTTTTGGACCTCCTGTCGCAAGTCTGCGCTGCCTTGCCTTGGTTAAAGGACTTCTCAGCAAGTATAGTCACCTGTGGTAAAAGATAAAAAGTAGTTAGAAAAGAAAAGGAATATGAGAGTGCGGATGGTGTTATAGGTCTGTCCGCATTGTGCCTCCGCCGGTGACCAGTGTATTTTTGAGTATATAATTATGTGCGCAGGACAGACTTCACGGCTTATATGGGGCGGACGGCGGAGGCCGAACTGCTAATTCAGCTCTCTGAGATTGATTGGCCTATCTGATGGAGACCGGTGGCTTGATGGCCAATGAAATGTGCGGCTTGATAGAGCCGCTTGGTACTTCGGCCGCAGTAGCCGTAGTATGCTCCTATGTATGGAGGGAGCATTCCGTATTTCCGTTTATCATGATGGTGCCGCATGGACTGGGCATCTTAAGTTGGAGATAGGTATAATGTGGGACCGCATTAAAGTGAGCAAAAGCAGTACGCCCGAGTAGTGCATGGTAGCTACTACGGAGCGGTACAATATCAAAGGTCAAACCTTCGCTTCGAAAGTTGTTCGGCGAGCCAAAAACGACTTTCAGTGTAATCGAGCCCATGCAATGAGCTTCTACGCCGGATATTGTTCCCTTGAAGGTAGTTGTGGTGGGCCTGATTCTTGAAGGATCAATGCCCATTTCGCGGACAGTGTCTTGGTAGAGTAGATTAAGGCTACTGCCGCTGTCCATAAGGACGTTCGTGAGATGGAACCCATTGATAATTGGATCGAGGATGAGAGCTGCCGGACCCTCGTGAAGGATACTGGTTGGGTGGTCCTTGCGATCAAAAGTGAATGGGCGGGCCGCCCATTGGCTTAATTTTCGGGCGGCTGGATCTATGGCACCAACGTCCCATAGCGCGCTCTTGCAGTCCACTGTAGGGATGTTCGTCACGTATACCATGTTCACTCTGTTTACTTTGGGGATTGCTTGACCCCGGTGTTAATTGGCGAGTCTCTTCGTAAATCCTTTGTCATTAGGCGCCCTTTACCTTGTGTTCGGCATTAAGCTTGTCGACTTGTTTAAAAACCTAACAGCTCCTGTTGGTGTGATTGGCTGGTTTAATGGGGGGTGCCATGAATCTGGCAGGGCTGATCCAGTATCTTGTCTAAATTCGATGGTCCGTCTCTGTTTGCCCTGAATGGCTTTTTCCGTTGACCGGGTTTGGAACCACTGAATCCGGCATGGACCGTCGTGTCTTGCGTTCCTTCATTGTTATTGCGACGCTTGTCTATATTGTGTCGTGGCTTGCCATTGCCGTCTCGAACTTCGAAAGTACCCGGGTCATCGGTGCTGTTGCTTTTACGAGCGAGCCAGCTGTCTTCTCCCATGCAAAAGCGGGTTATCAGAGTGGTAAGGGCAGCCATGGATCTTGGTTTTTCTTGACCGAGGTGGCGGGTGAGCCACTCATCTCGGACGCTATGTTTAAAGGCCGCGAGGGCTTCGGCATCCGGACAATCGACAATTTGGTTCTTTTTGGCTAAGAACCTAGTCCAGAGCTTCCTGGCAGACTTCCCGGGCTGCTGGATAATGTGACTTAGGCCATCGGCATCTGGAGGCCGAATATATGTACCTTGGAAGTTAGTGCGGAAGGCGTCTGATACGTCTCCAACCTATCTCTAATTTTTGATTGTTCCATGCTACTATATTACCTCTTTTGGATGTTTATGGGCTTTATTTTACACATTTATATCATTTTTGGGACTAACCTACTAACCGGAGGCCCAACCCATATTGCTGTTTTTTGCCTATTTCAGTATTTCAAAGAAAAGGAATATCAAACGGAGTCCAAACGGAATGAAACCTTCGGGAGCGTGATTTTTGGAACAAACGTGATCCGAAGAGCTTGGAGTGCAAGTCAACAAGCCTTCGAGGGCCCCACAAGATAGGGGGCCGCCCCCTGTAGGGCGCGCCCCCTGTCTCGTGGGCCCCTCGGGCGGCCACCGACGTACTTCTTCCTCCTATATATACCTACGTACCCCGAAAACATCTAGGAGCACCACGAAACACAATTTCCACCGCCGTAACTTTTTGTATCCGCGAGATCCCATCTTGGAGCCTTCGCCGGCACTCTGCCGGAGGGGGAATCAACCACGGAGGGCCTCTACATCAACATCCTTGCCCCTCAGATGAATTGTGAGTAGTTTACCACAGACCTACGGGTCCATAGTTATTAGCTAGATGGCTTCTTCTCTCTTTTTGGATCTCAATACAATGTTCTTCCCCTCTCTTGTGGAGATCTATTCGATGTAAACTCTTTTCGCGGTGTGTTTGTCGAGATCCGATGAATTGTGGGTTTATGATCAAGTTTATCTATGAATAATATTTGAATCTTCTCTGAATTCTTTTATGTATGATTGAGTTATCTTTGCAAGTCTCTTCGAATTATCAGTTTGGTTTGGCCTACTAGATTGGTCTTTCTTGCCATGGGAGAAGTGCTTAGCTTTGGGTTCAATCTTGCGGTGTTCTTACCCAGTGACAGAAAGGGTTGCAAGACCTGTATTGTATTGTTGCCATTGAGGATAACAAGATGGGGTTTATATCATATTGCATGTGTTTATCCCTCTACATCATGTCATCTTGCTTAATGCGTTACTCTGTTCTTATGAACTTAATACTCTAGATGCAGGCAGGAGCGGTCGATGTGTGGAGTAATAGTAGTAGATGCAGGCAGGAGTCGGTCTACTTGTTATGGACGTGATGCCTAGATACATGATCATGCCTAGATAATCTCATAACTATGCGCTTTTCTATCAATTGCTCGACAGTAATTTGTTCACCCACCGTAATACTTATGCTATCTTGAGAGAAGCCTCTAGTGAAACCTATGGCCCCTGGGTCTATCTCTTATCATATTTGCTTTCAATCTACTTTTATTTGCATCTTTACTTTTTGCATCTATCTTATAAAATACCAAAAATATATTTATATTATCTTACTATCTTTATTAGATCTCACTTTCGCAAGTGGCCGTGAAGGGATTGACAACCCCTTTATTGCGTTGGTTGCGAGTTCTCAGTTTGTTTGTGTAGGTGCGTGGGACTTTTGAGGACCTCCTACTGGATTGATACCTTGGTTCTCAAAACTAAGGGAAATACTTACGCTACACTTTGCTGCATCACCCTCTCCTCTTTGAGGAAAACCAACGCAAGCTCAAGACGTAGCAAGAAGGATTTCTGTCACCGTTGCCAGGGAGGTCTTCGCTCAAGTCAAGACATACCAAGTACCCATCACAAACCCATCTCCCTCGCATTTACATTATTTTCCATTTGCCTCTTGTTTTCCTCTCCCCCACTTCACCCTTGCCGTTTTATTCGCCCTCTCTTTCCCAATATCCTCCTCTCTTTCTTGCTTGCCTTCTTTAGTGTGCTTGTTTGCTTGTTGACCTTATGGCTGCGCCCAAGGGTCCTGACCACCTTCTCAGAAGGATGGATGAGATTGAATCAAATATTAGAAGCTTTATGAATTTGCAATTTGAGCATAATAATTTCTTTAGAAAAGAGCTTAAGGAACAAAAAAGTTTTGGGGTTATGAACAAAGAGCTTGATGATATGAATAAAGAATTCTATGGTGTTAACGCTCAAATTACCTGGCTTGAAAATACTATAGACAAAATTTCTGACAAGCAAGCCACCTTAGTCAATAAAATGGCCGCTAAACCAGAAAAATTACATGAAAACAATGATGAGGATCTTAAAGTTATTGATGCGTCTCCGATTAGATCTATGTTTTGCAATATGAATTTTGATGATTATGGGAGTGATGATGAATCAACTTTGCCTAGAAGGCGTCCCAAAAATTCGGAGTCTTTAGATCTTGATGCTAAATTTGGTAAAAGTGAGATTGGAGAATCCTCAACTTCTAATAATATTGAACCTACTATCTCGGATTTCAAGGAATTTGATTATGATAATTGCTCTTTAAAAGGTTGTATTTCCTTTTTGCAATCCGTTGTTAATTCTCCTCATGCTTATAGTCAAAATAAAGCTTTTACCAAACATATTGTTGATGCCTTGATGCAATCTTATGATGAAAAACTTAATTTGGAAGTTTCTATACCTAGAAAACTTAATGATGAGTGGGAACCTACTATAAAGATTAGAATTAAAGATTATGAGTGTTTTGCTTTGTGTGATTTGGGTGCTAGTGTTTCCACGATTCCGAAAACTTTATGTGATATTCTAGGTTTCCATGATCTTAGTGATTGCTCTTTAAATTTGCACCTTGCGGATTCCACCATTAAAAAGCCTATGGGAAGGATCAATGATGTTCTTATTGTTGCAAATAGAAATTTGGTGCCCGTAATTTTATCGTTCTTGATATAGATTGCAATCTTTTTTGCCCTATTATTCTTGGTAGACATTTCCTTAGAACGATTGGTGCGATTATTGATATGAAGGAAGGGAATTTTAGATTCCAATTTCCATTAAAGAAAGGCATGGAGCACTTTCCAAGAAAGTAAGTCAAATTACCTTATGAATCTATCATGCGTGCTACTTATGAATTTAGTGCCAAAGATGGCACTCGTTAGATCTATCTTTGTTTTTATGCCTAGCTAGGGGCGTTAAACGATAGCGCTAGTTGGGAGGCAACCCAATTTTCTTTATGTTTTTAGTTTTTGCTCCTGTTTAGTAATAAATCTTGCATCTACATTCTGGTTAGATGTGTTCTTATCTTTTAATTAGTGTTTATGCCAAGTAGAACCTATAGGATAACCTACGATGATAGTTGATTTGACTCTGCTGAAAAACAGAAACTTTGCGCGCACGAATATAATTTTGTTAAATCACAGGAACGTGTTTTTGCGTTGATTCTTTTTGCTGCTGTTCAATAGATAAATTTTCCAGGACTTCCTATTTTGGTAGGATTTTTAGAGTTCCAGAATTTTGCATTAGTTACAAATTGCTACAGACTGTTCTGTTTTTGGCAGATTCTGTTTTTCGTGTGTTGTTTGCTTATTTCAATGCATCTATGGCTAGTAATTCAGTCTATGAACCATAAAGAAGTTGGAATACAGTAGGTTTAACACCAAAATAAATAAAGAATGATTTCATGGCAGTACCTTATGTGGTGGTTTTGTTTTCTTTCACTAACGGAGCTTATAAGATTTCCTGTTGAGTTTTGTGTTGTGAAGTTTTCAAGTTTTGGGTAAAGCTTTTATGGACTATGGAATAAGGAGTGTGTCGGTGTCAAAACCGGCGGATCTCGGGTAGGGGGTCCCGAACTGTGCGTCTAGGCGGATGGTAACAGGAGACAAGGGACACGATGTTTTTACCCATGTTCGGGCCCTCTCGGTGGAGGTAAAACCATACTCCTGCTTGATTGATATTGATGATATGGGTAGTACAAGAGTAGATCTACCACGAGATCAAAGAGGCTAAACCCTAGAAGCTAGCCTATGGTATGATTGTTGTTCGTCCTACGGACTAAAACCCTCCGGTTTATATAGACATCGGAGAGGGCTAGGGTTACACAGAGTCGGTTACAATGGTAGGAGATCTACATATCCGTATCACCAAGCTTGCCTTCCACGCCAAGGAAAGTCCCATCCGGACACGGGGACGAAGTCTTCAATCTTGTATCTTCATAGTCTAGGAGTTCGGCCAAAGATGATAGTTCGACTATCCGGACACCCCTAATCAGACTCCTCGGTAGCCCATGAACCAGGCTTCAATGACGACGAGTCCAGCGCGCATATTGTGTTTGGCATTGCAAGGCGGGTTCCTCCTCCGAATAATTCACAGAAGATTTTGAACACCAGGATAGTGTCCGGCTCTGCAACATAAGTTCCACATACCGCCGTAGAGAGAATAATATTTACACAAGTTCAATCTGCTAACGTATTTCGTGGCATGACGTCACACCACGGCCAAGCCTTTATTCGAATTGTTTTTACTGTTCCACCTCAGCGCGTTTAGCGAAGCGGTTTCCTTGGCACGTCTTATGAAAGCAGAGATCATGTCCCCTTATTCCGGGATTCTCATCAATACGGGCGTGGGTAACCCAACCGCGCCCGTTGGCACGCCCCGTCTACCGAAGGCAAGTCCCAAACGGTCACGGGGAGGGCTCTTGGTATTCAACCTCTTTATAACGAGACCAAGGCCCGCTCCTTTCTTTCAATCTCAATCGAATCCGCCCCTCGCCTCGAGCTCCAACACCCAAGGCTCCAAATTCAGGTGCTTCGGACCTTCGAAAATGTCCGGCTCCAACCTGCGAGGCCGGTGGATGCCTTCCTCCGTCACAGAAGAAGACGTGCTAAAGCTGAGAGACGCCAGGTATCTAACCGGCGAAATTTCGCATAGGCTGCCTGCCCAAGGGCAAGTTATTCCTACTCCCGAGCCTGGTGAGAGCGTGGTGTTCATGTCACACTTCCGTCGGGGCTTAGGCTTCCCGACGGACCCGTTCGTGAGGGAGCTCATGTTTTATTATGGGCTGGAATTCCACGACTTGGATTCGGAGTCCATCCTCCACATCTCATCGTTCATTGTTGTATGCGAAGCCTTCCTCCGCACTACCCCTCACTTCGGATTGTGGCTCAAGACCTTCATTGTGGAGCCGAAGATGATCGAGGGGCAGCAGCAGAAAGTCTTGGAGGGGCTGTTATAAGCAAAGTCTTGGCGCTCCACGCCCGAGGGCTCTTTTCAAGAGGAGCTTGGTTTGTGGCAATAGGAGTGGTTCTACATCACCGCTCCTAGGGGCACCAGACGGGTAGCGCCACCTGCCTTTCGCTCGGGCCCTCCACAACGGCTGGCGTCATGGGTCAACAAAGGGCTTGACTGGGCCGTCAGGGCGTACCAGCATTGCGGGGCCGTGTCGAGACCTCCAAGAGAGGGAGATCAATCTGGTTGTAGTGGCGCAGGTCATGCTAATTTGGCGCCTTCTGCCCTGCAAACGTCGCCCCCTCCGCCAGTGGGAATTCAATCCGGAGGGACCACGAGCTCTCCAACACTTCATGGGTGCGACGCCCATGGAGATGTATAAACTGTTCTTTGGATCACAAGAGATGTGTCCGGACTAGACCGAGGACGCAGGTCTGAGCTGCAATCGCCCGGATACTCAAGTAAGTAGTCCTATGACCGGACACACTGTCCGTACATTTATCATAAACTTGCCCTTTAAAGAGCTGTCCCTTGAACAGGAGTGGATAGCAAAAGCAAAACTAATAAGGTGTCCGGCCCCCTCCCTGAGACCACGCCGGATCCTGTGTTAACCAAGATGCTGGAGGCTGCGCCTTTGGAAGAGGGCGAAGGGGGGAACAGGAAAGCTACTGCCTCCGCTAAGGAGGCTCTCAAGAAAGGGGGGATCGAGAATCCCTCCCTCCAGGGGGGAAGAGGACCGCTTCTGAAGATCCGGAGGCCAAGGCCTCAAAGCGGGGGAAGAAATCCTCACCAGAGGGTCCTGCGCCGGGAGAAGCCCCGGCCGCACTATTTCCCCAAGGAAATCAGCCCTCTAGCGAGCCGTAAGTAGAAAGGGGAGTTTTGTAATAAGGGACATCCCTGTTTTTATTTCTGAAGATAAACAAAGTTTTACCTTGTAGTTCGGATCTCAGCCCTTCTCAGCAGAGCTCATCTTTGGGGGATCTTCGTCCAGAGATGATGGAGAGCAAAACGCCTCCATCTGCCGCATCGTCAGGCGGGGCAGATGACCCTGAGGTGTCGTCGCGGAGGGTTTCCCCGAGTCCGGCAGGGCCGGAAGGTTCGGCACCAACTGGTGTACGGTCGGAGGAGCTGAAGGATCTGCTCGGGCGAGCGTCTATCTTAGAAGATCACCATACGTTAATGGGTACGGTGATTGAAAGGATTTCATCCGCTGAGAGTGGATTGCATGAATCGTCGAAGTTCTTCGACGGGTTTGGCGTCTGTAAAAATGATATACCTTCTGACAGTTTTGCAGATAGAATGCGCCCTGTATAAATAGTAGCCCCTGAGACTCGGTACGTTGTCAAAGGTGACAGCGTGCCGAGGATCATAATCTCAGTTGTAAGATGTCGCCCTTCCTATATAGGTGGCGAGCGTTGGTGGCCAGCGGATGATGGATTCTTTGAATCAAGCGGCAACTTGACGTTGCGGATGCGGACATCATGCTGGTCGATAAGCGACTTGAGGAGTCACATGGTATGTGGCTTCTCCGCGGACACCTGGTAAGGGAGCTTGACGCCCGTGCCTTACAACATGTATGCTTAATGCAGATGGTGCCGCTGCTATGGAGGACCTTCGAGCGGAGGTCGCCCGAGCCAAGGAGCAAGCCAGAAAAAGTAATGCATCTGCCTTGAATGCGGCCGAAGGGCTAAAAGCCGAACAGGCTGCTCACTGCCAAAGCAGGGAGGAAATGGCCGAGATGGCCGTGAAGCTGAAGAATGCTACCGACCGCTGTGAGTTTCTTGAAAAAGAACGCCGAGCGGAGCAAGAGGACCTGAAGAAGGCCACCACCGAAGCCAAGGATGCCCGCTCCGCGATGAGAGCTATAAAGGAGGAGCTACGTCAAGCCGGGGATATCGCGGCTGGAACGCCCTTGCTGTGGAGGAAGTTCACGGATCCGAAGTATGCTTAGTTGGGCCAGCTGTGGGGTGTGGAGGATGCTCATCTGGATTTGGCAGCGAGTGCCGTAGACGCGGTCGCACACTTCCGAGGCCAAAAGGATCACGGCATGGAAGAGCTTTTTTGGTCACAGTTCCATAGTCCAAAGCGTCCACTTCCATTAACCGATCGGTTAGCCGAATGGGCTGAGCTGAATAGGTTGTCCGGACTTGCCATGAAGGATGTCGTGACTCATTTGTGGCCGAAAAGGCCTGAGCCGAAGATTTATTTTGGCTTGGTGCAGCAGTTCCTTGATGCGGTGCCGCATATCGATGCAATGAAATGGTCGGCATGCATAGAGGGTGCACGGATGGCTCTTGCCCGTGTCAAAACATACTGGGCAGAGATGAAGGCCACCGATGTTGCGTCCCAGGATTCGGACAGAAGCCGAGTACCTGCCAAGCACTATTTTGAGGAAGTCCTGCAAGGCGCTTGTTTAATAGAGACGCAGTGCTCAAAAAATGTTATGTTCAAATGACATGTATGATATGTGAAACCATGTTTCAAATATAATATAATGGCTTTTTATACTTGTGCGTTCAAGTATTGAAATACCTCCTATGCGGCCGTTAATGTATATGTGTATATAACCTGAAAGATGGCAGTCTTCGGCTTCAGCCCCCACGCACATAGTGCGGGGGTGTTTGAAAAAAAAGCGCATTTTCACACTTAATCCAACGTCTTGGTCCTGTGAAGGAGGTGATAGCGTAGCAAACTAGGCAACCGGACCATAATGCTTTATCACTTTCACTTAGCCATAGGAGTTCGATGGTGGGGCTACTATATAGCCCCTAGGGGCACCGTGCTCTCCGAATTCGGGGCGCGTATGTGCCTGACCGGGAATTGGTACTTTGTTAAAGCGGAGGAATTCTAAACATTTCGGTGGTCGATCGAGTGGTTGCCCAGTCTCTCGCTATATCATGATGATCGGTTTCGGCTTTCTCTCTTGAGGTGCTCACCGACGAACCGGGCACAATCGCAGTAGTTCTCCTGGTGCCGCGTTAGCGATAGAGTGGAGCGTAAGGCAGCAAAACACGAGGCGGGCAAACCCAACATTTGACCAAAGACATGATTCGGAGCTGATGCATATAAGGCCTAACTCGAGACGCCGAACACTCCCTAAGGTATTCGGTCTTTATGAAAATGGGCAGAACAATGCCCTAAGCCCCTAATGTCCAGGTACGCGCAAAAATTTCTGATGCGCCCGATGCCAAAACGCCAGCCTCCTCCCCGGTTATAGTAAGAAACCGGGGGATGTGTATCAACAAGAGACAGTAAGAAAGGTTTACGCGGGGTCTTAATCTGAAAAGAATCCTTGCAACGGGTCCCTATTGCATGTCTGCGCATGTGTCTCCGTTGTGCCGTATCCTGGACGGGTGTAGCACGGTGTTCATCTGTAAAAGAGAAGAACTTAGTTGGAAAAAAGGATCGTGCGAAAAATGTATAAATAGAGTATAATTCAAAAAATGAATAAAATTGAGCTTTATTGTCTCTTATTGTACATGCGTGAAACCCCTTGTAAGGGGGTACGTGGCTAGTAAGCCCCTTGTTATTTATGTCGGACTCGCCTAACCGTGTCCGGGATCTGAATGGCCTGTTTAGGTTCTTTGATCAGCAAAGCCGGATTAGTGTGTGGTTGTCAAGGCAATCTCACTTTCTTCCGTATTCAAGGAACACTCGAAGTTTTCCCTTTAATGAGATGATGCCGCGTGGACCGGGCATTTTAAGTGTAAGAGATGCATAATGCGGTATTGCGTTAAAGCGGGCGAAAGCTTCGCGTCCCAATAGTGCTTGATAGCTACTTTTAAATGGGGCGATGTGGAAGACTAACTTTTCGCGACGGAAGTTGTCGGATGAGCTGAACACAACTTCTAGT
This sequence comes from Aegilops speltoides, assembly GCA_021437245.1. NCBI lineage: Eukaryota > Viridiplantae > Streptophyta > Magnoliopsida > Poales > Poaceae > Aegilops > Aegilops speltoides. The sequence continues at coordinate 421,825,776 of CM038146.1, forward strand.
GGTAGAGAGCCCGTACAATGGGCATATGGGCGTGGCATCACTCCTTTAAAGGAAGTGTTGCTATGGTGTATTTTGGTTGGGTCTATCCCCATTCTGCGGATTGTATCCTGATATAGCAGGTTTAGATTACTGCCGCCGTCCATTAGGACTTGTGTTAATTGTAGTCCGTCGATTATAGGATCTAATATCAAAGCAGTCCATCCCGCGTTCCGGATAGTTCCGGAGTAATCCTGATGGTCGAAAGTGATTGGTTTTGACATCCAGTGTCGGGACTCCGCTGGGGTGGACCGTGCGGCGCGTACTTTAATGGCGCTGCTCTATTTTTTCCTGTTGTCACTTGAAGTGAGTTTACTGTTTTGACCTCTTGTGGGAAATTCCTTTGTTTTTCGGTGTTCTGCTTGTGGGGTTCGTCATCGTCCTCACTTGGTGCGTCGAGCCCCTTGTGTTCGGTATTAAGTCGGCCGGACTGTTTGAAGCCCCAACAATCTCTGTGGGTGTGGTTTGCAAGCTTCCCGGAGGTACTGTGGATTTGTCATATCTTGTCCAAGATTTTGTTTAGGTTGGATAGCTCGTCGCTGTTGTCCTTGAGAGGTAGTTTTTTGTTGTTCTGCTGTGAGCTTTTGAATCCGGCGTTGACTGCCGTGCTCTTTGGACCATTCCCTTAGTCCGGCGCTGGTCCTTGCTGCGTCGTGGTTTCCCATTTCCATCCCTGACCTCGGATGTACTTGGGTCGCTGGTGCCGCATCTTGCCAGCCAGCTATCCTCTCCCGCGCAAAAGCGGGTCATGAGGCTTGTTAGTGCGGCCATTGTTCTTGGCTTTTCTGGCGAGGTGTCTGGCGAGCCATTCGTCTCGGACGTTATGTTTGAAGGCTGCTAAGGCTTGGCGTCGAGACAATCGACTATTTGGTTCTTTTGGTGAGAACCTGTTCGAAAATTTGGGCTGACTCTCGGGCTGTTGAGTTATGTGACTTAAATAAATGCGCCTCCGGGGCGGGCATAAGTCCCTAAAATTTGCCCAAAAGCGCATCCTCGAGCTCTTCCCAACTTCAATGGTATTTTTCGGGAGGCTTTTGAGCCAATGCCGGGCTGGCCCCTTGAGCTTGAGGGGTAAGTATTTTATGGCGTGGAGGTCATCTCCTCTAGCCATATGTATGTGCAGGATGTAATCCTCAATCCGGACTCCAGGGTCTGTTGTTCTGTCGTATGACTCTATGTTTACGGGCTTGAATCCCACTGGAAATTCATGATCCAGCACCTCATCGGTGAAACATAGGGGGTGTGCGGCGCCCCTGTATTTGGGTGTGCCGTGATGTTCGAATACTCGACGTGTTGTATTGCTTTCTAGAGCTTGCTTTCTTGGCCCATAGATGGACCTGACCGGGCCATCCTTTTGGTGAGGATCCTTATGCGGATCGCGTGCTGGCTTGTGTGGGGTGCCGCTTGCCGCTCTTTGTTTGTCATGTGGTCGTCTATCCGACCGGGCGGCCTCTTTGTTCGTTGATTGTGGGGGCTCTACGGCCTCTTCGTCAAATTTGGGCAGTAGTTTGCGCTTCTTGTAGCTCTTTGTTTGGCGACTATCGCTGTATTTGTCTGCGGTCTTGAGTACTTTGCTCCATCTCATTCTGAGTATGTCTTCCGCTGTTTTGAGCTTCCGCTTGACTTCTTGAGACTTCGTGCGATGGCGGCGAGCCTTTTGTGGAGGTTCTTCGCTCCAACGATGTGTCGGCGTGAGATCGTCCGTCTTGTTGTTTTCGCGGGGGCGGATTGTTTATCCAAGTTATCCTGTTCGGATGGTTGCTCGAGGGCATGTTCGCCGATCCACGGTTCGCCCTGCTCTATGGCTGGGTTTGTATGGGTCTTTGTCGTTGTCGGCGGGACTTTGGCGGCGCTTACGTCGCCGTTTGACTATTTTTCGAGGAATTATCCTTGGCGTCCGTTGTTCCTCGTTATCGCTTCCTTTAGGAGTATCCACCATATATACATCGTGAGTTGAGGTGGCCTTCCAGTGCCCTGTAGGCGCTGGTTCTTGGTCTTCTCCGGCATCGTCGTCCATACCGTCGATGTCTTCGTAGTCGAAGTCTAGCATATCGGTTAAGTCATCGATAGTGGCTAGAAAGTGGGTGGTGGGTGGGCGTTGAATTTCTTCGTCGTCCGCATCCCAACCTACCTGACCATAGTCCGGCTAGGGCTCTCCTGATAAAGAGAGAGACTTTAGTGAATTCAGGATGTCGCCAAAAGGCAAGTGCTGAAAGATGTCTGCGGCAGTGAACTCCATGATCGGCGCCCAATCGGATTCGATTGGCAGGGGCACGGAAGGTTCGAGGTCCGGAGAGGAGTCCGACACCTTGGAGTCACGAGCTTCACAAGGGACAGGGTCGGTATTTGGCTCTATCGCCGTAGAGGTAGCAGCCCTCGAGGCGGTGTCCAGCCACCCGTCCTTGATCGGCGCAGTTGGCTCCGAGCTAAGGGTCAGAGCAGACACTTGTGCGGCCTCCAAGGCACCGTCTGGCGGTAGAGCTAGATTATGCCCATCGTGACAGTGCGGAGCGCTTGGCTGTGGCTCGAACCCGTCGAAGATCGAGTCTCCGCGGACGTCAGCCGTATAGTTCAAACTTCCAAATCGACTGATGGCGGGCGTAGCTTTCAATCTGCTCCGGATGGCCATTAATTGGCCCTATGATGTAAAGCCGCCGAATACAAAGATCTGTCCGGGAGAAAAGTCTCACCTGGACCGCGTCGTTGTTGATGATCGAAGGAGCCATCGGGCCTATAGTGGCGACGACGAGAGGAACTCTCAATGAAAGCACCAATGTCGGTGTCAAAACCGGCAGATCTCGGGTAGGGGTCCCGGCGTGCGTCTAAGCGGATGGTAACAGGAGACAAGGGACACGATGTTTTTACCCAGGTTCGGGCCCTCTCGGTGGAGGTAAAACCCTACTCCTGCTTGATTAATATTGATGATATGGGTAGTACAAGAGTAGATCTACCACGAGATCAAGGAGGCTAAACCCTAGAAGCTAGCCTATGGTATGATTGTTGTTCGTTCTACGGACTAAAACCCTCCGGTTTATATAGACACCGGAGAGGGCTAGGGTTACGCAGAGTCGGTTACAATGGTAGGAGATCTACATATCCGTATCGCCAAGCTTGCCTTCCACACCAAGGAAAGTCCCATCTGGACACGGGACGGAGTCTTCAATCTTGTATCTTCATAGTCTTGGAGTCCGGCCAAAGATGATAGTTCGGCTATCCGGACACCCCCTAGTCCAGGACTCCCTCAGCCAACGTCATATGGCTCGAGGGCTCCTTCGTGGAAACCATCAAAGGGTGGCAATCGGGGTGGTTCTACATCACCGAGCCGCGTGACCCAGAATGGGCCCCGAATTCAGATCTGGCATCCCCACACGGCTCACCTCCTGGAAAGAGAAAGGCCTGGCATGGGGTGACTTGGAAGAGCTGACCGGACTCCAAACCTGCGTCCAAAACCTTGTGAACAAGAAGATCAAGCTCGTTAACGTGGTCCAGGTCATGCTCGTCTGCCGGATCCTCCCGTGCCAACAACGGGCCTTCAACTTGTGGGAGTTTGATCTGGCACAACACCAAACCTTGAGCAGGCTCTTCGACACTATGTACGGAGATGCCTAGAAGGTGCTGTTCAAGGGCGCCGAGGCTCCCGCATCCGCTACCGAAGACCGCGGATTCAGCTCACAGCGTCAAGCCGACGAGGTAAGCTATTTTACCTTTTACAGGACGCTTATTTTCCATAGTTTGACTCTATCGGGATCTAAACTCCCTTACCTTTGACAGGCTGGCGAAGAAGTCCGGCAGTTAAGCTGTCCGGCTCCTTGCTTGAAGACCAGCGGACGCCCAATTAGCGGGGTTCTGGCTCAGCGCCTTCGTGGTGCGGAGAAGAAGGCCAAGAAGAAGGCCACGGGAACCGAAAGAGTTCGGCATCAGTGTTATTGGACTCATCGTCCGATGACTCGGGTGGACTCCTTCCGTGAAGACAAGGAGGAGAAAAGGAGGTTTCTCCCCGATTGGGGAGAGAAGAAAGGAAGGCCTCCCCAAGCGGGAGGCCGGAGGATCAAGAAGGAAGGACCCTTCCTCCGGACTGTTCCAACGCCGACGATGGTGAAGAGGAGTGGCCCTCGAGGGCCAAGCCCCTGGCGAGATCGTAAGTGTCCGGATTCCAGAATAACTCATGATTTTCTGTTGCGTAGTGTCTTCTAACGCCGAATACAACCATGTAGCCTACCCAAGGACGAGCTCCCCGCTTCGTCGAGGGGCTCCCTGGATTCTTCGGATGTGAATAGCACTTCACGTCCGACCGCCTCCTCCCCCCGTGACGCAGACGACGTGGCGGTGGAGTCCCAAAAGGGGCCCGGCCAGGAGGAGGATGTCGGTGTCCTGGGAACGGGTGTCCCCAGGCTTGCCTGCCTGCGGCCTGCGGTGTGGCTCAAAGGAAGCCCAGCACAGGCCATCTTCATCAACACAAATTCAAGACCCTCACGAGGGGCCAAGCCTCGCGGGGCGGACGACAGGGAGCTTCCTTAGGCACGGCCTCGTCAGGTGGGCTCGCGAGGAGGCGGAGAGTTCAAGGCGGGGTACCTTGCGAGGTGCCCATGACGCAAGCCATGGCGACCAAAGGCGCCCGATCGAGCGCCAGCCAGCATGATGTCCTCCTTTCCTGTTTGGTGCAAAGGGAGCAAGCGCAGGCGAGAGCATCAAGAAAAGGCATCCATTTCGGTGCAACAAGACCAAGACCAGCCCAACGGCAGGGAAGAAGTCATTGTGGAGCCCAAGCAGGCGTCACTACCAGAGCCTTTGACAGGCGAGGATAGCCTTTAGTCAGGATAAGTGTACCCGCTGTTCCCCTTCAAAATGGCCAATTGTTGGCGCCCTTCCCGCTCAATATTTGGGAAGAGGCCCAGGGCCTTTGCCTATAAATAGGACTAGCCACCCCTAGGGTAGAGGCATACGGACCTGATCTAGCAATCTGGATCCTCACCAAGAAACCGATAGATAGGCGATTGAACTCCTCCTAGCGGTTAAATCGCACCCGCCAAACAGAGACCTTCGTGAGGCTGTTCTTCCTTATTATTCATCATCAGCCCAGAGGCAATCCACCACACCACACCTTTGGGTAGGGTATTACACCACAATGGTGGCACGAACGATATAAATCTTGTGTCTCTTGTGTTGTTCTATTTGGTACTTTAGATCCTAGCGATTCAGCGGAGGCGAGCGTAGGCGAAGGTTAAATCTCGCGTGCACCCGGTGTTGAACCTCAAGGTCTGCGGAACTGAAATCCGACATTTGGCGCGCCATGTAGGGCTGCGCCGGAATTTGCATTCCGTCGTCTTGCTCTTCTTCGATCACCGCATCTATGTCTGACGCTCGTCGGGCTCGCGGCGAGCGCCGAGCCGCCCTCGCTTCCCACGTCGCCCAGACGGCTCCTGTCGCCGGGCGCCCTCGTCGTTCCCTGTCACCTGCAGTCAACACCGCCACCGGCCCGGCGAGGAACGAACAGCAAGCATTGTCCCAGCATCCATCCATGAGGCGGGACGGCCGCACTGCCACACCCTCGCTCACCCTCGATGGTTCTTTGTCACGCGCGCCCCGTGCGGCCATGGAGGCCCGAGCTGTGCTCATCGCGGCAAACGAAATCCTGCGCTACGCCCCATCGACGACGTCTACGAAGAGTGGCTCGACCGAGTCGCCGAGCTCGTTCTCGCCGCCGAGGCTCCCAGCCCGTCCTTCTCATTGCCGCGCCCTTCTGCTATGACAATGAAGCTCTGGGCGCCTCGGCCGCCTCCTCCTCAAGCGCCACAGCCCCAAGCGCGCGGCCTCTGGCGGAACCCGCTCCGTCGGCGCCAGTAGCAGCAAGCAAGCTGCCAAGAAGTCCCTCGCCCTCGGCTGCTGCCGGCGCTCCTGCTCCGGCACGTCAAGACCTGTCTTGCCCCGGTATGGTGCATGGGGACCACAGGACCAAGCTCTTCGTGCGCCCAAGGCCTCCTGTGGCCATGGCGGGCTGCAGCGCCTTCACCTTGAGCTCATGGCGTCGCGTGGCGGCAAGTTCAAGCGGACCTGCCTCCTCGCTCGGCTGCACGGCTGACCTGCAGAGTTCCTCGGCTCTCAGAGTTGGGCATCGAGGCTGCCTGAGACGAAAAGGTCATGGCGGCCGGTTTCCCATGGCGCTCAGGGCGGAGCCCGCACTGGCTCTGAATCTGGCCCGAGCACGATCTCCTCTGGGGCGAGATCGCACCCGCTTCATCGCCAACTTCGAGGTACTCGCGACCAGCCACCGCCCGTGGCGACATGCGCCCGTATCAAGCAGCAACCAGGGAAAACCCTGCAAGAGTACATCCAGCACTTCAGCAACGCGTGCCTCGAGATCCCCAAGGTGACGGAGGAGGCCATCATCTCGGCCTTCTCCGACGGTGTGCGCGACGTCAAGATGAAGGAGGAGCTGGCGATGAATGAAGACCTGTGCACCTCCTTGGAGCTGTTCAACTTGGCGACCAAGTGTGCCAAGGCTGAGGAGGGACGCCTCTCCCTCCTCGAGCTGCCTGCCGTGGACCCAGAAGAGAAGAAGCCCAAGGCCAAGGACGTGAAGCGCAAAGGGGCTGCCGTACTCATGGCGAGCAGACACCAAGCGCGGGGCAAAGATCGGCTGAATCCTCCAAGGGCGGTCGATACTGCGTGTACCATGACCTCCACACCCTAACACCAATGAATGCCAAGAGCTCGGGCCGTGCGTGAAGGAAGGGTCGGCGGGCGTCCGACCGCAGCGGCCAGGGGCTATGGCGAGGAGGAGGAAGGAGCAGGGGCGTTCGGAAGACCACGGCCACGCCAAGGGTGGCGCGACCAACCTCTCGAGGATCGTTGGCGAGACCCGCCTCGCAAGGGAAATTTGGAGGGATCGACCTCGCGAGATCGCCCGCAAGGCAGCAGGCCTCCCTCCACTGCCCGCCACAGCCAAGGAGAAATGAAGACCGTCATCGGGATGAGGGGCTGGGGGCTTCCGGGAACCACGTGCAATCGCTTTGCATCTGGGTGGAGCTCAAGCCCGACCTCTCGGCAGCATCTTCAAGTAGTTCGCCCATGAAGTGAATGCAGTCCTCCCCAAGCTCGAGGCCACGCGCCCTCTCGGTGGTCGACATGCGCCATCACGTTCAGCTCGGCGGATCAGCTCAAGTCTTGCTGCCACAGCCGAGTCCTCGATGCTTTGTTCCCAATCATCGACAGCGTGCTAGTCACCAATACCCTCATCGGCGGCGGGGCGGGTCTCAGCGTCTGTCGTGGAAGCGTTCAACAATCTCCAAGTACCCTACATCCGGCTTAATGACCAAGCCTTTCTCCGAGTCATCGGCGGCTCCACGGTCTGATTGGGCAGGTCCGCCTTCCCGTGACCTTTCGGGGCGCGTGACAACTTCGCCGCGAGCTCGCCGACCGGCGTCACTCACGATACATTTGCCGTACAACGCCATCCTGGGTACCGGCTGGCCAAGTTTATGGCCATAACCCACCACGGCTACGCGTCCTCAAGATGCGAAGTGGCGGGGTCATCACGATGCCTGCGAAGAGAGCGATGTGCTCCTGAGGCGAGCCTTCGAGCCCGTCACTAGAAGGCCGGACGCGGAAGCAGGAGGCTTCCCAAGGCTGCCCCCAAGAAGAAGAAGACATCCTCCGACCCGGCCCCTCAGGAGGCAGGCCCCTCAGGGCCCACGCCTGCTCAGGGGGAACCTCCTTCCATCGCATAGGGAAGCGCGCCCGACGCCCTCCTCAGGCAGGGCTCGGAGGCTCTCCCCTGGAGGGCCGCCGACCTCGCCAAGGTCACGAGGGAGGTGCTTGGGCACCACGTGGAGGCGTGTTTTGAAGCATGTTTCCCTCAAGAAGGAGCAAGGCAAGGAGGGCCAAACCCTCAGGATTTCGTCAGCAAGGCCATTCAGGAGCTACAGGAGTCAAGGGTCATGAGAGGTAGCCGCCGCTTACCCGCTGTGGCCCCCCATCCAGGCGAGGATGGTGGGCTGCGCGTCTGCATCGACATACTAGGGCTCAACCGAGCCGCGTCTCAGGAGTGCCTCTGGCCCTCGCAAGTGGGAGGCTGCGAGGGTGCCCACACTATGTTCGCATGCCTTATGGCTTGCCGAATCTGGCTCTTGTGCACCGGCGCCTCATGAGGGCCATCTGGAGGCTCAAGAGGTCGAGGCGTTCCGCAGCCTGGTGGAGATGGAGATGGCCGCGAGGCCGCCGATGCCTCGAGGCCTCCTGAGGCCCTGGGCACAGGGGGGCTCGTGAGGATCGGCTCCCGTAGCCCACCGAGTCTGCTACACCAACACCCCTTAGTCCCAACATCATCGGTGACATCTTTCAAGTTTCATTTCCGGTGGGGGCGCCCTCGGTCACGCATTATTCCCAAGCGCGTGGGTCCATCCTGCGGCGTGTATCCCTTTTATTTCATGTTCTTAGCTTACCTTCTTTGGGCGCCCTCATTTTGCATCATCCCCAAGTCGCTCGGGCCTAACCAGTAGCGTGTACCCTTCTTGCGTTTACCTTAGGGCTATGCTTTTCGACCCATCATGCTTGTTATTTGGTGCCTTTTCTTCACAGGTGTCGGAATCTTGGGCGTTAAAGGGGGTGCACGAGCATCGCGACTCAGGGCTCTCTGGCTCTCCAGCCCTCACCTCTGGTCTTGTCCATGGCATCGCGACTGGCATGCAGCCGGCAGGTGAGACCAGCTGAGCTGGGACCCGAGGCGTGGGTTTCGACATCTAACCCAGCTTAGGCGTTAAAGGGGGTGCACGAGCATCGCGACTCGGGCTCTCCTCGGCTCTCCTCACCCTCTGGTCTTGTCCATGGCATCGCGACACGGCATGCCAGTGACGGCTGAGACCAGCTCGAGAGCGGGACAGGGGCGTGGAGTTTCAACATCTAACCCGACTTAGCGTTAAAGGGGGTGCACGAGCATCGCGACTCGGGGCTCCTACGGCTCTCGACCCTCACCCTCTGGTCTTGTCCATGGCATCGCGACTGGCATGCCACGGCGGGTGAGACCAGCTCGAGCCGGGACAGGGGCGTAGAAATACCGGCATCTGGCCAAATTGCGAGGACACACTCCAAGATAAGGCCCAGGCAGGCGCAACCCTCCTTGAGGTAGGGCCCGTGAGTCCCGCGCTGGCCCATGGGTGCCCAGATACACCTCGTCAAGCCCTACCGTGCAGCCACATGTCGGGGTGGGGCTGTATCGCCAGGGGGCTCCTCACGGAGGGCCCCTCACTGCCTGATGGAAGCACCATGCTCAGCTGTTGGTGGCGACACTGCCGAGGCGGTTATGCCCGTCTGCATCTGGCGCTATGCTCGCGCTGGTGATAAACAAGCCGAGGTGGCCCGGGCCGCATCAACCTCGTGGGCCGGAGCTCGGTGTGCGGCCTCACTGCCGCGCCTCCCTCGGGAGTGCAGCGAAAGGAGGCTGAGCACGGGGGCTGCGCTGAGTCACGCCAGACGCCGCCACCTAGCCGAGCCCCGGGCCTGGTTAGGTTACTGCGTCCTCCATGGCGGAGCCAAGTGCAGGCCGTTTGAGCATCAAGGGGACTCTGAGCATCGCGACTCGAGAACCCTAATGGTCACGTAGCCCCTCACTCCTTAGTTCCGAAAGGCTAGCGGCGGTTGAGGTATCTGTGGGGCAGGCTCTGCTGACGTAGAATGGCAGATCCACCACATCTCACCTCCCTACTTGTTGTTCGGCGCCAAGGGGACTCTGAGCATCGCGACTCGAGAGCCTAACTTGTCACGTAGCCCCTCACCCCTTGGTCCCATCTGGTTTCGGTCGGGGCCAATGGCGTGGTATCTTGAGGCAGAACTCTGCCGGCGTGGAACATAAGCAAGTAGGAAGGAATAAGCGCAAATTCGGGAATTCAAAAGCAAATATTACAGTCCATCTGCTATTATCACAGCACCAAATGCAAGTTTTAACGCCTCCCAGGGCATGGTACATCTTGTGAGGAATTAAAAAGTAGGGCCACGGAGCCATGGCGGAGTCACTGTCGCCGGTGGAGCTGCATGAGCAGGTTCGCCTTGTGGAGCAGCAGGGCTAGCGCTCCGCCCGGCTTAGTCTTGAAGGCACGGAACTTCACCAGCGGGGCTTCCGCCACGACCCTTCACGGCCTCGATGGAGGCAGCGCACGCTCGCCACTCGGCTGGCTCAGCGAGCTGTCGAGTCGATGTTGGGGTCACGAAGATAGATGTGGGTGAAGACAGCGTCGCCTCTGGAAGACAAGGCGTGCCTCGGCCTCGGCCATAGGGCCAAGGCCAAGGTGACATCTTCAAGCGCGCGAACGAGGGAAGAAGCGACTTGGCGGGGCCATCCTCCTCGCCCGGCGGCCGGGCTCTCAAGGCGCTATCATAAAGCGTCTTCAATGAAGTGCGAGCCTTCTCCTCCATATCCGCGAAGGCCACGCGATCCTCGGCGAGAACCTGGGCCTTGCCGTCCAGCTCAACCTTCCCCGCCTCCAGCCCTTGCTCTAGCGCGCCTGGGTGGCCTCGGCGCCTCTTGAGCTTGGCGTCTAGGACCTTGACGGCCGCCTCGCGAGCCTTCATGCTTTCCTCCTGCTCTTGGCGAAGGCGGGCCTCCTCGGCAAGCTTGTTCTGCAGGCCCTTCAGCTCACTCTCCAGCGCCTCGCAGCAACCTCGGACACTAGCTACCTCCCCCAAGGCAGCATCACGGGCAACCTTCGCCCCAAGGACGGCCTGCTTCTCCTCGTCGCAAGTTGTCGAGGCCTGGACCAGCACCGCCCGTATCGAAGCGTCGGAGCGAATCCAGCCAGAAGCCAGCTCCAAGCGCCCGGCCACTAGACGAGGGTCAGCGCCTAGAAGATCTGCCGCGAGCGGTCGATTCAACAGCGCGATCGGAAGCGATAGTCGAAGCAGCGATCGGTGGAGTAGGAGGAGAAGGCAGCGTGACCACGATATCTGGCGGAACTTGCGTGCCCACGGCGGCTGTGGTGGCGGGGATCAGTGAAGGGCACCTCGGGAGTCGCCTAGGCCAAGGAGGCAGGCTCGCCCAGGCTCGGCCGGGCCTCACGAGGGCCTTGAGGCAGGGAGGCCCGTGTGCCTGATCGCCTTCTTTCTCGAGGCGGAGGTGCTGCCTGCGGATGGGACCTCGAGGCTCCCTTGACTTCTTTGCGCGGGCGCCAGCCTGGCCGGGAGACACGAACATCAAGCCTCGACAGCAGAACAATAATCAAGATAGGAATCAAGCACTTACAGGTGGTAAACTTGAGGCTCAAGCAGCCTCGGCAGCGTGCCAAAGCCCGAGAGCCGGCTGCTAGGATCAGCTTCAAGGTGCTCGGGAGCAGGAGGTGCGCCTGTGGATCGCCTCGGGGCTGGGGCAGACCCGCGGGGGATCAGCCCGGTCCGGTCCTTCTTCGGGATCGGAGGCAGGCTCCCGCCGCCCTGCTCATCATCATCCTCGTCGTCATCACTCAGAGAGAGGCGGAGAGCGCGGGACCTGTGCCGAAGGGGGGGGGAGCCCTTGACTCCACCTTGGAGTCAACCCCTTCTTCCTGCTCCCCTTCCTCTTCTCTTTGCTGGAGTCGCCGGAGGACATGCCCACCAGGTCCTTTGGAGCCTCCGCGGGCAAGGGCCCGTCCCCGTTGAAGACGGGAATGGACCCCACTACCTACTCCCAGTCCTCGCGGGAGAGCAGGCGTGGGGCGCCCTCCAGCCTCGCCACGTCGCCCCCAACCAAGGACTGGAGGACCGCAGCCAGATCCTCATCGGCCAAGACCGCGGGGCTCGGGTGGGGCCTCCACATCAGAAGTGAGTACTGACAAAGTGGAGCCAGCTGGTGCTCCAGGAATTCCCTCAGCAGCGATGCACCGGTCAACTTTGCCGCCGCCATCTGGCGCACCCGGGCATGGCTCGCCTCTGACACGTTTGGCGAGTCCAAGGCGGATGAGTACCAAGCTCCGACCGGGGCTTGGCGAGGCGCCATGTCAGCTAGGCGGCATGACGGAGTAGATCTGAAGATTTGAGCGAAGAGGAGAGGCGCAAGAAAGGGATCGAGCAGCAAGCGGAGGAAGCAAAGGAGGCAAGGGACAGATGCGCTCCTTTATCAACTTCAGCAGATTGCAGAGGCGCCCACGTCAATCAACCGCCATCTGGCGCCCAAGGCCCATGACTGTTAGAGGCCCATGACGCCCGCGCCCTTCGCCTCTCTGCTCGGCCAAGTCAGGCGCGCCATGGGCCGGGGGCTCTTGTCGGCATTCTTGGAATGGGGTCCCCGGACTTGCTGCTTGCGGCTGCGGCGTGGCTCAAAGAAGCCAGCCTGATCCATCTTCATCAACACAAATTCAAGACCCTCGCGAGGCCAAGCCTCATGAGGCGGGCAGCGAGGAGCTTCCTCGGGCATGGCCTCGTCGAGGTGGGCTCGCGAGGCGGAGAGTTCAAGGCGGGGTACCTCGCGAGGTGCCCATGGCATAAGCCATGACGACCAAGAGGCGCCCGGTCGAGGCGCCCAGCCCCATGTGATGTCCTCCTTTCCTCTTTGGTGCAAAGGAGCAAGCGCGGCGAGAGCATCAAGCAAAGGCATCCATTTCGGTGCAACAAGACCAAGACCAGCCCAGCGGCGAAGAAGTCATTGTGGAGCCCAAGCAAAGCGTCACTACGAGCCTTTGTGAGCGAGGACCAACTTTAGTCGGGATAAGTGTACCATTGTTCCCCTTCAAAATGGCCAATTGTTGGCGAACTTCCGCTCAATATTTGGGAAGAGGCCGGGGCCTTTGCCTATAAATAGGACTAGCCACCCCGGGGTAGAGGCATCTGGACTGATCTAGCAATCTGGATCCTCACCAAGAAACCCGATAGATAGAGTGATTGAACTCCTCCTAGCAGTTAAATCGCACCAGCCAAACGAGACCCTCATGAGGCTGTTCTTCCTTGTATTGTTCATCATCAGCCCAGAGGCAATCCACCACACCACACCTTTGGAGTAGGGTATTACACCACAATGGTGGCTTTGAACGATATAAATCTTGTGTCTCTTGTGTTGTTTGTTTGGTAGTTTAGATCCTAGCGATTGGCGAGGCGGTAAGCGAAGGTTAAATCTCCGCGCGCACCCCAGTGTTTGAACCTCAAGGGTATGCCGGAACCCGAAATCCAACAGAGGAGGAGGTCCCCTAGGTGCCCCAAGGCAACCTCCCGGACTTTGGGCACGAGGGGGATCAACCCCCAAAGGGTTCTGAGTTCGGCCCTGGGCCGGACTCCGCACTGGAACCTTTAGTGGCTCCGGAGTCCGGCGGACGGCCCCTTCATAAGAAGGGCGAGACTACGACACCAGTGACCTTTGTCCAGCCGGAGGCACCGGATAATTTGCTTTGGAGGCGCTCAATGGCGCCTCCATCGGCGAGAGCACCGCCTTTGTTATGAGTGCGGTGATCGAGAATATTCGATCCGCCAAGCGGGTGATTGGCTGTACCAGCCTTCTAACAGGCTTTGAGGTAAGTTTTTAAGATATGTAAGAATATTACCGTATAGACAGTAGCCCCTGATGCTCAGTTTGGTGTTCGGAAAGAAAAGCCGAAGTAAGGATGTAAAAAGATATCTGTGAGAGTCTAACATAAGCATGTCAATATGGGAATGCAGGCTTATTTCTTGACCTCTGCCGCCGACTGCGGAGGTCAATGTATTGAGCGAGCCTCGGCGGTCGAGAACGAGCTCGGCCGTGCCAGAAGCAGCTCAAGGACAAGGAAGGTAAAGTAATACCTTATTAAAGTAATACCTTATAGAAAGGATGTGGTTGCAAAAATGGCGGGAATAACGTGAGTATTGCAGGGGCCCTGAGCGAGGTGGCGACCACAAGCAAGCGGTGTCAAGGCGAAAGAAATGCGGCCGTGAGCGCACTGAGCGGGAGAAGCAGGAGGCACGGGTGGCGGAGGTGCGGCAAGAGCTCCAGGCTCTCGTGGAAAAACAAGAGAGTTTGGAGCGAGACTCGAAGAATCGAGAGTCCAAGCTCGCCTCGGCTCTTGAGAGTGCCAAAGCCGCTAAGGCCGAAGCCCAGAAGGCCCTCCAGGAGATTGAGGAGATAAGAAAGATAGCGGCGGGTAAGGCATTCTTCATGCAAAGCAAGCATGTAAAAGTGAATTATCTGTTACTTACCGGGATTAGGAGCTCTCTAGGAGCGTTCGCAGATCTGCCCCGTAGTGTGTCCGATCTTTGCGCGTTCTCCGAGCCGAGGAGGGAGCTCGGCGGAAAAGGTGTTCGGTCTCAATATCTTTGAGGCCGTACATCTCGGTGCCCTGGCGACCGGTGAAGCAGTTAGTCGAGCTCCACAAGGTGGCCGAACAGGCCATGAATAGCCTCATAGTTGGTGTGGCCTAAAAGCCATGCACAGGATCTACTTGATGCAGTGCGGCGGCTGGTGGGCCTTTGTCCTGGATTGAAGTCATCAAGCGTTAAAATGCTGCATTGAGGGTGCCGTCGGGGCCTTGCCCACGCTAAAGTGCTTTGGGGCAAGATGGGCCGAGAAGCTTTTGACGGATCGCCACTGCGGGCAAGGAGTATCGCCCACCGAGATGTACTATAAGGGTGTCTGAAGGGTGCCTTATAGCGGTGAGTGCTCTAAAGATGTAATTTTGAGTAGACTTCGCATTTGTTATCTGTCGCTGAAAACTTTGTTCATGTCGCTAAGCAAGCGCTTGTTAATTTAAAATATTACCTTACATGCGGCCGTTTATCAAATTTGAGAGATGGCAAGTCGTTGGCTTCAGCCCACATGCCACAGTCTTTGGGGTGTTAGGGATAAACTTAGCGCTCTTGTTCCCATTTTGGGTCCTTGAGGAGGCTCAACACAACGAGCGAGTTAACCGGACTTATAATGCTTGAACACTCCTACTTAGCCATAGAATTCTATAATTTTAAATTTCGGTGAAGCCCCTAGTGTTGGGAAGGCCGAATTCAGGCGCTATCCACGCTGGGCAGACGAAGCCGACTCCTTGCTCTAAGCGGCATAAGTCTTTAGGGACTCGAAAAACCTCTCGAACAGCGACCGGCTCTCGCCCTATCATGACGGTCAGTTTTAGCTTTCTCATCGAGGTGCTCAACCCAGCTCAAGCTGGGCACAATCGCAGTGGTTCTCCCATGCTACCTTAGCGATATAATGGAACATAAGGTAGCAAAACATGGGAGCAGGCAAACCCAACTATTGACCCAAGACATGATTAGACCGATGCATATAATGCTATAAGTTTGGGGTGCCGCACTTGTGAAAGTGTTCGGACTTATCACACCATATTTTGGGGAACTTAAGCCCCTGGTGTATTTGGCCGTACCAAAGCGTACGGATGTAACATGTCATAAGTGAACATATATAGATAGAAAAGGAATGCAATAATAGGCAAAAAGCGATGCATTGTTTATTCAAAAAATACTGCAATGAAAGCAGAACGATGCAAATAGTGCGATAAGCAAGGGATGGGACTATTTAACATGTCCCCCTCCAGGGGTAGGCTGCGGGATGGTATGTAAAAGCAGGTATCTTGCTCGTAATAGAGACCACTGGACACTCAACATAGCTTTTACGCTTCCTGGCTGTTGCATCGTGAGTTAAAGCAAGTCTCTTGCCGAGCAGGGCTTCTGAAAGCGGAGTCCTGCGAATAAGAAAAAAGAATGACACAATTGGGAGCCCACAGTGCGGTTGAGCGCTCTCCGGGCATGCCATGGTCGTGCCCCTACCCCTATGCCCATGGTATCTCGGGCGTAGTTATGTGCAGCGTGGTCTTGGTCTCGCGATTTCACGAGGGCTGGGGTTGGGGCCGCATTACTCTGGCGTGCTCGGAACATGCGGTGGTCTTGTTGTAGGTTACTCGGGCGCTTGATGGTGTCGGCAGCTTAACCCGGACTCGAGAATTGCCTTAAGAGGTTGCTTTGTACTTCCGCCCGCGAGCCGCTATATGCTCCTCCGTTCGGAGAGAGCGTTCGGTGTTTCCGTTGACCGTAATGACTCCTCGAGGGCCTGGCATCTTGAGCTTGAGGTATGCGTAGTGCGGTACCGCATTGAACTTTGCAAATGTGGTTCGTCCGAGCAGTGCATGATAGCCGCTGCGGAACGGGACTATGTCGAAGATTAACTCCTCGCTTCGGAAGTTATCCGGGGATCGAAGACCACTTCAAGTGTAAGCGAGCTGTCTGAGTTGGCCTCTACACTGGTATGGCGCCTTTGAAGGTCGCCTTTGTGCGTTTAATCCTTGAGGGTCTATGCCCATCTTGGCGACTTGTATCACGATAAAGCAGGTTCAGGCTGCTGCCGCCGTCCATCAGGACTCTAGTGAGGTGAAATCCATCGACGATTGGGTCTAGAACCAATGCGGTGAATCCGCCATGGCAGATGCTAGTGGGGTGGTCCCTTTGATCAAAAGTGATCGGGCAGGAGGACCACGGATTGAACTTTGGGGCTCCATCGCATATACATCCCTGAGTGCACGCTTCCGCTCCCTTTTGGGTATGTGGGTTGCGTATATCATGTTCACCGTCCGCACTTGTGGGGAAACCCATACATCCTCTATTGTTGGCGGCGGGTCTCCTCCTCGTCATTGCTATACAGCCCCTTGTCATTGTTTTCGGTACATTAACTTGCTGCTGCTTGAACACCCAACAATCACTGTTGGTGTGATTGGCTGGCTTTTCGGGGGTGCCATGTATTTGGCACGAGCGATCGAGTATTCGGTCCAAATTGGACGGGCCCGGATTATTTCTTTTGAATGGCTTTTTCCACTAACCGGGTTTAGAGCCTCTGAATCCGGCATTGACTGCCGTATCCTCGGTACTGTCGCCATTAATGTGGCGCTTGTGCTTGTTGTGATGCGACCTGCCGTTGGTGTCCTTGGTATCCGAATTACCATGGCTTTTGGTCAGGTTGTTACTGCGAGCTAGCCAGCTGTCCTCTCCCACGCAGAAGCGGGTCATGAGTGATGTAAGGGCTGCCATGGATTTCGCCTTTTCCTGTCCTAGGTGCCGGGCAAGCCACTCGTCGCGGATGTTATGTTTGAAGGCTGCAACGGCCTCTGCATCCGGACAGTCGACGATTTGATTTTTCTTGGTTAAGAACCATGTCCAGAATTGTCTGGCAGATTCATCTGGCTGCTGAATTATGTGGCTTAGGTCATCAGCGTCTGGTGGTCGCACATATGTGCCCTGGAAGTTATCAAGGAATGTGGCTTCCAGGTCTTCCCAACAACCAATTGATTCTGCTGGCAAGCTGTTGAGCCAATGCCGAGCTGGTCCTTTAAGCTTGAGTGGGAGGTATTTGATGGCGTGTAGATCATCACCGTGGGCCATGTGGATGTGAAGGAGATAGTCCTCAATCCAAACCGCAGGATCTGTTGTGCCGTCGTATGATTCAATGTTTACGGGTTTGAAACCCTCGGGGATTTGATGATCCATCACTTCGTCTGTGAAGCATAGTGGGTGTGCGGCGCCTCTGTATTGGGTTATATCACGACGCAACTCAAATGAGCTTTGTCTGCTGTGTTCGGCCCGGCCGGAATTGCTGTATCCGGCGTGACAGTTATCATCACATATCGTGGGGTGCCCACGAGATCCGTAGATCGATCTTGTTTGCCTTGCCTTGTCCTCGAGTATATCCCGCAGGTCTGGCGCATTTTCCCGTGCCTTGGTATTTTTTTGAGCGGCGCCAGGGTGCGGCTTGAGTGTAGGGTCGAGAGGCCTCTCTGTCGCGGCCACGAGGTGGCCGGTCGGCCGTATTATGTGCTAGTGATGTAGGTTTAGGTGCTTCCTCCTCTAATCGGGGTAGCAGCCTGCGTTTTGGGTAGCTCTTGGAGGGGCGTTCGAGTTCATACTCTTCGGCCGCAAGGACTTCAGTCCATCTGTCGGCTAGCAAGTCTTGAGTCGAGTCTAAGTTGTTCTTTGCTTTTTCTTGAGGCTGCTTGCAGTAGCCATAAGCCTGCGTTTGAAAGCGCTCTTGTTGACCAGGATCCTCGGGCACAACAAATTTATAAATCGCCGAGGCTTGCCTCGTCTTCGGAGGGAGGGATATAATTATTGTCCTCTACCTCTCTGTCTGCCGCTCTGTCATGAGGGCTGGCTTCTCCATCCTCCTGCGCTGAATCCTGCTGGAGGGGGTTGTCTTCGGCACTGTCCGGGGTGTTATTGTCTCCGGTGCCGGAATCTCCATTTTTGCTGTTGCGGGATTTAGAGCGGCGCCGCTGACGCCTGCGCTTAGGCTGTTTCTTGGAGGTGTCATCCTCCGTTGTTCCATCGCCATTCCCGTCCTTTGGGATGTCCACCATGTATATGTTGTATGACGAGGTGGCCTTCCAGTGTCCTGTAGGTGCTGGTTCTTGGTTTTCTCCTGCATCGTCGTCCATACCGTCAATGTCTTCGGAGTCGAAGTCGAGCATGTCGGTTAAATCATCGACAGTGGCTACAAAGTGGGTGGTGGGTGGGCGTTGAATTTCTTCGTCGTCCGCATCCCAACCTTCCTGACCATAGTCCGGCCAGGGCTCTCCTGATAAAGAGAGAGACTTTAGTGAATTTAGGATGTCGCCAAAGGGCGAGTGCTGAAAGATGTCCGCAGCGGGTGAACTCCATGATCGGCGCCCAATCGGATTCGATTGGCAGGGGCGCGGAAGGTTTGGAGTCCGGAGAGGAGTCCGGTACCTTGGAGTCACGAGCTTCACAAAGGATAGGGTTGGTATTCGACTCTATCTCCGTAGAGGTAGCAGCCCCCGAGGCAGTGTCCAGCCACCCGTCCTCGATTGGCGAAGTCGGCTCCGAGCTAAGGGTCGGAGCGGACACTTGTGCGGCCTCTAGGGCACTGTCCGGCAGCAGAGCTAGATCATGCACATCGTGACACTCCGGCGCGCTTGGCTGTGGCTTGAACCCGTCGAAGATCAAGTCTCCATGGACATCAGCCGTATAGTTTAAACTTCCAAATCTGACCTGATGGCCAGGGGCGTAGCTTTCAATCTGCTCCAGATGGCCAAGCGAGTTGGCCCGCAGTGCAAAGCCGCCGAATACGAAGATCTGTCCGGGGAGAAAAGCCTCACCCTGGACCGCGTCGTTGTTGATGATCGAAGGAGCCATCGGGCCTAAAGGTGATGACACATTGGAACTCTCAATGAAAGCACCAATGTCGGTGTCAAAACCGGCGGATCTCGGGTAGGGGTCCCGAACTGTGCGTCTAGGCGGATGGTAACAGGAGACAAGGGACACGATGTTTTTACCCAGGTTCGGGCCCTATCGGTGGAGGTAAAACCCTACTCGTGCTTGATTGGTATTGATGATATGGGTAGTACAAGAGTAGATCTACCACGAGATCAAAGAGGCTAAACCCTAGAAGCTAGCCTATGGTATGATTGTTATTCGTCCTACGGACTAAAACCCTCCGGTTTATATAGACACCGGAGAGGGCTAGGGTTACACAGAGTCGGTTACAATGGTAGGAGATCTACATATCCGTATCGCCAAGCTTGCCTTCCACGCCAAGGAAAGCCCCATCCGGACACGGGACGAAGTCTTCAATCTTGTATCTTCATAGTCTAGGAGTCCGGCCAAAGATGATAGTTCGGCTATCCAGACACCCCCTAGTCCAGGACTCCCTCAGAGTGGCAAGATCCTAAGATTGGGGATGCTTATGGCACCCCAATATATTCAAGAATAGCCAAAAGCCTAAGCTTGGGGATTCCCCGGGAAGGCATCCCCTCTTTCGTCTTCCTTCATTGGTAACTTTACTTGGAGCTATATTTTTATTTGCTACATGATATGTGTTTTGCTTGGAGTGTCGTGTATTATATTAGTCTTTGCTTTTTAGTTTACCAAAATCATCCTTGCTGTACACACCTTTTGGGAGAAGCCTATTTGATTAGAATTTGCTAGAATACTCTATGTGCTTCACTTATATCTTTTGAGCTTAATAGTTTTGGCTCTAGTGCTTCACTTATATCTTTTACAGCACGGTGGTGTCTTAATTTTGAAGAAATTGCTAGTCTCTCATGCTTCACTTATATTATTTTGAGAGTCTTTTAGAACAGCATGGTATTTGCTATGGTCATAAAGTTGGTCCTAGAATGATGAGCATCCAAGTTGGGTATAATAAAAACTATCATAGAAAGTGAATAGGATGCTATGATCAATTTGATGCTTGATAATTGTTTTGAGATATGGAGGTAGTGATATTAAAGTCATGCTAGTTGGGTGATTATGAATTTAAAGAATGCTTGAGTTGAAGCTTGTGATTCCCGTAGCATGCACGTATGGTGAACCGCTTTGTGATGAAGTTGGAGCACAATTTTATTTATTGATTGTCTTCCTTATGAGTGGCGGTCGGGGACGAGCGATGGTATTTTCCTACCAATCTATCCCCCTAGGAGTATGCACGTAGTGCTTTGATTTTTTATGACTTCTAAATTTCTGCAACAAGTATATGAGTTCTTTTGATTAATGTTGAGTCCATGGATTATACACACTCTTTCAACCTTCCACCATTGCTAGCCTCTCTTGTATCGTGCAATTTTCGCTGGTACCATACACCCACCATTTACCTTCCTCAAAACAGCCACCATAC
Source organism: Aegilops speltoides (assembly GCA_021437245.1). Taxonomy (NCBI): domain Eukaryota; kingdom Viridiplantae; phylum Streptophyta; class Magnoliopsida; order Poales; family Poaceae; genus Aegilops; species Aegilops speltoides. The sequence continues at coordinate 421,846,357 of CM038146.1, forward strand.
CTACCTATTATGGCATTTCCATAGCCATTCCGAGATATATTGCCATGCAACTTTCCACCGTTCCATTCATATGACACGCATTACTTTTGTCATAATTGCTTTTTGCATGATCATGTAGTTGACATTGTATTTGTGGCAAGGCCACTTTCATAATTTTCATACATGTCGCTCTTGATTCATTTCATATCCCGGTACACCGCCGGAGGCATTCATATAGAGTCATATCTTGTTCTAGCTTCGAGTTGTAAATCCATAAAAGTGTGATGATCTTCATTATTAGAGCATTGTCCGAGTGAGGAAAGAATGATGAAGACTATGATTCCTCCACAAGTCGGGATGAGACTTCGGACTTTACAAAAAGAAAAGAAAAAGAAAAAAAGAGAAAGCCCAAAAAGAAAAAAAAGATAGGCCAAAGAAAAAAAAAGAAAAAAAAGAGAGAAAGAAGAAAAAATAAAATGAGATAAAAAGAGAGAAGGGACAATGCTACTATCTCTTTTCCACACTTGTGCTTCAAAATAGCACCATGATCTTCATGTTAGAGAGTCTCATATGTTATCAATTTCATATACTAGTGGGAATTTTTCATTATAAAACTTGGCCTGTATATTCCAATGACGGGCTTCCTCAAAGTGCCCTAGGTCTTCGTGAGCAAGCAAGTTGGATGCACCCCACTTAGTTTCTTTTATTGAGCTTTCATATATTTATAGCTCTAGTGCATCCGTTGCATGGCAATCCCTACTCACTCACATTGATATCTATTAATGGGCATCTCCATAGCCCGTTGATACGCCTATTTGATGTGAGACTATCTTCTCCTTTTTGTCTTCTCCACAACCACCATTCTATTCCACATATAGTGCTATGTCCATGGCTCGCGCTCATGTATTGCGTGAAAGTTGAAAAAGTTTGAGATTATTAAAGTATGAAACAATTGCTTGGCTTGGCATCGGGGTTGTGCATAATTAAATACTTTGTGTGATGAAGACAGAGCATAGCCAGACTATATTATTTTGTAGGGATAACTTTCTTTAGCCATGAGAAGACATGATTACTTTGATTAGTATGCTTGAAGTATTACTATTTCTTATGTCAATATGAACTTTTATTTTGTATTCATTTGGATCTGAACATTCATGCCACAATAAAGAAAATTACGTTATGAATTATGCTAGGTAGCATTCCACATCAAAAATTCTCTTTTTATCATTTACCTACTCGAGGACGAGCAGGAATTAAGCTTGGGGATGCTTGATACGTCTCCAACGTATCTATAATTTTTGATTGTTCCATGCTATTATATTACCTCTTTTGGATGTTTGTGGGCTTTATTTTACACATTTATATCATTTTTGGGACTAACCTACTAACCGGAGGCCCAGCCCATATTGCTGTTTTTTTTGCCTATTTCAGTATTTCGAAGAAAAGGAACATCAAACGGAGTCCAAACGGAATGAAACCTTCGGGAGCGTGATTTTTCGAACAAACATGATCCGGAGAGCTTGGAGTGCAAGTCAAGAAGCCTCCGAGGGCCCCACGAGATAGGGGCCGCCCCAGAGGCGCGCCCTGGCTCGTGGCCCCTCATGCCACCGACGTACTTCTTCCTCCTATATATACCTACGTACCCCGAAAACATCCAGGAGCACCACGAAACACAATTTCCAGCGTCGTAACCTTCTATATACGCGAGATCCCATCTTGGAGGCTTCGCCGACACTCTGTCGGAGGGGGAATCAACCACGGAGGGCCTCTACATCAACATCCTTGCCCCTCTGATGAGTTGTGAGTAGTTTACCACAAACCCACGGTTCCATAGTTATTAGCTAGATGGCTTCTTCTCTCTTTTTGGATCTCAATACAATGTTCTCCCCCTCTCTTGTGGAGATCTATTCGATGTAAACTCTTTTTGCGGTGTGTTTGTCGAGATCCGATGAATTGTGGGTTTATGATCAAGTTTATCTATGAATAATATTTGAATCTTCTCTGAATTATTTTATGTATGATTGAGTTATCTTTGCAAGTCTCTTCGAATTATCAGTTTGGTTTGGCCTATTAGATTGGTCTTTCTTGCCATGGGAGAAGTGCTTAGCTTTGGGTTCAATCTTGCGGTGTTCTTACGCAGTGACAGAAAGGGTTGCAAGACACGCATTGTATTGTTGCCATCAAGGATAACAAGATGGGGTTTATATCATATTGCATGTTGTCGGTGTCAAAACCGGCGGATCTCGGGTAGGGGGTCCCGAACTGTGTGTCTAGGCGGATGGTAACAGGAGACGAGGGACACAATGTTTTTACCCAGGTTCAGGCCCTCTCGATGGAGGTAATACCCTACGTCCTGCTTGATTAATATTGATGATATGGGTAGTACAAGAGTAGATCTACCACGAGATCAAGGAGGCTAAACCCTAGAAGCTAGCCTATGGTATGATTGTTGAGATGTAATGTTGTGTCCTACGGACTAAAGCCCTCCGGTTTATATAGACACCGGAGAGGCTAGGGTTACACAGAGTCGGTTACAATGGTAGGAGATCTACATATCCGTATTGCCAAGCTTGCCTTCTACGTCAAGGAAAGTACCTTCCGGACACGAGCCGAAGTCGTCAATCTTCTATCTTCATAGTCTGGGAGTCCGGCGGATATTGATAATCCGGCTGTCCGGACACCCCCTAGTCCAGGACTCCCTCAGTAGCCCCCAAACTAGGCTTCAATGACGATAAGTCCAGCGTTCTTGTAGTCTTCGGCGTTGCAAGGCGGGTTCTCCCTTTGAATTCCATGTTCCTACCGAATAGTGTCCGGCTTCACCTCGAATACTGTGTTTCTTGGCTTCTACGCCAAATATGGCCCTCTTCCACGCGTCGCACGAATCGAAAAGCCGTGAGTCTTTACATTTACCCCTGGTTGTGCGGGTCACCTGCCTATTAAAGGGGCAAGGATCCAGATCCGAACCACACCATCTTCCTCCCGCGTATACTCCATCGAAGCGCCTCTGACCCTGACATCCATTCCACCATGGACCGTCAACGCGGCTCTTCATGACGCGCTCCTAGCCCATCACCGGGGATTGGAGGAGGTGCTCTATTTCGCGCTGTGAGCTAGTAAAGCTCCAAGCGGAGGATTGCTTCCTCCGGCCTTCATAGTTCGGTCCGAGCGGACTGGTTACTGCTCGAGGTGGGAGGCGGAGGACACCCCAAGCCCCAACAGGGGAGGCGGGTGTGTTTTGTCCCCTATCTAATAAGGGGCTCGGATTTCCAATACATCCGTTCCTCGCGGGCTCTGAAGTTCTACGGACTCAGCTCCACCACCTCACGCCCGCCTCTGTCTTTGCACATCGCGGGCTACGTAGCTCTTTGCGAGCTATTCCTGGGCATCGAGCCCCATTTCACATTGTGGAAGAGGCTGTTCTGCCTCGTACCCTGTTCTCACCAGGGGTCCATATATCAAGTAGGCGGCGCCGAGATATGGCGCATCGCTGGGACCGGATACCTATCCGGCACCCCCAAGAGGGCGTCTGAAGACTGGCCCTCGGAGTGGTTTTATATTGTAGACGCTCCGCTACCCGACCCAATCCGGATCGGCCTCCCGGAGTTTGACGCTGCTCCCTTGAGAAACGCCTCAGCTGGCGCCCGCGGAGCCCTCGTTTGGAGGAAGACAAGAGCGTCCACTACTTGATGGGCCGAATAAGAATAATGGCTCATTCCGGCTTGACCATGATTGGAGTCATGGCGGCGTGCATCAAGCGGGGTGCAGCCGCTGCAATCTGAGGCCACCCCATGTGGGATTTCAATGGGGAGGGCGATGCCACGGCACGGCCGCAAAGGGCGGATTCGACCGAGGATCGGTGAAGATCTGTCGGTGCTGTACAAGGGGAGAAGGAGGACTTCCTTCGTCCGAACCTGTGGATGGGTTTTCTATGGTCAATCCGGAGGATGGGTAGCGAACACCTCAAAGGGCCTTTACCCGTATTTTGAAGTTTTAAGCTTCTTACATTATGTCTTGGTAGCAGGTCTCGCCGGATTTGTAGGGACATCTTGAGTCCGCTCCACAACCCGAGGATCGGAAGGATCCAGGTCCGACCTCGAAGAGGATCCGGACATCGGGTGGAGCTAATCGACGGGTGTATTACCGGCTAAGCATTGATGATGCTTTGGTCACCATTTCGGCACTACCGGGCTAAATTCGGCATCGGTGACCAAGACGAAGTCCGGACACCGTTATCTTATCCTTGCCTATTCGACCTTCGCGACGATGGTGTCTTGCAGAAGCGCCAATTCGGCGGGAGCCGAACTGCGGCAGCCGACTTCTGAGGTCGGCCGAACCAGCGGGAGGAAAAAGGAGCGCCGTCGGGCGAAGCGTCGCCCGCGAGGTATAGCTCGTGTTCGATCTTTCGAGCAATGTTCGAGAAACTTCTAAGTGCTCATGATCTTTATAGAAGAAAAAGCGCTCACGGACTGCGGGCGCAGAATAGCCGACCCAATCAACACCAGCCGGGCTCCAGCGCCGGGTGGAGGTGGAAACAAGCGCAAGATGCGGACGGATCTTACTCCAGCGGAGGATACCGACCGATTGTCGCCACAAAGTCGGAGGTGGAGAGCGCTATGAATCATAGGCGCCGCCGGACAGTTTTTCAAGAGGCGTGTTTTCCCCGAGGCATTGGATGCTTTTAACGAGGGCAGCGCATCTCGGGCTGCTCAAAATGGTTTTACGAGGGCTACGAGCGGTATGTTAAAGACATCTGGTAAGAGAATTGTAATGGTTGTACACACCAAGTAGCCCCGAGACTTAAATTAGTTATGTTAACTGATTTAAGGATCACTTAATTCAGGCTCTTAACGAGAAGAACGCCTGGCTGTCCCGGAGCTGCAAGATTGCAAGGCCCAACTTGGGGCTGCACTTGTGCCTTGAGGAGGAGACGGAATACCCCACCGGTAACACATTTATATTAATATAAGCGTTGTGCGGCGTGGCTGCCGAGTCTAATAACGACATCAGAGGTGCGGCGAACAAGATCCGGACAGGCAAAGCGCATCTGCGCCGACTAAAGGCCGGCGAGAATGTCTTGAAACAGAGTTCAGCAGAAAGGAACAAGCTTCAAGATGCCACGCCAAGCTCGGAGAAGAGCTGAAAGGCGACTGAGCCGAGCTGTCTGCTCCGTTAAGGAGAATCAGCGGCTTCGTCGCGGCATCTATAGTAAGTGCTTGGCGAACTCTCTAAGAAAGAGGAGTTGGCGAGGAGGCGATTGACATAATATGTCTTGTAGGTATACTCACGGGCCATCCTGCGGAGGAGATGCCCGTATCAATTGGTGATCAACTTCCGAACTGTTGCAGCTGTTCGAGCGAGTTCGGCGAGGCAATGGCGGCACCGTCTGAGCTTTATGGCCATCCTCGCCCGCCCGGGGCCTCGGGAGCTTGCAGAGAGGCTGCAAGGAGTGCGGCAGCGCTTCCGTTTGTGGAAGGTTTGCCTGCCGTCAAGGTGCCAGGAGGCTTGGGCCATGGTGAAGGCAGCGGTACAAGAAGGCGGATCCCAACCATATGGCGAAGTTGGACGGTGGGACCCGGCGGAAGGAGATCCTGTGAGTTTAGTGTACAGCCGGTGAGACTGGCTGCTAAATTTTCTAGCGGGACTGCAAGGTAGACAGCACTGTTAGACGGGATTGAGGAGGAATACAATCAATAAACCTGACAATGTATGTTATCCTTTAAAAATGACATGTGAAATGCCTTCTAGCCGGATTGTAGATCGTTTGTCATTGCCGACCTTTTCACTTCGACCTCGGGACCTTAGAGTCCGGAGTGTGTCCGGATACCTTTTTGGTTAAAAAATAACCTTGGTATGCATGGAGACTAGGCGTAGGGGTCATTAGTGCTTTATCAGACAAGTGCCCAGCTAGTTATGTTATATTACATGGTTAGTAAGAAACATCTTCGGGGAGAATAGTTCGTTAAGGGTTCCTTTATTTGGGAGGCATGCCCTAAAGTGCATGTCGGACTGCCAAGAGAGCGACAAACCATCCGGGGCAGATGGAAAAAATAGGTAAAAGTCATCTTTTGAATCACCGACCGAATATTCCCTTAAACGCTAGCTTTCGGCTTCACCCGATCTGAGGTACACATCCGGTGACCAGCGATAACAATCGCAGAGGTGCTCCTTTACCACCTAGCGAACAATCGGGAGCGAGGGTAGCGCAGAGCCAAGCAACCCAGCTTGGCCAAAACTTAAGTCATATCGATGCATATAATGGCGAGTAAAAGGTACATGTGGGCGTGACACATGTGTTGGGTATAAACCCGTATAGTTGAGCTTACGTGAAAGAAGCCCCGGGGAATAACGAGTGCGGGTGGCACATCGTATGTATGCAAAAATGCGAAAATAGGCCCGAGGGGCTTTGTAAATTAAAAGGATAAAAAAGAGAAAAGGGAGACAGCGAAATATAAAAGCGGTTGGGCGGGGAAGGGGCGAACTCTTAGTCGGCGCTAGGCATAGAATCGTCGGAGTCGGGCTGCGTTCCATGGGTTCGGCTCGAGTCGGTTGTCCGATGCATTTAAGTAGGCAGATGCGCTCCGCCGGTCGATGCTTGATCAATAATGAAGGGCCTTCCCATACGGGCTTGAGCTTGTCCTTTTCTTGTCCGGCGTAGAACTAGTTCGCCAATGTTATAGGTCTTGGCCCGTACTTCTGCTTTGATATCTTGGGCCTGCTTCGATAGAATGCGAGCGAGCCTTCGCGGCCCCGTTCTTCCTCCAATGTGTCCAAGCTGTCCTGCCGATCGAGCTCAGCTTCTCTTTCCTCATACATGCGCTTTTCGAGGTGAGTCATGAATAATGTCGAGGCGAACTGCCTCTGCGCAGTATACCATAAAAATGGTGTGAATCCGGTAATACGGTTAGGCGTTGTCCTCAGCCCCAGTCTGAGTCAAGCTCCTCGACCCATTGGGTGTCGATTTAGTGAGTGACCTCACTAGTGCGGGTTTAATGCCGCTCATTATTAGACCGTTTGCTCTTTCCACTTGACCGTTGGTTTGAGGGTGATAGGCGGCGCATAGTTGAGCTTAATGCCCATATTTTTGCACCATGACTTGACTTCATCGGCTGTGAAGTTCGTGCCGTTATCGGTGATGATCTTTGTGGGGACTCGTAGCGATGTACCACCTCGATATAAAGTCTATCACTGGTCCGGACTCTGCCGTTTTGACGGTTTGGCCTCTATCCATTTGGTGAACTTATCCACCATGACCAGCAGTACCGTTTCTTATGGGTTCCCCCTTTGAGGGGTCCGACCATGTCAAGCCCCAGACCGCGAATGGCGGGTAATGGGTATGGTTTTGAGGCGGTGGGTGGCATATGGCTCGATCGCAAGAGCGGCAACCAACGCATCGCTGGACCAAGTCTGTGCATCTGCCGAGCCATCGGCCAATAAAATCTGTCGGAAGGCCTTTCCTACGGGGCCGGGCTGCTGCGTGGTGTCCACCTAGTCGGCATGGATTTCAGCGGGGAGGTTTCGCCCTTCTTCTTGGAGATACACCTTTGAAGGACTCGGTAGTACTTTTCTTATAAAGTTCTCCCTCATGAACCTTGTAGGCCTTGATCGCGGACTATCAGCGGGCCTCATTTTGGTTTTCGGAAGTTCCTGCTAAGTAAGTAGGCGAGAAAGGTTACATCCCAGCGGCGATTCTGCCATTATATCGTGGGCGGATTGTGTTATCTCGTCTGCTGAATCACCGGTTAGTGCGGCTTTCACCGGTTTGTCGCTACGGACTCCTCTTCCCATAATGCGGATGGCTTGAAAAGCCGTTCGAGAAAGATATTTGGAGGGACAGACATCACGCTTCGCACCGATGCGTGCGGGATGTCGGCCGCTTGGTTGTTATCTCGGGCTATGTTATGGAATTGAGTCCTTCAAACCGTCTTGACATTTTCGGGACAGCATTACGATATGCTGCCATTTTCGGATCCTTGGCGTCAAAGTCTCCATTTATTTGGGATATTGCAAGGTTTGAATCCTCGCACCTCTAGGCGTTGAATGCCCATGGAGCGCCATCCGGAGACCATGTAACAAGGCCTCGTATTCGCTGCATTGTTGGAGTCCGTGTACATTATTTGAAGTACATCTTGGATCTGTATCTCCGGTGGGGGCGTCGATCTGACGCCAGACCCCGATCCGGCCAACATTTTGGAGCCGTCGAAGTGCATAGTCAATTGGAGTATCGCCGTACTCTTTAGGTAGTTCGCTTCCGTCCATTCGGCGAAAGTCAGCCAAAACTTGCGACTTTATGGCTCGTCGAGGTTTGTAAGTTATGTCGAATGGCAAGAGCTCAATGGTCCATTTGCAATCCTGCCTGCTGTTGCGTCGCGGTTATTTATAATGTCATTGAGTGGTACTTGAGAGGCCTTTGTTATCGAACACTCTTGAAAGTAGTGCGGAGCTTCGAGGCGCCATGAACACCGCATATGCTATCTTTTGATAGTGCGGGTGCAGGATTTGCAGGGGTTAACACGGTGGATACATAATACCTGGTTTTTGAAGAGAATTTATGCCCATACATTTGCTCGTTCGACGACGAGGACAACGCTCACAACTTGATGTGTTGCAGCGATGTATAACAACATTGGTTGCATACGAGTGGGCGCAGCCGGGACGGTTGTTGCCATTATGGCCTTTATTTCTTGAGTCGGCCGTGGCGGCATCCGTCCACTCGAAGTGTTGGTCGCCTTAGGAGGCGATAAAGGCAACGCCTTCTCTCCTAAGCGGGAGATAAAGCGGCTTAAGGCTGCCACGCATCTGTTAATTTTGTATTTGCTTGAGGTCCTTTGGGATATCCAAGCTGTGTGAGCCGGATTTTGGCGGATTTGCTTGATTCCTCTACGGATACAATGAAGCCCAAGAGCTTCGGTGATGCGCAAAACACATTTTTCGGATTGACAATGTCATATGCTCTGAGGTTGTCGAATGTGAGCCTCAAATTGTCTACTAAGGTTTCGGCGTGTTTTGTTTTGTGACTATATCGTCTCGTATCTCTCGATTGTTTTGCCGATCTGGGTAGCGGACATGTTTGAATCATCTTGCTGATATGTTGCGCCGCATTTTAAGTCGAAGGGCATCGTGTTGAAGCGGAATGGTCCGTATGGAGTGATGAATGCCGTTGCGGCTTGATCTGCTTCCGCCATCTTGATTTGATGATAGCGAGTATGCATCCGGGAAGCAACGAATCGTGTCCTGCTGTGGCATCGATAATTTGATCGATGCGGGGGAGAGGGAAAGGATCCTTTGGGCAAGCCTTATTGAGGTCTTTGAAGTCGACACGTAGAGGCCGGGATTTATCTTTCTTTGGTACCATCACCAAATTTGCTAGCCAGTCCGGATGTTTGATATCTCTAGTGAATCCGGCTTCCAATAACTTGGCTAGCTCTTCTCCCATTACTGTCTTTTGGGTTCGGAAAATCGTCGAAGAGCCTGTTTGGTGGCTTGAATCCTTTAGGATGTTTAGGCTATGTTACGCCAACCTGCGAGGATTCGGGCGCGTCCGAAGGATGCCAGGCGAAGATGTCCCAATTTTCCCGAAGGAATTCGCGCAGTGCAGCGTCGACTTCGGGGTTCAATTGTGCCCTGATGGAGGCCGTCTTTGTTGGGTCCGTTGGGTGGACCTGAAATTTAACTATCTCATCTGCTGGTTTGAAGGAGGTGGACTTGGATCTTTATCAAGTATCACATCGTCCCTGTTTAACGTGAAGCCTTGCGTGTGAGTTCCTCTGCCGCTAAGGTTTGGATAGTGCTTTGAGGGCTAGCGGCTGTCTTGTTTTCGTGGCGGAGTCTGTGTCCGGATCAGCGGCGAGTGATTATTCCGTTGGGCCTGCATTTTGAGCTTCATGTACCCGTAATGAGGTATTGCTTGAAAAATTGTGAATGCCTCTCGTCCTAATATGGCGTGATAGCCGCTGCTGAGCAGGGCTACAGGCGTGACTTCTTCGGATCTGTAATTGTCCGGAGGCGAACACCACATCGAGTGTGATTTTTTCGCGCAGCGCTTCCGGCTAGGGATTATTCCTCTGAAGGTTGTCTTTGCTTCGCTCAATCTGGCTCAATCGATTTCCATTTTCATGAGGTTTCCTCATAAATGAGGTTTAATCATTGCCGCCGTCCATGAGGACTTTTGTCGATCGAAGCCGTCCACTATGGGACTAAGTACCCGGTCTGGTGGGGCTCTGGTAGTTCTAGATGTGTGCTCGTCGCCTGGCGTTGAAGGTGATAGCTGTGTCGCTCCATGGATTTGCTATTGCTACTTGGTAGACTTGGCGAGTTCGCGGATTGTTCGTTTTCGCATATTATTTGATCACGAAAGTCTCAAGAGCTATTGATACCGTCTTTGGTATTGTTGGAGTGGTTTCGGAGCTAGAAGCTCTTCGCCACTTTTGGCCACCGCCGTAGTATCCAACATGCTCGAAGGCTATGTGTTGGGACTGCCCCCCGTATTATGAAGTTTCTGAGGTCCATTGAGCCATCCCTCGATGCGGTTCCGTTTCCCTTCTGGGTTTTTGCTTTTTGGTTTTTGCATCGGGGCTTGATTGTGGCGCCCTTTTACATGATGGGTTTGGGGCGGATTATCCCAAAATTGATTTTCGGTTTTCGGAAACTTTCCATCGCCTGATACTTCGTACTATGGGCCGCCAGATCGGTGAAAGCAGCGTAATCTTGCGACGATCAATGGCGTTCGAGATTCCCCGTCCGTGCGATTATTGCAAAATATTGAGATTGCGTTCTCCTCTCGGCATTCCTTTATCTGTCCATAACCGGGAGGAATCGCCCGATAACGATGTCTTTGTTTACGAGGGCTCTTGCGAATTAGAGATAGGTCACATATATGCAGGCGGGTGGGTGGAATAAAATCCGGATCCTGCCCATCTTTGGGCTCAATGGCGAGGACTTCGAATTCGGAAGCTTGATTTCTTGGAAACAGCCAGTGAGTCGGGCGGCGCATGATTTTAGGTTCAATGCTCGATCGAGTCCGTCCCTCGCGGGAATCCGGCATGGAGGGTTCGGGAATCCGGACACGATTGTTTTCAACAATGGCAGCGAATTGCGAGTTGTTCTTCTACCACTTCGATGTGGTGGGTAACACAGGGAGAGTTAATCTTTCTCGGATCGGTTTTAAGCCCAATCGATTGTAGTCATTGCGACTCGAGCGGCGATGCGATCAAGAGCTCGTTGACGAGAGAGCTCGATTGGATCTAAGCTGTTCGGCAGCTTTAGGGCGACGTGAAGATTGCTTCGACGACTTGGGAAGTCATTGCGAAGCGATGGCGGACGGCGGTCATAAGAAACCGCCAAGCGGATTGTTTGACGGCGGCCAAGGCCCGCCGGTGAGAACACCGTCCTTGAAGGCGGTAAAGGCATCCGCCTATCGGTGGCGACAGAGGAACTCTCATTGAAAGCACCAATGTCGGTGTCAAAACCGGCGGATCTCGGGTAGGGGTCCCGGCTGTGCGTCTAGGCGGATGGTAACAGGAGGCGAGGACACAATGTTTTACCGAGTTGAGGCCCTCTCGATGGAGGTAATACCCTCGTCTGATTGATTAATATTGATGATATGGGTAGTACAAGAGTAGATCTACCACGAGATCAAGGAGGCTAAACCCTAGAAGCTAGCCTATGGTATGATTGTTGAGATGTAATGTTGTGTCCTACGGACTAAAGCCCTCCGGTTTATATAGACACCGGAGAGGCTAGGGTTACACAGAGTCGGTTACAATGGTAGGAGATCTACATATCCGTATTGCCAAGCTTGCCTTCTACGTCAAGGAAAGTACCTTCCGGACACGAGCCGGAGTCTTCAATCTTCTATCTTCGTAGTCTGGGAGTCCGGCGGATATTGATAATCCGGCTGTCCGGACACCCCCTAGTCCAGGACTCCCTCACATGTGTTTATCCCTCTACATCATGTCATCTTGCTTAATGCGTTACTCTGTTCTTATGAACTTAATACTCTAGATGCGGGCAGGAGTCGGTCGATGTGTGGAGTAATAGTAGTAGATGCAGGCAGGAGTCGGTCTACTTGTTATGGACGTGATGCCTATATACATGATCATGCCTAGATAATCTAATAACTATGCGCTTTTCTATCAATTGCTCGACAATTATTTGTTCACCCACCGTAATACTTATGCTATCTTGAGAGAAGCCTCTAGTGAAACCTATGGCCCCCGGGTCTATCTCTTATCATATTTGCTTTCAATCTATTTTTATTTGCATCTTTACTTTTTGCATCTATCTTATAAACTACCAAAAATATATTTATCTTATCTTACTATCTTTATTAGATCTCACTTTCGCAAGTGGCCGTGAAGGGATTGACAACCCCTTTATTGCGTTGGTTGCGAGTTCTCAGTTTGTTTGTGTAGGTGTGTGGGAATTTTGAGGAGCCTCCTACTGGATTGATACCTTGGTTCTCAAAACTGAGGGAGATACTTACGCTACACTTTGCTGCATCACCCTCTCATCTTCGAGGAAAACCAACGCAAGCTCAAGACGTAGCAGCGTCTTCCAAGTCTTCCCAGCTGCCGATGGAGTTCTTAGGGACGCTGTTCAGCTAGTGCCGCGCTGGCCCCTTTAGTATTAGTGGGAGGTATTTGATGGCTTGGATGTCATCACAGCGGGACAAGTGGATATGGAGGAGGAAATCTTCGATCCATACTGCGAGGTCTATTGTTCCATCATATGATTCGATATTCATGTGTTTAAACCCATCCGAGAATTCGTGTTCTATTACTTCATCAGTGAAGCAAAGGGGGTGTGCAGCGCCTCTATGTCGGGCCACGTGGCGACATACCTCGGATGGAGTTTGTCTGCGGTGCTCGGCCCGGGCATGATTGTGTTTGTCGCGTTCGACTAGATGGTCGTCGTTGCGTGTCCGGGCACGTCCCCGTGATTTGTGGATCGATCTGGCCTGACTTGCTCTGTTGCCTAGGTCCTGCCGCAGGTCATGTGTATATCCCCGAGCTGTTATGTCTCTGTTTTTATGGTGAGGTAGTGCGGGCTGGTGTTCAGCTTGAGATGCCGCTTTGTCCCGGCCAGGTGGTGGCCGGTCAGCCGCATTATGCGCTGGTAGGACGGGCTCCAGCGCCTCGTCATCGAATTGGGGTAACAATTTGCGCTTTGGGTAACTTTTGGTTGGACGCTCGAGGCCGTATTCTTTGGCTGTTAGGACATTAGTCCATCTATCATTGAGTAGATCTTGGTCAGCTTGAAGCTGCTGCTGCTTCTTTTTGAGGCTCCTTGCAGTGGCTATTAGCCGACGCTTAAAGCGCTCCTGATCGATAGGCTCCTCATGCACGATAAAGTCTTTATCGCTGGGGCTCACCTCGTCCTCGGGGAGCGGAAGGTAGTTACTGTCCTCCGAGTCTTCATTCATGGCCTGTTCATCAGGGCTAACTCGCCCATCTTCCGATTCGTCTTGCGGAGGTTGGCTCAACGGGGTCTTCATTGTCTTCGGCATCGTCCGGAGTATTATTTTCTCCTGTGTCGGTATTTTTTCTTTTTCCATGGCGTGGTTTAGAGCGGCGCCGCTGACGTCGGTGCTTTGGCTGTGTCTCAGGAGGTTTATCTTCGACTGGATCCTTCTCATTGTCGCCGTTGTTCTCTTTGGGTGTATCTACCATGTATACGTCATACGAGGAGGTGGCTGTCCAGCGCCCTGTAAGCTGTGGTTTTTGTGCCTGCTCCTCTCTGGCATCGTCGTCCATACCGTCGATGTCTTCGAAATCGTAATCGAGCATGTCGGTTAAGTCTTCGACAGTGGCTATGAAGTGGGTGGTGGGTGGGAAGCGAAATTCTCCATCATCAGCTTCCAATTCAAGCTGGATATAGTCCGGCTGAGAGTCCCCTGACAAGGAGAGGGCTTTTAATGAGTTTAGCACATCGCCGAAAGGTGAGTGCCGGAAGATGTCTGCGGAGCTGAACTCGACGATCCATGCCTGATCAGGTTTGATGGGCGTGGATGCACGCGGTTCGGAACCTATGGCCGGAGACAAATCCGAGGTTTCGTTGACACAGGCCCCGCTCGAGGTTAGATATGTTTGCGGCTCTAACGCCGCTGAGCCTGCGGCTTCCACGACGGGGTTGAGCTTCCCGTCCTCAGACGGCGCAATCTGCTGCAGATCTAGGGCCAGTGCAGTTACACACGCTATCTCCTAGGCATGGTTCAATGACAGATTTAGGTCATGTACATCGTGGTGGCAGGGAGCGGCTATCGTGGGCTCAAATCCGGCGAAGATTTAGTCTCCGCGGATATCGGCAACATAATTCAATCTTCCAAACCTGACCTGATGGCCAGGGGCGTAGCTGTCGATCTGCTCTAGATGGCCAAGCGAGTTGGCCCGTAGTGCGAAGCCGCTGAATACGAAGATCTGTCCGGGGAGAAAAACCTCCTCCTGGACTGCATTGTTGTAGATGATTGATGGAGCCATCAAACCTTTTGGTGACGACGCAGCGGACCTCTCAATGAAAGCACCAATGTCGGTGTCAAAACCGGCGGACCTCGGGTAGGGGGTCCCGAACTGTGCGTCTAAGGTCGATGGTAACAGGAGGCGGGGGACATGATGTTTACCCAGGTTTGGGCCCTCTCTATGGAGGTAATACCCTACTTCCTGCTTGATTGATCTTGATGAATATGAGTATTACAAGAGTTGATCTACCACGAGATCGTAATGGCTAAAACCCTAGAAGTCTAGCCTATATGATTATGATTATTGCCTCTACGGACTAAACCCTTCGGTTTATATAGACACCGGAGGGGACTAGGGTTGTACAAAGTCGGTTACAGAGAAAGGAATCTTCATATCCGGGCGCCAAGCTTGCCTTCCACGCCAAGGAGAGTCCTATCCGGACACGGGTGAGAGTCTTCTGTCTTGTATCTTCATAGCCCATCAGTCCGGTCCATGTCAATAGTCCTGATGCCCGAGGACCCCTTAATCCAGGACTCCCTCAGGAACCGCCTATGATATATCTAGCATGGAAAGTATTGGGAACTACTGGATTGTTTTCGTTAACAGGAAAAGCATGCCACCCAAAATATTTTATATCTCTTTTCAGCTTACAGCTCTAGCACCTTTACATATCCCTACTTCCCTTTGTGAAGGGCCTTTCTATTTACTTTATGCAATTTTTATTTTTATTTTAGCCTCCATATCCTCTTATAAAGCACCCACTAAGGGGCACTATGATCATACTTGAGCATTGGGTATAGCTAATATGCGAGTGTGTTTCATGAATGGATCAATGATTGAGCATAATGGGCTAGGGATAACTTGCTTTAGTGTTGATATTTTGAAAGATATGGTTGCTTGTTGACATGCTTGAGTATTGAAATCTCCATGTCAAAACTAGACTATTGCTTTGAACCATACAAAAGTCCATATGTCCATGCTACAAAGGAAAAGAATATGTGATGAACATGTTAGGCAGCATTCCACATTAAAAATTCGGTTTTTATCATTTACCTACTCGAGGATGAGAAGGAATTAAGCTTGGGGTTGCTGATACGTCTCCAATGTATCTATAATTTTTGATTGGTCCATGCTGTTATATGATCATTCTTGGATGTTTTAAAATCATTTTATAGGAACTTTATATCATTTTTGGGACTAACCTATTGAATAGTGCCCACTGCTAGTTGTTCTTTTTTGCTTGTTTTTTACTTCGCAGACAATCAATACCAAATGGAGTCCAAATGCAGCAAAACTTTTTGAAGATTTTTTCTGGACCAGAAGACACCTTTTGGGCCAAAGAAGTACTAGAGGGGGGCTCTGAGGGCAGCACAACCCACCAGGGCATGCATGGGGGCCCAGGCGCACCCAAGTGGGTTGTTCCCACCTCGGCCGCCTCCCGCACCGCCTCTTTTCTCTATAAATACCCCAAAAATCCAAAAACCCTAGGGGAGTCGACGAAACACAATTCCAGCCGCCGCAAGTTCCAGAACCACCAGATCCAATCTAGACACCATCACGGAGGGGTTCATCATTCTCATTGGTGCCTCTCCGATGGTGCGTGAGTAGTTCCTTGTAGACCTACGGGTCCGTAGTTAGTGTTGGGAATCGTTGCATGGAAAACAAAAAACTATACGCACACGCAATGATCTACCCATGGAGATGCATAGCAACGTAGGGAAGAGTATGTCTACATACCCTCGTAGACTGTAAGCGGAAGCATTTCACAACGTGGTTGATGTAGTCGAACTTTCTTCACACTCCAACCGATCTAGTACCTAACGCATGGCACCTCTGCGTTCTGCACATGTTCAGCTCGGGGATGTCCTACACCTCCTTGATCCAGCAAGACGGCGAGGTAGTAGATGAGTTTCGATAGCACAACGGTGTGGTGACGGTGATGGTGAGGTGATCTCCGCAAGGCTTCGCCTAAGCACTACGAAAATATGACCGAGGGAGTAAACGGTGGACGGGGGTGCCGCACACGGCTAAGACAATGTTGTTTCCTTGTGTGCCGCCCCCTCCCCACATATATATATATAGGTGGGAGGGGGGAGGAGGCAGCCTAGGGCAGCCAGGGCGCTCCCCAAGGGGCTGGCCACTGGCCCTAGGGCTCCTGCCCTCCTACGCCCCCTACCTTATATGAAGAAGGGGGAGGAAAGAGGGGGGAGAGGGAAGGAAGGGGGAGTCCTACTCCACACTTTCCTTTCCCTCCCCTCTTTCCTTCTCCTCCTCATAGGGTCGACCTCTATAGGGGCGCACCAACCCCTTGTGGGCTGGTGTGTTCCCTCTCTTGACCCATAAGGCCCATATCTTTGCCGGGGTGCCCGAAACTCCTTTCCATTGACCCGATAATTAAGTACCTAGTACCATCCGAAACACTTCCAGTGTCCGAATACCATCGTCATATATATCAACCTTCACCTCTCGACCATTTCGAGACTCCTCGTCATGTTTGTGATCTCATCTAGGACTCCGAACAATATTCGGTCACCAAATCACATAACTCATATAATACTATATCATCAACGAACGTTAAGCGTGCGGACCCTGCGGGTTTGAGAACTATGTAGACATGACAGAGACACCTCTCCGGTCAATAACCAATAGTGGAACCTGGATTCCCATATTGGTTGTCACATCCCTAGCCTTGCTATGCACTTGGACTAGCTTGGTTGTTGCATCATGTCTAATTTATTTCAAAGTTGAATTGGGGATTGCTCAAACCCTAGCACCAGATCAAATCAACTAGGTTCAAACAAAAATATTCTCAATGAACCCAAAAAGCCCTTCTGAAAAGTTCATCATTTTTGGATTAGTCTAGAACCTCTCCCAAAAAATGGTGCACATTTTTCTAGGCCATTCTGGATTTTTGAATTAAAACATATGTTATTTGAATTTGGGCATTTAATTGCTAAATAATATTTTAAATGTTCAAATAATCACAAACTGAAATGTTTGTTGTTGGAAATATTCCAAACAGTGACATTGAACAGTTTCATGATTTTTGGAAATGCCCTGGCATTTTTATTAAAGCCAAACACAATTATAGAAAATAGAAAACAAAAACAATTTAGAAAAGAGAGAGCTTACAGGCCACTTACGGCCACCTACCTGTGCAGCCCACCAAAGCCGGCCCAGCCCGCCACCGCAGCCTCCTCTGTCGTCTTCCTCCTCACGCCAGTAGGAAGGGCGCCTGGTTGCCCCGCGTGCGCCAGCTCCTCCTTCCACCGCGACGCCCCGGCTCTTCTGGATGCGCCACGGAGACGCCCCGCACCTCTCTCACTCTCTCTCGTTCCTTCCCCTTCTCTCCCTCGCTCTCTCTCACCGCGCCCGAGCACTGCCCTCGCCGCCGCACACCGTTGCCGCGCCCACCGCCACTGCCTTGCCCCTCCGATGAGCCCATTAGCTCCGCGCTGCCGTCCCCGACCTCTATGACGACTCACGCAAGCCAGGATGCCCTGTAGAGCTGCCCTCGACGTCGTCCTCCTCGTCGGTGCCACGGATCGCCGCCGTCGAATTCGTCGCCGTTCGGCCTTCCCCGAGCTCGCCGTCCACCTCTACGGGATCCACGTGAGCTCACCGTCTGTTTCCCCCTCTCCGTTCCTTTTCTTGCGCGCTGTAGCCTGCTACCTGTCGAACCCGCGAGCACCTCGCCGCCGTCCATGGCGCCATCGTGACCAGAACCCGAGCCAGCCGCTCCCGCGCATGTCACCGTGCTCCTGGTGATGCCAGGAGGCCGTAGAGGCCCTCCGCAACCCCTGCCATGCCCTGCAGCCACATCCCGCCCGGAGCCGTGTTTCGGCCGCCGCCCCGAGCTCCGCTTTGGCGAGCTCCGGCCACCCCGCGTCCTCCCGTCGCCTCCCCTGGATGCGCGAGAGCCCGGGCTACGCCCCGGTGCCCTTAGCGGCCGCCCCCGTGGCCTGTAACACGGAGACCGCCGTGTCCCGTGGTCGCCGGCGACGACCTCGCTGGCCTGGCAGTTGGACCCCACGGGCCAGGAGTTAGTTAGCACTAACACCTCCCACCTATGACACTGACAGTGGGCCCCGGAGCCCTAATCTTTTAGTTAGATTAGCAATAACCCCGGTTAATTAGCTGTGTCACTAATGTGTGGACCCCACACGTCAGGTTTGACCTGGACCGGCCTGTTGACCTGCTGACGTCACAGTGAAGTTGTGCTGATGTCATAAATCATTTTCTGGATTTATTCTTTTTAGGAAATTCTAGAAAATAGTATAAACTTCTAAAAATCATAGAAATTCAACCGTAGCTCCAAATGAAATAAGTTATATATGAAAAATGATCAGAAAAATCCAATCTATCCATCTGCACTGGTTTCATGAACGATAAAGCAACTTAAACCTGCTGTTTATATCAAAACATGATAATGCACTATTTAAATTCATAATTTGAGTTTGGGATTGAACCTTTGGTTCAAAATGACCCAAATCCATCTGGTTGTAGTTGCACTAGGCCAACACACTCATATTGCCATGTCATGAGCATGCATCATATTGTACATTGCATTTATTGTGTTTCTTTCTCAGTTGCCGGTAATTGCCCCCTCTCGATAGACGCGTTTCGACGATGTGATCAATGACACCAATGAAGAACTATGCTATCTTCAGAAGTGCCAGGCAAGCAAAACCCCCTTGTTCATTCCGATACAATCCCACTCTCTCGCTCCTGCTCTCTTTTACTGCATTAGGACAGCAACGATACAACTGTTACTTGCAGCGGTTGTTGAACCCCTTACCTCTGCATGACCTGTCATTGCCACAGTAAATAGATGAAACCCACTAGCATGAGTAGGAGTTGTTTGAGCCCTATTGTGCCTACTCATTCATGCTTGTTGTCATGCCTGCTATTGCTTAGAGTTGAGTCAGTCCGATTCGCCGGGAATGAATCGGAGGTGTGTAAACATGTCCTCTTGTTGAGAGCTAAGTGTGTGAACACGATTTGGTAAAAGGTAGCGGTGAGAGGCCATGTAGGAGTACATGGTGGGTTGTCTCATTGCAGCCGTCCTCGAGGAACTGAGTTACGTGTTTGTGATCCATGAACAGCTACTACCACACATTGGGTTCCGTAACTCGGCCCTCTCGACTTATTAATCAACATGATCTCTGTCCGGGAGTTGCAACTAGTTTCGGTGTTTGTAGGTAGTGTTAGTAGTCTACCAAGTGGCACCCGTGCATGTGGGCTTGGGACAGACTAGGCATAGTGGCCCGGTGTACCAAGTGGCACCGGATGGTGGGCTTAGGAACCCCTGCACACATCGTTTGGGGCCGTGGCGACACCCGGCGGATCTCCTTGCGGATGGAACCCGAATAGGCGATAAACCTGGATGAGAGACTTGTGTGGTTAGTTAGGTCGTGGCGACTCCTCGCCGAGCTTCGCTTGAAGGTTGCCGAGATACATGAGGTGTACATGGCGGTAAGTGGCGAGGCGTGTGTGAAGAAGTACACCCTGCAGGGTTAATATGATCTATTGAATAGCCGTGTCGCGGTAAAGGACTTCTGGGTTGCCTGTACAGTTCATAGACAAGTGAAAGTGGATACTCTAAAATACACAAGATAAGCGTGAGTGCTATGGATGGCGTTCTCATAGGGAGACGGGAGCAGATCCATAGTGGTGTATTGATATGGTCAATATGTGGACTCGTGTGCGCCACCTCAAAAGAGTTACTTGCAGTCGTAGTTCAGGATAGCCACCGAGTCAAAGCTGGCTTGCTACAGTCAAACTCCGCCACCCCCCTTTGTTGATAATGATGCATATGTAGTTAGTTCTGATGTAAGTCTTGTTGGGTACATTTGTACTCACGTTTGCCTATTTTATGTTTTTGTAGAGAGACTTTAGTCTCACTAGTAGTTCCACCTGGACTTCGACATTTAGCTTGTTACCTCAGCTACGATCTTGTGCCCTTGGCAGGATCTGGTAGATAGTCAGGCTTTTCAGCCTTTTTCATTTATAGATGTCTATACTCAGACATGTTAAGCTTCCGCTTGTGCTTTGACTTGTATGCTCTTAATGCTGGGTCGAGAGACCCATGTTTGTAATATCTCGCTCCTTGGAGCCTATTGAATTAAATACTTCAGTTGTAGAGTCATGTTGTGATGCCATGTTGTATTTGCACATATCGAGCATATTGTGTGTATGTTATTGAAATGCTTGGTATGTGTGGGATCTGACTATCTAGTTGTTTATCCTTAGTAGCCTCTCTTACCGGGAAATGTCTCCTAGTTCTTCCTTTGAGCCATGGTAGCTTGCTCTTTGCTCAAACACTTAGGCTGGCGGCATGTGTCCTTCTTCGTTCTGTGTGTCGTCCCTTCGGGAAATGTCGCGATGAATACCGAGTCCTATTAGCCGCTACTGCCAGTTCACGAGTCTGATAGCAGTGCTACAGCACAGATTCACTCGCGTGATGACCGACACGTTCGATCTTTGGGTCATGGATGCTGTCCCGTAAGTTTGTGCCACTTTGGGTTTACGACTAGCCATGTCAGCCCGGACTCCTTATCATATGGATGCTAGCGACACTATCATATACGTGTGCCAAAAGGCGCAAATGGACCCGGGCAAAGGTAAGGCGACACCCGTGGGGATACTGTGCGTGAGGCCGCAAAGTGATATGAGGTGTTACATGCTAGATCGATGTGGCATTGAGTCGGGGTCCTGACATTGGTTCCTACATATTCTACGAAGATCTTTATCGGTCGGACTGTTATGACAACATACGTAATTCCCTTTGTCTGTTGGTATGGTACTTGCCCGAGATTCGATCGCTGGTATCTCTATACCTAGTTCAATCTCGTTACCGGCAAGTCTCTTTACTCTTTTCATAATACATCATCTCGTAACTAACTCCTTAGTCATTTTCTTGCAAGCTTTATGATGTGTATTACCAAGAGGGCCCAGAGATACCTCTCAGAAACTCGGAGTGGCAAATCCTAATCTCGATCTATGCCAGCTCAACAAACACCTTCGGAGATACCTATTGAGCATCTTTATGATCACCCAGTTACGTTGTGACGTTTGATTGCACACAAGGCATTCCTCCGGTATCCGGGAGTTGCATATTCTCATACTTGAAGGAATATGTATTTGACATGAAGAAAGCAATAACAATAAAACTGAATGGTCATTATGCTAAGCTAACGGATGAGTCTTGTCCATCACATCATTCTCCTAATGATGTGACCCCGTTATCAAATGACAACACATTTCCATGGTTAGGAAACCTTAACCATCTTTGATCAACGAGCTAGTCTAGTAGAGGCTTACTAGGGACACGGTGTTTGTTTATGTGTTCACACATGTATTTAGGTTTCCAATCAATACAATTCTATCATGAATAAGGAAATATAAATTAACAACTTTATTATTGCCTCCAGGGCATATTTCCTTCAGTTAGTAGCTAGGTGGCTTCCTCTCTCTCTCTTTTGATTCTCAATACAATGGTCTCTTGGAGATCTATTTAAGTAACTCTTTTTGCGGTGTGTTTGTTGGGATCCGACGAACTTTGAGTTTATGATCAGATCTATTTTATCCATGAAAGTTATTTGAGTCTTCTTTTGATCTCTTATATGCATGATTACTTATAGCCTCGTATTTATTCTTGGACTCTTTGGTTTAGTTAGGCCAACTAGATCGATTTTTCTTGCCATGGGAAGAGGTGCTTTGTGATGGGTTCGATCTTACGGTGCTCAATCCCGATGACAGAAGGGGACACGACACGTATGTATCATTGCTATTAAGGATAACAAGATGGGGTCTGTTCATACATGAATAGATCTTGTCTACATCATGTCATCATTCTTATTGCATTACTCCATTTTTCCATGAACTTAATACACTAGATGCATGTTGGATAGCGGTCGATGTGAGGAGTAATAGTAGTAGATGCAGGCAGGAGTCGCTTCACTAATCTTGGACGTGTTGCCTATATAATGATCATTGCCTGGATATCATCATAATTATTTGAAGTTCTTTCAATTGCCCAACAGTAATTTGTTTACCCACTGTATGCTATTTTCTCGAGAGAAGCCACTAGTGAAATCTACGGGCCCCGGGTCTATTTTCTCACCATATATTTTTAGATCTATATTTCTATTTGCCTATTTTATTTTAAAATCTATATTATCAAAAACCCAAAAATATCTCGCTGAGTTTTATTTGCCGTTATTTGCATCTATCAATCTACCATAATTTCTATCCTGTCAACTAGCTATTTCTGGCACCGTTACCCAAAAGGGATTGACAACCCCTTTTACATGTCGGGTTGCAAGTATTTGTTCTTTGTGTGCAGGTACCGTTTACATAGTGTTGCTTGGTTCTCCTACTGGTTCGATAACCTTGGTTTCATAACTGAGGGAAATACCTACCGAAGCTGGGTTGCATCATCACTTCCTCTTTGGGGAAATACCGACGTAGTTCAAGTGACATCGTTCCTCTGTAAATTTCTTTTTAAAACAATGTATCTATAATAGTTGCTTCGGCAGTTTGGATTGTACGGCTAGACGTCACGAGTTCATCAGAATATAAAGACCATTCTTTACGGTCCCATTGCAGTCATTTATGTTGCATAGCCCTTTCTGTTGTTCAATGCCGAAACAAACTAGTAAGATACATATTTTCTTTGGTTGTGATTGGCTAATAGACCGGGGGCTCGACTATTAAACTCGCTGATACGTCTCCAACGTATCTATTATTTATGAAGCATTCATGCTATTTTATTATCTATTTTGAATGATTACGGGCTTTATTATACACTTTTATATTACTTTTGGGACTAACCTATTAACCGGAGGCCCAGTCCATATTGCTATTCTATTACCTGTTTCAGTATTTCAAAGAAAAGGAATATCAAATGGAGTCCAAACGGAATGAAACCTTCGGCAGCGTGATTTTTGGAACGAACGTGACCCAGGAAACTTGGAGTGCAAGCCAGGGGAGCATCGAGGAAGCCACGAGATAGGGGGGGCGCCCACCCCCTGGGCGCGCCCTCCCCTCTCGTCGGCCCCTCAAGGCTCCCCCGACCGACTTCTTTCGCCTATATAAGTCCACATACCCTAAAACCATCGAATATCAAGATAGATCGGGAGTTCCGCCTCCGCAAGCCTCTGTAGCCACCAAAAACCTATGGGGAGTCTGTTCCGGCACCCTGGTGGAGGGGGAACCCATCACCGGTGGCCATCTTCATCATCTCGGCGCTATCCATGACGACGAGGGAGTAGTTCACCCTCGGGGCTGAAGGTATGTACCAGTAGCTATGTGTTTGATCTCTCTCTCTCTCTCTCTCGTGTTCTCTCTATGGCACGATCATGATGTATCGCGAGCTTTGCTATTATAGTTGGATCTTATGATGTTTCTCCCCCTCTGCTCTCTTGTGATGAATTGAGTTTTCCTCTTGAAGTTATCTTATCGGATTGAGTCTTTAGGGATTTGAGAACACTTGATGTATGTCTTGCCGTGTTTATCTGTGGTGACAATGGGATATTCACGTGATCCACTTGATGTATGTTTTGGTGATCAACTTGCGGGTTCCGCCCATGAACCTATGCATAGGGGTTGGCACACGTTTTCGTCTTGACTCTCCAGTAGAAACTTTGGGGCACTCTTTGAAGTACTTTGTGTTGGTTGAATAGATGAATCTGAGATTGTGTGATGCATATCGTATAATCATGCCCACGGATAATTGAGGTGACAATGGAGTATCTAGGTGACATTAGGGTTTTGGTTGATTTGTGTTTTAAGGTGTTATTCTAGTACGACCTCTTGAATAGATTGATCCGAAAGAATAACTTTGAGGTGGTTTCATACCCTACCATAATCTCTTCGTTTGTTCTCCGCTATGACTCTTTGTTGCATGTTGAGGGATTGTTATATAATCTATCTATGTTATTATTGTTGAGAGAACTTGCACTAGTGAAAGTATGAACCCTATGCCTTGTTTCCTACCATTGCAATACCGTTTGTGATCACTTTTATCATTAGTTACCTTGCTGTTTTTATATTTTCAGATTACAATTACCTATATCTACCATCCATATTGCACTTGTATCACCATCTCTTCGCCGAACTAGTGCACCTATACAATTTACCATTGTATTGGGTGTGTTGGGGACACAAGAGACTCTTTGTTATTTGGTTGCAGGGTTGCTTGAGAGAGACCATCTTCATCCTACGCCTCCTACGGATTGATACACCTTAGGTCATCCACTTGAGGGAAATTTGCTATTGTCCTACAAACCTGTGCACTTGCAGGCCCAACAACATCTATAAGAAGAAGGTTGTGTAGTAGACATCACTCGAACCAAGCATGATTCTGGCATTATTTTCTATCTCTTGTTCTCGCATATCAGAAATTGCATTATATGAATTGGTTCCGAATTATGTCTTGGGTCAATAGTTGGGTTGCTTGGCTCCTGTGTTTACCCTCTTACGTTCAGCATGTTTGACTAGTAGGGTAAAGGGAGAACCACTGCAATTGTACATCCTGCTTGCCTAGTTAAGTACCTCAGTGGACAAAGCCGAAAACTGACTGTCATAATAAGCGAGAACTGGTCAGCGATCCAAAGACAAGTGTTAAACGAAAAATTGATGGAGGTTGTGCCGTGTTATACGAAGGGTTTGTCTTTGCACAAACCAAGTGATAGTGGTCTCTACCCCGGCTCATCCGAATATCACAAAAGACTGGGGGCTAGTCACTAGCCTCCGCTGTTAAGCTCCTATGGCTAAGTGAAAGAACTAAAGTCTCATCCAACTCATCACCATCCAACAAGCCTACAAAGGTATTACTCACTCCCGGTGGTGAGCATTATGAAACCGGTGATGGAGGATGGTTGATGATGATGGTGGCGATGAATCCCCCTCTTTGGCACCCAAAACATACTTCGGATCTGCCCTTCCGATGAAAACAGGAGGTGCAGCGGCTCCATATCTTAAAACACGATGAAACTTCCTCCCTTATTTTTCTCTCGGGAAATAGGAATTAACAGTGCTGAGATTAGGGTCAGCAGAGCCATGTGGGCCCCCACAAGCCACCAGGGCGTGCCCTAGGGGGTTGGGCATGCCCTGGTGCCCCCTCTAGTAGGTCTTTGCTCCATTATATTTTTATTCCATAAAAAATCTCCAAAGAGTTTTATCCAATTCCAAGAACTTTTAATTCTACACAAAAACAACACCATGGTAGTTCTACTGAAAACAGCGTCAGTCCGGGTTAATTTCATTGAGATCATGCAAATTAGAGTCCAAAACAAGAGCAGAAGTGTTTGGAAATGTAGATACAACGGAGACGTATCAACTCCCCCAAGCTTAACTCATTGCTTGTCCTCAAGCAATTCAGTTGAAAAACTGAAAGTGATAAAGAAAAAATTTATGAACTCTTTTTAGGAACTCTTTTATTCGTGTATATATATATATATATATATGCTTAAATAATACCCAAGTTTTCAGCAAAGATCAACTAACCATGCAAATGACAACTCTTCGAAATTATATTCACTCGTATCAATGGCGTAATCAACTAGCGAGCAATAATAAAATATCCCAAATGCCAACACTTTATCAAAACAATCAAATATAATATGACAACATGGTATCTCGCTAGCCCTTTCTGAGACTGCAAAACATAAATGCAGAGCTCCGTCAAAGTTCAAGCAATGACTAAACATTGTAATCACTACTGCATGACCTTTGACGAAACTGTGTGCGATGCATTAATCACAAACAGTGATGTAGAAAAACCGTCAAAAATGGTGCAAAACATTTGCGATGAAGGATACATCAAACACAGTTCAGATTTTAGTTATGTGTGCGATATGAGGCATACAGTTGATTCATATGAACTGTTTGCGATGAGACACAACAACAAAAACAGACAACCATATCAAGGTGTCTGCGATATACGACATACAGTTGGCTCTAATGAACTGTTTGCTATTAGGGAATGCAACAGAAACGGTTAGCCAGATCAAGGTGTGTGTGATATATGGCATACCATTCACTCGGATGAACGGTTTTCTGTTAGGGAACACAACGGAAATGGTTAAACTTAACAAGATGTGTGTGATATGCGGCATACAGTTCACATAGATGAACTATTTGCGATGAGCCAAAAGAACACAAACGATTCGTGTAAATAAGATGTGTGTGATACGCACCGAATAGCCCACTCGGATGAACTGTTTGCGATGAGAAATTATAACACAGACGGTTACTACAGCTAATTCGTGTGTGATTTTGTATTTACAAAAAACTTTGAAAAGTGCAAGTAGTTGCTTGTGGTGGCTAGGTGTATCACACACGATGCGTCTGCAAGTACTCGTGTGCGATGATTAGTAAGTTACACATACGTTTCCTTATGTTAACATGCGTGTGATAGATAACAGGTGACACTGCATACGGTATTCGGGTTGTGTGCTCCACTTAGTCCTAACGCGCTCCAGCGAATGCTTCTTGCACTCCACATAGGTGAATTGTAAAATCCCCACCTCTTCCCTCATTGGTTTCCCGCCACCAGCTAATGGATTGTTGCATATAACCCAGGCGGCAACGCACCATCGCGACCCTGTGCGCTGATCTAGTCCTCACCCATCTACCATTAGTTATTCCAAGCATGCGAGGCAATGACCAAAGCATCGATGTCGACCCCTACCCGTGTTACATCTTCGGCGAGGAGAACGAGCCGGAGCAGGTCAGGGAGCAAGAGCTTCATCGGCAGGTGCAAGCACCATGGCCCATCGGCATCGATATCGGCGTGACAGTCCTTGGGCGCACAATCGACATATTGCAGAGAAGTGTGATGAGCAGTTTGCCATCCACCATGCAAAAGATCCAGAGCTACTCAACGGCATGATCGACGACCCACCTGAAGAGCCACCGTCACCAGTGCTCATCGAGGGCCTGATGCCCCACATGAAATGCGCAGAGGACCTCTGCGATTCAGTTAAGAGACAGCCATCCCGCGGCTTCATCATTGTCGGCGACAGCCGTGTCAACCTCGATCCCGAGGATGTGGTGGCCAGGCTCGAGCGCATCCTTGGCGGATTTGATGTCCCCGACAAAGTAGAACATTGCCAACGTGGTATCTTGAGGATGCAGGTGATGGACGAAATTTGCTACCAGGCCAGAGCCATGGAAATGGAGCGGTTCCACGGAGATGTCATGCACGCGATTTCACGCTGTTAAGATCTTCTAGAAGAGGCCCAGCAGCCCCAACAGCCTCCCAGTGCCAGCAGCTCCGTAGGCAGAGGCGGGTCGAGACACTTGGAATGAACGGCCACAAGGTTGCTATGCTGATCATGGAGTCCGAGAAGACCGTCGTTGGAAGGCCGCGAGCTCAGCCTTTTAGCCTATATTTATTATAATTGTATGCATATGTAGGTCGTGAGTGTTTTGGGCATTGCTGCATGTGGCATTTTTAAATTATCCTAAATATGTAAGACAATTGTTCTGTTGCCATTGTAAATTTTCCTCAACGATGAGCAGGAACGCCAGAGCGGAGCGCGCCGCGTCCGCCTCAATGGCGAACAAAACGCGCTAACGGATGCGAGCAGAGCACACCGAGGCCGGCTCAACGACGAGTAGAGCATGCCTTGGCCGCCTCAACGGCGAGCAACCACACATGCATATTGCAATTCTGGTCAACCTTCTGGCACCCCATGGGAGGCATGATGGCGCATGCATCAGACACAATGGTGATATCTTGACAGTGTGTGATAGTGGGCAGACACGTACATGTACATCCGAGAATGCGGGCCCACGTATGCCATCCAGGGACCGTTTCGGGCTTCTGATGTGTGGCATATGGTTGATCCATAAGAACTGTTTGCGATGAGCCAGAACAACAGAATCGGGCTTCAAGCCCAGAATCATCAATAAATTTTGACTTTGTTTCGCGCCACATTCCAGATTACAATGCAATAAGTAATTGCAAATCTATTCACATCGATCAAACCTAAATGTGTTCACACTTAGCACCGGGCTATAAAAACTACCCACTTGAAAATTACTTCGCAGTTCCTCTCCTCTTCACCCACAAAATAGGTCTTTCATGTCAAGTCATTCCGCCATGACCGGTAGGAGGAGTTTCGGGTGGACATATAACCAGGGAGCAAAGACCAAGCCTGCAGAAGCACTAGAGAGGTGATGCAGAGCATCCCTCGACTATCCAAACTGACACCCCATCACCACCGCAAGCACTGAAAGGACCAATGACAAGAGCACGTGCACACAACATCGAGAACGGGGTCACTTCTTTCCTCTCCGAGTTTCGTTCGGTTTCACATGAGAATGGGATTCTACCTCAAAGAGATACACTATGTGTTCTTAGTTACATCGGAGATCATCATAAGGAAGCGAGGATGAAGGCCCAAGCACCCGCGGAACAAGAAAAGGAAGAAGAGGTCGAGAATAACGAGGGACAGAAGCCCCAGGACACCCCTGGTGCCCGGACGGCAGGACCCCGGGTGCCTGGACTCGACGACGCGGGGAGGGGCAAACCCCCTGGACACCCCGGGTGCCCAGCCTCGGCCTGGGCCTCGCCCCCGCAACCCCCCGGGTTCCTGGCCTCTTGGGCCCGGGTGCCTGGCTGTCCACCTGGGACACTCCAGCCCCGACCGAGTGCCCGGGCCACCCCTAGCGCCAGCCCAGCACCACCCCAGGTGCCCGACCTCTCTCCCAGCGCCGGCCCTGACTGCCCCGGGTGCCTGGTCCCTCTGACCCCGGGTGCCCGGCCTGCCCCGTCTTGTTTGTGTGTTAAGGTCTTTTTGATCTTTTGTAACCTTACCTCCCCCAACTTCGTCCCTAGACTTACAAATACTCTTTCCCTAGCTCATTTGTAGGTTAGCAAAGTATTTATAACACAAAAGAGGGCTTTGCTCATCTTCCTCCTCCAGGAGATCTAGACCTCCTCTTGGAGAAGCTCCTCTTGGAGATCAAGCCCTCCTCATGGAGAAGATGCTCTTGGATGCAAGACCTCACCTAGTGGGAAGAACCTTATCCTAGTGCTATTTTCCTTGAATTGATCTTGTAATCTTGTGGATCTCATGTATGCTACTCTAGTGGATGTGATATTTGGGTTTGTTTGAGTGATTTGTGCCTTGTGTTCTTGAGTGTTCTTCCTCTTTTCCCCCTCCAAGTGTAAAAAGATCCCCTCTAGGGTTTTACCATACAACATCTTGGTATCATGAGCAAGGTTGATTAACATCTTGGAGTCCCATCCCCCCATTTGCTAGCTTGATTTTGTTGTTTTTCGTCCAAATTCAAAAATCCCCACAAAAATAGCCCCAATATTTTTTCTTGCAATTTGTTGGATCTTGTGAGATTTGGTTGTTTTGGTCCATGGATTTGATGTTTGGCAAGTGGATCTAGCCCCTCCCCAACAATCACCACCCTTCCGTCCATGAAAACCTCCGAATTTTGCATTTCCCCCTAATTATCCCGCCCAAATCGGAGACCACCGGGTGCCCGCACCTCGAACCACCGGGCACCCGCACCACCGGGCTGTTTTCCCCGGACCACCCCGGGCACCCGCACCCCCACCCCCAGGTGCCCGCACCCCCCCAAATCAGCCTGCTACCAACACCGTTTTGGCCATAATTTCCACTCCCAAGTCCATTTTTCGGGTTCTTTAGCTCGTTTGGAAGCTCTTGACAGCCGCCATCCACATATATAATTACCACCACCATTAGCCTACACCCATAAATTCATCATCATAGCACCCACCTTCCGCATTTAACCGATTTTGAGTTGCGGTTTTTGTTTCCTAAGGTGTTTCGGCTACTTAGGAACGTCTGACATCGACATCACCGCCATCATCGTCGCCTCGGAGTCATCTTCGCCAACGATCATCACCGTTGCCACTGCTAACCGTAAGAAAAGATGGTAACCTCGATGACACTTACCTTTGCTTTTGCATTGATAGCCCGAGCCATTTTGCGTCACTTAGCCATCGAGACTAGCAAGTTGAGAATTGCCGGGCCACGCTATTGTGCACCGTAGTGATCATGATTTGTGCCATAAGTCTCTCCCGTGCATATCTTACATACTTGTCTCATATCATACTCGGCTCGAGCATCAAGCATAGAAAAAAAGAAGAAAGAAAAGCTTTTAAGCAAAAGAGGAGAAACAAAGAGCTTGCAAGCAATAGCATTGAGCCATTTTGCATAGTTATATCATCTTGGTCATCGCATACATAGCATAGTTGGGATTGAAGACAACACATTTCTCTCATAGGTTGGTGCACAAGAGTATCTTGCCCATTTGAGCAATCGAGCTAGCGTCTCTCTAGCATTCGCACAACAAGAGCATTTTCCATGGTTGCACATTTTGAGCTCATTCCTTGGTTGTGCGGATCCCATCTATCTTCCATGCGTGTGTTCCCAGTGATATCCTTGGGTTTGATCTATTTGCTTTACTTGCATTTTTGTGAACCTTCTCAACCTTATCGATATCTTGACTAACATTTTCTTGAAATTTTTGCCACCATCCTAACCGAGCTCCTCCATAAGCCTCTTACTTGTAGGTGTGAGAAACAAACCCGGTTCCAATTCTCCTATTGTGCCATTACATTGAGTGACACTTGTTACATCCTCAATCCTCGGAAAAGGTAACTTCGGTATTGTTCTCTCATTTTCCTACTCACCCCACTTGGTTATGATGAATAGGCCAAGTTCGTCAGCGAACCTGCTTTTCGAGGAGCACGGTGATGATTCCGGCTTCGTCTCCAAGAAACACTTCCTCATCACGCAACGAGCGCTTCATCAAGAAAGTGAAGCATTGGGTGAATGCTTGGAGCAACTCGAGTCTGACCTTCGTCAATCGGAAACAAGGAACCGCAACTACATCGACGCCAAGTTCACCACACAAATGGAAGAGCTCCGCAGCATGTTTGTGCGACACCCGTTTTCCTCATCCTCTTCAACAAGACGGCGCCACTCAAGCCGCCATTCAAGTCAGCAATCTTCGGACTACTCCTCTTATGATGGAAGTCCTCCACGAGCTCACTTTCCTCGACGTGATGATCCTCAATATCGCAAAGCTCAAGAAAATCCATTCCATGGCAATGGCTTACAAAACCGAGTCCGAGCATGTGAAAGGGTGCGACACCAAGCGCAAGAAGCAACGGAGCAAGAGCAAATACCTCCACAAGTGCCACCTCAAGAACCTCAAGACTGTGATGCAATTCGGCAAGCATAAGAGCGTCGTGAAGCACAAGCCCTCAAATGTGAAGCTCAAGCACTCGAAGCACAATGCACACTCAACGAGGCCACTAGAGCCGTCGAAGAGCGTAACCGCCAAGTCCACGAACAAGAAGATGCACTTCGCCAAGCACGACAAGAAGAAGCCGCTCGACTTGAAGAGCAACAAGAAAGGCGCAACCAAGCACATATTCCTCGTCCTCCTCCAAGACAAGAACGACACCAAGCGGAACAAGTGCTTCAAGACCCTCATCCACGCCAAGGGCGACATCGTGAGGAATGAGCATTTGAGGATCTTCCTCCACGGCAAGAGCGGTATCACAACCGCTTCTATGATGAAGAACTCCGCTACGGCAAGCTCAAGTTCACCATGCCCAAGTTCTCCGAAAGCAATGATCCTGAAGAATATCTCTCATGGGCCTTGAAGGTGGACAAGATTTTCCGCCTTCACAACTACGACGAGGAAAAGAAGATCTCCATGGCCTCCCTCGAGTTCCAAGACTACGTCCTCATTTGGTGGGAACAAGTGATTGAGTGATGACATACAAGAGGCAAACCACCAATCACAAACTGGGAGGAAATGAAGGAAGTCATGAGAGCCCGCTTTGTGCCTACTCACTACACCCATGATCTCTTCAAGAAGTTGCAACTCCTCAAGCAAGGCACGAAGACGGTGGAAGAATACTACCAAGAAATGGAGATTGCCATGATACGAGCCAATGTCAAGGAAGACGATGAGCAAACAATGGCACGCTTCTTGAACGGCCTCAACCACCCAATCAAGCGGATTGCTGACTTCCAACCATACTCAAACCTTCTCGAGCTAGTTCATCAAGCGACCAAGGCCGAGCGACAAGTGCAAGATGACTTCAAATACGCCAAGTACTCGTCCAAGACCTACGGCTCCTACTCTCAAGATCCTGCGACTTCGACACCTCCTACCTCAACTAGAGCATAACCAAGTATCGGCGACAAGTCAAGTTCCAAGCAAGCTGCGCCTTCCTCAACTCGCCCTCCGGCAAGCAGCTACAGATCCAAGACTCCTTCATCTTTGGCGCCTACCAATGATATCGTCAAGACAAGTTCATTCAAGTGCTTCACATATGGAGGCCTAGGACACATGTCTTTCCAATGCACCAACAAGCGAACCATGATCTTCAACGATGATGGCACATACGACTCGATGAGTGAAGAAAAAATGGAAGCCATTGAGCACGTGGCCATGCACTGGCGTGTGAACGAAGATGATCAAGTCTTTTGTGACAATGATTCAATTCCCTCTCTCGTGGTCTCCAAGGTCTTGACGCTCCAACACCACGAAGAATAAGACTGTCGGTGTCAAAACCGGCGGATCTCGGGTAGGGGGTCCTGAACTGTGCGTCTAGGCGGATGGTAACAGGAGACAAGGGACACGATGTTTTTACCCAGGTTCGGGCCCTCTTGGTGGAGGTAAAACCCTACTCCTGCTTGATTAATATTGATGATATGGGTAGTACAAGAGTAGATCTACCACGAGATCAAGGAGGCCAAACCCTAGAAGCTAGCCTATGGTATGATTGTTGTTCGTCCTACGGACTAAAACCCTCCGGTTTATATAGACACCGGAGAGGGCTAGGGTTACACAGAGTCGGTTACAATGGTAGGAGATCTACATATCCATATTGCCAAGCTTGCCTTCCATGCCAAGGAAAGTCCCATCCGGACACGGGACGGAGTCTTCAATCTTGTATCTTCATAGTCTTGGAGTCCGGCCAAAGGTGATAGTTCGGCTATCCTGACACCCCCTAGTCCAGGACTCCCTCAGTAGCCCCTGAACCAGGCTTCAATGACGACGAGTTCGGTGCGCATATTGTCTTCGGCATTGCAAGGCGGGTTCCTCCTCCGAATAATTCATAGAAGATTTTGAACACCAGGATAGTGTCCGGCTCTGCAACATAAGTTCCACATACCACCGTAGAGAATAATATTTACACAAGTTCAATCTCTCGGCGATTTCGTGGCATGACATCAC
Source organism: Aegilops speltoides (assembly GCA_021437245.1). NCBI lineage: Eukaryota > Viridiplantae > Streptophyta > Magnoliopsida > Poales > Poaceae > Aegilops > Aegilops speltoides. Next base: position 421,880,043 of record CM038146.1, read on the forward strand.
GCCACGCCAAGCCTTTATTCGAAATTTTTTATTGTTCCACCTCGGTAGCGTTTAGCTAAGCGGTTTCTTGGCACGTCTTATCAAAGCAGAGATCGTGTCCCCTTATTCCGGGATTCTCATCAATACGGGCGTGGGTAACCCAACCGCGCCTGTTGGCACGCCCCCTCTACCGAAGGCGAGTCCCAAACGGTCACGGGGAGGGCTCTTGGTATTCAACCTCTTTATAACGAGACCAAGGCCTGCTCCTTTCTTTCAATCTCAATTGAATCCGCCCCTCGCCTCGAGCTCCAACACCCAAGGCTCTAAATTCAGGCGCTTCGGACCTTCGACAATGTCCGGCTCCGACCTGCGAGGCCGGTGGATGCCTTCCTCCGTCACGGAAGAAGACGTGCTAAAGCTAAGAGATGCTAGGTATCTAACCGGCGAAATTTTGCATAGGCTGCCTGCCCAAGGGCAAGTTATTCCTACTCCCGAGCCTGGTGAGAGCGTGGTGTTCGTGTCTCACTTCCGTCGGGGCTTAGGCTTCCCGACGGACCCCTTCCTGAGGGGGCTCATGTTTTATTATGGGCTGGAATTCCACGACATGGATCCGGAGTCCATCCTCCACATCTCATTGTTCATTGTTGTATGCGAAGCCTTTCTCCGCACTACCCCTCACTTCAGATTGTGGCTCAAGACCTTCAATGTGGAGCCGAAGATGATCGAGGGGGCAGCAGAGTCTTGGAGGGGCTGTTATAAGCAAGTCCGGCGCCCCTGGCCCGAGGGCTCTTTTCAAGAGGAGCTTGGTTTGTGGTAGTAGGAGTGGTTCTACATCACCGCTCCCAGGGGCACCAGATGGGTGGCACCACCTGCCTTTCGCTCGGGCCCTCCACAACGGCTGGCGTCATGGGTCAACAAAGTGCTTGACTGGGGGCCGTCCAAGGATGTACCACTATTGCAGGGCCGTATTCGAGACCTCCAAGAGAGGGAGATCAATCTGGTTGTAGTGGCACAGGTCATGCTGATTCGGCGCCTTCTGCCCTGCAAACATTGCCCCCTCCACCTGTGGGAATTCAATCTGGAGGGACCGCGAGCTCTCCAACACTTCATGTGTGCGACGCCCGTGGAGATGTATAAACTGTTCTTCAGATCACAAGAGATGTGTCCGGACTTGACCGAGGACGCAGGTCTGAGCTGCAATTGCCTGGATACTCAAGTAACTAGTCCTATGCCCGGACACGCTGTCCGTACATTTATCATAAACTTGCCCTTTAAAGAGTTGTCCTTTGAACAGGAGTGGATAGCAAAAGCAAAACTAATAAGGTGTCCGGCCCCCCTCCCTGAGACCACACCGGATCCTGTGTTAACCAAGATGCTGGAGGCTGCGCCTTTGGAAGAGGGTGAAGGGGGGAACAAGAAAGCTACTGCCTTCGCTAAGGAGGCTCTCAAGAAAGGGGGGATCGAGAATCCCTCCCTCCAGAGGGGGAAGAGGACTGCTTCTGAAGATCCGGAGGCCAAGGCCTCAAAGCGGGAGAAGAGATCCTCACCAGAGGGTCCTGCGCTGGGAGAAGCCCCGGCCGTACTATTTCCCCAAGGAAATCATCCCTCTAGCGAGTCGTAAGTAGAAAGGGGAGTTTTGTAATAAGGGACATCCCTGTTTTTATTTCTGAAGATAAACGAAGTTTTACCTTGTAGTTCGGATCTGAGCCCTTCTCAGCAGAGCTCATCTTCGGGGGATCTTCGTCCGGAGATGATGGAGAGTGAAACGCCTCCATCTGCCGCACCGTCAGGCGGGGCGGACGACCCTGAGGTGTCGTCGCAGAGGGTTTCCCCGAGTTCGGCGGGGCCGGAAGGTTCAGCACCACCTGGTGTACGGTCGGAGGAGCTGAAGGATCTGCTCGGGCGAGCATCTATCTCAGAAGATCACCGTATGTTAATGGGTACGGTGATTGAAAGGATTTCATCCGCTGAGAGCAGATTGCATGAAGCCGTCAGAAGTTTACTGACGGGGTTTGAGGTACGCAAAAATGATATACCTTCTGACAGTTTTGCATATAGAATGCGCCCTGTATAGATAGTAGCCCTTGAGACTCGGTACGTTGTCAAAGGTGACAGCATGCCGAGGATCATAATCTCAGTTGTAAGATGTCGCCCTTCCTATATAGGTGGCAGAGCGTTCGGTGGCCAGCCGGACTGATGGATTTTCCGAACTGAAGCAGCAACTTGATGTTGCGGATGCGGACATCACGCTGGTCAATAAGCGTCTTGACGAGTCACAAGGTATGTGGCTTCTCTGCGGACACCTGGTAAGGGAGCTTGACGCCCGTGCCTTACAACATGTATGCTTAATGCAAATGGTGCCACTGCTATGGAGGACCTTCGGGCGGAGCTCGCCCGAGCCAAGGAGCAAGCCAGAAAAAGTAGCGACTGCCTTGAAGGCGGTCGAAGGGCTAAAAGCCGAACAGGCTGCTCATTGCCGAAGCAGGGAGGAAATGGCCGAGATGGCCGTGAAGCTGAAGAATGCTACCGACCGCTACAAGTTTCTTGAAAAAGAACGCCGAGCGGAGCAAGAGGACCTGAAGAAGGCCAGCGCCGAAGCCAAGGATGCCCGCTCCGCGATGAGAGCTATAAAGGAGGAGCTACGTCAAGCTAGGGATATCACGGCTGGAAAGCCCTTTCTGCTGCGGAGGAAGTTCACGGATCCGAAGTATGCTCAGTTGGGCCAGCTGTGGGGTGCGAAGGATGCTCATCTAGATTTGGCGGCGAGTGCCGCAGACGTGGTCGCACACTTCCGAGGCCAAAAGGATCACGGAATGGAAGAGCTTTTTTGGTCGCAGTTCCATAGTCCAGAGCGTCCACTTCCATTAACCGATCGGTTAGCCGAATGGGCTGAGCTGAATAGGTTGTCCGGACTTGCCATGAAGGATGTCGTGACTCATTTGTGGCCGAAAAGGCCTGAGCCGAAGAGTTATTTTGGCTTGGTGCAGCAGTTCCTTGATGCGGTGTCGCATATCGATGCAATGAAATGGTCGGCATGCATAGAGGGTGCACGGATGGCTCTTGCCCGTGTCAAAACATACTGGGCAGAGATGAAGGCCACAGACGTTGTGTCCCAGGATTCGGACAGAAGCCGAGTACCTGTCGAGCACTATTTTGAGGAAGTCCTGCAGGGCGCTCGTTTAATAGAGACGCAGTGCTTGGAAAATCTTATGTTCAAATGACATGTATGATCTGTGAAACCATGTTTCAAATATAATATAATGGCTTTTTATACTTGTGCGTTCAAGTATTGAAATACCTCTTGTGCGGTCGTTAATGTATCTGTGTATATAACCTGTAAGATGGCAGTCTTCGGCTTCAGCCCTCACGCACATAGTGCGGGGGTGTTTGAAAAAAAGCATTTTCACACTTAATCCAACGTCTTGGTCCTGTGAAGGAGGTGATAGCGTAGCAAACTAGGCAACCGGACTATAATGCTTTATCACTTTCACTTAGCCATAGGAGTTCGATGGTGGGGCTACTATATAGCCCCTAGGGGCACCGTGCTCTCTAAATTCGGGGCGCATATGTGCCTGACCGGGAAATGGTCCTTCGTTAAAGCGGAGGAAATCTAAACATTCCGTGGTCGATCGAGTGGTTGACCTGTCTCTCGCTATATCATGACAGTCAGTTTTCGGCTTTCTCTACTGAGGTGCTCACCTGGACGAACCGGGGCACAATCGCAGTAGTTCTCCTGGTGCCGCGTTAGCCGATAGAGCGGAACGTAAGGCAGCAAAACACAGGAGCCGGGCAAACCCAACATTTGACCAAAGACATGATTCAGAGCTGATGCATATAAGGCCTAACTCGAGATGCCGAACACTCCCTAATGTATTCGGTCTTTATGAAAACGGGCAAAACAATGCCCTAAGCCCCTAATGTCCAGGTACGGGCAAAAATTTCTGACGCGGCCGATGCTAAAACGCCAGCCTCCTCCTTGGCTATAGTAAGAAACCGGGGGATGTGTATCAACAAGAGACAGTAAGAAAGGTTTACGCAGGGTCTTAATCTGAAAAGAATCCTTGCAACGGATCCCTACTGCACGTCTGCGCCTGTGTCTCTGTTGTGTCGTATCCTGGACGGGTGTAGCATGGTGTTCATCTGTAAAAGAGAAGAACTTAGTTGGAAAAAAGGATCATGCGAAAAATGTATAAACAGAGTATAATTCAAAAAATGAATAAAACTGAGCTTTATTGTCTCTTATTGTACATGCGTGCAGCCCTAGTAAGGGGGTACGCGTCTAGTAAGCCCCTTGTTTATTTATGCCGGACTTGCCTAACCGTGTCCGGAATCTGAATGACCTGTTTAGGTGCTTTGATCAGCAAAGCCGGATTAGTGTGTGGCTGTCAAGGCAGTCTCACTTTCTTCCGTATTCAAGTAACACTCGAAGTTTCCCTTTAATGAGATGATGCCACATGGACCGGGCATTTTAAGTGTAAGAGATGCATAATGCGGTATTGCGTTAAAGCGGGCGAAAGCTTCGCGTCCCAATAGTGCTTGATAGCTACTTTTAAATGGGGTGATGTGGAAGACCAACTTTTCGTGATGGAAGTTGTCGGATGAGCCGAACACAACTTCTAGTGGTAGAGAGCCCGTACAATGGGCATATGGGCCTGGCATCACTCCTTTAAAGGAAGTGTTGCTATGGCGTATTTTGGTTGGGTCTATCCCCATTCTGCGGATTGTATCCTGATATAGCAGTTTTAGATCACTGCCGCTGTCCATAAGGACTTGTGTAAATTGTAGTCTGTCGATTATAGGATCTAATATCAAAGAAGTCCATCCTGCGTTCCGGATACTTCCGGAGTAATCCTGATGGTCGAAAGTGATTGGTTTTGACATCCAGTGTCGGGACTCCGCTGGGGTGGACCGTGCGGCGCGTACTTTAATGGGCGCCACTCTATTTTTTCCTATTGTCACTTGAAGTGAGTTTACTGTTTTGACCTCTTGTGGGAAATTCCTTTGTTTTCCGATGCTCTACTTGTGGGGTTCGTCATCGTCCTCACTTGGTGTGTCGAGCCCCTTTTGTTCGGCATTAAGTCGGCCGGACTGTTTGAAGACCCAACAATCTCTGTGGGTGTGGTTTGCAGGTTTCCCAGAGGTACTGTGGATTTGGCATATCTTGTCCAAGATTTTGTTTAGGTTGGATAGCTCGTCGCTGTTGTCCTTGAGAGGCACTTTTTTGTTGTTCTGCCGAGAGCTTTTGAATCCGGCGTTGACTGCCGTGCTCTTTGGACCATTTCCCTTAGTCCGGCGCTGGTCCTTGCTGCGTCGTGGTTTCCCATTTCCATCCCTGACCTCGAATGTAATTGGGTCGCTGGTGCTGCATCTAGCCAGCCAGCTATCCTCTCCCGCGCAAAAGCGGGTCATGAGGCTTGTTAGTGCGGCCATTGTTCTTGGCTTTTCCTGGCCGAGGTGTCTGGCAAGCCATTCGTCTCGGACGTTATGTTTGAAGGCTGCTAAGGCTTCGGCGTCCGGACAGTCGACTATTTGGTTCTTTTTGGTGAGGAACCTGTTCCAGAATTTGCGGGCTGACTCTCCGGGCTGTTGAGTTATGTGACTTAAATCGTTTGCATCCGGGCGCGGACATAAGTCCCCTGAAAATTTGCCCAAAACGCATCCTCGAGCTCTTCCCAACTTCCAATGGTATTTTCTGGGAGGCTTCTGAGCCAATGCCGGGCTGGCCCCTTGAGCTTGAGGGGTAAGTATTTTATGGCGTGGATCGCCTCTAGCCATATGTATGTGCAGGATGTAATCCTCAACCCAGACTCCAGGGTCTGTTGTTCCGTCGTATGCCTCTATGTTTACGGGCTTGAATCCTGCTGGAAATTCATGATCCAGCACCTCATCGGTGAAACATAGGGGGTGTGCGGCACCCCTGTATTTGGGTGTGCCGTGATTTTCGAATACTCGACGTGTTTTGTATTGCTTTCTAGAGCTTGCTTTCTTGGCCCATAGATGGACCTGACCGAGCCATCCTTTTGGCGAGGATCCTTATGCGGATCATGTGCCGGCTTGTGTGCGGCGCCGCTTGCCGCTCTTTGTTTGTCATGTGGTCGTCTATCCGACCAGGCGGCCTCTTTGTTCTTTGATTGTGGGGGCTCTACGGCCTCTTCGTCAAATTCGGGCAGTAGTTTGCGCTTCGGGTAGCTCTTTGTTTGGTGACTATCGCCGTATTTGTCTGCGGTCTTGAGTAATTTGCTCCATCTCATCCTGAGTATGTCTTCCGCTGTTTTGAGCTGCCGCTTCTGCTTCTTCAGACTTCATGCAGTGGCGACGAGCCTTTGGTGGAGGTTCTTCGGCTCCAACGATGTGTCCGGCGTGAGATTGTCCAGACTATTGTTTTCGCCGGAGACGGATTGTTTATCCAAGTTATCCTGTTCGGATGGTTGCTCGAGGGCATGTTCGTCGTCCACCGATTCGCCCTGCTCTATGGCTGGGTCTGTATGGGTGCTGTCGTTGTCGAGGCGGGACTTTGAGCGGCGCTTATGTTGCCATTTTGACAGTTTTTCGAGGGAATTTTCCTTCCCAGCGTCCCATTGTTCCTCGTTATCGCTTCCTTTAGGTGTATCCACCATATATACATCGTGAGTTGAGGTGGCCTTCCAGTGCCCTATAGGCGCTGGTTCTTGGTCGTCTCCGGCATCGTCGTCCATACCGTTGATGTCTTCGGAGTCGAAGTCTAGCATATCGGTTAAGTCATCGACAGTGGCTACAAAGTGGGTGGTGGGTGGGCATTGAATTTCTTCGTCGTCCGCATCCCAACCTACCTGACCATAGTCCGGCCAGGGCTCTCTTGATAAAGAGAGAGACTTTAGTGAATTCAGGATGTCGCCAAAAGGCGAGTGCTGAAAGATGTCTGCGGCAGTGAACTCCATGATCGGCGCCCAATCGGATTCGATTGGCAGGGGCACAGAATGTTCGGGATCCGGAGAGGAGTCCGGCACCTTGGAGTCACGAGCTTCACAAGGGACAGGGTCGGTATTCGGCTCTATCGTCGTATAGATAGCAGCCCCCGAGGCGGTGTCCAGCCACCCGTCCTCGATCGGCGCAGTCGGCTCCGAGCTAAGGGTCGGAGCGGACACTTGTGCGGCCTCCAAGGCACTATCCGGCGGCAGAGCTAGATCATGCCCATCGTGACAGTGCGGCGCGCTTGGCTATGGCTCGAACCCGTCGAAGCTCGAGTCTCCGTGGAAGTCAGCCGTATAGTTCAAACTTCCAAATCTGACTTGATGGCCAGGGGCGTAGCTTTCAATCTGCTCCAGATGGCCAAGCGAATTGGCCCGCAGTGTAAAGCCGCCGAATACAAAGATCTGTCCGGGGAGAAAAGTCTCACCCTGGACCGCGTCGTTGTTGATGATCTAAGGAGCCATTGGGCCTATAGGTGACGACACAGAGTAACTCTCAATGAAAGCACCAATGTCGGTGTCAAAACCGGCGGATCTCGGGTAGGGGGTCCCGAACTGTGCGTCTAGGCGGATGGTAACAGGAGACAAGGGACACGATGTTTTTACCCAGGTTCGGGCCCTCTCGGTGGAGGTAAAACCCTACTCCTGCTTGATTAATATTGATGATATGGGTAGTACAAGAGTAGATCTACCACGAGATCAAGGAGGCTAAACCCTAGAAGGTAGCCTATGGTATGATTGTTGTTCGTCCTACGGACTAAAACCCTCCGGTTTATATAGACACCGGAGAGGGTTAGGGTTACACAGAGTCGGTTACAATGGTAGGAGATCTACATATCCGTATCGCCAAGCTTGCCTTCCACGCCAAGGAAAGTCACATCCGGACACGGGACGGAGTCTTCAATCTTGTATCTTCATAGTCTTGGAGTCCGGCCAATGATGATAGTTCGGCTATCCGGACACCCCCTAGTCCAAGACTCCCTCAAAGACCAACGGTGCCACATCTTCCACACCAAGGCCGGCAACAATGGGTGTTCCGTCAAATTCATCATCAACGGAGGTAGTTGTCACAACTTGGCAAGTGAAGAGCTATGTTACAAGTTGCAATTGGTCAAGAAGAAGCACCCTCGTCCTTACAAGGTGCAATGGCTAAGTGACTCCGGCACTATTCAAGTGGAGAATACGGTGCAAGTTTCTTTCAAGATCGGAGCCTACGAGGACACCTTGGAGTGCGATGTGGTTCCTATGTCTGTGTGCCATCTTCTTTTGGGAAGACCTTGGCAATTAGACCGCGGCGTCATCCACAATGGAAGAACTAACCACTATAACTTCAAGATGAAGGGCAGGGAGTACATACTTCGACCAATGTCACCAAGCCAAGTGATCGCTGACAAGCAAGCATCCACCCATCATGGAGATACTAGTGAGAGAGTCCACCACCAAAAAGAATGTGAGCGCCACAAGCCAAAATTGAGCGACTCTTCGCCAAGAAAGAAAAACTTAGTCCTCCTAGCCACAAAAAGATAGATGAGAGAAGTGTGTGAGAACCCATCGAGTGTCATCCACTTTGTCCTCCTATGCAAAGATGAGGTGACAAAAACTAACAATCCTAATCCTCTTCCTCTAGTGTTTTCTAACTTGTTGCAGGAATTCGAGGATATCTTTCCTGATGAGCTACCTCTTGGTCTCCCTCCTCTATGTGGCACTGAACATAGGATCGACCTCATCCCCGGCGCACCTCTTCCAAACAAGGCTCCCTATCGCGTCAACCCCGAAGAAACTAAGGAGATCCAACGGCAAGTATAACAACTCATCGACAACGGACATGTACGTGAAAGCTTAAGCCCTTGTGTCGTTCCGGTTATACTTGTGCCCAAGCAAGATGGTAGTTTTCGCATGTGCTCAGATTGTAGACCCATCAATGCTATCACTGTTCGTTATAAGCATCCCATTCCTCGCCTAGATGATATGCTAGATGAACTTAGCGGCACCACCATTTTCTCAAAAATTGATCTTAAAAGTGGCTATTATCAAATCCGCATACAAGAAGGTGATGAATGGAAAACCTCTTTCAAAACAAAATTTGGCTTGTACGAGTGATTGGTTATGCCTATGGGTTTATTGGAAGCTCCCGGTACTTTCATGCGTCTTATGCATTTTGTGCTTCGTCCTTACATTGGAGTGTTTGTTGTGGTCTATTTCGATGACATACTTGTTTTTAGCAAATCCATCAAACATCATCTAAATCATGTTAGGGCTGTTTTACAAACTCTTCGCAAGGAACGTCTTTATGCTAACTTGAAAAAGTGCACGTTTGGTGTTGACAAGGTTGTTTTCTTGGGTTTCATTGTTTCTTCCAAGAGTGTTCATGTTGATGACTCTAAAATTGAAGCAATTAAAACTTGACCACAACCCACTAATTTGCAACAAGTGCATAGTTTTCTTGGCCTTGCGGGTTTCTATCGTCGCTTTGTGAAAGATTTTAGCACTATCGCCGCACCTTTGCACTCCTCGAGTAAGAAAAATGCTCCTTTTGTTTCGGGACCCTTGCAATCTACTGCTTTTGATGAGCTCAAATCTTTGCTTACTCATGCTCTGATTCTTGCTTTACCCAACTTTGACAAAACTTTTGAGGTTCATTGTGATGCAAGTGGTAACGGAATTGGTGGAGTTTTGATGCAAGAAAAACGAGCTATTGCATATTTTAGTGAAAAACTCTCCGGTGCTCAACTTAACTATCCCATCTATGACAAAGAATTGTATGCTTTAGTACGTGTGTTACATGTTTGGGAACATTATCTTAGACCGCATGAGTTTGTCATGCATACCGATCATGAAACACTTAAGTACCTTAAAGGTTAAACCAAGTTGAATAAACGGCATGCTAAATGGAGTGAATTTATTGAATCTTTCCCCTATGCAGTCAAGTACATTAAGCGAAAAGAGAATGTTGTGGCAGATGCACTTTCCCGCAAATGCATGTTACTTACTCAACTTGAATTGAATGTTGTTGGATTTGATCATATCAAAGATTTGTATGAGCGTGATGTGAATTTTGCTACTCCTTATGCTAAGTGTGTGACGCATACTTCTTGGGAACGATACTATATCAAAGATGGTTATCTTATGAGAGCTAACAAACTATGCATTCCCGAGTCTTCTCTTCATTTGTTACTTTTTCAAGAGGCTCATGGAGGTGAACACATGGGACACTTTGGACGCGACAAAACTTTTGCAACGCTTTCCAAGAACTATTTTTGGCCCAAGATGTTTCGTGATGTTGCTCGCTTCACCAACCGGTGCTCTACGTGTTGCAAAGCTAAGTCACAATCTCAATCCCATGGTTTACACATGCCTTTACCTATTCCACATCAACCTTGGGAAGATATTAGCATGGATTTTGTGCTTGGATTACCTAGGACTCAAAATGGCAAGGACTCCATATTTGCTGTTGTGGACCGATTCTCTAAAATGGCTCATTTTATCCCATGCAATAAGACAGACGATGCTTCACATGTTGCCAATCTCTTTTGTTGGGAAATCTTGAGGCTGCACGGTGTGCCAAAGACAATTGTGTCGGATCGAGACCTCAAGTTCTTAAGCTACATTTGGAAGATGCTATTCGCCAAGCTCAGAATCAAGCTACTCTTCTCCACGGCGTACCACCCTCAAACCGATGGCCAAACGGAAGTCACCAACCGGACGCTCGCAACTCTCCTACGCGTGTTGATAAAGAAGAACATCAAGGAGTGGGAGGAGTGCCTACCCATCGCCGAGTACGCCTACAACCGTGCAAGACACTCTACAACCGGCAAGTCCCCCTTCAAGGTTGTCTACGGCTTCAACCCTTTGTCGCCATTGGACATTCTCCCTCTACCGCTTCAAGAACGAGCAAACATGGATGCTAGCACAAGGCCATGTACCTCAAGAAGATGCATGAAGAAACACATTCCACGATCGAGCGCCAAGTACAACGACTTGCCTCGAAGCTCAACATCCACAAGTCTCCGATGCTGTTCCAACCGAGTGATCCAGTATGGATACATCTCCGCAAGGACCGCTTCCCCAAGGAACTCAAGTCCAAGCTACTCCCGAGAGCCGATGGACCACTTAAGGTGCTCGCACGCTACAACGACTACGCCTACAAGGTCGACATCCCATGTGACAAGTACAATGTAAGCGACATCTTCAACGTCAAAGACTTGGCCAAGTACCATGGTGATGAAGTGCATGATACGCGGACGGATCTCTCCCAAGGGGGAGGGGAGATGATGTGGAGCATCCCTCGACTATCCGCACCGACACTCCATCACAACCTCAAGCACAGAGAGGACCAATGACAAGAGCACGTGCACGCAACATCGAGAACAAGGTCACATCTTTCCTCTCCGAGTTTCGTTCGGTTTCACATGAGAATGGGATTCTACCTCAAAGAGATACACTATGCGTTCTTAGGTACATCAGAGATCATTTTGAGGAAGCGAGGATGAAGGCCCAATGAATGTGTCAAAACCGGCGGATCTCGGGTAGGGGGTCCCGAACTGTGCGTCTAGGCGGATGGTAATAGGAGACAAGGGACACGATGTTTTTACCCAGGTTCGGGCCCTCTCGATGGATGTAAAACCCTACTCCTGCTTGATTGATATTGATGATATGGATAGTACAAGAGTGGATCTACCACGAGATCAAGGAGGCTAAACCCTAGAAGCTAGCCTATGGTATGATTGTTGTAATGGTTGTGCATCTACGGACTAAAACCCTCCAGCTTTATATAGACACCGGGAGGGCTAGGGTTACGTAGTCGGTTACAATGGTAGGAGATCTACATATCCGTATTGCCAAGCTTGCCTTCCACGCCAAGGAAAGTCCCATCCGGACACGGGACGAAGTCTTAAATCTTGTATCTTCATAGTCTTGGAGTCCGGCCGATGATGATAGTCCGGCTATCCGGACACCCCCTAGTCCAGGACTCCCTCAGTAGCCCCTGAGCCAGGCTTCAATGACGATGAGTCTGGCACGCATAATGTTCGGCATTGCAAGGCGGGTTCCTCCTCCGAATAACTCATAGAAGATTGTGAACACCAGGATAGTGTCCGGCTCTACAAAATAAATTCCACATTCCACCGTAGAGAGAATAATATGTACACAAGTTCAATCTGCTGACGTATTTTGTGGCATGACGTCATACCACCACCAAGCCTTTACTGGAATCGTTTTTTATTATACCACCTCAGCACGTTTAGCGAAGCGGTTTCCTTGGCACGTCTTGTCGAAGCAGAGATCATGTTCCCCTTATTCCGGGATTCCCATCAATACAGACGTGGGTAACCCAACCGTGCCCGTTGCCACGCCTCCTCTATCGGAGGCGAGTCCCGAACGGTCACGGGGACGGCTCTTGGTATTCTCCCTCTTTATAATGGGACCAAGGCTTCGTTTCCTTTCTTCAATCTTCAATCGAATCTACTCCTCGCCCCGAGTTCCAACACCCAGAGCCCCAGATCCGAGCGCTTCAGACCTTCAACAATGTCCGGCTCCAACCTACAGGGCCGGTGGATGCCTTCCTCCATTACGGAAGAGGACGTGCTAAAGCTGCGAGAGGCCAAGTACCTGACTTACGAGATTTCGCACAGGTTGCCCGCCAAAGGGCAAGTCATCCCCACCCCCGAGCCCGACGAGTATGTTGTGTTTGTATGCCACATCCGTCGGGGCTTAGGCTTCCCGATGGATCCTTTTGTGAGAGGGCTCATGTTTTATTATGGGTTGGAATTCCACGACTTGGCTCCGGAGTCCATCCTCCATATTTCTTCGTTCATTGTCGTCTGTGAAGCCTTCCTCCGCATTACCCCTCACTTCGGTTTGTGGCTGAAGACCTTTGATATGGAGCCGAAGATGATCGAGGGGCATCAAGCAGAGTGTGGCGGGCGGCCATAAGCAGGAGGCCCGATGCCCCATGGCCCGCGGGCTCCTTCCAAGAGGAGCTCGGCTTGTGGCAACAGGAGTAGTTTTATATTACCGCTCCCAGGGGCAGCAGGCAGAAGCCGCCGCCCGTATTCCGCTCGGGACCTCCACGACGATTGAAGTCATGGGTCAACCAAGGGCTCAACTGGGGGCCGTCAAAGGACGTGCCCCTATTGCAGGGCCGGATTCGAGACCTCCAAGCGAGGGAGATCGATCTGGTCGTGGTAATGCAGGTTATGCTGATTAGGCATCTCCTGCCCTGCAAACGCCGTCCTCTCCGGCTGTGGGAATTTATTCCGGAGGGACCACGGATTCTCCAACACTTCATGGGTACGACACCCGTGGAGATGTACAAATTGTTCTTCGGATCACAGGAGGTGTGTCCGGAATTGACCGAGGATGCCAGCCTAAGCTGCAATCGCCCGGATACACAAGTAAGTAGCTCTGTGTTCGGACATACCGTTTGTTTGCCTTTCTACAATTCGCCTTTTAATCAGTTGTCCATTAAAAGGAGTGGATAGCGCAAGCAAAGCTGATACGGTGTCCGGCCCCCCTCCCAGAGACCGCACGGATCTGTCTTTGGTCGAGGATCTTTGGAGGTTGCGCCTTCAGAGGAAGGCGAAGGGGAAAACTGAGGAGCTACCGCCTCGACCAAGGAGGCTTTTGAGAAAGGGGGGATCGAGAATCCCTCCCTCCAAGGGGAGAAGAGGACCGCTTCCGAAAACCCGGAGGCCAAAGCCCCTAAGCGGGGGAAGAAATCTTCACCAGAGGGTCCTGCGTCCGGGGAGGCCCCGACCGCACAGTCTCCCCTATAGAATCATCCCTCCAGCGAGCCGTAAGTAGAAAAAAGGGAGTTTTGTAATAAGGGACATCTCTGTTTGTGCTTCTGAGGATAACTTAAGTTTTTACCTTGTAGTTCGGATCTCCGTCCTTCTCAGATGAGCTCGTCTTCGGGGGACCTTCCCCCGGAGATGGTGTGGAGCGAGACGCCTCCGTCCGCTGCGCCATTGGATAGGGCGGACGAGCCTAAAGTGTCATCACGGAGGGTATCCCCGAGTCCGGCAGGGCCGAATAGTCTGGCACCAACTGGTGTTCGGCCGGGGGAGCTGAAGGATCTGCTTGAGAGGGCGTCTATCTCAGAAGATCCCCATGCATTGATGAGTATGGTGATTGGAAGGATTTCGTCCACCGAAGGCAGGTTGCGTAATGCTGTCAGGAGTTTGCTGGCGGGGTTTGAGGTACGTAAAAATGACATACCTTTTGACAGTTTTACACGTAAAGTGCACCCTGTATAGATAGTAGCCCCTGAGACTCGGTAGGTTGTCGAAAGCGACAGCGTGCCGAGGATCAAAATCGCAGGTTTTAATTTTCGCCCTTCCTATGCAGGTGGCGGATAGTCCGGGGGCCAGCCGGACTGATGGAGTTGCTGAACTAAAGCGGCAACTCGATGTTGCGGATCTGGAACATCGCGCTAGTCAATAAGCGACTTGCGAGTCACAAGGTAGGTTTCTTCTCGCGGTCACCTAGTAAGGGGCGAAGCCCACCCTTACAATATGTGTGCTTGCGCATATGGTGCGCTGCTGTGGAGAGCCTTCGGGCAGAACTTGCTCAAGCCAAGGAGCAAGCCAGAAGGAGTGATGCGGCTGCCTCGAGGGCGGCCGAGGAGTTAGAAGCCGAAAGGGCTGCACACTGCCGAAGCAGGGAGGAGATGGCCTAAATGGCCGTGATGTTAAAAGATGCTACCGACCGCAATGAGGTTCTTGAAAAGGAGCGCCTAGCGGAGCGAGAAAACCTGGGGAAGGCCACCGCCGAAACCAAGGATGCCCATTCTGCGATGCGGGCTATAAAGGAGGAGCTGTGCCAGGCCGGAGATATTGTGGCTGGCAAGCCCTTTCTGCTGCGCCGAAGGTTTATGGATCCAAAGTATGCTCAGCTTGGCCAGCTGTGGGGTCCGGAGGATCCTTATATAGACTTAGTGGCGAGTGCAGCGGTTGCTGTTGTGCACTTCCGAAGTCAGAAGGATCACAAGACGGAAGAGCTATTTTGGTCTCAATTCCATAGTCCGGACCGTTCACTTCCGCTGACCGATCGGTTGGCCGAGTGGGCTGAGCTGAATAGGTTGTTCGGACTTGCCATGACGGATATCGTGACTCATGTCTGGCCGGATAGGCCCAAGCCGAAGAGTTATTTTGGCTTATTGCAGCAATTTCTTGGGGCGGTGCCGCATATCAAGGCGATGAAGCGGTCGGCCTGCATAGAGGGTGCGGATGGCCCTCGCCGTGTGAAGACACATTGGACAGAGATGGATGCCACTGCTGTTGCGACCCAGGGTTCGGACGAGAGCCGGTTACCCGCTGAGCACTATTTTGGGGAAGTTCTGCGTGGTGCTCGTGTAATAGAGTCGCAGTGCTAAAAAAATGTCACGTTCAAATGAACGTTTTGGTTTGTAAAACGATGTTTATAATATAAGTGCTTTTTATACTTGTGCGATCAAGTATTGAAATATCTCCTGTGCGGCCGTTTACGTATACGTGTGTATAACCCGAAAGATGGCACTCGTCGGCTTCAGCCCCCACACATAAGGTGCGGGGGTGTTTGCAAAAATATCTCATTGTCACACTTAATCCGACGTCTCGGTCCTGTGAAGGAGGTGGTAGTGTAGCAAACGAGGCAACCGGACTATAATGCTTTATCACTTTCACTTAGCCATAGGAGTTCGAGGGTGGGGCTACGATATAGCCCACTGGGGCACCAGCGCTCTCCGAATTGGGCGCGTATGTGCTGACCGAAGCGGTCCTTCGTCAAAGCGGAGAATTCTAAACATTCCGATAGTCGATCGAGTGGTTGACCGTCTCTCGCTATGTCATGATGATCGGTTTTGGCTTTCTCTCGAGGTGCTCCCCACCGAACCGGGCACTGTCGCATAGTTCTCCTGGTGCCGCGTTAGCCGATGATCTGAGCGTAAGGCAGCAAACACAGGAGCCGGGCAAACCCAACATTTGACCAAAGACATGACTGGAACTGATGCATATAAGGCCTAACTTTCGAGACGCGAACACTCCCTAAGGTATTCGGTCTTTATAATAACGGGCAGAACAATGCCCTAAGCCCCTAGTGTCCAGGTACAGGCGAAAATTTCTGGCGCGGCCGATGCCAAAACGCCAGCCTCCTTGTTGGTTATGGTGAAAAACCATGGGATGGTAATCAACAAAAGACAGTAAGAAAGGTTTACGCAGGGACTTAATCTGAAAAGAATCCTTGCGACGGGTCCCTACTGCACGTCTGCGCTTGTGTCTCCGTTGTGCCGTATCCTGGACAGGTGTGCAGGTTGTTCATCTATAAAAAGAGAGGAACTTAGTTTGAAAGGAAATCGTGCGAAAAGTGTATTAAAAATTGAAATATTAATGAATGAATAAAGCTGAGCCTATATTAGCTCATTATTGCTTATACGCACAGCCCCTTGTGAAGGGGTGTGCGGCTAGGGAGCCCCTAGCTTATTTATGCCAGACTCGTCTAGCCGTGTCTGGGGTCTTGAACGACCTTTTAATGAAATGATGCCGCATGGACCGGGCATTTTAAGTGTAAGAGACGCGTAATGTGGTATTGCGTTAAAGCGGACAAAAGCTTCACGTCCCAATAGTGCTTGATAGCTACTTTTGAATGGGGCGACATGAAAGATTAGCTTTTCGCGTCGGAAGTTGTCGGGTGACCCGAACACAACTTCTATTAGTAAGGAGCATGTGCACTTGGCGTAAGGGCCTGGCGTCACTCCTTTAAAGGAAGTGCGGCTATGTCGAATTTTGGTAAGGTCCACCCCCAACTTGCGGATTGTGTCCGGATATAGCAGGTTTAAATCGCTGCCCCCATCCATTAGGACTTGTGTGAATTGTAGTCCGTCGATTATAGGATCCAATATCAGAGCAGTCCATCCTGCATTTTGGATAGTGCTAGAATAGTCCAGGTGGTTGAAAGTAATTGGTTTTGACATCCAATCTCGGAGTTCCACTGGGGTGGATCGTGCGACACGTGCTTTAGCGGGTGCCGTACTATTGTTCTGTATTATCACATGAAGTGAGTTTACTGTTTTAACTTCTTGTGGGAAAGTCTTTTGTTTTCCGGCGCTCTGCTGGTGGGGTTAGTCATCATCCTCGCTTGGCGCGTGGAGCCCCTTGTGTTCGGCGTTGAGTCGGCCGGACTACTTGAAAACCCAACAGTCTCGGTGGGTGTGGTTTGCAGGCCTTCCGGAGGTACTGTGGATTTGACATATCCGATCCAAAATTTTGTTTAAGTTGGATAGCTTATCCTTTGTTGTCCTTAAGAGGCGGTGTTTTGTTGTTCGACATGAGCTTTTGAATCCGGCGTTGACCGCCGTGTTCTTCGGCTTTTTCTTTATTTCGGCGCTGATCCTTTCTGCGCCGTGATTTTCCGTTTCCATCTCTGATCTCGGATGTACTCGGGTCGTTGGTGCTGCATCTTGCTAGCCAGCTGTCTTCCCCCGTGCAAAAGCGGGTCATGAGGCTTGTTAGCGCGGCCATTGTTCTCGGCTTCTCTTGGCCGAGGTGTCTGGCGAGCCATTTGTCTCGGACATTATGTTTAAAAGCTGCTAAGGCTTGGCGCGGACGATCGACTATTTGGTTCTTTTGGTAAGGAACCTGTTCCAAAATTTATGCTACCGACTCTCGGGCTGTTGAGTTATGTGACTTAAATCGTGTGCATCCGGAGGGCGGACATAAGTCCCTTGAAAATTTGCTCTAAACGCGTCCTCGAGCTCTTCCCAACTTCCAATAGTATTTTCTGGGAGGCTTTTGAGCCAATGCCGAGCTGGCCCTTTGAGCTTGAGGGGTAGATATTTTATGGCGTGGAGATCATCTCCTCTAGCCATGTGTATGTGGAGGATGTAATCCTCAATCCAGACTCCAGGTTCTGTTGTTCCGTCGTATGCCTCTATGTTTACGGGTTTGAACCCCGCTAGAAATTCATGATCCAGCACCTCATCGGTGAAACATAGTGGGTGTGCGGCGCCCCTGTATTTTGGTGTGCCGCTGTCTTCGAACACTTGGCGTGTTGTGTTGCTTCCTGGGGCCCTCTTTTTTGGCCCATAAACGGACCTGACCGGGTCATCTGTTTTCCAAGGATCATGAGTCGGCTTGTGTGCGGTGCCACTTGTCGCTTTTGGCCTGTCATCTGGTCGTCTATCCGGCCAGGCGGCCTCTTTGTTTTTTGTTGTGGGGGCTCTCGGCTTCCTCGTCAAATCTCGCAGCAACTTGCGCTTGGGTAGCTCTTTGTTTGGTGGCCATTGCCATATTTGTCCATGGTCTTGAGTACTTTGCTCCACCTCATTACGAGTATGTCTTCCGCTGTTTTGAGCTTACCTTTTCCTTCTTGAGACTTCTTGCGATGGCGAAGTCTTTTGTGAAGGTTCTTATGCTCCGGTGGTGTGTCCGGCGTGAGATCGTCTGGACTGTTGTTTTCACGGGGCATAGATTGATTATCTGATTCATCCTGTTCGGATGGTTGCTTGGTTGCATGTTCGACGCCCACTAGTTTGCCCTGCTCTGTTGCTGGGTCCTTAGGAGTGCTGTTGTTGTCGAGGCTGGACTTAGGACGGCGCCTACGTCGCCGTTTTGGTTGTTTTTCGGCGGAATTATCCTTTGCCACTTCCCGTTGTTCCTCGTTATCGCTTCCTCTTGGGGTGTCCACCATATATACATCATGGGTTGAAGCTTCCTTCCAATGCCCCGTAGGCGCTGGTTCTTGGTCGTCTCTGGTATCGTCGTCCATACCGTCGATGTCTTCGGAGTCGTAGTCTGGCATGTCGGTTAGATCGTCGACAGTGGCTACAAAGTGGGTGGTGGGTGGGCTTTGAATTTCTTCGTCGCCCGCATCCCAACCGTCCTGGCCGCAATCCGGCCAGGGCTCTCCTGATAGCGGGAGATGTTTTAGCGAATTTAGGATGTCGCCAAAGGGAGAGTGCTGAAAGATGTCCGTGGCGGTGAACTCCATGATCGGCGCCCAATCGGATTCAATTGGCAGGGGCGCAGGAGGCTCGGAGTCCGGCACCTCGGAGTCACGAGCTTTATAAGGGACAAGGTCAGTATTCGGCTCCATCATCGTAGAAGTTGCAGCCCCCGAGGCGGTGTCCAACCACCTGTCCTCGATCTGCGTGGTCGGCTCCAAACTATAGGTTGGAGCGGACTCGTGTGTGGCCTCCAGGGTACTGTCCGGCGGCAGAGTTAGATCATGCCCATTGTGACAGTGCGGCACGCTTGGCTGTGGCTCGAATCCATTGAAGATCAAGTCTCCGTGGATGTCAGCCGTGAAGTTTTGGCTTCCGAATCTGACCTGATGGCCAGGGCGTAGCTTTCGATCTGCTCCAGATGGCTGCTTAATTGATCGCAAGGCCGCCCGAATCTGAAGATCTGTGCGGGAGAAAAGTCTCACCCTGGACTGCGTTGTTGTTGATTGAAGAAGCCATCAAGCCTATCAGTGACGACACAGAGGAGCTCTCAATGAAAGCACCAATGTCGGTGTCAAAACCGGCGGATCTCGGGTAGGGGGTCCCGAACTGTGCGTCTATGTAAAGCCCCGGATTCGTTGCGCCAGGTGTCCGCCAGTTATTCGCCGTCTTTGCCATGTCATCATATGCATTTCATATCATGTCATCATGTGCATTTCATTTTGCATACATGTTCGTCTCATGCATCCGAGCATTTTCCCTGTTGTCCGTTTTGCAATCCGGCACTCCTATGTCATCCGGCGTCCCCTTCTCGCCTCTTTTCATGTGCGGGAGTTAAATGTTCTCGGAATGGCCCGAGATTTGCCAAGCGGCCTTGGTATAGCACCGGTAGACCGCTGTCAAGTTTCGTGCCATTTGGAGTTCGTTTGATACTCCAACGGTTAACCGGGTAACCGCAAAGGCCTCTTTTGTTGCAGCCCAACACCCCCTCCAAAGTGGCCCAAAACCCAGCAAACTCCCCTCCATGCTCTCGGTCGTTCGATCATGATTGTGTGGGCGAAAACCGCACCTCATTTGGACTCTCCTAACTCCCTCTACCTATAAATATGTGCATCTCCCCCGAAATCCCGGTCTAACCCTAGCCTTCTTCATCCTCGCGCCGCTGGACACGTCCACGCCGCGCCCGGACATGTCAGCCCGCCGTCCCCGACGAATCCGACGCCGCCACATCGCCAACCCCACCGCTGTCGGCGCCTCCCACAGCTGGCTCGCCGAGCCAGATCCGGCCTTGTCGGGCCAAGCCGAACCAGCGTGCCCGCGCCCCCGCTGCTCCCGCCGCCTCGCGAGCCTCGCGGCGCGCCGCCTCCCGATCGCCGCGCGCGCGCCAGTCGCCGCCCAGCCGCCCGCGTGCCCGGCCTCGCCTCGCCTCCCGTGCTCGGGAGCCGCGCCGCCGCCTCCACGCCCGGCCGGCGCCACCCCTCCGTCGCCCGGTCGCGCCTCCCGTCTCGCTTCGCGTGGCGTGCACGCCCTGAGGCGCCGCCCGCCGCCGCCCGTTCGCTCCGGCCAGATCCGGGTGGGTGGATGAGATCCACCCGTCCCGGGAACTAAATGCCCACGCCCCGAGCCCCGGATCTCTTCGTCCCGGAAGCCTTCGTCCACTCTCCCCGAGGTCCAATTTTCACTGTCCCTGAAGTATTTTACATTATCATGCCATGTTCATAGCATCATATCTCCATGTATATTGCTCCATTTCGTGCGTGTAATATGTCATATTGTTCGCCTCGACGAGTACTTCAATTCATTCCATTGCATCATTTTCATTTGAGCTCATCTTGTTGCCCGAAATGCTGTTGGAAGAGTGCATGTTGATGTTAACCTGCTGAAACTGTTATAACTTGCTCATTTGTCATTTTTGCCATGTTTGATGTGTGCCTCCTATGAGCATGAGCTCTACATGTGTTTTGATCTATGCTATGTCATCTTTCCAGAGGTGCAAACCATATATTTTTGTGAGTTGTGTGCTGAGTGCATCGAGCTTGTTAAGGAGGGTACTTGCTGTTACTGTTTTGCTAGGCTGATTCTGTTATATTTTGTTGCTATGTAAACATGCTTCTACAAGTCATTTCGTGCATTATTCTGGAGATGTTCACTAAGGATGTTTTGTAATACATGTCTTGCTATATCCATTCATGCCCTTGGTTGCAATTATAGCATGCTGTAGCTTGTTGCTATCTTGCTCCAAACTTGCTAAATAGTGTTGCTACCAGCCTGTTAACATGAAGGTCAGTTTTGGCCATATGCTTTTCTAGTGATCCATGCACCCTATGACCTTGTTCTTGCCATGCTTAGCTTCATAAACATGTCTTATTACTGTTGGTTGCCTTGCCATGCCACGTATTGCTCTGTGGTGAGTGGTTCAAGCTCACCAACATGCCATGTATGAATCTGTAATATAACTTGCCATGTTCACATGGATGCAATCATTTCTTCTGATCCTTTTTGGCTCTTGGTCAGTAAGAGACTTTTGATCTATGCTTTTAGTAGATTCATGCCATGCCTTTGTTTCCATGTTAAGTTCCTGTAGCATGTTGTTTGATAGCTCTAAACATTGCAACCTGATGTTATTTCTGCTAAAGTCTTAAACTGTTATTATTTGCAATCTTTCCATGTCTTTTTGAGCATGTTCTAGTCTTTTCTGGAGATAGCTCAGTGTTCATGTTTTGTTATGCTTTACCTGTACTTCATGCCCATGCCTTTTGTTAATATGTTGGGGTGCTATAGCATATTGTTTTGATGCTTGCAATATGCCTAGTTGCTGTTATGGACAGATTGTTGCTATGACTTGTATAGCGTGCGTGTGTTGAACCGTTGCTCCGTTTTGAGTGTGCTCTATATGTAACTTGCTTGATTTTGCATGTTGTTTCATATTATTATGTTGCATCCTTGTTTTGGTGTGTTTGCTTGATGTTTGGGTGCATTTTGCATCAATGCCATGTTTAACTTGTTTTGCTCATATCTTCTAGGCCGTAGCTCCGAATCTAATGAACTTTATATGTAACTTGACTAGAATTTCGTGTACATTCTCTTGGTGCATCTTAACTTGCTGTTTAACAACTTGAACATAAGGTTTATTCAGATCTGGACCAATTTCTAAATATGCATATGAGGACTTACCGGAATTGTTATATGTTGTTTCCGGCCTCATTTAAACTTGCCTTGATGTGTTGTTCTTGTTTGCATCTTCTCTTGCCATGAGTAGCCTCATATAGCTTTGTCATGCATCATGCTTGTTGTGCATCATGTCTTGTTCATGTGTGGTGTGTTTACTTTCTTGTGTGCTTCTTCTCGATAGTTCCCGTTTCGTTGCGATCGAGAGGATTCATTCGTCTACGCTTGGTTCGTCTTCGTGGCTTCATCTTCTTCATGGACTCGTTCTTCTTCCTAGCGGGATTTCAGGCAAGATGACCGCTACCCTGGATCTCACTACTATCATTGCTATGCTAGTTGCTTCGTTCTATCGCTATGTTGCGCTACCTATCTTTTGCTCATCAAGCCTCCCAAATTGCCATGAACCTCTTACCTTTGTCACCATTCCTAGCAAACGATTGATTGGCTATGTTACCGCTTTTCTCAGCCCCTCTTATAGCGTTGCTAGTTGTAGGTGAAGTTGAAGATTGCTCCATGGTGGACAGGGTTATGTTGGGATATCACAATATCTCTTATATTATTAATGCATCTTTATATTTGGTAAAGGGTGGAAGGCTCGGCCTTATGCCTGGTGTTTTGTTCCACTCTTGCCGCCCTAGTTTCCGTCATACCGGTATTATGTTCCCGGATTTGGCGTTCCTAATGCGGTCGGGTGATTTATGGGACCCCCTGACAGTTCGCTTTGAATAAAACTTGTCCAGCAAGGCCCATCCTTGGTTTTACCATTTGCGTCACCACCACCTACCTTTCCCTTGGGAGTAATTAACCCACGGGTCATCTTTATTATAGCCCCCCCGGGCCACTGCTTGTCTAAGTGTTGGTCCAAACTAGAGCACCGTGCGGGACCATTCCTTGGCAACTTGGATTCGTCGGTACCTGTACGCTTAGCTTATCCGGTGTTTCCCTGGGAACGAGATATGTGCAGCTGCTATCGGGATGTCGGCGCATCGGGCGGTCTTGCTGGTCTTGTTTTACCATTGTCAAAATGTCTTGTAAACCGGGATTCCGAGACTGATCGGGTCTTCCTGGGAGAAGGAATATCCTTCGTTGATTGCGAGAGCTTATCATGGGCTACGTTGGGACACCCCTGCAGGGTTTAAACTTTCGAGAGCCCTGCCCACGGTTATGTGGCAGATGGGAATTTGTTAATGTCCGGTTGTAGATAACTTGATACCAGATCCGAATTAAAACGCATCAACAACATGTGTAGCCGTGATGGTCTCTTCTCGGCGGAGTCCGGGAAGTGAACACGGTTTCTGGGTTATGTTTGATGTAAGTAGGAGTTCAGGATCACTTCTTGATCATTGCTAGCTTCACGGTCGTTCCACTTGTTCTCTTCTCGCTCTTATTTGCGTTGGTTAGCCACCATATCATGCTTAGTCGCTGCTGCAACCTCACCACTTTGCCCCTTCCTTTCCCATTAAGCTTTGCTAGTCTTGATACCCATGGTAATGGGATTGCTGAGTCCTCGTGGCTCACAGGCCGCCACCGCCTGCTTGGCTCCGGCCAGATCCAAGGGTGGATGACATCCACCCGTCCCGGGAACCAAACGCCCACGCCCCGAGCCCCGGATCTCTCCGTCCCGGAACCCCTTCGTCCACTCTCCCCGAGGTCCAATTTTCACTGTCCCTGAAGTATTTTACATTATCATGCCATGTTCATAGCATCATATCTCCATGCATATTGCTCCGTTTCATGTGTGTAATATGTCATATTGTTCGACTCGACGAGTACTTCATTTCATTCCATTGCATCATTTTCATTTGAGCTCATCTTGTTGCCCGAAATGCTGTTGGAAGAGTGCATGTTGATGTTAACCTGCTGAAACTGTTATAACTTGCTCATTTGTCATTTTTGCCGTGTTTGATGTGTGCCTCCTATGAGCATGAGCTCTACATGTGTTTTGATCTATGCTATGTCATCTTTCCAGAGGTGCAAACCATATATTTTTGTGAGTTGTGTGCTGAGTGCATCGAGCTTGTTAAGGAGGGTACTTGTTGTTACTGTTTTGCTAGGCTGATTCTGTTATATTTTGTTGCTATGTAAACATGCTTCTACAAGTCATTTCGTGCATTATTATGGAGATGTTCACTAAGGATATTTTGTTATACATGTCTTGCTATATCCATTCATGCCCTTGGTTGCAATTATAGCCTGCTGTAGCTTGTTGCTATCTTGCTCCAAACTTGCTAAATAGTGTTGCTGCCAGCCTGTTAACATGAAGGTCAGTTTTGGCCATATGCTTTTCTAGTGATCCATGCACCCTATGACCTTGTTCTTGCCATGCTTAGCTTCATAAACATGTATTATTACTGTTGGTTGCCTTGCCATGCCATGTATTGCTCTGTGGTGAGTGGTTCAAGCTCACCAACATGCCTACTTATTGTTGTTCCTGCCATGTATGAATCTGTAATATAACTTGCCATGTTCACATGGATGCCATCATTTCTTCTGATCCTTTTTGGCTCTTGGTAAGTAAGGGACTTTTGATCTATTCTTTTAGCAGATTCATGCCATGCCTTTGTTTGCCATGTTAAGTTCCTGTAGCATGTTGTTTGATAGCTCTAAACATTGCAACCTGATGTTATTTCTGCTAAAGTCTGAAACTGTTATTATTTGCAATCTTTCCATGTCTTTTTGAGCATGTTCTAGTCTTTTCTGGAGATAGCTCAGTGATCATGTTTTGTTATGCTTTACCTGTACTTCATGCCCATGCCTTTTGTTAATACGTTGGAGTGCTGTAGCATATTGTTTTGATGCTTGCAATATGCCTAGTTGTCATAGGATGATTGTTGCTATGACTTGTATAGCGTATGGTGTTGAACCGCTGTTCGCTTTTGAGTGTGCTCTATATGTAACTTGCTTGATTTTGCATTTTGTTTCATATTATCATGTTGCATACTTGTTTTGGTGTGTTTGCATGATTTTTGGGTGCATTTTGCATCAATGCCATGTTTAACTTGTTTTGCTCATATCTTCTAGGCCGTAGCTTCGAATCTAATGAACTTTATATGTAACTTGACTAGAATTTCGTGTAGATTCTCTTGGTGCATCTTAACTTGCTGTTTACTAACTTGAACATAAGGTTTATTCAGATCTGGACCAATTTTGAAATATGCATATGAGGACTTACCGGAATTGTTATATGTTGTTTTTGGCCTCATTTAAACTTGCCTTGATGTGTTGTTCTTGTTTGCATCTTCTCTTGCCATGAGTAGCCTCATATAGCTTTGTCATGCATCATGCTAGTTGTGCATCATGTCTTGTTCATGTGCGGTGTGTTTACTTTGTTGTGCGCTTCTTCTCGATAGTTCCCTGCTTGCTATGATCGTGAGGATTCGCTCGCTCACGCTTGGTCTGCCTTTTGTGGCTTCATCTTCTTCATGAAATCGCTCTTCTTCCTAGCGGGATTTCAGCAAGATGACCGCTACTCGGATCTCACTACTATCATTGCTATGCTAGTTGCTTCGCTCTATCGCTATGTTGCGCTACCTATCTTTTGCTCATCAAGCTCCCAAATTGCCATGAACCTCTAACCTTGACACCATTCCTAGCAAACCATTGATTGGCTATGTTACCGCTTGCTCAGCCCTCTTATAGCGCATAGTTGCGTGAAGTTGAAGATTGCTCCATGGTGACAGGGTTATGTTGGGATATCACAATATTCTTATATTATTAATGCATCTATATATTTCAGAAGGGTGGAAGGCTCGGCCTTATGCCTCGGTGTTTTGTTCCACTCTTGCCGCTCTAGTTTCTGGTCATACCGGTATTATGTTCCCGGATTTTATGCTCCTAACGCTGTCGGGTGATTTATGGGACCCCCGACAGCTCGCTTTGAATAAACTTGTCCAAAGAAGGCCCAACCTTGGTTTTACCATTTGCCTCACCACCACCTACCTTTCCCTTGGGAGTAATTAACCCAAGGGTCATCTTTATTATAGCCCCCGGCCAATGCTTGTCTAAGTGTTGGTCCAAACTAGAGCACCGTATATGGACCATTCCTTGGCAACTTGATTCGCTGCACCAGACGCTTAGCTTATCCGTGTTTCTGAACGAGATATGTGCAGCTCCTATCGGGATGTCGGGCGATCGGGCGGTCTTGCTGGTCTTGTTTTACCATTGTCGAAATGTCTTGTAAACCGATTCCGAGACCGATCGGTCTTCCCGGGAGAAGGAATATCCTTTGTTGATCGCGAGAGCTTATCATGGGCTAGGTTGGGACACCCATGCAGGGTTTAAACTTTCGAGAGCCGTGCCCGTGGTTATGTGGCAGATGGGAATTTGTTAATCTCCGAATGTAGATAACTTGACCCCAGATCCGAATTAAAACGCATCAACCGCAAATGTAGCCGTGATGGTCTCTTCTCGGCGGAGTCCGGAAGTGAACACGGTTTCGGGTTATGTTTGACGAAGTAGGAGTTCAGATCACTTGATCATTGCTAGCTTCACGGCCGCTCCGCTTTGTTCTCTTCTTGCTCTTATTTATGCTGGTTAGCCACCATATCATGCTTAGTCAGCTGCAATCTCACCACTTTACCCCTTCCTTTCCCATTGCTTTGCTAGTCTTGATACCCATGGTAATGGGATTGCTGAGTCCTCGTGGTTTCACGATTACTACAACAACAGCAGTGCAGTGTACAGTTGTGCGATGATCCCGATGCGAGAGCGATGTTTGCTTGTTTGGAGTTCTTCTTCCGCTTCTTCTTCGATCGTGGGATAGGTTCCGTGTCGGCAGCCCGGCTAGGTGGTGGATGTCGCTTGAGTTTATGTTTGTGTTTCATCCGTAGTCGGATGGTGCTCTTATGTAAGATGATGTTGTATTCGTGTGGCATTGTATGTATTGATGTATCCCCATCTTTTATGTAATGTTGATGTAATGATATCCACCTTCCAAAAGCGCCCGATATGCGGGTATATCTCAGGGACCTTCGAGTTCCTTTTGGATAGGGTCGATATTGGGCGTGATACCTAGGCGGATGGTAAACGGAGACAAGGGACACGACAGTTTTTACCTGTGTTCGCCCTCTCGATGGAGGTAAAACCCTACTCCTGCTTGATTGATATTGATGATATGGGTAGTACAAGAGTGGATCTACCACGAGATCAAGGAGGCTAAACCCTAGAAGCTAGCCTATGGTATGATTGTTGTAATGGTTGTCTGCCCCTACGGACTAAAACCCTCCGGTTTATATAGACACCGTGGAGGGCTAGGTTACACAGAGTCGGTTACAATGGTAGGAGATCTACATATTCAGATTGCAAGCTTGCCTTCCACGCCAAGGAAAGTCCCATCCTGACACGGACGTAAGTCTTCAATCTTGTATATTCAGCCTTGGAGTCCGCCGATGATGATAGTCCGCTATCCTGACACCCCTAGTCCAGACTCCTCACCCAAGCACCTGAACAAGAGAAGGAAGAATAGGTCGAGAAGAACGAGGGAGAGAAGCCCCTCGACACCCCGGTGCCTGCACGAGAGGACCCCATGTGCTCGGACTCAAGGCGGGAGGAGAAACCCTCGACACCCCGGTGTCCGCCATCTTGGCCCCGGTGTCGGCCTTGTCTGGCTCGCCTCAGCCCACCTCCCGGTGCGCGCCTCTGGGTCGGGTTCTGCTGCCCACCTGGGCCACTCCAGCCCCGACCGAGTGTCTCCCCTTGGCACCGGTGCC